>OX459004.1:12235287-13484575 GCA_949774965.1 Diarsia brunnea | reverse complement strand
TTTATCTAATTCATTCACCTTAATAACGTATCCGTCGCGCTGTTCAAGTAAATTTAAAGATTCCTCCATGCATGATGTTTGTTGCTTGGAGCATTCCTGCAGTTGTGTACTTATCTCCGACACTCTGTTTCGCAACTCGGTTTCCGCACTCCAACTATTGATTAGTGAAAGAAACAATAAAATGCAGACGGCAAATACGATGTACATAGGCCAGCGACGCATGTTTTCTATGCCCATGTTACTACAGTATCGAGTTTAACTGAACGAAATTAAATTGTGTTTTCGGTTAATTTATTTTACAATTCGTGGATCTTTTTTTTCAACAAATTAAAAATAAGTTAGACATTGACAGCGTTCTTACTATGATGATTTTTGACTTTTGACAATGACAATTTGACTTTTTAATTTAATTTTATTCCTTTTGTGAAAGACGTTTTGCTTAAAATATAATTTTGTGGGAATGCAGTTTTTAACATAAAATGAGTTAGCTTTGTTGTTTAGAAAAAACAAATTAGGAATTTAATCACTACAACTTATTTTAACCTGTATAGCGGTTGGAACCATACCCAAAACATTGAAACATTTCTTGAATGATTTGAATCTCATTTTTATAGCTCATTTCATAAATGCACTTTGAAATCACAGCAAGTCGAACCGGTAGAAACAGAGGGTGAAATTGTTGGAGTAGGGCTTTTGTAGATTTTAGTATAATATGAAGAACTAAAAATTAGAAAAATATGCACAACTCAACATAGTTTTAAAACTCAAAAAGTTTTGTATTCTTATCTGTGTACTGGCAATTTGGTCACGTGACCAGCTCTTGTTGCCCATAGACAGCAATCCTTCATCGACTTCTTTGGTTTATAGCCACGAGGTTTTTAGAAATATTTCAATTTATTAGTGAAATAATAAAAAGATACTTTATTTTATTCGAACAAAATGCCACCCAGTAATCCTTTGCCACCTAAAGAAAATGCGCTTTTCAAAAGAATTTTGGTAAGTACGATTGTAAACATACAATTCGGTTTGGTGCTGCTTGTCATTCTTGGCGATTATCTCCAATTTATAAAATAATGCAAATCACAATTGGAGTATTTTTAAGCTCTTTCATGATGCCGAAACTTGAATAAAAATATTTACGGCGGTAATATGAGGCTGTGAATCATATTAGCATCAATATACTGTAGTAGTAAATGTACTAGGCTAGCACCCTTTTAGTGCATCTAATAATAGAGGTTAAACACTTAATGATAAATGCATTGTTATCTTTCAGCGCTGTTATGAACATAAACAATATAAAAATGGGTTGAAATTTGCCAAGCAGATACTGTCCAACCCTAAATTTCAGGAGCATGGAGGTAAGTTTTAATACCATAGTAAAATCCTGGCAAAAATGTCACAAAACATTGTGTGCCAAATAAAAACTTTATTCATAATATTCAAACTATATTCTGGCTGCTTGATTATTGGTCTATGTATTTACAATTCCCATAGAAGTAAAGCATTATCTCTGACAAATACTACCTATATTCTCTACTGAAGTTATGAAGTTGTAAAATTGTTTTCAAAACAAGCCTGTGTCAATGTTTACCTTTTTTGGAATTGTTAGAAATATTCGTTTGCATGAATCCACAACTATAACTATTTAATTGGGATTGCTTGAAACTGAAATGAATGAAAAAAGCATATTAATAAAATTGAAATCCCTAAACTTTAACCATGTCCCTCTATCTCTGCAACCTTTACCACCCAATGCTGAGTGTAGGACTCTTCCAAATCTCTGTGACAATCCAGTTTCTTCCAGCCACTTTAATCAGACCAGCTGTCCACCTAGTTGGTTGCTTGTTGTTACTTTGACCGTAATAGATACTTACTGATATAATATTTATTTTTCAGAAACATTGGCTATGAAAGGATTGACTCTCAATTGCCTGGGTCGCAAAGATGAAGCTTATGAGTATGTGCGCAGAGGACTTCGCAATGACCTCAAGTCTCCTGTCTGTTGGCACGTGTACGGTCTGCTCCAACGTTCAGACAAGAAGTATGATGAGGCCATCAAATGTTACCGTAATGCCCTCAAGTGGGAGAAGGAAAACATTCAGATTCTACGGGACTTGTCGCTGTTACAAATTCAGATGCGTGATTTAGAAGGGTACAAAGTGAGTTAAAGTGCTTTCTTATAAATTGGTGTATTGATTTGTATTGTACTCAAGGAATGAATGTGTATTCAAGGGATTAGAATAATAATAGTTTAGATATTCTAATATATTTTTGAGTTAAGTTAAGGTATAGGTTTGTATTGTATCATGGACTGGTGTCTGCAACTCCAAATCATGTATTTTGCATACAGAGGGAACATTATTTGATCCACCGCAACGCTCTGAGAAAGGCCAGCATCCCCTTGGTATTGCTGACTAAAGTGTACCGAATATAGTATCCTTGCTGTGTCAAAAGTGTATATACATTATTAAATAAAGCACGGATCTTCCTTCGAAGGATGGTGAAAATAAAAAACACACTTACAAATAAAATGTAACAAGCATAAAATCAAATTGATGATTGTTAAAACATGTCTGGCAATCAATATCTCGAAATGCTTTGAATTCTGATGTCACAGTTATAGAAATCATTATGTCATTTAGTTGATGATAGATGCTTATGATTTTTTGGACATCAGAAATTGTTTATTAAACATGTCCTGTGGTTCTTTGTTATTGTCAAGAGAATTTAACCTATAGCAAATTTTAACAACAGACAAAAAAAAATTATTAGCACACATTTTTTGAATAGATTTGAATTTACATAAATCTTTTAGCATACTAGCTAACCAAGACTATTCTTAATAAAAAGTGCTGGGGCTCTGTGCTCTTCTTGGTTTATATTATTTTAAAGCAGGAAAAATGGACTCCTTAGTTAGGGACATCCAAGATTGCTTGTATTGAAAAGTCTTTATGAGCGCAAATCCAGAAACAATTTGATTTTTAGGGTTCCTTACCCAAAGGTTAAAGTAGGACCCTATTACTAAGACGTTGCTGTCTGTCAGTCACCAGGCTGTATCTCAAAAACCGCGATAGCTAGACAGTTGAAAGTTTCACAAACTATGTATTTCTGTTGCCGCTATAACAACAAATACTTAAAAGATAATGGTACGGAACACTTTATCCGCGAGTCCGTCTCATACTTGGCCGATTTTTTTACTGATATCAGTCAAAACTGTTATAAAACAAATTAGTTACACTGACAAATACTCATTTATTTCCAGGACACTCGTTACCAGCTGTTCATGCTCAGACCGACACAGAGAGCATCTTGGATTGGTTTTGCCATGAGTTACCATCTCCTTGGTGACTATGAGATGGCCAACAGCATCCTGGATGCTTTCCGCACCAACCAGATGAAGGGGCCTTATGACTATGAACATTCAGAACTGCTCCTGTACCAGAATATGGTGCTGGCAGAGTCTGGACAGTATGAGAGGGCATTGCAGCATCTGCACAAGTTCTCAGCCCAAATACTTGATAAGTTATCCATTAAGGAAACCTCTGGCGAATATTATCTGAAATTGAAAAGGTTAGTTGGAAATTGTCATTGTTGTGTTTGTTGTGGATTGCTGGTATTCAGCTGCATCCGGTTCGAGTGACACCTAAAAATACTAAGAACAAAATAAAATCTATACTAATATTTTATAGCTGAAGAGTTTGTTTGTTTGTTTGTTTGTTTGTTTGTTTGTTTGTTTGTTTGTTTGTTTGTTTGTTTGAACGCGGTAAACTCAGGGACTACTGGTTGGAATAGAAAAACTCTTTTTGTGTTGGATAGTCCGTTTATCGAGGAAGGCTTTAGGGTATATAACATCACGCTACGACCAATAGGAGCGGAGCATAAATGAAAAATGTTGCAAAAACGGGAAAAGATATTCCTTTTTGAGAGCTTCCGTTGCGTGCGCTACGAAAACGGTTTAAGTTACGCAAATATCATGTATTAAGGAATTGTTCCTCTTTAAATGTTCTAAAAAAAAGTCCGCGACAGCATATGTCTATCTTTTAAGATTGACTCACTGTAACCATTTTTTGCTATTAAAATGTTAGGTTAAAAAGAATGATATTTTGCGAAGCTTATTTAACCCATATGGTATTAATCTATATCTAAATAAATGTGTTAGTTAGCACAGGAATTTAATATAGAATATTTGTGCTCTTTACTCTATAAAGTTTAAACAAGTATCTTAGAAGATATCGCAATGTAAAAATATCCGCGCGACAAAATAATTACACGCGCGGCAGTCATTTGGTCCGGTGCGGTAGGTTAGTGGGGAATGTGGGGATTCTGGCCTGCGGGGGCTCCGGAGAAATTCAAATTCAAAATATTTACTGCACCATAATGTTTACTAGGTACAAGGTGTTACTGTATGGTTAACAGTAAGAGATACCTATAGTAATTAGTAGTTATTACCTATAGTCATTCACTTTAATATAATCTAAACTAATATTATAAAGAGTACAGATAACATTTTTTGTTTGTTACGATTTAACTCAGTTTATGTTGACATGATTTGTTATAAGCTTTATTATGTGACGCAGACGAAGTTGCATGGGTCAGCTAGTCAATATATAAGGGGGGCTCCCATATAACAAACGTAATTTTTCGTTTTGGTACGGAACCTTTCATGTGCGAGTCCGACTCGCACTTGGCCAGTTTTTGATACCAACAACTTATTGCACCTGTCTGCAGTGTTCTACATAGACCAACCTCAGCTAGCATTAAATAAAAAGTAGACAATTAACGTTCTACTTAGCGACGTAGCTCCAACAATAATAATTGCCCAACTTAAATGGCAGTGGGCAGGGCACATTGCTCACTGAACGGATGGCCGATGGGGCCGAAAAGTTCTGAAGTGGCGACCTCGAACCGGAAGACGTTACGTTGGAAGACCTCTGGACCGGTTCTACTGGATGCTAGAGGGACCCTATGTCCAGCTGTGGACGTCTTTTAGCTAAAATCATGGAGGTCCACTTTCTTTTTCGTTATTGTAAAAAATACTTTTATTTTTCAGGTTTAAGGAAGCAGAAGCTGTTTACGAAGACTTGTTGAGGAGAAATCCTGAGAATGTGATGTATTATGAAAAACTTATAGAAGCTAAACAACTTACTAATCCTGATGAAAAAGTGGCCTTCTTTGATGTATTTAAGTAAGTACTTTATATGATAATTTGTATTATTTTGGCATCAATCTGCACTGGGCCTTTTCTAAAATAGAGGAGGCCCGTGTCCCGCCAATGGGAATGGTGATGGTCAAGACTTGCTGATGCCCGTGGCTTTGCCCTGTGGGACAATACCTGGTCCCTGGTCCCTGGTCAACAATAAACTTTTGGTCCTAATCGGACCAAAAGTTTATTGTTGATATTTAGATAATAGGACAATATTTGATGATAATCCCAATCGACGATATTTGCGGGTGGGTAATAATCGTAATCGGTAACTGATAGTAGTTTCTTCAATATTACGTTAATCTTTAGGAATATGGATCATTTCATAATCTCAAATTTCGAGAAATAGGTGTTGCACATTTTTCGGTCTGCCCGACCATTTTTTTCGGATATTCGCCATTATCATATCTTTAATAGCTTATAATTAGAAAATGTGAAGCTATATAAAAATGTGAATGTGAGGCTAGATGGAGCGGCTGTTATTAGCCGCTCGGATCAATCATCAGAGTTTCCTCCTTGCCTCAGAAAGCACGTTTAGCCGTTCTGGCTGATCTTTGACTGTCGTAACTTGTAGTCAGTGACCCGAAAGTCGGACTATCAATCTTACCATAGGGTACTTGGGTACCGTCTTTATCGTGTAGTTGTTGCTTAACCTGATGTCCGAGTTTTATACCGCCCATGGGCGTCTGACTTGACTTACATGCCGTGGCAGGCAGGATGTTTTCCTTCACCGAAGCAAGTGATAATTATACAATGCGCACATGAATCCTATAAATCAGAATACTTGGCAGTCCGACGGCCACACCGCTGAACTAGCACTGCTATAATAGTCAAAATTATAATAGAGAATCCCATGAAATGCCCGTCGTTCACTACCTCCTACTATTTTCGCGATGGATAAAAAGTGGCACAACAAACTCCTCAGCACCACATCTGGCTGTCTATCACGATTATATCCATACATAAATATGTTGATCAAATATTGATACTATCACATTACCTATTTATGTACATGCTTTATTATGTATGCGTCGAGCGCATTATCTGTAGCTACTCTAAGGCCGCTTTCACATTAGGACTTTAGCAGCGCGACAGTCGCGCGGCAGAAGCACATTCCTTCACATTTTGTAAGAAGAGCCGTAACAACCCGTTGGTATTTGTTTGTACTCGCGCGATTGTCGCGCTGCTAACGTCCTAATGTGGAAGCGGTCTAATACATAACGGTATATGTTTAGCAGCCTAGTTACATAATGTGCGGCGAATCGATAATGTTAGTGGTAATAGATCTAATAGGAGTGTTTTGTTTGTCAAATGTAGTACAAGGACTTTTAGTTGATATCTTATTGTTTGCATATGAATGCACAAATCAATTTAATTCAGTCAGAGATATTATTCAAGTGAACTTCTGAATCATGTCCCAAATTATCCCACAGGCACGACCGGTATCACAAGTATCCTTTGTCCTAAACCGGTTCTTGGCCTACCTTTGAGCTCCAAGATTGGCCTCGGTTTAGGGAAGGCACTTGCGGTATACCGAGATCGCGTGGTACTGAGATTTCGGCACTGAGATCAGTTTTACAAAATTAATGTCGCGTTAAAAATCTCGCGCGATCTGTCAGGTAGTCAGTGGCCCGAAAACCAGTCTTACCAAAGGCCAGGGTATCGTATTATCCAGTACTAACTGGGTTATGAAGGTCAGATAGGGAGTCCCGAGTCGCTCCATGTAAAATAATGGTATTTTAGTCGCATCCTGTTAGACTGGTAGCCGACCGATAATTAAAAAAGGCTAGGCAGATGATGATGATAAATAGACCTAATTAAACCTACGTTATTTCTTTTTCCAGGAAAGAATTCCCGCGAGCGATAGCGCCGCGACGCCTGCAGTTGACGGAAGCGCTGGCGCAACCCGTCTTCGAGAGGCTAGTCGATGAGTACCTCAGACACGGACTGCATAAAGGAATACCGCCGCTATTTGTTGATCTCAGGTAAGACTCTATGTAATAAGAACCAGTTTCGACACCTAGTGCCTAAAGTGCACCGTAGGCGCGAGCCTGTGGTCGGTGAGTAACGGGCTAGCTCGCCGTCCGTCCGTCTTATGACGACGACAGGCCGTGTCGACGGCGCGTTCGTGATCTACGCGCGGCTCTAAGAGATATCAACATAGTAGGGGACCGACGCCTACCTGGGCCGCGGGTTGTTCGAAAGAGATACCGCTGCTGCGGACAAAAAGGGCTAAGAAGGAACATGGGTGGTTTTTAGTCAATAGAAATCTAACACTCCCTTCCGCTCCGCCCAGAGCGGAAGAAGTCATTTGATGACTTCCCCCCCCCCCCCCCCAAAAAAAGCCGTGCTGTCGTTGGTTACTCAGGCCCCTTATTCGTTCGGGAAAGTCGTATGTGAATCTCGCTCACTTTCGTAATGCCAAAAAAAATAGATAAACGACTTGTCGGTTCGAAATTGAATCGAAGCATTTGTGAATACAGGGGCAGATGACTTGTAAACTATGGATGAGCGAAGTTGTGACTGATTTAATGTATTAAGTGCAGCGTGGTTACTGGTGACATTAAAACATGATTCTGACGGAATATTCGCATTTTTGCCAGCTACAAGCTAAGGTAGAGTCAAAAGACATCCAGTCTTATCAAAGAGTATCGTATTACCTAGTATTAACTGGGTTGTGGAGGTCAGATAGGCAGTCGCTCCATGTAAAATACTGGTATTCAGCTGCATCCGGTTAGACTGGAAGCCGACCCCAACATAGTTGGGAAAAGGCTAGGTAGATGATGACAAGCTAAGGTAGAGGTAAAAATACAGTTTTTTTTATCAGAATCAAAAGTAATTTATTCAAATAAGGCCGATAATTATTCAGCACTTTTTAAACATCTAAAGTTCACAAGAGAAAAATGCCCACCCATCGACTTATCCTAGTGTTAACTGGGAAGAAGAAGTGGCGATACAAACTCCCCTCATATATCTGTCTGTTAGCTTAGAAGAACTAGACCTTTAAAAATAGCTTGCTTGTTTCAAGATTATTAGAGCTTAAAGATCTTTTCCCTCCAAGAAATTATGGAAATGTAGTGCAATGGAAGAAATATCAAACCTTTCTCGAAAGGAAATGATCATAAATTAGAGACGTCAATTGGCTTATCTAATGTAATATTACTATCGTCCACAACTTTAATCACCCTTTCAATAATTCCAGGTCGTTATACCAGGACAAGAGCAAAGCGGACACAATAGAGAAACTAATACTCCAATATTTGGAGAACCTACCCGCAAAAGGCACATTTGGCTCCGACCCCAGTGAAACGAAACAGCCCGCCAGTGCGTTACTCTGGGCGTATTACTTCGCCGCACAACACTTTGACCACAAAGGGCAGACTGACCGGGCTCTGCATTATATTGATGCCGCCATCGAACATACGCCTACACTTATAGAATTATTTATTGTTAAAGGAAGAATTTTCAAGGTTGGTATGAGTTTGGCGTTGCTGATTTGGATATTCAGCGTTAACGCTGCGTGAATACGGCGTATACTCTGCGTAAATGCGACGTCCACGCGACTTATTTGCAATAAAGTTGCGTTTGCGCTGGATATAGGCTTAGTGCGACGCCATTACAAGTCATATTACGAGGTCAACAGTAGATTAGCATGATTACCTAAATTTTGACGAAAACTGATATTATTTGTTCTTCAAAAAGGTACCTGCACACACGCCCTACTCTCCCCACTACCACGAAAGAAGCAAACTGGGCATGTATGGAACGCAAAACGAAACGTAAACATTGCTCACTTTCGGACTTTGCCGCATTAATACTAAACAGTTTACTATGACAAGGTTCTTAATATGGCCAAACTTTTCACAGGTCAAACATACACCACCCATACTAAAATAATTAATATTACATTACAGCATGCCGGAGATCCGGTGTCTGCGTACCAATGGCTAGAGGAAGCGCAAGCGATGGACACAGCTGACCGCTACGTGAATAGCAAGTGCGCGCGATACATGCTGCGGGCTGGACACGTGAAGAGAGCAGAGGAAATGTGCGCCAAGTTCACCAGAGAAGGTAAAATTACAGTTTTTATCTTCCTTTTAAAATCAAAATAGAAGCCATTATTCAAATACACCGTCTGCCTAGCGTTTTTCCAATTGGGTCGGCTTCCAGTCTAACCAGATGCAGCTGAATGCCAGTATTTTACGCGATGTGCCTATCTGACTTTCACAACCCAGTTGTACCGGGCAATCTTCGGCTGTTACCTGGTATTATCTTTTTTGACATGGCGTCGGCCTTTGCAACATGGAAGGGGCCCTCCTTCCATGTTGCGCACATCTCTTTGAGGCGCGCGTGGAACACGAACGCGCCGTCGACACGGCCTGTCGTCGTAATAAGACGGACGGACGGCGAGCTAGCCCATTACTCACCGTCCACAGACCCGCGTCTACGGTGGCCGGAAACCGTCGCGTAGCCCCCGACGCCCGGAGCGTCGCCTGCGGCAGCTGGGACGAGAGGGTCTCTCCCTCGCACGTTCCGCGACCTCCTTCGCTAACATCACTGCTTCGCAGGAGGTGACGGCGTCCCATTCCCTCTCGCGCGGACCATAAACCTTGAAGAGGGAATAGGGAATAGAATAGAGTGTCCGTATTTGGCTTTGATAATCGAAGATGTGCGTTGATCGTATATAAAGCTTAGACGATTCGCAAATTCGTCGGAATATCCATAGGACCAAATCGATGCGATGCAAGCAGTACACAAAACCCGAGAGCCACGAAAATAACGTTTTTTCGCTATGTGCTTCAAAAGACAACGTCAAAACCAAAAACAAAATATACTCGTGTAGAGCCGGATAAGTTCGCGGTTGACAACCTACTTCGATGCAAGTTGATAATTTAGTTGACTGTTCATTATTTCAGGTGTACCGGCGACGGAGAATCTGAACGAAATGCAGTGCATGTGGTTCCAGACTGAGGCCGCGGCGTCGTATAAACGGCAACACCAATGGGGCGAAGCCCTAAAGAAAGCGCACGAAGTTGACAGGGTATGGCGCATATTATATCGCATGACTTACATAGTAGTAGCAGTCACGGAGGCTGTATTTGTGACCGGATGATGGTAATAGGCGACCGCATTATTACATGGGACTTTAACATAACTGGCGAAATATGGGTGTACTACTGTTATGTTACTTACATAGTGTTATGAGCTGGGTATGGGATAAATAAAAACAATACAATTAATAGCTTTATAAATCACAAAACACTTATACAAAATCGCAAAACACTACTCAACACTTTATCGCACTAGATATCTCTTCGAACCTTTCGTTGTCTCGCTTTAAAAGTAGACTGACTCGCTCAGCCCTCTGTCGGTCCAAACACACAAAAGATGTCCGAGAGTCCCTATTGTAAAACATAAAATCTAAGATAAAAGAACCAACAAGGAAGAAGTTACTTTACGCCCTGGGCATACGGTCGAAATTGCAATGGCAATTATGCCGCCGACGCCCGCCGCGCTGAAGAGAATACAATGGAAGTACCTACGGAATGTACTCGAATCTTGTAGGTTATTAGCGAAGTTTCTTAAAGATTCTAGATGACTGTCGTAACAATAGTATACCCAAATAATAATGATCCTACTTATGAAACACAGGCTTCCTCTGTGTCAGAAGGACTGGGCTGTAATTGCTTGTAATTCATCTTGTGCGCATAGCATCAAGCCCCAAATACACATGCCAGTAACTTGCACTAATAGTATGCAAGAAGCTTGCATCACTTGCATTGCATAGTGCCAAAACAACTGTCAGCAACTTTACACCTGTAAAGCAAAGGTTAACTGAAAATCAGTGCCTAATGACCAAGTAGCTACATTGCCAGGGCTGACCTATACCTTGACCTATAGACGGGGCCCGCTTGGGCCAGTGCGTGCCAGGGTTGCAGACTGGTCGAAAGACCACGGCCCTAGAACGCAAAGTGGGTTTTAGTCAGTCTCCCAGAGCGGGAGGAGTCTTTTAATGATTTCCCATCCTCCATTGACCTACAAAAGCCGTGTTATATTTTTATCGATAGCGTTATCGATAACGCCAGCGGAATTTCCCTAGCTAATAAAAAAAAACTCTTCCACAGCACTTCTCCGAAATAATGGAGGACCAGTTCGACTTCCACTCGTACTGCATGCGCAAGATGACGCTGCGCTCGTACGTGGGACTGCTGCGGCTGGAGGACGTGCTGCGCGCGCACCCGTTCTACTTCCGTTGCGCACGCGTCGCCATCGACGTGTACCTGCGACTGTACACCGAGCCGCTGCAGGACGCGCCGCAGACGCAGGAGCCTGATACAGGTTAGTTCTAGCTTTATTCTGTCTATTACTGGGCGTACCGAAAACGGTACAGCAGGTACAAGCCAACTTAAACCTTATTCTTATTCTTGTCGAGTCATCATCATCTGCCTAGCCTTTTCCCAACTATGTTAGGATCGACTTCCAGTCTAACCGGATGCAGCTGAATACCAGTATTTTACATGGAGCGACTGCCTATCTATCCTCCACAACCCAGTTAATACTAGGTAATACGATACTCTTTGGTAAGACTGGATGTCAGAATTTCGATAACTCTAATTTACCGTGGGCAATCCGTGGATGCAAGCGTCAGGTTGCCGTTCGTTATGGCAATCTATAGGGGAGTCTTCTCCAGCAGTGGACGTCTTCTGGCTGATGATGATGAGCCCAAATTCTGTCCGACTAGTACCTACGGATTTCACATTATTATTGGGTTTTCTTTATAATAATCAGACCGAGGTTCGTATGAGATTTTTACCGGGAGAAAATGGCAATTTACTTTTTAAACAAATAAAAAACAATATATTTTCTATTATACGCCATTAGCAGTTGAATTATTGAGCTGCATCCGGTTAGACAAGAAGAGGACCCCAACATTGTTGGGAAAATGCTAGGTATATGATGATTGATAAAAGAAAGATTCCTGTTGCGATCTGCCTCGTATCAATCGGTATAGACTGAGGCCAAACAAGCGTAATAGTGTCGGCTGTGAGTCGCGTAATTTACGTTACATTCACTTTCATACAAAATGTATGTTTGTGTGTCACACGACGACGTAAAATGAGTCCTGTGTTTCGTTTAAAATCGATCTATGCCACTCATAACTTACATAATTATATTCGTTTGACCTTTCGTATATTCTTATTGACTGGTAAAGTTACTTTACGCTTGGTTTTTGTCCAAAATTACTTTTACCCAAAGCTTAGGGGTGGATGTGACGTGCTCACTCTAGTTTGCAACTAGTGACCAACCCTTACTTCGCATGAGTCCAATTTACGAACTTGAATCTGAAAGTATTAAACACGTAAACCTTCCGGAAGTTTAAAAAATAGTGGAAACCGTATCTAAGTTAATATTTAAAAGATGAGCGCGATGAGACTGACAGACAGACATACACTTAAACCGACTTTTATTCATTCAAATATTATTCCTTTTTCTATTCCTCACATCATAAAGTTACAAACCATTCATTATGGATTGTTGATTCAACGCAAAACGTCTTTGCAAGTCAAGTTCACCACATTACTCATTTCATGAATATTATTTTCATATTCATAAGTTCTGCGATACGGCTAATAGCCGCGACTGAACAGAACTAATTTTGTATACAGTATTGTTTTAGATCTCACATATTTCTGTTTTAATATATTCGGAACGAATTGACTTAATATGTTGGACAAAACAAGGTTGGTTTCTAGGTAATGACAAAGTTATTGAATATTTTAGAATTCGTCATCCTAGCGTTTTGTCTCAATGTCATCTTTCAGTCTGACTAATCGCTAAAAGACTGCCTCATTGGTGTAGTGGCTGCAAACACGACTACTGAACATGAGGTCTTCAGTTCGATACCGTGCCCGTTTGATGGCAGTAGGCTCGCCCCCTATTATTAGGTACACTTCTGCCTAATCCATCAGCGATTACAGGTTTGATGTTAGATTAATGTTTAAAACATCTTTCAGCCGATTAATTGCTAAAATCTGTATTTTACTCGAAGCGACCTTTATCTGACCTCTGCATGCGAAATCGAATCTAGTAACCAAAAACGGAAAATACTGAAGTTATATCAGTGATCGATGACCTTACATTGCAAAGATTTTGCAATATTTTTCGCCTTATTGCGTTTTTGACCAAATTCTTAAAATATAATGTCATTTTGAAAGTTAAATTCTTTGTGTTTTCGTTTTGAGTGTAATTCATAAAATGAGTTAAATAACTATCAGTAAACATTGCCTATTTGTTAGATAGTTCACTTATTCATAGCCCAGCTATCTCTCAATACGCGGTCATTGAACTAATAACCACATATAAATACTGTATTTTATCTCTCGACTATTAATATGACAGTAATTTGCTTATACTTTACTTTCAAAATAAGTATCTATGAGCGCAATATACAGGGAAAGTGACCAAATGACCCTGTAAGCTGGCTAGGTCAAGTTGTAAACGTTTTTATGTTACACATTACTGAGTAATTGTTCTAAGGTAGCAGTTTTTGCCCCTGGCTTAGTTTACTATCGATCATTCAATGTTTGAACAACTTTGTTTGGTAAAAAACTGACCTGAACCATTTTTACATCATCAAACTTGTTGATTTTGTGGCCGGTTGTTGAGTAACTGCATTATATCTATTACTTGTCTTTGTTAATAGCTTTTCGACATTTTATTTCGTGCCTTACTTGTTATGGGAAAAAGGAAACAACAAAACACAATGTATTCGTAACATTTTGTATTATTTTATTTCAAATTCTTTGTTTTAAAAATACAATACAAAATCACATTGATTCATCATCAACTTTTTAAATAACAATTTTATACAATTAACAATTGCTGCCATCATTACATTCAATAACAATGCCACAATCATCGCACACATATCACATCATTCCATATAGTTCGTTGAATACTGACATAAATAAATTAACTATCACTATTATGCATGCACCACAGTCTCTTACAAATAATTTAATAAATAACGTATCAAAAGTAGAGCGTCCGTTTTCACAACATCGCTGATTGAGAACGCGTCTCACATTAAACTAGACTCGCTGTTTAAATATTATGGCAACGCGGTCCATCCCGCTAGTCTCTTACACTACTTAGGACACTTTAACATCACATTTGCGCTTTTATTTACACGGCACGTCGCGTGCGGGCGACGTTATCAGTTCAGACTAGAGCTTTGGTTTCACCGGCCGTAGCCCGGCGACCGGTACCTCTCGCGTGCCGCCTGCGCCGCCGCTTGTGGCGTGAGGAAGTACACGTGGGCTCCCTCTCCGGGCAGCCGGTAGGACACGAACGAGCCAGGCCGGCCCTCACCCGCTGTGTTCACCGGCCCTATCCATTCCGAGTCGGAATTGACCGGAGGCAGTGGCCTCTTGTAGTTGACGGCCGTGTCTCCCGCCAGTGACGGCCTGTTCAGGTCGTACTGCTCGCCCGTGAACTGAGGCCTCTGCACCTGTGTCGGCGCTCTGTACTGCTGTGCTGTCCTGTAGCCGGGGTTCGCGATGGGGATGAACTCGCTGTCAGGATTTATTGTAGGTCGCGGATAACGATCATTGACTAACGTATCGTCTTCTAGTGAGGGTGGCTTCTGTTGCACCAGCTCAGCGTTCACTTGTGGTGGTATTTGCTCACTGTCTGGGTTGACTATAGGCCTCGGGAGACGGTAGTTAACAAGAGTATCTCTGTCTAGAGACGGTGGGTTAGGGCTCTGGTTCTCAACGAGCTCGTAGGCGTATTGCAGGTTGATGTTGTTGTTTATCGGCGTTCTGACCGTGTCTAGCGGAGCTGTCACTGCTAATCCGTTGACGTCGTGAGTGTTGTCCTCTAACTTCTTACCGAACACGTCAAACGAGTTCTTTGTTATGTCATCGAAGTAGGTCTCGTCCTGTTTTGTGTAGTATCCCTGGCTGATTGGGTTCGGCGTAGTGTTCGGGTATCTTGACACATGATGAACAGGCGCGGGCTGGTCGCTCTGTATCTGATACTGCTGTCGGTTCTTCTTATTGTGAACTTCCTTTGAAAACTGAGAATCGTCATAGTCTTCATCGTATGTTTTTGTCGTAGGATAATATCTGCTGGAGGTCGGCGACTCTGTCGTCACTGGCACGTTTTCGACCAGGTACTGCTGATTGTATCCAGGTGATACCGACGGAGTTATAACGTTGAAGTCATTTGCCACATTGAAAGGCTTGCTGTAGCTCACCATAGGCCTGAAAGGTTCCGGATCCAGTTTTGGTGCACGGAAGGGCAATTGTTCTGGCCTCGGTTGGGGTTGGTAGCTATACTGATAGACTGGTCTGCCAGTAATAGCTTTAGGTTTATGTGTATGCGGCCTGTGGGAGTGCACTTTGGGCCTCTTCGTCGTGAAGAAATCAATAGTCTGTTGTATATCAGCGATTTGTTGATAGAAAGCTTCTGGCCTCTGTTTCTGCTGCTGTACATAGACAGGCTGTGTTCTAGGTTTCTGTATACTGAAGTATTCCTGTGTCAGAGTACGTGGTCCCTGTTTTTGTGGCCATAGGAATAGTGCATCCGCCTGGTCGATGGCTCCGTACGAAATATCCACTGCTGGGTTAAAACCAGTCTGGGTATTGACATTCTGCTGTTGTTGGTAAGGCGTTTGGTTGACTGTTACCGTTTTGTAGTAATTCCTGCCATCGAAGTATGTGGCTGGGGCAGGCGAGGTCTTTGGCTGCTCATCATAGAAGTAGTACGACGTAAACGGATTATCGTTTGGTTTCCTGTTGTTGTAGACAGGTTGCAGTTTCGTGGTAGGCACGTCGTTCTGTACGTTTGAGTAGTGTGCTCTCAGCGGTACTTGGGTGGAAGATATATCGTTGGTGGTCACCGTAGGTCTCTGTGGCACGTCGTATATTATGTACGGCTTCTCCGATGTCGTAGGTACTTTGTTGTCGTATTGTGGTTCTGGATAATCGTAAATAACAGACACGGAGAGAGGCTTGGATGTAACCTTCGTTCGTGTTTTATAAACAGGTTTCTCTGTTTTCGGCCTTGTTGTATTTTCGTCTGGCAAGTTATGAATCCTTACGGGATGTCTCGAGGGAATGCGTTCGCGTTGCGGCTTCCTTGTTTTCATAGTAGTCACGATCTCGACTGGTCGTGGTGTCGTTATCGTTGTTGGTATTTCAGTGGTTGTTGGCACCTCAGTTGTGGTAGGTCGCGTCTTGTATTTCATACGCTGCACTGTGTGCTTGGTCGTGGGCCTCTGGGTCGTCTTTGTCCTTGTGTATGCCGTGGACGGCCTAGCGGTAGTAGTCTTCACAGCCTCCGTCGTACTCTCTTCCAATGGAGCAAAGAAGTCTGGTGGAGGTGGCAGTACAATTCCAGGTACTAATGGGCCCGCAGGCACTCTATTGTTGTAGTCAGCGCGGTAGGAAAAATTGTAGGGCGGCGGATAGTAGATCGAAGGGTCGTCTTCGTCGTATAGGTCTGACTGGTTGCTCGGTGGTGGTAGAAACACTGCGCCCGGTGGAAAGCCTTCTGGAAAAGAGCCGTTCATGGATGGGAGGAAAGGGAATGCTCCCTCGCTCGCATTCCCGGGTAGGAATGGGAACGGAGGACCTGGCTGCGGCGCTCCCCCGGAAGTAGCGTTTCCTTGATTATCACTCGAGGGGTAGGGCGCTCCCGATGGAAAGAGGAATGGCGGAGGAGGAAGAGGGCCTTCGCCCTCTCCTGTAAAGAAGGAAGGGAAAAGGGACGCAGGGACACTGCCGTTCGGCGTGAGGAATACGAGCGGTCCGTTGTCGGAGAGTCGTACCGGAAAGGGCGGTGGCACTTTGGGTTTCTGTGGTAGCTTTACTTGCCTGTTCGGCGCTTCATAGTTGTCGATCGGTGGCCATGGTCTACCTTCAGTCTCTTGAGTACGTTCAGGGAACGATCCCCCTTTTATAACTAGTAGGTGATCCTCTGCAAGCCAAATCTCATCTTTCTTAAGTCCACCGAGACTTTGAAGGTTATCTTTTGTTCGGGTCTCTGCGTTTGGCTCGTAGCTAACGATTCCAGGTCGTTTAGGTGCTTTGGCGAATATTTCATTCTGAATGAGACCATATTTTCCTTCGGCCACCTGATCTGCTAGCGTCTTTTTGTCTTCATCGACTTCCTTTGTCTTCGGGCCGTCTTTTCCTTCGCCGGCGCTGGACATGAGCATGCCGTCATCCCATATCCCTTGATTCCAGCCCACGTTGCCGCCTGACTGGTCCGGTGCGATCACGCCTACGAATTTACCACTCGCACTCTTCTCGTTGTAGTTCAAAGAATTCTTAGCAGTGCCATATTCTTTGTCGGGTTTAATCTTGAGATGTCCGCCGACGAGTCGTTTGATAGTTCTCTGCGACTCGGCGTGAGCGCTGTCTTGCGGCGCACCGCCGAGGCTGCGCTGGTCGCGCACGAACGAGTCAGGCGGCAGCACGTATGTAGGCACGAGCACGCTGGCCCGCGAGCACGCCCATGTCAGCGCCAGCACCAGCGCTAGGGCCGCCCCTCTCACCATCTGAAAGTTTGGAAAACATCACTTCTTAGTCAAATTGCACATAACGACATAAACACTAGAACACAACACGTTAATCCATAAACTTATCTAAGTCGGGCTTTCTTTGTTAATCGTGTAGCACGCTACGTAGTACATGAGCGCGCAAAGTGAAAGGACCGAAGGAGACAAAAGCGTCGGCCAGTGGCTGTTTCGGGCACTGGCGAGCCGCGCACCACCGCCCGCCTTTTATTAAGTTTTGTACAGCGACCACCTCCGACCCAGCTGGCATTGAGAATCAAGCGTTTAATTGGAAATTGAATGGCGGATTAACGCCCGCCGCGAGACAGGACGGCCGCGAGGCCTAAATACGAAAAAATACAAGTGTCGCGCTTAATTTGACTCTATTTACGTATTGTTCTGTCGATATCACACCGGAGCTTCATTGTTCTACACCAACTGTGTAACCTCACCGGAGAAATGTTCATTAGCCTAGTTTGCAACCGCTAACGACATAGAAATCTTCGAGAGTTTTGAAACAATGATCGGATAATTTTTTCAATTTCAATCGGCACGAGCTCCGTAACGTAATCTTCTTGCCGCAGTCACGAAATTATATTCATACTATCTTTATTATTTGTAATGCCGTTTATTGGAAACAGCGAAGATGTCAGCTAGTGCGGTCGCTGTGGGTGACAAAATAACGTTTGTTACGAAATGGTGCTAGCTTAATTGGAACGAAAGCGTCGGGTTGAACTATACCGAACCGAATAATGGCTGAACTAGATATGGAACTATTAGGGCAGTGAAGGCAAAGTCGCCCGTGGTGTCCGGTGGGCGTGGCCGGGCTCCGTGAAAGGCACGGTCACCCAACTCGATTTCGCCTTCGATAAAACACGAGCCTAACCCGCTTTGTAATTGTGCTAAGCTATGCACCGAACCTGTACTAGATCATAGAGCGGCGAGGGCGGCACCGCGCCGTGCGCTAGCGCCTTGCAGCTTGCAATGCGCTAGCTCCATCGGCAGTTTAATTGGTTTGGATTGTGCCGCACACATTTTGTTTATCTAATATTCAAAAGTTCAACAACAATTTTAGCAACCTGTGCATAAGATATCTGGCAAGAATATTCTCGTGAAAGAGGGAAACGATAACACTCATTAGCCACGTGATTCATAATGAATAACCTTGATTCGGTTTATGATCATTGGGTACATTTAACAGCGTCGCGCGGAGTCTGGTTGAGCAACACTTGCCGTAACAGTCACCGGTTCTTTCCTTTCAGAAATCTATAAGTTGTAACATAACAAACCGCCGATTGAATTGACTGCACGTAGCAACAGACAGGTGAGCCGCAAAGTTCACAGCGAATACGCCGACTTGACATTTGGCCGAGATGCTAAGGCTCATCGCCGTTGCATCCTTTCGTTTGCGATATCCAGTTTGCCTTCATAAAAATTATGTCGCGATTGTTCAAGCCCTGCGTTCTAACAAGACCGTGTGCATTGTTGGCGTAATTATTTAAAATGAGCGATGGAAACTAAGACAAGCGCATGGCCTTGCTCCGCAAGGTGCCCGATTTTTTTTGCGGTCAGTACAAAACGTGAAGTGATTAACCAACGACTCGCTGGGAGTGTCACGGTGGCCGGTGCTTTCAACAATACCGCCAACCTTGCTGGCGTGCCCGCGGAATGAACGAACCACGACAATTGTTTCATAGGGTTTTTAGTATGTGAATAAAAAAGCTTTCTTCACGTTCTAGTTTCACGGTGACAGAGCGTTGGGAAATTCTCTCGGCTGATGTATTGTTGACGATTTGTATTCAGTGCTCGGCCCGTGCGCTCGGCGCTAACTTTCCATCGGCTTTGTTTGTGTTGACTCGAGTTTAACCGCCAGGACACGCCGATTGCCACGTTTCACTGTATTCTTCCACACTTTCCAATAACTTAAGCAAATAACTTTAATGACTGTGTAATTTGAGGTCTTTTTACGTTGTTGTTACGCGATCGTCAGATTATTCTCAACTAATTCTCAAAGTGCGTACGAAGGCTGGTTATTTACGTAATTACCGAGATAAGTCGCCTACAAATTAAAGTGTATACGTTTGTAGTGGCAGGTAATTGCATGCATTGATCTCCTTGAGTTTGCGGAACGACGGAAAGTCGCCGTTTATTTATTACAAACTATAACCGCCTATTTGCGACATAACTGTTTGTTGACCACTCCTTAGTGTCCGGCACGCGTGTGTCCAGAACATTGCGCAATTTATAATAATAATGATTGCGATCGGCAATTAATAAAACGCTCTTACATACGGTATTGGTTGCTCTGGTTTGTCGCGAGGTTATGAAACTATCGGATCGCTGAAGCCCTCGAGCGTCGCGTCGCAAATTATAACGTTACTTGTCTCTCTGACATGTTTATCAAGACGAAAGTAATTGGCGTATCATCGGGCCGTCGCGTGCGCATAATGATATATATTTGCGATTAATCTTATGAGATTTAAAACCGCAAAGGTCACAGATCAGGACAGTAGTAGGGTCCGCTCATGGTTCATTAGTTAAGTTGGGACTTTTATGTGGTTTTGAGTACTGAACTAAATGCTGTTAAGTTTTTGAATAGAACCTTGCATTTAAGTATAATTTGTAATTTAACTACTCCAGTTAAACACATGTTGCAAAATTCACATTGCACATAAAACATTAAAATATTTTATTTGAACCGCGTATTCCGGTTCGTGGCAACCTTAATTTGATGAGCAAACGCAACTAGGCGCGTGCCGTTTGATTGATCAACCGGTTCATTACAATTCCTTTTATTTTAGACCCCAACTACTTAGCTCTTAAATTGTCTGCCAATTGTTCAAATTAAAATTAATGATTATCCCCATCATTGTTCTGATACAAAACATTGTGCTCTTGCGCAAACGATATAAATGATATGCAGTTAATTAAATGATATTAATGATTTTATAGCGAATACTCAGTGAGTTTTTGTGGCATCATACATAACAGTTTCAATTAAAGATAATATCTCAATTTACATGAATACAACTGTAATTCAGAAGTAGCTAACATAGAACCACAACTGCAACAAGCCAATTCCAATTTCATACGAACTATAAAACATTATCCGCTACCACAAAGGAATTCAGCATATCAATCTGTTGGTATTAAGACTCCTAAGTTCTATGCCTTTAATGTCAGAAGTTACGTTCAGTAATGCAAGCACGAACTACGAGAAATGTTAATAGTGTCACGGTGGCATAGAGCAATTAAGTTTATAGTGGACAAGACGCTCGGTCAAGGCAGTGCCATCATATAACCTGTTTCAAATGCACCCATCTTGGTTTCTGTTATGTCATCTAAATGCCTTTTATGTTTTGGTTTGTTTATCAATGGATTTTGTTTCTAAAACTTTAGAGGCTTTTGACACTACGATAATTTTAAAAGTTACCGTTGATAAAATATAAATTGATGTCTTTGGTCCGTTTAAATTTTCCGATAAAAAAATTAAAAAGATTGAACTCTTAGAATTAACGGAAGCTTTCAATGATAATAAACTAATAAGCAGTAACGTTAAAATTCAACATAACCTTGTCTTAGATTCGAAAAAACGTAGCCAAATATCAGAGCTTGTAACGACCGACTGAATTTACGTCATCGTAAGGTTTCCTGTTTTATTTGTGTCAATTATCTAGCTCATTTTCGTATTAATTATTAGGTACCGGCCTAATGTCTCACGAGTTTTGTGTATTACTATTCTTTAGACGTGCCTTATTATGATCAAAGACTCCCAATTAAAAGACCTTGCATTTTAATGTGGGAATTCTTTTATGCATTCCTCTACTTGTTAGTTACAATTTAGATTATCTTTATTTAGAAACGGATTGCTGTAATAAAATGTTTACTTTGTACAAAATATCTCCGCTAGCAGATTGCACAATATCTTTGATCCTAGTTGCGTGGGTTTTCTGACTTGATGTTAACTTTGTACTCAGTCTTACAGGGCAACTATTGTGCGATTATTGATTGTTTATTTTTATCGTACTCGGTAGAATCTTTTTAAGTGTTAAACTACATTTCAAAACCCAAAGCGTACATGATTCGAATCTAGATTTGGTCACAAATATTTGTCTCTGCCACACAAAACTTAAGGTCACAATTTTATGAAAAATCGATTCTTTTAGATCGTGACCGGTTGCGATCGTGGAGAGCGCACGCGCCGACTCGGGGCCATACAGTGAAATATTCGAAACTATTTCTACTAAGCGTACTGCCATGTAGACTATTGTTGGCGGATTTATGATTTATGCCCATAGCTCGGTTTCAAGGTTCATTGCTTTGCTCAATATTGTGTAAGTTATGGCTGACATGACATACGTTACTTAGTAACCAATAACTGAGATCCGGTCTGCGAAAATCACGTTATTATTAATCGAAAATATAATATGTCATGAATAGCAGTGATCTCAGATGGAAACTTGCCATAATCGAGAATCTTCTCGTTTGATTGAACTTAATCTCTTGTAAGCACTGAACGGACAAAATACTTCTCTTATGGTAAATGTTTTATTAACCATTCCACGCCTTCTACACGTTTTCCAGATAAAATACGCATACAATGTTAATCCCACCCTTGAGAATAAAAATAACCTTCACACCGATTATATGTCCGAAGCTTCCGCATAGCCTGGCCAAGTAAGTTCTCTCTCGGTCCATATGGTCAAAGATGTCGCTTTATATGTATTACGTCTTTGTATTAAACAAACTTAGCTATCTCAAATAGTCCTTGAGATGAAGGAAGTCGATCTAGCTAAAACGTGATCTATATTATTACTGCTTATTAAAATATTGTAACATTTCAAATTGTAATCTTAAGTTTTTTTGAAATTCAAGTTTCCATTGTGGTTTTCAAAGGCTGTACGTGATACGATTTAGTATTTGCGCGCGCTTTCCTTTCTTTGTTTTAAACTTTCTTGTTCATTGTTTCGTAATTGTCGACTGGTCCTACTCGATGACTGTTCGTATGTAATCTTCAACGTAATACTCGTTATTCGTTCACATGTCATCAGTAATTGCTATTACCGCATCTCCACTACTTTTATGCTCTTTCCGTGATTTTAGTTTTTAAAAGTAATGACAAAGCAAATACGTGGGCCTTGTTAACATTTTGAACTGGCGTATCTGTGTTTTTATTTCTCTAACGATGCCTTTAATTCTTGTTACAGGTAAGAATTTATATCTTTCCAACGCTTGCGCTGTTTCGGTAAGTAACATTGTATAGTAAGTGAGATCGGATCGGCTGTTGTGGGCGGTTCTTCTATTGCGCTCCTACTACCGGTGTAGTAAACATCAATTAACTGATTTTAGATAGATAATCGACGTTATTAGTTACTCCTTTATTGTTTAATATGAGGCGTCTCTTGTGCAACCAGTTTCAAAATATTTTCCGCTGTTCTTGTGTTACCTTTTGGTGGTTTTCGGAGCGTGGCGGATAATAGGCAACCTTAGATTGCGACCGAGTCCTTCGCTTGGAGTCGTGCGAGGAAAAGCTGCATATTTTAATAGCAGATTTTGTAATACTTTTTGCACCGGTGGCGATCGCTTAAGCCGTCCGTATCTATCGGATTATCGGAGTTGGTGATTACCTCGGCGGTGATTCTTCGGTTAGTTTACCCGTTACGTGACAAAGGGCCTGTAATGATGACTTGTATTCGTCACGGCTATTAGCTGTGCTAGTGCTGATGATGCTGCCGATGCGTGGCCGCAACTAATTGCTGAGAGCGCGTCTATTGTTTAACATGTCACACCAGACACATTCAGAGTTGCTACATACAAAACAATTTGTCATTGTTCTCGACTCTCTAAGTTTTCGTAGACCTTGCTCGCATCGAGATACTTGTCGACCGGTTTCTTACAAGTGTTGCCCCTTTTTTGCTGCAGTATTATCGTGGACTTTTCATCGTTTGGAGCCGGATACGAATTTTTTGTTGACGATCATAAGAGCTCATGCATGACGTAATCTAATGTTTATATTATCATCATTGAAATCAATTTCAATCGCAGGGAAATTTTGACTTGAATGTTATTATTACAAATTTTGTCAATACCTGACGGTGGGTTGACACTGCATTCAATTCCGCAATAGAAAGATTTCTTTTGCTGTAGTGAAATGAGTAATGTTGACAAAATAGCTCAATTGGAGCGAGGCCATTACCAAACAACATCATATGCTTTTAATAGAAATTTTATGAAGAATAGAGAATAATGTTTGATGGTGTATGACGCGGTGTATTATTTTTCGCTTTCGAATCATTTGCAATAAAACTTTAGCTTAGAAAGTCTCAATGAATTACGGTGTGATTTTAAATCAATATAAAAAGTAATTAAAATACATCTTCTTGATGTTTCGAATGTAACTTTACACTAAGGAACATGATTGTATGCTTTACACTTCGGTTTGGATTATTATATTATTGTGCAAAGCTACGAGAAACTGATAGACAGAAATAAACTCAAGGCAGATTGCTGGGTATGGCATTCCGGGATCGAGGAAGGTAAACTGGCTTCGTGCCGATGTGTCATCGTAATGCAATAGGACCTTTTAGTACTATAAACTGCATAAACGCCTTCACATTGGCTGACTGTATGTTATTTGACCCTTGACCTCACCTCTCAATATTCTTTATTATTTCCGTTTGCACGCAAACGCTTTAATATATTATCCGCCTAACCGATAAACCTGTATCTTACTCGGCTGAATGTCTAAAGCTATGATCATATCTGCGTCTGCATTCCACACAAATACCACATTTTAATTATAAATCGCGTAATCCTAGTAACAATGTTGATTGGACACGTTATACAAATGATGCTGATTTGAATGAACCTGTTGGTTTAGCATATATGTTGATTGTTGACGTATATGTCAGACAAGTACAATATCGACGTATCGGTAACATTTACTTTCTAATAGTACAAGTGTTAGATCTAGCAAGTTTTTTAGAACACACTTTTTCTCACCTAGAAAATTCAAGTTAACCGAGTTCTATTATACCGGAAATATTAATATTTTGCCCCAATAAGATGTTTATCTAAATGTGATTGTTGTTCAAATTCATGGATATTTACGTTTACGTCCGCGTTTTAATTGGCATTTGTTTCACGTTCACACGGTTTATCCGGATCGGTGATTATGCGCTCATTTATTTTGATTTAAGATGATCGCATTGACTATTTAATTACACATTCCGCGTATTTCAGATGACTGTTGTATATTATTTCCGTAGTTTTTGGTTCTTTAGCATGCTAATTAGAATATTTAGTCCGCCCATTAGAACAAGCGACAAATTGCGTTTATTCGTAATCAGAGCTTCCCTAACATTGCAGTTTGCTACCATTTTGTTATGTCATATTAAGTCCATGTTCGAGATTCTTAATCTCGCGCCGCTTTCGTTCGCTTTTACAGTACGTCTACTTATGATCGGAAGACAGCTATTTGTCTGTCTGTTGTGATATAACGGATCATCAACACGAACGCTTGATTTTACATATTCCATTTCTGTTGTTAGCGAAATCAAGCTGAGTATTACATTTCAACTGTAATACGGAAGAAAACAACAAAAATAAACCGATGATGTTGATAAGGAATGCGAAATCTGAATCGAAATTGTTGTTACATTGCATTTCAATAAATTTTCTCACACGATACAAATCCTGTTTTTATCGCGCCGAAGTTTTTCTTTGAAAACCAATTAGGACCGAATCGGTACGTGATATAACTTAACACGACAACATCGACCGTTTTAGAGGTTTATTTAATGGTAGGTATATAAAATAGTCACGTAATGACGATGTCGAATCATTGATTATAAATTTTGCACGCGTACGAATGTAGGTCCGGTTAAGAGTTCCGTTAACTACCATCACACTGTTGACATCAGAATCACCATTGATGGATCACGTAAACACGGCTAACCATTTTATTATGTCGTACTTTGTATCCTCGGAATTACCCGAATACCGAATATTCTTCGCTCATTAAACCGCCTTTGCTTAGACTATGACTAATGCGTTCTTAAGCTCACGTTGATGCAATTCAATTAAGCAAGGATGATTGTATTTCTTGTGCATTGCCGCCATTAAGCTCGGATGAGACCATTATTGCAGCTTAGTTTTCACGTAATATCTATTTTGAGAATTTTCAACGTTTCACGAGATTGAATTTGGATTTACAGAGAAGTGTTTCATTCATAATCTGAAACTGTTTACGATTGAAAACGTGGGTGATGTTTTGGCATCGTGAGTATTAGGACGCTTGTATAAGCTACACAATAATAACCGGCTTTGTAATTGCAAAGCAAGTAGGCGAACTAGAAGCGAATATTGAATTTGGTCACGTCAGGACAACATTTTAAGATTGTTGAGCAACACTACTCACACAAAACGTTGAAACACTTTTGTTTAAATGTTCTCACAGGTGTTTGTAGTGGCGTCATTGGGTTTTATGTCGAAGGCTGGTCGCTGTGAAACTTTGACTTTAATATTTGTGTCGTGATACCGGCTGCATTGTTTCTGGAGTCGCGCTTATTGTTGGTGCGCCGGCGCACCGTCTAGCCCGTGAGATCTGGGTCGGGGACCTGACTGGATGCATGCGATTGTCATATTATACGCTCACTAGCTTACTATCAAACGCGCCTAACTTAATCTTTATTACTATAAAGATTGTAAACAAACACAATCTTACGTTTTCTGTTAACGGTTGAGGCTGCGGCTGTATACACTGTTGTTTGTCTTCAGTCGCACATCACACGACGCCGCTGTAAAGTCACTTCACTCTTGTTCTAATTCACTGATGATCAGTCACTGCACATACTGGGGGTGTAGTGTCACGGTTGTCGCTTAGCGGTGGAATGTCGGTAGTATTATGTCCCGAGGGTCACCGCGCCGGTCAGTGGTGGGGAGCACGTGTGTTCGGCAGGTCGCGCGGCGCATGAGTGGCCGCGGTGGTAGGGGGCGCCGGTGTAAATACGCCGCCGTAGCGCGTGCCGCCGCCTACGCACACCGGCGCGCCAAGACGCACACTGAGCCGTGTCGCGACCGTACCGACGACACCGTGACGTGATGCGCCGATCAGACCTCTAATGACGGCTATTCACATGGAATTTATGGGAGAACCCTAATACCCTCGTGTTTATACGGATGTAGGCAAACCACGTACACACGGATCTGATCATCCGTGATGTAACATTTGTTTATCATCATCTGCCTAACCTTTTCCCAACTATGTTAGGGTCGGCTTCCAGTCTAACCGGATGCAGCTTAATACCAGTATTTTACATGGAGCGACTGCCTATCTGACCTCCACAACCCAGTTAATACTAGGTATTACGATACTCTCGTAAGACTGGAAGTCGAAATTTCAGGTCACTGACTACCTGTAACGACTGCCAAAGATCTATATATGGCAGCCGGGACCAACAGCTTAACGAGCTTTCCGAGGCACGGAGGAAACTCGGTATGTCGGGGGGTCACTCATCCGCAGACCGACCTAGGCAAGCACAGCTTTACCTAAAGATCGACCCGAGTGGCAGTTCTTATTAAGCCACGAGCGAACATTTGTTTATACTGATATCAAAACGCTGAAGGAGAACATCGCGAGGGAAACATGCTAGCATGTCTTAAAACAAATATTCGAAGGCATTTGACTGCACTGGGCCCGCATGATGTATTACAGCCTACAGCCCACTTACTCTTATACACAGAAGGCCTGTATTCCAACATTATATTATCCACTAGTACCATAATGACCCTGATTATCGTGAATCGATGACTGATCAATTTTATTATACGTAAAAACTTGGACACGAAGTACTGACTGATTGACGTGACAGATTTATGATATGCATAATTCAGATAATTTATGATGATGTGGAGATAAGTACGGACAATAAGTAATTTAATCTTTATTGAATTGCTTGTTCTTACTGCATTATGAACACTTCAAATGTAATTTTGATTTGAATTAATCTGTTATTAGTACAAATTGAGGATTCATACATTATATTATGCATCATCATCATCTTTTAACCCACGTCCCATGTTATTCAGCCAGTTCTACTATTTTTTTTACCCCTGTCAACTGTCACACTATCACCAACAGTCAACACCTTTGTCTTTCTTTCATTTATTAATATTGCGTAATCTAAAATTAAAAACAAGTATAATCTCTTTGTATTTACATAAATACACCGATTAGCATACAAACATGAGGTCAAGTTTAAATTCCTAGCATAATCACTTCCATTATGCAACAAGACGTTAAAGAAAAAATCGAACACGACCACTAGTAATGCTATGATGCTAGGTATAATGTTTACAATAAAAACAATGGCTAAAAATATACGTTACTAGCGGACGTCACGCGGTTTCACCCGCGTAGTTCCCGTTCCCGTGGGAATACAGGGATAAAAAGTAGCCTATGTCACCCGCGGATAGTGTAGCTTCCCAACGGTGAAAGAATTTTTGAAATCGGTTCAGTAGATCCCGAGATTACCCCTTACAATTTAACAAATATACAAACACACAAACTTTACTTCTTTATAATATTAGTATAGACTAGCTGATGCCCGCGGCTTCGTCCGCCTGGATGTCGGTTATCTCGACCAAAAGTAATCTTTTCACCCCCCCCTTTCTATAAGCCCCTTTTTTTTCGGGTGTGCGAAATCATCAAATAACCCCTCCCGCTCTTGGGCAGAGCGGAAGGGAGTGTCAGACTTCTACTGACAAAAAACCACCCATGTTCCTTCTTAGCCCTTGTGCCGAGGCCGCGGTATCTCTTTCGAACCACCCGCAGCCTCGACGGGTCCTTTCAACCCCTTACAAGCCCTTTTCGCATTCAAAAGTGGCCTATGTCCTTTCTCAGGCTCTAGACTATCTGTGTACCATCATCATCTGCCTAGCCTTTTCCCATCTATGTTAGGGTCGGCTTCCAGTCTAACCGGATGCAGCTGAATACCAGTATTTTACATGGAGCGACTGCCTATCTGACCTCCACTAACTATCTGTGTACCATATTTCATTTAAATCGGCTCAGTAGTTTTGGCGTGAAAGCACGACAGACAGACAGAGTTACTATCACATTTGTAATATTATTAGTAAGGATAAGGATTTCCAAATAGTCAGTTCTACTGCTGGAATATAAAACTAAAAAAATGAGATATTCCGTATCCGAATGAATGAAGTGAGAAAAAAAAATGGAATTTCTCATACAGGTGTCATTACCTTGGAATGTTGTAACATTGGGTAAACCCAGGATTAAAGTTCAGTCCAAGGGATCCCTTTTTCTTGGAAAATAACTCTCAAAAATACCAAGACCATAATAATGTGTGTGTCTATATTTGCAGTATCTATTTATACACTTTAGACAGTATTGTAACTGTGGTCAACACACAATGACGAGGTACTATGACTAAGTTCTATTTCCATGTGACTTCACATAGGCCTGAGTGTCAAAGGGTCCAGTGTCATTTTTAATTATTTCGTCATCAGAGACGTCGACTTATGATAAATTAATATTCTTAGAATCCGATGCAGCATGAATCGTTTTCTTGCCAGTTATTAATGCGCCTCTGTGCATTAATATGCCCTTACCTGGCTTGAAGGATGTGATGTCACATTACTTAGTCTACTTCCGTATCTCTTAACCTTTGACCAGAAACTTATTGCACTTCCTGTCTGGCAAAATTTTCGACGAAATAAGGATGTTTTATTTATAGCAAAAATGTGCAGTCGAAGTGACAATCGCCTCCTTTTTGCCATCCAACATAACTTTGAAAACACCTACCTGTCGCCATTTATCTTGAAGCTACCCCATGTGAAAGACTGAATTCGTCCACCAGACTCTATCAAACAGATACTGATATCATTAACCTGCATCATCCCACTGGTGGGCAGAGGCCTCTTCCCATGACTTCCAGTTGTTTCGATCCAAGGCCAATGTGGACCACTGGTCGCTAGTCTTGTCCAGATCTTCCCGCCATCTTCTACGAGGTCTACAAATAACAAATACATGTTTGTTTACCAAAGCCTCATGACCTTGACCCTTCACCAGTTTACAGTTCAAGCTAGCCACGGTCAATGCAGCTCGAAGTCAAGTCCGAATTCAACGGAGAGATCCGCATTTTAGTCCGCGATCATCTACTCGCCGGCGGCGCTCGGTTGCGCAAGCGCTCGAGTCATCGACACCGGCGCGTCCTCGGAAGGTCGCGGAGACACGGACGGGCCCCGTACGGGACTGGCCACATTACCATAATAATATGATATTCACCAAATCTTATCAACGCTGTGTATCAACATGTTTATGTGCTGGTGTGTGTGCCGGATCTAGCTTTTCAAAAGGTCGTTGGTTTGTTTTTTGTGTTACCTGACTTGGCTCGGTTTTTCCCGGTGTTAGGGGTAGGCAATACAGTTCTGTGGTCTGTTTTTTGTTGCGGGTACTGGTTTAGTTATTTCGGTTTGGTGCTGACTGTTTTATTGAGTTCACTTCTTTTTAGAGGTCTCGAAATACATATTTTAATTGATGAGGTCGCCGTGCCGTTAACACACTTTATTGAATGTAACTTGATATCGGTTTTTATAAAATGTGGCGCCTACCAAAACAAATATCTCATCAATCAACAGAAAAATTATTTATGATTAATAACGTGATTTATTTTACCGATTTATTAGTGGATAACCTCTAACACCGAAGTAAAATTAATATTTTTCTTGACAATAAGTAAATATTGTAAATGATGAGGTTAACTACTTACGTGTGCTGTCAATGAATAGAGTATACCATTGCCAAATCGTGTGTCATTATTTAAACTGCAGTTTTAATGTCACTAATGTCTTTGCTCTTGCGCAAGGAACGGAAAAAACACACAAATAATTTACTTGTCTCTCCTCCGTTAATAGCACTTCGTCCTTTTTCAAAATAGAACTTTAAAATAGCTGGAAAATATTTGTCCGTAGTTACACGGCACGGTGGTCAGTATAAGTAATCTCGTGGAATTCTATCAACTCGAACAATTCACGAGCGCAGACTTGGGAGCGATTCGCGATGGTCGTTTGTTATTTTCATTATGTTTTTTTTCTCGGAATCGTGTTTAGGTGGTGTCGCCGCGGCGCGTCCGTACCACATTCCGCGACACCGCGGCGCTTGCCGGCTCTGACCGTTTGACCACTTCATAACTTTGGGGACCTTACTACTTATTCTCGATTCCGTATTATCGGTCACGAAAATAAGTCACATTTAGAGCGAATTTTATCAAAACTGAAACAGCACTAATTCAAGAGCTGTCAGCTGTCGATATTCCAGCAATTATGCTCTTGAACGTGGTTTAGAAGTGCTGATCGCTCATTCATTGGTGAAATTCGCCCTTATTCTTTACCGTAAACACCATTTTGTACGCCAGTCACGTTCGATTTATAGCTTTCGTGATTCACTTTGCTTCACTGTATTTTGAACGAAAACAGCTGTGGTTTTATGTCTCTAAAGAAGACATTAAATTGATATTTGACAGTATTATTCCTGAACGGGCGCCAATTGCGTTTACTAAGAAATTAGTCACCGTCCCTGTTTCGTAGACAAGATATATTCCGCCTCATTAAGAAGATGTCTTGAAGCTTATGAAGCAAATTAGCTAAATCATTTCAGCGATATGGTCCGATGAACATGGAAAGACGGAAATAACCACCAAAACAAATTATTTTCTGGAGGGAAAAATGCTATTTGTTCTGTCGTACGACTTTAAAAATTTGATTCCATATATGCCCGTAAATCAAACTAGACTTTGGAACCAGGTTGCATATGCATCTCTTGACCTGGTTCTTATCTCGAAAATGTTAAATGATTAAATAATGTATTTAGCTCAAATTACAACAAAATTGATCTCTGTCAACGGTAGAGTAACAGCTCAAAGGTAAACCTGAAATCAATTTTATGCTTTACGAGTGTGGGATGTGATGGTGCTTCGGTATGCAGAATTTAGGCCATTACTCATCAGCCTTTAAAAGTAAGAGTCATAATCCTCCATTGCGTCTTCGTAAACCATAATGAACTTTGATAAATAATGCACAATGAAAGCCCTACATGGTAATAGTTCTTCATATAGTCGAAGGACCTCCTCTCAAATTCGCGATACCATAGTAAGATGAGAAACATCCGCAGAGGCGCCGGCGATCTCGCGCCCGCCAAAATTCGGCTCCAAGCCTCCGCTTAAATTATGTAATCGAATATTCATGATGCCTTTTTGTGGCTGCATCGCTTTTTTATCCCACAACTAGACATGTTTCACGGTCCCGTTTGTGGTTTTTCGTATTGTTTAAAAACGATTTATGATGTACTTAAAATCTGATCAGCTTCGAGGATATTTTGAAGACCCAATATTCTAGGAATCTCCATATTTTTGCTTTAGGTATTTATTTTACATTCTTTTATCAGTGCCTTCAAAATTTTTGAGGTAAACATTTTGAGGAAAGCAAGCAATATGCAAGATAACGGCCAATTCCCTCTTACGGAGAGGAGGCCAGTGTCCCATAAGTGGAAACGTTATGGGCTAATGATGTCTGCATAGGCTCCTGTGTTTATGTAATGCAAGTTTTCATTGATGAGATGATAAATTGTGGAGATTTAAGCGGAAGAGCTTCAATTAATGGAATTTACGCTACTTAGCTGTCATAATTTATCATGCATGGTGTTTGCGATCGACAGACACATCAATACTCTCAATATATAGTTCGATTGTAATCGATCAATTGGCAGTTTAATCGATATCAGAATCGATTTCGCGCTTGTAGCCGTAACGCCTTGTTATTATTTTGGTCATAGGCTCTTTAGTTACATAATTTAGCATCCGTTGTTTCGGTCGAAACGCTATTTAAAGTTAGTTGTGTATTGATAACGGTTTTAGATAAAGATCTGGCAATTTATTTGGTTCATACTTCTATTTTTGGTGGTGCTCGACGTTTCTGTTAATAGTAGATACTTTGATCAGGTTTTTTGTTCGTCTACTAAGGAATGACTTGATTAATTAGTGATTTTATATTTGGTGCTATTTAATTATTCTGTAGATATTATTTTTTACACCGGTGTTTTTTTGCTAGTATTGGTCTACAGGACAAACAAAATATTTTATAGAAAACAAATGTTAATATATTCAAATGTTTCACAATCTCATTACGTTAATGATGTTCGATCGTGTTATTGTTTATCATATCAAAACTTCTGTTTGTCACATTAAAATTCGGCAAATCTATAAAATTATTCCGTGACGTCTTGTCACACGGCTGTTCCATTAATTTTATTTGAACTTGTTATTTTTTGGCGAACGCATAAATATTTAGGTATTTTTTTAAGACTTATATAGGATGCTATATCAAATAGTTGGAATTCTTGTATTTTGACGTAAGCCATTTGTTTACGAGTATGCGGATTCTTCGATTTGAGAAATACCCATGTAACTGTGACTTTTGATAATTAATTGACAACAAGACAGTAAATTCTTTTCGTTAAATTATACAGCCAAAAAAAAAACACTCATTATAGAATATTAATATTGAGAAAAATAAGTTTTTGTTCATGAGAAATCCTTAAATATTTTCTGATAATTATTTTCAATGAGTTTATTTCTAGCTAAATTTAATTGGCGACCATTTACGATCCATTAAAAGCTTCAATAATCTCCCGTTTCTCATCTTCTGCCGGAATGCGGCGTGTTAATTATTATCAATCAACCAATTATATATAAACTTTACATTGAACCCTCTCGATGCTTGATGTGGAATCATTTAATTCAATTGTTCAGTTTTCATATATATTCTCATGGAGTTTCGCAATAAAGAGCCTTGTTCCAATTAGTTTCCTCTGATATTTTAGCACGTTTCGATCTGTTAGCACCCGATGCAACTCGCGGTTTTATTATGCAAGTTCAATTTACACCTTGGAGGTTTTAAATGGGCCCTTTAGCACGTAATATTTTTCTCAGCCAAATTGGAAGGAGCCTTTTATAATTTGAAAGAGATTTTTATGCTTTGCAGACGTGCTAATATTCTTCTTGGTGGCAAATAAAATAAATAAATAAAACTTGAAGCATATTGGTCCTAAAATATCATTTTTAAACAGATGGGTATTAACAAAATCTTGGTATAATTGGTATTATAAAATGACGCTTACGATTTCCTGATTAGTATGATAATTGTATGGAGCGCCGTGTTATTAAAGACGTGATGAAAATTATAACGATGTGATAATTGCTTAATAGGCTAGGTGTGGTTTCCGTTCTTAAAGGTTGTCATCAAATCAAGATTTTTTTTGTACTTAATTTTAAAAACTAAGTTTAATATTTCACTTCGTTTATGGCGTTGATTACATCATTAAGTACTACATACTAGGACATAAAATATAACGTTCTCATTAAAATATTTACTTTACAACGAAATTTTGAAACGCATTTTTTCTAGTCAACACAACGGCAGTGTTGCAAGTCTAGAAATGCTTGGTTGGTTTGCTTGCTCAACTCGGAATAAAATATAATAATATAAATTGGTTGTACACCACCTATATTTTTATGGTCATGGGTCATTGTGCCACTTAGATGTTTCTAGGCGATTGCTTGAATTGAAAACACCTGTCGAGATACCGTTTTGATTGATTTCTTTTATCGTAACAAAAAACTAATGTTTTATCTTTACTGACTTTCTTATTTTTGTATCTATTTATCGATTAATGGTGTCTTTTGCTTACCGTATCTGTTCTCCTCAGTCAACCGTTATCATTTTCTCCTTTTCCTTTAACATGATTCCTCATACAATATATTCATCGTTTACTTGGGCTTCCTCTTCCTCTCCTCCATTAGATTTATACTCATCACTCTTAAAACACATGCGATTCTTTCCCCCTCATCGCACGCCCCATACCAAGATAATCGATTCCTTTTCAACTTTTCTTTAACTGTCTTTTGATTTGTTATAAATTAAAGTTATTATGAAGTCATCAAAATATTATGTCTTTGAACCTTTATAAATATTGAAATATCTACGAAAACACCGCCTCTGCACTGCCTTAAATTGATGCTTGACCGTCCAATTAAATATCAATTTTGTTTTTTCTTTAATTAACCCACGGTATTTTTGAATGCGTTTATTATGTCACATCGACCCACTAGGTATTTAAATTATTTAAAGCATCGCAAAGTATTGTTATTTGCATTTTTGCGACAGATGTTCTTTTTACTTACATAACAAGTTGACATTAATTGACCATCTTAAATATAACCACCTGTAAAACATACAGCTTTTCTTCTCTTCAACTTTTATCATAATAAAAACGTATAAGGTATGTACTTATACTGTTTTTGCACTTTTATTCTTAGCACAATCACAAATATCTGTCTCAACCCGTAAAAGGCTACTTAAGTTGAAATTATAGATTTTTACTGATCTTATCACCTAACCTAGGTTTAACAACCATTCGACAATCCAATTAAAACCTGGTTTCTTATCATTCACCATTTGTGTGCAATGAAAACTTAGCTTTTTGTCATTAATATCGATTCAATTGCTTTTAAATTACTAGTTTTCTAATAAAAACTTTCAATAAACAAGATCTTTAAAACATAAGTACGTTTGATAAAAACTGGACGTCAATTTATCACAAGTTTTATACAGTCGCCTTTTATATTCTAGAAGAATATTTTATTATCCATGTCTATTTTTGTAGGTATGTGAACCACTTAAAGAATTTTGATCATATGCGAAAGAATCTCGTTTAGATGCGACATTTAAATCGCTGATGATGAATAGCACATTAAGGATCTTAAAGATCATTCCATTTAGATAGGTTACAAAATATTATAGTTATTCGAGATTTCGAACAGCCCTCATCATCACCATTGTGTCATTCTTGCCTAGCCTTTTCCCCAACTATGTTGGGGTCGGCTTCCAGTTTAATAGGATTCAGCTGTTTACCAGTATTTCAAATGAAATGGCAGCCTATCTGACCTCCACAACCCAATTAGAACTGGTACTTCAAACACCCTATAATGAGGAAATAATGAAATATGCACTTTTGACTAGTTTTTGTTACCGTTCCACTTATATGCTTAACTATTTACCTATTGCATTGTGGATTGTTGGGCTGACAAAATCGGAAGTCATTAACCCATATTGCGAAAACGGTGGAATTAAAATTGGCAATGTTTTAACGAATATAGTAATGTAAAATTTTGTGTCTAAAGATGATTTGTGTCCGACTGATGGCCATAGGCTAGCCCCTTCCCCACACGAGCCTTAAACACAAGAGAAATGTGGATGTCCTACATGCATACTTATGTCTAACCTTCCGGGGATTACAGGCGTGATGTTATGACTAACGATGTTGTTTTTCCGTCTTTAAAGAGTCACCACAAATCCTCAAAATGTAACAAAGCTTTGTAATAAAGCATGTGGGTCCTGTCCTGTCCTTCTCACATTACCGAGTTTGCCCTTGCGAATTATTCATAACGGCTCATAAAAGACCAAGGTCGTCGCACTGCCGAGATTGCGGATTTGGACGGTCGGGCCGCGGTCCATATACTTAACGTATAAAATGCAAACGACTGGGTTTCACGCGGATCCCGACCAACAGACGCGACGCGACACCACACTGGCGCCTTTTTTCTGCTTTTTTTTTCATCGAACATTAATTTATGGCGTCGGCGGTCGCCATAAGCTGCCAGTATTACGCGTATTTGGAAGTATTATAAAAATTTTACTACTTTTTTCCTTATTACGGTTTTGGAGATAAAGCATGCATTCCTGAGAGAGTTTGGGCTGTTGCTAAGGACTTATAAGAGCATGCATTGTTATACATACAGCTTTTCGGAAGTACGGGATTATAATATAAACGACTCGCACTGTGAGACAGTTTTGCAGTTTATTTACATAAACAACAGCATTACACAACAGACGTTAAACAAATATTACGGAAATATAACACAAGAGGACAATAACAAAAGAGTTTTTATAGGTGCCAGTGAATAGAGAGCTTATTACGCAACGGATGCAAGACGAGCCGGGTTCCCGCGGACGTAACTTGTATGTAGAAAGTGGTATAGTCGTGGAAAATGCATGTCGCTTTAAAGGGAAAGGGATCAATTTTAACTCTCATTGCTCTGAAGTAGTTCAAAGCATCCGCTGCGTCTAAATTGTTGAATCACACAGTTATTTTAATTGGCAGCATGTAACGGCGTCTTAATATGGAGCATTTTGCACTGACCAGTTTTTAATTAAGATTTTATGTTGTGGCCAAAGAATTTTCTACCTGATCTGTGTAATTATAGAGATGGTATGAAATGTCTAGAACTCTAGATGGATAGTAACTTGAGGTAAAAACAAGCTAAATATTGAAAGTAAAATATTTTCCCCGTGGTAATAATTACAAAAGAATCAAGGAAAAGGCAATCTAATCGTCATCTAACAGTATAACATCTCAACAATATGTATGTGCTTATAACTTGACGCCATGATTGGCATGATTGCGCTGTGGGCGGTAAACACTTGACGGATCATACATAAAATTTAATGGCCTTAATAAACCCTGTTGTCCATCAGATAATCAGTAATCAAATATTAACTGCGGAATTACCTCATAATAACATCATTAAAAACCGTTATTTCCTTTTAAAATCATCCCGAGTAAATAATTTGATCGTCAAAATGTTATTTGTCTTTCACTTATTGTTAAAACTTATTTATTTGCGTTACATCTCGGGTTTTTGTAACTGTGAATAAAGGCCCGAATTCACCACAGTCTAATCACCCGATCATGAAACGACTGATTAAAATTAACCGTCGGTGAACACAGGCCTAACTAACGAGTAACTGCCTTACTATAACCGTATCGGTTTACGTAAGCCCAAGTCACGTTAAAACGTAATGTATGGAAACGTGCTAGTGATCTGCCGACCCAGCGACCTCACCTCAAGTTTATGGTCACGTGAGGGAACTTACTAATCGACTACATATTTATAGATACGTGGAAACCACTGGCCAATTGGCCATGAAGCCCATGACTAAAGTTACATTTATGTCCGTACAGATCATTCTGCAATAACATTGTCATACTGGCTGATATGCATTAACTGTGTTTCGTTAATCACTCTCAGATTGGCATGATAATAATTTCCATGTTAATAAGCCAATTCTTTGATTAATCATTTAAAAAGGTCAATATTGTAAACACGTAACAAATTTGACACAACATTATCACAGTCAGGGGCGAAACCCTCGTTAGCGAACATCTCAATAATTAAGCGTTCTGTTATTGTTTTCATTATGCTAATATCCTACGACATTGACATTGATCGTACGTGTAAATCAAAAGGTCGAGCGTCAATCTAAAACACGATTCTTTTATGTTAATGAGAAAGGTAAAACCGACGAAAAGCAGGCGCGCACAAGCGGTCATCTCCGCATTCCGAGCGAGGACATGCGCATATGCGACCCACAACGGAATTCCCATCAAACTCGACTTAAAAGAGAATATACTTACACTTTGTAGACAGAGAGATAGCATTTCGCGGATAACATTGCGGATTTACGGGAAATATTGTTTTAGTGCAGCGTTTTGCGCAAATTCGCGGATGTAGAGTAATTTAATGTGTGTGTTTATGCTTTTGTTATTTCGGTATCAGTATAGAAAATCGCGACAGTAGGAGATAGCGGGTTGAGCTGGAGTCTTTCTGACAGGATAAGCCTAAAATCGGACTAGATCGCGAATAGTGCAAACGGAAAGGAGACCCTGCAGTGATACTAGATAGGCTTCTAATATTAAAAAGCTCAGCTGCCAGCTTAAAAACAACGATTATGCTACTAAACAAACAATGATATCCATATTTCGAGCAATCCACGCCAAATAAGTATATGAATCTTGTGTTCGAGCTGAAACCCATCACAGTTTGTCGCTGTTACCATAACCGGTGACATCTCCCTTACTATGAAGGTGACACATAACTCTGTCGCTAAGCAAAGATGACCATATATGCCATTGTTAACTTACCAGAACCAAGAGGTATTTTCATAAAGAATTTAGCTGAAGAAGATAGCTGGCGCCAACAAATGGATTCTCGACTGTTACGAATATGCATGACCGTGAACGAGATTAATATCCAAAGATTGTAAACAAGTCGTTATATTTCTAGTTATGGCTCTACCGACCCAACTTCTGTATTACCATAACCGAGCAGAATCGCCATTAAGAACGGTAATGGCGGCGTCAAAAGTCCAAAATTTTAATAGATGTTTACTTCGCCATTTCATTGTTATTGAAGACATAATTAACGAGATGTTAGAAAAAAAATACGTTCAACATCCGCCTAATATAATATCTAGTCGTAAAAATTCCAATGACTATAAAATACGGGTCCGAAGACTTCGGAGATAGGAATAAACAAACTCCTACACGTGTGCCGTGTGGGGTCCGATAAAAAATACCAGAATCGGATTATAACTTTTGAATGTTCGAGAAATTTGTCCAAAGGGTAAACTGTATTAGGCACCTACTTATCAGATTTCAGCAATAAACATTAATCACGTTGGGCAACTTTTGGCACACGACTATTCTACGTTTCACCGATAAATTATGATCGTCGTGAAATTCAAAATAAACAAAATAATTTCCCAGCAATTAAACAGCTGCCACTCCGTCCTACTAAAATATTTCCGTAAATATCACTAGGTACATAGTATGAAACAAAGTCGCTTTCTCTGTCCCTATATCCCTATGTATGCTTAAATCTTTAAAACTACGCAACGGATATTGATGCGATTTTTTTTAATAGATAAAGTGATTCAAGAGGAAGGATTTAGTATATAATTTGACCGACATCCACGCGGGTGAAGCCGCGGGCATCAGTTAGTAATGGATAAACAGGATTCAGTATTCTATTCTTAGTTCTGTTATATGAAAATAATGATGAGTAATTTTATGAAGATGTAAATATGATAGTCATTGTCAGCTCCGGCTGTTTCTTGTACACCGTTTCTAATTAACATAATGGCATATAATCAAGGTGTCAAGGGCGTTACCCTCCGTGTCGCCTTGTGTGAAACACGTAATTAATCTAGATCATAGATCATAAGGTGCGCGGGAGTTCGCTTTCGATAGCCATTATGTGCATAATGAAAATCGTGGAGTTTTTCTTCTCTCTAATCATCAATTTGAATTAATGAGAACTTGCTAGTGAAATGCCCGGCCTTTGCAGATATGTGGAGGCTAGAAGCACTAGGTAAATAGATATGCATAATTATGTAATTTAGCCAACATACCATTCTGATGTCGGTATTTCCCCTGGAGGTATGCTGTCATCAGTTAATAGCTAATTTCACCTTTCAATAATTTTTGGAGGTTTGTTTTTCATATACATTATTAAAGTTATTGTTTTCCTTCTAGAATAGAAGGAAAATAAAAACTTTAATAATCGCACGAAAATTGTTTTTGCTGTATGTGAGTGGCCCAATTAGTTCTGTATTATTAAAAATGGCTACGGTTTTACGTAATAAACTTGAATTTTGTTACGCAAGTGTATAATTGAATAAAAAGGCTTCTTCCATTGCACTTACATCTTAACTTTCACACGGGAAGAGAATATCGCGCCCAGAGACAATGACGCGGCCTCGACACTGACAATAAGATGATAACCCGAGCACTTTCCACTTTCCCGCGCCTTCCCACAACATGGCCGCGGTATGAAAAGCGCGTGAACAACGCTATGCATGCTCGCCAACACTAAATCCCGCGGAAACGTTTGTCTTTTTCACATACTTGCAAATAAAACAATTCTTTCATTTTGTTTTTATTTTTACCACACGTCGATTTGTAAGTTTAATAGAGATGCTCAAAATCGATTATGCGTAAAAAAAATATGTTAATAAAACAAAGATTTTGGAAACAATTTTATTTTACATATATTTCTATATTTTCTATTCTCGTGCAAAGCGATGGCGAAATAGATCGTAGTGTAAAGCATAGAATTAGCACTGGATGGATGAAATGGCGGCTGGTCACGGGAACAATTTGCGACTCCCGCATTCCCCTTTAAACTCAAGGGGAAGATTTTTATAAAACCATGGTTAGACCTGCTGTCGTATATGGATCAGAATGTTGGGCCACAAAAGGGATAAATGAAAGGCAATTGCATGTGGCTGAGATGAGAATGCTAAGGGGGATGTGTGGTGTGACGCGAATGGATAAAATAAGGAATGAGTACATAAGAGGAAGTCTGAAAGTGGCGCCGGTAAATGAAAAGTTGTGTGGTAATCGATTGTCGTGGTATGGACATGTGATGCGAAGGAATGAAGAAAATGTTGTGAGAAAAATGTTGAGTATGAATGTAGATGGCTATAATAAGAGTAGAGGAAGTCCAAAGAAACGATGGATGGACTGTGTGTAGGATGATATGGCTAGAAAGGAGGTGACTGCTGACATGACGAGAAATAGAGAAGTATGGAAGAAGAAGACATGTTGCGCCGACCCCAAATAAATTGGGATAAGGGCAGGAGAATGATGATGATATATTTCTATTTTGTACGTACGTAAAATCGATTACGAATCGATTTTACACGTACGTACGTAAAATCGATTTTACACGTACGTACGTAAAATCTATTTTACACGTACATACGTAATCGATTTTACTATCCACTGTGGATTTTGATTGGATAATTACAAATCGGTTCAAGAAAATGATAGTATACGTTTACATCTCATACCTATGTATTATTTGAATAAATCATTAGAAACAATAAATCTTTCAAAGGTAGAGTTTCGACAAAATTATTTTCGTATCTGGAACATGGTTTTCTTATTGAAATGTTCAGCGGAGACAGGTTTCAGAGTTTATGGCCAATTAAATGTAAACTGTGCTTATCCGGTGCATTGTCGTTAAGTGGCTTAATTGAGCACGACTTTTAAACTTTCAAGCTTTCATCGAGCCCATTTCCTTTAAAAACAAGCTAACAAAAGAAACCCAACCTATCGGAATGTAGGAGGCTATAGGAATTAGGAAACGATGGATGGTCTGTTTAGAAAAATGATATGGGTAGAAGAAAGCTGACTGATAGGACGACAACTAAATAAGAATTATGGAAGAAGTAGTTCAGCACAGAAGCATGGAGATTGGCACAAATGAAGGAAGGTCTATGCCCAGATTGCCCAGCTGTAGGTGAATTCGGGCTGTGGATGGAGATATAAAAAAAACTTCTAAAAAAGTAACAAACTCATATCTGACAAATGCGAGAAGGTTCTTGTTAGTTCATCATTACATTATAATTTATATATTATACATTTGAGGAGCTCGTGGCTTAATAAGAACTGCCACTCGGGTCGATCTTTAGGTAAAGCTATGCTTGCCTAGGTCGGTCTGTGGATGGGTGACCGCCCGACATACCGAGTTTCCTCCGTGCCTCGGAAAGCACGTTAAGCTGTTGGTCCCGGCTGCCATATATAGATCTTTGGCAGTCGTTACAGGTAGTCAGTGACCTGAAAGTCTGACAACCAGTCTTACCAAATGGTATCGTATTACCTAGTATTAACTGGGTTGTGGAGGTCAGATAGGCAGTCGCTCCATGTAAAATACTGGTACTCAGCTGCATCCGGTTAGACTGGAAGCCGACCCCAACATAGTTGAGAAAAGGCTAGGCAGATGATTGATATTATACATTTATAAATTCATACTTAATAAGAATTTGCTTTGTTTCGAAGAATAGGTTATACCTATCCATGCCTTATTTGAAACCATACTAATAGCACCAGAATTAAGTATATTCCGAATCAGAACAAGACAAATGAGTCCTATACTCAGAATCGCCAATGTTGACATTAAAATTGTAAACATTGATTCTTAAAAGGAAAAATGGATTCGAAATTAATTTTCCGACTGGCGCCGACTAGCAGTTTTTAATGATTACTTGTTATAAATTTTAAATTAGTCGCCTGCATATTTAATTATTTAATTAACCGACTTCAAAAAGGAGGTTATCAATTCGTCGGCGATCTTTTTTTTTATGTATATTGCCTGATTACTCGAAGATGGCTGGACTTTGAAGATCTGATGAAGAACTTCGGAACTCCTCAATAAATGATAGCAAATGAACTGGGATTGCTGAAATCTCATGTCTGTCTATTGTTTACACCAGTTTATAACATAACATCATGCCGATATGCTGTGAAGGGGTAAGCTCATGTGAACCACTAAAAACTGAAAAATGAACTTTAGAAGTAAAATCAGTTTCTGAAGTCGGTGGCAAAAAAATGAAATCAAACAAACAAAAGTCACCGACTTCAGAAACAGGTTTTCTCTTTTAAAGTTTATTTTTCACTTTTTTGTGTTTTATTTTTTGTTCAAGTCGGTTTTATTTTTTGTTAAAAAGTTTTTTCTTAAGCTAATAATATATGTTTGGGTTAATTTATTTGACCCGGTAGTGCATTCTGCTCTTCACTTTGTTGTTGTTCACTCATTAGTACCTAATTTGCAACTGGTAGCCAAATGTTGATAGTTTTCGATAATAATTTATTGTCACGTCTGTTATTAATAGCTGATAATAGTGACATATTATTAGTCTGAATTAAATTGACACTCAGACTTTTGTATTTGAAAAAATGTTAATGTGGCGCCGTCTCGCACGTTTTTAGACAATCTTTTACATAATAACGTTAGTTATTTTCCAGATAAAAATAAATCGATAACAATTTCTATACTATTAAGAAGCTGATTTGCCATATTTGTTAATGTATTTTTTTCGTGTTTTTTATTTGACCAAGTCGTGGTAAACAACATTTTTCTTTGAGATAAACGTAGTATTATTTAACAGAAGGAATGCGTAGCAAAACCCAACGTCATGGTAACAATAGATTCGCATTGTAAGAAGTTCCATAGCAAATGATATAAATAAGGAAGAGACATTTAAATTCCTGATAACTAACCGCATCAGGCACATTCATGCGATTCACAGAAACATGGAAATGTACCGGCTAATAATTGCACACTGATAGTTTTCTTCGAACAGCTATCTGCCGGGCCACAACGTAACAGATAGTACTTATGTTATGTCCATAACATTACAGCTCTTACCGATGCCAACGAGTTACGTGTTCGTCGTTCGAGGGTCGCACGCAGCGCTTTCCACTTTTCGTTTTTTCTCTCCATAAAAGCGGGAATAACATGTTTTTTCCCTTACAAACTAGTTATAGAAGCAGGTGTTGGTGTTATTTCATCATCTAATAAGTACAGCAATCGTGCATTTCCCCTGTTCGTTGTTACTAGTTACCGGTAATGCTACGGTGTGCTAATGCTGTGTAATCTACACAAGTTTTCTTGTACTGGTTGCTTTTGTGCAACTAACTTGATATTTTAGTTGGTAAACCGTCTGTGTTTATGGCTTTGTTAGACAATCGTTCCGTTATTGAAACGTCGAATGCGGCTGATCACGTTCGTGAACGATTAAAGGTCTTGGCAGATGTGTGGAGGGAATGGTACTCTTTGTGTTCGTTTATAGTAATAGCTACAGATAATATAATATCAGGTATGTATTCCACGAAGGGTTCAGCAGAGATGTACTATATTTCGCCAGCTATGTTATAGTCCCAAATAACAGGGGGCGGACCTATTGCCAATTTGCCATCAACCGGGGCAACAAGCAGACTCCGTGGCTGCTACTGACAAATTCCTGATAAAATAAACTAAAAACAATTTGCCCGACCCGAGAATCAAACCTACGATCTAATGCTAAACGCTCGTGATTGCGACCACTAGAATCTGCTGATACATTATGTCATTGTCGATGTTTTGAAATGTAAGAGTATTGAATAGAAACTGTAGGATTAAGAGGATTCATAATTCACTGAATATATGCATATACTAGCTGTGCCCGCGACTTCGGTCGCGTGCTTGTCGGAAACTAAAATGCGTCGCTTAGATAAAAGTACGTTAAATCATTGCCCTGCGTTAACTTACTGCCGCTGTAGAAAATAAGAAGAGGGTAATGCAAAGTACTGACTATGTCTAATACTAAAGTTTAGATGGATGGGTGTTTGTTAATCAACCACGTCAGAACGGCCGAACGGATCTTGAAGAAATTTGAAACAGGTACATTATAGTCGAAAGGTACTGTCGTTGGCGCGTTCGTGTTCCACGCGCGCCTCAAAGATATGTCAGCAACAATTAAGGGGTCCTTTGGGGCCCCTTAATTGTTGCTGCCGTCGTCTGCCGGGGCTGACGGTTGTCCGCAAGAGATACCACGGCCCCGAAACACAAAGAGCTAAGAAGAAACTTGGGTGGTTTTTAGTCAGTAGAAGTCTGACACTTTCTTCCGCTCCGCCCAGAGCGGGATGAGTCATTTGATAATTTACGAACCACAAAAAAGGGGGGATTAGAGGCTGTTTCGAGAGGTACCTGTACCGAGTCTGGGACATCGAATCTGAAATGGAACGCCGTCACCTCCTTCTGCGAAGCAGTAATGCTAGCGAAAGAGGTGAACGTAAGAGGGACACAACCCCTCTTCCCAGCCGCCGCGGGAGACGCTCCGGGCATCGGGGGCCACGTGATGGCTTCCGGCCACCGTAGGCGCGGGCCTGTGAACGGTGAGTAACGGGCTAGTTAATCGTTCGTCAGTCCTATGACGATGGAGGCGCGTTCGTGTTCCACGCGCGTCTCAAAGGGATATCAGCAACATTGAAGGGGCTCCCAAGGACCGACGCCCGTCGGGGCTGCGGATTGTTCGAAAGAAATACCGCGGCCTCGACACATAGGCCTAACAACACACCACATCTATATAAAGACATGTTTGGTGCAGTGGCTGGATGATTAACAGTAGCACTGCGTGTCGCAGGTTCAATTCCCACACGGTATTACAAACAAAATATGCCGTGGGTTTTATCCAATTTTAATTTAGTTTAAAAAAAATAGTATTTTTATACTGTGCAATTGGTAAATCTTTATTTGTTGACTATTCATGAAACATATGTTTATTTAATAACACCGCGGTTTAGAAAATGACATCAAATGAATAACGCCATCTGTCGAAGACGAAGATAAACTGCTAAAAAAGAGCGATCAAACACACTATACGGTTTAGGCTATGTAGATTTTGAAAACAGCGTCATTTAGACTAATGTCTACGTACCTTTTGCTATCATTACTTATTTAAAGTTATCTTGTGAAGGCATTTATTAATAAGTACCATATTCGTTCAATAGATGTCGTTGCTTGTCTCATTCTTGACCATAATGATAAGTTCTTCTTGAAAACTATAAATGCATATATCTTTTGATAGAGAGCACCGATTACGATGAAACAAAGACTAAGTAATAGCCCAAGTTACGCACAATATTAATGTATAAAAGTTATCTACATTCGTTTCGTAAATTTGACGTGATGCTTAGTCATCGAAACAGACAAACAGACAAACAGATAAACAGACAAACAGACAAAAATTCCAAAAATGCTGGAAATGTGTTCTGTTGGTTATACTTTAATACCCTGACAATTTTTTTTTAAATATTTTTGATGTACAAAAAAGATTTTTCTACAGATTTATTATATGTATAGAAGAAGATAAGGTTTGAAAGCGATTTTGAGTTGGGCTCAAGACAATTAGTAATCCGTCGCGAAGTGTTTTGTATTTCTACTGCACTTTTCACGTGAACTTTTCATTAGCTTAAGTCAATTCAATATATTTTTGACTTTTACCTCGTCGTTACCGCTCATATAAATTGTCTTTGTGTAGGCTATCGCAGATTAAGATCCTTGAAGAGATATCTCCATAGAGATACATTACTAATTTAACTTGATAATATATAAAAGGAATATGTTCAAACACCACAATAAAAACTGGACATCCGTCGGAAAAAACCTGCTTGCAGTTTTTCTTATAACACGTCTAAAGTACAAGTATTTTATATCCCAATTAAATTAAATAGAATCTAGGTACTCGTAAATAAGATGAAGTATTCTAGGTACGTGTTATGTATATGCGGTATATACGTACAGTCAGCATCAGAAGTAGATAAACTAGTGTTAATCCTGCTTTGAAACTTTGTGTAGTCACAATTACATATTCAAAGCAGGATCGAAAAAAAAATATTACTCGTTACTAACAAGTTATTGATTGAAGAGTAAGGAATATTTTAAAGAATACATCTTCTGAAACATTAAAAATAATAGCTGGAGTCCTGTACATTAAATAATTAAAATTGTGAAATATTGAACTACTTTGGTTGTGACTGTACTCATACGTGCTTAGGTAATAAATATTTACTTGCTAATTAATGAGCGTGCTTCTGTTTTTATTTGAACAGTGTAAACCTTGACAGTGACCTTGTTCATAATAGAACAGAATTGAGAAATAAAGTATATATTTATAAAATGATCTTGATTTCTGTAAGCAGGTTAGTAAGAACAAGTAAACACGTATTTTTTACTAGATAAAGTCTGCGTTTCATTAGTAAGAAACACCGAAACGAACTCTAGGCGGAAGCAACAGAGTAGCCCGCGAAATTATTATTACGTTTTTTGTAATTTGTAGATCAGTGTCAAGTTGAATGTTGATTAAAATATATTTCACGTCCATAACAAATATGACAATAAAACCATCAAAGCGGTCCTTTTAACCACACTGAATGACTATTTCATGAAAAAGGCATTCTATCGGATTATAATTCTGTAAATGTATATATGGATTACGGCCGCGAATCATATTATTCCGTTTAACATACAGCAGCCTTAACACTGACGGCAAGTAACAAAAAAATCATTAGTTAGAATTTTGCGGACTACCCTTGGGGTAGTTAACACTTCAACATACTATTACAAATATTGATCATTAGTGGCGATAAGATAAATAACGGTAATTAATCTGTATTAATAACATTCTGAATTGTCATCATACTTCTTATAGGTTTTCCTGAAATCTTTAATAAAGAAGATGTTTTTAACTTATGGTTTATTTCTCGTATTCGTTGCAGTGGTAAAATAATTAAAAAAAAAGTTACTATATCAAATTAAATGTTTTGACATACATAATGATAGTGTTTATGTAGATAGATTTATTTACTGTTTTTGTTCTTCTCACACCTTAGTGCTCATTTACATTTGTACCTAAGATAGTTATAGTTTTTTGTTTACTATAAATTATATGGTTTGCAAACGTGACTTGCCAATTTGTACATGGACACATGGATACCGGATGATTTATATCATTATATGTCATCTTCCCGAGAAGTATTGTGGTTTATTATTTTGTTTTTTTAAGAACCAATCTAAACTTTAAAAGTAATAATTTGGCTGACATACTTCTTGATAATGTGTCTTTAATAATAAATAACGAAGCCAATCGCCCATTGGATTTGCTCTATGGAGAAAAACGGACAAGAAACCACTAAGTATACCATTTTAAATCATGTTATAAAAATGTTTATTACGGGAAAATCTTTTTGGAGTTAACAAAGATTTGATGCTGATAAGTATGGTATTATACTAAATCATTCAACTTTTTTTTGTTAGCCTGAAGTTTTCCACTCCTGTGCCAAGAGACCTACCCTCCCAGTTTCCTCGGTGTTGCGACTCTTCTCGCCAATTAATGAGAAAGCCATTTTTTCAACAAGTATGTTAAAGAATATAATCAATTTACTTCGAGAAATCTTACGATATTCATGAGTTGCGTCTCTTTGCAGTTCACTTGCACGCTTAAGACGTTTTCATCAATAAAGTGCACAACTGCATAATTATACAACAGACAAATCGTTATTAACTAATCGATCATTGCTTCCTTCTTAACAGGTACTTGTTATCTCACGATTATATAAAAAATAGTACCTAATCAATGCGGAATAAAGGCGTTGTCAGCACGATTCTATACTTAGTTGTGATCGGTACATAAATAGCTCATATTAACATGCAGTGTTACTTGCTAGACAATAATCCGTAAAGGTCAATTGCTATTGTGTAAGCGGTAGAATTTAATTATTTGCACGGAAATGTAGCATGGAATGTATGTAGGGAAAACTAAATATAGATTAGAGATACCTTACATGAGTGTAAGCAGGCTAAAGTGGCCATATAAGCTGTTGAACCAATAACCGCAGGGGCAGTCGTGTCCTTTTGTGGAGACGGTAAGCAGGCAAGATTAAGTGGAGCTATGTTCTTCGAATGGTGGCTGGTATAGCGGGTGAATGAATGTTGCCAAGAATCGGGATTAAAGACTCTGTGAACTGATGTAGGATAATGATTAATGATGAAGAGGTCACGAGTAACACTCAAGTGGCAAGTAACACTCAAGGCGCCATTTTTAATGTATCTTTTAATCCACATAATTACACACCAGTAGTATAAAAATACTGAATAGTGAAAAAGTCGAAGAAAAACCGATTATATGAATTAAGATTTGAATCTACCGAACTCATTGAAAAAGTACACAGGGCACCTAAAGCCATACTCCCAACAAACCCAATCAAACACACGATTAAATTAAAAATACATTAACGAATTTATTCACCACCTCGATAGATCACTATCGCGATCTATTCTTGTCCATATGATCTAATATCAAGTTTGACACATGAGGCCATTGTCACTGAACATTGATTAGTTTTGAACAATAGCACGCGCTAGATCGCATAGGTCCTCGATCCTTTTGTTACGGTATTGTAAAACATGGGTAAATATGTCATGGTCACGGTTTGGTGTTATGATTTCTGTCAATGTATTGTGCGGAATGTTTTCTATAGGCATCCATAATAGTAATATTGATATGAGTGGAATTATTTTCGAATAGTGTAGGAGCGCTAACTACATATGTGCCTCTAATAGGTTTAAAATAGGAGGTTCAACTATAGGTAACCCGTCTGCCTTTAAAGCAAAAGTGAACATGCATCTTCTGGGCACGCTCGCTCCATCATAGACCTCATCCTTCACTTTCCATCAGACGTGATCGAGGTCAAGAGCAAGCCCATTTCACGAAAAAGAAACATGGCTTGATGTTTACAAAGAAAGAAAAAATAAAACTCAATTTGGCACTAGTTTTCACTTTATTTGTTTTGTCTAGTAATTGAGAAATTGTGTAGTCAGATCATGATTTCTTTCAGCGTCTGTCATTATGATCTGCGGTTTAGACCTTATTGTTTATTTAATTCGAACACTTGATTCATATTATTGTTAGTAACACTTTTATACTATGTCAGTTACATAGGGTATAATGAAAACAAAAAAAAAACTCCCTGAAAAAGGAAACAATATCAAAAGTTAAAAATTTCTTTTTTAAAAACACCTCTCTTTTACGTTTTTTTTCTATAGTATTGTACGGCTACAGTAAATAAATCATCCAATAGCGACTTTTATCCACGCATGACCCGTTTCAAACCTATTATGTCCACTCAACTATGTGTAACTGCGCAGTACATTAGCAAGGAAATAAGAATCAGACCGTGACCATACACACGTTTATAGGACACGATAAAAGCGGTCATCTTGATTTTATCATCACCTCGTTTGCTAAGCTCACCTCTGTTTATTACGGACGCCATAACTGACCATAGAGGATTTACGTCACTGTTATATAATCTATAAGGATAAGCCCTATTTAAAAAGCAATTACTATGGATTATCTAAGTACTGGTTACTTATGAATAGTTAATGCCATTGAGGAAAATTTTATCCTCAAGCAATGGATGTGTAATTTATTAGACACCAGCTTTTGTCCGCGAATTCTCTAGCGTTATGATTGGAATTTATTCCACGGTCGTTTTATACAATACTCTATGACAGTCGGGGATAACGCAGCTTCCTATATTTTTATTATTATAGCTAACCCATATTGTTCCACTGCTGGGCAAATGTCTCCCTTCATTATTTCCAACGGTCACGATTCTGTGCAACTTCTTTCCAATTGTCAAGGAAGACATAGTGACAGAATTTTAGGAATCAGATCAGTAGTTCCAAAGATTACCCCGTACATCCAAACTTACAAACAATCTTTACCTCTATAATATGAGTATAGATTTAAATCCTTGACCCTTCCATTCATAGACGGAACAAAACCTTCGATCAACAGAGGTATGTAGGATGAAATTACATTAATCTGATACGATCTTATACAAAAGAGAATTTAAAGAAATTGACGAGGTTATTGATGATTGAAATGTATTCAGTGATTAATCATCATTTGTATTGCTCAAGATTCATATAAACCATTTTCTGATTTTGTACGGTTGGTGATTTTAGGGTTTCAGATAGCAAATTATCATTTTCTTTCGCCTTTATCCCTATTTATTTGGGGTCGGTGCAGCATGTATTCTTCCATTCTTGCCATAGTTATCCTTAACACAGTCCATCCATCGTTTCCTTATTGCAAGAAAATAAAGTTTCATATTTATTAAGAGAGGTTTTTGGACCCATTTACAGTATTGTAGTTAAAATAGATTCACCAAAGTCCAATGTTGCATTGAAATACCTATACAACAAATATTGACAAATGCCAAGAATCCACCTTTTTTTGATGGAGTCAACAACTCATTATAAGAATCAATACGGAACATATTATGATATAGAAAGTTTTTAATACATCTTTGTCACCTTCTAAAAACTTACCTAGAATGTTACTACAACTCAAACAGAATCATCAAATCGCCTTCGGTTCTAGATAATGTCGGCCACGCCACCGGGTCAATGGATGCTGGGGCCAGCGAAGCGTGCCGCGAATGTGGTACGGATGCCCCGGCCTCTCGAACTTGACCCTGCAATCAGTCGACCTTCAAAAGTTTCTAATATTCGAACATGAAGACGAAATTATAGCCTTCAAAGTGCCCGTAAATATTGTTTCTTTTGATGCTTCGGAACGCCTTCATGACTTTGACCTGCCGGGTCTCTTTGATTTCTATATCGATTGCTTTTATTTTATAATTGGTAGTATCAACTATTTTTTAATTAATTGCTTTTAGCATAAAGTGCGGCGTGTTAGAGCTTGATTTCATACTAATAAGTCTTGTGACCTCGAGTTTCTTAAACGGAAGCATAAATCGAAGCTTTAATGATTTTCTCTAGACTATCAACGCGTATGTAATTGATGAACGATAATCATTAAACGAAAGCGAAACATCCGCAATTCAGGAAGTCACTTGATTAGTTATAAATTAGCAAGCTCAGCTTTTATGTTTTTGCAAACGTAATTGTTGGTAGTCATATGAAGTTCTAATATCCGACGTCTGTAGCTTAGCAATCTTTTGAAATGCGATATTTTCCTGTCTTACTTCCTGCGACATTTCCACTTGCTTATTAGCATCTACTTTCATCTCCAACGACATATTTTCGATCTTAGTAATAACAGTTTCAAAGAAATGATTTCTTCAAATACGTTTAAAATGATGATGCGGTCGAGTGCGATGCGCAAGAGTTCCACTTGGTCTTGTGCGTTCTCCGTGAACTTGACCGTTTCGACGGATGCGCCCGCACCGGTCAGCCTTCTCGAAACATGGTTCGTGTACTATGATTTTGAAATAGATAGCATCATCTGACCGCTCAGTGACTAATGTTCTTGATCTCTGTTTTTTTTGTTATGTTATGTGGTATTATTACACTTGTTATGTAACATTTGACTTTTTTATTTGGAGAGCGAATCAGCGTGTTCGCAAACAGGATGTCGTGCAACCAAGTCCGTGTTTACCAAAATAATACTTATTACTGATGTGAGTTCACATTCTTCAGGTGATATTGAGACAGATTTGACTTCAAACAATTGTAACAGATTTTCATACGGTTTGTCTTATGTAGTTTCACTACTGTATTAACGTCCTTACTTTCCAAAACGTCTTTCTTGTCCTATATTGCGTTGCAACTAGGTCGCATGTTTGACTGTAAACAAATTGAACATAATATACTTATACGTTGACTTGTTTATACAGTTTTCTTGTATTTGCCAAACGTGTTCATTTCCGAGTGTTCTAGTTTCTGGCTACTTGCTGTCCATGCCCATTTAAAGTTGGCACATTTCTATTACTGCGCCACGATGGTGCTATTTGCAAGTTTATATTGATAATGATTTCATTTAAAGATTCCGTAATTCTCTGTGTTGTCATTTTTTGTTACTTGAAGGAGAATACTTCATGTAAAAACCTCTCATCATTTATGTACTTTATAAATTACAACATTAATCTACAATTTATGCAGTAAATCCGACATAGTTTGCGAGAAAAGTAAATGTTCTTGTAAGTATTTACCGCTGGCGCAATTTACTGTAAGACATGAACAGTGGCAGCTGTCCGCAGTGACATGCAGACAAATTAGCTGGCCCACACGTTATGGACTAATTGAATCATGGAGGTAAAGATAGGAATGCATTATCTTATCATGAATTGTAAAAGTATGATTTGTGTCAATAAACGATTGATGGCGTTCACGATGAAGGCCTACTACATATGGTTCAACCATTGTGAAGCTAAAGCATAACAAATATTGCATCACCGGTCTTTACCAATGTTTTACCCGTAACTTGTGGATGATAGATATCTATACGAGAGGATCGACTGCATAATCCATTACATCTTAACAAGACGATTAAGATAACAACGTTCAACAATGAGGTATAAGAGGTGGAAACCCTACGCAAGTTTAAGAAGTTTAACGATACACTGACGAAGTAACATCGTAGGCGTTATGTGCTTTTGATTAATGCCATTGATAGGGCCAACTTACGTAGTATTGCGGTTATGAATGCCTTTGTCGTTTGTATGGACAGTTTAATAATGCTCCAAAGAATATTTTGAGCATTGGACAAAGGCGCAATATGCAGCTATGACGTCTCCACAAAGATAAAAGTAATAAATGACGCGATGGTAAAAATGAATACAATGACGTTAAAAAACGCACCGAGAAACTTGATTTGAGAATTCAAATCAATGATGAACGAATCGGTAAAACCCCTATGTACTTTGATTTATGAATGCAAAGAATGTTATTACCAAATGGAGATTGTGAATAGCTATGACAGTACAGGTAGCGGGTTATATTTCAACTTGCCACTTCCAGCTAAGGTCACTACGAACCTTATAAGGATAGAACGGAATGATGTAAAAAAGTCATGTGAAATAGGCCACAAATGCATACGTGACGATGCAATATTTCTCCGCTTTGAAGCCTCGCTTGTCGTTGACCCACAAAACAAAGGCGATTTTAAAAATCGTGACATGCGCGGGTCGCAATGTTACGGTATTTCGTTCATTCGCGTAATTATTTCGTACAGCATGTGCGTTGACTATAAATGGACCTTTTAAGATAATCTGATCGATGTCATTCGTATTGGATTACTCAATTTAACAAAGCTCAAGGTTCGAAAGGCTATTTATTTTTTAGTTCAGTTGTTATTCGCTGTGAATTTGATGGATTGCTTGCATGGGTCCATTAATTCAGTAGTCTGGTATCAACGTCACATGCTACATCGATACTGTTATTAATTTCCTTTGAGGTTGGTTTATTAATTGTTATATTCGAAGAGCATTTCACGATGAACGAGCATTAATCATAGATCAAACACTTATTGAAGGACATGATTTTATTAAAATTAGCTATCCCACAACATTTTGGTTACTACGGCCCAACGATTCATTGCTTAATTTATCCCAAATTGCTTTTGAAAATTGTACGTTTAAATAAATGTAACTGTGCTCAGCTAGTGTTAGTTACACATATTTCAATGAACATCTATTAAAACATCTATTAATAAACTATTAGCTTATTATAACTCTATAATACACATTCATTCCAAGATTCTCAATGTAAAATTTAAATACATTGTTAATTGCTATTGTGCCAGAAACATGTATTTTATATGAATTTGTAATTTAATTGACACAGCTGTACCTACCCACTGTACGTATTTCTAGGTATTGTTACATTTATATTGTTTATATTATTATGTGTTGCGAAACACGTGACAAATTTCATGGAAATGGTTTAAAATAATTATTTCCGAAGCTGAATTTATGACTAACTTGTTTATTTTGATAATGAATACAACCGCTTTAACTGTAACATTTTATGTCTATACTTTTTACCCGACTATGGCTGAACCAAAAGGAAGGATAATGATTTTCTTCCTTTTGGCTACATGGCTCATACTTACAAATAGTAAGCATGAGCATTTCTATTGAGGCCACTTTTGGAGAACAAAATTTGGTAAAAAACACCATAATTTGGTTTTTCTCAAATTTTTTAATTCGCCTATTTTTGTGTAATTACGCAGTGCACTTTACTCCAGTTTTAAAATAGATAATCATAGTGTCTCATTAGCAAGTTGGCCGAGACAATCATGAATCATAGCCGGGTCGTTGTAGGTGGGTAGGTAGCAGTATACAAAGTTGTGAAAGCGTGGCCTTTGTCTAGTGTGCGCCTGCGCCTGCGCCACCGGCGGCGTGCATACTTGCGATTCTTTTATGGTGTGTTGTTCGACTGCATGTTACCTATTCTATTGATGCATTCTGGTCGCTGGCTCTTTTCGTAGTTAGTCCTAATTTCTAGGTTGAGAAACTTCTAAGCTCGTTTTCAGTCTTATTATGTGTACGGGGCCAAAAAAGTTAGATTTTTTTTTCCGGTAATCGGTTATCGTGGTATAGGCATGTAATGCGGAGGAATGTGGAAAATGTCCTAAGGAAAGTTTTGAGTATGAATGGAGATTTGGTCTTCTTAGAGAAAAACCAAAGAAGCGATGGATGGACGTAAATGATATGGCAAGAAAGGAGGTGTCTCATGAGGTGACGAGTAATTGAGAAGTTTGGAAGAAGAAATGCTGCGTTGACCAGAAATGGATAAGGGTAAGAGAATGATGATGTTGTGTGATCGAGGCCCTCACCAGTCTACGTGTCTAGTTGTCCATGCTTTTCAAATAGTTATATCGCCGGCTGCACTCATTCAGTTGCTATATTGCAACAGCGGCAGCGCCTCTCGTGGTAGCCTATTTTTTTTGTTTTTGAAGGGTGGAAAATCATCAAATAACCCCTCCCGCTCTTGGGCAGAGTGAAAGGGAGTGTCAGACTTCTATTGACTAAAAACCACCCATGTTCCTTCTTAGCCATTCATGTCGAGGCCGCGGTATCTCTTGCGAAAAACCCGCAGCCCCGAAAGGACTCGTGGTAGTTTACTTATTAAATATATTCATGCTGTCATTCAATAATCTGCACCATAGGGTATGGTGAAAACTAAATAGTTGCTGGGCAGTCAGTCACGCTTATGATATGTTTGTTTCATTCAGATTATCTTCTTGCCTCTGTTCCATTCTACTCGGGGTCGGCGCAACACGTTTTCTTCTTCCATTCTCTCCTGTCAGACGCCACGGCATCATTTACTCGTTTCTCTTTCATTCGGAATACTGAAACCCATGATCCTAAGTTTATTCATAATTTACTTGCCCTTTGTTGTTAGGAAACTTTGATTATTTTGCTCACTTAGCACATGTATTGAAATAGGGTGGGGCATACCGCCTCGCACACCGAAACACGATTTCGGCTTTGTTCTCTATGATAAATATGTTTCTCTGGCGAATGTATGTTCACGACTTTGTCGTGTGCGGGCCCGTTTGTTTGCAAATACTTTATGAAGGTCTGCACATAGTTGGAATAGTCGTACTGTCGATATAATAGTCGTAATATGTACTAAAGAGATTTCTGTGACAAAAAATTTAATTACCGTAAAATAAAAAAGTAGAAATACTATCTTTTGTCCGCGGCTTCGCTCGCATTATGATCGGATGTTATACCACGGGATAGTTTGAAAGAGTCCATATTGCGCTCAAACTCACAAACTTTACTTATTTTTTTATTTGATTTGTTTTTTTTTTTCGACATGGATAGTAGGACTACGACATTTACTAATCCTTAAAATCAACCTTGTTGTCTGAATTCACTTAAATTTTATAATTAACAAAAGATTCAGATACCCATAAAGTATTTTCCGACATTGAGTGAAAATCACTTATTTTGATCCGGTAATCAAACAACACACAAATTGGTACTGTGGCTTAAAGTAAACTTGAGATTGGCAATTTAGACAATGCAGAATCTTTTTTGTTAGTTTTATACTGTACATCAAACAGCGTCTTCAAATGCACCTAAGCGTACCATCTTAGCTTAGTTGAAGTAGTCCAATTTGTAACGAATGCATCGGTCCGTTGCGCACGCGCTAGCGACCTTGCAAGGTCGCGTGTTATGCATGGCATCATTACCCATCTATAAATATTCATACTCCTGGAAAATTAGCGAAAATGTGACGGTCACTAATCTTAATAACAGTCACGATAAATCGCTCACCATATCTTTGAAATACACAGCTATTCTCGCTCTAACCTATATCTCCTTTTTCATCATCTACCTGCCCTTGTCCCGAAAACAATCTTTGGTCTTTCAAAAGGCATGTATTCATCACTTTTTTGATCACATACGTTTCATCTTTCCTCATCACATGGTAATACCAAGACAGAACACTCCCTATCATTTTTTCTGAAGTAGGCGCTGTCCTGGCGCCTCTGACCACTCGGCAATCGTCGACTGCTGTCGTAAAATAGTGGAAGGCTACCATACTTCTACATCTTTCTTTTTGTTCAGATTAATCCATCTTTCTGCACAATTCACAAAATCAAAACATTTATTTCAAGTAGGCCAGTTACAGGCAGTTTTGAATAATCGAACAAATACTAAATAAACTAAGCTACAGTCCCAGTCACAAGGCATAATAACTGTGAGTGTACTGTAGTTGCCCATTCCAAAGCTTTGGTCTCATGAGAAGAACGGCAAGAAACGCCATGGACACTCATTTAAATCATAATATTGTTTTACAAAATCTTAAGCCAAAACAAATTGGAAATCAAAGAGTATTTTGCCAATTCTTTTGTTCGAATACATCGTGTTATGAATAAAACCACTAAGATAATGATGTTTTCACAAAAATATAGGACACAGAATTCTTTCATGCCCAATCAATAATGAGGAAAACCACATAAACACGTGTCTTTGTGGTTGTGAATATTAACAACACTCTACTTTTGACATCATATTATGGTACCTGCTTATTGCGTTTTTATAGTATTACACTTATTTTGTTTTTTTTCTTTCACCTGTCAAAAAACCAACAAAAAAAGTAATAACTTGACAAAACTTCGAGATTTCCTTAAGATTTATGAACATCTTTTTTTTTAGAATATATTATTGGGCCTCCCGATAGTTTCTTACTCTTCACTTCGTGTCATTTTCTCTGGCCAATCTGTTAAAAGTATTATACATAGTAAATTAAAACATCCGGAGTAAATTCCCTAAATAGTGATAGAATCTGCATCAATAACTGTTGCAGTTTTTAGTACTTACAGAAGAACAACACGACCACACAAATATTTACGGATTACTGAAATGATTTTCTGATATTATGTGTTGTGCCCCTATGAGAACAGTTCAATATTTTGTATTGAGAATGCCATAGTTTTAGTAAGTGTGTCCTTAGTTTATACACACTGTTGCTTAATACCAAGTATTATCATACAGTAATGTGTATCACAGTTATCGACGTATCAATTACGGGTGCGATTCCAACAGAAAAACAGCCGGTCTTACTGTTCTACGCAGCATCTGCATATCCGCGTCTTACCATTGTTACATCCTGATTCTAAGCTAGGCAAATTACTAGCATTTATGTTATTTCTTATTTCCGTAACCTGCACGGAAAAATAACACCTTTTATGGTAGGGTATCGGGGAATCTTTTGCGGTTTTGATCCGACTGAGATGTTAGATGCTGTTTTGGTTTAATAAAATCACCGTGAAAGGGTACCTACCTAATTCGTTACGAGATTCAAAATTTTATACAAATTCGCGGAATTATAACCCTTCCCTTGCCCCTGAGATTCCTTTACCGTTACAAAAATATATTATACCCAATCATAATGTGAAAAAGAGTCATCATCATTGAATCAAACTCTTGCCCTTATCCCAATTAATTTGGAGTCGGCAAGCATGTCTTCTTCTTCCATACTTCTCTGTTTGCTAAATTATTTGTTTAATTGTCACGCCTTCAGATATATCGGCTGAACGGATTACTATGAATTTGAACACACAGGTAGACCATAGGATAATTTATAGACCGGTACAGTATATAAAACCGTTTAGTATGGAAGTAACGTCGATACGAAAAGAAGAAGAAGAATATAGTTTCTAACCACCATGCGAAGCCAGCATAATAAGGTAGTCTTAAAAGTTGTTTTTTGTATATCAGAGAACACAGTTCTTAAATACAAAGAACTTCTGACAATTCTAATTTGTTACGAGTCTGCGTCTTAATATAGAAAACCCAAATTAATCTAGCCGGAATAATGAAGCATGCCATGTAAGTCATTTATTTTGAAACCGAATTAATTTTAGTCGAATTAATTGCTACATCTTTCCCTATATGGTAATAAGTAATTTTGGACATTGTAGTATGAATTATGAGACGGCATTCCAATATCAGGGAAACGTATTTATCTACGACTAGTAACAAAAGGCTTGAACATCAAAACAACGTTGAAATATTAATTTGATCTTCATATCAACCTCGTATGTGTATTTATATCTAAATTGATAAAATCTTGCCTTATCTTAATAAGGCAAGATTTTATCAATTTAAGAGATTAAGATATCAAACACATGTTTTCAAAACTTAATAAAAAAGAGTTATTAATTATGATAAAGTACCGCATTTAGGGTCGACACACATATGACGGAAGATACGCTCGCGTAACACCCGAACAGACAAAAACATCCAACCTTACACACATAACCGATGATGCGTTACTACATCGATCGTAGCAACGACGATACGCCTGACGTATCTTCCGTCAGACAGAATCAGATGTGCGTCGACCCTTTTTTTTTTGGCGGGAACATCAAATTACTCCTCTTGCTCTGGGCGGAGAGAAGGGGGCGTCAGACATCTACTGACTAAAAACCACCCATGTTCCTTCTTAGCCCTTTGTGTCCGGGGCTGCGGTATCTCTTTCGAACAACCCGCAGCCCCGGATGTGCGTTGACCCTCATAATATCATTGGTACGGAGAAAAAGTACCTCGAATCTTCGGGGTTCAAACACCCAAAAGTGGCATAATTATTAGAAGTGCGAAAAACAATGCCAAGTATAGCATTGTTCCGTTAAGACACACGGATTTAAGAAATTACGATCCGAAAGTGATGATATCCAACAAGACAAGGCGGACACAAGAATGATGTAACAAGGAAAGAGCGAATTAATCATAATTACAGGTTACAATTAAAAAGTTTTTCAATACAATCCGTAGTAATTGCTATCATCACTAGCTATAATCATCGAATGAACTAGATCGTAAATACCGAGTCATATTTTGTAATGAGCTTAAGAAAACCGGTCTGTTATCGTATGGTGGTATGATTTTTGACAGTTGCGTAACACAATTAACGTAGCTTGTGATGGTCTGACGATGATCTGGCAAGCAAGGGGCTGATACTGAGATGAAAACTAAGGATTCCTGTTCTAGTAGATGACCGTTCTGAGCGACGGATAAAAAGATAGGAGCATGGAAAATGTCGATTCCATGAATTTCCATGATACCAGATGAGGTTCAACCCTAGTAGAGAAGTGTGGAAGAAAAAGATGTTATGCTGGGCGGATTCTAAATGAATTTGGATAGGGATAGGAGAATGATATTTCGATGTTGTTTTGAAAAAATCTAGTTGATGATTCCGATGAACTTGCTCCTTCGAAAAACGGGTTTATAAGTTTTTGTATGTATGCAGGGAAAAACAACATAGATAAATAGATATAAAGTCCTCGTCTTTCGATTACACAAATAAAACATCTAGTAAAAATTAAATAATTTGACACAAATAGCTATTTATATTAATTAATTACAAATTCATGAATTTACGAGTACAATCAATCAAGATTGCATTGTAAATTCTTAGCTGAGAATTCCATTACAAGTTTACCTATAGCTGCAGTTGTCATTATTTAAAACATCTAGTCGTCTTTGTAAAAAATGCAAATTGACTTTTTGTTCGTCAGGCAAATGATAATCGCAGATGGCGATTATGTACGTAACATGCCCATTGCAGTCGACAATCAACAATTCAATATGATTGGGTCTAAATGCTGCGTACAATGGCGTAGTCGGCGTGGAAACATCTAGATGGCAGAAAATGTTCGCACGACAGCCCTTATTTACATCAGTAAACGGTCGATAAGAAAAACTTGTTTTTTATTATTTACATGTATTGTACTACACAGGCTACGTGTGTTGGCATAGGTCTTGGTTCTCAACCTGTCACGTTCCAGATAATTCATTGACGCAATTTTACAAAACCTACGTAGGTACATAATAAGTGTTTGTCTCACGATATGTTTTTACTAGTAATTGATCACTTAGCTTTCGATGTTCGTTACAGCAAATTGTATAACTTTAGAAAAACAATAGTTAAGACTATTAACTTAATTAAAAGGATTGTTTATCTGCAATCTATTGTAACAAGCTTGTTTTACATCCAGCTTATACATTTCCAGTATAACATGGTGTCGCTTTGTATAGCTTTCCCGCACAATGAGAGATCCGCATAAATTGGTTTTGTATAGCTTGATTGGTCGCACTTATGCAGTATCATGAAGGTTATGTACAAAAAGAATTTGTCATCCATTTTTGCAATTCTTTTAACCATGATTCTTGGTAATACTTTCGCTCAGTGAAATCATTGTCGAGGAAGCTTTCTTCTGAAGAAAAAAGGCGTTTTTTAGCATATTGAACCTCAGATAAAATGTAAAATTTTTATGTGTCAGTTTGGTATTTCAAAAGTGTCCGGACTTAAAGAAATATAATGTATGAGAAGGGAAACGTGAATGACGAAGTGAATAATGAAAAAATATTTTGACGAATGAAAAGAAAAAGTTAATAGAAGATGGGTGAATTGTGAGAAAAGGAAGCAAACAAAAAAGAGCTTAAAGTAGTGAATGAAAGGACACATTTTGCAGCGATAGGTAAGAGTAGACAAACTGTAGCATCATAAGCCAGATCCACATGAGCAGGGATCTTCAAATGGCCTAATTGAACATGGCAATGAATTTCATCTGCATAGTTCATAAATCAGTTTCGAAGTAAATCTACGGTGTCAATCTATTTGTAGAGTCATAACCATAAGTCCAACTTGACTATAATTTTTTGTGCGTGCGCTTTTTGTCACGTACCTAATTGCTTTTCCAATGTTTGTCTATAGCATACTATTATGCTTTTTGTTGGATCAAGTTCATTCGATTCTAACCTCTTATGACTTCAGTGTTACTAATCACTATGGCTAATAATTGTTCACTTTATATTTAATAGTGGGCGTTTCATTTCTTCATTGCGTTCCATGTAATGTAAATTATACGTCCATTGTGATTGGTTTATTGTCATTTGTGAGTTTTAGGTGAAATCTTCTTTCAAGTCTGCATTTACAACTTTCTTATTGCTCCGGAGTCTTTGTGGTGTGGTTGTGAATGCAAAGAGACTCCTTGCTAACGAAAGTAATGCAACCGTTGTTAACTGTTTACTTGCGATATTGTGCATTTTCCTCGCGCAGTCGCGGCGAAATAATATATTTGTTTAAAGTAAGTTGAAAGTGCTTACTGCAGCTTTCACGGGTATTGTCGCCTTAAGAAAGCGTCTTCTCCACTTGACACTTTTTTAATTGGCGTATACTGAGAGAAGGCGATAATTACTCGAGCCGTTTTACACTGAATTTTTTTTTTGTAGAAATTGCGGTGTAGCTCGTGGTTTCATATTTACGGAGCACAAAGAGTCCATTAGCGATATTACCACAACAAACCACGACTAATTGCGTATTAGCACTTCATCCGCATACACAGAGTATTTAATACGAAATTAATTGCCGAATCTTCACAACAATAGAGGTGAGACACACTTCACAGGCAGACGCAACTTGTTTCGCTGTCGAGGGATATACACGGGTCGATTTTATCCGTTCGGTTAGTCGCGTAGTAAGCCGCATAGATACCCTATTTACAGCAGTTGACTGAAATTGAAAGCGACTTGATCGTTTTCTTCGAAACTTATATGCATTTCAGCACGTTTCAATTATAAACGATCTTTTGCGACCTATCGTAACCATCCCAAAATATGCGTTTTATTATTTTAGTTACCTCACTTCAGTATATTTGCTTTTTAAACGACTTCAAAAAGGAAGAGTTTCACAATTCGTCGGAACTTTTTAATTTTTTTTTATGTATGTTCCCCGATTACTTTTTGTTTCTATATGTTCTAAAACCAACCCGTGTGAACACACCATTATGCATATTCTTATAGAGCTGTTATTCATGTCTTGTCTTCTTATCTAGTCGACATGTTTTTGATGTAACGGTAACGTTGCGTGCTGTTACGATGTATAGTTTTTAATTGAACATTGCGCAACAGCAATGTAATAGTGTATCGTTTCAGTGGGTACTTGATATGCAAATGTTTATCGAGATGGATTTTGAGAACCAGTTTTAAGGCCTGAAACTGCGTAAAGCGGGCGCCCGCGACGGGCAACCGTCGCGTATCGACGCGCGTGGACACGCGGGTGGGTTCCGTGGGAACGCGACGGCCCCGTCGCGGGTACCCGTGGCGGAGACCGGATTATTTTATTTACGCACTGCGTAATACGCAGTGTCACTAGTTCAATTTTGACGGTGTGCATGTATAGTCGTGTCGATGGAGAACTTAATAATGTTATTTTATTACGTAGCAAAACGACGACAAGCCCGTACGTATTACCGCTGGCGGGCACCGCACGTGGCCCCGCGACGGTTTCCGTCGCACGGATGCGGGCCCCGTAGCGTGGGTGCGGGGCGTGCCTCCCGTGATGGACGCCCGCGCAGATCCCCGCGACGGAGCACTTTTGTATGAAACCGCGCGGGTGCCCGCTTAACGCAGTTTCAGGCCTAAGACTGTGTAGAAATAGGTTTACCATCTCTGTCCGGACATCTCTCATCATCTCTCTCTGGCTAGCCTTCTCAATTGTCCGGACTTTCGAGTAGATGGTATCTTATTCATAGAAAGTATTTAAAGTTAAATAAATTAATGGAGGGGAAGAGGAAGGCCAAAGAAAAGATAGATTAATTGTGTGAGCAAATGTACGGCTTTTTGTTTAATGGTTATTCAGTATGGGAATAAGCTCTACGTCGTTATATAATTTTATTATAAATCTTATAATTGACGAAAATTTAGAGAAGTAAGATATTCAGTCGCCTCTTTTGTATAAAGCAAACATATAAGCAACAAAACGGTAAAATACAAGCGAAACCGCGGGAATTACATCCCACTTATATGTTCCATTATTTCTTGATTTCTTTGTCCTCGTGTATTGTCACTGTCATGTTTAAGTGTACTGTTATTAAGTTCAGCTAATTTTATATATCAAACAGTCGTTAGTAGTGAAATACTACTGACGTACTTAGGTATTGTTACGGTACTTAAGAGTATCGTGAGAATTCAAATTGATTGCACCTTTATTATTCTTCTCACTGTAATTCAACTAATATCCATTAGCTGAATTACAGTGTTTCAAGTTTCTTTTTAATGTGTTGTTATCTGCAATCACGTACCCATCGGCAACTCTGTCCGGCTCTCTAAGTCTAACGGTACGCGTACACTAAAACCGATTCGTCCGTTTTCGGGCGTCAGCGGACGGCGTCGGTAGTAGCAGTGTATGCGCTCTCTTCCATTTACTTACGTTTTATTTGATCGGCCCATGACGCCCGAGCATACTTCGGCCGATGACGGATTTGGTGTACGCGTACCGTTAGAGTAGAGGCACCCGACGCCGACGTGTGTATCGCCACCATAAAAAAATATATAAATGTCAGTATTTGACTTCTTTAATAAGTTTCCACTGGTTTTTAAGTTAGTTTTGCTTTCTTTGCAGACATATTTATCACCGGTAACATCGCAGAACCTGTAATTAGAGATAGATAACCCCTATCACATTGAAATGTCACTCGGACCCGTTCCGCCTTCAGTTATACAGGGTGTTGACAAACTGTCTGTTTGTTATCACCCTGTTTTCCTTTCACTTTTAGGCTTCAGCTCTGTGACATCTTACAAGTTAATTATTTATTTACACTACAAAGGCCGACTTAATGCTATACAAGCCGTTATACAGATCCTGACAACCACTTTGTTTTGTGACAGCCGTTTTTGTGAATAAACGACATAAACGCGCGTAGGATGTCGTAGGCCGTAGATTGCTATAGTAACTAAGCTTTGGAGGCGTAATTGGTAATAACATGTTGTGTCTGCAGTCTGATAAAACCACTCCTTTACACTGTGCATCATCATCTGCCTAGCCTTTTCCCAACTATGTTAGGGTCGGCTTCCAGTCTAACCGGATGCAGCTGAATACCAGTATTTTACATGGAGCGACTGCCTATCTGACCTCCACAACCCAGTTAATACTAGGTAATACGATACTCTTTGGTAAGACTGGATGTCAGAATTTCAGGTCACTGAGTACCTGTAACGTCTGCCAACGATCTATATATGGCAGCCGGGACCAACAGCTTAACGTGCTTTCCGAGGCACGGAAGAAACTCGGTATGTCGGGCGGTCACCCATCCACAGACCGACCTAGGCAAGCACAGCTTAACCTAAAGATCGACCCGAGTTGCAGTTCTTATTAAGCCACGAGCTTTTACACTGTGCACTGGTAGATAAATATGGCCAGGGTCTATACTCATCTTGTTCTCATCGTGTCGATGACAATCCAAATTAAGTTGGCCAAAAATTTGGCGACGAGTTTGGCACTTTCAGTAGCCTCCCTCAGCTCCTGTGATGTGCAAATAACAGGACAGGCAGGACTCTATATTAAGTGACCCATAGTTTGTTACTCATATTGTTCTGTGTGTACCAGCCCTATATCCTATGTTGAGAGCAGTGCAACTGCGGGAGGATACCAACATGCCGTAGTAACGAAAACCCACCAATACGCACTGAATCTGCGTGGAGGTCTACGCCTCACTCCTCTCTCTTCCTCTGTAATGGGAACATTATTGATTGATTATGCCCTTGTCTCATGTAACTTGGAGTCGGTCTTCCATATTCTCTTGTCAAGTCAGCTCGTTCACTCCTTTTCCATTTTAATAATACCATCCCATACAAAATCATTTCATCTTGAAACCAGTGCTTCATGCTGCGACTAATTAAACCTGTTGCAAATTAATTACCTAGTATGCAAACAAATACAACTTTATTTAAAACAGATGCTCCTGTTAATTATTGCTTATTAAAACCTAGTCCGATCACGCTAGTAATATTAATTGTAACATGGAATTGTACATAAAGGATAAGTAGCCGACATACCACTTTGTATGCAAAACCGTCAGTGATTTTAATTATTTAACTAATAGCGTGATGTTATTAGCTGCTATTGATTAAATGAAACAATGGTTTGATGCAATACAACGCATCTCGATTCAAAACGTTTTGTTATGTAGTTTTTATTGAACACTGTTTTTACATTAATGTTTCCTAATACTTGTTGATACAGGTCGGTGGTTTTTTTTTGTTTTTATTTGTGTATTATGTACTTAGTAAGATTTTTCACGGCTTATAATAATTACGTAGTATTTCACCGTATTATTTATTGTCACCTGAGGCTCAAAAGTTGGCTTTGACCTAGTTGCTCATGCATGAGTTAAAGCATAGGCTATTTATTACAATAATATATGATTTAACTCATAAAACTTAACTTATTAATTTTTGATTCGAGGATAGACTAGCAAAATCATGATGATAACTGAGTCGTGAGATTTTGCGAATCTAAATCACAATAACTTACCTAGTCATCTAGCTTACTTTTGTTAATGATCTTGACAAAACTTGAAAATAGATAAACGTGCCCCTTATTCGACCGCATCAACACCCAACATCAGGTCGAACTGAAACTATAATAAATAACAAAGGTGACTCTCAACCAAGGACGCATACAAATATTTATCAGAGGTAAATAGCGTTTGTAATGCACCATAATTATACGATACCCTACTGAATATTCCACGATCACGTTTCGGCATTAATCAGGCACTTGATAAGTTGCGATCCGACAGTTTTTATTTACATGAATGCAGATCCGATCACATACGTTTTGTCCGTCTGTCTGTCTATATGCACGTAGGCACTTAACGTATTTTTAATTTGCTTTAAAATCATGCATACCGGAGCGTGGTGCGACGAGAATGACTGATTAATTACTTGCAAATGTACCGTCATCAGCTCAATGCATTGACACGAATAATTGTACTTCTATATGGTAGCGTTCCAATTACAGGCGCATCTTGAGAATGACCTTTTGAATCCTTAAGTATTTTGATTCGGTTGTGATTTAACCATATGTTGCAGACAGTTCATTCAATTAAGTTGGTATTCAGTGAACCCTGGCTCATGACATCATCTTGAGAAATAAGGTCCAAAACACGTTTCTTTTCTTTCCTAACAAAGACATCATGATCATCCCAGTCAAAAGCCTTTGACAGATCCAAAAGGGCACCACAAGGCAGGCAAAGTATCAAGTATGACTATTTTTCCCTCAGTACCATACAAAATAACATTGTAAATAGTATGTATCCACATTGTAGCATTATCATGGCAGACAGGATCGTGACCGGGGCGCAAGCCACCTTAGTAGACAATTTATATAAAATTCCTCGATAGCCGTCTGACGGCGAAGTAATGGCTCATTAACAGGCTATCGGCTCTAGATAAGTGTTAACACTTCACTATGCTCCTGAGACTGCTCATTATGTAACCCAATACTGGGAAATCGTGTGGAGTGGAATATACTGAGAAGTCGACAAAACTGTTGGTGGTCAGTGAGATAACATGAACGAGGAAATTAGTTGGAATTTGTGTGAGTGTTTGTCTTTTAGGTGGCGTTGAGTAGTGTCAGCCTACTGAGCCAGTGAAAAAAAAACTTTTGTTTATGTATGTATGTTTGTCTTCTAGTTTCATTGTGGTAATTGCTAGAACTGAATCGGATGTTGATTGAGTGCCTCGTTGGTCTAGTGGGCCTACGCTTGTGCTATTAGGATTTATCAAAAAGAGTTTTTCAGAGCGAGTGCTATAAAATCGACATTTTACTTGTATTGATTGATTGATTTGTAACTTGGTCTTCAAAGAGCTGTGTGAATATTCAACGTTAGTAATATTCATCCTATTATTTATTTGCGGATGACACGATCGCTGGAAGATTTCGAAACATTGTTGTTTGAATTTGTTTACATAAAAAATATTAGGTGAATAAACATACCCAAGCAATTTTGACTTGGTTGCTTAGAGATACCTTGATTGTGAACAAAAAAAAAAAAAAAAACAATTTTTGAGTTGAAAGGCAAAAGAATGATGTTGCCTAGCAAAACCATGTATTTTACTTTATTTACAAAAGGATGCTCTTTTAATATTCCTTGTAATCTTAGATATGACTTGCAGTGCTATTAAAGGAACAAAAAAGTGATGAGGAAAGATGAACGCACTTACACCGCGTGTGTCATTTGCAAGATGAAATGAGTTATTTTTTCCTTTCTTTACATCAATTTACGAGAAGGTTTTGTTTATTTATGAAATTATTTACTTCGCAAAAGTGCTCTTCGAAATTCTTATTGCTTTTCCGTTTTGATGGCACATAATTGGACTTTTGAGAATCGCAATTGTTGTTACCCGTAATAAAAATATTTTTTGTTTACGACTACAGATTTGATGCGCTCGATGAATACGGCCATTATATCTAAGGGGTAAATATGTTTATGTCGATATAACAGCCGGGCGGCAAAACCCAATATGTGTGAAGAAATTGGGAAAAAGTCGCTCAAATAAAATAGTGCCGTGCCGACTTGAGCATGTGAACGGCGAAAGTAATTAACAAACGCTATTTACCTGTCGTCAAACAGTATGAAAGAACCGACCTGAAATAGTTTGAAGCACCCCTAATTAACATTAATTATACAACTTCTGAAAACTTCGAGTATTTCCTTGCAAGCAATAGAATAGTAATATTAGTCACTTTAATTTTATTCGTGTTGCAATATATTTTTTGATTGCACAATAATAATATATTTTTTCTGTAAAACCTATGATTTCATCAACCTTGTTAAAAACCCATGTTAATCAGTTTGTTATTTGTTACAGGTAAGACGATGATGAGGGTACTTGATGATACCTAAGATGAGACGGGAAAATTATTCTATTAAAAAAAATTATGTGGTAAGTGAGAGTTATAATAATTACTTTCCCAAAAATTTTTATAGCACAACGTTATGAAATAACTTGCATTCGGCACCATTTAGTGATAAGGATAAGTGCTTTAAAGTTCCGAGTCAAATCTGAGTTAATCGGTTTAAATAAACTGATCATGATGACAAAGCCATAAGAATAAGCTTCGTGTAACCGTATTCGGTTTAAAAGAAGAAACTTAGGTAAAAATACATTTCGAAGATCGAGTAGCAATACATTTAAATCAGAATCATGTAACAAAAAAGTTGAGATAAACTGCATTAGTCCTTACATTAGAAAACCTTGAGGCTTTAGAATGCAAAGCGTGTGCCACGACAAACTCTCAAACGTAAGTACACAATACTAGCAAATAAATATAGAAGTAAATCTTATTTGGATTGAATTGTTTCACCACTTTAATATTTTTAACAATAGTTTTTAACTTATTATTTATACTGAAAACGGGATATTTACCATATTTACTGATTGTTTCAAGTTCCCGATATTTCGGCGCTGTTACAAGCACACCATGATCACGGATAAACTGAAGTGATTGCGGGTGGCTGTTTATGAGCAGACAAATCGGTCTACCCTCTTTCTTGTTTTTAACTTTGTGTAGGAGGTAGGCGTCGGAAATATCCATTTACGATTTTCAGAAGTTTTCACTGATTTAAAACTTCACTATTATCACATGCCGTAAGGTTTCTTCTACAACATCGCCTTTCCTTTTTCCAACTGTGCTGGGGTCGGCTTCTAGTTTAACTGCATGCAGCTGAATACCAGTATTTTACTTGAAGCAACTGCCTATCTGACCTCAACAATACACTTAGTACTAGGTAATACGATACTCCTTAGTAAGTCTGGTTGTCAGACTTACTAACAACTCTCAAAGCTCTACGAATGACAGCCAGGACCGTCACCTCAACGCGCTAGCCGAGCCTTTTTTTTTTTGGGAGGTGCGAAATCATCAAATAACCCGTCCCGCTCTTGGGTAGAGCGGAAGGGAGTGTCAGACTTCTACTGACTTAAAACCACCCATATTCCTTCTTAGCCCTTGCGCCGAGGCCGCGGTATCTCTTTCGAACAACCCGCAGCCCCAAAGGGAACGCTATCCAAGCCTCAGACGGAACTCGGTATGTACTAAGTAGTCACCTATCTACGGACCAACCAAGGCAAGCGCAGCTTATCCTGAAGATAGACCCAGAGCGGCCGTTATTATTTTTAACCACGAGCTTCTTCTACATGCAAATCGATGATAAAAAAAATACTGATAGTAAAATAACAATAATATAGTGATTTACAACGCATTGATATGTCCTGCAGCGATGCATGTAAATATAAATAATAGCATCAGAGTGTTAGCCGGATGTACTGAGGTGTTGCATGTGCCAACTGATTCCGCGATTGAATATGTTAGCTGTTTGAGGAAAATAATGTGCTGCTTTCTTGTGTCCGGCATGTCATGGCTAATAGTCTCGTAGTTCACCAGGATTTTCATTTCTTTCATTTCTCTTTCATGTTACATTTCATTTCTCTTCTCTCTCTTTTGTAGTGGGAGTCCCTGAAGCATCTTGTGTTTCTTCGTTTATTAGTTTAAATCATCATCGAGAGCAGTAGTGTTCAAGTGGCAGCCACTGACGTCGAGAGTTCGCAATTAGGAGATACTTTGCTACTTTGTGGAAAGTATTTAATCACCACTCCTTTCAAAACAGGGATGATGACATCGTGAGGAAACTGGTGTGTCTGAGATTCAAAAATTCGAAGACATGATTTCCATGGAATAGTGCCCTGAAACTTTGACAACGTGTCTTCCTTAGTGGTGTGGCATTACCCAGTACTAACTGGGTTGTGGACTTGTGGAGGTCAGACAGGTAGTTGCTCGGCTGCATCCGGCAGTCCGGTCAGACTGGAAGAAAGTGCAATTGGGAAAGGCTAGGCAGAGGATGATGATGATATTCACTAATTCATACTGAAGCCGAGGGGCGAAACCAGCCCTCTCTTACAGAACAAGGGTTGTGTCATAGCAATGAAAGCATAATACGTTGATTAAACTGTGCTATTTTAGCCGCTTCTATAACTGAAGGGAGCGTTTCCCGTCGGGGCTGCGGGTTGTTCGAAAGAGATCGACACAAAGGGCTAAGAAGGAACATGGGTAGGTTTTAGTCAGTAGAAATCTGACACTCCATACCGCTCTGCCGAGAGCGGGAGGAGTCATTTGATGATTACCCACCATCCAAAAAAAGGGAGCGATTTATTTGCTATTTGATTGGAGTCCAGCCCAGCTTTTTTTTTTTTTTTTTTTTTTTTTTTTTTTTTTTTTTTTTTTTTTTTTTTTTTTTTTTTTTTTTGGGGGGGGGGTGGGAAATCATCCAATAACCCCTCCCGCTCTTGGGCAGAGCGAAAGGGAGTGTCAGACTTCTACTGACTAAAAACCACCCATGTTCCTTCTTCGCCCTTCATGTCGAGGCCTCGGTATCCCTTGCGGACAACCCGCAGCCTCGACAGGGGTCCAGCCCAGCTTACAAATCAATTAAAACCACTCTCCTTTTATAGATTACTGCATTCACTGCTTTATAGTACTTGCACGATTGTGCATTATTGTTACGGATAATTTTATATACCGGTACTATATTTAATTATAATTATATTCACCACACTATATCCTGTTCGATAAATAACCAGATGTTATGTATTAAATCTATGTTTATCCGCTGGTAATGGTTCTGGGTTCTTACGTAGATAATTATTTGTATGATATTTTTAGCATATTGATGGTGATTAAGGAACTATTTACTAAGGTATGCGGTTTTTACCAAGGTGAAAATAAATGCTCAACTGGTCTAATGGTCGCAAGTGCGAGTTCTTAGCATGAGATCTTGAGCCCGATTCTCAGGTGGGGCAAAGTGTTATTGGAATTGTCCATCAGAAATTTCTCAGTAGTTGTCACGGACTCTTGATTTGTGCCCGGTTGGTGGCAATATGTCCGCATCTCATTACATAGAAGTTAGATATCTAGCGAAATGTAAGAGGGAAAAGTGTACCTAACACCTCTACCTAACATATAAATTAATTTATTTTCAGGCAACTTTGGTCCATACCATAGATAAATACAAATCATACTAACAAATAGAAAAAGCACTTAAATGCACTATGACTAACCTTTTTTTTTTCTTTTTTGGCGGGTTGAAAATCATTTTAATGTGATATTATGATTTATGATATAAAAAAAAAAAACCTCAAACGATCACATGCCAAATAGGATGTAATCGATAAATATGTAAGTAACATAAAAACACAGAAAATTACCTTCCTTAATTCTATAGTAATTACCCCTTTACCTAAACCTACGTAAAATAATCCGAAGGACGCACAAAACATGATTTTTCCCAATTGCGGAAATGATTGGTTCTATGCATAGGGCTATTACATATAATTGATTTGTAATTTGTACAAATTACTAGGTTCTTCTTCAATAAATTAGGTAAAAAATATATTTCTATGGAGTTTATGATCAAAATAAAAAGTTAAACATAAGAAAGTATCTAAAATCTGTAAATTATATACAAAAGAATGAATATTTAACTGAAAACGCTGAGGAGCAGTTTTTTGATGCCCTTTTATAGTTTCTTGTTAGTTTATTTATTAGTTTTTAATTTAATGTACATAGTTCGTTAACTCGACATTAAGGTGAATGCTCCAACTAGCCCGCGAAATTCAAATTTTCTTACGTTTTTTGCAAGGTGCAGGAACTTGAAAAAGTCATTTTTGCACCTTTATGAACTTAGAGGCTTATATTGATGATTTTGATGATTATATTTCTGTAACTACATACGTCTTACAGCCGCAATTCATATTTTAATCAACATACAAACTAGCACTGGCCTGCAAATTGCAAAAAAAACGTAAGAAAATTTGAATTTCGCGGGGTGGTTGGAGCATTCACCTTAACGAACTGTTACACAACGTCAATTAGTTATTTAAACCTAATTATGTATCGGGTACGAATTCAAGTTTTATATTTTTAGAGCAACTTGTTTTGTGAACTGTGCTGTTATATAAGTTGCTATTTTTGGCATGCTCATGTTTTTGTGGAAATTTTCTCATAAAACACACAAAAAGGCTATTCTTCGTTTTGTACTAAAATATCGACGGATGTGTAATGCCGATATCAGACGCTTCACTCACTCTTCATTCCTCATCAGCTTCCTACCCCTGTCCCATTCTACTTGAGGTTTTCTTCTTCTATTCTACCCTGGCAGATGTCACGGCATTATTTACTCCTTCCTCTTTCATTTAATTCCTCACACAATCCATCCATCTTTTGTTTGGCCTTCCTCTCGATCTCCAGTCATCAACATTAATGTCCATCACTTTTTTAGTCGGTTATCATTCCTGTGACTGCGAATTTTGTTTGAATTCATTTTTCACGTTTGATTGCCGTGGCCTTTTTAATTATAATTAATATTATTAATTGAACGCTAAATAAACATCTCATTTCGGTTTCATTAATGAGAGATTTAGAGTGTTAGCAGAAAGCTGTATTTATTTTACTCTATAGCCTGAAGTGAAAAGAGCATATAATACCAAATACAGATAATTGCCAGCCACACAAATATCTATAATAATAAAATGTGTGTGTGCTATAACAATACGACTCACGCTATAACACAAGGTCAGCGCATAACAACTCTTTAACCACTTTGCCATGTAATTATTTTGTTTTTGACACGTAACCGTATACCGTTTAAAAAGCTTTGTTTGAACGTAGGAAGTAAATGCGTGTGTTTTGACCACGCCATTACTGTATAATTGTTGTTTACTACGCCTTTTGCGAGGAAAAGTATTTAGATTTTGAAAATTAGCTTAATCTGGTGAAATACTTCATCGCATCGAGCTTCTCGATGGTACCTAAAGGGTGTAAAAGTACTCTTAACGCAAACGAAGGGCACTTGTTCTCCCCACCACTTGACAATTTTTTTGTTTTAGACCATACTTGGGAACCCCCTAGTTACCATATTTTATCTCCGTGATATTGGGGGTCAAAGTTTCAAATTCAACAGCTGTTTTTGTAAATTCTAGTTTTTCAGCTTATAATTTTACTTAGTTATATTGAGTTTTACCGTAAAATGTGATTTTTGACCCAAAAAAAAGTCGTTTCCCAGCAAAAATTTTTGCGTGGGGGTACTTAGTTTGATGTACAGAATGCTTTCTTGACGGCTGTGTGATGGGTTGATTTACACCCTGTATAGTGTTCGCAAGCTTGCGCGACTACTGAGTATGAAGTCCTGTTTTCTATTCCCGGGTCGGGCAAAGTGTTACTGAGTTTTTCCATTCATTTCACATAACTGGCGAAATATGGGCGTTCTAATGGGCACCACCTCTGCCTTAACCTTCGGAGATTGCAGACGTGATGTTACGAGCTTCATCACCATCATTCTCTTGCCCTTATTTCAATTCATTTGCGGTCGGAGCAACATGTCTTCTTCTGGTACTCTTCATCTCATCGGACAACTTTTTTGGCATATCATACTTTACATAGCCATTCCATTGCTTCTTTGGTCTTCCTCTACTCGAGCTTTATATGGGGTGTAAAAGTACCCTTAACGCAAATGAAGGGCACTTGTTCTCCCCACCACTGCGATATTTTTTTGTTCTAGACCATACTTGAGAACTTTCTAGTTACGTTACGGAGATATTGGGGGTCAAAGTTTCAAATTTTTCACAGCTGTTTTTGTAAATATGTACTAGTTTTTCAGGTTATAACTTTACTTAAATTACCTACATGACCCGTTTACTATTCAAAGCACCCACTGGCACAATGTTTTAACAGTGCTACATTGAGTTTTACCGTAAAATGTGATTTTTGACCCAAAAAAAAAAAGTCATTTCCCAGCAAACATTTTTGCGTAGGGGTACTTAAGTTTGATGTAAAGAATGCTTGTTTGACGGCTGTGTGATGGGTTGATTTACACCCTGTATTAGTATTACTTTTAATGTCCCACTGCTGGACAAACGCCTCTCCTCATATAGAGAATTGATCATTGCGCTTGTTCAAGGTGAATTGGCGATGCCATTTTGCCACTTTTTTAAATTAGACTGATTATTGCGGGTTTCCTGACGATTTTTTACACTTTTTGCAATTTGCAACTCATTATCGTATTGACGTAGGTAATATAAAATATTGATGCAAACATTAAGGAAAATGTATTTAGAAATAAATTATCTTTACCAATTTAATATTATAAGCTTGAGCTCGATTTTTTTTAGTTACCTACCGTAATATTTTGAAATCCTGGTAGAAAAATGAAATACATACATTTTATGACAAGTTTATAGAGTGAACGAAAAAATAAAGTTAAGTATCTACAAAGAAAGAAAAGAAAGAAAGAAAGAAAAATATTTATATTGGACAAGCACAGGAACTACAAAAATAATAAAAAAAAGAATCTAAAACTAAATAAGAAAAAAAATAAGAAAAAGAAAAATAAGATTCTTTCGTTTAGGATTTTACAAGTTCTTTACCTCTTCAAATTTCTTGCTATTTCGTAAGACATGAAATGCCTGATACTTCGATGGGGAGCGCCCACCCATCACGCCAAACTAAATAAGGTGTTATGAGAGGTGCCAAATAAGCCCAAGGATTGTTGTGCGAGAGGTCGTTGACAATTTGTCGCCGAAAAAGTACCCTATTAAATTATATATTTTGTCATAAGAAAGTTTTACAGCATCAGAAAGATTTGTTAAAGTACAGGAAATACGTAACACAATGTCTGAATGGAATTTTAAGCTAGCTGAAGGTTACACAGAGATTTTTAGCCAACAGTTAATGGTATAAAACAGTCTAGTGTTTCTCTAATTGCCTAATATAGTCTGTAACTCTGTACTAGCTTTTGTTATCTTTTCATACAAATTAAGTCATCCGTAAAGGTCTACAAGGTAACGGACAGAATCACAGTATTTATGATATTAAAATAGATTTGTATGAGATAGTTACCAATCATGTTATCAACATGCATCTTAAATTGCTACGTATAGCTCAATTTCTCTCTTCAACAATCAATTAAAAAATCAAACGATTCAATCAATTCTCAATCAAAAATCAATATTTTCTATTTCTTCTTTTGTTTTACTTTTCTGCTAGAGGTGAGCTAATTTTCTGCAGTACCAGAGTGGCTGAGCTGTTGGTCCCGGTTTCCATATACAGGGTGTAAATCAACCCATCACACAGCCGTCAACCAAGCATTCTGTACATCAAACTAAGTAACCCTACGCAAACATTTTTGCTGGGAAACGACTTTTTTTTTTACACATTTTACGGTAAAACTCAATGTAGCACTGTTAAAACATTGTGCTAGTGGATGCTTTGAATAGTAAACGGGTCATGGAGGTAATTTAAGTAAAGTTATAACCTGAAAAACTAGTATTTACAAAAACAGCTGTGAAAAATTTGGAACTTTGACCCCCAATATCTCCGTAACTATGAGGTTCCCAGGTATGGTCTAGAACAAAAAAAATATCGCTGTGGTGGGTAGAACAAGTGCCCTTCGTTTGCGGTAAGGGTACTTTTACACCCTATATAGATCTTTAACAGTCGTTACAGTAGCCTGTGACCTGAAAGACTGACAAACAGTCTTACCAAAGGGCCATTACCCAGTATTAACTGGGTTGTGGAGGTCAGATACGCAGTCGTTCCATGTACAATACTGAGCTGAATATCGACATAGTTGGGAAAAGGCTAGGCAGATGATGATGATGGCAATTTGCACTCCAAATAAACAAACCTAATTTAGTTATTTTAGTTACTCCTAGAAACGAACCTTTTTTTTTCTTTTTTAAGCGGGTGGAAAATCATCAAATAACCCCTCCCGCTCTTGGGCAGAGCGGAAGGGAGTGTCAGACTTCTACTGATTAAAAACCACCCATGTTTCTTCTTAGCCCTTGCGCCTAGGCCGCGGTATCTCTTTCGAACAACCCGCAGCCCCGACGGGACGAACCTTTAGTCTACCTTATCGTATCACGGATACGTATCCATATGGACATCCGTAAATACATGTAAATAGCGATTTCTCTTACGTTTATATATAAACCACTAATTGTGTCGAAGCATCGCCATCAATCATTAAGCCATACGTGATAATTACGTGGCTCTATGTATTAATTATGTATAGAGACTGGCAGCTGTGGTATTACTTGTAGGTTTTAAATACACTTCGTCTCCACAATGTGGTTTACTGCCCTTGAAACGTGATTTATTGATGGCTTTACGATTGTGCTTAACACCTACTATGATAGTTTTGTACCTCGATTCTGCCCACTTAGAATCTAAACGTGTTCGTGGTTCATTGACTTCAGTTAGTTCTTTAACTTTTAATAATAACTTTATTTTAAGCAATCTAATATTAATCTTCTATACATATAATAAATCTGTAGAGAAATCGTTTTTGTACATCGAAAATATTTAAAAAAAAATTGTCAGGGTATTAAAGTATAACCAACAGACAACACATTTCCAGCATTTTTGGAATTTTTGTCTGTTTGTCTGTTTATCTGTTTGTCTGTTTCGATGACTAAGCATCACGTCAAATTTACGAAACGAATGTAGGTAACTTTTATACATAAATATTGTGCGTAACTTGGGCTATTACTTAGTCTTTGTTTCATCGTAATCGGTGCTCTCTATCAAAAGATATATGAATTTATAGTTTTCAAGAAGAACTTATCGTTATGGTCAAGAATGAGACAAGCAACGACATCTATTGAACGAATATGGTACTTATTACCAAATGCCTTCACAAGATAACTTTAAAAAAGTTATGATAGCAAAAGGTACGTAGATATAAGTCTAAATGACGCTGCTTTCAAAATCTACATAGCCTAAACCTTATAGTGTTTGATCGCTCTTTTTTAGCAGTTTATCTTCGTCTTCGACAGATGGCGTTATTCATTTGATGTCATTTTCTGAACCGCGGTGATAGTAAACATACACACATTATGTTTCGTGAATAGTCAACAAATAAAAATTTACCAATTACACAGTATTAAAATACTATTTTTTTTAAACTAAATTAAAATTAGATAAAACCCAAGACATATTTTTTTTTGTACCGTGTGGGAATCGAACCTGCGACACGCAGTGCTACTGTTAATCGTCCAGCCATTGCGCCAACCATGTCGTCATATAGATGTGGTGTGTTGTTAGCCCTATGTGTCGAGGCCGCGGTATCTCTTTCGAACAACCCGCAGCCCCAACGGGCGTCGGTCCTTGGGGGCCCCTTCAATGTTGCTGACATCTCTTTGAGACGCGTGTGGAACACGGACGCGCCTCCATCGTCATAGGACGGACGAACGATTAACTAGCCCGTTACTCACCGTTCACAGGCCCGCACATACGGTGGCCGGAAGCCATCACGTGGCCCCCGATGCCCGGAGCGTCTCCCGCGGCGGCTGGGACGAGAGGTTGTCTCTCACGTTCCGCCACCTCTTTCGCTAGCATTACTGCTTCGCAGAAGGAGGTGGCGGCCATTTCAGATTCGATGTCCCAGATTCGGTACAGGTACCCTCTCGAAACACCCTCTAATCCCCCCTTTTTTTTGTGGTTCGTAAATTATCAAATGACTCATCCCGCTCTGGGCGGAGCGGAAGAAAGTGTCAGACTTCTACTGACTAAAAACCACCCACGTTCCTTCTTAGCCCTTTGTGTTTCGGGGCCATGGTATCTCTTGCGGACAACCCTCAGCCCCGGCAGACGTCCCTTTGGGGCCCCTTAATTGTTGCTGACATATCTTTGAGGCGCGGGTGGAACACGAACGCGCCAACGACAATCTGTCTGCCTGTCGACTATAATGTACCTGTTTCAAATTTCTTCAAGATCCGTTCGGCCGTTCTGACGTGGTTGATTAACAAACACCCATCCATCTAAACTTTAGTATGAGACATAGTCAGTACTTTGCATTACTCTCTTCTTATTTTCTACAGCGTCAGTAAGTTAACGCAGGGCAATGATTAAATGTACTTTTATCTAAGCGACGCATTTTAGTTTCCGACAAGCACGCGAACGAAGTCGCGGGCACAGCTAGTTAACTCATAAATATGCACATTAGAGACAACTGTGGATACTGAATGCGCGGAGAAAAAATAATATCTGATAGCTCTCTGGCGTAAAAGCCAATCATACAAAGTGAAAATCGAATCCGACTTCGTTTAAATACATCTACCATTACACCGACATTCTAATGCATCAAAGCTGTCCATCACAAGCCACCATTTTTATTAACGTAGGTATAGCTAAAGGTACAATTCGAAAAGTGACAACAGACGGCTATGGTCTTAGCAGTTTTAGCAGTTGACAATATATAGGGTGTAAAAGTACCCTCAACGCAAACGAAAGGCACTTGTTCTCCCCACCACTGCGATTATTTTTTTGTTCTAGACCATACCTGGGAACCTCCTAGTTACGGAGATATTGGGGGTCAAAGTTCCAAATTTTTCACAGCTGTTTTTTGTAAAAACTAGATTTTCAGGTTATAACTTTACTTAAATTACCTCCATGACCCGTTTACGATTCAAAGCATCCACTAGCACAATGTTTTAACAGTGCTACATTGAGTTTTACCGTAAAATGTGATTTTTGACCCAAAAAAAAAAGTTGTTTCTCAGCAAAAATATTTGCGTAGGGGTACTTAGTTTGATGTACAGAATGCTTGGTTGACGGCTGTGTGATGGGTTGATTTACACCCTGTATACTGGGGACAGAAGGATAACTTTACAAAACTTGTACACACGTTCAGTTTTGTCGTCACAGTCACAGTCGTGTCGTTACGTTTGGGCGACATTACGGTTGCTGACGGACGCCTTTAGAATTGTACCTTTATGCTGGTCAACGACTTATTGTCACCCGGCAAACGCGTACATTGAATATTTATAGCAGTATTGATCTTGCCCTTTGGAAAACCAAGAAATCTAAACAATGTAACTAGAATGGAATAAGTGTTATTTACAATGAGTTTATTTGTTGTACGAATGTAATCATGTCTAAATAAATATTAATAGAAATAAAGAAGCGAAAACCTAAATGACAATTTCGATAGTTACAGATGTACTTTTATTTTTGATTGTAAGAGGGGTTTACAGTTTGACATTCTCTTAATTTTTTTTAATTTTTTTGGCGGGTGGAAAATCATCAAATAACCGGAGGAATTATTTGACGATCTTTTTTTCCGGTCTTGGGCAGAGCGAAAGGGAGTGTCAGACTTCTACTGACTAAAAACCACGCATGTTCCTTCTCAGCCCTTCATGTCGAGGCCGCGGTATCTCTTGCGACTAACCCGCAGCCCACACTTATACACCTTATTGAGTATAATGTCCTGTAACTTGTCGAGCACCTCATCAACTCATGGCAGATTTCGAAGTCCCATCTCTATTCGTCCATCGGTGAATCCTCGAATCATCATCGCTCTGTTTAACTTATTTGGGGTCGGTGCAACATATCTGCCTCCATACTTTTCATCTGTAATTCTGTGGCCATCTCATGAGCCCTCCCTTTCTAGCCATTTGGTTTTTCATACATTTTTTAGTCTTCAAATACAAGCAAGCATCCACATTCATACGTGTCGATCCTCGCAATGATCATGTTAGTAGCATACAAGTTTCTGCCAATGTCCAACCTCTGATTACTTTTGAGCCGACTCATAAACACCCTTAGAAAGCGAAAAACTACCATTAGGACTGTGTTAAACATAATTGCAGCTTTAAAGCTATAAGAAAGTCTTGCACTATGCATTTATCCGCAATAATAATAGAAATTAACATGAAAGTAAAACACTGGAAAGTTTATTTCATTCAAATTGACTTACCCTACTTTATTTAAGAAAGTATTTCCAAGGCTCAAGAGTATAATCAGAAGGCTATGGATTAATATTGGTAATAGATACCGTAATAGTCGAAACTTTCATTGAATTATTACACTTACAGTAACTTGCCTACGTAATGTTCACCAACACAGATATTTTAAAACAAACTTTTAATCAATGCTTAGGCTTAGGTACTTCGCCTGTCAGGGCTGCGGTAGTTTTTAGTCAGTAGAAGTCTGACACTGCCTTTCCGCTCCGCCCAGAGCGAGAAAACAAAAAAACCGGCCAAGAGCGTGTCGGGCCACGCTCAGTGTAGGGTTCCGTAGATAATAAAATATTATGTAAACGAAGTTAAAAAAAAAATACGGGCAAATGAAACTTGACCTCTGGATTGTATAGGCGCTCATACGATTCAGGGACCAAATTATATTGGTTAACTGCAGTTTCCATCTGTTGTTTCCATCCAAGTTCAAAATAATTTTCCTAGAAAGTCCTTATAAAGTTCTACTTTTCAGATTTTTTTCGTATTTTCTAAACTTATGGTTCAAAAGTTAGAGGGGGGGGGACGCTTTGTTTTTTACTTTTGGAGCGATTATTTCCGAAATTATTGACATTATCAAAAAATGATTTTAGTAAACCCCTATTCATTTTTAAATACCTTTCCAACAATATATCACACATTAGGGTTAAAATTAAAAAAAAAAACACTTCCCACTTTACATATAGGGGGGCTACCCTAATAAAACATTTTTTTCCAATTTTTATTTTAGCACTTTGTCGGCGTGATTGATACACATATTGGTCCCAAATTTCAGCTTTCTAGTGCTAACGGTCACAGAGATTAAGCGAGGACGGACAGACGGACAGACAGACAGACAGACATACAGACATGGCGAAACTATAAGGGTTCCTAGTTGACTACGGAACCCTAAAAAAGGGTTAAGTAGTTAAGTACTTAGGCCTTATTTTCATACCAATTTGAAAGATGAGTAAGAAACAATGAACTACAACGTCACCGTGGAATTACGGAATAGTCCATCTAACAATGACGTTTTCCTATGACGCGTTACTAACAACTTTGTCACCACATGCATCGTTATAAAGCTCAAAGTCCTAAAAAGGGGAGGCGGGACATGATGCCTACGCAATAGTCAGGTGTCTGACACCACTTGACTGCTTTACCTCAAAAGGAACTAAGAACAGCAAAACAATGAGTAGTCACAGACTCACAAACACCTTGTTTACGTTCCGAAGTTCAATCTCTGTGCATGACTCGAAGGTAAATCTAACGCATGGCGAATTGACAAATTGCAGCCTGTGGCAGCCGCAGGCGCAGCTTAAGATGCGATCAACACTCGACGTAGACTGGACAATAGAGCGTGAGTCATGGATATCTATGTCGTTGACTTTTCAATAAGGACCGCGTAGAAAAGAGATACTGTACAGACGTATAATGTTACTAGTTTGTGTATGTAGCTGATATAACAGAGAGGAATGGAACGTGAAATGGGTACGATGTAATAAGCGTTTTAAATGATGCTTACACGATTTTACAGCAGCCCTCACTTTAGTTCGTTAGCTGAAGCTGCTGTAAAATCGTGCAAGCGTCATTTAAAACGCTTATTACATCATACGCATACCATACCATAGGGCATAGATTGATAAAAACGTCTATCTGTAACAATTTAATGTAACCTCCACCATTCATACTTTTACAGTAAACTAGCGGCCCGTCCCGGCATTTTTTTATTTCGTTTTATTATCATTAATTGTAAATCTAATCCATTCTCGAATCCACTTGAAACACACCATTTTTTAAATCCAGCCGTTTAGGAGTTTAATTACAAACACACGCACAGAAGTTTTATATACATAAAGATGTGTTTGAATGTCTACATCACAAAAAAACAGCATCGTTTTTTACATCGCAAAAGTAAAAGATGTAAATATTATAAACATAGCGTAGGCGTGACGCACTTCAGCACTACAATGGGCCAGGAGGCACAACAATACATCAGTTAATAGCCGGGTTTTTCCAACTTTTTACATTTTCTTCGGATAATAAACTCGCACTTCATGCAAATGAGTGATTACATCGGAAAAACCATTATCATTTCAATGTTTTTAACAATAAACTTAGCATCGGCCTTGTCATCCGAGATTTATTCATTCCCACAGATCTCTGTAGTTAGAACTCCGTGTAATAACAGTTGACAGTCGTCGGCACTAATGTGTTATTCTTGACACATACAATTATCAGATTCCTCGAATCGATATTAAGTCGTCCATTTTAATATTGATGAGATGCATCGAGAGATTCCGGGTTGTCGATACATTGACGTCCAGTTATTTGATCCGCGTATAACTTTATCGGCCGTACTATTTTGCACGTTACTCTTTGCCCTTATAGTTTCACTTACAAAATCACAATATTGTCCAATGTCTTGAATAAGTGATTCTTTCCAACACGTGCTTAGCTTTTATGGTCATTGGTATTTGTCATCCATGTGTTGTCATATAGAGCTACAGCTTCATCATCATTCACTAGAAGTAATTAGATGATGTAAAAATTTGTGTCCTGGACCATATAAGGTGATCAAGTATGACAATTGATGCTAATTTGTTTCGTTCCTATCTAATGCAGATGCAAACGATACATTTATGGTATTGATTGATCAACCTTATCATAATAAACCACTTTATTTCCTAGAATTAAGACTATAGTCGCGCAATATTTAGTAGTGTTAGTATTATTCTGCGAATTATCTACAACCGGATGAAAATAACTCTTTCATTCACAAATTAGCGTCCGGGGTCGCCGTCCCTTCGTCACGACTTTATATTCTGCCCGATTATCTGTAGTCATCATAATACTCGGACTCAGATACGTTTAGTCATCTGCGGTCAGCACCTAAGAATATTCCTTCGTCTACAAAATTGTATTAATCGCTGTGACTCAGTTATTGCTTGCTACTGTATGTTTGATTTGACAGTCGCTCATCATTTAGGTATGCTGTATGTGACGTTTCTGTGACAGCTTTAGAGCTTGGGAATGATGTCATTGCGGTTCGTGTGCTCAGGAATGAGTCGTACGAGTTATAATTACTTTTGTTTCGTCATTAATCCAAATTACGTCAGGGTTAAGTATTTGGGTGTCTGACACCATGCAGCATTGTGTTGTTTGTTTAGCAAGTATTGTGGGATGTGGCTTTTAATTACGTAGCAGTTGACGTCTTGACTGCACAGTTTGATTGGGGTCTGCCTTGACATCATACCAGTTGGGATATTCACGGTGATGCACAGTTTAGGCACAAAGGTTAACGTTTCCCTGTGTCTACATCACGCCTACGCTTACCTATTGACGATTCGCTGTGACTCGTCCTGATGCAAAGCACGTGCGTGCTCCTACGCATGCAAGTCGGACGTGCCTACATTAGGCACTTGCTACATGTTTGGTCATTTCAAGTGCGCCGTGCTCTGACCGTCACGCCCAGGAATCGAGTGGGTTTTTCTTAATAGTGTTTACGTAGTAGGATTACGATCCTCGCTTCTGAATTGGATGCGTAACGGATATGTACGGATTTGGTAGCTGCTAATCGTGTTGTTTGACGAATACGTGACGTCTGATCGTGGTTCACAGTGGTTTTTTTTGGGACGTGCTCGAAATATGCCATGTGTATTTAAAGAATGAAGTCAGGTTCACGTACGAAAATAACCAAGAATTGTGAATATTGAAACAGTAAAACCTACAGCTAATATTGATCACATTTCCGTTTCATAATGAGATTGAATTGAAATAAGCTTTTGATTCTGAATAATATCAAATAATGACCTTTGATTGCACCGCCGACCACGTATTATTAGATTTACTGTAGCAGATAAGTCTGTGGAATAGAATTTATGTTGTTACCAATAGGTTCACAGGGCGGTGCCCGACTGCCCGCCAGGTGCGTAATTGACGTAAGTTTTTGTAACAGCCGGTCGCCCTTCAAGGTGCCACGACACAGTTCAAACACTTTTTTCAACACCGCGCACCGGTCATGAAAGCTATTGCTATGCGGTTGAATTTCTAGGCAAAATCTTCGGATCTGGTTATCGTAAATGTAGGATTATGTGCAGAATCTTATCTATTATTTTGGGTCGGCGCAGCATGTCTTCTTCTTCCATACTTCGCTATTACTCGTCACCTCACCAGACACCTCCTTTCTCGCCATATCGTCCTGTCCACTAGTAGTTATAATTATCTTCCTTGTTGTGCCGCAACTCCTGCTCCTCCTTTTTCCTCATAGTCTGATCCAGCTACCTTTTTCAGGATGTTGTCAGTCCTTGTAGCGCTGGATGTACTGGGGGCATCAGACGGTACGCTTGCTGATGCGCGGATTCTTCGACTTCTGCTTGTTAACTCTGCAATATTGCTTGCAGAGTAGCAACTTCAGCTTTTTTGCAGTACGCAGGATACATGGCACACCGCGATTACTCGTTTGTTAAGTGAGATAACGATTATGGAAGAATTCTTAGGAATAATGAGATAAGGTGTCATCATCAGGCCCTTAAGTATCCCAGTTTATTTGGGGTCGGAGTAGCTTATCCTTTACTTCCATACTTCTCTTTTACTAGTCATCTCAGCCATCGCCTTATGATAGATAGCCTTTGATTACGGTATGATCCTCAGTCGTTATTGTGATCATTTCATAGAAGTGTTTGACAAATATATAGTTTGGTCTATAAACATATGAGTCATCAGCACCACGTCTAGGTGGGGTCATGCAAAGTGTTTGGGTGCATAAGGAAGTTGACATTACATTAACATTTTGCAACCTTGGATTTGCGAAATCTGTTTTTAGCGTTGGAATGTTATCATTTTATTCGAGAGATATAAGCAAGAAATAGCTGGAGATCTAATTTAATGTAAACGTATTTATAGTCTATTATCTGTTTTGCGAAATAACCACGTTTAAGGCACTATTTGACTGTCGCGGCAAGCTTAAATTATCCATTTAGCATGTAGAATTGTACCTAATTTAAACAGTGTATATTTACTTTTACAAAAACGTCTTAACATTCTTGGTATATCTAAGTGCATTTGCAGCACATATTAGTAGTTTGTCATAGGTTTATCTAAGCTTAAAATACTCATTCGCTGTTGGTATCAAATAAAAGAAAAATATAAATATAAAAATATATCGCTACCAAACAAAGTTCCCTAATTCTGCGACCAACAAAAGTAATTTGCGTCTGCGCAAGTGCAATTCAAGCTTTATCTGATTTATATTTCGTTTAGTAGGCCGTTGTAAAGTGTACCGGCGACGCGGAACACCAACAATGCCGGTTTATGGCTCAAATAGTTGTTTATACCGAAAACTGGACCACTTGCAACTCCAGTTTCAATATACCTGTTATGGGTTTACATTTGCAAGTGTAAATTCACTAAATTCCCACAGTTATAAGTAGAAATTTGAGAAAATTAAATGGTAGCAAGTCGCGTGAATGTAGATGGATGGAGAAAGAGTAAGCCCAAAGAAAGGATGAATGGATGGATTGTGTGAGGAATGCTATGAAGGAAAATCACGTAAATGACAGCGTGACGATTGACAGGAGAGAATGGAGGAAAGAAACGTCGTTGCGTCGATCCCAAATAACATTGAAAAGGGGAGGGCCGATGAGAATCATCAGTATGGGGTCTGCAAACGAAGTTTACACAGTTATTATATAAGTTCAATGGCTCAGGATTACCTTGGTCGTCTTGCAAGCTATTACATATTTTCTCACAGTTATCCGTAAGTAATGGCTACTGTGCGTACGCGGAGAAATAGCTAAAGCACGCGCAGTTACGTTTGCTGCTTGCTGTAATTTCGTCATCATGGTAAATTGGTAACTCAGTATAATACTATCTAGTTTAACGATATTTTGCTAAAATTCGGATAAATATTAATCATTTAGCTGCAATGCTCTCAAATTATTTGCGATGTATGCAGCAAATTATATTCTTCCGCGCTGATCTTTTAGTCATCATACTAGTAACACCCTTTATTTATAGTACCCTTTACTGCCATTTTTTTAGTCTCACCTTAGTCTTCCATACACAATTTCACATTAATTCTTCAAACCAATTCAACATTCTTTATAACATTTCTCATTCATTCATGACGTGGAGTTATGAGTCGAGTTACACGATAATTGACAGATGCTTACACTGGACAGGTCCACTCGAATCTGTGTGGTTCTTTCTTCAAAAAACCATGTCAGACACTAATCTGCATAGTCGTCATGTGAGTGTACCAAGATTATGTCTGTACATAATCTGAGTATCTCTCAGCTGTTTCCTCTCAGAGAAGTCAACGAAGCACCGGACCTAACCTAGTTTAAAACAAGTGACTTGTAAAAGTGTGTGTAAAAATCTATTTCCATTTACATAATTCATTATGACATTTCCTCCAGTTACACCTTACATCTCGAAGTAAATGCTTAGAGTAGCATTTACTTCGAGTTGGTATGCCTGTTGTTAAACCGATTTGGTTTTTTTTTGGGAAATCTCAGCTTTACCCACTTATCTTGCTTTAAATTTGGGAATTCCAAATAGTCGCCAGTCCTAAATTTGATTATGGTTCCGGTTTAACATAGAGGAAACCACCTTACAGTTGACTTAGATAACTTAACGGAGCTTCAAAATATGACTTAGGTCAAGATCTATAAACTTTATTCAGAACTTGATAAGGCTTAGAGACATGTTTCCATCTCTATCTTGATCTTACAGTTTGCCAGTGGGGCGACAACGACATAAATAAAACTTAAAGTGACATTTACGAATAACGGCTTTAAAATTACAAAAATGCTGACCATTCTACGCTAGAAATACAAAACGGTAAAAACAGTTTCATATCATCAGGTATACGAATCCTACTCGCATAGCATGCACATTAGCATATAATGTTCCCACTAATGTGAGTACACTGTGTGAGGGAGAATGGGCTGTAATCCACAATGCGGGTTCTGTGCTTGTTGGTAGATGTCACATATCTTTGAAGTTTTGGCTCTATCTAAGACATGCGGGCCGGTTTCGTCCAGATATTTCCCTCAACAGTTTTGAGAGCAGCGGTGATGAAATTAATTTACACAGTAATGTGCCTGCTTGGGTTCGAACCAACGACCTATAACGTAGGGGTCATTTCCATAGACTAGAATTTAATTTAAACTTTTAACTTTAATCTTGCTCCGTTTCTCCGTAAGCCATTATGTCTTTAAAAAGAAAATTATCCTTAACTCCTTTGAGTGGATAACCACTGGGTTCAATTGAAAGCGATTGATAGAGGCAATTCAATGGCCGTTCTTAGAACCTAGTCTTTCAATTTAGTATCACCGTTTATATTGGAGCTAAGCCAACAGGAAAACTAAAGTGAAACGTTTAGAACTTATAATGACTGCTTTAGTAGCTTCTATGTTGCATATCTTTAAGTGGGGAAATGTCGGTGTACTATAAGGTACTATCGCGGGCACTCCCGCCTGACCACCACTAAGCTCATATTTGCTTGCACTTACAACATGAAGCGCTCTCTAGCTCCGCCCCGCCTTTGTATAGAAATAATGAATGAAATACAATACCATTCCACCGCACTGACGAGACCGACGCACGCCGAACGAGAGTTATTGTTATTTTTAAACTGCCATTATTAGAAAAAAAACTTTAACTGAATTTGACTTTCGTTACTAATGGTGCGTGTGTGTTGGTTTGGTAATTGTAAATTAAAAACTCAATGATTTCTGTGAGTAATTTTAAATTTATTATAAGAATCTTATAAAATCCCATGCTATTTAACAGGCAATTGTAAGCGTGTTCTCTAAATCGGCTTTAACGATTTCGATAAAATTTGAAATAATGGGGCTTTAGGGCGGTGAAACGTTGATCTAGCCAGCGGGCCTAAAATGGCCGCTTTTGCAGAACATAATATGAATGACATTCAAAATTTAAAATTCTTAAAATGGACTTTATGTTTATGAAAATAAAGTCCATTTTAAGAATTTAAACATTTTAATGTGATTCATATTGTTTTTTTTTTATTTTGGGACTCAGCTCAGCGATTTGACTGATGTTAAATCCTTGTCCATGCAAAATTATAATTTCATTTCGTTCTTCTTGTATAAGATTTCTGGAAGACATTATGCACAAAATGTTCTAGCACAGGTTCTCAGGAGTCCAATATTATTGCACAAGTTAACGTTTAGTCAATCAAAGGTCAGGTAAGCAGAGCAATGGTCAATGTTCAAAAGGTCCGGGAAGCGCGCCAAAGTTCGTCCGTAAAATTCGCAAAAGGTGTACAGAGGATACGTCACTAAGCTGCGCAGTGCAGATTGCAACTAATTACGTTGACGCTTCTCTAATAGGCCTAAACGTTGAGGGGGCGGGGTTTGGCGCCTACGCATGATTTATGCGAAAAAATTTTTAACTGGGCAGGCGGAAAAGCTTTCGACTGTACAATAGGGGATCGGACTGAGTCAAAAAAATATAATTCTGTTTAGTTCGTCAGCTAGATTATCGAAAAGTATTGTCATCATTCTCTTGCCCTTATCCCAATTCATTTGGGGTCGGCGCAGCATGTCTTCCTCTTCCATACTTCTATGTTTCTCGTCATCTCATGAGACACCTCCTTTTTTACCATATCATTTTTAACACAGTCCATCCATCGTTTCTTTGGTCTTCCTGAGCTACTCGTATATCCTTCCACATTCATGTTTAAAACCTTCCTTACAACATTTTCCTCATTCCTCTGCATCACATGCCCATACCACGACAACCGATTTCCACACAACTTTTCAGTCACCGGCGCCACTTTCAGACTTCCTCTTATGTACTCATTCCTTATTTTATCCATTCGTGTAACACCGCACATCCCCCTAAGCATTCTCATCTCAGTCACATGCAAATCGAAAAGTATTGTATACGTGTTTTTTGTTTTATCAAATTATTAAAAATTTACGAAGATAAAACGCGTTAAAGATCATGAGTGGCTTGTGACGTCCCTTTTAGGGAAAAAAATGTACTGACATGTGAGTATTTCGAGGAGTTCACGATTTTCGAAGGACTGTATTGTCTTCATTTTTTGTTTATCTGAAAAATAAAAAAATATGACTTAAATATTTTTTGGAAATCTATCTGACGGACTAATTAGTTTTTTTTGTCCGATCCCCGTATTCTGCCCAACCCTTCAGGGATTACGGGCATTTATTCATACTAGCGGACGTCACGCGGTTTCACCCGCGGCGTTTCCGTTCCCGTGGGAACACAGGGATAAAAAGTAGCCTATGTCACCCGGGGATAGTGTAGCTTCCCAACGATGAAAGAATTTTTGAAATCGGTTCAGTAGATCCCGAGATTACCCCTTACAATTTAACAAATATACAAACACACAAACTTTACTTCTTTATAATATTAGTATAAATTTGTGTAAATAGGGCTGTTATTAAGAGCTTTAAGTTTTTATTTTGTATCTTTCCTCACAATGACTCGATAATGTTACTAACTATGCGATAGAGAAAGAACCAAAATCCACAACATTATTTTTATTGGGTTCCTAGAGGTGAGGATAAGAAAGTCAATCAATTACCAATGACAATAGAATTCTTAGTTTTAAAATTCGGTATTTTACAAACACCTAATTGAAGATATTGACATTTTCAAAAAAATTACAATGTCAACAACAATGAATAAATAAACATACCAAATTGGCGTTAAATGCATACACATAGGTCACACTATAAATATACCTTCTTTTTTTTTCAAAAGCCCCTCCCGCTCTTGGGCAGAGCGAAAGGGAGTGTCAGACTTCTACTAACTAAAAACCACCCATGTTCCTACTTAGCCCGTGCGCCGAGACCGCGGTATCTCTTTCGAACAACCCGCAGCCCCGACGTGACTATTATATACCTCAATTCGTCTATTTTTAAGTAATTCAAAGACTAAAAAAAGCAATCGTCTAAAGCATTTGAGATCGATCCTTCAAAGGACATAGAGACGCGTTTCCACCCCCATCCACGAAGAGTGAAGGCTTGTTTTCCATCAGTGCGACTATCAGTCTATATACTATCAGACTATATACTTAATTTAGTATAAATGGCTTAAGCTGTACTAAATGTAATAATAAATAAATAAATAATCCTATCCTACTAATATTATAAATGTGAAAGTTTGTGAGAATGGATGTGTGGATGTTTGTTACTCTTTCACGCATAAACGGCTGGACCGATTTGGTTGAAATTTGGTATGTAGATAGGTTATACCCTGGTTAACACATAGGATAGTTTTTATCCCGATTTTATCTTCCCGTGGGATAATTTTCGAGTTGTAGCGGGCGAAGCCGCTGGCAACAGCTAGTAATAAATAAATCAGTGACATTTTTCTCAATTATTATCTCCACCTATGTCATATGACACGATTACCTATGTATTTGAATACAATGGCCGCTAAATGTGTTGTTTACGATGAGTAACACTGAATAATAACATCACGCATCTTACTGCGGTGCCACTGGGACGCTGATAACTATTGTTTACTTAATTAAATAAGTATTTACTTCATTAAATCCGAAGAATGTTAAAAATGTCGGCTTTTTTAGTAGTGCGTCGTCTTGCGTTACCAATGTGTTATCGCTTATCATACGACTAAGCATAAATCAAAATATAAGGTGTAAACGACCGTCGGGGCTGCGGGTTGTTCTCAAGAGAAACCGCGGCCTCGACATAAAGTGCTAAGAAGGAAGATAGGTGTTTTTTAGTCAGTAGAAGTCTGACACTCCCTTTCGCTCTGCCCAAGAGCGGGAAGGGTTATTTGGTTATTTTTCACCCGTCAAAAAAAAAAGGTGTAAACGAACCCTTCAAGAAGTCGTCAACCAAGCAATCCGTACGTAAAACTATGTAACATCAAGCTAATAATTATTGCTGGGACACAACTTTTATGTGATGCAAAATCATGTTTTACAGTGAAACTCAATATAAGACACTTAAAACATTGTGCTGGTGGATGTACTAGTTATGGAGTTATTTGAAGTCAAACTTACGAGTTTGTCACTGTGTAAACTTGTGAAAAATTTAAATACTACAAGAATAGTTCAGATCCCCGTAATATTCAATCACAATGCATGCGGAACGCGTTACTTCGAGTCCTCCCTTAAAATGTGATATTTCACCCATCAAATAAAAATCGTATCCCAGCAATATTTTTTGTGAATAATTACTTTGATGTACAAAACTTTATATAAATATGTACACCTGATGCAATATATCAATAACTATTGTAAGTAACCTAGACAAGCCATATGTGTTGTTTCCTCTCTATGGAATTCAAGTTTATGAGATAAAAATATTGATCCGGTTAGGTTTCAATGGGACTTGAACTGCTTTCCAAATGAAAGTAATCTGTGCCTATGTCCATCATCCGGGACTACAGAGTTATTAAATGACGAGCTATGGTAGCTACAAATGTTCTTGATTAATTTATCTATGTAGATGCAATCGAGTCTTCCACTTTTTTTTTTGGAGCGTGTGAAATCATCAAATGACTCGTCCCTCTCTGGGCAAAGCGGACAAAGGAGTGTCAGACTTCTACTGGCTAAAAACCACCCATGTTCCTTCTTAGCCCATTGTGTCGAGGCCGCGGTATCTCTTTTGAATAACCGGCAGCCCCGACGGTCTACTTGACTTTGAGTTTAGAATAATTCTTGGAGATGCATAGAAACTGTGAAGATCATTGTAGCGTATGGGCCATATAAATCAGTTTTAAAAAGGTGTATTATATCTTATTAGAAGATGACACGCTTAAAGGATGTAAGAGAAATAGAACATATACTCATAATGTTGGCAAGTGGAATGATGAATTTCTTGAAGCATCACTCTTATCATATAAAACAACACGTATTTGCCTCAATCGCTAATAATATTGTCAACTAATATTACACAAGCATTTAATAAACCTGGAGGCCATGAAAATCCTTCAATTAAACGTTTACATAAATATTATGCTATGATATCGGATACGGATGCACGACCGGCTCACCTCGGCACTCGGCAGTACTGCAGGTTGCAATTATACGTGAATTTGTCACGAGGTATCCGTGTGCTTGTCAATGCTAGTTCTATGTGGTATCGCATTACTTTTGTATAACTCATAGGTTCAATGTATCAAGGGGTTCTGGATTCAAGTTAGAGATTTGTTTAGAACTTAGTATTACATGACTGATTGCCTCGTTGGACGAGTGGTCGCAGATTGTGTTTTTCCATCAGGAATTTGTCAGTAGCAGACATGGTTTTCAGTTCAGTTTGAATTTGTGCCCGTTTGATGGCAATTGGCTGGCTCCCGATTACATGACACTTAGAAACATAGCTGGCGAATTGTGAGTGTACTAATGGGTACACTTCTGCCTAACCCTTCGGGGATTACAGGCGTGATGTTATGTTATGTTTAGTTTTACATGTTAGTGATGGGCTTCCTTTCTGAAGTGTTTGAGCATGTGTGTGCGCGGTCTTGAGGTCCCAAAAGTTCCACTAAGTTGACATCAACAAGACCAAGTTTTATTTAGCAGCAATTTTTACTTCTTAGCAAAAATCCTACGATCGTGACACGTGCATTTATTACTAACTCGCAAGTGTGTATGTAATGATAATTTGTACGTTTAAAGGTCTTTCTGGTGAGAAAATTACTTGGCGATTACATGCTGCGCGTAACTAGACTGTGTATTTTTGCCGCCAGACGTGAATTAGCGAGATATGTGATCAAGTATTCTAGATATCGCTACAGTGTTGTAAGAACAAATATTATGATTTGGCACCCTACTGTCTTAGTAATAATTAAAATGGTTTTCGTTTGAAATCCAATTACCAGTTTCCACATGAAACTAAAATTTTTGATTTATGTTTGAAATAATTTCGCGGAGTCTATTGTTTACCAAGCTTTATTTGTATATAAAATATCATCACGCCTCTAACCCCCGAAGGATTAGGCAGTGGTATACCTAATAATACACCCACTTTTCGCCAGTTACCTCAAGTCCTATGCCAAAATAAACTAATAAAAATAATTAGTAATCTAATCAAATATCTCAAACCACAGCTTGATTGATTTCGGCGACATATGTTTTTATTGCTACAATAAAAACATATGGCGCCAAAACCAACGTTGTATTTATTAGCATATCGACTACGATTTGCTCGTCCGCAATAAACGACATTGTTAGAAAACAATAAAACTAACCAATTGCCTTAATTAGAATTTACGACTCCAGCATAAAGACCAACTTGTCTCCATACCAATTTCTAAGGAAGATTTAACATTAATTTCGAATTAACAACTGTTTGAATTGCCATCAAAAAGCTTGTGGTCGTTTGTGGTCAGCCAAATATGGCGGCTTGGCGCCAATGTGGAAGTCTTGTTCATAAATAACAGATTTATTGCATGTCTTGAATTAAATTAGGCTCTCTATTTATTATTGGTTTTCATATAGTTTATTTTAGTGCTTCCAGGCTATTTTTACACGGCTTAAAATAAAAATCTTCCCAGCCTATAATCCCCCAAGGGTAGGGCCCGGTTTCCAGCAACGCGGAGAGGAGCGGAGTCGAAAGATGTGCGGGAATCGGCCAATAACATTAGTTAAAATTTACATCTGGTCTTTCGCCCTTCCTGTGATTGGTCGAATTTAACACATCTCCTCTCAGCTCTGCTCGTCTGCGCCTAGGTGGAAACCGGGCCTTAGGCAGAGGTGTACCTTATAGGTGGTACACCCACATTTCGCAGTTTAGCTGGCTGTGTACCATTGTAGTTGCAATTGCAAACATGTCCAATCCAGGGCCGATTACTTTACTCAGTATATTTTGGGCTTTATGGGTGAAGCTGCAATCACAGAAGGTATAATAATTCCTATCTTTGATTGGAGAGAGAGGTAGAGCTACCTGATTGTAATACTTCAAACATAATTAATAAGATTGTTATCACCCAAATAGAGTTTAAATCAAGTTTACTAAACTAAACTAAGGGAACAAAAGTTCAACTAGCTCGGTGGCCGGCATTGTTCGAAGGCAGGTGGTCGCTTTCGCAATCCAAACGTGCGCGTGCGACTAAATGCCATTAATCTAAACGTTTTTAATGATTTCAACTAGAGCATCTCAACGTATGACGTAAACTTGATTGATATGTCTACTGAAAAATTATTAGCAGCACCTATTTATTTTCGAGATTTAGATATCGAGAGCTTTTTTGGGTTTTTATTTTGTGGCTATTTGATTAAAATAAACTATTTATGCTTTTGGAGTTCGAATAAAATCCAGAATCGAAATTCGAAGCTGCCCCGATTTTCGGAATTTTCTCCGGAAAACTTATTAATGGATCTTTGTATTGGACTACTCCTTTTTTGCGCCATGCTTACGGAACCATATGGTAGTTTGTCAACCAGGCCTTATCCTGAACCATTGCTTTTGAATAATTAGAGACTAGGGTATCCTTGTGTGGAGGCTAGTAATATTTAGTTGTGTAATGTTCTCTTATACAATAAAGCTTATTTATTTATTTAATTTAATACAGTTCCGACAATGATTTCGAATATTGAGGTTCTGCCATTACCTAATTGAAGAAGAATGAATAATGATTACCATATACAAAATCGGGCAGGTGAGTTTCGACAGGTGTTAAACTGATGACTGATGATCACTCGTTGAACTCGTTTCAGTTACACTCGTTATTTCATCTGTTCAAACTCAAGTCATTTGTTTAATGGCTTGTGTCTAATAACACATTATTTTGTTACATAAGGCATAAAAGCAAAATTAGCCTGTAATGTTTTCACTGCTGGGACACAGGCCTCCTCTCGATGAGAGGAAGTGGGCTATAATCCACCACGCGGGCCCAGTTTTATTACACGTAAGGGATAGGGATACAAATACTAAAATGGTTGCCACGTATACTATTCAGTACCTACATCATTCTGAATCATTTAATGTATGGGGGGGGGGGGGGCATTTCTATGTGCCTCCCTACATAGAAGTTTTTCGACGCTGTTGAAAAAAACACCATGGTTTCATGCTTATTCACGCCACAAGTTAAAATTAGTTCGTAGCGGCATGAAAAGGTTTAAATAATTAGAGATAGACAACCTTTCAAAATTCATTATTATACATTTATTGTCGTATTGTCGGCACCAACCTGTATAGGGTGTAAAAGTACCCTTAACGCAAACGAAGGGCACTTGTTTTCCCCACCACTGCGATCATTTTTTTGTTCTAGACTGTACCTGGGAACCTTCTAGTTACGGAGATATTGGGGGTCAAAGTTCCAAATTTTTCACAGCTGTTTTTTGTAAATACTTGTTTTTTAGGTTATAACTTTACTTAAATTACCTCCATGACCCGTTTACGATTCAAAGCATCCACTAGCACAATGTTTTAACAGTGCTACATTTTTGATCAAAAAAAAAAAGTCGTTTCCCAGCAAAAAAATTTGCGTAGAGGTACTTAGTTTGATGTACAGAATGCATGGTTGACGGCTGTGTGATGGGTTGATTTACACCCTGTATGTGTAATATAATTTCCCACCCTCACAACTATCATAATTATCACAACGCTGACCAATAACACAAATCTAAGGGCATCAGATAAAAATACGACATTCGTGAGAATTAAAACATTAAAATAATTTAAAACACCCGAGTTCAACATTATAAATGGTGCTCCAGTTTGTGAAGCCGACCGGCTGCTCCGGCGCACGCCCGTCGCACGAACAAGTCCGGTCGTTGCGACATGAGCCCTGCGTCAGGGCTGCTTTGATAGTTCGTTGCTATTGCGATATTATTCACTGTAACATACATTTGGTACCTACCTGTTAAAAACATGGTAAAAGTGCAAGTTTTTTGTAGGGTGGGAAATCATCAAATGAATACTCCTGCTCTGAGCGGAGCGGAAGGGAGTATCAGGCTTCTATTGACCAAAAACCACCCATGTTCCTTCTTAGCCCTTGGTGTCCAGGGCCACGGTCTCTTTCGAACAACCCGCAGCCCCGGCAGGTTGTAAAAGTGCATTAGAATATCCACAAATAAATAAAGGAACATCATCGTCAAAGCTTTCGAAGTGGTTCACAACCGAGTTTTAGAAGCTTCGTCATCATCTTCCGGCCCTTATCACAACTTCCTTGGAGTTGCTGATCTAGTCTGACAACCGTTATCCTTCACTCATTTTCTTTTCTTGCGCATCACTCGAACTATTCTTCGTTTATTTTGGCTTTCCGTTCCCCATTCATCTGTGTTTTATACTCATTGCACTTTTAATCATATGCATTTTATCGCTACTCATACCATGCTCTTCACTTCATCAAACTTCCCCTAGCACCAGCATTGCTCAAATATTAGGAGCTGTATTTATATGAAACACTGTTTCATGTCCACTTAAACGTGGTAAAATTAATTTTAATGCTGAAAACTAGAGCTGAGAGTATGAAAACATCTGAAGCTTGATACTTTCTTGTCAATATTAAAGTACCAAAAAGTTTTTGTTTTTTCCGAAGTTTTTTTTTGGTGTAAGAAATTGAAATATTGTGGTCTGTTATTACTTCAAAACTTACTATAATTTTATATAAGCAGTAATCAAACTTATCGTCAAAACTATGGTGACACCCATAATGTGCCTAAATTTAACCAAAGCTTTCAATTGAAACCTAACCCCCATACTTTGTAGGCTACAATTCACAAATACCAGTGTCTAATTTTAATTATAGAAATGACCTCCCCGACCTCGTCGCTCGGCCCACGGCCGCAGTTTCATTACTTTTACGAAACCTGCAGTGAATTAGAGCAGCAATTTGTGTGGCGACGTGTCCTAGACGTATTAAGGCACAATATACTTACGTAAATAGGCACTTGAGTGTCTGTCGCGATCTTTACGTGGCCTGATCGGCGTATCTATTTCGTTTTGTAAAAGATTAAAATTTTGACGGAAATTTCTATATTTCAGTAGTATACCACACATTTTCGGTTTTTATAATTAAATTTCTTTAATAGATTTCCAACTTTATCGCTAAAAGATTAGGTTCAAGGTTGATTGGAGAAATTTTGCAGTTTCGGATAGCTTGAGGTACTGGTGCCTGTACATCGGAAAAGCAAAAACTATGTTTTAAGAATTATAGCGTACAAATTTCTGTAAGTGTTTAAAGAGAGTTTGAATCCCAGGTTTCTATTTACACTATGTTTCACTGATATTTAATTTTACCGCAATGCCTTGAAGAAGAAATTATCCCACCACCATGCCTCTACTGTCCTCTTGTTCATCGTTTTACGTATACCCAACTAACGTTAGCTAAACCAATTAAATTCTGTTTGAAATCTTTTGGAAGTCCGTTTTTCCACGTAGTAACCTTTAAGGATGAAAGCCTGCAACAATACCGTTGGCTAACCCCTCACGTTTGAGACCTCGTTAAAATATGCCTAACGAGTAACCTCAAACTTGCCAAACATTTGTATAAATTATTTGTTAGGATCAAGTACTCGTTTCAGATGACAGTTGGGGTAGACGTGTTCTTCTCGTTCAACTGGTTTAGAGCTGCCGAGTATCCAGCTTAATGGCGTGCTATTGGAGAGGCAATTGTCCCGCTCTGTAGCCTGATGATGATGAACAGATGAGCTGTGTAAACGATGAAACACAATAGGCTCACCTCTATTACATGGGACTTAAATATAACTGGTGAATTGTAGTTGTACTTTTAGGTTCACTCTCACTCTGCCTAGCTCTTCGGGGATTACGGGCGTGACGTCATGTTATTTTCTTAGTAACCAGTACTCTAATCTCAATAGCCTTATTATTGCCATATCCCATGCCCTCGTTACAGCTCTATAATTTGATCTATTTCATAGCAGTTTGCTAGCATGTCACGTCAAACCGCGCTATAGCTCGTTTTGCCTGTCCGGACAGGGCCGCAATGCTGGGGAATGCGGCAAGGTGCGCCGGAGCCCGGATATCATGAACGCAACAACCGTTACTTACTGCGACTGTTTTCTACTTACTGTACTACAAGAAGCATCCATATGTATACACTTGTCTAGACTCGGCAGCTATTTTTGATGATCCCAATGAATAACGATTGCAACTTGGATATAAGAAGAAAAATAAAAGTTTCAAATTTAATTTGCAATGACATAAAATTACAATTAATACCAAAAGCGAAAATCACTTTGGGGGCTGCGGGTTGTTCGAAACAGATACCGCAGCCCCGTTCACAAAGGCCTTAGAAGGAACATGGGTGGTTTTTAGTCAGTAGAAGTCTGACACTCCCTTCCGCTCCGCCCAAAGCTGAAGGAGTCATCTGACGATTTCCCAGTCTCCAAAAAAAAGGGCAAAATCACTTTTGAAAACGACTGTTTACATATTGGTGGTGTTGACTGTACACAAGAACTGAGAGGACGGGGAAAAACACTTGCAAAAACTGATGAAGGGATGTTGGTCAATGTGTATGCAGACGATGTAGTGACATTTCTTGTAATATACACCCTATTATGCGCATATTTGCTAGCACGTTTGTTTTTAGTCGCTGGAAAAACTGGATTGTATTGAAACAACACCTGGTTTAATTGAAATATTTTGTTCTCTGTCTGTCTCGGAAAGAAGGACTGACTAAAGGTAGGCCCGGATTCCACCAAAGCGGAGAGGAGCGGAGATTATAGGAGCTGTGCTGAAATCGGCCAATCACATTAGTTAAAATTGACATCTGGACTTTCGCCATTTCTGTGATTGGTCGAATTTGGCACATCTCTCCGCTCTGCTCGTCTCAGCTTTGGTGAAAATCGGGCCTAAGACCAGTTTCCGAAAATGAACTGTCCGCACTTCTCATGATTAATTTGCCATTAATTTCAAGTAAGCTTTAAAATGTATCTGTACCTGCTATTTTGACCTATTTGGTTTCAATAAGGTAAGTTTTGCTATCTTGAAAAATAAAGAACCGTAAAACCAAGTAAGTAGGTCATGCGAATTATGGCTAGGAAGGAGTAAAATGCTGTGATGACTGCAAGTGGATGTACTCGTATGAAACAAGATGATGATTATTCATCATCATCATCATTTCAGCCGAAAAACGTCCATTGCTGAACAAAGGCCCTCAAGCGTCGCCACATTGACCGATCCCGTGCGTCTCCCGTTCAGCGGATCCACGCAACCCCCACCAGGTCATCGGTCCACCTTATGCGTAAAGCCTAAATGTATTGGGACGATTATAGGTAACAATATTTTCGGAAACTATGATCGGATTATCGTGGATTATTTTCACATAATATGGGCGTGAGTTTTGTGTGGCAATATTGGTTGGTTACTACTAGCCACGAACCAGCACCGTTGAGCCGACCAATCGATACACGTAATCACCATTGCTTAGCTGACAATCCATTGCAGGGCTGACTGCATTGTTTTATGTGGAACGTATAATTCTTTGGAATTATAGATTCATTGGAAATAGAATTGTCCTGAACGCAGTATCCTACACTGCATGTGTAATGATCCAATCTATATATGTACATTTCCATACCAATATAATAAAAACGAAAGCTCTTTATGCTCTACTGGCTGAAAGACTTTCGAACTTAACATTTTTACTTAGTTACACCAGGGTTAGGACCTTAGGACGCTGGATATTTTTTAATCTCGGTAACTAGTACGTGATCGTATTCATTTTATCGACCTCAACGCATTCAAATCACTACTACTACTTACAACTACGCGGCACGTTACAGCGGCATAAAGGGACATTTTTTTCTATTTTTTCATATAAGTACCAAACGAGATGTTAGTAAGGCGTTATGTTATTCTTTGAAAACTATGATGATTAACATCTAACATGACATGATGATAACAACAAACCTGAATATTGAAGACAACCTATATGTATAACTCTAAATTTTCATGAAATACTCATGTAATTTCATCAGTAACATTCAAACAAACATCCCCAGTGTACGTGGTGGATCCACTCTTCTTCTCACCCGGAAGGCCTGTTCCGTGTTCCAGCTGTGGGAAATGAGAACGATATATGGTATACATAATACTACCATGACAACCCTGTAATTGTGGGCGCGTTCATACGGCGTGTGCCGGCGCATGTGGCAATGCTTGCGAAACTGTCTCAATAAAGCCTCTATGGTCAGCGGCTGTACCACCATTGTGTTTACTGCACAATATCCCGCCCTACCACCGAAAACTATGGCTAATATGACATTTTGCATTGTTGTATCCTGTGACATTTGCAAAATTTCACTAGGTCACGTAATTACGTTCTGAGTTACAGATTAATATGTTTGCTAACTTTGTCCAATGTGAAATGAATTACTTACTCGTACATTGCAACGATGTAATAATTATATTGGCGTTTGTTCGTTTTGTCTCATTTTATTTGTATTATATTTGTATACTTTTCAGACTACGTGTCTTAGCGAGAGTCAATTATAATAATTAGTAAAGCTAAATAATAAACGAGTGAAACAACGAAAGACGTTATACGTGTCGTTTCGCTAGTTTTTTTTGGACTTGTTTTAGAAATCCCAGTATTTTATTGTTAACATATACAAGCTCTATTTAAGGTGAATCATACAGGCTGCTCCCAGCCATTTTCCCGCTAGATGGCGTTGAAGTCAACATTTTTAGTTTATTTGTGTTTTTGTGTAATTGGAAAACTATTAAGTCGTAGGAGTAGCAATTGCGGTTATCGGACATTACGTTTTATCGAACTGGGTCACATCATTATCATAATATCCACCTAATTCGACACAAAGGTGTAATTTAACATCTGCCATTGAATATAGCGTCGTTTACACACACAGACGTGAGCCGGTGAGCGAGTACATTTACGAAGATTGAACACTAGATGGCGTGAATGAAAAAAGATGTTATTCATTTTCTTTATGGGTAGATTGGGTTTGCAGAACTACAGAACGCCACCTGCTACGGTATATCATCATCAGCCTATAATGTTCCCACTGCTGGGACACGGCCACCACGCGGGCCCAGTGGGGTAGATGTCAAGTCTTTAAATTTTTGGTTCAAGGACATCTCACCATGATTTGCTTCATATTTATTGAGAGCATGTGGTGATGCAATACATTCCACAAAGTAATGCGCCTGTCTGGATTTGAACCCACGACTTACTGTTCGTGAGTCGGTATATTTTATTATGTACGATTGTTAAAAAATAAAAGGTATATTTGTTGGTGTAAACTATTTAATTTTGGGAAATAAATTATGTCAACAATAATTACAATAAAACGCAGTTTAATTTTACTCAAAAAAATCTAAATCAAAACTCATTTATTCAAACTAGGCTGATAATCAGCACTTTTCGAACGTCAAAATTTACTTTACTTTACTTATTTACAAGTGACAGTCCCCCAAAACGCCCACCCTTCGACACTTCCTAGTGTTTTTGCTGGAAAGAAGAAGTGGCGGAACAAACTCTCCAGCAACACATCTGTCTGTTTGGTTAGAAGAACCAGACTCGATACAATACTATGGTGTAAGTTAATATTACGATTGACTACAATCAATAATAAAAGGTATATAAAAATAAAACATAAAAAAGACATAACATATTATCAGTAAACTAATTTAGGAGAAAGAACATAAATTACAAACATTGTCTTGTGTTCAACTCAACGACCAGCTATTCTTATCATTTTTGTAGTTGTTAATGGAATAGTAAGCTTTTGAACAAACTACATTAGGTACACTATTGATTTTTTTATCAAACCAGAAGAATTTGAAGTAACATAATTAAATGCTAATACATGCATAATCACTCAAAACTAATAACACTTATGATTAGTAACAGTACCAATTATTACAATAATTATACATTTCATAACACGTAAGAAACTATAATTCCTAGACAAGAGCTACAAATCTAAAACGATTTATTATGAGATAATAACAAGGAAGGTGAAAAAAATATTTCCTAATTTGGAAGCACTCAACAAAAGCATATAATAAAACGAAAATATAAAGCTCTTTATATGAAGTAAGCATACCTAAGAAGTATTATTTCACCTTTTGATACAAAATAAAAAGAAATATACAATGATAATGTAGATTCTAAACAAACTACTACCATAATACAATTAGAACAAAAATCATTTGATTTGTTGATTTCGCCCTCTGCCTTGAAACTTTCTTTGAACCAACTGCTACACTGCTGCTGCAACAAAGAAAACATACTTAGCATATAATTCTTACTTTTTGACCAATATTATTTACCATTCACTTCAAAATATTATTTACCGTCAATCTCCAAAGCTGCTCTGAAATAAAACTTTACTTCTCTTATTTGCTTGAATTTCTAACTGATGTTGATGTTGCAGAAGGATTTGAAGCAATTTTTATTGGCTGCATAAATGAGAGCCCACACTTCTGGAGCAGTATTTTTCAAACTTTCTACGAGATCTTCTTCCTTCTTTTCAGTTCCATCTGTCTATGTTTTATTTACATTGCAGTAATAATCTTTGGCTTCAAAATATTTCGCCCAGAAAGAAGGAGCTTAGTGTTGCCTAAGATCTAAAAAGAACAAAATATAAATACAGAATAATATGCTTCACTGATCCTGGGATGACTTACAAATTTGATTTATTCATTTACCTTGTAGAGTGCACTGGTATAGTTTTTGATTACGTCATTCTTGCATTAATTTTTTTTTATGATGTTCCCATATGACACTTTCTCTATCAATTTTGCAAACACAGAGGAGTCTCCGTCACCAATAAAACTCAAATAGCGAAGTTGATGTATTTCTTCACTCTTTTGAAAGCCTTCCACAATAATTTCCGATTCCATTGCTGTAGATGGTCCAGTAAAATTTTTGCAGCAATTATGTGCTTTCATAGCCATGTTTCTCCTCCCATAATATTGACATGTATAACAATATTTGTTTCTAACACCAAGAAGTAGGCCTGGAAATGAAAAGCAACACTAGTAAATAATGCACATAATAACATACATACATAAACTCACGCCCTTTTCCCATGGGGGCAGGCAGAAACCACAGAACGCCACTTGCTACGATCCTTACATACTCCTTTTGCCTCGTCCACATTCATACATGAGGTCATACACGCACGCCGGTTACGAGTACTACGCACCTGTCCTTTCAGAAGAACGGCACCAATATGATCAGTGTATGTCTTTCTAGGGCGTCCCCTCCCGGCATTACCACTCACATAATAAAAAAGTCATAAAGAACCAAATTTGTTTTTAGTAAAATATTAACTTACCATACCAGATGACGAGTCAAAGTTATGCCCGTATGACCTTTTTGAATAGCAATTGATCTTTCTTGTTCACCAGCAATTTTAATTTCCTCTGTCAAATGTTCTAACCACACACTGCCTTATTTTCTTTCAACTCGACGAAATTTATTGGCTGACATTGTTGGAATATCCATAAGACTTGTTATGTGAGCTGCTTGAGTGTAAAAGCTACCAGAAGTCACAGTTGCCCACACAAATGCAGTTTTTATCACGCTCGATCACAGCACTTGAAAATTAATTCACTTCGAAATCCATCATGTCTTTCACTAACAAATTCAATTTGTGAAGATTCACACATATTTCAATGTCTTTCCAGAAGAAATGCCCACTCTATTACATGCTTCAAGTCCACTATGCGATACCCAGATATCTCAGATAAGCCTTTATTTGGACCAGCTTCCACAATCAATTGAAAATGATCGCAAGTGCAGGAGAAGTGCAGACGGATTTTCCTTCAACTCTCAATGTCAATTGGGTTGCGTTCAAAAGATGTACTATAGTCGGGGTGGGTCAGTTCTTAAAATAAAGCCTTGTTCACGGTTTAAACTTTAATTAAAACTCAGGAATAAACACAATACACAAATTAAAACTCTGCCATCTCAAACAAAAGTCTCTCTCTTACCCAGGTCGTGCCAACATTATAACATTCAAAACAACATAGAACTTAAAACTATAAAGCTACGAAGGCCAATCAGCGGCCGAGTAGCGGCGCGACGACAGATCAGTGATTGGTCGGCGCGAGGCGCGGGAGCAAACATGCTAGCGCGTTGGTGAATATCTTTGAGGCGGCTGTCCTCTATTGGCCCTCTAACGGCAGGGAAATGGGAGCGTTCGGAAACGTTTTCCGCTATAGTACGTAATAAAATTTTACTTATCTTTATATTTCAATGTTACCTTTAGATTCCTCGTAGAACTGCTCAACGAATAAGAAAAAAAAAACAGATTATAATAACTTGTTCAAAATAAAGCACGGAACAGAAAAAAAACAGATAGTAACTGAATTATATTTGTTTCTGAACGCACCATAACAAATTTCGACGTGAAAAAGCTTGGTAGGTACCTACCAAGCTTTACCTTGATGTACCTACTACAAAATAAAACAAACTATATATATTTAAATATGTGTGTCTGTTTGAAACTGTTTGCAAAATGCGTAAAAGGTGACGTAATCCGGCAAAACCATATTTTGCAAATGTTTGCAAGTTTAATTTTGTGATTACCTACTTTGGTAGTTTACCGATTTAAAATAATTTTATTTATTGTTGACAAAAACATATTATTCAAATAATACTAAGAAACACTGACTTTGTACTCATCACTGACACGTATGACGTAGGTAATTAGTATTGTGACGAGATTTTATAAAAATCACGGGCCAACTTGATGTTTCTAATACCACCGAAAATAGAATTGTGTTTTTAGAATATTTTAACTATTATTATACCTACGATAAATTAGAATTACAATAATACAGTATAATAGATAATATGAATCAAATGTATACTGGAGAAATATTGCAATTAAATCAATGAAAATGCATAGCATACAAAATAATAAGTACGCAAGAACTTCCGCGCGCAAATCATATAGCGCGGGACAACCGAATTAGGAATGTATTTTCTAAGTTTCTAACAGACAAACAAGTGAACGAAGTTTGGCAACGCCTTTTTTTCGTCCACATATTGCATGTAGGTCAAGGTTACGAAGAACGGCATCGTTGCATAAAACCTTCCTACGACTACTGGTATTTATGTTGCCATACAACAATAAAATTGTTTACATTAAAAAAAAAAACATTACATTGATGTCATCAGTTTTATGTTATTTTATATTGTTATTTTTTTGAACGGTTGGAAAGTTAATAATTAAAACTAATTATTGATTTAACAGAATTATTATAAGATCGTCTGCACGCCATCTAGCGTGCCATAGTCTAAACAAGTTTACTTGTCATTATTTGTCAAAAGTCACGCACACTACTAGAGAAGTGTCAAATTTTGCCGGGATTTCACTATTGTTTTTCTCGGTAAATAATGTAAGATAATGCCCAAAAAGGTCGATTGCGGACACTTTCCATTGTTGAGAAGTGATAAAATGATAAATTTTAAAGAAAAAGTCTCTGTGTGTCGTGTAAAGGTGTATTTCAAAAATGTATGGAGGGTCAGTCGGCGCTTCAACCTTAAATGTACATATGCGATATCATCATCATCCGTCATCTGCCTAGCCTTTTCCTAACTATGTTGGGGTCTATTCCAGTCTTACCGGAATCAGATGAATACCAGTATTTTACATGGAGCGACTGCCTATTTGTATATATGCGATATATGTAGCTATAATCACAAAGTGACATGACATATTATGTGTGCGTAGTGTGCGCGGGCGCACGACCGCGACCCTTGCATTCACTCACGCGCAGCCGACACGCCGACCCCTTATCTGTTATCAGACGATCTTGTTCGACAGCTCGCTGGCTCAGAATGCTTTGGATACTGATTCAACCCTTTGTATGTAGAATGGGGTAATTAAGTATGTGAAACTGTGAACATTTAGGTAGATAACATCTTTTATGTTTCTTTATACGTTATTTTGCGTGTCATTATCTCTATTTACGAGTACTTTTGACTGTGGTGCGGCATTGGGCACATACTTTTGATTAAAGTCGATCAAAATTATTATCAATGTTCATCAGCCCAAGTACTTAATAGTCCTCCTGACCGAATTTGTCAGGTCCCATAGGCAAAGTTGGTTTTTGTTGCAGTTTTATGGTCTTTACCACACCCTTAAATACAACCACACCATTCTGATACACGCTGTATTTTTTTTATTGCTTTAAAGCCATTGCGTGACAAAACTAAACATATTATTCTATTCTGTAACGAAACCTTCGCACACTTCACACCATGTTTGGGTTGCATGCTTCGCCATTATGAATTTAAATGCGTTGGTCATTACACTCATTATCGATTACTCGTATTAGACTCGCGATTTGATTATGAATTATGTCGGTAATAGATAGTTATGTGTGACGGTCGATCGTTTGTTACTGGACATATATTATTTTAAGATAATTTTATGAACTACTAGAACCTTAATTAATTACTATTTTGACTCGATTTGCTCTTTCGAGGACTAATTTTACGTAAAGTTTGACACACACCATAGTTCCGTATGGTAACGAATGAAACCCGGCTTTTGTGAGTTACTACTCCGTAATGAAGTCATCATTTATCGACGTAGCATCGTCATGAGCTGATCAAAATCAGCTTCATGTTCACATTATTAAAAATAAAATCTCTTTTCGCCATCCTCGACAAACGATTATAATGTTTTAATGATGATGATGCCATCTACCCGATTTAGGCCACAGCGTCAGCATTCGATGACTTTCTAGGATGGTTGTCAAATGCTTCGGTGTGCTGCTCTTTCATGTCCTCTCAAGTGGCTACCATATCCAACTTTGGCCGAAAAGCTACGACCAATGTTTTAATTCACTTAACGCAAAAGGGTTTTGTGCCAAAATATTCTTAACTTACACTTTTTTTTTCATTGTTAACAGAAAACTTGGCGCCATCGGAGTTGAAGAAGCTTAGAAATAAACAGAGGAAAGCGAAGCGCAAAGCTGAACAGGAAAGCGCATTACAGGCTCAGGTACAGGTAAGTTAATTTAACTAATTGTGCCTGTTTTAACAGAGCAGAGGGTGGGGATCGCAGTATGTTCACAAGCGGAGAGTTGGAAATGGGTCCAACCGACCGGCTCGGAGAGAGGAGAACAGATTTTTTATCACGTTTAAAACAGAGTTTTGAATCATTGTAATAAGATTTATTTTTACATGTCACTTCTTTAGTTCTTGAGAGCAATTGGTTCTTTTGTTCTTGAGCGTAGTGACATGTCAAAATAAATCTTATTACAATGATCAAAAGTCTGTTTTAAACGTGATAAAAATCTGCTCATGCTCATAAAGAAGAATGGGTATTAGATGGAGAATGCACCAATGAGAGACTTTGTCGGTTTTGAATTGCCGTTCAAAAACAACTCTTAAAGAAGGTTCATCTAATATGGTGGTGGTGTAGTTTACCTATGTTTTTAATCATATTTTTTAAGGGTGCATCGTTGGGATCGGTATAAATGTACATTATTAGTATCGTATTTTTGATTACTTGATGTTGTAAGTGTTGTACTCCAGGTGAAGCGTGAGCAGCACCACAAAGCGCGGCAGCAGCAGGAGCAAGGCGACCCTGAAGCGCCGCAGTTAGATGAGCTCGTACCCGACAAACTAGCAAGGGTAAATATACACTATGCCGTTCCTTACAGTCATTACAGGTGGTCAGTGACCAAAATTCTGACAACCAGTCTTACCAAGAGTATTACCCAGTACTAATTAGGTCAGTACTAGATAGGCATGTAAAATATAGGGTGTAAAAGTACCCTCAACGCAAACGAAGGGCACTTGTTCTCCCCACCACTACAATAATTTTTTTGTTCTAGACCATCCCTGGGAACCTCCTAGTTACGGAGATATTGGGGGTCAAAGTTCCCAATTTTTCACAGCTGTTTTTGTAAATATTAGTTTTTCAGGTTTTAACTTTACTTAAATTACCTCCATGACCTGTGTATTATTCAAAGGATCCACTAGCACAATGTTTTAAGAGTGCAACTTTGAGTTTTACCGTAAAATGTGATTTTTGACCCCAAAAAAAAAAGTCATTTCCCAGCAAAAATTTTTGCGTAGGGGTACTTAGATTGATGTACAGAATGCTTGGTTGACGGGTGTGTGATGGGTTGATTTACACCCTGTATTGGTATTTAGCTGCATTCGGTTAGACTGGAAGCCGACCCTAACATAATTGGGAATTGGCTCGGCAGATGATGAATACGCCGTTCCTCCAGTCTTTGGGACTTGGCACGGGCTGTAACTAAGTATTGCCCCCCAAGAAAGCTCCTGTCACTGACACACAACTGCCAAACAACAAGATGCACTAGATGATGAAGGATTACTTCGAATCCGTACATGATAAAAAAAACATAGCCGGATCCGAAAACTAGACACTTTTTTGTTTTTTTTTTTTTTGGGGGTGGGAAATCATCATGTAACCCCTCCCGCTCTGGGCACAGTGGAAAGAGTTTCAGACTTCTACTGACTAAAAACTATCCATGTTCCTTCTTAGCCCTTTGTGTCGAGGCTGTGGTATCTCTTTCGAACAACCCGCAGCCGCGACGGGCAAAACTAGACACTTGGAGCTATAATTACCTGGTATCTCTTTCGAACAACCCGCAGCCGCGACGGACAAAACTAGACACTTGGAGCTATAATTACCTGGTATCTCTTTCGAACAACCCGCAGCCGCGACGGACAAAACTAGACACTTGGAGCTAAAATTACCTGTTTTTATTTGTGACTATTTTCTTTCACCTATTGAACAGCACTCAAAAATTTTGATTTATTGATCCCTTAATTTTTGAGTTACTTACCTCCTCATACATTAATAATTGATTCCTTGATACTTATTAAATTGTTTAAGTTATTATATACATGTAATGTCAATATAAATTGCTCAACGCCCTTGATTAGGCTGTTTGATACAGTTTATATTCAAATCAATTCTCTACCTATTGTGTGTCCACATCCTAAACTCACTTCCTAGGGAAGTAAATATCAAATAACTGACTGATTGATTAGAATGTCACAATTAATTTGTTTATAACATTATTGAAGCTAAAAATACTTCGGGTACTACCTGTTTTATAATAGAGTGACAGTAGGCGGCAATGAACTATGCTATTGTTTAAGTATCCAATGTAACGTTGTTATAAGAGTCGTAGCTGGCAAACTACTGAACGAATTTAGATAAAATTTGGCACACTGATAGTTTATAACCTGGATTAACAGGTTTTTTTTTCATACATACGTACATAAAATCACGCCCCTTTCACTTGGGGGTATACAGAAGCCACAGAACGTCACCTGGTATGATCTGTATCGACTCCTTTTACCGAAGCCGGAACAGAAACTAGTTGTTTATAATTATGAGCACAATGATTCCTTAACAGGTAAACCCGTAAAGGTAAAAACTAAGCTCCCATATTTCTAGAAGAGGCAAGCGAAACTGCCGGGACTGCGGTACTGTTCGAAAGAGATACCGCAGCCCCGGAACACAAAGGACTAAGAAGAAACATGGGTGGGTTTTAGTCAGTACAAGTCTGACACTCCTTTCCTTTCATCATTTGACGATTTCCGTAAAAAAAGCGGTAGGCTAAAGTTAATTAAACTAAGTTAAGGTAGCGGTAAGTAAGTTGTAGATATGTGCTTATTCGTATACCCAATCACCCATTATGTCGCTGGCTGTAAAAGTTTCCATGTTTGAAGCAGTACCAGTTTTGCCAGTTAGACATGTTTAGGTACTATTTAATAAGGGTCAAGCATATGACTATGAACTGGACATACATGCCAGACAACGTAACTGATTGTGTTTATTTTGTCTTTTTCAGGCTGACGATCCTCTAGAACAAGCTATCAAGTTCCTCCAACCACTAAGAACGCTCGCAGCGGATAGGATAGACACATATTTAATGGCCTTCGAAATATACTTTAGAAAAGGTAAGTTCTTAAGAATGTACTTCGGGTTCGGAGAGTGTGGGCAGGAGCTCTGCGACCTCAAAGCCTACCACGACGTCTTAAAACAGCCCTAACTTCTTCTCCATACTGGAATAAGATTAAGTTAAGATTGTTTTAAGATGTCATAGTACCTGATCCCACCATCACCCTTTTACCAACGGACTAGCATACGAACTGCGACGTACCATCCATACTAAACTTGTCAATTCCCCGACAAGTTGTGCTCAGCGCCTATCTCCTCCTCTTCTTGTTCTCCACGTTTCTTATGCGCACAGCCAGAGTATGGAAGTCTCTGTCGGCATCTGTGTTCCCCTCCCATATTAAACCAGGCATCTGGCAAGTGTACATCATAGACCTCATCATTCGATTTTCATCAAGCGTGTTCAAGGTCAAGAGCAGGCCTATAAGGCAAAAAAATAAATAAATATAAATCATTTTTATTTTAGCTTCAATAACATTGAAAGGTCAACCTCACGGCATTAGTACTGCAGCACCATCTATACTGCTACATAAGAACTAAACTGACAAATTTTACCGTTCGATTTCAGCCTCGAAGAAAATTGGCCCATGGGCAGCATGCAACCGATCCCTAATGTACTTCATATTCCATTTTCAGACAAACCTCTGCTGATGCTCCAGAGCATAAAGCGCGCGTTTGGACTGGACAGCTCGCACCATCACCTCCACGACTGTCTCATCCGGTTCCAGAGATGGCTAGACGAGAACCTAGCCGGCATGAACCCGGCTGTTGCCGCTGTCATCACCAAAGAAATCGAGCCGGTAAGTTATTTATTCGGACTAGGCAAAGAATCAGCACTAGAAAGAATGCACGTCAAAGACAGTTCCCCAAAACGTCTACCCTTCGACTATTCCTGTTCTTAAAGCTGGGGAGAAGAAGTATTCCAAGAGCCCAGAGCCGCCAGACATCATTTATTTTCTAAATGACAAAATGTAGTGCTTCGTATAGTGTTTATATGTGTATTGAATGGCACCTTACTTGCTGAGTTGGTTAGACGGCCAATTCACAGATACTAGGTGAGAAAGGTAAATAAAAATAGGGTTAACTTTACTTAAATTCTAATGGTTGATTTTTATACATATTCCATAAAATATTATTACAAAATATTATTGAACATACAGACACTTTCCTTTGGCCATAACTTTCGCCAGACGCTTTAAAGCTCGTAAAGTTATAGCGCCTGATCAATGAAGACTAGCAACTAATGTTTTTTCTCGAAAAAACAAAGAGAGGAAAAAACCTAATTACTTAAAAACATTTATATTATTGGTTTAAGAGAAGCTTTAATTTACAAGGAATTTTTATCAAAAGAAGTGGATGATGGAAATATATCTTTCCTTCACAGAAAACGAATTAGTTTTGCTTGAAAAACGAGTTTTTATTCTCTAATACAAAACACGCGATCACTGTTGGTGTTTTCCGTGATTCTTCGTATTGCAGAATATTATATGAATGGAAATCTCACACTATGTCAAAATCTTGATAGTTTATAGTGTACTATATCATTGTGTACTAGTGTATTAAAACAATGGCTTGTTGTAATTTGTTGTATGTTATAATTGTCTCATTACTCAAAGGAAATCGATATCGTTGTGACATCAAATGAAATGTTTATTTGCAAGAAATACATACAAATAACAAGAAAAGATCTTAAATCCTAAATACCTAGTAACTGTATTCTGCCTGCAAGCAACAGTAACGCAATAGCCAATAGTATCGGTTGTTTGAAATTGTAATGGTTGTTGTAATAGACCGACTTCCAAAAAGGCTGTTATCAATTCGTCGTCGTGTATGTTCAGCGATACCTTCGCCAATTTTGAACTGATTTAAAAGATTCTTTTTAATTTTTTCATTCATTTAAATTTGGTGAACATAAGATACTGATCTTCAGAGATTTACAATGGGTCTCTTCAATAATACACAGCAAAACTGTCAGCTTTGACTACAAAAAGTCGATGTAATTCTCCCCTCTCTCGTCCGTGATTCAGCCGTCCGTCGTCGGCACACATTGCTCGCAGAACGGATGACCGATGGGCCCGAAAAGTTCTGGAGTGGCGACCGCGAACCGGCAGACGTTGCGTTGGAAGGCCTCCCACTAGGTGGACCGACGACCTGGTGAAGATTGCGGGGATCCGTTAAATGCGAGACGCACGGGACCGGTCAATGTGGCGTCACTTGGGGGAGGCCTATGTCCAGCAGTGGACGTCTTTCGTCTGAAATGATGAGGTGTACTGATAAATAATTATAATTCCAGATGGTACGCGGAAGGACCGCGGTGCAGATGGCGGAGGAGTTCATCAGCTCGCGCGGCGACACGCGGCAGGCCGACGCGCTGTGGGGCGCGCGCGCACTGCGGCGCCTGCTGCCCGACACCACGCCGCGTGCGCTCGCGCGGGCCACGGCGCTGCACTACCCCGGCACTGACATACAGGTAAGCCTCGTATCCACTAGGCAACAATAGGGATGTTACCTGACTAAAAAAATATGATTCTGTTTAGTCCGTCTGTTAGATTATCGAAAAATATTGGATAAGTGTTTTTTGTTTTATCATATTAATAAAAAAATACGAAGATAAAACTCGTCAAAGATCATGAGTGGGGGCTTGTGACGTCATTTTCTGGTAATAAATGTACTTAACTGTGTCGTCACGCGAATTTTCGAAGCACTCTATCGTCTTCATTTTTTGTTCACGTGAAAAATTAAAAATTATCAAATCAAATAATTTATTTGCATATTATGTGTCCAATATTTTTTGGAAATCTATCTGACGGACTAATTAGTTTTTTTTTTGTCAACTACCCAATTGACGGCATCATTACACAACAGCGCGCGACGTTGCCAGCTGGCCCGCAATATGATGCGCGGCTTGTTGTGAGTTTCCGTGCAATGCGATGCATTTCTCGTTAAAATTATAACTGCCGCCGCTGAAGTCAACACTAGGTTTTGGTGTAATATCACCGACGACTGATCATGCGCAGACAGACAACGTTGCCATACAAAAAATCTGCGCTACCGTTTAACATGTTGTGCAACATGGGATCTAGTGTTATTCGTTTAAATACTCATCATCTGCCTAGCCTTTTCCCAACTATGTTGGGGTCGGCTTCCAGTCTAACCGGATGCAGCTGAATATCAGTATTTTACATGGAGCGATGCCTATGTGACCTCCACAACACAGTTAATACTGCGTAACACGTTTGATTCCCTTTGGTAAGACTGGTTGTCAGATTTTCAGGTCACTGACTACCGGTAACGACTGCCAAAGACCTATATATGGCAGCCGGGACCAACAGCTTAACGTGCATGAATTTGTTACAAATAAATCTTCCTTTAATACTATGAATCAATAAACTTTTTTTTATTATGTCGCGCGTCAAATGTTGCCTAGAGAATACGACGCTGTATGCTCATGATGTCCAAAATAAATCGGAATAGAACGATATACAATATTTACCTGTACCCGACAACACAATATAACAAGATAACTGGAACACACTATGAAAATGCCTTGTCAGATCATGATTTGAATGTTATTCTCTCTTTTCAGGGTTGCGTGGAAGTTTTAGACAGTCTGCGAGATGGCGACTTCGGTCCTTGCGATAAGGAGATAGAGCAATATATCGAGGCGTGTCGCGTCAAGTTCCCGTACGCCATCGCGTTCAAGCCGGCTTCAGAACTCGCTGAAATGATCGACGTGGCCGTGCCTTCCGACGATACGCCGCTCCTAGCGAAAGAGATCGCCGTCAACAACTGAACACGATACAACACACCTTACTCGAGAACGGTCTAAAATTATACATCAACTGTCCACGCATTCGATAGTTTCAACTTGAAACGAAAAGATGGCGATTTGAACCACACTTAATAGACCAAAGTCTTAGCTGACGGCTCCGCTGTTCCGCTGATAATGAATATACAACAATACGCGTGGAGTGAATTAATGATAGGCTTTTAATTAAAAATAAACTATTTTATGCAATCAAGCGTCTTGATTATACTCATTAACAACCCGAGGAACTGCGAATATTTTGTCTTTAAGGGTTAAGCCTCGTTAGGTTTTTTCTACAAATTAGGATTTAAGACCACATACTTCAAACGCTTATTAAAATCTATATAGTAAAGGTGCGGAGATTGTAAGCAATAATAGTATAACTGAATAATTAGTATGAACTCACTTGAGATCTGTTCATTCTCAGCGGAATGTTGAAGACACACTGAAATATTTAGCAAAATATTCGTTTTACTCATTACGAATTGTATTGAGACTTTTTTGACTGACAAAATGTCGTTGATGTTTAAATTTTAATCTCGATATACCTTTAAAATCGTTTTGTAAGTACTTCTGGTAACCAAAATTATAATATATTTATTGAATGAGTACGCGCTCTTTTACAAACAAACTCGATCTTTATAGAAAATTTTAATAAAATCAATTTTGTTCTTGATTATTATTAACCTTCCCGATGTATTCAGTAGCATTAAATTTTGGTTTAGTATATAGGTTAAGAGACTTGTTTTTTTTGTATAATTAAATGTTTGTTATGATAACAAAATTGATTTTATTCTAATTCCTTGTTGTTTTCGGAGTTATCAAAATATGTAATAATTATGACTAAAGACGAAATTCATAAACTGAACGGGTGAAAGTGCAGGGGTACCCCGCGAATTGTTTTTTGTTTTTTTTTTCGTCTTGCCGGTTTGTGTCAAGGGTGTATGTTGATTAAAATAAAAGTCGCGTTCGTATTTATAGAGATATAATTATTAAAATCTTGAATACAGCCCTCTCGAGTTCATTTAATCCAATTGACAAGTTGATGAAAAAGTCATTCAATGGGGTTGAGGGTTGTAATGGTGATTTTAATCGTTATAATTCAGTAAAACCATATTTCTTACGGCCGCGAGTCAAATCATAATCAACATAAAACTTAATACTGCCCTGCAATTTGCAAAAAAACGTAATAAAATTTGAATTTCGCAGGATACCTGGGGCTTCCAATTTAAACTGCGTTCAAAAGCTGGCAGTGTCAATATTACTGTGAAATATTGCCATTGAACGTTTAGATCTGCTGATCGCGATAAGTTTCACTGGTGAAATTCGTATTTAGTTTCAGTGGAAATTATTTATGACAGAATATATAGATAGTTAGATACATTATACTAACGTTAGGTGCATCGAAGTTGGTTTCGATCCGTAGTGTTCTCATATCAACTAATGAATGTCACAAAGAATTCGCCCGAATTACGTTTAGTTTTGTCGTTTTTTGCTTTTCTATAGTCCTGCGTTGCGTTATATTATTACATAAAAAAGTGGTATAACGGAGCGTTCAAGTGTTACGTAACGAATTTATGGGGTGTCTTGTAAAACGTTATGACGCGTTTGAAACATTGTTTTTTTTTAATCCTTCAGAACGGTTGCGTAAAAAGAATTTTGAAAAAGTTTTTTTTTCTTAAAATTTCTAATAGGTACGTAACGTTTTAGTTGTAAGGAATGGGGGTACAGATAAACGTTATGCCGCGTTACATGAGGGGAAAAAGGGGGTTAAACTTCCCAAAAATTGCGTTACGTAATACTTGAACGCTCCCTAAAAGCCAAAAATTGCTGAAAACCTGTTATCTGCAACAACTTCTTATGTCTCATGCATGACTATGGAGCGTTATTTATCGAGAACGGTCTTCATTGCCGTGCAGCATAGTTATTAAATTATTTGATCACATTACAACAATCAAACCAAATTAAATAAAGTCAACTGAGCCAGGGTTTACCATCATAACTTTTAAAAACTATAGTTACAAAAATACTAATTAGGTACTTATTTTTAGGGCTCCGTACCTCCATATAGAAGGAAAATGCGGTACCTTTTAGGTCACTTCGTTGTCCATCTGTTTGTTTGTTAAGATCCTCTCTTTCTTTCAACGAAACACGTGGAGTTTTCAGGTTACTTTTTAAATTATAAACATTATTAAAACGATAAGTTGTTGTTTGCACGTACCCACAATTTTTTTTTACAAAATATATTATGCGTTTAGTAAATCCCTAAGTAAGTATTTCATAAAATTGCTCGCTTCTTAAAGATAACAGTTACCGAGTAGTTTCATTCAATATACGTTACAGTCAAAACAGTTAGGGTGGGTTGCACCATATTACTATAACGATAACCAAACCGTAACAAGCCATAAAACCATAACAAAAGCAAGCAATTTGATGGCTTGTTACGGTTTGGTTATCGTTATAGTAATATGGTGCAACCCACCCTTAATTGTTTAAACCCTTGACGGGTGTCAGTCAAAACCCTTGTAAGTTAAAACACGTTTTCTCTATTAAAAATTATGTAAGCTGTAGCATGAGGTTATCCAAAGTGTCACAAAAAAAAACCTAATAAGTTTCATAATGACCTTTAGGTTATTTTGTTAATAAAACAGAAACCACCTAATAAGGTTATAAGTAAATGTTTTATAGTATTGACCGGTCAGAAGTGGTTTTGACTGTGTCATATACGTATGTATTACATACTAATGATTTTCTTTGAATTTTGACGTTGCTCTAAATAAATTCATATCATGTTGGCTTTTGAATGGGAGTTAATTATATTACTGTTTACAATAGTCAAAGGTTATTTATTGGTAATCAACTTAAAGGTACCACATGGTTATTTCATTAGCAGTAGGATACTGATCAATCTCACTTGCTCACTAACAATTATGTTATTTTTCTACTACTTGTTGGCTTACGTAGGGATTTCATAGTAAAATATACTAGCGGCGATGGAGCATACTTAATTAATATTTGACTTCTAGATTGTTAAAAAAGCCGGCCAGTTAGGGTTCCGTACCGTTGTAGTAGACCGAACCGTAGTAGAAAAAATAAAGAGGTGTACCCTCTTTATTTTTTTTATTATTTGTTATTATAGCGGCAACTATACACATTCTGTGAAACTTTCAACTGGCTACCTATTAGTCCGCTGATTGTCACGTATGGACGGACAGCGAAGGCTTAGGAACAAGGCCCCATTGGTTACCATTCGAGTACGGGACCCTGAAACCTGGTAAAATATTAATTTCCAACGACAGCTGTATCATAAAGACGTAGAGTAGATTGTTTGGTTATGACTCCGAGTCTCGATTTGCAATGTAAAGTGTGAAAAGATGTTCCTTATATTTTTTAGTTAGTTAGACGTTGTTTCTTATGTCCTTGTTGCCCCGTAACAGAACTGCTTTGCTCTATATCACACTTACCTTTGAGGAAGTGTTCGCATTTGAGAGAAAATATATTGTTTACATTTCTTTACCAATTTAATTTCTCACCCCTTCTAAATATTTTTGTCAAAATTTTAAACTTTTGTTGTTTTTCTTAGTATTGTTAGCCGTTATGAATGACGTAATACTTATCAAAATGTTGTTTCATGTAGTGTCTTACGAGTTAATATTAACAGATGTGTCTAGTCCTGTGATCCTCCTACTGTCATGTTTGTAGTGGCAACCTATAGCAATTTGTACAATAATATCTTAAATTAGTGTTCATTTTTCAATATTATTATTAAATTGGTAAATTTTACATTTTAAAAATGACTGCCTCGTTTGAACTTGTTTGTAAAATAACATCCGGTGGCCTCAAGTGTTCAATAATATTCACGTTACAGAATTATATTAGGATTTAACATTTCAAATAACGACTGGTTTTTAATGTGTAAAATATAATATTGTGTAGCGATTGAGCCGCAGGCCGCGCGGATTGCCCTCGGAACGGAGGGGACGCTTGTAAATAATTCTTACTTTTAAGTTTGTACTGTACAATATCGTTAGTTCTGAGGTCTCTGTCGACTAAATTTTTGACTGCATGCGGCACTAACGTTAAATATGTACGAATGGTGAACATGGACTCAAATGTAACACTTTTGTTGGATTTCGTTACTTTTTTTTTCTTTTTGTAGATATGTGTAAAATTTGGACAATAATTATATAATTGAATACTCCAAATTGTAACAATTACATGCACTTTTTTTGTGTTGTAAAACACGCTCATTTCTTAGAACTGTTAATTTCTTAGACTACATCCACTGAATGAAACAAATTGTTTGGTTATGTTTTTGTAATGAGCTGGCTTGATTCGCCCTCCTACACAGGATGTAGGCAGGATTCAATGTACTTTAATTCTTCTTGAATAAAACATAATAATATTTAATTCAGTGGATGGCGTCGAATTGTGTTTATTTTACACAAAATAATGTTCAATTAAGTTACTAATAAATCACCATGTTGATTTTATTGTATTCAAGTTGTGTGATCGGAGTAATTGTACCCGTGTCATCTTGTACATAAAGTAATAAAATTTTATTTTACAAATTTATTTATATTTCTGTTTCATTTACATCAAACACGTTGTAATGATATTAGACATCCGGCACTCGCTGTGAAATAGAAACAACTTGTCGAAAACTTTTCGTAATATGCGGGCCATTTTCAAGTAGCTATAATAGAAGTACTTGAAATGAGTCTTGTTCGTGTTCTCAAACATTATGTTCAGCCTAAAGGGTATGTTGTTTTTATGGCGTACACATTGACCTACTTTAATTATATCTGTTTATTACATTCATCGTGCGAGCACGAGATTGTGAAATCGCACTTGTATTTTAAAAATTAGTGCTCATATTTATTGCATTCGTTCCACAATGTGATGAACCTAACCTACCACAAGTGGCGTTTTAGTATTCTTGGTACTTATCTATACTAATATTATAAAGCTGAAGAGTTTGTTTGTTTGTTTGAACGCGGTAAACTCTGGGACTACTGGTTGGAATAGAAAAACTCTTTTTGTGTTGGATAGTCCATTTATCGAGGAAGGCTTTAGGTTATATAACATCACGCTACGGCCAATAGGAGCGGAGCATAAATGAAAAATGTTGCAAAAACGAGAAAAGATATTCCTTTTTGAGAGCTTCCGTTGCGTGCGCTGCGAAAACGGTTTAAGTTACGCAAATATCATGTATCAAAGAATTGTTCCTCTTTAAAAGTTCTAAAAAAAAAGTCCGCGACAGCATATGTCTATCTTTTAATCACTCGAGTGTCCTTATGAGCACCCGGTGGATCATAAGACATTATGATATATATATATATATATACATATATATATTATAGTCTATCTTTTAAGATTGACTCACTGTAACCATTTTTAACTATTAAAGTCTTAGGTTAAAAAGAATGATATTTTGCGAAGCTTATTTAAGGGACAGTAGACCTGAGTATTTGGTATAAGTTTCAGCTTGCTACCTCCACGCGTTCCTGAGAACAAGCGTCTTGACCGACAGACAGACGGACGGGCAACAAAGTGATCCTATAAGGGTTCCGGTTTTTCCTTTCGAGGTACGGATCCCTAAAAAGGGAAGGACACAGAAGTAGCAATGCTGTTTTTTTCTGGCGGGGCTGGTGGGAGATAGCAGCTTCCACTCCTTAGGAAAGGCCTCCCTCCACTCCTTCCATTCTCGCGAACCCACGAGTCCTCCTTCCAGTTCTGACGTCACCTGTCTAGTTACCTGCCGCGACCCAGCCTCGAATCATTGTGTCAGGGCATCAGTTTCTTGCTATTTTGACCCACACTTTGTTCCACTTGAGACACAGAGGAGCTCGTGGCTTAATAAGAACTGCCACTCGGGTCGATCTTTAGGTAAAGCTGTGCTTGCCTAGGTCGGTCTGTGGATGGGTGACCGCCCGACATACCGAGTTTCCTCCGTGCCTCGGAAAACACGTTAAGCTGTTGATCCCGGCTGCCATATATAGATCTTTGGCAGTCGTTACAGGTAGTCAGTGACCTGAAATTCTGACATCCAGTCTTACCAAAGAGTATCGTATTACTTAATAGGTATTAACTGGGTTGTGGAGGTCAGATAGGCAGTCGCTCCATGTAAAATACTGGTACTCAGCTACATCCGGTTAGACTGGAAGCCGACCCCAACATAGTTGGGAAAAGGCTAGGCAGATGATGACTTTGTTCCACTTGAGTTAGGCAGCGTTTTGAGCCACGTCAGTTATTTATGTTTTGAAGCGCAGTATTGTGTTTCAAACCCGATTTGTATACTAGGTGTTTTTTTTTAAATTAGTATATTGTGTCCCACAGCTGGGCAAAGGCCTCCCCCATTTCTTTCCAGCTCTCCCGGTGTTGTGCCTTCACTGGCGAATCAGTCACGAACGAGTGAGGTGTTAAATTAACGGAATAAAATATAATTTTACAAATTCATTTATTTATATTTCTGTTTCATTTACAAGCTCGTGGTAAACTCGTCAAGTATAATAATATACGTATTACGTCATAATATCACATGGAATAAAACAATACATTCATGATAATTTATCTTACAATATAAAATACATTTATGCTAAGTTTTTCATTTATTTTGAAGGGCTCATTGCATCCCAGTCAACAGTAAAATTTATCTCTATTTTACTACGCTTCGGTATGTATTGCCTGAAAAAGGAGAAAAAACGTGTTACTTTGGCAGAAAAGTTGCAAACGTAATTTAATAACAAAGGAATTCAATGGTCTACCTAAATAATCCATAAAGATAGATAGATAATAGATAGGCAATCGCTCCATGTAAAATACTGGTATTCAGCTGCATCCGGTTGGACTGTCCATGACGGCACGGCTGGCGCAGTGGCTGAGCGATTGGACTGCTGCGTTGCGTGTCAGATCCGCTTATTTTTATTATTTATCAAATGACTCCTCCCGCTGGGTAGAGCGGTAGGGAGTGTCAGACTTCTACTGACTAAAAACCACTCATGTTCCTTCTTATCTCTTTGTGTCGAGGCCGCGGTATCTCTTTCGAACAACCCGCAGCGCCGACGGGAACGACCCGTAGCCCTGAACGGGGGAGGGTCGATGCCCTCCCAGAACAAATATTTGTATGGCCTACAGATAGTTGTTTCGGGTCTAGGTGTTTGGTTTGTGTATGTGAGTTTAAATGTTTGTAAACGCATCCACTATACAGGAGAAATTCCGAGTGTGGGAGAATTTTTCTTTTAGATTTGTTTTTAACAATGTTGGGAAAAGGTTAGGCAGATGATTTATACTTACTTATATTCGACTCCTGCCGCATCTAACATTCTCTTCGAGGCTATATACATCGGACGGTCTCCTTTCTCGTCGGATAAATAATAAATTTTGGTAATCCCAGATTGTATGATCATCTTAGCACATTCATTGCATGGAAACAACCCAACATAGATGGTGCAGTCTTTAACATCAGCTGAGTTCTTGTTCATAATAGCATTCATTTCTGCATGGCACACTGAAATGATAAAAAATTAAAATTTTCTGATATTTTTTGCTATTTGCCAGTAACATTTACTGACTATTTCATGAAACAAGACGAGTTTGTTTTTTTTTTAAAAAACGTTGCCCCATACTAGGAATTTGTCCTGTATCGTGGGTGCGTTTACAAACATTTAAACTCACATACACAAACACACCCAGACCCGAAACAACTATCTGTAGGCCATACAAATATTTGTTCCGTGCGGGGATCGAACCCGCGACACGCAGCGCAGTAATCCAATCTCTTAGCCACTGCGCTAACCGTGCCGTCAAAGTAGTAAGACGTTTTTTTTTTAGGATTATATTGATATTAAGGCTGCTTTTCCACCAAAGATGTGCTATGCTGCGAAGATGTAATAGCTAAGCTGTGAAACTATGTGACCGTTTCCACTGATACTAAGCTATGTAGCGGTGCGAGTAAGATGTGCTATGAAAATGCGCCGCCGAAAAGAACGACGCTGTGCGACGAAGATGCGCAGCTCGACCTATGCGATATATCGGTAAGGAAGGGGCGAGGGCGGCCATACTGTAGGTACTCTGCTCTGCACATAACTACACTACTCGTGACGACACATAGCAGGCATCCATAGCACGCATCTTTCCATATAAACAGTAACATATCTTAGTTGAATCCGTTTCTACCAGTGCTAAGCTATTTGCACCAATGGATATGATTGGTGGATATCAAACGCATCCATAGCAACGTAGCATAGCACATCTCTGGTGGAGAAGCACCCTCATGTTTATAACTCTGTGAAGCCATATTTTATACATACAACCACAAGTTTTTATTAATATTTTTTTTTATGTAAGTAACTTTTTGCTTTAAATACCTTCCCCCATTCGACCTCCATTATTCAATGCATTTATGTCACCCCAAAAAACTATATTTGTTTCTCAGTAACAATTTTTTGCATAAAATTACTTAAGCTGGATGTATAATGCTTTTTTTATTATTGTTTATTAAATAAAGAACAAAACAAAAAATAAACAGAAACATCACAAAAACCTCAGCAGGTTTGTCCGGGTGTTGAAACACTTAAAAGCTATCTTAATACTAATGTAGGTAAGTAACAAATAAACAGAGTTAATTTATGGTTCACAAATAGTTTAAAACAAAATGAGAGGTTGTTCGAAACAACCACGGCACGGGTCGGACCTCGCATCGATGCTAATAACCAAGTGAATAGAATTTAAACAGGATGATGCATTTTCAAAGAGTATCAAAGTCTTGTTTGTATTTAATTTTGTAATTATTATTTGTTATTTCTGGTTGAACTTTTGTTGGTTGCTTAGTTGACGGCTTCGTGCGTGAACGGTCCGTTTACACCATATATTAGTGTATCAGTGCTAGTGTTACTGTTCATACAGTCTCCTTTCCTAATCAACATCTGCCTAGCCTCAACCCAACCATGGTTGGGTCGCCTTTTAGTCAGCTGCTTCACCTCTGATTCACAAATTGTGACATTCAAAATCACAGTTATCTCTATGGACCTTACAATAAGGTTGCAGTCAGGTAAGGTTGTTACCTTTAGAGTAAAACTGAAACGATTGTAGCATTACCCAAAATGAGTCGATACTTAGACAATTTGATCACTTTGTGAGGATTTATATTAGTGAACTGTGTCCTGTGTACTACCCCCGCTACCCGTGTGTGTGTGTACTGTGTGGTACAAGTCAGAGTGCTTTATAAAACTTATAGAATCGGTACAATTCACTGCTTCACTGAGACGGTGCTGGCTTTGTGGAGTGAAGGGTCACATCTCCAGAGATCTCAATTATTTGGTTGCTCACGGAGGTCAAAACCCCTCCCCCACCTACCTCTCCATTTAAACCTTAGGCCTGTAGTGTAGGGCTGCGGGATGTTCGAAAGAGACACCGCGGCCCTGCGGCGCAGAAGTCTGACACTCTCTTCCACTCTGCCCAAGAGCGGGAGGGGTTATTTGATGATATCCCAGCACCAAAAAAAAAAAAAAGGCCTGTAGTTTAAATTAGCTTACCATAGAGAAATTTGCTATCTAAAGGTGAGGCAGTTTTCTTTGCCCACGGAAATTCATCGTCACTACATCCAATTGGCATCCCATTATATCTGTAATAAATGTAATAAAATTTATCGTCACTACATCCAATTGGCATCCCATTATATCTATATATATAAAAATGAAACCCGTTTTCCGTTGTCACGACTTGGCATGAAAACGGCTTGACCGATTTGGCTGATTTTTTTTTTTAAATGTTCGTGGAAGTTCAAGGATGGTTTTTACGGCGAGAAAAATTCGAATAATGGCCGGAAAAGCCCTAAAAACAGCCCTTTTCTTTTTCCCATACAAACGTTTTCTAACTAAAACGTAAAATCAATTTGAGCTTTAATACCGTACCTATAAAGTTCAAGTGTTAGTGGAGAGGTTCCGGGAAGGCAAAACAATTGAGTGACGTTCAGTTGTTCAGTCAACGAATGACAACTTCAAACAGACCATACGACATTATCACAATAATCACAAATAATTACTGTTTCTTTCCCAATAGAAAAACGATTTTTCAAATGGTGTTTGCGTATAATATAAAAATTAATTGCTGTTAGTAAGTCGTGCTAAAACTAGAGAACGGCTAGACCGATTTGTATAATTATAGTGTTGAATTATTCGTGGAAGTCCAGGGAAGGTTTAAAAGGTGAGAAAGTGGTAGGCAGGGTAGTAGGTAGAGTAGTAGGTAGGGTAGTAAGTAGGATAGTAGAGTAGGTAGGGTAGTCGGTAGAGTAGTAGGTAGGGTAGTAAGTAGGTAGGGTAGTAGGTAGGTCGGGTAGTAGGTAGGTAGGGTAGTAGGTAGGTCGGGTAGTAGGTAGGTAGGGTAGTAGGTAGGTAGGTAGGGTAGTAGGTAGGTAGGGTAGTAGGTAGGTAGGTAGGGTAGTAGGTAGGTAGGGTAGTAGGTAGGTAGGGTAGTAGGTAGGTAGGGTAGTAGGTAGGTAGGTAGGGTAGTAGGTAGGTAGGGTAGTAGGTAGGTAGGGTAGTAGGTAGGTAGGGTAGTAGGTAGGTAGGGTAGTAGGTAGGTAGGGTAGTAGGTAGGTAGGGTAGGAGGTAGTAGGTAGGTAGGTAGTTGGTACACAGGCAGGTAGTAGGTAGAAAAAAGGGCATTGCAACGCATGCCGGGAACAGCTAGTCTGTAATATAAGTCGTGAAAAGGTGATTTATGTGCATTGTTCAAGGGAAACTTAAAAAATATCAGCTGCACCATATATTTTGACCTTATAGGTAATAATTTACTTTAAAAGAAACAACTTAATTATATATTTTATGATGTACTGAAGAATAATAAGTGGTAATTGATTGTGTCATTGTCCCTTCCGCCCGGTATAATTATCATTATTCCATTCAGTTTGATTGTTTAATTATCCGAAAGACAGAACGAAAAAACATTAAGTTGCAATAAATATGATGGATAAAATGTATGTACTTTGAAGTTGTGCGAGTGCTATTTCCCTTGATGTCAGGATAATACGACTAATTATAATAAATATATTATCAGTGCTTGAACACTAAGTAGTTAGTGTCATTGTGCTATCAGTACACATCAAGGACAATGATGCACTATACAAATAAAACACTGCACTTCAGTAAAACCGGTCAAGTGCGCATCAGACTCATGCAGGAAGGGTTCTGTACCATCGTAACAAGATTGAATTGGACCCCCTTTATTTGTTGTTTTAGCAGCAACAGAAATGAGGACCTTGTGGCTTCATAATAACTGCTACTCGGGTCCATATCTACAACCATGCTATGCATGCTATTAAACCATGCTTGCCTAGTTTGGTCTGTGGATGGGTGACCACCCATTACCATACCGAGGTTCCTCCGTGCCTCGGAAAGCACGTTAAGCTGTTGGTCCCGGCGGATATATTTACATATTTGGCAGTTGATACAGATAGTCAGTGAGAATTTGACAACCAATCTAACGCAAGGGTATCATATTACCAAGTACTAACTGGGATGTGAAGGTCAGCTGCATCCGGTTAGACTGGAAGCCGACCAGAACATCGTTGGGAAGGCTAGGCAGATGACAAGCGGCAACAGAAATACACATTTTATCATGAGATAAAGCCCAGTGAAAGACAGGCAGATTTACAGCGGAGGCTTAGTAACAAGGTCCGGTTGGTTCCCTTTCAGGTACAGAACCCCAGAAACAAAGCAATAAGTTGCATACATTTTACAAGTATAATTAGCTTTTATCTGTGCCATATTTTCTAGTATGTTGTAATGCCAGCACTCGAATATACTAGAGTATACCCACATAAGATATATGTTATAAAGATAATTTTAGACTTTCACACGAGTGCAGCCACTAGGAAACAATAATTATATATATATACTAGCGGACCTGACAGACATCGTCCTGCCCGTACAGCAGCACCACATACCGGATTCAATTGTGTTTTCAAACCATCCAAGAACCCATTGAAATATCCCCAGAAATTTTCATCCAAATCAGTCCAGCCATTTAGGAGGAGTTTAGTGACATACACACGTACATTTGAATTGTATATTTAAAGAAGATAATTTAAATTCTAATTAAACGTGTTTTGTCTTCAATTTTAATTATATAGTATGTATGTTCCAATATTGCACGCTCGTTAGAGTATGATTTGGTCTAAAGCTCTTATGTTTGTATTTTTTCAACCTTATGTGTAATGGTTGAATATGAATTAGGAAAGCCAGTTTCTCAATAAATAGGAAATAGCAGTAGCATTCTTACCCAACTCCAACTATTTTGTTATCCTTATTGACAATACATGCCCCTACTTGGTAACTAGGATCTTTGCTTCGCTTTGCCGCCAAAAACGCTGTTGCCATAAAATATTCTTGCCAATCTATGTAATCTTCCCGTTTTTTAAGTTTAGTCTCACTGGAATCACAATGAAAAGGTTATAAGTTCCTTAATATTATATGTTTAGGACATAATTGTGGTAATTAAACTTTACTGTATTTATATAGTTTAATCTCGCCTGTAATCCCTGAAGGGTTAGGCAGAGGTGTACGTAATAGTACACCCACATTTCGCCAGAAAAAATTGTACACAAAAAAGAACAAAACCCAGAAAAAATATATAATACAAGTAATTTATTTAAATAGTAGTGCTTATCTATGTTCACATTAAATTTGTATTGAAATAGAATACAGGGTTTAAGAGGTAGGACTAATATGTTGTTCCAAAATGCACAACTGTTAATAACAGCTTACAGTATGTTAGCTTATTAGAATTTTATGATAAAATACATCAAACTTACTCTTGTAACGACATGTTTGCGGTCATTTCTGTAATGTCCATTTCTTCTTATCACTAGTTTTATCATTGAAAACAACAACAAAACAAATCCGTGGTAGGTAGGTACCAACGACCATAATACAGGTAGGTACACCTCACCTACTTTTTGTACATTTGGCAGATTTTAGCAAAAGGTGCGTAATTATTCTGACGTTTGGTTTCGATATTGACAGTGACATTTCAGAAACATTTTTTTAAAATGTCATTCCGTTTTATATAGATTTTTTTTTGTATTATTAAGCGCAATAAGTTTGCTCTCGAGGATTAAAGAAGTGACATGTAAAAATAAACCTTACTACATTGACACAAAGCTCAGTTTTAAACAAGTCAAAAATCCGCTCATTTGTCGATCTTTACCTTCAAATATCTCGATAACGTGACACTTGAGGTACCGTATTTCATGACATTTTTTGTTCGTCTACGTGTCCTCTACCCATACGTGACAATTTCATCGCAGGCCGTGATTTCTAAAAAAAAATCAAAATGGCGGCGGGTCGATATGCCAGCTTCCATACAAAAAAGTTCAAACCCTATAAGCATCCCTCCTCCGAATCATAATATATTGGGTGGGTTCATTTTGTTCATTATTTTAAACAGAGATTACCATAAAAGTAACTCTGACAACTTACAAAGATCTTAATTAGCACTCTTTTTTTGGGGCAGTCGTGTAAAAAGGGTATTACCTAATGCAATAGCTATTTTCTGAAGATTTTGAGACTTCGGCTTCTTCATATATCAGGAGCCGATGATGGAATCCTGGAGTAGGTAATAGAGAGAACTCTTCAAATTTTATATGAACACTTGAAGTGATTTAAATTGAGTAGTTTCTGGAAGAGTACTTTCTCGGAGTGGTCTCATTTCAATTTGGTGAAGATCTGATGAAGAACTTCGGAGATAGGCAACGGAACTACTCAATAAATGATAGCAAATGGACTGGGATTGCTGAAATCTCGTGTCTGTCTGTTGTTTACACGAGCTCATAACATAATATAACGTCGGTACGCTGTGAAGGGGTAAGCCAATGTGAACCACTAAAAAGTGAAAAATAAAAACTTTTTCAAAAAATGTTTTCATTTTTCACTTTTTAGTGGTTCACGTGTGCATACCCCTTCACTTCTTGTTAAAAAGTTTTGTAATAATATTATGTACGTATTTAATATCAACCATTATAATTTAAGTAAATGTTAACCCAATTTTTTTTTTTGCCTTTCTCACCTGGTATCTGTGAATTGGCCGTCTAACCAACTTAGCACTTATGCTGGGCATTCAATATGACTACCTTTCTGTAAAATTTGTATAAAAGGGACGCGGAAGAGACATGGTGTCTACGCCCCGTCCTCGTCTTACGTCTTGTCTATGTGGCCTCAGTGGCCTGCGCTTTAAAATACTATAGTCCAGTCATTTAAGCTTAAATTAGGTAAGAATCTCGGAATTCGAGATACCCAGCTGTAAGTCTGTAAATACTTGTATATTGACACCCTAAAAGTTGTCTCAAAACCTACATATGGTAGGGTGTACGCAACTATTAAATTTTAAGGTCAAAGGTCACAAAAATCGGTTTTTGCGCTTTTTTTTAAAATATCTCATTTCCTATGGGTTTTTTGCTATTTGTATTCATTTTTAATATTGTGGAACACAAAATTCTCTACAAATTTTGTTAAGAAAAAAAAATTATACGGTGAACCGTTTTCGAGATAGAGGGCGGAGAGCGCGCGGTCACAGCATCACTTCAGGTCAACCGGTGCCTCCGGTCGAAAACGCGCCATATATAGTTGATGAACTATCGATAAATCAATGATTATACATATTTGTCAATTTTTGTTAACTATTATATTTTATTTTATCTTTTTTTTCCTAACCTATCCACTTTTTATTCAGTATGAATTTATTTAACAACACAAACAAACAAACTAAAATAATTAAGTTCGCTTTACCCATTGTTAGAAATCTAGGTCCCAATATTATCCTCGCCAATCAAGAGCTGGAAACGAAGAAGTCGAAGAAGACGTTATCGTTGAAGACGATAATGAAGACCAGTTCGAAATTTACCAGCAGCCGGAAGACGACGACGAAGAGGAAGAAGATGATTAAAGGTATAAATTGTAGTTTTTGTACCCTTTATTCCATTTTTTTACTTTTAATAAAAATAAATGTATTGAATGATATTTTTTAATAAAAAGATAATTCATAATTTATTTGTTTTTTTTCATCATGTAAGAAGTTATTAATATTAATTAGGTTAAATTCAAATATAATTCCTATATTTTCATTAACAATTCTGCAATTACATGGGCAGGTCCGCGTCATCGTGTAGGGTTTCGGTCACAACATGCCCTAGATACCTAAACTGAGAGACACGACTCAACGATACTCCGTTGAGATACACTGGTGGTATATGTTCAGGTTGTTTAGTCTTACCTCTGATAAGCATATACTCACTCTTTCTATCGTTGTATTTCAAACCGTGACTCTCAGCATAGGCTTCACACATACCCAGCAGCTTACGTAGGCCACCCACAGATGGACTCAGCAACACCATATCGTCCGCGTAACTGTTAATAGTTAACAAAAATTGACAAATATGTATAATCATTGATTTATCTATAGTTCATCAACTATATATGGCGCGTTTTCGACCGGAGGCACCGGTTGACCTGAAGTGATGCTGTGACCGCGCGCTCTCCGCCCTCTATCTCGAAAACGGTTCACCGTATAATAAAAAAATCTAAACAAAATTTGTAGAGAATTTTGTATTCTACAATATTGAAAATGAATACAAATAGCAAAAAACCCATAGGAAATGAGATATTTACAAAACAAGCGCAAAAAACCGATTTTTGTGACCTTTGATCTTGAAATTTAATAGTTGCGTACACCCTACCATATGTAGGTTTTGAGACAACTTTTAGGGTGTCAATATACAAGTATTTACTGACTTACAGCTGGGTATCTCGAATTCCGAGGTGAACTTACTATAATGACTGGACTATAATCAATTTCAAGTTAAGTAGATACAGTACAGTCCGCATCAGAAGTAGTAAAAAAGTTTTTAATAAAAACTTGTCAAATATTACTCGTTACTAACAAGTTATTAAAGAGTAGGTAAGGAATATTTAAAAAAATTATCATCTGGAACATTAAAAATAATACCCGGATACCTGTACCTACCTACATCAAGTAATTAAAAGGGGTTTAAACTTTTTTTGTATGGAAGCTGGCATATCGACCCACCCACTTACGTGTATTTCACCTACCTAAGTCATTTGAATTTTGTAAACTGCACAGACATTTGTGTTCGTGACTGTAAACTGCTTTAAACTATTTACCTACTTTAGAACTGACCGTGACTGCTACCTACTTTGATACGTGGTCTAACAATATTATTAATTATTATAGTTGAGTGCAATCTGACAATCTAGCCCTGTCTGGAGGCCTTACACTCAAGGCATCCACAGGATCACACAAGGATCCACAGGGTTGGTCGAAAAAGTTACCGCGGCCCCGGAACACAAATGGCTAAGAAGGAACATGGGTGGTTTTTAATCAGTAGAAGTGTGACATTCCCTTCCGCTCCGCCCAGAGCGGGAGGAGTCATTTGATGATTTCCTACCAACCAAACAAAAAAAAAATATTAAGGCAAGGCATCCACAGTATTGTCAGGTTAAACAAAAACCAGCAGCCTCATAGGTTGACCATGCGAGTTGCCAAAAAAAATACTTAGATGGAACGAAGTTTATAGTGGTCGAATTTTCGTCGGACTATTTCATTCTGACTTCCTGAGTTATGGAAGAGAAACAAAAATAAAACAAAAAAAAAAATAGTTTTATTTTGTTTACGAATAAGTAACTTGATATTATGTATTACGTTATCTTGTATTACGTAATAGATCCGCCAAGTCTGTAAAAAACTGCAATTATTTTTTTGGAAATCAAAATGCATTTTTGAAAGTAAGTTTTGAAGGCCAGTGCACACACACACAATGCATTTTTTTATGCACCATGGTTTTTATTTTAATATGGGCAAGACACAACTTACAATGCAAAAATGTGGTTCCATCAAGGAAAATCGAAAGCTAAACGCTAAAAAGTTGGGTAATAGTAATAAATTAAGGCTAATTAAGATAATAAAAATTCACAATCTATAGGGTTACTTTAAAATAAATGGAATCGTTAACACCAGTGCCACCTTGAACTACATTTGTGAATCGTAGGTGATCCACAAAATATGTGAATTCATATTTTTTTGTCTGTAATAATTATTACAATTAATGTTTACTACCTGCGGTGCAGCGCTGGCCCAGTGGTGGCGGCCTCGACTGGGCAGTAAGACCTGGTTCGAACCTAATCAGGCGCATTACTTTGTGTAATTTATTTCATTGCCGCTGCCGGTTTCCTCACCAAAAAATTCGAACACATTTGACATCTACCAACCCGCACTGGGCACGCGTGGTGAATTATAGGCCATCCCTCTCCTAGAGAGGAGGCCTGAGTCCTTGCTGTGGGAACATTATAGGCTGGTAATGATTAACTACCTCACCTGCTTAGCCTTTTCTCAACTATGTTGGGGTCGGCTTCCAATTTAATCAGATGTAGCTGTAGTATTTTACTTGGAGCGACTATCCATCTGGCCTCCATAATCCAGTTAGTACCTACTGGGTAATACGATACCCCTTGGTAAGACTAATAAATAACCGCACAGATCGAAATAACTGAAACCGAGGTCATTCAGAGCATATAGCGATTGTATCGCAGTCGTTTGGCGTTTACATCGCTGCAAAAAGCCGCTGGGAACACTTGCCCGAATCGGCACTTGGGAATCGAACTCAGGTCCTCGTATACACCAGTAGCTCTTGCATCTACTACATCAACGCGGAAGTTATGTTTGATTTACATATAAAGGGTGTAAAAGTACCCTTAACAAAGTCGAAACGCACTTGTTCTGCCACCACTGCGATCATTTTTTGTCCTAGTTCATACCTGGGAACCCCCTAGTTACGGAGATATTAAGGGTCAAAGTTCTAAATTTTTCACAGCTGTTTTTTTTTCAATCTTACTTGTTTTTCAGGTTATAACTTTATTTTAATTACCTACATGACCCGTTTACTATTCAAAGCATCCACTAGCACAATGATTTAAGAGTGCTACATTGAGTTTTATCACCCCAAAAAAAAAGTTGTTTCCAAGAACTAATTGTTGCGTAGGTACCCCTACGCAACAATTAGTGCTGGGAAACAACTTTTTTATGTATAATGCTTGGTTGACGGCTTCGTAAAGGGTTCGTTTACACCCTGTATTAGGGGTTTGATAGCATCAAACAGGCACGGACCCGTACTGCAACTGAAAAATATCTATATCCGATAGTCCTTTAAAACGATGGTCATCAGAATGCACGTCACTGCAAGTCTATTTAGTTAGCATAAAATGCAGTCTCGTTCGTATTTTAAATTAAGCGGGCAGTGGGCTATAGTCTTTTTATTTTAATCAAACAGATATGTGTTGAGTGTGATCCAATTATTGTTAATTAAAAATACGTACAATAAACTGACCTAAGTGAAAAGTTAACGGAAATTTCTATCCTGACGGTAATTCAGAAGTACTGAATTACTGAAGCTAGTTTCAATCAAGAAGGAATGACAACATTGTCTTTCAAAAATGATGCCCATGAATGAAGTTGTGAATGAATTCTATGAAGTCGTTCAGTCTTTCCGGTATACGTCAGTGGTACAATGGTTCCTTCGTGCCCTCACGTTGTCACAGGCACTGTTCCAGACAGGATGGCCTGACAACTACCAGCTTACAGGTAGATAACATTACATTCAATTATTGTGAACTAGGACTTTAGACCTATTCTCCGCGGCTCCACCGCTTGGATGTCGGAACTTAATCCCACGGGACCGTACTCCCTACAAAGTAGTCGACCACTTTTCCCCTTTCTGGTCTTAAAAATAAGGTTCTTCTTCTTATCGTGTGGGCAGTCAGGTCTAACGACCCCACATACCCTAGTGTCAGAGTTTATTAACCGCCTCAAGGGCCTCTGACATGGTTTGAAGACCGCCATTTGGCGGCCAGGACCACCGGCTTATACGTGCTTTCCGAAGCACGGAATCATCTTTTTATGAGACAATCAGGTGATGCATGCCTGCAATGTCCTAGGCAAACTAGAAACAACTTTACAAAGTATGCTTCCTGTGGGAATCGAACCCACGACCACCGGATCACAAGGCAAACGCCTAAACCACTCAACCGAAGTGGTCAATCGCGAACTTTCCCGGCTGTTCAAAGTTATTGACTATTACCACAGAATACATAATACAGCATTTTTTGTCTACCTACTGTGACGTCATAAACACTTATTGAGACTACGTATGTGTTCTTTGAATGTCTAGAATTAAGTTAAAGTCAAGTCAAGTTAAGTTAAGTTCTTAAGTTATAATCATGTAAGTAATGTTTATTTATTTCTTTATGCCCACACAAAATACAAAAACAACATAAAAATAGAAGAGCACAAAGGTCTCTAGTATTTAACGAATTTTAAAATTCGTATTATTTTCCTATTATGATCTATTTTCCTAAATGGTCACAAACAGGTCACAAACGCAGTTACTATTATGTAAGGTCCATTTTACATAAAAATAGAAGAGCGCAAAAGTCTCTAGTATTTAACGAATTTTAAAATTCGTATTATTTTCCTATTATGATCTATTTTGCCCAAATGGTCACAAACAGGTCACAAACGCAGTTACTATTATGTAAAGTCCATTTCACGAAAGAAGTCCCGCAGACGCAGCGCTGTATGTCGCGCGACATAATGTTGTTTCACAACTTTTGGCATCGTAAATAAACCTTATAACGCACTAATCCAATAATAAACTCACAAAATATCTACCACAACAAACGCACCTTGATAACATCGACAAACGACAACATGGCCGATCTGTTAAATTTAGTTCCACAATTGTCCGCGGGACTTCTTTCGTGAAATGGACTTTAGGGTCCATTTTACGTTTTTAACGCAATTCATATTATGATCTGCTAATGTGGCCATTTTAGACGCCCTACTTATTTTTGCCAGCAGACCTGCGAGAGGAAAGTTGGATCAGAAATGTTCTTTGTCCTTCAAAATAGCCCGCGAAAGTCAACGTTTTTTTACGTTTTTTGCAATTTGCGAATCAGTGTCTGGTTGTATGTTAAATAAAATAGGATTCGCGAGCGTAACAAATGTGACTTTACTGATTAATAAATAATGATTAAAATCACCAATACAACCCTCTCAGTTCTTATACCTTAATTGAATGCCTTTTTTTCATCAAATAATCACAGACGCGAAGTGGCCTGCGAAGTAGGTGCTCTTGCGTTGTCTAGGTATTTCTATGTTTGTGGTTAGTTGGATAATATGTTTGTCGCCGCGTGTTACCTTGACATTGTGTTATCTTCATTCAGGATAATGCCCCATGAAACTTTACTTTTGGTCTAATACTGACATGCAATAGGGATGTTTCCTGACTAAAAAACATTACGATTTCGATTCTGTTTGGTCCGTCGTCAGTTAGATGATGTTTTTTTTTTCTCGCGAAGTCCATTGTGTGGGATGTCGTTGGATAGGTCTTTAAAAAATAATGTGAGTTTACTTGGATAGTTTTTCGATTAAGGGATTCGTTTGTGAAATATTAAGCTTTAAAGCGCAAATGTTTGTTAGACTCATATATGGGAACCTAAACCACCTATACGGGTTGTGTTTGGGCGTGTGAAAAAATTCATGGTAGTAACATAATATAACGAAAATAAAAGGAAAACTATCACAGCTTAGTAGGCTTTACAAGTTTACGAGTAATAGTCAACCAACTTATAAAATATACTTTTATGAAATATTTTCCAATACATTATGTATGAGAGCGCAGGTTTCAAAACTGCAAATGTAAGTTTGTTTTATTTTTACAATAAAAATCATAGTTCGGAGGCTAGGTTAATCAGTTTTGTGAGTTTACATATTTTAATGGGCAACTACGGAACCCTACATTGTGCGTGGTCCGACATGCACTTGGCCGGTTTTTGTATTATCAAATTAATAAAAATTACGAAGATAAAACGCTAAAGATCATGAGTTGGGCTTGTGATGTCACTTTCTAGTAAAAAATTGTATCGTCTTAATTTTTTGTTTACGTCAAAAAAGAAAAAGTATGTGTCCAATATGTTATGGAAATCTATTTGACGGACTAATTAGATTTTTTTGTCAACTACCCTATAATAAGGTTCATCCAAACGAACTACGCACACTCACGGACCATTTAGCAGTTTTGTTAATTTGTCACAGATGGTGAAAAGTTCGACTTTATAGTAGTGGGCAGTGGATCTGCGGGCTCTGTGGTAGCTGCACGCCTGTCAGAGATACCGTACTTCAAAGTACTCCTCATTGAGACTGGAGGTGACCCGCCAGTCAACAGCGTGGTAAGTATAACAGGAACAGTAAGACAGGGTGGGCCGTAGATCCAGCGTGGGTTAGTAGTAGATGTCACAAAGTTTTTGGTTCTCGGGCCACGAAGTTTTCCCTCATCGTTTTGAGGGTCATGAGTCAATTTCACGAAGTTTTGTCAGAACTTTGGAGTACTGCACAGACCATTACACCTTATATAGCATGCAACGACATCCAAAAACGAGATTCATGACAAAATATTCTACTTTGTGGGGGGTATTAGGTTTCCATGAACATTTTTGTTCGTTATCAACTAATATAGGCCAGCCTGTATAATAAATAATAATACACGACATTGAAGTATACTTAAACCACAACCTTCGTACGGATTGTGTTACTGGTGTGGTTACCTGTACATCAATTAATAGACGTTGAATAAACAAATAATATAATCGGTAGCTTAAACTATCGAGCTGGAAACGGTTAGTGACTAAACTCTCATATTTCAGGTTCCCGGTCTATTTCCAACATTACCAGGCACAAAATATGATTGGAAGTATACGGCTCTGTTCGATGCAGGCATCGGCAAGGTACATCCAGGCGGATATATTAACTACTCTCGAGGGAAAATGCTCGGGGGCTGTTCTTCCACCAACTTCCTCATATACTCCCGAGGAGTACCCGAGGATTACGAAAAGTGGAACCGAATAGCCCCTGGGTGGGACTGGGACACGGTTCTTCCTTATTTTAAGAAGTCAGAAGGTATGACAGATGCAACAGTGCTTGAGAACCCACGAAATGCGTATCTTCATTCAGCAGATGGGCCAGTAAAAATATCCAGACCAGTAACATTGGAATCAACTGCTGTCATCGATAATATTAGATTAGATTCTTACGAAGAAATGGGGATCCCACGGGTTCTGGAAATCAACGGTCCCGAAAATATTGGCGCTGCTCGACCTCATTTCACTATGTTTGATGGTAGAAGATACAGCGTAGCGGAGGCCTACTTGAGGCCAGCTAAAGATAGGCCTAATCTTAAAGTAGCAAAATACTGTACTGTTACTAAAATTTTAATTGATCATCATACATTGCGTGCATATGGCGTTCGTGTTTCTACATCTGATATGAAAACAATTCATGTTTACGCTGAGAAGGAGGTCATCATTTCCGCTGGAACAATAAACAGCCCTAAAATTCTGATGCAGTCAGGTATAGGCCCCGTAGAAGAATTGTCAAAATTTGGTATTAAAACATTAGTAAATCTACCAGTTGGTAAAAATTTTCATGATCACCAAACCGTGTCGTTTATTTATAAAGGTAAAAGTGGAATCCTCTCGGCTGCACAAAATATATTAGCCGCTCCACAACTAGATACTTTGCCAGTTCCAGTGCAAAGTGGGCATTTTAGGGTTCACTCGAATTTTTCACACCCCTCAGAATTACAACCACACTTTCAATTTTTCAATACATACGTTGGGGCTGGAGGTTCTGCTGCCTTAGCAATTGCATGTAAAGCCATCAACTCAGATGAAAATTTTTGTTTATCACAAGGAGCAGCCAATGCATATAATGAAGTAGACTATGTAATGTTGGTTCTGTTACATCCTTTGTCAAGAGGTCAAGTGTCTTTAAGAAGTGCAGATCCTCTTGATGATCCTATCATTCATTTAGGATTTTTTAGAGATCCTTATGATTTAAAGGTGACTGTAGAGGGAGTGAAGTATATGAATACTTTGATAAACACCACATATTTCAAAAAGGTTGAGGGTAGTATTGCGAGATTAAGCGTGACTGTGTGCGAGGACATAGAGTGGGGATCGGATGACTACTGGGAATGTTTTGTGAAAAATTCTGTAATATCATTGCTTCATGGTGTGGGGACTTGCAGCATGGGACTCAATGGTGTAGTGGATGAAACGTTAAAGGTCCATAATGTTGCAGGACTAAGAGTAGTCGATGCCTCGGTCATTCCTTTGATTCCTAGCGGAAATACTAATGCACCAACCATGATGGTTGGAGAAAAAGCTGCTGATATGATAAAAGCTGATCACCTTCAAGTTAGTAGAGAATATAATTACTCTTTCTACTGACATGTTCAGGGTACCGTACGACAATGAATAGTGATGTAATGTTTTTAATAACTTCATTGTTCACTTCAGTATTATATGAATGTCGAATCTTTACAGCAATTTTTATAGACTTCTCGTAATTTCACTAAGTCCGAATATCCACTACTTACCGGATAAATTCAAAAATGAAACAGAATTTGTATGAAATTCCCTGCTAAGTAACCTTGCCAAGTAGCCTTGGTATTTAAAAATTAGTTTACTATGTACTAGGTACAATTCAATACCAAATATTATTCTAGATAGTTTTGTGAATGTGTAGCGATGTATAAGATTGCACTTTTCTCTAAAGTTATAACTTTTTCTTACTATTTCTATAACAATTGATTTCGCTTCAGATGTTAATTAATTATAACCAAAGAAATGTTCCCATATAGATATGTAAACTAGTACTAAAACTAGGATTTATGTGAATCAAAATGTAAAAGTGCCATTAAATTGTTTAGTTTTACAAAGTTTTATTTTATTTTTGGTGTTATCTATGTGTGTCTAATTGTCTATAGTCATTAATGAGTGACTGAAGATACGGGCTGTAATTACCCTGTCGAATTGCAAATATAAACTGAATAAATTGTAATCCACTGCTCCGTGTGATATATTGGGGCTCGTTGGTTAATAACATCATAACATTATTTATTTATGTACACACAAAATACATAATAATACAGAAGAGCACAAAGGTACTGCTTATTTCATAAGACATTTCTTCCAGCAGACCTGCGAGAGGAAAGTTTATTTATTTTCAGGCTAATTTGACCCATAGATAATAGTCTTTCATCAGGCGGAAATAAGGTGCGTGTCTTCAACGGATGACTTTAAGTACTCTTTCGGCATACTCAAATGGACTCAAACAGAGCTAGACGCCCTGGATAGGCGGGTCCGTACATTGTTGACGACATATCGAATGTATCACCCACGTTCTTCGGTTATGAGACTGTATATCCCACGGAAGTTTGGAGGTCGAGGCTTTTTAAATGCTAATACTCCACAATCGTGAGATATGCAGTCTCACATTGATCGGTCCCGTGTGTCTCGTATCCAGCGGGTCCCCGCAACCTTCACCAGGTCATCGGTTCACCTAGTGGGAGAACTTCCAACGCAACGTCTGCCGGTTCGCGTTACTAAATAGAACCAACGAGTAACTACTAAGTTAGTTCAGGAGACACGAGTTTTGGAATAAAAATCATCATCAACATCTTCATCTACCTAGCCTTTTCCCAACTATGGTGATGTAGAACCAGTATTAACTGGTTAAGATACCCCTTTGTTTGGTAGGAGTGGTTGTCAGATTTTCAGGTCACTGAATTTCCGGACGAATCTTGACAGTCAAATAATATTATAGTAATACATTTGAGATGCATCGAGTCACTTAAATAAATATTACTATGGATAGTTCCATATTAAACGACTTATTACTAACACTTGTTTATGCTGAATTAACATACCTAGAGTTCCATAGCTCTGATAATTTCATGTTAAAGTTCCGTATTTACATCCGAATGAAAAACTAAACCCCTGTAGGATCACTCGTGGGTCTGCCGCAGCCTGTTTGCTCTTAATTAGGGGGCCAATTAGTTTTGGGATCAACGAGTGTGTGACGTAATTAAGCTACTACAATAGGGATGTTTACTGACTAAAAAAAATATGATTCTAATTAGTCCGTCTGTTAGATTATCGAAAAATATTGGATACGTATTTTTTGTTTTATCAAATCAATAAAAATTGACGAAGTTAAGACGCGTGAAAGATTTGAGTGGGGGGTTGTGACGTCACTCAAAAGTCATACTAATGTCTTAGAATGTGACGTCACACAAGTTTTCAAGGCACTGTATCGTCTTCATTGTTTGTTTACGTGAAAAAAGAAAAAATACGTGTCCAATATTTCTTGGAAATCTATCTGACGGACTAATAAGTTTTTTTTTTGTTAACTACCCTATTGTTTACTCGGTAACAAACTTACGGACCACAACTATTAGAAAGTCAATCATCATCAGCCTATAATGTTCCCACTGCAGGGACTCAGGCCTCCTCTCTAGGAGAGGGATGGGCTATAATCCACCACGCGAGCCCAGTGTGGGTTGGTAGATGTCACATGTCTTCGAATTTTAGTCACAGAAGCCCATGCTTCGCTCCAAATCCCAATATAGCTGATGATGGGCTTACATCACGATCAACGGCACGGTTGGCGTAGTGGCTGAGCAATTGACTGCTGCGCTGCATGTCGCGGGTTCAATTCCCGCACGAACCCTGTACGAACACGACACACGGGTCACGATTCCCGTATGAACTACAGATTGTTGTTCCGAGTCTGTGTGTTTGTGTATGTGAGTTTAAATTTTTGTAAACACACCCACGGTACATGAGATATTCTAGCGTGGGGTAACGTTAAAAAAAAACAAAACAGCTGCTAGGTTGAATTGGAACTAGCCTGGCTTGGCAATAGGCAAAACTTACCACTCAGTGGATTACAATAAATAGCAGGAAACGACAACGGGACAGGCTCAAAAGGACATGGCCGGATGGGTAGACTCTTTTTTAAAGGATTGGCCTACAATCGCACCAGATCGTGAAAAAAGTGGAAGGACAGAAAGGGAGGCCTCTGTCCCGCAGTGGGACAATAGAGGCATATAATAATATAAAAGGGTGGGAACCAGACACAGTAGAAAATAAGAAAAACATAACAAGGCATAACCTGTGTCACTTTATCCTAGACGTCATTAAAATTGAAGTACGAGTGTATCGATGGATCTACCTCGGATTACCATTAGCCCGGCTTTGTGATGATAATCACACCCCAGCCCCTTAGCCACAGCTTTTAGCCACCCAGCCCCACTGTAATGGTAATGAGCCATCAACTGCCCCAAGTAATTACAATACTGTCTGTAGTCATAAACTTTTATCTATATAATGTGAAGCATAACGTTTTTTAACCGACTTCCCAAAAAGGAGGAGGTTCCCAATTCGATTGGTATTTTTTTTATGTACCGTAATCGGTACGCTGAGATTTATGATCCGATTTTTATCTATAGTTTTCTATTGGATATTGTAGTTGTTTTACTAAAAGAAGAAATGATTTACCCTACTATATAAGAAAATCAACATAATTATACTTAGTTGGAGGCTGCCTTCTTGATTGGTCGGCTTCCAGTCTTACCAGATGCAGCTGAATACCAGTATTTTACATGCAGCGACTGCCTATTTGACCTTCACACTCCCGTTAGTACGGGGCAATACGATACCCTTTGGTAAGACTGGGCGTCAGACTTTCGGGCCACTTATTACCTCTTACGATCTTGTCGAAGATCTGCAAATGACAGACGGACCAGCGACTTAACGTTCTATCCGAGGCTCGTACTCATCCACAGACCAACCTTGGCAAGCGCGGCTTAACCTGGAGATTGATCCGAGAGGTTATTATAATCTAACCCCGAGCTCTTCTCCAAGTTAACCCAGTAACACTAGTTAACCCCGAAATGTCGGGAACATCTCGGGCCGCGGTCGTGAAATCATCATAGCCGTAAAATCGCTCGTTTGCATGACAAAGTCTCGTCGAGTGCTGTTAGGACATGATTATCTGAGCCCGGATACCGTACTACGGGCTTTCGGAGTTACCTCATCTCATTCGCACCTTGGATGGTGCTTTAAAAATAAAGCTTAATCCATTGCATGGTCAGAAAAGACACTAATGTAATAAAATTATAAGGTCCTATTAAAATAGATGGGCAAATTTTTAGAAATCATTTAGACCACTAAAATAATGTCCTTATTCTGGTAAAAAAAATAATTAAAAAAAAACTACCGAACGGATTTGGATAAAACGTGGTACACAGATAGTTTATAACCTGGATTAACACATAGGATAGTTTTTATCCCGATTTTATCTTCACGTGGGATAATTTTCGAGTTGTATCGAGCGAAGACGCTGGCAACAAGCTACTATTACATAATTATGGGGCTGTTTATTCAAAATCAACCTACATCCTCTGAAGTAAAAAATAATGGATTTGTCGTTTCTCAGTAAAAGTTTTTGATTAGAGTTACTTAGTTTGATAACAGATATTATAATACTTCGTATGATGAACAGAATGATTAGTTGAAGTACTTTGTAAAGAGACTTTGTAAAGGGTCTGCTTAATTTTCATGAACTTTTCGATAAAATATGTCTGGACGAAATCGGGTTTTTTGTTTTGAACAGTTGAAATTGTATATAATTATGTTTAATAAATCAATAAATGCACTATTGACATTATATCCCGAGAATTTGATATATCTGGTATAATCCAAACACAAGTTATGATTAAAAAAAAACGAAGAAGTGCTTTGAGTGAAAAGCGATCGAGTTATTCTGAACAATGGTTGTTCCACAATCGGGGGTAATGATGCGTTCGAGTTTATGTTGAACTGTGCTTAATGTGCCGGCTACAGCGCGCGTTTGATGGCCGACCCCTTCGGTATCACTTCCTTGGGGTAGGCAGAACTCTTACCTCTTGAGGTAACGAGTATCTTGTGACGGCTGTACAGTCAGTCACCTGCAAAAATGCAAGGACAATTCAGAACTAAAATCATGTGAAGCGAGAAATGACGTCACCTAACGTAAACTAGTTATCCGACTATAAACGCTCACAGAAAAATACTACGCATTAAGGTATCCAAGCAATTTTGCAGGTAACTGTACATCGATATAATAGGTATTATAAAGTAGTATGGGGGGTTATGAGGAACAGGGTGTAAAGTTCCTCATCCCCCATAGAAAAGAGAGGATCTTCCGACCAGACGGGTGTTGTGTCTGGTGGGCTAACTGCCCAACATAATGTCAGTCGGGATTTTCTGTATAGGTTAATGTCGCGGATAACTTTGATAGCGCGATCCAGGATTTGTCATTTTAGTTCTCATGTGTTGCGATAGATGTCGTTGTCGCCACAGTAGCTTAGAATCTTAGATGGTTTGGTAGAGATGAGTGAAAGGCGACTAACATAAGATATTTACAAAGCAGATGTGTGTAACAACGCCGGGAGGGTACGCCCTAGAAAGACGTCCACTGACCCTATTGGCCAGGTTTTTTCAAAAAGGACAGGTGCGTAGCACTCATAACCGGCGTACGACTATGATCAGATGAATGAATGTGGACGAGGTAAAAGAAGTATGTAAGGATCATAGCAGTTCTGTGGTTTCTGCCTACTCCAATAGGATAATGGCGTGAGTTTGCATTTGTATGTATGTTATACATTCTTTGTCAAATTATATATCTCCTGGATTTGAGGAACTAACGCTCTGTTTTGCTAATGAGAAATTTCCGAACGAAAAACCCAATAACAATTTTCCCGACCCGGGAATAGAACTCAGGGACCTCTAGCTAGCTAGCCATCGAGGCAGCCAATGCTAATGCAAGTCAACCACAAACCACAAACTATTGAATACTGAACAGTTAATGAATCCATCATTAGGATCCACCCTTCATGTAATTCCCGTTTATGTATTAACTGGGGGTCTAAAATTTGTCACAAACACAGTTTAATAATAAATAAATAAAAAGCCTTTTTATTCCTCATCTCTGACACAATTTCCTTACACTGCTTATCACTAGTACTTATTGATATGTTAGTTATGTTAGTCTTTACCTTATCCTAATTAGTAGTGTTAGTTTTCGCAAGGGTTGGAGATGTAGTCCCATTACGGTTAAAGGCCTCCTCCATCTTTTTCCACAAACACAGTTACTATTTACTATTTATCAATGGTCCATCGATATAAATAGTAACTGTGTTTGTGGCCATTTTTCGAATTTAAACGCTATATTATTTTCCTATTATGATCTGCTAAAAAGGCCATTTTAGACCCCTAGGACTGAATACAATCAATCAGCAGGGCTATTGCGTATCTTTTCAAGTGTCAGTGGCTATCATAGTGTCCATCGATTAACTGTCAAACTGGTTTGGTTCAAAATGGAACCGTTTGACAGTTAATCGATGGACACTATGATAGCCATTTAAAAAGATACGCAATAGCCATACGCAATACGCAATAGTCAGGTAAGGTTGTAGTAACCAACCAAACGATGCAACTGTGTTGGGTTACCAACATTGATTAGGTATAGCGTAATTAGGAGTGAGGGCTATCCTTTTTCCGTGTCGATGGCGCTTTCGTATTCCACGCGTGCCTCAAAGAGATGTCAGCAACATTGCAGGCGCGCAAGGGCCGAACTCCTGTCGGGGCTGCGGCTTGTTCGGAACAGATACCACGGCCCCGGACATAAAGGGCTATGAAGGAACATGGGTGGTTTTTAGTCAGTAGAAGTATGACACTCCCTTCCGGTCCGCCCAGAGCGGGAGGAGTCATTTGATGATTACCTACACTCCACAAAAAAGGGCTATTGTTTTTGAGCTCAACAGATGGCGGCACTAGCGAGTAAGGTCTAATTGTCTACATACAACAGCACGCATGTAATTCCCGAAGGGTTAGGCAGAGTTGTGAACCCCATTAGTAGTAATGTAATAAGGGGCGAGCCTATTGCCATCAAAATCCACACTTCGCGGCTGCTACTGAGAAATTCCTGATGGAAAAAACCCAATAAAACTGGGCTGTGTTATTGGGTTTTTCTGGTTCTGATGATCTGGGAATCGAACGCAGGACTTCATACTCAGTAATCGCGCCTACGACCACTAGACCAACAAGAGATTAACCAACCACAGTAACATTATCAAAAAAAACAAACAAAAAACACTTCAAATAATCCCGTGGGTTTGAAAGCCATTATTTTTATAAAAGTATAATTATATAATACAGTATTCTTAACACCGGCAATAATGAAAGGAAACGTAGGATTTATACATTAAATTGAATAATTTTAGACTGACGGGCTTAAGTAAATGAGATCGGGCTAAGCTTATCCCATTTAGGCGAAATAAAGAGCTTTGTATGATAGCCAGGTGGAAACATTTTAAGTCGAATATCGGACGGAAAAAGGGAACGATGAATCTAATTTATCAGCAGGTATTATGTGGATGGTTTTATGAGTAAACTAGCTTAAGGGTAGCCAGCCCGCGGTGGGAGTGTAGGGCGTAAGTTATCCTACTGAAACGTACTTCATCGTCATCTGTTCAGCTTTTGTTTGGGTCGTCTTCCAATCTAACCGGATGCAGCTGGATACCAGTATTTTATAAGGAGCGGCTGCCTATCTGACCTCAACACTCAGTTAGTACTGGGTAGCAAGGGTGGATCCAGGGGGAGGGGGAGGGGCACGTGCCAAATAGGCAAATTATCAGATTTGTTAAAATATCATAAAAAAATATTATAAAATATATTATATAATAATAAATTATAAATAATAAAAAAACAAAGAACATGAGTGAAACTCTTGTGATTTTGATGATTTTTTTATGGAAGCAATCGAAAATCATAAAGTCAATGAAACAAACAAAGTCACCACCGACTTACGAAAATAGGAAAAGTGATTTAAGACTTTTTTAGTGTATTTTTTGAAGTCGTTTCTTTTTTTGAAATCTTTTTTTAATCGTTTTTTTATTTTTTTCCGACCTGCCCCATGTGCCCCTTAAAAAAATCGTGGATCCGCCCTTGCTGGGTAATATAATACCCCTTTGGTAAGACTGGCTTTCAGACTTTCTGGCCAGTGACTACCTGTTCGACTGTCAAAGATCTTCAAATGATAGCCAATACCAACAGCTTAACGTGCTTTCCGAGGCACGGAGGAAACTCGATAGACTCGAAACAAGTAGGTCATACAAAACATATTCTGTTTCGTGCGGGGATCGAACCCGCAGCACTCAGTGTAACCGCCAATCGGCCACTGTGCCAACCGTGCCGTCCTAAAACAAAATAATAGAAACAGTATGGTGTAGTGGTGTAGGAACCTATGTTAGTGAGTAAGCATATACAGGGTGGTGCCGACAATACGACAATAAATGAAACCACTGGTTCTAGTTCATAGGAACATTTTTAAACTATCAAATAAATCCTTACACCGTCGTGGCGACGACGATACGTCAATAACCTACCTAAATGTCTTTGCTAAATTCGATTGTTACATTGTATTTCATTGTATTTGTAGTTTTATTGTTTCTTTTTTCATTTTTTTATTTTGGTGTTAAGAATTATTTGATAGATTAATAATGTTCCTATAAACTAGAACTACCAGTGGTTTCATTTATTGTCGTATTGTCGGCACCACCCTGTATATTGAAGAATCCTTTTGTTTTTAAAAAACGTTGCCCCACACTAGGAATTTCTCCCGTATCGTGGGTGCGTTCACAAAAAATTAAACTCCAAACACCCAGACCCGAAACAATTATCTGTAGATCATACAAATATTTGTTCCGTGCGGGGATCGAACCCGCGACACACAGCGCAGCAGTCCAATTGTTCAGCCACTGCGCCAACCGTGTCGTCAATTAAACGATCAGTGTTATATCAGCATTCATTGGTTATTGGTTTCATTCGTCTCGACTCCCAACATCACATGGTGACCCTGCCATCTCGGAGTCGCGTTAGCGCCGCCGTGGCACCGTGTCCTTTATATCTACGTATTATAAATTGTTGGTATGAAGGTAAGGGGTAACTCTACCAACTATGGGATACATACATATCATCGGGGCGCGCCTAAACAGATTAGCATGCGATCAATATCAGACTTAGACTGACCCTGACCTGGGTCAACGCTTACTGACAGCATTTTGAGGGGTCAGCGGCTGCGGGTTGTTCGAAAGAGATACCGCGCGGCATGGAAGGAACGTGGGTGGTTTTTAGTCAGTAGAAGTCTGACACTCCTAGCCTCCTAGGCAAGTTCAGCTTAACCTGAAGATTGATCCGAGCGGCTGTTATTATGTAGCCACACATACTGTTACATATCTAAATCACTGTAAACCGGAATGTGTGCCTTTTTATTTTTTTTGGGGTGGGAAATCTTCAAATAACCCCTCCCGCTCTTTGGCAGAGCGGAAGGGAGTCAGACTTCTACTGACTAAAAACCACCCATGTTCCTTTTTAGCCCTTGTGAGCAACCCGCAATTTGTGCCTTCGGTGGGCATCCCGGTATATTATATATTTTATTACTGTAATAATATTAAAGTTTCTCGTGATTACCGCATTTGATCCCAACTACAATACCAGATTAGCAATTAGCTAAGGGAGCGTTCAAGTATTACGTAACGAATTTGGGGGGAGAGGGGGTCTCGTAAAACGTTACGATGCGTTACAGGGGCCGGAGGGGGAGGGGGGTTTGAACTACGCGTTACGTAACATTGTTATTTTAACCTGTCAGAACGGTCGCGTAGAGGTGTTCTCTCGCGCATTTATTAAAACGTTTTTTTTCCCAAAATTTCAAATTTTACGTAAAAATGGTCACTTTGTGGTTGGTGGTTACCTACGTAACGTTTTACTAGGGGGAAGGGGTGGAACGTTACGGCGCGTTTCTTGGGGGGATCAAAAATCTCCAAAATTGCTCGCTTGCAAATTGCGTTACGTAATACTTGAAAGCTCTCTAATACATAGGACGTTATACTATTCTTTATGAAAATAAAACTAAAATGAGCGTTAATTTGAAGATATGGCTGGCTGATTTGACTGCCTCGTTAGCCGAAGGCAAAGGCGATTGCAGAACATGAGGTCTTGGATTCGATTCTTGGGTCAATTTTTCAGTAGTAGCCACAGAGTCTGGTTTTATGCTCACTTGATGGTAATAGGCTCGCCCCCTATTATGTGGGACTTAAACATAACTGGCGAAATGTAGTTGTACTATTAGGTACGCCTCTGTCTAACCCTTCAGGGATTACAGGCGTGATGTTATGTTATGTATGTTGAAGATATGGGACTGTAGGTAATTCACACAACAAAAAATAATGGATACAACAACATGATTTATTTAATTATCTTTCAATATGGCATATTCTTACATTGATTCAACAATTATTTAAATAAGGCTTTACTTTAGCGAAGTAACTTAGTTTACATTATTTCTATGTTTTTTACATTTCTTATTGAGATTCTGATTATTCGTTATATTCGACAGTATTTGATAAACAATAAGGGCTATTCGAAGAACTTCACTACTTATATTCAGCTTTCCTTCGGTTCGTACCGATCGGTAAATTTCGTTCGGCTCGTGCCGATCGGTAAATTTCGTTCGGCTCGTGCCGATCGGTAAACTCCGTTCGGTCGTCGCCTCTGAAATCAGCTATCAAAAAGCTTTTATTTTTTATAACTGTTATACAATGCGTTTGAATATGTATGGACAATTAAAGTGCTTAATTTAAAACACTTGACATGATTATTGATGTATTATGTTAAAAAATAACACACCGATTTTGTGACGGCAAATTAAGTCTGTGCATCGCTGGGCCTTTTATTACAATTGAAAAATAAACAAAGATAAATGGTTGATTTTTGTTCCTCAAGGTAGCTCGCGAAATTCGATTTTTTTTACAGTTTTTCGCCGGTCAGTGTCGCCAAATTGCAAAAAACGTAAGAAAATTCGAATTTCGCAGGCTACCCTGGAGGATCAATTTTAAGCCTTAAGGTAGAATTTACATTTTAAATTTTATACTGATGTTGTAAATTCGCCATTTTAATTTGTTATAATTATTTACTACTGGAGATTCGCCGAAAGACAAGCGTTAATATCATCAATCAGCTTGTTATTATTGATCGATGGTTATTACTTAAATTTAATTAAATAACTTCTAAAACTAAGTTCAACAGTTTGTAGGTACCAAATGGAAGTAACGAACATTTTAAAATTATTTTAGTACCTACCTTTAATTATGTTAGCTAATATTATTACATAAGTGTGTATACCAACCAATATGTATAAATCACTAATTGATATTTAAAAAGGTTTTTTTTGGAAAAAATCTTTAAGTTAAAAGAAAAAACGTTTTTAATTTTATTTCAAATTATATATCTTGATATGTAGGCATACATTTTTTACTAAGATCTAATGCGTCTTTATCTATAATTCCTCACAGTCTTTCCAGATATGGAATAAGATTTAGATTAGAATCGTCTTTTAGCCTAATTTGACTGTTTTTAACGTTTTATTACTAATTATAAGCGTAAAAACATTAATAATACATATGAGACGATAAGTACCTTTGATTATTATAATACACATGATAAGTACATAATATATAAATAAGGAAAAGAAATGGTTATTATCACTGCTTATTACTGAAACTATACAGGGTGGCATCCCTAGACACCAAACACGTTTTCAGTCATAAATTACGAATAAGTGTTTAGTGTAATTTTAATCCCGTCCACATGCAAACTGTTCATCGGTATGAAAAAAAAGCAACTGTTTCGTACAAAACTGTTATACCTACCTACACAGTCAAAAAGTATGAAACAGCTGATTTTTAACCATTTTCTCGTCGGTTTAGTGTCCTTTCGTCCCTGCATAATATGATTAACTTAAATAAAAAATGAGGGATACAAAAAAAAACACAAAGTAATTAAGTAGTTTAAGTATTTCTGAATACTTGATTTCACTGAAAAAAAAAAACTAAAAAAAATTGAAAAAAACTGTTTGCAAATTTTTCGATTTTTCGTTATTTTTGATTTACTAACAAGCTCGCTGACGTTCGACCACTTTCCAATCTTATTACTACTTATTATAATAAGGATTTTCCCTAATTTCTAACAAAAAATTTAAACGTCAATTGTTTTTTTATGACGTCGCTACTGAGAAGCGACCGCTCGCGCCGGACGTTGCCTTATAATTATGATTCCTCATTATTATACTTTTTGTCCTTTTCATAGGGATATTTTTATTTTTACTTATTCTTCAAAAAGGATTTAATGAATTGAATCAAATCTCGATACCTTACAATACCCTTACGGATCGGTCAGGGTTTTTTTTTTACAAATTGGTTAACGGTTTCGTGACGGGTACATTTACACCTTCATATATGTCCGACTGCGGTGTCCGGAGTCGTGACCTAAAATTTTTCCGTACCGGCTTGAGCGAATCCATATTCGTTGTATACTTGTATATGACACACAGATTTTATCTAATATTATTAATAACACACGTGTTTATCTACGTAAGTATCGGAAGCCTTGTCTAGAAGGTTTATGCCCGTTTTCACTGACACTAACTGGCACCTAAAGAAGTGCTCATCATTATCATGCACAGCCCATCTTCACCCACTGCTGGCTAGGCCTTGCTTGTGCCAAGGTCCACGTTCTTGTGGTGGAAGCGCTAAGGTAGTCCGTGAAATTCAAATTTTCTTACGTTTTTTTACAATTTGCAGGTCAGTGCCAGGTTTTATGTTGTTTAAAATATGATTCGCGCACGTAATGTGAGAGAATCATTAAAATCATGAATACAGTTCTCTTGAGTTGATTTAATTCTAATGTGTGACTATTTGATGAGAAAGGAGGATAAATGAAGAGAGGGTTGTATTGGTGATTTTAATCATTATCACTATCATCATCACTACATAGTATAAAACAAAGTCGCTTTCTCTGTCCCTATATCCCTATGTATGCTTAAATCTTTAAAACTACGCAACGGATTTTGATGCGGTTTTTTTTAATAGATAGAGTGATTGAAGAGGAAGGTTTTAGTATAATCACTACATAGTATAAAACAAAGTCGCTTTCTCTGTCCCTATATCCCTATGTATGCTTAAATCTTTAAAACTACGCAACGGATTTTGATGCGGTTTTTTTTAATAGATAGAGTGATTGAAGAGGAAGGTTTTAGTATAAAATTCGACCGACATCCACGCGGGTGAAGCCGCGGGCATCAGCTAGTTACTCAATAAAGTCACATTTGTTACGGTCGCGAATCCTATTTTATTTAACATACAACCTAACACTGACCGGTTAAATATAAGAATCGTAAGTAAAATTGAATTTCGCGGGTTACCCTAGCGCTTTCACCATAATCGGGTATTTTCCGCCAACAAAGTCGTCTGCCCATTTCGCCGCCGGACGACCAACACTTCACTTTCCATTTCTTTGACACCACACGGTCACAGCTTTACTCCACCGCACCTTGCTAGGTTTCCTGCACAACTCCATTTGAGTTCTACGTTCAATGCTAGCATTAGTAATTAAACAGAGCACTTATATTTAGCTGTTCTCGTAGTGTTTGTGAAAACGGGTATTACAATCATAATAAAGTTTATAATCATTAATTTACAATCATTCATTAAGTAAGTACGAGTCTTTGGTCAACTGGACCCACTCGAAATAGACAAGCGGGATCAGTCGACCAATTCACATTTTGACCTGGTGGACACCAAATCAGATTTGAGTTATTTGCTTATCCCACGGAAACACCGAGATCAAAAGTAGCCTATGTTTTAATCCAGATTATAAGCTATCTTGATACAAAATTTTATCTAACTCCATTAAGCCGTTTTTATTTTGACTAACAAATTTTGCGCTTGACTGTATCCACTGGTAGCGTTAAACAATCGATTTTTTTTAAAGTTTCAATGTGGGTTCAGTTAGTCAATAAAAATACTGAAATAAATTATGCAGCCAAATGGACCCGCGGGTCCAGTAACAAGTTGACCAAAGATTCATAAAGCTGCCAGCATATCAAGCTACTTCAATCTGTCAAATTTCTTTAATAGATTTTCAACTTTATAGCTCAAGTATTAGGTTCAAGATTGATTGGAAATCTGTTTGACAGTTTCAGGTAGCTTGATGAGTTGACGTACAATAAGTACAGTTATGAGCATTGCATACATGTTCGTTTATGCACGTGCGTATTTTATCTGACAAGGGATCTTGCAGTTTCTATCAGGAAAAACAATTATCTCAGAACTACCGCAATCACTACCGGTCAACCACTTTTCACCCTTATGACGATCAGTGATCGACCGTCAGTGAGCGATAGTACACACGGCGACACATAAAGCATTACATATCCAGTATTACATGGCCTCGCTTTGTATAGATATCCCGTACAATGAGAGACCAGATTCATCACTTTATCATTAAATTTACATCCCATCTAGAAGAACTAATTTAAGTAACAATATTAAATAACATGCCTTCTCCATATCAATACAAACTATTTAATACCATGTCAACTTTTTTATTATCAGAAAAAAAACTACACGCCAAACAATGTTCTTACCACAGATTACCTTTGGGTACTAATATTGGAATAAAGTAGGCTAAGTGACCACAGTACTAGACAAATGGATCATGAGGTATATACGCCTGCACATCAAGCAACCCTATCAACCTTGTACAGTCGAATAAACCAAAAAGTACCTACACAGGCAGAAATCTTTATAGTTCGAGTACACTGAAAATATTGATTGCAATATTGTTTTATAAAGCGTTTCGCATTAAGCGACTGATGTCAAAAGGCACAGCGTTTGACATCAGAAATGTATCTGGATAGTCTTCAAAGTAAATGTAAGTTAGCTGGCTGTATACTTATTAGCTTGTTGGACTGTATCTAATATATGTGTAAGTAATAATATATTTGAAAAAAAAGTAAAAAAAAATCTATTACAAGTTATTAAAAGTTGAAAATCTATTACAGTGGGTAATTTAACATATTAGCTTAATGTACTGGCATCTGTACAATCATGCATTTTAGAAAGCTCAATAGATAATATTTTTAATTTACATAAAAAATTACATGAATATGATGTCACTTCGCCATTTTCATATCAGGGTCTCTTTCAGTTGTAAGCTATTTTTTTTCTGATAGTTAAAACTAGTAGACTTTCTTAATTAGCTATTCAAAACGTTATTACAAAATTACTTTACTAATAAAGTAAGTTAAGTAAATGAGACCAGTTAACTTATTATTTTACGTTTATCCACGTTCTATTATATTTATTAACACACGTCGAATCTTTTAAAAAACTTATAGTGGAGTGCCGTAAGGCATAAATATTGTAAAATCTCGGAATCCAGGGCCGGTCAATGAATCTTCATAAAAACTTTTGGACTGCATTGGTAAAAGCTCAAATAAAGAAGTTAAAAAAAAAAATTGCGCGCTCTTCATTTTTTTTTTTTTAATTGAAAAATGTACTGAAAATGAGAGGAACAAGGGAAGAAGAAATGTTTAGAGCTAATAAATAATATTTTCACCGTAGCTTTAATGTTAATTTATTAATACTTCGCAAAAAATAACGAGTTACAACAAAAAAAAAATTAAAACGTACCTATCTATCTAATACCTTTATACGAGCAATTCTTGTAATATAGTATAACCTGAATCTCGGATACGGCTCCAATGATTTTCATGAAATTTAGTATGCAGGGGGTTTTGGGGGCGATAAATCGATCAAGCTAGGTTTCATTCCCAAAAAAACACGATGTACCAAAACAACCAAGCAAATTTCGATCGTGTGGTACTATACATTTTAACATTATTGGTGTATTGTTGGTGAAGGATTAGTACCGCTGCATCGCTGTCACCAAAGCATTCTAAATAAAAAACAATCCTGTGGATGCCCTAAGTTTAAGGCCTCCTGCCAGAGGCATATCTTACTTATATATTATTATAATTGCGAAAGTTTGATACTCGTCCACGCAAAATCTACTGAACGGATTTGGTAGAAAAATATCGCTTATTAAAGATGGTTTACAACCTGGATTAAAATGTAGTATACAATTTTACCTCGGTAGTATGATCCGCGGGGCCATTATCGAACTTTACGCGGGAGAAGCCGCGGTCATAAGCTAGTAACTGATATACTATAAGTGACTAATCGCTAAGTGCACCTCCTGTGGGGTACGGAGCTCAAAGTAATAGGGAAACCAGTACACTTAGAAATAAGAAATACAGATATCCGTCATTCAGATCGCGCAGCCGCGGTCTGACCCTTGCTAGAGCCAGCCTGCGATGTTGAAACACTAGTATTAAACCACCCCTAAATAAACTCTCTCAGATTCAGCCTGTCCCTTTTCTGCCCCCCCCTCAGTGGCGTCTTAATGTATAGTACCACACGATCGAAATTTGCTTGGTTGTTTTGGTACATCGTGTTTTTTTGGGAATAAAACCTAGCTTGATCGATTTATCGCCCCCAAAACCCCCTGCATACTAAATTTCATGAAAATCATTGGAGCCGTATCCGAGATTCAGATAATACTATATTACAAGAATTGCTCGTATAAAGGTATTAGATAGATACGTTTTAATTTTTTTTTTGTTGTAACTCGTTATTTTTTGCGAAATATTAATAAATTAACATTAAAGCTACGGTGAAAATATTATTTATTAGCTCTAAACATTTCTTCTTCCCTTGTCCCTCTCATTTTCAGTACATTTTTCAATTAAAAAAAAAAAATGAAGAGCGCGCAAATTTTTTTTTTTAACTTCTTTATTTGGTCTTTTACCAATGCAGTCCAAAAGTTTTTATGAAGATTCATTGACCGGCCCTGGATTCCGAGGTATAAATCTTACGGCACTCCACTATTAAGAAAGACGAGTTTTTAAAAGATTCTGTCCATTATAAAAATTGCTATTCTCGAGGTGTGTAAATAAAAATGGTGATACCTAGAAAACGCAACCATTTTTTGACAATCTACTATAAAGTCATAAGCACTATTTAGTTACTATACAAAATAGACTATATTTCTTTTCCCTATAGATCTAGAATTCAGTTCTTAATTAGTAACGGTGTAACGTTGTTGTTTTAAACAAATTAGCTAGCTCGACAGTAACCGGGTTAAGTATGAAATACTTAAGCCGGGGACGCGAATTGGCACACAAAGTAGGTGCACTTGCGCTAGGTATTTCTATATTTATATGGTCGTCGCATAGAAAAACTGTAATTCACCTGCAAACGAATAGACTGCCTCAACTTAGTAACGAAAAGGGTAGACAATGATGACGAGGAGCCTTTATGGAATTTGCTCGAATCGAGGCATACGGAAGCAACCTTCGCTTTTAACGAGGCCTCGAATGTTTAAATGTATGTGCATTTCAATTAAGTGATTTACGAGGGCATCGCATCTTATAGTTAGGATTCCACCAGTGTCTAAATTCGTCATAAATTGTGGTTTTCTGCTGCATTTTCTTATCGTGGAGAGCCTCACATAAGGCGCAGACGTTCTCAGTTTCGGCAGGATTGTAGTACGTGTAGTGGTGTTTCCATCTGAAGTATTTGTTATATTCCTTTGGAGACTGTATCAGTTTGTTCATCATGGACGCTAGCTGCCTCACGTGTTGCTTTCTGCCATCGATGTAGGAGCCGGGAGGAAGAAATCTGCAAAGATAATTATGATTTTAATTTTGGTATAAGTGTTTAAAATATTTTGTATCCGAGACACTCGTACAATTTCTTGAAGTGATATAACATAACTTAACATTACGTTGGTAATAACCGAAGTGTTAACAGGGATATACCGCTTATAACACACGCTGCGTTTCGCCAGTTATGTCAAGTACCATAATTATAATATTCCGATCGAGGTTATTGATATCACATGGAAGGGGCCTGCAAGGGCCGACGCCCGTCGGGGCTGCGGGTTGTTCGAAAGAAATACCGCGGTCTAGACACAAGGGCTAAGAAGGAACATGGGTGGTTTTTAGTCAGTAGAAGTCTGGCACTCCCTACCGCTCTGCCCACAGCGGGAGGAGGCATTTGATGATTTCCCACCCCAAAAAGAATAGAAAGGTTATTGACATCAAGCGGAAACCAATCCAGGCTCTGAGACATTCTCCAGTCTGCCACGGTGGACTTCAGGATTAAAAATCTGATAACCATTGTTTGTTTGGACATTGTCCAAACCGAGAATCAAACGGAAGACCCCATGCTCAGCAGTAGCGTTTGCCGCCAGATTCACAAGGCATACCATACTCTTAGCACCCAAAGAGTTTCAAAAGACTTATAGGATGGACATTGGGAAAATTTTCGAACCAATATTTTGATCCCATACATTATAGATTTTGAGACTCGAATGCTACGATGTAATAAGAAAGATGTAATTTTAAAATGACATATAAACGGACCCGTCAGGAAGCCGTCAACCAAGTGTTTTTACAATAGGGTAGTTGACTGACTAAAAAATATGATTCTGTTAAATTATCGAAAAGTATTGGATACGTGTTCTTCTTTTTATCAAATAAATAAAAATTGTCTAAAATAAACGTCAGAGATCGTGAGTGGGGGAGGGTGACGTCACTTTCTGGTAAAAAATGCACCAAACTGTGACGTCGAGCGACTTTTCGAAGCACTGAGTCTTTATTTATTGTTTACTTGAAAAAAGAAAATATACGTGTACAATATTTTTTGAAAATCTATTTGACGGACTAATTACGTTTTTTTTTTGTCAAATACCCTATTCAAACTGAGTAACTCGTGGCGCACTCAAAGCATTGTGCTGATGAATGCATTGAATATTACGTGCGACGTGGAGGTATTAAAAATAAAGGTATATCATTCGAAACATGTGAGAATTAAAAAAACTTAGTCAATTGACAAAAATAGTAAATTAAATATCTCCGTAACTAAAAGGTTGCCAGAACAAAAAAAAAACGCAATGACGGGGAGAACAAGGGCTTTTTGGCTTTAAGGGTGCTTTTACACACATTATAAGCATTAATAAGTATTGGATTACGATTTTATTCGTCTTATCCCGTTTATACTGTCTTAATTGAAATGTCTTTGTCACCGCGTGTAGATTGGAATAAATATACGGGTCGAATTGAGAACCTTCTCCTTTTCCTTTTAGTCGACGGCTTATTTACCAAACGCATAGTAATGCAATATTTAAATTGCAAAAAGTCTGCTGTTTAGAATATCTGGGTTGCAGAGGTCACTCCATGTAAAGCTTCAGCTGTACTAGGTAGACAGGAAGCCCTGACATAGTTTGGAAAAAGTAAGGCAGACGATGATGGTCATTACGATAATCACACCAATACAAGACAACGCTATTAGATACGCCTAGTGGAAATCACACGGTTTCACCCACGTAGTTCCCGTTCCCGTGGTAACACAGACATAAGAAGAAGCCTATGTCACCCGGGATAGTGTGGTTTCCCAATGGTGAAAGAATTTTTCAAATCGGTCCAGTACTGATAGCCATCATCTGCCTAGCTTTTTCCCAAATTCGTGGGGTCGGCTTCCAGTCTTACTAGATTCAGCTAAATACCTGTATTTATACATGGAGCGACTGTCTATGTGACTTCTATAACCCAGTTAGTACTGGGTATGGGTAACCCAGCTAGTGCGAAATCCATTGGATAAACTAATTGTCGGAATTTCAGGCCACTGACTACCGGTAACGATTGTCAAAGGTCTACAATGACAACCGGGACCAATGGCTTAACGTGCTTTTTGAGGCACAGATTGGCCGCTTGATAAATCATCATCATCATCATCCTATAATATTCTCACTGCAGGGACTCAGGCCTCCTCTCTAGGAGAGTGATGGGTATAATCCACCACACGAGCCCAGTGCCTGATGTCAAATGTCTTCGAATTTTTAGTTGTAAGACATGCCGGTTTCCTCACGATGTTTTCCTTCACCGTTTTAAGAGTAGTGGTGATTACTGTTCGTAAGTTGGGGCCGTCGCCACTGGCCCACCGCTGCTAGTGATAGTGTATATGTAACAATATCACTAGCAGCGGTAGTCTAATATGTACATCACATGAAGCAAGTTGATAAAAAACTTGTAGTAAAGCCGCAAATGCACAATGGCGAGTCAAAGGTCAAAAGAAAATGTCCAAATAATAGCTGATTCATTTGAATTATATCCTCAATCAGCCAATCGAACAGTTAGTGGTACTTACATAGACTTCGGAAGGACAGCACAGTGGCCACTTTAGTTTGCAGTTCAAGGTGGCTCTGCTTGCCAAGAAAAATGCATCGAATATGTCAAACTTCTTACATTTATTTTAGTTCTGTGTTTCCCCACATGCACAGATAAGTTGGTAGAAGTGTACACTAGCCAGACCTATGATTTGTCAGTGGCACGCTATCGGAACACCATAATGACGCCTGTGAATAATAAATTATCGAAACCACAGAACAGAAAGAACAGATCGAAACTATCCAAAGAAACAATCACGGTAGTAATGATCGGCGTTTTTACGTAAATTTCATTAGCAAATTCGGCACTTGAGGGGTATTATTATTATTTTTTTTTTTTAAAAAAAAAAAAAAAAAAAAAAAAGGGGTATTATTTTGGGCCGCGGGTTGTTCGCAAGAGATACCCGGCCTCGACATGAAGGGCTAAGAAGGAACATGGGTGGTTTTTAGTCAGTAGAAGTCTGACACTCTCTTTCGCTCTACCTAAGAGCGGGAGCGGTTATTCGATGATTTTCCACCCGCCAATAAAAAGGTTATATTTTATAAAATCTTTGTATTTATTCATTCATTTTAGCCTTTTGTATTTGTGTTCGTTTTGTTTAGCATGCAAATCTTACCCTTAATAAATATTTTTTTATAAATAGGGTGTAAAAGTACCCTTAACGCAAACGAAGGGCACTTGTTCTCCCCACTACTGCGATATTTTTTTTGGTCTAGAGTATACCTAGGAACCTCCTAGTAATTGGGGGTCAAAGTTCCAAATTTTTCACGGCTGTTTTTGTGAATACTAGTTTTTCAGGTTAAATTACCTCCATGGCCCGTTTATTATTCAAAGCAGCCACTAGCACATTTTTTTAAGAGTGCCACTTTGAGTTTTACCGTAAAATGTGATTTTTGACCCCAAAAAAAAAGGTAATTTCCCAGCAAACATTTTTGCATAGGGGTTCTTAGTTTGATTTACAGAATGCTTGGTTGACGCCTGTGTGATGGGTTAATTTACACCCTGTATATATATATTTTTTTTTTTAGCTTGGCAAATAAAGGTTCAATAAATAATTAATTAGTAAATTATCTGTTCTATATGCGAATTTGATATGGCGGATCACCTGTATATCACTACATAATTATTATAAAACAAAGTCCTCCGCCGCGTCGGTCTGTCTGCTCGCGATTAACCCAAAAACTACTGCACCGATTTTCATGTTGTTTTCACCAATGATTAGAGTGGTTCTCGAGGAAGGTTGTAGTGTATAATTTGACCGACATCCACGCGGGTGAAGCCGCGGGCATCAGCTAGTTATTCATAAAAATAAAACTGAAAGATTCGGGTTTACTTCGTGATTGTACTAAAAATGAAATTGGGGCAGTGGGTCCAGTCGACAAAGTCAAAGTGAAATTTGGTCAACTGATCCCGCGGGTTCATTTCGAGCTGGGTCCAGTTAACGAAAGACTTGTGTGTGACAGAATATGCGTAATATCTATTAGGTGATGATTCAGACTATCAAACTGGACGATGACTTTGTTATTCGTTTGACATTGCATAATTGATGGCCTCATTAGCTGCAACCGGTCTTTAAATTGGACGACACATCTAATTTTGTGTGAAATATTTTCCTATACATAATGTATGGGAGCGCAGGTCATAAAACTGCAAATGTAAGTTTGTTTTATTTTTACAATAAAAATCATCGTTCGGAGGCAGGTAGGGCAGGGTGGTTATTCAGTTTAGTAAGTTCACATATTTTGATGGGCAACTACGGAACCCTACATTGTGCGTGGTCCGACATGCACTTGGCCGGTTTTTTTTTTTAAAAAACATTGCCCCACACAAGAAATTTCTCCTGTATCGTGGGTGCGTTTACAAAACATTTAAACTCACATACATACACACGATTTAGAATCGAAAAAGAATTGGATGCCAAATATGAAGGATAAACAAGGAAGATGTACTGCAAAAAGATCAGATATATTAAATATTGCTACGGAATATTATAAGGAGCTGTATAAAAGCAAAATTAATAAACCTGCTACGAATATGACAAACGACACGCAAGATACTGAACCAGTACCACCTATTCTAAAAGAAGAAACAGAAAGAGCTATTACTACGCAAAAGTTAGGAAAAGCACCTGGTCCCGATCAAATCACTAATGAACATCTTAAAATATCAATGCCGGTAATTGTCCCTAAATTAACCAATTTGTTTAACGAAATAATAGCAGCAGAAGTCATCCCTGAAGATTGGACGAAATCAATGATAGTTTTGTTACACAAAAAAGGAGAAAAAGGAGACATTAACAATTATAGGCCAATAAGCTTAATGTCAAATATATATAAGGTGTTTTCTAAAATACTATTGTTTAGACTAACCAACACCCTTGATGAAAACCAGCCGAAGGAGCAAGCTGGATTTAGGAGCAACTTCTCGACCATTGACCATATACACGTCCTACGCCAGATACTTCAGAAGTACAGGGAATACAACAAAATATACTACTTGGGCTTTGTAGACTTCAACAAGGCGTTTGATTCCCTAGAACACCACTATATATGGGAATCCCTAGATCAACAAGGGGTCCAAAAAAAGTACATACGCATACTAAAAATCATTTATGGGAAAAGCAAAGCACAAATAAAACTGGAAAGGGAAGTTGAAGAGTTCCCGATAGAAAGAGGCGTCCGTCAAGGTGACCCTATTTCACCGAAGATATTTTCAGCTGTATTGGAGTTAATCTTTAGGAGACTAGGTTGGGATAATTTCGGACTTAACGTGAACGGAGACAAATTGAGTCATTTGAGATTCGCTGACGACTTAATAATTTTCTCCGAATGCCCGACGACCTTGGAAAAAATGCTACAGCAATTATCAAACGAAAGTGCAAATGCAGGGCTCACAATGAATCTAACAAAGACAAAAGTCATGAGCAATTCCTCACAAAAATGTGCTATTACAATTGATAATCAGCAGTTAGAATATGTAAGCGAATACATTTACTTAGGACAATTAGTTTCACCGACAGAGAGCATGCAGAAAGAAATTGAAAGAAGAATAGCAAACACCTGGAAGAGATTCTGGTCGTTGAGCGAAATAATGAAAAATAACGAAATGCCTATGGCGGAGAAACGAAAAGTCTTTAATGCTTGCATACTGCCATGTCTTACATACGGATGCCAAACTTGGGCCCTTACTGAACAACAACAAAATAAAGTAAATATATGTCAGAATGGGATAGAGAGAAGTGTACTGGGAGTAAGAAGGAGGGATAAAATACAATTAAAAAAGATCAAAGGAAAGACTAAGTTTGCAAAAGTTCACATCAGTATGTAGAAAATTGAAATGGCGTTGGACAGGGCATAATAATATGTTGAGAGAAAGGAAAGAGAAATGGAACAGAATAATAACGGAATGGTACCCAAGAGAAAGCAAAAGAAGTAGAGGAAGACAGCCAAAGCGATGGGAAGACGACTTGAAGCAAATAGCTGGGCCAGAATGGCTACGAACAGCAAAGGACAGAAACAAATGGAAATCCTTAGAGGAGGCCTTTGTCGAAAGACAAGCTGTTATGAGGGGAGATAAGACGACTGCCGAGAATATGTTTTAGTTTAAGTTTTATGTTTTTTAAGTTTTCTTACCTACCTTATTGTAATATTTTTAAGTATTGTTTTGTAGGTTAAATCCAACAGCAATAAAGGCTTATTTTATTTATTTTATTTTATTTTATTTTTTACATACACACCCAGACCCGGTACAACTATCTGTAGGCCATACAAGTACTTGTTCCGTGCGGAAATCGAACCTGCAACACGCAGTTCAGCAGTCAATCTATTCTATCTATTTATTAGTTTAAAGATATTTTAAACAGTTTAAACACAATCAGACTTTAATTATTCATGTCCCCTTTGTTTGCCTTGGCCAATCTAACATTCATAAAACATCGTTTTATTTATTTTCAGATAAAACAAAAAAAGTGAAGAAAAATCAGGTCAAGGGCGAGTCAAATAGGCACATGGTACATAACAACACGCCTGTAATCCCCGATGGGTTAGGCAGAGTTGTAACCATTAGTATGTACCCATATTTCGCCAGTTATGTTACGTCCCATGTAACAGGGGGCGGGCCGATTGCCATCAACTGGACACAAATACTCCATGGCTGCTATTGAGAAATAGGGGGTCTGACTGAGTCAAAAAAAATAAGATTTTAATTAGTCCGTCAATTAGATTATCGAAAAATATTGGATACGTGTTTTTTGTTTTATCAAATGAATAGCAATTGACGAAGATAAAACGCGTCAAAGATCATGACGTCATTTGTAGGAAACAAATGTTCTGAAGTGTGACGTTTTTGAGGAGTTCACGAGTTTTCGAAGCACTGTATCGTCTTCATTTTTTGTTTATGTGAAAAAAGTTAAAATACGTGTTCAATATTTTTTGGAAATCTATCTGACGGACTAATTAGTTTTTTTTTGTCCGATCCCCTATTCTAGATGGAAAAACCTAATAACACTTGGCCCGATCTGGGAACGAACGCAGGGTCTCATGATCAGTAGTTGCAGTTGCGTCCACTAATCAGCAAGGCAGTCGAGGCGTTTTATTTATTTGCAGATAAAAAAGGAGATAAAAACCCGGTCAAGGGCGAGTCGGATTAGCACACGAATGGTGTCTACCCATACCGGTCCAAAAGATACAACCCTGTGATTTACGTAAGGATGGCTTTAGTAATAGGCTCCCGTTGTTACCTATTGGGTACACAGCACTTTTTTATTTTTTTGGAGGTTGGGAAATCATCAAATGACTTCTCCCGCTCTGGCCGGAGCGGAAGGGAGTGTCAGACTTCTACTGACTAAAAACCACCCATGTTCCTTCTTAGCCCGTCGTGTCCGGGCCGAGGTATCTCTTTCGAACAACCCGCAGCCCCGGCAGGCATCAGCCCCTGCAATGTTGGAACACGAACGCACCGTCGACCGAGCCTGTCGTCATAAGACGGACGGACGGTGAGTTAGCCCATTACTCACCGTCCACAGGCCCGCGGGGTACACATAGCTTTTTTTTTTTTTTTTTGGAGGGTGGAAAATCATCAAATAACCCCTCCCGCTCTTGAGCAGAGCGAAAGGGAGTGCAGTCAGACTTCTACTGACTAAAAACCACCCATGTTCCTTCTTAGCCCTTCGTGTCCGGGCCGAGGTATCTCTTTCGAACAATCCGCAGCCCCAACGGGCATCGGCCCTTGCGGGCCCCTTCCATGTTGCTGACATCTCTTTGAAGCGCGCGTGGAACACGAACGCGCCGTCGACACGGTCTGCCTTCGTCATAACACGGACGGCGAGCTAGCCCATCACTCACCGTCCACAGGCCCGCGTCTACGGTGGCCGGAAGCCATGAGACAATAATTGTTGCATCCGTATTACAATCGTCTAGCTGACAGTAAGAAAAATACGTTAATGAATTTTGTTTTGTTTTGTAGAACCATTGTTTAGTTAGATAACAATAACTGTTAGCAAGCCTATTGAAGAAAACAAGACAAGTGTTCGTATGCCCTTTCGTTTCAAATGTTGGGGAATCATCAAATGAATCGTAGAGCAGAGGTAGTCTCATGCTCTTACAAACCCATCCATGTTCATTCTAATGGCCTTTGGGTTCCAGGGCCGCAGTAACCCTATTTTGTACTTTTTCTTCTGTATGAGAATTTGTGATAACCTCCTGAATCATTCGCTGAAATTATACAATTTCAAAAAATCTAAATCAAAAGTCATTTATTCAAACTAGGCTGATAATCAGCAAAGGAAAAATAATTATTCTAAAAATTTAAAAACACGCCACACCATGTCAAAAAGTGAACTAAAAAATAGAACAAAACAAGTTGATGAATGAGAACAGTTTAGGTAGGTGAAAACCATTGTAAAAATCAACATTTTTTTACAGTCGGCGGACCGGCAAAGAAATTACCACTGAACTGATTGCAATAAATATTTTTCACTAGCCTATGTCACCCGGGATATCGCAAATAATTCTATCGATACCACATACATCAACATCGGTTCAGGCATTTAGAAGTTATGCTGGAATAAAGAAACTCACAAACAAACATATTTTATATACATCATGAACACATAACACCATTTTTTTTTGTCAGCCGTGTGTTATCAGGATGCGCCTTCGCTTCGTCATTAATTAATTAATTACTTTCGACGTTTATTTTTTCGTAATTATAGAAAAAAACATCCCACAGCCAACACAATACTTGTAAAATATATTCTTTCATAAGTAAGTAGTTTTCATACAAAATATTTTTTAAGTTTTGGAGACTATGATCTCATGACATTTGGAATCAACGTTTTTTATTCTGTCAAAATACTAAAAAAAAATACGATTACTTGACAAGGGAGATGTTTGCACAGGCATCAAGATTATTTACCACAAGCTATGTAATCTAAGATCACAAGCATACCTGCAAAGGTAAGTCGCAGATATCTTTCAAAATGACTTGATAACTCTTATCAACATCGGCCTTGCCTTTTTCCCAACTTTATTGGGATAGGCTTACAGTTTGTTACGTTATTAGTTCATTAGATATTAGATACAAGATCTGATGGTCGCTACTAAAGACGCTAATTTTGTAGCCCTGCCATGAAGTCCTGAAGCATATTATACATTGTTTAAATATTTATTTAGTGTGGTAAAGAGATGAGACGCTGTGAATAGTTGTCTCTTTCCAGCTTTCACAGTAAAGTGACATAATGTAATTCTAATATATGAGGTGGTATTGTACGTGTCTGGTTATGGGCCGACTAAACGTAGACTGGGCATCATCATCATTGCAGCCAAAAGACGTACACTGCTGGATATAGGCCTCCCCCAAATAGGAGGCGTTTTGCCATAATCGCCACGCTTGGCAGGCAGTATGGTTCTTACAAAAGTACAGAGTACGCTGCTGCCCATTCTCTGGTAAGTCCCTTTGTCGCCTCTTACGACACCCACGGGAAGATATGGGATGGTGCTATTCTTTACGTCCGACACCATACGGCACGAACGTAGACTGGTACTGACATGTAAAGAAGAAATGTTAAAAACTACATAAAACTAACACCTCTACTCATACGCACCTTGAATAATCGGCTCCTCCGTAAACAATAGGCACCACGTCATTCTGCAGCGCCGTCAACAACTTCTCCGTCACATAATCTTCGGAGAAAGAGTTCTCCATCGACATGTAAAAGTAGTAGTCGTTCTTCAACAGATACTTGCAATTCGACTCATCGTTCTTTGGACATTGTAATGGACCACACTTCCCATACACATCCACAGTAAACCCATACGGTTTTAACGCATTCTTCAATGCTTTGACGTACCCTTCTCTACCACTTCTGGTCTTACAGTTAGACACAAACCAAGCTGCCGCTTTAGTTTTATTCTGTATTCTATTTCTATCAGCAAACTGATCATCAATTGTTGCCACATAATCTTCTTTCCATCGCATTTTCCGTTTCGGTCCAACGATATTACCTTTGTTATCCCGTATCAGTATGTAAGGGTACGGTACATCTGAATCAAGTCTGTAAGTCGAGGTCCAATTAAAAAATCCATCAAATTGCTTACCACAAACAGGAAAGTTGTCAGCCGATTCCATATTTAAGAATATGTATTGTTGATTACGAGACCGAGCGCTGGGCAAGTCAGATGTCTTCATATTTCGTCCGTTAAATGCTATAGCATCGAACTTGGTTAGGTCACCGCCGAAGAACTTTCGGTTCGTGGTGACGTAACACTTGATCACCGAACAGTTCTGCTGGAGGAACGCTCTCTGTCCCTCGCCGAGGTAGTAGAAGGGAGCATAGTCATTCCGCGTCCAGAGTAGGATGTATTTGAAGTCTTTCGGGAGCTTAGTGGTCTTTCTATAGACATCCTTGTATCTGGAGTCCCTTCCGACATTTTCGATGGCTTCTTGGATAAGGCTTTCAGTTACGGGAGGCTGGTCCGGTCTGGTAGCAAGTTGCAACCAGAAGAGAGAGAATGCGAAACTCGTGCAGCTGACTAGGAAGAAGAACTTGATAGATCGCATTTGTCTTAGGAGTAGTAGGTTGCAGAGGAGGCAGATGGCCTGGGTACGTGGAGACATCTCAGTGGCTTCATCATCGGCCACCGCAACCTCACTGTAAGTGCGGCGTCTGGTTGCATTTGTGAGTTTATTACGGGCCAATATCCAAATCTTCGATACCTGTAACGAGAAGTTGTTTTTTTTAACATTTTTTGTTTTTACCTTTATAAGAAATTCACTAAGTATATTCGAAGGTTAACTACGACATCTTTTGACTCGCCTTTTTTGATAATGTTAGATATACAATGACTATTATTTGTCAGCTTATTGCTCTTAGGTATAAACATAATTTAAATATATTTTGTTTTCTATTTTATTTAAAATTTACTCATCGTGATAATTTGATGTAATTCGTACTTGGCCTATTGAACCTATGAAACAAACGAAAAGTGGGAAGAAGTTAATGCAGGGAAGTTACAGACAGGCGCGGATATAGGTTTTTTGTGTGATTTTACGTATTTTCCAGAAAATTCCTTATATAGAATATTTAGGATGCGGCTGGTGATGAGTAACGCTTTTTGGTCGGATTCGGAGGCGGGGCGGAGGGGGGGGGGGTCAATTTCACCCATTGCCCTCCCCCCCCTCTGTATCCGCGCCTTGGGGACAGAAGCGTATGATAAAATAACTCAGATCAAGGAAGGTCCTGCAGGGCTATTGCGTTTCTTTTTAAATGTCAGTGGCTATCATAGTGTCCATCGATTAACTGTCAGTTTGGTACAAAATGGAACCATTTGACAGTTAATTGATGGACACTATGATAGCCACTGACATTTATACGCAATAGTCCTGATGCTGACTCAGCCACCTACCAGATAACTGCAATATTGTTGATAATTGTCATTTTGAGTAGGATGAGTAGGTTTCTAATAAATTACGACGCGATTGTGCGTTTAAAATAGTAGGTTATTATCTCTTTTTTGTGCGAGATAATGTTACCAATCTAAAGTAATATTATAAATGCGAAAGTAAATCTGTCTGTCTGTCGCGCTTTCACGCCAAAACTTCTGAACCGATTGTAGTGCGAAAAAAGTTGTTAGGGGTTGAAAGGGCTGCGGGTTGTACGCAAGAGATACCGTGGCCTCGACATAAAGGGCTAAGAAGGAACATGGGTGGTTTTTAGTCAGTAGAAGTCTGACACTCCCTTTCGCTCTGCCCAAGAGCGGGACGGGTTAGTTGATTTCCCACGCCACAAAAAAAAAACTATTAAAGAAAGAAAGAAAGAAAATATATACACACACACTGACATCACACACATATACACTGACATACTCACACATACACACACACACACACATGTACATATATTACTACTTACTACATACGCCTTTTGCCTCGTCCACATTCATACATCTGGTCATACACGCACGCCGGTTACGAGTACTACGCACCTGTCCTTTCAGAAGAACGTCACCAATAAGATCAGTGTATTTCTTTCTATGGCGTCCCCTTCACTATTAATCTTCGTTTATTGACATCTTAATATTACATTATAATGAAAATCATGAAGTCGACCCCAACATAGTTGAGAAAAGGCTAGGCAGATGATGATGATGAATGAAAATCATAGGGTACCTACTTTAATATAATTAAACCGGGCCATCTGTTCACGGTGTGATTGAAACAAATCAAAAGATATTTTAAAATAAAACGTATGCCGCGTAAACAAAGATAATAATTAATGATGTATCCTTTAGAAAACGGATGTGTCGATATGATGTTAGTTTGTTAACTTCCTGTGAATTTTGATATTATTGGCCGCGGGTTGTATTTAATTTTAGCTTTTAGAGCAAACTAGCATCCATATTTATAGCGCCGAAAGAAGTTCATTATTAGAGTACCGTACCCAAAAGGTAAAAAAAAAAGATTCCGACGAATTGATAACCTCGTCCCTTTTGAAGTCGGTTAAAACCGGGACTCTAATAGTAGTCTGTCACACGACTGTATGTCATGAACCGTGATAGTTAGACAGTTCAAATTTTTACATGATGATGTTAACTGCCTCCGCGGTCGAGTGGTTTAGGTGTTTGCCTTGTGACCCGGTGGTCGTGGGTTCGATTCTCACGGGAAGCATACTATTTAAAATTGTTTCCAGTTTGGCAGGCTTTAATCACCTGATTGTCTGCCAAAAAGATGATTCCGTTCCGTTTATAGGCCGGTGGTCCTGGCCGCCAAATGGCAGTCGTCTAACCATGTCAGAGGCCCTTTTTTTTTGGCGGGTGGAAAATCATCAAATAACCCCTCCCGCTCTTGGGCAGAGCGAAAGGGAGTGTCAGACTTCTACTGACTAAAAACCACCCATGTTCCTTCTTAGCCATTTATGTCGAGGCCGCGGTAGCTCTTGCGAACAACCCGCAGCCCCGACGGGATGTCAGAGGCCCTTGAGGCGGTTTAGAACCTCTGACACTAGGTGTATGGGGTCGTCAGACCTTACTAGGCCACACGATAAGAAGTAGATAATTATAGATATTGTTTCATACAATAGGATACAAAAATACAGTAATTAGAGCCGTGAACAATGAGTCCGGATAATCGGATATCCGAATAATCGAGGTTCGGATAATCGGGATTCTACTGTACTATTAGGTTATCTGCTTTACAGTTCAACAATTACAGGTGTTAATTATTTTGTTTATGTTGTTCTCTGAGAACAATAATAATTGTCATGGCTTCCGCTACTCGTGACCGGCGGATGTTTCATCTCAATGAAGTTCATGAAGCATTTAATTGATATGCGCCTTGAGACTTACACATGTTAAACAAAATACCTACTTAGTTGTTCAATATTATTGCAGGAGAACATGATATTGTTGCTGAAATCATATTTTTGGCAACACTTCTTGTAAATACAACATACCTCCATTTTTATAGTTTAGTTTTGACGTTAAAATAAACAATAACTAGTTACCTACATGAGTAACTTTAGTAAAATTATTTTAAATGGGTTACATTATATATATTCAATTAGTTGTGACCTATATCTACGCGTGGTGACCTATGACCTAATTAGATACTGTAAAAAAACGCAGATTAGTGGCTACGTGAATAAAAATAATGCTCTAGTCGATTATGATAAAATTAAATACGAGCTTGTCTTTTGTATACCTACTTATCTCGTACATAGATAAGAGTAGGAAACCTTTTGTTACAAACTCATTCGCTTGTATCTCCACAGGAAAAAAACAAACAACACAGAAAACCACACACAACAAATTCACGTTTTTTTCACTGACCATTAAGAACATTCGGCCAAGAAGCGGCCAGCACTAAATTCAAAATTCAAATTTTATCTCTTTCACCCACTTATTAACGGACAAGTTCTTTTTTTAAAATTAATTAATTGGTATAGCATGACATCGCGGTTAGCGTATCGCGCGGTGACTAGTGATGTACCAATTACACTGATACTGATGCGCTGCGATGGCGCGTTGACTTACTATCGCTTTAATTTTGTGACGCGTTTTTTAATGCATTGCCTCATACTGAGAGGAGCTTGGGGCTTAATAATAACTGCCACTCGGATTGATCTTTAGAAGCCGCGCTTGCCTAGGTTGGAATGTGGATAGGTGACGACCACCCATTACATACCGAGTTTCCTCCGGGCCTCGGAAAGCAAGTTAAGCTGTTACTCCCGCCTGCCATAATAGATACTTGGCAGTCGTTACAGGTGGTCAGTGACCTGAAAGTCAGACAATCAGTCTAACCAAGGGGTATCGTATTACGCAGTATTAGCTGGCTCGTGGAGGTCAGATAGGCAGTCGCTAGTCGCTAAAAAACAGATATTCAGCTGCATCCAGTTAGACTGAAAGCCGACCCCAATATAATTGGGAAAAGACTAGGCAGATGATGACGTCATAATGAAAGCCAGTGCTAGCGGGGCAGGAAGTCATGGGATTTTTGGTGACAAATCAATTCGTTCTCTTTTTGGTTTAGGAATCGCGAGCGTTATGCATTGTTTTTTGGTTTGGATCCCCATGTCGGGAAGACATCAATTTTTTGTGGCGACCACGAACCGGAAGACGCAGCGTTGGTAGGCCTCCCACCAGGTGGACCGACGACATCGTGAGAGTCGCGGGCAACCGGTGGATGCAAACTGCCGTTCTTTATGGCGTTCTACGGGGGAGGCCTTTGTCCAGCAGTGGACGTCTTATGGCTGATGATGATGATGATGAACATAATAGTATTGGCTGGGCAGTATTTAATTAAGTTATATCATTATGATAAAGGTCTATTGCTATTATAATTAGGTCCATTAGATTATATTTTTTGGTTATAAAATATTTACAAAATGGTGTCTGTCTACAGTGGCCCGGTGAACCTTTAGAAATGCTAATTAATGCCGCCAGCGTTATAAATACTCACATGTGAACAATTATTAAGCTAGAGGCCAGAGATAAGACTTTTGGTGAACCATCGTTGTGCCATTGTCTATAAAGTAGTTTTATATGGGTTCACGGGCATGCCAGTAGGCTTGATGTAGACTGAAATAGTGCCATTACTTGAGCGTAATTTTGGGAATCCTTGAGCAAATAAAACCCATAAAAACTAAATAGCGGTACATGACGATAATGATCAAAACCAATTTATTTTTTAATTAAGTTTCTTAAGGTTTATTTAAAAATTAATAACCTGACAAATAAATTGTTGATAACCCTTTAAATCTGTATAAATAAAAAGCTTAAGTACCTACTTATTTTTTTTTTTTTTGGTATGTATGTAATAGTGGTCATCTGCCTAGCCTTTTCCCAACTATGTTGGGGTCGGCTTCCAGTCTAACCGGATGCAGCTAAATACCAGTATTTTACATGGAGCGACTGCCTATCTGAGGTCTGAGGTATACTAGGTAATACGATACTCTTTGGTAAGACTGGATGTCAGAATTTCAGGTCACTGACTACCTGTAACGACTGCCAAAGATCTATATATGGCAGCCGGGAGCAACAGCTTTACGTGCATTCCGAGGCACGGAGGAAACTCGGTATGTTGGGCGGTCACCCATCCACAGACCGACCTAGGCAAGCACAGCTTTACCTAAAGATCGACCCGAGTGGCAGTTCTTATTAAGCCACAAGCTCCACTACGTATGTAATAGTGGTATGAAATATAATTAGTATTCATGATGATGCAAACATACTAATTTACATCTTGTTTTGTTGATTATAATAAAAATGTTTTCACCCCAATATGGCCGACAAATGGTTTTACGAATACAGTAAAGTGAATGTATATATTGCATTAACTCACGTGTATTTGATTAAAGAGCTGTTAGCCGTACAAAAGAACTCAGGTGAACTTTAAAAATGCAAGCATTATATTGATTCACGTTTATGCTTGCTTTTACTTAGCACTTGTAAGTCCTACAACACAACAAAGAGCACTCAAAATAGCTCAAAGCTTTATTATAGATTTACGGTGCATTATAATGGTACAAGTATATGCTATTAAACAGAAATAGGCATTATCTTACGGTCCAAAATGCTATTGTAAACCCTAAGGCACTAAAAACAGCTGAAAGCTGTATACTAGATTAACATGGCATTTAAATGGTTCACGTTTATGCTATTAAACAGCATGAAGCATTTATTTTACTACTTCAAATGCTATTGTTGATCCAAATGCACTGAAAACAGCTAAAAGCTGTACTACTGCATTGTGGTTTGCTGCAGTACAACTAAAGGCTTTTCAAAAGCATTTTGACATGCCATTGTCCAACCGCTATACAGTGTAAAGCATCACAATGGTTTTGAAATGCCAATATAAAGCCTTAAGAATTTAAGATGTTCGGTGAACTTTTATAAGAGTTTATACGGACCTTAAACTCTACATAAGTAAACTATTTGTTTTTTTAAATGCTTTCTGTGTTACTTGGGTGTTAAAGGTGTTTTTTTATTCTAGTAAAAAGGTGGTATGATTTTTAAGCATATTTAAATTGGTTCATAAATAGAATATCATAAATAATATTATTATAAAATGATGTACCTTTGCTTTTATCAACAAATTAAAATAATTGTGTTATTATCAAAACTATTTGAATTTTATATTTTAATATTAAGTAATTGAAAGTCATTCTTTACACAAAAGTTTTGAAAGCGATTTTTGCTTGACGCTTCGCTAGGTAAAGTGCAGTTTAGCTGAAACTTTATAACAATAATAATAGCTGCCCAAAATAAATGTCAAATGGTTCCATTTTGTACCAAACCATAACCATTTGACAGTTAATCGATGGACACTATGATAGCCACTGACATTTAAAAAGATACGCAATAGCCCTGCAGGTCAGGCATTAACCACACGATAAAGAAAGAACTACTCTTGTTGTCTGCAGGACTGTTTGAAAGAGATACCGCGGCCCTGGAACACAAACGGCTAAGAAGTATCTTAGCCCTTTATGTAAATCCTAGGCCGAGATTTAAAAACGTAACTTAGAATTGTTACTAAGCGATATTCCTATCACAGCTGTCAAATAGTTACTTTATAATGGAGACAGGAAGTTGTGTTAGTTTTTTAAAGTTTGGTTATTGAGAAGGGGCTGCGGGTTGTTCAAAAGAGATACCGCGGCCTCGGCACAAAGGACTAAGAAGTAACGTGGGTGGGGTTTTAGTCAGTACAAGTCTGACACTCCCTTCCGCTTCGCCCAGAGCGGGAGGGGTGTTTTGATGATTTCCCACCCGCAAAAAAAAGTTTCGGCACAAACAACGCGGAAAAAAAAACAACGACTAAATAAATTACTCACAATAGTTGCGTGAATAAAAATAATGCGGGTCTATTACTATAAAATTAATTAAGTTATCTGTTGTACATACCTACTTAGAGTAAGGAACCTTATTTTACAAACTCATTTGCCTTTGACTTATCAGAAAAAAAAACATACCCACAAATAGAACACAGAAACATTTTCAAATTCACTTTCTTTTTCACTGGCCATAGAATTTACAGCCATTTTTGGCCAGCATCAAATTCAAATTATATTTATAAATTCGGCATTAGCACGAAGTTCTTTTTTTCAGATTAGAGAGTTAGTTTATCCTGAGATCGCGGTGTGCGTATCGTGCGAAGACTAGTGATGTACCAAATACACTCGATACTATGGGCTCCATACTCAGCTTCCTTATCATCAATTTTTGTGCGAATGTGGCGACATCTTTCATTCTGTACTAAAAGATTATGCAGCTGAATATTTTTAAAAAACCTCACTAGATGGCGGTATCAATGCCTTTCAAAATAATCTAAAACTGAAAGGTTAAAGCATAAATTCACTATATTTATTTATAATTAATTAAAAAAAAAATTACTACTAATTATTAAAATAAACTTAATTTCTGAACGAATGCAACGAAATTATCGAAAATATTTTCTGACGTCAGCAGAATAGCAGTTAAAACAATATTTAAAGAAAAAACCATAAAAAATTTCATATTATGCCTGTTGGTATATTGTTCTGAATGGATGATGTTTTGTCCGTGATGCGATTGAATGACGGTACGGTTGGCGCAGTGGCTGAGCGGTTGACTGTTGCGCTGCGAGTTGCGGGTTCGAACAAATATTTATGTGGTGGATAAGTTAATTTCTCCGGGTCTTGGTGTTTGTGTCTGTGAGTTTACATGTTTGTAAACGCACCCTTAGATACAGGAGAAATTCCTAGCGTAGTGCAAAGTTACGAGTAAAAACAATAAATGAAAAATGCCGAACATCTGTATTATAATAAACATTTAAACACAATAGGAATTAAATAATTAAATTACCTGGAAGCATAATTATTGTAGGTACAGGATAATTTTATTAATACCTGTTGCCATTCAATTTTACTAAATTTAGCAATCAAATTATTCTACGAGACCCGCCTTTCTATAGAACACCGACTATAGAAATTGAACAATAAGGTAGTTGACTAAAAAAAATTTCTGGAATACCGAAATAATCTGATGATTGACACAATTTAGGTAGGTATCTAGTTACCAGCAATAGGGATATTTCCTGACAAAAAAAAATATGATTCTGTTTTGTCTATTAGATTATCGAAAAATATTGGATACAATATGTTTTTTGTTTTATCAAATAAATAAAAATTGACGAAAATAAAACGTGTCAAAGATCGTGGGTGGGGGCTGGTGACGTCACTTTCTGGTAAAAAATGTACCAAACTGTAACGTCGCGCGACTTTTCGAAGCACTGTATCGTCTTAATTTATTGTTTACGTGAAAAAAAAATGTGTCCAATATTATTTGGAAATCTATCTGACTGGGAAACGACTTTTTTTTTGGGGTCAAAAATCACATTTTACGGTAAAACTCAATGTAGCACTCGTAACACATTGTGCTATTGGATGCTTTGAATAGTAAACGGGTCATAGAGTTAATTTAAGTAAAGTTATAACCTGAAAAACTAGTATTTACAAAAACTGCTGTTAGCTGTTAAAACAATTATGATTTGCTTCTTTTAATAATTCTTTTTATTCTTTGTATAAAATACACCTCTTTCCAAAGGTCGATGTGCAATATTTATCGCCGGGTACTGTAAGTGCACTAATTAAGTCCCAAAACTTCTAGTTGATGTTAAACAATATAATACATTGTATACAAAAATTACATAATTAGCCAATACCATACCGCGCCTAATTGAAATTCATTCTTAACCAACAAGTTTCAAAGGTGATTTTTGCTTGACGTGTAAGCAAGTAATATTGCGGTTTGGCTAAAAGTCCGAAATAGGTGCCCACAAATTTTATGATGTGACATCGTGTCGCCTTGAAAACGTAGAAACGTTACTTGGAATAGGCAAATAGCTTGTTTTATTTAATACTAGCTGATGCCCGCGGCTTCGTCCGTGTGGATGTCGCTTATTGAGACCCACATCGGTTATCGCTACCTAAAGTAATCTTTTCATCCCCCAATTTCAACCCCTTACAACCATTTTTTTGGCTTATGTCCATTCTCAGGCTCCAGACTATCTGTGTACCAAACATTTAAATCGGTTCAGTAGTTTTGGCGTGAAAGTGCGACAGATAGACAGACAGAGTTACTTTCGCATGTTATAATATTAATAATTAGTAAGGATAGAATACATAATTATAACCCTAAACTTACAGGACATAGGTACACGTGGTATAAATAAATAAGCGTAAAATTGGTTTATAAACTTCATAATAATTTGCTAAAACTGATTTTGTACGAATTAGGTAATTCATTATCATCTTTTTTTTTTTGGCGGGTGGAAAATCATCAAATAACCCCTCTTGGGCAGAGCGAAAGGGAGTGTCAGACTTCTACTGACTAAAAACCACCCATGTTCCTTCTTTGCCCTTCATGTCGAGGCTGCAGTATCTCTTGCGAACAACCCGCAGCAGCGACGGGACAACCCGCAGCCCCTTGTCCCATATTATTTGACAACACGTTTTTTACCCGACTGCGGCGAAGCCCAAAAGGAGGGTTATGTGTTTGACCTGTATGTATTTTCTTCCATTCTTCCCTATCAATCGTCACACTATCATTTACATTCTCCTTTATATCATTCCTCACACACTCCATCCATATTTTGTTTGGTCTTACACTCCGTCTTCATCCATCAACAATTATATTTATCACTATTTTGGTCACAGCGATTTATTTTTACGATTTTGTACGCATTAATTGCAATCGTAAAATGATTGATTAAGTCAACATTAGAAAGATATAAAAACTTCAATTACTTGCTTCTAGTGTTCGACCGACGTTTCGGCTTCGACCATTTTCGGCGAAAAAAAAATCGGTTTGATTCTTGGACTGAAAGCGGTTACGGTTAAAGGTTAAGATACCTCAAAAATATACCGGTACCGGTTTAAAATGAAGGTTGAGCTATACCGGTACCTTTATAAATAAAGGTTGGGCTAAATTCTAAACCGTTATTTAACCCTTACACGATTTCGGTACCGAAATGCATGCGAGACGGGGCGCGGCGCGCGCGGTGCTCTGTGGAAAACGTTAGAACTTACATTTTGTTTGTTACTCTTTTACTTATCTCTTTGTTGTGTGTGTGAGTGGCGCGGCGGTGCGTCAAAGAAAATCCCTATTTATTAAGGTTTAGGTACCGCTACCGAACATTTATAACGGTTACGGTACTACTACCGAAATATACCGGTATGCATTTCCAACCTCAAAATTCCGCTACCGAAAAAAATAACGGTATCGAAATATTTCGGTAACCCTTATTTAACGGTATGACGTCATACCGAAATTTAAAGGTACCGTAATTTTTGGGTAATTCAGTCCTGTTTGATTCCACTAGTTCTACTAAACAGTTCTATAGTATCATCTGGACCGTAGCGACACTTACGGGAGGCCTATATCCTGCAGTGGACGCCTTTCGGCTGAAATGATGATGATGATGATCATTATCATCACTCGGAAGTCGCCCGCTGTTGAACAATGGCCTCCCCTCTAGAACGCCATAACGAACGCCAACCTGCCGCTTGCATCCACCGGTTACCCGCGACAACGTAATGGCATAACTAAAGGGAATATTTTTTCCCACTAGTATACAAAGTCGTAGAACTAGTGGGACTAAAAATTCCCATTTTTTGTATATTAAATGGCCTTCTCTTGACCTCAAACTTGTTCTGAGGACAGAGATGTCCCCCGTCGGGGCTGCGGGTTGTTCCCAAGAGATACCGCGGCCTCGACATGAAGGGCTAAGAAGGAACATGGGTGCTTTAAGTCAGTAGAAGTCTGACACTCCCTTTCGGTCTGCCCAAGAGCGGGAGGGGTTATTTAATGATTTCCCACCCGCAAAAAAAAAAAAAAGGACAGAGATGTCAATCATCGTTGCTGTAGAATGAAAACCACGTATGTCAAAAACGAACTTCTCTCTTCTTTTTTTGTGAAAATCGAATGAAAGCCACATATTTTATAACACGGTGAAACCGTGAAACCAATAAATGACTACTAATGCCAGAAAAAAAAAAAAATATGTAACTACAAAAACATTGAGGAAATGAAACATTTTTTTTGTTTCCTGTAAAGTTTGGATTCTGGACATACGAGGTTATCATTCTACAGTGACGTCATGTGTTTTATCAGGGCGTCTAAAATAGCCACTTTAGCAGATCATAATATGATTTGCGTTAAAAAGCGTAAAATAGACGTTTCATAATAATAACTGCGTCTGTGAGTCTGTGACCATTTAGGAAAATAAATCATAATAGGAAAATAATATGACTTCCTATTATGAAAGGTCCACCATTTTACGCTTATTAACGCAATTCATAATTATTATGATCATGATCTGCTAAAGCGGCCATTTTAGACCCCCTGTTCTACTAGTATTACACAATAATTCTACTTTAAAACTAATGCGGCTTTTGTTCTCACTACTACGTACTACGTTTTGGCATAGGTCCGTACATTCACAATGCTCACACTAATGTGAATTTAGCCCGCTTTGGATTTGCTGCGAAACAATTTTATTATTGTAGTCAAGCAAGCAAGCTGCAGCTGTGCAAGATGTTTTTTTTTTTGTTATTCGGGCCTGTTGTATGTTGTTGTATTGTTTTTTTTTGTTGCATTTTGTATGGACGTCATGTATCTGCGACTAACATATATTTTTTAAATTTATTTATTTATTTCTAGTCTCACAAACTACCAGGAGGCCAGACTCATGACGGAGGTATTGTATCTAGTTCATTTAATAGGAATCTCACAATCAAATCTTAAACCCTGTCCGATCCGAAAGGGGCAAAAACATTACCTACCAAATAAAATACGAAAGATAAAGAGAAATTATTATAAAAGTAAGCATATAATATTAATGCCTCCCAAATTACCACCATTTCCCTAAAATCTAACGAACTTTTAAAACGTAACAACACTATCTTCGGCATCACTATGTTCGATACTTTGATCGTCAATTGCAATGACTGTTTTAATTCTCTTTGGTCAATTGTTTGTTTATGACGTCATGTGTCACAGCCCGAGACGCGAACGACCGGAGTGTCGCCGCCAGCGCCCCTGTGTTGCCATGTGAGTTTACTGATTTTAGTACACTTTATTTAATTTTTACCGGGTTTTTATGCGTTACATTTAATCCTACCTTAAGGTGAAGGCGACAAGGTAGCCCGTGGAATTCGAATTTTCTTACGTTTTTTGCAATTTCCCGGTCAGTGTCAAGTCGTATATTAAATAAAATAGGATTCGCGGCAATAACAAATGTTTATTTACTCAGTAATAATAATAAAAATCACCAATACAACCGTCTCAGTTCATCACAGAACAGATAAATTTTATCTGTTCTGTGCAGTTCATAAAGGTCTCTTGAGTGACTACTTATTTGATGAAAACGGCATTCTTGAGACCTTTATGAACTGAGACGGTTGTATAGGTAATTTTAATAATTATGACCGGCAAATTGCAAAAAACTTAAGAAAATTCGAATTTCGCGGGCTACCTTTTCGCATCAACCTTAAACTACAGTGACACTGTATGACTGTAACCAAACTTTTTTAGGGTCCCAGACCAAAAAGGAATGTCAAAGGGACACGTATGAGTCCTTACAGTTCTGTATAATGCTATGTACTTTGGACAAACAATTTTGCCTCCCAAAGCATGTTAAACCGTTGATCCGAGCGGTCATTTGTAGGTCTTTGAAATGTGATACGAAGTCGAGAAACCCTATTCTGACCACCCGTTTAACCTTGTATAAGTATGACTGTATGACGTTGCCCAAGAACTGAGTTGTGGAGGTCAAATAGGCAGTCGCTCTATGTAAAATACTGGTATTCGGCTGCAGCCGGTTTGCCAGGAAACGTTCCTTCTAAAAAGGTCACATGCATGTTTATTTCTTTACTAGCTTTTCTCTGCGGCTTCACTCGCGTTTTGGTCGGAAAGTACCCCACGGGAACGTTTCAAATATAGCCTATAATTGACATTCGGGGATAATAAAAGCTTCACATTAGCGAAAGAATTATCAAAATCGGTTCAGTAGATTCAGAGATTACCACAACCTCACAAACTTTACCTTTTTATAATTTCATTAGTATAGACAAAGACATTCAAAATATTACTACCTCTGTGTTAAATCTTTTTGAGTATAGATATTGGGTGACCCAGAGCTTTGTGCAAATGCACATTTCTTCAGAAAAGCTAAGGTGACTGACTTACTCACTCCTGTTTATGACCATGAAAAATAATGAATATATATATAGCACAGAATACATAATAGGTTAAAGTTAAGAAAAATAATTAGGAACCAAAGAAAAATTTACGAGAACGTAACACACGTTCTAGTAAATTTTTCTTTAGAATTCCAAGAACTTATTACGATTTGTTTGGGTTATAAATGCTTCGTCTTAATTGCCTTCTTTATAGCTGCAATGGAAATCCAGTCTTATCATAAATTAACTACGGTTTATTTGCGAAAGACTGTTTGATTAATTTAAAAATAAACTCCTCTATTCTACTAAAATCATAAGGTTGTAAATTTCAAATTCTATAGTAAGTTAATAGGTACGTATTACGGCGACATATAAAGTTATACAATTTCAAGTATAACATGGCCTCGCTTAGTATACATTTCACGTACAATGTGAGATCAAGACTGACACAAAGCGAGGCCATGGTATACGAGGCTCGGGCCTGTAGACGGTGAGTAATGGACTAGCTCGCCGTCCGTCTGTCTTATGACGACGACAGGCTGTGTCGACGGCGCGTTCGTGTTCCACGCGCGCCTCAAAGAGATGTCAGCATCATGGAAGGGGCCCACAAGAGCCGCCGCCCGTCGGGGCTGCGGGTTGTTCGAAAGAGATACCGCGGCCCCGGCGCAAGGGCTAAGAAGGAACATGGGTGGTTTTTAGTCAGTAGAAGTCTGACACTCCCTTACGCTCCGCCCAGAACGGGAGGAGTCATTTGATGAGACCCCACCCTTAAAAAAAGTCCATTTTATATTGGAAATGTTCCTATAGCTCGAAGTGTCGCCATGTGAACAAAGTCAAAAGGCCCTTCTCAGCGACCTAACAAAAAAAACTATCACATCACCCTGTCGTGACCCTGTCTCCATTAAAAAGTTACAATTCGACAGCTGTGATAGGAATTTCGCTTAGTAACAGTAAGTGCTAAGTTACGTTTTTTAAATCTCAGCCTCATTTCTAATACTGTAAACAACAAGTGCGTGCGCGTGCACGCGGAAATATACACATCGGTACTGAAAATATATGAAATACCCTATGGACGTGAGATTTCTGTTGCATTTGCACCATTCGCATCAGCGCCGAAAGTTGAAAATTGTACAGCACGCTCATGTCTCGTACCTACGTTATTTCATATTTCAATTATCGATATTATACTATAATATTATAAATGCGAAAGTTTGTGAGGAGGGATGGATGGATGGATGTTTGTTGCTCTTTCATGCAAAAACAACTGAACGGGAACGGATTTGAAAAAAATAGCACATAGATAGCTTATAGCACATAGGATATTTTTAATCTCGCTAATTTGTTCCGTAGGCCAATTTGTCGAATATTAGTCTTCAGCGCACGCGCAACCGGCTACACTCTGAAATGGGCCTTAGGCAGTGCGATGCTGCGGAATTAAATGACATAATTATAATAGGGTACCTAGTTGACAAAAAAAATCTAATTAGTCCGTCAGATAGATTTCCAAAAAATATTAGACACATATTTTTTATTTTTTCACGTAAACTAATCAGTGTAATAATCATCATCATCTATACTAATATTATAAAGCTGAAGAGTTTGTTTGTTTGTTTGTTTGTTTGTTTGTTTGAACGGGGAAACTCTGGAACTACTGGTTGTAATTGAAAAACTCTTTTAGTGTTAGATATTCCATTTATCGAGGAAGGCTTTAGGCTATATAACATCACGCTAAGTCCAATAGGAGTGGAGCATAAATGAAAAATGTTGCAAAAACGGGAAAAGGTATTCCTTTTTGAGAGCTTCCGTTGCGTGCGCTGCGAAAACGGTTTAAGTTAGGAAAATATCATGTATGAAAGAATTGTTCCTCTTTAAATGTTCTAAAAAAAAGTCCGCGACAGCATATATATATATCTTTTAAGATTGACTCACTGTAACCATTTTTTACTATTAAAATGTTAGATTAAAAAGAGTGATATTTTGCGATGCTTATTTAACCCATATGATATTAATCTATATCTAAATAAATGTGTTTGTTAGCACGGAAATTTAATATAGAATATTTGGGCCCTTTACTCTATACAGTTTAAACAATTATCTTAGAAGATATCGCAATATCAAAATATCCGCGCGACAAAACAATTACGCGCGCGGCAGTCATTCGGTCTGGTGCGGTAGGTAAGTGGGGATTCTGGTCTCCGGGGGCTCCGGAGAAATTCAAATTCAAAATATTTACTGCACCATAATGTTTACAAGTACAATGGATTACTGTATATTTAACAGTAATTAAAGTGACAATTACTATAGGTATCTCACCTATAGTAATTGTCACTTTAATAATATAATCGAAGAAAATCTAAACTAATAGGTATTATAAAGAGGAAAGGTAAATTTTTTTGTTTGATACGAGTACGATTTAATTCAAGTTAATATGTTGAATAGTCGGTTTATCGAGAAAGGCTAAAAGCTATATTATGTGATGCAGACGAAGTTGCGTGGGTCAGCTAGTACTTAATAAAGACGATACAGTGCTTTGAAAACTCGTGTGACGTCATATTGCATGACATTTTTTACCAGAAAGTGACGTCAAAGAAACAAGAAGAAACTCATGATCTTTGACGCGTTTTATCTTCGTAATTTTTTTATTAATTTGATAAAACAAAAAACACTTAAGTATCCAATATTCTTCGATAATCTAACTGACGGACTACTAAATAGGGATGTTTACCGACTAAAAAAAATATGATTCTAATTAGTCCGTCTGTTAGATTATCGAAAAATATGGATATGTATTTTTTTTTTTATCAAATAAATGAAAATAGACAAAAATAGAACGTGTCAAAGATTTGAGTGGGGGGTTGTGACGTCACTCACCGGTAAAAAATGTAATACTAGAATGACTTAGAATATGACGTCACACGAGTTTTCAAAGCACTGTATCGTCTTTATTGTTTGTTTACGCGAAAAAAAAAAAAATACGTGTCCAATATTTTTGGGAAATCTGTCTGACGGACTAATTAGATTTTTTTGTTAACTACCCTATTACACAATAGGGTAGGTAGTTAACAAAAAAATCTCAATCATCAGATTATTTCGATATTCCGCTGCATTTGGTTGGACTAGAAGCCGACCTCAACATAGGTACATATTTTATATGGAGCGACTGCCTATCTGATCTCCATAACCCAATTAGTACCTATCTATACTGACTGCCCAACTAGCAAAGTTTTAACTTACAAGTGTCCCAAGACCTATATTTTTTTACTCTTTTAGCATACTTACAAACAACTGTAAGTGTCGATTTAGGCGCACTTTATAAGAGAATTCTCACTTAGAGTCAACTTATAACGCTCTTATTGAAGATTACTTTACACTTACAATAATCTTGTTACTGCTCTTGTAATACCAAAATAACTTATAATGGCATGGTTTGAGAGAAAATAGGACTTAGAGCGCTCTTACGACTGCCCTTATAAGTGTTATTCCCCTTAGATTGCTCTCTGGAAGCTCAATAAAGGAGTATTTATCACAAAGGCCGAAAGAGTGTGCGCGAGCGCTGATGGAATTAAAAAAAATTGTCAACTCATGTAAGTATCATTTGTATTAGTAGTATTTTTATTTCCTGTAATCATTTATTACATTTGCTTGATAGTTATATGTCTATGAACTTAAATAACTTGCGGTGTACATTTCTTCGAATGTTTTGTGGAGTAAAGTGAAATATTTTCACAGGCCCACGTCGTTAAGTATTTAGAATATTATTTAAAAAAATATTAATTAATTGTAAAAATAAAAACTGACGCCATTAGAGATTGATAAGACCAATTACTCTTCTCTAAGATAAGCATAATACTAAAATGTCTTATTTCACACTACCTATGTTAATTTTAAACCTTTTGGTCTTATTGAGCACTTACCTACTTGCAGCCATTTAATAAATTTAGGGTTCCTTTTAAAACTATGCTATACAAATTACCATTTTGTGGTAGGTATAAAGTTAGGTGAGTAAACATGCATAACGTTGCTGTAGAATGAAAACCACGTATGTCAAAAACGAACTTCTCTCTTCTTTTTTTGTGAAAATCGAATGAAAGCCACATATTTTATAACACGGTGAAACCGTGAAACCAATAAATGACTACTAATGCCAAAAAAATATATATAAATATATATATATACTACAAAAACATTGAGGAAATGAAACATTTTTTTTGTTTCCTGTAAAGTTTGGATTCTGGACATACGAGGTTATCATTCTACAGTGACGATAAGTATATATGTATATGTACCTAATGGGTACGTAAGTGGGTACCTACTATGAGTGTGTTTTAAAATATTTTTATTAACCCTTTTTTATAGTGGATATTGACCCCCGGCCGTGTCACGATAGTATAATGGTTGCCATAATGAATGTGGACTGCTTTTTGAGTAAAAAAAAATGAGATTACTCAAGAAGAGGACGTGGCCCTGGACCGTAACTCACTTTATTCTATCACAAAAATGTTTCGCTTGTGGATACACATCATGGGATAACGCCAATGGACCTCAAAAGCCAGTTCATTTCATATTAGTTCAAAGCGATGTAAATAAATTATTGCATGCCGAATTCTTCTGGTGCCGAAAGTGCCACGAATTCGCAACTTACGACCACTATCCGTCTGATGAATGTGAATTATGTATGTAATTAAAACCAGAATATTGTACCTACCTACAGTTTCAAGTTCAGGAGTACGTACGTATACATTATCATATTTATTATTAAGCTAAAATCTTTTTTTACCGGCAGAGTTCTTCAGCAACCTAGAATATCTTTGTTTAACTGTACATTAAAATATAAGTATGGTGTGCAGAGTGCAAAAATACTGCAATCAATAGTAGTGGCATAAATCAATATCACTATCACTACATAGTATAAAACAAAGTCGCTTTTTCTGTCCCTATATCCCTATGTATGCTTAAATCTTTAAAACTACGCAACGGATTTTGATGCGGTTTTTTTTAATAGATAGAGTGATTCAAGAGGAAGGTTTTAGTATATAATTTAACCGACATACACGCGGGTGAAGCCGCGGGCATTAGCTAGTATAGTATAAATCGTGCCGTTGCCCATTACGTTAGAAACTTATTTGTTTCTTAGTACCTACCTACTTATATAAAAGTATCACTACACGATACAAATAAGTATTGTTTGAATTAGCTGTCAAACCATAATATTGAAGGTACCTATAGTAGGTGCGCGATTGGAAGTTTTTAGGGGCCCTAAGGGCTTGTACACAAAACTGCGAATCAGAGCGATGCTAATTCGTAACGTAGAAAACTGCAACACGAATTGCTGCGATGCGACGTCGCGCAGTTTTGTGTACAAGCGCTAAACGAGGCGGCTTAGGCGTGCCCCCACCACATTGATGTTAGGTTCTTAACGGTTCTTTCTAAAAACTATTCACTCAATTGCCACGTTGCGTCAAACGGTCAAACGTCGCCGGTCGGTGTTTATTTGTTACTGCAGAGCCAATTTCGTTTAATTTAAAAAAAAACGTAATTAGAATTTAGTAGATATTTTTTTCTTTTTCAGATACCTACATACGTTATAAATAAGTAGGTATGCCGTTTAAAATTGTTCAAACTTTTGAAAAAGGCCGTCCTATGTTGACTGCAGTGCCCCAAGAATGGGAAGCAAATGGAATTTTGTACTGGCCAAAAAAGCATGAAAAACTGAGAAAAATAGAGAATTCAGCACCAGATACAAATTGGCGGCAAATCAAATGCATCTTGAAGAGGTCTAATTTATTGACTTTAACAGAAGCTGAATACGAACTTGATCAAATGGACAACTTATCAGATACTGAAAATGAGACCGAAAACAGCCTTTTTAGAGATTATTTATCAAACAAACAAAATAAAAATATTCTACAACAAAGCTCCAGCGAACTGGCTAGAGAGTGCTCTGTAGTAAGTACGACATTATCTACTTAATTTAGTAACACGCACGGCATACTTTAACTTCGGTCAAAAACGGCAAACAGTATAGTTTCCTAATATTTCATTTCATTATCATTTTCCTGTTTGATTACTAAAATACCTATCCAATATTTAAAATAACAGCACTTTTTAACTACTCTATCGTCACTTTACTTATTTAGGGTTAAGGCCTCATTAGCGAGTTTTAAGCCTCTTTTAATCGCGTGATGTGAGAACCTGCTTGCGAGTTGCGTTACGTTGCGGACTATTGACGGACAATGAATTCAGTTGATCAAACAAATACCGCAATGTAGTGAAACTTGCATGAAAGTTCTTGCATTGTCTAAATCTGGCTTTAAAATTGTAATGATATGTCTGGCCTAGCTATCAAAATAACAACACACACACCTTATTATGTGCTTACGATTATAACTAAATTGCCTTATATAATTTTTCAGGTGTCTCAGTCAGTAAACGAAAATGCGATCACGCAAGTTTCAGATTCACACAATTTGCAAGACATGATTGTAATAACTTCCGAAGCTCCTCAGTCAGTTATGACAAATAGTGACATTTTAACATCAACTCCAAATTTTGAATTTATTGCTCAAAATCAGACTGGAATGAAACATAAAAATTCGATGTCAAATGTGATAATGTCTGAAAACAGTATACCATTGCCGGCTCCATTTTCACAGAATACGACTACTGGTAATAATACGATCGGCACAAATGAAGCTCTGGTTATAATCATACAAAAAATCGAACAAGTTCAAGAAGACGTTAGAACACTAATTGGCGATATGAAAACTATTACTGAAAATCAGCAAACACTATATGAAAATCAGAATAGTCTACTGTTAAAATTTACATAACACCAAACCCAGTTTGAAGAATTTGTAAAGTTATCTTGTAAGCCAAAGGGATATGCCTCGAAGATTTCTGACTTCGAACCTATTGGTAACGAAAACTAGTTGCAAAATTTAAAATTACTTTTAAAAGATCCGGATTTCAAGTCAAGACTGATTAGCAAAATAGAAGTTGTTTGTAGCAAAGGCAAAAACAGGGGCAACAATAACGCCTATGCTTTAATTGATATACTTTTCCAAAGAAACTTTTTAACTAGCTGTTCCTGGGCAGGTGGGTCGAGAACTGATCAGACCAAAATTGCCCTTAAAGGTTACACACAATTTATTATTTGCTGTATGTAATGAGTCCGATCCAGACTTCAAAAAGCCAGACTGTGAGAGATTTATAAAGACCGTACTCAAAACTCACGTCAACGCCTTAACAGCAAACAGTTAAGAACATCCACTATGAGGCATCGCCAAAAAGTAAATCAAAACAGTAAGGCCGCCACTTCCGAACGATCTGGCAAAGCTGAAGAAAGAGATAACAACATCTTTGAAGAACCGTGCACGGCAGGACCATCAATAGCGTCGTTTAATGAAAACACTACGGGTGAAGAGGAAGAAGGTTCCCTGTGTTAATTTATCTCTTTCTCTCTCTCTCATACTCACACACACACACACGCACACATACACAAACACACACGTTAATAATTAATAGATCTCATTGTAGGTAGGTACATAATAATTATGTAGGTATAGGTAAAAAATGAGTTTTTTACCTATACCTGTAACCCTGAAATCGCGAAAAAAAAATCAACTATTCCCTACATTTATGTTCGTTTATCTCGTCAAAATGTAGGGAACAGCTGATTTTTTTTCGCGATTTCAGGTTTGGTCCCATAGTAAAAGTTGTTCATAATGATGAGTACAATGACCTCTTATGAGGTTGTTAATGTTTTATTAATAACCCTGTATGGTTGTGACTTGTTCGAATAAGCATTTGTTTTTAGTTTGTGTTACAGATTTTAAACATGTGTCTATTCGAGTCACAACTACATTTAAGACGTGCTTTACTTAAGTTTTTTACCTATAAATAAGGTCGTATCCAAATAACAGTCCAAACGACGTGGGCACTTTGATACAAAGAAAAACATTTTTCGCTATTGTTTATTAATTAATAATAAACAATAGCGAAAAACATTTTGTTGCTCTTAGCTTGTGTTGAGGCCTCGGCCTATATCCTAGACATTTTAGGTACGCTACATTTTTATATTTTTTGTTACTTTAAGGATGTTACTCGTGTTTCACAACTATGAATGCAAAATGATTAATGAAGAGTTATTTTGACAGTAGTCAGATTTTATGTTTAAGTTTTTTTGTTTCATTTATATGAAAATTATAGTTTGTATTTAAAGTGAGTAGAAGTTTTCCTATACTGCCGGTCGATTCTGTAAAAATCTCACCGTGAAAACTTAGGTGAAGTGAGTTGGTTTTTGCTTGGAATTGACACTATTGACAGCTCACTCCACTTTTAACATGTCAGTGAACAGTAAATCTCGAAATGGTTTTCTATTAGATGGGGTTTTTGTTACACCACATGATGAGTTATGTGTTATGACATTAAGAGTATAATATGATTATTTAGTACAAAGGTTGTGATTTTTGATTTGGTTGTGATAATAAAAAGAAATAATATTTTATTTTGGTTTTATTTTAAAATGTATGTAATAAAGGTATGAAAAATAATACAGAGTTTTGCTCAATTTTAACTAATTTGCATTTCACGCTTCTTGCTTTACAAACAAAGAAAATTAAGGTAATTTATTACCTTAATTTTCTTTGTTTGTTACTATCAGTTTTTAGTCGTCTTCTCTTTAATTTGACTCAGAGAAGACTTAAGGCTGCTCTCTCGAAAAAGCTTAAAAACAGCGTGCAGATGAAGCAGTTTTTCACCGGCACTTACAAAGAAGCACAAGGTAATTGGCGTGAATACAAGCCTTAATTCACACTTACAACTTGGCTTTATAGTAGTTTTATGCAAAAGTTTATTAAGATCATAAGTGTTATAAAACACTCAACGCAGAACAACGATTCTTTATACACATAATATATAAGAGCACGTACTAAGTGTTAGTATTATTTTAGTACAAAACGTCTTAAATCATGCTTTCATAAGATGTACTGTCATAGTCTAGACACATGTAAGTCTGCTGTAACACCTCAGTTCTTAAATCAGCATATCCGCAAGAGAAAATTGCTAGTTGGGTGGGTTATATGCTATCCCTTAGTAAGTCTGGTTGTCTTGTCAAACTTTCAGCCCACTACCTGTAAGGCCGTATACAGAAAGAAAGCTGATAGCCGGCTACCAGCGCTTATAGTAACCGGTCCATGCAGGTAACCGGCGCAGGCATTTACCTGTATGAACAAGCGCCGATAAGCGCCGAAAGTCGCCGACAAGTTCCGAAAATCTTCGACACGCGCGGCGTCAGCGCTGGCGCCACCCGCCATATGAAATTAATGAACAAGTACGACAACACGTACAACAACGACGCCGATCTACCAGCGCCGACAAGCGCTGGTAGATCGCTGGTAGATCGGCACCGGCTACCTACCAGCTTTCTTTCTGTATACGGCCTAACGACTGTCAAAGTTTTACAAATGTCAGCCGGGAGCAACGGCTTCACGTGCTTTCTGAGACATGGAGGAAACTCGGTAAGTATGTAATGGGTGGTCACTGGTCACCCATCCACGGATCAACCCAGGCAAGCACTGCTTAACCTATAAATTGACCCGAGCTGCTGTTATTATGAAGCCACGTATACGTAGCGACAGTGAATTAATTAAATATATTATTAAGTAGATCAGGTAAGTAGGTAGGTACCGAAATTGTGTCAGTGCCATGAGTAAATCTTTTGTTCTTAGCATGACGTAATAATATATCGATATTTAGATTATTTAGAATAGAATTGAGATGAATGACATTATTGCCATTGAATGACAATTTTACTTATGCAATGAATCACGTAATTTGATTCAACCTACGCAACTACGAAGGAAATCGGTACCTATTTTTGATTTTATGCAAAGACATTCAAATAGGTGCCTACCTATTATAAATAAGTCTATTGAATCTTTTTGATTTCATATGACTGAGTAGGTAGGTGGGTATAAAAATATAAGTATAATTATCATAAACATACTTTAAACATGTACACTGTCCTTGATATAGACTTCCTAATACAAAAAATCAACAAACATCTCGTCTCCCCACAGAAATGAACCGATACAAAATCTCGGTATGAATAAAACGTACCCATCCATTCACAGCTTCACAAAATCTTACGTCAAACCAGTGTTACGCAAAAATGATTCTTATTCCGTACAGTACACACCTGTTGTTGGGTCGCCACACACGACTTTATACTCCGGCTAAATGTAAACGACGATGGAAATCCACTTTCACTATAAACTTCACTTGCATCTTAAACTGGTCAGGTTTCACGCACATGCGCATTGAGGAGACAAGCCATTAAGATTATCCGGGAATCACGTAAGGCACGGCACGGTACGTTTAATCGAATAATTCTGTATTGCACTCGTGTTTGTTATTAATAATTTCTTCTGTCGATAGTCACTGTTGTTCGTTAGTGGGGTTATTTGGATCTGGGGTGTCGTGTGTCCCGTGTGAGGCGAAGGGAGCGCGGGGGCCGGGCGGGCGAGCTTAGCGCACGCTCCGCGGGCCGCGACTGACACAGACAAGGTCACCGGAATATGGACGTTACGGGGTGACTCACCTTTTACACAAAAAAGAATGCTTTTAAACACTGCGAGACGTATAGAAGTTCGATTTTCCTATAAAACGGTCCGTCACGCAAGAGCCCGAGTAGCATACTGAGTATTACTGAGCGTATCGGACATGTGTTACCGACGCCGTATGATTTATACAAGTTTTTTGTTTGGAAACAAGTTTTTACGAAGCTATAAGGTAGCTATTAGTTTGTAATGGTGACCTGTTTCTCGCGCATCGAGCCAATTCGCCGACGATTCACCCCATTCGGCCTTGTACTGGTGTCCCTCACTATTTAGGCCATCTTGGCAAACGTAGGTTAGCGTCTCTATGTGTTACGAATTCGAAATAAGTAGGTACCCGAATTATATAAAACTTAGTGACAGTTCTATTAGTTAGGTACGATAGGTGTTACTTATGTAGGTACCTAAGTAAAATTCGAAACACCCCCTGACTGCCTGCCTGCATTTTTATACTTTTTTTAGGTATTGATGAATTGAAACGAACATGATAAACATACACATCAAGCTACAACAATCTATCAAATTCTTTTAATAGATTTTTTACTTTATCGCTAAATTATGAGGTTCAAAGCTGCTTGGAAAAATTTGACAGTTTACAGAAACTGTCAAATTTGTAACTGTCCAAAATTTGTAGGGTACCCTACCAATTTTAAAATTGATTAATTACTTACTTGATATCCGCGCAATAATTATTGGTTAAATCAGAGAACCGTAACCTCCTCCATCATTCAGTTTAACCTAGAATTATCCAATTATGTGGTTTAAATTACACGCTAACACAAAATTAAATGACATTGATATTACGTAAGTATACCTACCAACCGCAACTACACAATGGAAAATAAATTATCTAGGTACAGTTAGCATCACCAATAAGGTTCCACTTTTTTTTTTGGGGGTTTGGAAATCATCAAATAACCCCTTCCGCTCTTGGGCAAAGCGGAAGGAAGTGTCAGATTTCTACTGACTAAAAACGGGGATATGTTTACACTAAGCAACGCTTTTGGCCTAATGTACTGATTACATTTTCATGTCACGTAACAAACCTAATATTTTTGCGCCTGTATTATCATAAAGTAGGTGTGAGTCTTTAAAAATGACATTGAGGTTTCAAAACCATTTTTTCTCAAAGTCAATCGTTTGAAAGATAGAAGAAGTTTAAGGATTGTTATTATTATTTTATAAGATAGTTGTATGTATTTTTTCTATGGGTCCCAGTAACCTGAAATTAAAGATTGATTGATTGAAACCTTTTAAACTAACGGAGTGAATAATCTAAAAAAAAATTATGCTGTAGTTCGCAATGAAAACTCAACCAAAATTGATTTGAACGAGATACAGTTAGCAATTTTTGAAATATAATACCTATATCACATTTAAAAAGCAATTATAAGTTCTATGTCATTCATACAAAAATTATGAAAAACAAAGCTATCACAAAAGGTGTATTTCTGTTGATGCTATAATATAACAACAAATTATATAAATTAAAGGGGGCTTTCCTACTACGATGGTACGACGGAACCCTTCATGTGCAAGTCCGACTCGCACTTGGCCAGTTTTTATTTCACGAGTAGGTAATTCGCGTTGAACTTTGCCAAATGTATACATACAGGGTGTAAACGAACCCTTCACGCATCCGGTAACCAAGCATTCTGTACATCAAACCAAGTACCCCTACGCAAAAATTTTTGCTGGGAAATGCCTTTTTTTTAATCACAACAAATCACATTTTACGGTAAAACTCAAAGTAGCACTCTTAAAACATTGTGCTAGTGGATGCTTTGAATAGTAAACGGGTCATGGAGGTAATTTAAGTAAAGTTAAAACCTGAAATACTAGTATTTACAAAAACAGCTGTGAAAAATTTGGAACTTTGACCCCCAATATCTCCGCAACTAGGCGGTTCCCAGGTATGCTCTAGAACAAAAAAATGATCGCAGTGGTGGGGAGAACAAATGCCCTTCGTTTGCGTTAAGGGTACCTTTACACCCTATATTATTGCTCGTATCTGTACCTCAAAATGACAGGTTTCAGTGTTGTCCTCATCATCACAAGTTATTTTATGTAGGTATGTATGCATACCGCACTGCATCTCTGTTCATCTATCTAAATATATATAACTCAAAGGTGAATGACTGACATAGTGATCTATCAACGCACAGCCCAAACCACTGGACGGATCGGGCTGAAATTTGGCATGTAGGTAGATGTTATGACGTAGGCATCCGCTAAGAAAGGATTTTGATCAATTCTACCCCTAAGGGGATAAATAGGGGATGAAAGTTTGTATGAAACTTTGTCAATTTTAAACCGATCGGGCTGAGACTTGGCATGTATAAAGCTACTATGACGAAGGCATCCCCTAATAAAGGATTTTGATAAATTCTACCCGTAAGGGGATAAAATAGGGGATGAAAGTTTGTATGAAACTTTGTCAATTTTAAACCGATCGAGCTGAGACTTGGCATGTATAAAGCTACTATGACGTAGACATCCCCTAAGAAAGGATTTTGATAAATTCCACCCCTAAGGGGATAAAATAGGGGATGAAAGTTTGTATAAATCTTCTTAGATTTTTGACTGATTGAACTAGAATTAAAGATTGGAGTTACTATGATGAAGACGTCCGCTTAAATAGGATTTTGATAAATTCAACCCCCATAGGGATAAAATAAGGGATGATGGAGGATGTAAATGTATTAGTTTGAACCTATCAGTACCTAATGGAACGAATAAATTAAGACGAACAAACATTTTTTTGTTCTAAATGTTGACAATAGATGGTTTAGTTGTTGTGTATTGTTTGAGATGAGTCCTTTCATATGGTAAACGAATGGATAGGTAATCTACCTGTAGAAAATTAAGCTATTAGAGACAAATAACATGTGAGTCGTTCTTGGAATTTTTCGGCCCGTTTTGCGAAGAGATACGAAAAAAAAGGGTAAGAAACAGCAAAACTAACCTTCAACATACTGTCCAAGTGCCCGACTTCACTCCCGTAGACGGAAAACTTAGCATGGATATGGGTAAACAAAAGCTAGAAAGGCTGATAAGAGAATCATTGCTTGAATTATTGTTATCAGAAAATGATGCATGCTTCAAACTTGCATAATACGACTCCATGGCCGTGTTTGATATAAACGTACTAAAACCTATTATTGTGAATTATCCAGAGCCCCAGTTTTACTTGGTGGAGCTATAAAATAGGATCATTCTCATTAGTTCCACCAGCAACTAGTTCCATGGAACTAGTGAGACTCTTTTTTCTCAGTAGTTCCATGCACTTTGATAATGGAACAAATGGATCAAAACTTAATCGAACTCGTTTCACTAGTTTCACCGTAGTTATCCCATGGAACTAGTGAGTTTTTTTTTCTCAGTCGTTCCATGGTTCTTCTTAGTGGAACAAGTGTAACTAAAGTTTATCAACATCATTCTCATTTGTTCCGCTTTCTAAAAAAATATCATCAAATGTGAATAAGGGAATAAAACGCACAAAAAATATAAAATTAAGTAATTTAATATTATTTTAATATAATTGACACCTTCATACGATGCCTTACGGGCGAAAAAGGATAACCGCCTCTTTTCAAATTTTACAGGGGAGTGATTTAAAGTTCAAAATAAACGAAAAAAAATCATAAAAAATTAAGTATAGCTCCCGAAAGCCTGGAAATGAGTTTTTATAATATTTAGCATGCTATCTATAAGATGGCGTTTTTATTTTTACGTAATTCAGCCTGCAAGAAGCAGTTACCGTCGGTTATCCCCAAATGGTCTTTATTTTAAAATCACCCAAAATGTCGTAAATGGAATTATCAAATTATCTGATGCGAGTAAAAATGACCTAAATTCAACCCATGTTTTATTTAAATTAAGGAAAAAAAGGTCAAGTCTTGGTTTTTAGAGAAAAAAAATGTGATAATATAATGTAACCAACAATGTAACAATAGTTGACTGAAAGGAAAATTGTATCAAGCACATTTTTTGAAAAGATGTCAATTATTTAGTGGATGTATTTTGATTATTTTACTTTAAAAAACTGTTATCTCTGCATTTAACATTTCAAGTTCACCCAAGAGGTATAGGTATACAATAAAAAACCATTAAATTAGGTAATCAGCTCAGTCTTTAATTAACATAAAAATGGCACCTCGCACTTATCAAATTAAAAACATACTAAATAACAATTGTTTGTAATAAACCCTCGTATCAAAAAATCACCGTGATCAAATAGACTTAGAACTATTGCAATTAAAGCAACAGCTACTTGTATCACATTGAGATCAATGTTTAAAATCAAATTTATCAAAATAATGAAAACAAATTCTTAAAATTAGTGGCCCTTTCAACATCATAATCACTTGTCTCAATATTTTTACTTAGAACAATTCAAATAATTGCAATATAGGTACCTAATCTAAAAACTATAAAAAAGTTCAACTTTAATAAAGTAACAAATATTCTTATGATAGACAATGTAAGTAACTATCACAATTTGCTTGCATCAGTCTTTGACTTACAAATACACATAAAAAATGTAAACAAGCAGAGCTTCTTATTCTACGCTGTCATCCTCGATATCAGACTCAGGGAGTGTATCCTTAACATTACTGGAACTAATCAGGCTGTTGTATTCACTATGGAGAAAATTAGGAATTACCTTATCTCTACACAATTTAAGTAAGTCATCATGTTTGGCTTTAGATAAAGGAATTAAAGATTTATAGCATGCTGGTGGACTAATTTTGGTTTTTGGTTGCACTTCAATACTATAAGATTCAGCATCGTCACTCATCGAGTTTTTAACAAAAATCAAATTATCCTTCTTCTTCCGAAAAGTTACAATACGCATCTTACTTATTTTTCCTGTTAAATTTCCTTTAAAGTATTTATCGCTGACTATATCCCATTTATTAAAGTCTGAAAACTGCAAACGCTCGACATTGTACGGTTCTGGATCTTGTCTTGCAGTTGTGAATACTGTATACCATTGTGAAGGTGCATAAATGATTGTATTTTTTAGATTTTTTTCTATCACGGCATGAACGGAATTATTATGGCAATGCTGCATACAACACTGCAAACATGTGTTAATATCCAGACTATACAGCTTAACTTCCTACTAACTGGCCATACTTACATGCCGGTTGATTCCGTTCATGCCGTGATAGAAAAAAATCTAAAAAATACAATCATTTATGCACCTTCACAATGGTACCTATGGTAATTTTAAGAATTTGTTTTCATTATTTTGATAAATTTGATTTTAAACATTGATCTCAATGTGATACAAGTAGCTGTTGCTTTAATAATTTGTTCCGCTGCCGCTTGCGCTCGTAGTTTTCAGAAAACGATACCGACAACCGCCAATTTAAATTATTTTTAATTCGATAAGCGCCATAACGCGTAGAGTATGAATTGGGATAAGGATAAGATTTTGGTCTAGCTTTTTATCTAACCGCCAAAATTGTATAAATATCGGGAGGGAAAAAAAGGATAAGCTAACTTTTATTACATATTTGTGTGCGGGTAAATATGTAGTAACCTACATTTTTTCATTTATTTTTAACGAGGAAAAAAAGACTACAGACCAAACAGAGTCTGCAAAATGCGTCCAAAACGGAATAAACGACTAATTATGTTTTAAACACGAACAGGCATAACAAACTAAATACATATTTCAGAATTTTTACTTCCAGCCAAAATAGTTTAACGTACAATCATTAAAATATTACAAAAAGTCCAAAAGGTGTAACTTCTTTATTCTTAAATAATTCGTAGATCAAACACCAAAAAAATAATTTTACAAAAATTGAAGTCGTTTACAACGAAATAAATTGACAGAAGTCTATATTTTTCCTACCGCGTAACCGACAAAAAGTTTCACGTAGGCAAACGTTACCTAGACCAATCGACGCAGAAAAAAAGGCGATTCTAAGTATGTATATAACTGAATTTCTCAAAAAATGTCGCTTATCCCTTTTCGGCCGTAAGGCATCGAATGCTTGTTCCATTGCGATAAATACTATGTCTATAATATTGGTAGCCACAATAAAGTAAAGGATTTCCTCGACCTCTTTTAATAATTTCAATTTGACAAGACATGTTTTGCACAATAAAACAGCATTAATCACAATTTTTGTGGTTTTTTAGTAAAAGTTGAGAGGAATAATGAAAAATAAAATAACTCCCTCCCGCTCTTGGGCAGAGTGGAAGGTAGTGTCAGACTTCTACTGACTAAAAATCACTCATGTTCCTTCTTAGCCCTAGTGCCGAGGCCGCGGTATCTCTTTCGAACAACCCGCAGCCCCGACGGGCACTATACGGAACCCTTAACTTTGATTTAAGAATCCAAAAATCACAACAGACTTACCATAATTGAGTCCCAAAACACAATTTAAATACAATAAAACTAAATTCTATCTTTTTAACAAAAAAAAACAGTGCCTTAGTACAATGTTTAGAAATCACTACCGTATAACATATTGGCTCGATGGTATCAAATTATATCGGTCACGATATCAACTATTCGAGCCATGAAAACACTGGCTCATTTAATATTCATACATTTTTCCGTTATCGTGTGTATATCACTCACTACTAATACACGCCGAGTTATTTAAAGCTGGATGATAACTCGGCAACTTTTGTTGCTTATGTGTTGCCAAAAAAAAAAGTTGGCAAAGTATTTCTTGGCATTTTCTATCAGTCCCCCTTTTTTTTTTGTGGGGGTGGGAAATCATCAAATAACCCCTTCCGCTCTTGGGCAGAGCGAAAGGGAGTGTCAGACTTCTACTGACTAAAAACCACCCATGCTCCTTCCTAACCCTTCATGTCGAGGCCGCGGTATCTCTTTCGAACAACCCGCAGCCCCGACGGGTATCAGTCCCCCCTCCTGTCATAAACGCATCGATTCGATTTCCGTTCGATAAGACGTGTCTATGTTTTTTTTAGCATTCAGTGTTTCTGATGTGCATATTGTGTGTATGTGAGTGTGATGTGTCAATGCGCATGTGTTGTGATGATGATGACTATGAAAATTGTATCATAAATCCAGTGTAAAAGTCAGCTATTTCATACATAAGTGTAACCTACACGGTCAAACAAAATGTCTTGTTCTTTATCGTGTGGTGAGTGCTTACCCTGTATTAATACGTGCAATACAAAAAAACAAGAATTATGTATATCAAACTAAGTACCCATAAGCAAAAATTATTGCTGGGAAACGACTTTCTTGGGGTGAAAAATCACATTTTAGGATAAAACTCAATGTAGCACTCTTAAAACATTGTGCTAGTGGATGCTTTGAATAGTTAATGGGTCATGGAGTTAATTTAACTAAAGTAATAACCTGAAAAACTAGTATTATAAAAAAAGCTGTGAAAAATTTTCAACTTTGACCCCTAATATCTCCGTAATTAGGGGGTTCCCAGGTATGGTCTAGAACAAAAAAAATATCGCAGTAACTGGGAGAACAAGTGGCTTTCGGCTTCGTTCAAGCTTTTACACACTTTATCTCGTCACGTCAGGCAACTTTTCCTCCGTCGGGACTGCGGGTTGTTCGAAAGAGATACCGCGGCCTCGGCACAAAGAGGTAAGAATGAACATGGGTGGTTTATAGTCAGTAGAAGTCTGGCACTCCCTACCGCTCTGCCCAGAGATGTGCATCTGGATTGAGGGCCCATTTTTTTAAACCTTGCCAAACGAAATAAGACTCATAGGGAAATTAGTTAAAAATAGTTAAAACTTAAAGCATAGGGCCACGAATTTCTTAAACGTGAATTAAAACTGTTATGATTAAATAACTTGGGCCCTCAATCCAGACGCGTGCATAAAGTGGCATAGCCTAAATCTCAGTAAGTCCTATCTTTGGGTTCATAATTTTTATTCAGGAATTTAGTTAAGAATTTCTTAAAGATTTTAAGAAATTCCCAAATCTGTAGAATGTGACATTACAGATTTATGGCGGTATTTCTAGGGCCCTCAGTTCAAATGTGTCTGTACTGAGGAATCTGCAAAAAGTGGATTTATCTGAAGAAATACATAAATGCGACTTTAACATGTTTTACTTAGATACTTAGGTGAATTAGTTAAAAAGAAATAATGACAGAAAAGTTAACATTTTCGGCTTTATTGACTAGGCTCAACTACATAGATTCACGCAAATTAGAATAAGATTTTTAACTATTTTTTAATTAAATTTTAACATATCGTCCGTTCTTCTAAATATCATACTTAAAAAGAAAATTGATTTTCTTCTTTTATGTAATAGAAAAATTTGTAGGGTGACCATAATGATCATAGTTAGTACCAGTACATTTTGTAAAGCGCAGTCGATAAGTCGTAATATTTGCAGCTAAACGTATTATATAATTATGTACCTACAGTTTACAATTTTGTTTTCTTTATTTGTATTACCATTTTTTATAATGTGATGTTAGTCCTTATTGTCCTTAAGGTACTATTATGGGCCTAGTTGCCTAAAGCAAATAAAAAAATAACATTTATTCAGCTATAGCCAGTGTTTGCATAAAATGAAAGAAGAAAAAAAAAATCTTTTATATGTATATTCACCGATTACTCGAATACCCCTGAACCGATATAGAAAATTCTTTTTTGGTTGAAAAGGAGATATCCCAAGGACCACCCTTGGGATATCTCCTTTTCAACAAAAAAAGAATTTGACCATGATAAGAAAATCAGGATCTGATGATTGCACCCCAGAGAAATCGAGGGCAACCCTCAAATTGTATAGGCACTTATTACGTGTTTAGTGCTTTTTCTAAAGTTTTTCAAGTATTCGCACATAGCAGTCATTACTTCATGTTGATGAAGGTATAACTCCTCAACGGTTAGGAGTTGGAGGATAATTCTGTAACAAAATATAATGGGAACGTATAATTGGTTGTATTCTTTTAGGTTATCTAGGTGAGCTGATTATGGAAGGTACTCTCCTCAACGATTAGGAGTTGAAAGCAATAATAAGGAAATCTTGAAGGTTAAGGGTTAGGTTTCTAGTTTGAATGTTAAATGAATAGTAAATGTTTGTATAGGATATTACAACTAAAAAAGGACAAAAAAACCGACTTCAAAAACATAAAAAAGTAAAAAACACAAAATTAAAGAACATAAAAGTGAAAAACAAAGAAGTAAACAATTAACTTCAGAAGAAAAACCAGCGTCTGAAGTCGGTGGCAAAAAAATTAAATCAAACAAACAAAATATGTCACCAACTTTAAAATCTGATTTTTCTTAAAGAAGTTAATTTTTCACTTATTTGTGTTTTTCGATTTTGTGTTTCTCATTTTTTTATGTTTTTGAAGTCGGTTTTTTTTCCAAAAAAGTTTTTTAATAACTAAGATACAATTTCCGAAATCACAAAAATCATTTAATAATGCTTAGGTAAATTTAATTGTTTTATTTTAAACTGTCAGATCTTTCTAGATCAATCTTGAAAATGTACCGGTACTAACTATGATCATTATGGTCACCCTACAAATTTTTCGCTTACATAAAAGAAGAAAATCAATTTTCTTTTAAAGTATGATATTTAGAAGAACGGACGATATGTTAAAATTTAATTAAAAAATAGTTAAAAATCTTATTCTAATTTGCGTTAATCTATGAGGTTGAGCCTAGTCAATAAAGCCGAAAATGTTGGGCTCTCAGTTCAGACGTTTTAGTAAAATTTGACTTTCATTTACTACGTAACAATTAACTTTTCTGTCATTATTTCTTTTTAACTAATTCACCTAAGTATCTAAGTAAAACATGTTAAAGTCGCATTTATGTATTTCTTCAGATAAATCCATGTTTTGCAGATTCCTCAGTACAGACACATTTGAACTGAGGGCCCTAGAAATACCGCCATAAATCTGTAATGTCACATTCTACAGATATGGAATTTCTTAAAATCTTTAAGAAATTCTTAACTAAATTCCTGAATAAAAATTATGAACCCAGAGATAGGACTTACTGAGATTTAGGCTATGCCACTTTATGCACGCGTCTGGATTGAGGGCCCAAGTTATTTAATCATAACATTTTTAATTAACGTTTAAGAAATTCGTGGCCCTATGCTTTAAGTTTTAACTATTTTTAACTAATTTCCCTATGAGTCTTATTTCGTTTGGCAAGGTTTAAAAAAATGGGCCCTCAATCCAGATGCACATTGCCCAGAGCGGGTGGAGTCATCTGATGATTTCCCACCACCTCAAAAAAAAGGGCAACTTTTCCTGTCAATTGTAGCTTCATGAAGAACAGGCTTTATTTACAGTAAACACTTTTTTACGGTTCTTCGTAATATCTAAATTACCAGTCATCGATTGATCTGCAAGGTCGAGCTGGGTTAAGCTTTAGAAGGGTTACCCCTGTGTTGACATGATGCGTTACTCATCGCACATGTGAAAACTTTTTTTTTTGGAGGTTGGTAAATCATCAAATGACTCCTCCTGCTCTGGGCGGAACGTGTCAGACTTCTACTGACTAAAAACCACCCATGTTCTAAGTATTCTATTCTCATGTACTTTTCAACCGGTCACAAATTCGGACTCCGTGGCTTCATGTACAAAACTTGTACCTATAAGTGAACTTAATGCCTTTTTTATTTTATTTTTGTTTTTTTTTTTGGCGGGTGGAAAATCATCAAATAACCTCTCCCGCTCTTGGGCAGAGCGAAAGGGAGTGTCAGACTTCTACCGACTAAAAACTACCTAAGTTCCTTCTTAGCCCTTCATGTTGAGGCCGCGGTATCTCTTGCGAACAACCCGCAGCCGGCCCAGCCGTCGGCCCTTGCGGGCCCGTTCCATGTTTCTGACATCTCTCTGAGGCGCGCGTGGAACACGAACGCGCCGTCGACACGGCCTGTCGTCATAAGACGGACGGACGGCGAGCTAGCCTATCACTCACCGTCCACAGGCCCGCGTCTACGGTGGCCGGAAGCCATCACGTGGCCCCCGACGCCCGGAGCGCCTCCCGCGGTGAACTTAATGCCTCAAGGCAATATCTACCAGTCAACCTTTGGATTAAGTGGACAGCATTGCGATGTAGTGAAAAATAAACTAAGCTTGATTTTACTTATCAGAGTTTTTCCGTAAAACATGATTTTTCACGCACCAAAACAAATTGTTATTAATTTATCTTAATTGGTGAAGGATGCTTGGTTGACGGCATCGTGAAGGTTTCGTTTACACCTTGTTTAACGAAAGATTATTTAACACTATACCGTTAATGAAAAAAACAAAAAGCGAGTCGGACTTGCACATGAAAGGTTCCGTACCAACACGTCAATCACGTTTGTTGTATAGGAGTCCCACTTAAATATTTTTTTATTCTGTTATAGTATTTGTTGTTATATCGGCAACAGAAATACATCATCTGTGAAATTTTCAACTTTCTAGCTATCACAGTTCATGAGATACAACCTAGTGACAGACAGACAGACGGACATCAGGCTTAGTAATAGGGTCCCATCGGTTAACCTTCGGGTACGTAACCCTAGAAAAACGTGCATAGTAACATTAATAAAGCTAGGACATACATACGCCCCCATAATTTCCATTCAAACAATTCTAGTGACTTTGATTTTAGGTCTACGGTCTAATCATCGAATAATAAATTATTCTTTCGGCCCAGCCTTGGGTTGGAATCCAAGGTTCTGTTTGTATACAGGGTGAATGTATGCTCAAGCCTTCATTACGCTATGAGTCTACAACTCAACACACTTTTAACGGAATTAGTAAGACTAGAAAAAAATGGTACATCATCTACCTAGCCTTTTCCCAACTATGTTACGGTCGGCTTCCAGTCTAACCGGATGCAGCTGAATACCAGTATTTTACTTGGAGAGACTGCCTATTCGACCTCCAAAACCCAGTTAATACTAGGTAATGCGATACTCTTTGGTAAGACTGGATGTCAGAATTTCAGGTCACTGACGACCTGTAACGACTGCCAAAGATCTATATATAGCAGTTAGGACCAACAGCTTAACGTGCTTTCCGAGGCTCGGTATTTCGGGCGGTCACCCATCCACAGACCGACCTAGGCAAGCACAGCTTTACCTAAACATCGACCCGAGGGGCGGTTCTTATTAAGCCACGAGCTCTTAGAAAAAAATGGCACAATTGGTTTTAATTTATAATTTACTAGCTGATGCCCGCGGCTTCACCCGCGTGGATGTCGGTCAAATTATATACTAAAACCTTCCTCTTGAATCACTCTATCTATTAAAAAAAAGCCGCATCAAAATCCGTTGCGTAGTTTTAAAGATTTAAGCATACATAGGGATATAGGGACAGAGAAAGCGACTTTGTTTTATACTATGTAATGATGATGATTTACAAGCACCAGAACTAGTACTGCAGCTGCTCGAAACTGTCAAATTTTACCAGTCAAACTTGGACTTAATGCTGTAAAGATAAAGTTGAATGTCTATTAAAGAAATTTGACACAGTCTAGATTTGTGCCCAGTTGGCATTAGGCTCGCTGGGCTCGCCCCCTATTAAATGCCAGTTATGTTGAAGTGTCATTTAATAGGGGGCGAGCCCAGCGAGCCTAATGTCCTTGGAGATTATAAGGCGTGATGTTTTTAAGTTAAAAACATTAAGCTACAATAAAAACTCTATGTTAGTTTAATTAAGTATCTCAAAAAGTATTAGTCCGGTCAAATTAGACCAGAAAATAGGGGTAAGGTTATACTAATTCCCACCCGGCAGAAAATTGGTAGTATTTGTATGATAAAACTTACCGTTTTGCTGAAAATCGCGAACAACCCGTTTCTGTGACCTTTGACCTCGAATAACTTTTTTTCCAGGTGTCGGATCGATGAGGACTTTTTACATTTCATTTATAAAGGTGTTTTGAACAATCCTACCAATTTTCAACCGGGTGGGAATTAGTGTAACCTTGGATGTCTAAATTGACCGGACTATAAACATAACAGCGATTTGTAGATTTGTAACGGTCATTGTAGGTAGTCAGTGGCCCGAAAGTCTGACAACCAGTCTTACCAAAGGGTATCGTATTACCTAGTATAATAATAATAATTAACTTTTTTTATTTTTTAAACTGGGTCGCGGAATTCAGATCGACAGTCGCTCCATAATACTGGCATTCAGCTGCATCATGTTAGACCGGAAGCCAACCCCAGGATAGAAGTAGATTCCGGCCCTGGTGCATCCGGCCCTGGTGCAAGCCCTGGTCCGGGGCGAGGAGGAATGGGACGCCGTCGCCTCCTTCTGCGAAGCAGTGATGCTAGCGAAGGAGGTGGGGGAACGTGAGAGGGAGAGAACCTCTCGTCCCAGCCGCCGCGGGAGGCGCTCCGGGCGTCGGGGGCCACGTGATGGCTTCCGGCCACCGTAGACGCGGGCCTGTGGACGGTGAGTGATGGGTAAGCTCGCCGTCCGTCCGTCTTATGACGACGACAGGCCGTGTCGACGGCGCGTTCGTGTTCCACGCGCGCCTCAAAGAGAATTCTGATGTCAGCAACATGGAAGGGGCCCGCAAGGGCCGACGCCTGTCGAGGCTGCGGGTTGTCCGCAAGGGATACCGAGGCCTCGACATGAAGGGCGAAGAAGGAACATGGGTGGTTTTTAGTCAGTAGAAGTCTGACACTCCCTTTCGCTCTGCCCAAGAGCGGGAGGGGTTATTTGATGATTTCCCACCCCCCAAAAAAAAAAAAAAGGATAGAAGTAGATGATAATGGTATTTGTGTTATTTTCTAGTTCTTAAATATTTTAACGTCATAAGACTTTATGATAGCTTTAAGATAGTGTACTGCATAGAAATAAAAAAAAATTGTGTCTCTGCCAAGCTTTTTTGAAATGTTCTATGTGTGCTTGTAATTTATTGCAACCTTGTTACCACGTAATAACTAGGTCATTCACACTATAACCTACTTAATGAAAAGGTAAAGTTCGAAAAAAACGCATTTTGTGAGGATTTTGAAAAATAGATACTTATTTTTTTTTCTTTTTCCTTTTCTGTGTAATACTATTGTGAAAAACAAGTTTGTTAAAGTTAATTAATACGATAAGGAAGAGTGGGGTCTCCTAATACAGGCGTTATACGCCTAAAAGGAAACTTCAATCACTAGTTTGTAAGAATACTCTGGCAAAAACAATAAATAATAATAATAATAATTATTATTATTTGAAAAAACTATTGCCGTCGTGCTGCTTCAAGCCTGGTCCCTACTAGGGATATATCTGTAAATGTGAAGTTCCCAGGAGTGGTCCTAGAACAAAAAAAAAATATTCGTGGGCAATAAAAATTACTTTTGGCTTCGTTATTGGTATTTTTACACACGCTGTTTTTTTTATAGAAACGCGAACGTTAAATTATTTGAAGTCAAAGTAAACATTTTAAAATATCCCATTAGGAGGCACTTTCGGACGCCAAACTTGTATAGTACATACTGTAGGTTTGTTATAAAAGATTCTACGAATCCAAATCGATTGGATTGATTACATGAAATTGTGTAGTCACGCGAATTACTGGCCTTCTTCATTTAGTAATGGCACCATTAATATCTATTCACTAGCTGTGCTGTGACCGTCGATCGCGTGAAATGATTCATCATCATCATCATCATCAGCCTATATAATGCTCCCACTGCTGGGACATAGGCCTCCTCTCTTTTCGAGGGCTACCACTCGGGCCTTGTGCGGATTGGTAGATGTCACAAGTATGATTATAAAATAATAATACTTCCAAATTGAATCGGATTTTGTTTACAATTTCAATGGTTTATTTTTTGTTGCACGGAATCCTAATTGTTTACTAAAATATGTTAGACCTTATAACACCAGCTATCTACCAGTAAAAGTCCTGTCAAAATCCGTCCAACCGTTTCGGAGATTAGCCGGAATAAACGGACAGACAGAAAGACAAAAGATGTGTTTTTGTTATACCGTACTTACTTTCATATCCAATTCAGTAAAAAGCTCTTAAGTATTTTGATATAACAAACAAACACTTTTATTTAATTTTTTAGAGGGTCTAGAAATTTCCGATTTATATAACATCACGCTCGCTTGTTATTCCTAAAAAGGTTGAAAAGAAATGTCCTTAATAATCACACACATTTCTCCAGATTATTTTTGCCACATTAAATTGTGGCGAATCGTTTGCCATCAATATTGCAGGGCCGCGGTAACTCTTTCGAACAAATTTCGCAAACCTAACAGCTAATTTCACGAAACCGATACCGCAACGCTAAAGATCGGCAAAGTACTAAAAATTGACCGAAACCACTTGAAACAGCGACTGTGTCGATACAGACAGTCCTCATTTATATACAAACCACCGTTGGTTACAATTGTTCTCAAACACGTGTTGCAAACATTGTTCGAAACAACATTTTATATAAGTAAAAACCACTGGGGGTTCAAAATATTTCGGATAGGGATGTGCGAATGATCGATAATGTGTCTACCAGACCAAATATTTTACTTGTTAAGGCTCTACGGTGGAACATACAAAGTGTTACAAACATACATACATCATCATCTGCCTAGCTTTTCCCCTACTTTGTTGGACGTCGACTTCAGTCTAATTCTCTTCCGGGTGCAGCTGAATACCAGCATTTTGCATGGAGCGACTGCCTATCTGACCTCCACAACCCAGTTAGTAATGAGTACCCAATACGATAACCGTGGCAAGACTGGTTGTCAGAATTTCGAGCCAGTGACGACTACGGTATACAATGGGTGGTCACCCAGACACAAACAGACCAACCTTAGTTCGGCTTAACCTTTTTTTTTTTTGGCGGGTGGAAAATTACCTGTTCTTGGGCAGAGCGAAAGGGAGTGTTAAACTTCTACTGACTAAAAACCACCCATGTTCCTTCTTAGCCCTTCATGCCGAGGCCGCGGTATCCTTGCGAACAACCCGCAGCCCCGACGGGCGTCGGCCCTTGCGGGCCGCTTCCATGGTGCTGACATCTCTTTGAGGCGCGCGTGGAACACGAACGCGCCGTCGACACGGCCTGTTGTCGTCATAAGACGGACGGACGGCGAGCTAGCCCATAGCTCACCGTCCACAGGCCCGCGTCTACGGTGGCCGGAAGCCATCACGTGGCCCCCGACGCCCGGAGCGCGTTGATCCGAGCATCTGTTTTTATTGTGCCACGAGCTCTTCACAATATGCAAACATATATACATTGAGTGCTAAAATCAAAACCCATCCATAAAGTTTTCCGTAGTCGGTTAAAAAAATAAACATCGGCGTAGTCCCATCCCTATTCACCGGAAGTTCAGCTGAATTAGCCGACTACGGCTGTCTCAAAACACGCCATTGTGACGGACAATAAAATAAAAGAAATAATAATAAAAAATAATGCCTTCTTTTGTTAACGGCCGCACACAAGGAGGGAAGTAGAAAATTTAAATTTGATTCACAATGGTCTCACGAAAATTGTCTTTTACAAAACCAGATCTCTTTTTTTTGCTTTGAATTATTTTTCCGGTGGCTGAATTTTGAGGAGAAATTGTGTTCAGGTGTGGTTGTTAATAGATAGAAGTTTTAATGATGGATCGCTTCCTATTGTTATTATTTGTCAGTGTACCATAAGACACACATCTACATGGCCCTACGCAAATTACAAGCGTGATGTTGCTTATGCATGTGTTAGTGATTTTGGGAGTTTCTTCAATAAAGGGAGTAAGTAAATAAACCCATAAAAAAAGCCAAAACTGGCCAAGTGCAAGTCGGTCTTGCTTATGAAGGGTTTCGTACCATCGTAGTAGGGAAGCACCCTTTAATTTGTATTATTTCTTGTTAAAGCAGCAACAGAAAAACATATTTTGTGATAAGTTTGTTTTTCATAGTGTTTGTATGATTGCCAAAGTTACATTTGCGGTTTTTTAAATGTGTTATATCAAAAACCATATATTCTATATAATGTTCAAACCAATTTTGGTTGAAAGTTTTTATTGCGATCTACAGCGTACATTTTTTTTAGATTTTTCACTGTCTTAGTTTAAAAGTTAGACGTTAGGGGCGACACATTTTACCACTTTTGAAGTGTATAATATATCTTTCAAACGATTGACTTTGAGTTAGAATGGTTTTAGGAACCTCTATTTCATTTGTATGACCTGTCTATAGACAACCCGTACAGGAATGATGAAAAAGATTTTTTTGGTTCAGTTCCATGTATCTACCTACCTATCACCCCCCTTAATCTCTTATTTTTTTATTTTTGTATTAAAATAATAAAGCGATTCACAGAATACATCTACGTATCCAGTTTCAACTGTGTAGTCTTAATAGTTTCCGAATAAAGTGGCCGTGACATACGGACGGACAGACAGACATGACGAATCTATAAGGGTTCCGTTTTTTGCTATTCGGCTACGGAACCCTAAAAAGCAGTTGTCACTGTGATTATCATTTTGTTGTAGACCATACCTGGTAACCTTCTAGTTACGGAAATATTAGGGGTCAACGTTCAAAAATTTGCACCACTTTTTTTTTTAATTTATGTTTTTAATGTTATAACTTTACTTTATTCAAAGCATCCATCAGTACAATGTTGTGAGTGACATTGAGTTACATTGAGTCCTACTGTAAAACAAGATTTTTCACCCCAAAAAGAAAAGTCGTTACTTTGCAATCATTTTTGCTTACTGCGGTACTCAGAGATATTTTAATCATTACTTAGGCCGTCACTTAGTAAAGATTTGACATACTTTTTTAACCGACTTCAAAAAAGGAGGAGGTTATATGTTCGTGTGTATGTATTTTTTTTTTTTATGTATGTTACCTGATTTCTCCTCCATTTGTGAACCGATTCTCAAAATTCTTTTTTTATTTGAAAGAGTATACTCCTGAGGTGGTCCCATTTAAATTTGGTAAAGATCTGATCCTGATCATCGGAGATATACAATAGAACTCTTCAAAAATAGACGGCAAATCTGTCGTGATTCCTGCAATCGCTTGGATGTTTATTGTTTACGCAACATCTTAACTTACCATCACGCCTGTATGCTCTGACGGGGTACGCAGATGTGTACAGGACGCCCAGATTTCGAGAGTTAGGTATGTTAAGTTCCATTTTATTGCGGATAAGCCTATTACCGTGACATGTATTGTTAACAACGTAAAATTAATGAATATGAAATATTTGTAAAGGATATTACAACTAAAAATGGAAAAATAAAAAAACTTTTTTGCAAAAAATAAAACCGACTTCAAAAACACAAAAAAGTGAAAAATAACTTTAGCTTCTGAAGTCGGTGACAAAAAAACTGAATAAAACAAACAAAAGTCACCAGTTTTTTGTATGACAAAACTGTCAAAACCTTTACTAAGTGATGGCCTAAGTAATCATTAAAGCTCTTTGAGTGCGGCAGTTAGAGTATCATAGTTTGATGTACAGAGTATCATTAAGCTAGGTGGACGGCTTCTTGAACGGTCCCCTTATAGTTAGGGTGCTGGCGAACAAAAAATCTATATGATTTGCTCGTGTGGCAGACTTTACTAATAGCGTTAATTATACAATAAGAAATATTAAGAGCCGCGTCTGCCACCATGGTAGCGCTGCGTTGTCAATTGACAGCCCTTTAAAAATGTTAAAAAAAATAGGTATACTATATCATTTGCTCGTGTCTGCCTCTAAGGCTGATGTTTAGGAACCTTGTCAAAATGAAAAAAATCGAAAAGGCAGACATCTAGGACTCTGACTTTTGAAGTTATGAATTTTTAAAGATTTTTTTATGATTTAAAAAAAATATATGATTTGCTCGCGTGGCAGACTTGCAGTGTTCGTTTAAAAACCCTGTGAACAACCGCAGAAAAATAGTCTGCCACCATCGTAGCGCTGCGTTTTCAATTAACAGCGCTTCAAAAATGTCGTCAATAAAAACTGTGCTATATCATTTGCTCGTGTCTGCCTCTTTGACCGTTGTTCATATTGCTTATAAAAAAGAGAACATAAATGAGGCAGACATCCAGGCCACTGATATTCCGAAGGCAGACCATTTGAATTATATTTTCATTTAAATCTTTTTTTAATGATTTCAGTGTGTAAGCGCTGGTATAATACCTTGAAAAGCGAAATGCGCGTTAGCAAAACGTGCGATTCAAAGTACCCTGTATGTACTACGCCCAAGGCTTTGAAACTACGGGTATTTTGTACGTTCGCACACAGTAACTAAAGATGACACTACCATCGAAACTTAAGACGCTAGTGTATGACGGTCGGTCTCGTCGCAGCTGCACACATGCATACATACGTATTTGTATCATGTACACAGATTTGTAAAGATGTTTGGGAACACCTCTTAGCTGCCTCGGCTTGTTTGAATTATTATTTTGTTTTTGAATCGTCGTTTTTGACGTTACTGTGGACACTTTTATTGTGCACATCTTGCTACATCGTTCTCACATAATATACCATCTCCACATGAATAATGTAACCAAGGTTTTGTAACAATATTCTGATTTAAAAGAGTGTCCATGGAGTTTCTTGCCCGTTCTTCTCCATAGATATCTCCGCTAGGGAATGGGCAACTACAGTACATTCTAGTGGTGGGTCGTTGTCGAATTTTTGACGGACGAAACCCAAGTGTTTTCCCGACGACGAAAACGGTTGCAGAAAACGGTCGTCGTTGCAACTGGTGTCATTCGTCAAACGACAGCATTGACAACTGGTAATACAGTCGCTATTGTACCTACACGACGAACGCGCAACCGACTACAACTTAGCGCGGAATTGATAAGGACAACGCACGACGACGCGACGACGACGTGTGACTTTATCAAGAGAGATAGTTGAATCATTGCGTTGTCGACTTTATTTTCATAGTCGTATAATAAAAAATCGTCAGTGACATTTGTTTGTTTGTTTCGTTTTTTATGCTACCGACTTCAGAAGTTGATTTTTCATCTGAAGTTTATTTTTCACTTTTTTGTGTTTTTGAAGTCGGTTTTTTTTTGAAAAAAGGTTTTTTTATTTTTCATTTTAAGTTGTATAGGTATCCTATACAAATATTTACTATGCATTTAACATTCAACCAAGAACCCAAACCCTCAACCTTCAAGATTCCCTTATTATTGCTTTTAACTCCTAACTATTGAGGAGTACTTGTACCTTCCATCATGAGCGCATCCACATGAGATTTTGATTTTCAGACGCAAATAAATGAACAGCTTTGAAAAATACATATATGGAAAACGTAAAAAGTGCCTATAAAATTTGAGGGTTGCCCTAGATTTCTATGGGATGCCATCGTCATCAGGTACAATTGCCTGAAAGAATATAACTATCGATCCATAAGTACGTATAATTTTGAAAGAATTTTCTTTCAACTCCTAAACGTTGAGGAGGTGTACCTTCCGTCATCAGTGCATCCACATGAGATTTTTGATTATCAGACGCAAACAGCTTTGGAAAATATATGGAAAACGTAACAAGTGCCTATAAAATTCGAGAGTTGTCCTCGATTTCCCTGGGATTCCATCATCAGATCCTGACTTGGTGACAATGGGACCATTTTGGGAGTATACTCTTTTGAATACAAAAAAAAAAATTGAAAATCGGTTCATTAATGACGGAGATATCTGCATTAATTAGTCGTAATACCCGCTTTTCTTCAAATTCGCAGACTTCAACGAGCTGTAATGGTTAAAGTCAGTAAGTAAAATGTCTGCCAATTTTTTATTGTATTCAGGGGGTTCTAATGAATCGATTTGACTTAATTAAAGCTACGAGCAAATGATTTAGTAGAGCTTTTTTATTTTACATTTTTATATCTACCTCCTGTGATAATGCAGAGCCCTGGATGTCTGCCTCACAGATTTTCTTCGTTATCAAAATGGTATTGACCACTAACCCCAGAGGCAGACACGAGCAAATGATTTAGTACAGATTTTTTTTTTGACAGATTCAAAGCCCTGTAGCTAAAAAACGCAGCAACATAGGACCTTAATTCCTTAAGAAAATTTGGTCGTATTAATCCGAACTTTAATGCCTATCAATACGAAGTACGAGCAAATCATATACTTAAATGCTCGCCAGCTCCCTAGCTATTACGCCTCGTATGAGAGACGAAGTTTACAGGTGCTTATAATTAGGTGTCAGAATACCAACGCTGTGACATTTGTCATATAATTGTGTTACAGCACCATGCTGAGATAGAGCCCTTTGGCCGCGTCCGGGACTTCATCATTTCAGTCCGGAATCACCCACTGTTGGTTGGGTACTTTCTGCCACTCCTTTCTGATCTGTGCGACCCTCACCTATCCGTCCGGGACTTATTTTAGTTTAATGTATGTCTTATATGTATGGCAGTGAATGTTGGGTGTGGCAAACGAAGGATGAAAGTAGGATTAATGCTGTGGAAATGCGTTCTTTGCGAAGCATGTGTGGTGTAACTCTGAATGATAAATTGAGGAATGAGGTTATACGAGAACGTTGCGGTTTAAAAGAAGATGTAGTGACAAAAGTTGAAAAGAGTATGCTAAGGTGGGTTCGGCCATGTGGAAAGGATGAATGAAAGTCGATTAACAAAAGGTATTTACAAGGCAGATGTGAGTGTTAATGCCGGGAGGGGACGCCCTAGAAAGACATACACTGATCTTATTGGTGCCGTTCTTCTGAAAGGACAGGTGCGTAGTACTCGTAACCGGCGTGCGTGTATGACCAGATGTATGAATGTGGACGAGGCAAAAGGAGTATGTAAGGATCGTAGCAAGTGGCGTTCTGTGGTTTCTGCCTACCCCCATGGGAAAAGGGCGTGAGTTTATGTATGTATGTTTTTTTCTTAGTTTTTCTCTGATGCTTACTTTTAAAATTTTTGGGTTTTTCTTAATTTTTTATCGATTTGTTTTGTCATGTGTGTGACCAATAAATACTTGTTCTTTCTTTCTATGGAAAAGAAAAGAATATTGTGCTTACTCCGACGCAATCTACCTCCCCATATTTCACCACCCTAGGTGTGTGTAACACACTCAGCTCCAATAAAAACCCTCATAAAAATAGTAATATTGCAAGTCCAGAATAAAGGTTTTACGTCAATCAATAGCCTGCGTTAATATCGGAGCCAGGATGTGACGAATGGCGACAGTTATGGCCGCCGGATGTGGCCGCCGCTGCGTGTCCACTTCCGGCACGCCCTGTCACTACACCGGAACTCACGAAATGCATATATCGACGGTATTTTGGCAATTGTGAAAAATGAACGCCTTTTTTATTTATTAACTTTGTGGAATTTGTGCTTCGAGAGCACGCCGTTGGTCGCGGCTACGATTTGGGGATGGTCGGTTTAGGCAAACTTCAACTGCTTTTATTTAGTAATTAACTTTATTTTAAATTAAATAATTATGTGAGGAAACATTAACAGGAAGCTTAATTATTAATTATACATACATACATAAACTCACGCCCTTTTCCCATGGGGGTAGGCAGAAACCACATAATGCCACTTGATACGATCTTAACATACTTCTTTTGCCTCGTCCACATTCATACATCTGGTCATAAAAAAGCCATTGTTTCATGTACATATGCTGTACTTTTGACACGCAAGAGGATATAAATATCTTTGGGTGCACCACACAGAGAAGTTCTCAAAGTCTAAAATGTTCTTAAATTGGTTCCCCAAAGCCTAGCTTACGGTAAGTAGTCAAAGCACTTCAATGGATACATCATATCATAGCCTGGCACACAAAGCCTTCCCGAGTCAGCCCGAATCGGGATTATCCCGAGCGAGATTTATTGTGTTGTCCGCGCAGCGTCAGCGATCCAGACCACTTTTGTGAAGATTATGGTCATCCCATCGTTTTACGAATACGAGTAATCCTTATGAGTCGATTGGGGTTGCCCGTATTGTAATATTAACGGTTTGAAACTGATATTTTTGTCATGTTATAGCAATTTTTGGGATTTTTGGGTTGTCCGTAACACCTCGTTTCTATTTAGCCGATTTAAAAAAAAGAAGAGGTTCTCAATTTCGTTGTATTTTGTTTTTTATTTCTCATTTTATGAACTGATTTGAACTTTCCTATTGGTCTTTTTCATGTCCTTGAGAGGCCCTTGAGGTGGTTTAGAAACTCTTTCCTGTATAATATAATAGTGTAAGTACTAATTGTTGAAGAGCCAATTTAAATAAATAAATGTCATTCCTCTCTCAATTAATATACTTACTCACATGACATAGGTACCTATTAATATCATAATATATCTTAATTCATATAATTGAGATAATTGCATCATCATCTAGCCTTTTCCAACTATGTCAGGGTCGGCTTCCAGTCTAACCGGATGCAGCTTAATACTAGGTAATACGATACCCTTTTTTGGTAAGACTGGATGTCAGAATTTCAGGTCACTGACTACCTGTAACGACTGCCAAAGACCTAAATATGGCAGCCGGGACCAACAGCTTAACGTGCTTCCGAGGCACGGAGGAAACTCGATATGTCGGGCGGTCACCCATCCACAGACCGACCTAGGCAAGCACAGCTTTTACCTAAAGATCGACCCGAGTGGCAGTTCTTATTAAGCCACGAGCTCCTCCAGATAATTGCATATCCAGCTGAATAAAAACAAAATAATAGTCTTGCCCAAAGTCCAGACAATTTGCGAACGTCGTAATCGGCTTACCCACCGATCGCTAACGGATGGTAGAACAAATGCTCAATAGAGGTGTAAGGTTTGGGCAGCTCATGGCAAAAAATATCAGCCGATCGGTCGGATCACGGGTTAAGGTACACTTTCCGAGGTCAGTCCGTGGATGGGTGACTATTCATTACGTACAATTTTTTTAAACAAAAGCCTTGTTCAATGCTGTCATTAGTGTCATGATTTACTTGCATGATATACTAATATTATGAAAGTAAAGTGATGTTGGTGAGGTGTAGAGGATTCCCTCTACACCTCAAGGATTCTCGAGGATTCCCTCGGGAACTAACAATTCTAAAAGAAAATGAATTGTGGACTAGACCAAAGGAGTATGTAAGGATCGTAGCAGGTGGCGTGCTGTGGTTCCTGCTTACCCCCATGGGAAAAGGGCGTGAGTTTATGTATGTCTGTATGTATGTTTATTAACAGAAGCCCGTCTGTGAACGTGTTCTAGTCCCGTTGCTATAAATCACAACAAAAGTCTTGACAAAATCAGTCTGACAACAAAAACACACCACCTCTTTTACTGAAGCTGGTTAAAAACAATTGAGTATGTACTTATACACACACACACGCGCAAACTACAGAAGTCAGCGGAATCCTTACAGCGAACAGACTGTTACAAGCAGTATATTCACAACTTCATACATTCCTACAATATGTCGCCAGTAGGACAACGATCCGTGTTATTGCGAGACTTTTCAATAATTTATATCATAACACATGGAGTGTGGGGACCCTACGTATCGAAAGTGTTCCCTTTCGTCTTTTACGAGCAAACATGTGTTAACAAATGTTCGGATATGAATTTGGATATGTTTTGTTGAAATAGTACCTCTGTGGCCATTTGTGGAGTTACTGGAATAGGTACTACATGTTATATTGGCAAATAAAACTTAAAAATAACCATATATATAAATAACTGACTTCCAAAAAAGACTAAAAAGCCTAAAATGACTTTACTTTAGGAAATCGGTGACTTTGTTTGTTTCATTCACCTTTTGCTACCGACTTCCGAAAGTTTATTTATTATATTATTTATATTTGATTTTAGAATCGTGAATCGTGGCTTAATAAGAACTGCCACTAGGGTCAATCTTTAGGTAAAGCTGTGCTTGCCTTGGTCGGTCTGTGGATGGGTGACCGCCTGACATAACGAGTTTCCTCCGTGCCTCGGAAATCACGTTAAGCTGTTGGTCCCGGCTGCCATATATAGATCTTTGGCAGTCGTTACTGGTAGTCAGTGACCTGACATTCTGACATCCAGTCTTACCAAAGAGTATCGTATTACCTAGTATTAACTGGGTTGTGGAGGTCAGATAGGCAGTCGCTCCATGTAAAATACTGGTATTCAGCTGCATCCGGTTAGACTGGAAGCCGACCCCAACATAGTTGGGAAAAGGCTAGGCAGATGATTTGATTTTAGAATTAGGTGAGTTTCTAAACATCATCTGCCTCCTTGCTCTAGTGAACGCGACTGCTGTGCATAAGGTCCTGGCTTCGATTACCTTGTCGGGTAAACTGATATTGCGTTTTCCCATCACGTCCTCATCTAACAGTTTTAAATTCTTTGTACGGACTCTTCTAAACGTATCCAATTTAACGCGAAAGGTCGGAACTAAAGCGCCTACCAGAAATTTAAAAGCAATAATACGTCCACGAAACAATTATAGCTCTAAAGTCTCTCAATTCACATTGCGGGGCGAGCAACCTACTCTAGACGGGCTATATTCGGTTTCAGAGTATACTGACACAGATAGATACAGAAGACTAATATTACAGAAAGAAAGAAAAAAAAATGAACATTTTTGATGAACTAAACCAGGACACCAAGATAAAACACAAATGGACTTGGCACAGAGATTAATGAAAGGAATTTGCACGTGGCTGAGATGAGAATGCTAAGAAGTGTTACGTGAAGTGATACCTACAACAACAATGAGTACATAAGAGGAAGTCTGAAAATGGCGCCGGTAACCGAAAAGTTGTGCGGTAATCGGTTGTCGTTTGGGCATGTGATGCGGAGGAATGAGAAAAATGTCGTGAGGAAAGTTTTGAGTGTCTATGAGGGGTATAAGGTAAGGGGTAAGGTAATAGTAGAGGAAAACCAAAGAAACGATGGATGGACTGTTACAAGGTGATATGGCATGAAATAATGTGTTTGATGAGATGACGAATAATAAAGAAGTATGGAACAAGAAGACATGCTGCGCTGACCCCAAATGATAAATATGGATAAGGCAAAGAGAATGATGATGGACTGGCACAGTGACTGTTTGTATACCAGGGACATTAGACAAGGTTACCCGTTCCGGAGTTTCAATCAGGTTATGTGAAAATTCTTAGAGTGAAGACTAACCTGTATAATAAGCTTTATAACCGGTTCAAGAGCCTCCACACGATGGTTGACGGAAAATATTACTTTCCTATTGAACAGGATTTTGCTAACCATTTCATGACTATATTTTTTTTGCATGGAACCCTAAATCATTTTCTAAATTAAAAGTAGCCTCAGCCACTCTTTGTAACATCAGCTATGGTGCCAGTATGCTAGCCGTTGCGTCGATACCCTTACGCCCCATCTCATACTGCAAGCGCATCAGGTTGTGCTGGCGCAGCTGTTGGCAAACCGCGAACCGCGGAAATACTGTACCTACCTAACGTTCCGAGCTCGTATTAGTAGCTAAAGTTTCGAGCCGTTTGGTATCGAAAATTTCGGGTGATGGGGCTCGAGTGCATAAATCTCCTTTGAAGAAAATCTCTCGCCCACTGTTTGATAATTTACGAGAGCAGAAGGCTGGATCTTTCTTAGGTTCGTGCGTACAGTATCAATCGTTGTGCAGAGCTAACCTTCTGTTCTTACTTATCTCTTAGGACGATAGACTTCGAATTCCCACTTTTCCGCCCGTTCTAACGTTCTCGAGGCTTCACAGGCCGCTTAAGCCGAAACCGCACAAATACAGACAGACGAGGTCCAGATCAGTCGTATACTGGAGTTGAGCTTTTCATAAATTGACGTAATACTGCACTGTACCTACATGTATTTTCCAGGTTGGTCTGTAGATGGGTGACCATACATTACATACCGAGATTCCAGCGTGCCTCGGAAAGCACGTTAAACCGGCGTTGAACGCGGCTGTCATCAGTACATTTTCATCTTAAAAATTCTGACTACCGAAAGGTAGTCAGAATTTTTAAGATGAAAATGTAATACCACTGATGTGATTATATAATACCACTTTGGTGCGAAAGCACCAAAGTGGTATTATATAATCCAGTACTAACTGGGTTGTGGAGGTCAGGTTCAGTTCCTCCATGTAAAATACTGGTAAATACCAGCAGCATCCGGTTAGACTGAAAGCCGACCTAAACATAGTTGGGAAAAGGCTAAGCAGATGATGACCATGTATTTTCTATTAATTTCATACTTTCGGTACCTACTATAACTATGTTATTTTAGTAGTGAGACTGTGAGATACTTAGCACAGGAAGAAACATACTTGAATATTAACAAAACCAAATTAAGCTGATCTGTCGTTATACAGAAAGCTTATATAAAGCGAGGTTAGATTATACTGGATTTGTATAGCTTGATGTGTATGTGTACAGCCGTGGAGCCTAGATTTATACCCAGTTATTGGCAATGGGATCGCCTCTATTACACGGGACTTACACATAACTGACAGATTGTCTGTAGATGTGCACAATTCGGTACACCTCTACCTAACCCTTTTAGGAACACAGGTGAGTGTGTAACAACAGACTTTTAATACAAAAAGTAAGCCAAACATCGAAGATTACTCTAATGCATTTTTTGACGATATTAGTTTCGTACATAAAACCGCCAAAAGTATACAGATTTAAAAGAAACACTACACTCAGCATTGGGTGTCCAAATGTTGAGCAAGAGAAAGTGAGAGAGAGATGAGAGTTTATTCTTGAGGACAAACTAAAGTACAAAAGCGAAGGACCGAACTGAATAACATACGAACAGGGGCCGGTACCTACTGAGTAACGAAGAGTGTTCGGTGGCGAGCGAAGCGAGCTCCGCTGCTCGCTACGCCAGATTACATATTTTGTCCTGTACACGGCAAACCTAGCCCGTTCCTTGTCATAGAGGGGAGACCTATGTCCCAGCAGTGGAAATATCAGAAGTTGGTTAATATTGTGAAAGAAAGAAAAAGTATTTATTGGTCTCACACAGGGCAAGAAATTAATAATAAAAAATTGACAAAAAAGAAAACAAGAGAAACACGTTTATGGTAATGCTTATGCCACTTGGGGGGGGGGGGGGCATCGTCTTCCTGTCGGGGCTGCGGGTTGTTCGAAAGAGATACCGCGGCCTCAGACACAAAAGGCTAGGACGGAACATGGGTGGTTTTTAGTCAGTAGAAATCTGACACTGTCTATCGCTCCGCCCAGAGCGGGAGGAGTCATATTTTGATGATTGCTAACCCAACAAAAAAAAAAAGTGGGCATCGTCTTCGTCACTCGAGCTTGTTTCTTAACCTTTATAGATATGCTACTTTCACTATCACTATCAAAATGCTATTTATTTTTGTAACTTACGTTTATTTTCTCAAAATATAGTTATAATATGTGTGTCATTGGGCTTTGCCGTCAGGAATTTCTCAGTAGCAGCCACGGAATCTGGATTTGTGCCCGGTTGATGACAATAGGCTCGCCCCCTATCACATGTTACTAAGCATAACTGGCGAAATGTGGGTGTACTAACTAATGGGTACGGCTAGGCAACTGGGCTTATCCCAGTTGTATACGTCCCTGTGTGCCTATTGGGCTTGTTCTGTTCTGTCTCCTGCTGATATTAAAGTGAAAATTATGTTTATACCATACCTACTCTAAAAAGCTTATTTTATTCACGCAAAACAGTGAATAAAAAGGCCTTTTATTCACTGTTTTGTTTTTATTCACTATTTTGGTGTTTGACTTTGGAACACAAAAATATATCCGGTCTCTATTTCAATGCTTACACAAACTCCTTGCGCTAAGATTCGAAATTCAAAACTCTTTGGTGCAAATAAATTCTCGAGATTTGATTGGTCGATATTTGCGACAAGGAGTTTGGCATTAGATTAATAAATATTGTTTCACAAGTTGACCACCCTAATGATAATAATAAGAAAATTACGCTTAATTTCAGTCATTGCTCTAATTTTAATGTCCATTTCAATTAATGTAACAATTCTTATTTCTTGATTAAATTTCTATTTTCGCTTAAATTATGTCTTTTCTCGTAGTCATGATATAAAGTATAGTATGCAACTCCTGAATAAAGTACGAATTTATATCGAGGGCCATGAATCACTCGCGTCGTTCAGGATTCTAACAGTTGAATCACTCGCTGCGTTCGTGATTCAATCATTAGAATCCTTCACTTGCTCGTGACTCATCTACGGCCCTCGCTTTAAATCCGTCCTTTATTCACTAGTTGCATAATATACTATTATACCATACCTACTCTAAAAAGCTTATTTTATTCACGCAAAACAGTGAATAAAAAGGCCTTTTATTCACTGTTTTGTTTTTATTCACTATTTTGGTGTTTGAATTTGGAACACAAAAATATATCCGGTCTCTATTTCAATGCTTACACAAACTCCTTGCGCTAAGATTCGAAATTCAAAACTCTTTGGTGCAAATAAATTCTCGAGATTTGATTGGTCGATATTTGCGACAAGGAGTTTGGCATTAGATTAATAAATATTGTTTCACAAGTTGACCACCCTAATGATAATAATAAGAAAATTACGCTTAATTTCAGTCATTGCTCTAATTTTAATGTCCATTTCAATTAATGTAACAATTCTTATTTCTTGATTAAATTTCTATTTTCGCTTAAATTATGCCTTTTCTCGTAGTCATGATATAAAATATAGTATGCAACTCCTGAATAAAGTACGAATTTATATCGAGGGCCATGAATCACTCGCGTCGTTCAGGATTCTAACAGTTGAATCACTCGCTGCGTTCGTGATTCAATCATTAGAATCCTTCACTTGCTCGTGACTCATCTACGGCCCTCGCTTTAAATCCGTCCTTTATTCACTAGTTGCATAATATACTATTTTTTCCTACTCCTCCGCTATTATTTTCTGATTAATTTTGTTGTGGGATCCAAGACAGTTTAATCGTTTCTTTGGGACTTCGTCGGGCTTCATTGTCTCGGCGCTTTTCTTGTGGTCGCCACTGTTGAATCTGGCATACAGGAGTTACAGTGGTTTGGGAATAGTGTGGAGGGCTTGTCCCAATTTAAACTAATGGGTACATCTCTGCCTAAACTACGGGGAATACAGGCGTGATGTTATGTTTTAGTAATAATCAATTGTACTTCTTATTACAAAACACAATAAAAAACTTTACTAGATTTTCTAAACCGAGCTTGTGACATTTGTTTAATCTATATTTGTGTTTATTACTTGATTTTATTTTTTGAGACTAAAAGTACCATTGATGGTACTGTCTAATGATACCACGGTGAACCTCAAGAGATTTTTCGGTGCCGTTGACGTACACATTTCTTTTAGTTCCCTGTACTGTCCCACTGCGGGCCAAAGGCCTCCCCAATTCTTTCCACGTACTCTTATCTCGTGCCGTCTCGAACCTGCCCTCGCGACACGCGTGTAGATCGTCTCGTCACCACTACACCACGCTTAATTCCGTTAGTCAAAAGTTTTGGCAAAAGGAATCCGCTTCGCTCGTCACTCAGTCCTCACTCGGTGAATTCAATCAGTTTCACTGGCAAGGTGATCGCGGGATGTAGGGGCGCGTGCATAAATAATGCGCGGCGCCTCCGACCACCCTTAGTCGACCACCACGAAATATTGCTCACTTTCACCGCGTAGGTCTTAGCTTCGTTGTTTCAAGTCGACGTGTCTATGTGTACTCGAAAGACATTGAGGAGTCTTTTGTCAACTGGACCCACTTGCTACTGGACCCATCGAAGAAGTTAAAATGTGATTTGGGTGAAAGATTCCGCGGGTCCAGTTCGAGTGGGTCCTGTTGACCAAAGACGCACAGTTTCGCGGTCTCACGTCTCATATTGTGCCTCGTATACCCACCCTTGATGAACCCAGCAAGATAAAAAGATTATACTAAAGTCCATATAACATTTCCAAACTTAATATCAATTTTACCTTTCCAATAAAACAGCAAGCAGGTATTGTGACGTCACTAGTCCCCAATAAGGGTATTTTATCGGGGTAGCACATAAAAGGCACCGGTCACCTCGCATTTCAAACAAAACTGGCTACTTGTCGATGGTTACTACACTAGTTTCTAAACGAACATTTTTACGAGCAGATTCATTGCTTGTTTTCTTCGCCTTTTTTTGTGGTTGGGAAATCATCAAATGACTCCTCCCGCTCTGGAGCGGAAGCGAGTGTCAGACTTCTACTGACTTACAACCAGCCATGTTCCTTCTTAGCTCTTTGTGTCCGGGACCGCGGTATCTCTTTCAAACAAACCGCAGTCCCGGCAGGGTTTTCTTTGCCTATGATTCCCAAAATTATTTAACTGCCATTAGCTTCAACCAGAACTCGACCACCACGACAATGTTGGTGGTGGTTACGTGTTAGTCCTTTAAAGTGGTGGAATTGTGCAAAGAGCAGGACAGTAGATGAGCCATGGTTTGTGGTGACGCACCTTTCTAAAACTCAGCTAAATCGGAACACCTCACAGCTATTTGGTATACACGCAGAAATATTTATAATTCAAGATTACTGGCAATATTGATTACAATTTTGTTTTATAAATGGTTTGACATTAAGCGACCGATGACAAACGCTGTATCGTTTGACATTAGTCTCAAAATGTTTCTGTGTAATATAAAAAGGAAATGTAAGTTAGCTGGCTGTATACTTAATATGTACTTTGTTCGACCGTACGTATTTAATCCCACCTGACTTTGCAGTCAGTTTAGACTTTAGAATTCTCCGGGTGGGCCAGGCAATTGTTCGCCCACATTGCTCAGTTTTGGGCAAACAAAGAGATTTAAGACTAAATTTGTTTAAATATGTATAAACTCACACCCTTTTCCCGGCAGGCAGAAACCACAGGACGCCACCTGCTACGATCCTTACATACTCCTTTTGGCTCGTTAATTTTGGCTGGTCAGATACTCACGCCGATTGTGAGTACTACGCACCTGTCCTTTCTGGAGAACATCAGCAATAAGGTCTGTGTATGACTTTCTAAGGCGGCCCCTCCTGGCGTTGCCAATGACATGTGCGTTGTAAATACTTTTCGTTTATCGACTTTCGCTAATTCTCTACACATACCAAGACTACTTGGGAGTAAGTCGTTAATCTGTAAGGAGTTACATAAAGTCATGTTCGTGAGGTGTCTCATGCGCCAGGGATTAATCTCTGAACGTTCGTGAGATGCTGTAATCCCGCTGAAGATTATTATCGTCACATATTGACGCAATTAACACGCCTGCCAAAGGGCTAAGCAGAAGCGTATCCCCACACCTATTTAGCTCATGTTTAAACTTCATGTAACTGGGTCGAGTCTTAATTGTCACAAACCGTCATAAATGCAGCCCTGAGCCTAAATTGATGCCTTAAATTAGAGTGTTTTTCATCATCTTTTTCAACCGACTTCCAAAAAGGAGGACGTTCTCAATTCGTCTGTTTTTTTTTTTTTTTTTGTATGTTTGTTTCCGGATATCGGCGTCATTAATGAACCGATTTTCAAAATTTGAATTCAAAAGAGTATACGAAACGGTATACTCCCGAGGATTCCATTGTCACCAAGTCAGGATTTGATGATGGGCACTTGTTACGTTTTCCATATATTTTCTAAAGCTGTTCATGTATTTGCGTCTGATAATTATAATCTCATGTGGATGTGCTGATGATGGAAGATACAACTTCTCAATAGTTAGGAGTTGAAAGAAAATTCTGTCAAAATTATACGTACCTAAGGACCGATAGTTGTATTCTTTCAGGCTATTATGTTAACCTGATGATGATGGCATCCCAGAGAAATCGAGGGCAATCTTCAGATTTTAAAGGCACGTATAACGTGTTTCGTGCTTTTTCTAAATCTATTCAAGTACGAGTATTCGCATCTAGCAGTCAACACTTCATGTTGATGAGCTGTTGATGGAAGGTATAACTCCTTAACGGTTTGGAGTTAGAGGATAATTCTTTAATAAAATATTATGGGGACGTACACACACATGGTTGTATTCTTTCAGGTTATCTAGGTGAACTGATTATGGAAGGTACTACTCCTCAACGGTAAAGAGTTGAAAGCAATAAAGGGAATCTTGAGGGTTTGGGTTCGGTTTCTTGGTTGAATGTTAAATGCATAGTAAAAGGGGTAAAAATACAGGAAATTAAACGAACAAAATATGTCACCGACTTCAGAAGCAGATTTTTCTACTGAAGTTTATTCAGCACTTTTTTGTGTTTTTGAAGACGGCTTTCTTTTTTGAAAAAAAGTTTTTTTTTTAATATTAAATGGGTCATCCCTCGACCTCATTTCTGTCCTCAGGACAATATTGAGGAATATTGTCCTGAGGACAGAAATAAGGTCGACGATGGACTGAGCTGACCCAAAAGAAGCCTATTAACTGGGGACTTATCATATAAATTCATAATTATGATGCATGCGACCAGATGAACTGAACTGAACTACTTACTGTTTAAAAATAAATAGCCACACGCGTCAGTTTCTTATCGATGAGTAAAACTGTTTTACCACCACTTGTAAAGTTTACGTTTAAGAAAAAGCTCATCTTTGTAGAGCTGCCTCATCCTGCCTGTCACTGCTTTGGAAGTTTGTTCCATGATGAGATGCGTGATCAAAATCAGACCTAATCTCGTCATCGTCATTTTTCAAACACTACTATTTTACAAACACCGTAGTAGAGGACTATCAACAGCCCGTCGGGGCTGCGGGTTGTTCGCAAGAGATACCGCGGCCTCGACATAAAGGTCTAGGAAGGAACATGGGTGGTTTTTAGTCAGTAGAAGTCTGACACTCCCTTTCGCTCTGCCCAAGAACGGGAGGGGTTATTCGATGATTTTCCACCCGCCAAAAAAAAGGACCATCAACAGCGCACCTCTGTCAACGTCATTCGATCGCCAAAGAATTCTTACAGGTCTGTAACGTACTGACGCGACGTGCACTTTCAATTTGTCTAAAATCCTTAAAAGAAATTCACTTAGGGTAAGTAGTCCCGTATCAGTATCGATCGATGTGTGCCGATTGATAAATATTCGATTTGCTTGCACCTTCGCCAGTGCATTCAGTTGCGAAATACTTGTGTATGCCGCCATTTTGTTATTTCAAGCACGTATCCGTTCACGGGAGAAATAGGAGGGTGTCGTAGTACTAGGGAGAATTTAGGTTTACGAATTTTCCTTATGGAATACCTCATACCCTGGATTAGCCTGGTGAGCCTAGCCTTTCACTTGCAGGGTTCCTGTAAATGGAAAGCTTGGCGTACCCCCTAAAGCATCAATTATATAGTTTAATATTTTGCTAGTGTTATAATCCTTGAATGATTCGGGAAGATTTACATAAAATATACACACATTTTGCCGGTAATTTTAAGTCTCAACTGTAGGTGTCTGGGTTAGAACCTCTTTTGATGAGGTGACACGGGACGTTGTTCTTCCGTCTGATGCATTATCAGGGCATACCTACCCAAAATGGCGAGATGGCAGGCGACTCCCGTGTGTTACCAGTGCGGCTGCAGTGAAGATACCTTCACACCGCATTCGAGCATTGTCCTGCTTGGGTGATGTAGCGCCGTGTTCCCGCGGCAATAGTCGGACGAGACTTACTTCTGATGGCCTTGGTCAGGTGCATGGACAGCAGCAAAAGTAGGCGGTGAAGTGGATCCGGGAGTAAAACTCCTACACGGATCTATGCCTCCGCAAGACAAAAGGCGGTTACTACTCCGCATTGCATGAGTTCATGTGAGTGGGGTGATTAAGCATCATTAAGGAGGGCGATAAGACATCGCGGCGGGGTTGAACGTTATCCAAAGCAGTACTTGGCCCCTCCAAAAAACGAGAAGATTGTAAAGACGGCGATGTTTTAGTGGTAGCGAGTGTTACATAACCAAACCGTCTAGGGAGCGGTGTGTTTTATAAAGCGTTTGGCATTAAGCGACTGATGGTAAGATGCTGTATACCGTGAATGACATCAGTCTCTAAATGCATCTGCAAAAAAGTAAATGCAAGTTAGCTGACTGTATACTTAACGTGTACTGTACCATACATACATACCGAACTGCATGTTTTTCTCTCTTATTAACGTTACTGGTATGGTATGGAGAATATTCTATTTTCCCACGCCAATATAGTTGGGAAAAGGCTAGGAAGATAATAATGATTATGATGACATAAATAAAGCGATTCAATTAATAGTCAATTTAAATGTAACATTAATAAAGGTGAATCAAAAAGTGTCGTAGTTAACCTTCGAATATACTTTTAGGACATTTTTTATCAAGGTGAAAAATAGGATATTCAAATATATTTTTTTGTTACAGGTAGTCATGATTTGGAGTTTAGCACGTAAGAAACTCACAGATGCAACCAGGCGCCGCACTTACAGTGAGGTTGGGGTGGAGTACCTTGGCTGCCTCCTACAGTTCCTAAGACAAATGATATCTATCAAGTTCTTCTTTCTAATCAGCTGCACGAGTTTCTTCTTCTCTTTCTTCTGGGTACAATTTGCTACAAGGTCGGACCGGCCTGCCGTCGTTGAAAGCCTCATCCTAAAAGACCTCCCAAAAGATTTAAAATATATCTTACTCTGGACGCGAAATGACTATGCTCCCTTCGACTACCTCGGTGAGGGACAGAAAGCGTTCCTCCAGCAGAACTGTTCGATGATCAAGTGTTACGTTACAGCGAACCGAAACTTCTTCGGCGATAACCTAACCAAGTTCCATGCTGTAGCATTTAACGGGCGAAATATGAACACGTCTGATTTGCCCAGCGTTCGGTCTCGTAAGCAACACTACATATATTTCAATATGGAATCAGCTGAAACCTTTCCTGCCTGTAAGACGCAATTTGATGGATTTTTCAATTGGACATCGACTTACAGACTTGATTCAGAAATACCATACCCTTATATACTGATTCGGGATAACAAAGGTGATATCATTGGTCCAAATCGGAAAATGCGATGGAAAGAAGATTATGTGGCAACAATTGATGATCAGTTTGCTGATAGAAATAGAATACAGAATAAAACTAAAGCGGCAGCTTGGTTTGTGTCTAACTGTAAGACCAGAAGTGGTAGAGAAGGGTACGTCAAAGCATTGAAGAATGCGTTAAGACCGTATGGGTTTAACGTGGATGTGTATGGGAAGTGTGGTGTGTTAAATTGTTCCATCAACGATTCGTCAAGTTGCAAATATCTGTTGAAGAAACACTACTACTTTTACATGTCGATGGAGAACTCTTTTGCCGAAGATTATGTGACGGAGAAGTTGTTGACGGCGCTGCAGAATGATGTGGTTCCTGTTGTTTACGGAGGAGCTGATTATTCAAGGTGCGTATGAGTTGAGGTGTAAGTTTTATGTAGTTTGTGGTAACGTCTCTTCTTAACATTTCGCGGCCAACTTTAATTGAATCGACCCATAACCAGCAGGGCTATTGCTTATCTTTTTAAATGTTAGTGGCTATCATAGTGTCCCTGTCCATCGATTAACTGTCAAATGGTTCCATTTTGTACCAAACCATAACCATTTGACAGTTAATCGATGGACACTATGATAATTCAAATTCAAATTCAAATTCATTTTATTTAGCAACACAACAGAAAACTCACAGGATTAACAGCGGGTCCCAAACTAGGCACAGCCTGTATCTTGGTGACCCGAACACTACACAAAGTTGAGCATTTTGATTGTTCTGCTAGCGCAAGACATATTTCTAAAATATTAGTTAGCTAAAAATTATATAGAACTAAAAATTATAGACATTGAAAATTACTTACATTAAAAATAACAAAAACAAAAAGTGCTTACAGCTTGATAATTATGTAGTAACATTGAAAAAACAAAACATACATAGTTATATACATACACACAAGAAAAAAAAACAGTTGAAATGAGTAAGGCTAAGTGTAGGGGTGTAGGTTTGTGCGTGTGTGTGAGTGAATGTGAATGTATGGTGGGATTGGTGGGTAATGGGTATTAACTTGACCTACAAAGTAGTCCCTCTGTTTCCTCATAAGTCCGGTCTAGCAACCATTCTTTGAGTTTGATTTTGGCCTCAGAGTAGTTATTGGGTATACAGAATGTTTTGCTAATAGCGTTGAATACTCTTATTGAGAAGTACGGCGAGAGTCGGGCTGCAAAGAGAGTTTTGGTTTTAGGGAGGGGTATTCTTTCCGCGATCTTTCTACCTCTTTTACTGCAACTAGAGCGATTTTTGTTAAGTTTTATGAGGTTTAGAAGTGACCCAAGGACATACAATTGACGTACGCGTAAGACCCCAGCCTCCTTATACAGTTCGTCCGTAGAAAAACGACGCAGCTTTCCCAAAAGCACTTTAAGGACGGCCCTCTGGGCGCGTTCCAGCTCAAGCATGCACGCTTTTCCAGCGCTACCCCAGACACCGACACAGTATTGCAGGACTGACTGGCACAGTGATATGTAAACCAGAATGCGGATGTTTTTTGGAGCGCTAGCTCTCAAGAGTTTGGCGACATAAATGAATTTTCTAGTCTTTTTTGCGAGTGTTCGAATGTGTGCTTTGAAGTTCAGGTTCTGATCAATTATGACTCCCAGATATTTCGTTGTTTCTACTCTGGCGATGATGTTGCAGTTACAGTCTGTGGCGGAAACGGATGCTGCCGCTGAGACATTGCATTTGTTATTATGAACTTTAAGTGATTCAATATTTGGCTTACTTGATTGAGTGACATGAAAAGTTAATAGGTGCGTTTTATCTACATTCAGAGTTAAAAGATTTTGTTCCAGCCATGTCATTATATTACTCATTCCCTTCTCAGCAACATTCATTGTCTCTTCCCAAGTAGCACCGTGAAAAATTATAGCAGTATCATCAGCATAGCAGATCAGCTCCGCCTGTGCCATATTTAACCTCAGAATATCGTCCATATACATGATGAAAAGGGTGGGCCCCAAATTACTTCCCTGAGGCACGCCAAAGGCCACCGGAAGGCTCCCGCTGAGAGTATCCCCAATTTTTACACACTGATATCGATCAGACAAGTAATTTGTGAACCAGTCCAGGGAGAGGCCTCTGACACCGAAGGATTCGAGCTTCTCTAGCAGAATAGGAATTGATACTGTGTCAAAGGCCTTGGAAAGGTCCAGGAAAACACCAGCAGAGCGATGGCCGCTGTCAATGTTTGAGGTAATAATGCCAGTTAGGAGACTCACAGCTTGATCAGTAGACTTCCCTCGTCGAAAACCAAACTGCCTATCCGAGAGGAGACAGTTTTTCTCCAGAAAACTTACAAGGCGCTTGTTTACAAGTTTTTCGAGTATTTTCGATGTCACGCAGAGCAATGAAATTGGCCTGTAGTTATCTGGCGCATCTTTGGTACCAGATTTGTGTATGGGCGTAATAACAGCGGTTTTCCAGCTAGTGGGAACATCTCCAGTTTCCATGCTTAGATTGCATATGTGTGTTAAGGGTTCCAGTATGTGTTTCTTTACTTGTTTAAGAAGTTGAGGCCGAAATCCATCGAGACCTGGAGCACTGTCGTCTTTGAGGTTATCTATGATGTCACTTATTTCTTGACTGTCAGTGGGATCCAGGAACAGTGAATCTCTGGGTGGGTTTTTACTTGCAGCACCGAGGTATTGCTTGCCTCCCGTGTGCTGCCGCCTGTTTAAGATGTTAGTTGCAAGGGTCTGGCCAACTGAGACAAAGAATTCGTTGCACTTATCAATAGAGATGTTGCTGTTTCCTTTATAATTTAGCAATTCTTGATTGCCGCTGGTTCGTTTCGGTACTTGACAAATTTCTTTTATAGTCCGCCAGAGCCTTTTTGGTTGATTGCTGTTTTTTTCTAATTCTTTCCTGTCATGATCAGCTTTGCGTTGCCGCAGGATGTTGTTGCAGTAGTTTCTGTACCTTGAGTAGACAATTTTATGGACGTCGTTTTTCGGTTGCTGGTTAGTTTGAGCGTGAAGAAAGTCTCGGTGGCGGATGCATCTAAGAAGACCTGGTGTAATCCACGGCTTTAGGCTAAATTTTGAACGACTGATTTTTATTTTATGGGTGTGTTTATTAATAATGTCTGTCAAGGTCTTGTTAAAAATAAGTACTGCTTCGTCAGTGTTTGTTTTGGAAATAACATCTGCCCAGTCTAGCTGGCTCAATTCTTTATTCACCATGGGGTAATCAGTTTTAAGTTTGAATCTGCTTTTGTTTTTGGAATTGGGATAAGAATTGTTGACACCGAGAAGCACTAAATGGTGATCTGTCACTGAGGCCTCGCAGACGATACCCAGAGCAGTAGTGCCTTTGATTTTAATGTAACCATGGTCTAGACATGCTTTTCCCCGAGTTGGATGAGTGATTGCTGGTAATAAACCATGTTCAGCCATCAGACACTGATATGCTGCATGAGCGGCGTTCGGTGAATGATTCAGTAAGTCAATGTTGATATCACCCGTCACAATCACACAGGACTCGCTTTTTAGCTTGACTAAGGAATCGTCCAGTGAGTTTAGAAAGCGTTCGGTGTTGGCGAAGGAAGGCGAACGGTATATACCCAGGACTGTTACTTGATTCTGTAGTTTAATCTGCATACAGTTAGCATCGTCGAATTCTGGTTCAGAGACCGAGGCAGTCCAGAGATCCCTAACATAGGCAGTCACCCCGCCGCTTTTGTTAATTATTTTGGTGGTGTGGTAGCTTTTATAGCCGGGTAATTGAAAAATGACGGAGTTTTCATTTAACCAACATTCTGTTAAAATAATAAGATCGGGTTGGAATTCAAGACGGCTTAACGATGCCAGAAAGCTGAGGAAGTTTTTTTGCAAGCTCCTGATATTAGAGGTTAATACCCTGAAGTTATGTTCTAGAAGTAGGTTCCCGCACAATTCTAGTTTCTCAACGGTGCAGCATGATATGCTCAGCGTTTCGTCTATTTCAGTTAAAACATCAGACTTAGCCATTGTCAAAGATTATTTTTGGGGTAAGGGGTGACAAGGAAAATTTTGAGGCTGCGATTTTGCGTGGAGTTGTCAGTACGGGGGCGTACGAGAAGTGCAGATTATGATAGGGTTTACAACAGTTTCCTAATTTGATGCAAATTCGAGTTGTTTTGGTGTATTTGTGATGTGGTGTGGCTTGATTGTGAGATGAGAAAAAGTGTTTCTGAAACAGTTTATTGTGTTGGAGTGTTATGGGCGTGGCAACTGTGATTTCGTATATAACAGAGACAATGTTACAAGAGGACATGGTGAAATATAAAATTAAAATAACATTATTTAATTGACATATCCGGTGTAGGCGAGCCCGTTTGTGTTCCAAGAAAAAGATCGAGTTCCTTGCTGCTTTTGATAGTGATGGCTGGTTGCCCCTCAATTTTACGGATGAGAATGCGCCCGTTGCTTGTCCAGCAGTATTTGTGACCCGTGCTATGTGCGCGAGCCCGGGCCTCGCGAAACAATATGCGATTCTCTTTTGTTAGATGCTCGTTGACGAAAATCTTCCGAACAGGTCCATGGATGTCAATTTCCTTGGAGGAGAGATTGCGCCTGGTAAATATATAAATATACAGATAGCAACTGACATTTAAAAAGATACGCAATAGCCCTGCTGATCCCCGTACCACCTATTTTAGTGAAATTAATTTAATGAAAGAGACAAACTTATACAAGCTGTCTGACCTTCTCCTCTCTTAAATTATCTATGAAATAATTCTATAGGGGTTCAGGGATCAGATACTAAACACGTGGTTTCTGTTTTCCCGTTCGGTGTATTATAGTACAATGCCTCGTTACGCTACGTTTATGCAGGGGGGGGGGGGAGGGAGGGGGTCCTAGGCACTCCTAGGTATGATTTCCGGGTTGGGGGTGGCGAGGTTTTTATTAACTAGAATTCCAATGGTAGCAGACAGGATATTGTATCTAGTGAATGTCAAGTCTCGCTCGGGATATTACATGGAACTTCACTTATGGTGATGTATAATGTATAGATGTATCGGTATATTCAGTTATGTTATGTTCTTAAGGTAGTTCTTACCCTGGCAAGCTATTTCATCACGAGAAATTGTGTCAGTTTCTCGGATATCAAACATTGTAAAAATGTTTTCTAAATTCAAGTCATTATCTTCGCAGATTTCTTCCTCCCGGCTCCTACATCGACGCCAGAAAGCTACACGTAAGAGAGTTAGCGTTCACGATGAACAAACTGATACAGTCTCCAAACGAATACAACGAATACTTCAAGTGGAAACACCACTACACGTACTATATCCCTTCAGAAGCTGAGAACGTCTGCGCCGTGTGTGAGGCTCTCCACGACAAGAAAATGCTGCAGAAAACCACAATCTACGATGAATTCAGATACTGGTGGAATCCTAAATACGAGAAGCGATGCGATCAATCGAGTGCAATTAGATAAAAGGTAAAGTAGGAAGGAAGTTGACAATGGTCGGATTTTCATTGCACTTTATATTGAGTTCCTAGTGATGTCTAGAAGAAGTATTATTGTTCTGTATTGTCCCACTGCATGGCAAAGGCCTCCCTTCTCTTCTTCCACTTCTCGCTATCTAGTGCGATTGTAGGCAAATTTTTTGAGAAAGAGTCCAGCTCATCCCGCCATCTCCTTCTGTGCCTACGGCGTTGTCGTTTCCTGTTTTTTGAAATCCACTGAGTTGTCCGACATGCGGCAGATGCGACCAGTTCCAGTTCCACAGTTCCATGGTAGTTCCATTTCAACCTAGCAGCTGTAAGGGCAGCATCATGTATTTGGATTTTGGTGCGAAGAATGTCGTTTCTGATGCGGTCCGTAAGTTTGACACCCAGTATACTTTGCTCCATAGCTCGTTGGCAGACCCCAAGTGCGGACTTCTGACATTTTGTAAGCGACTATGTTTGCGCTCCATAGGGTGGGGAGATTATGTCTAGTTAAATTTAATGAAGTACCTAATCATAATCTATACATATAATAAATCTGTAGAAAAATCTTTTTTGTACATCAAAAATATTTAAAAAAAAAATTGTCAGGGTATTAAAGTATAACCAACAGAACACATTTCCAGCATTTTTGGAATTTTTGTCTGTTTGTCTGTTTATCTGTTTGTCTGTTTGTCTGTTTCGATGACTAAGCATCACGTCAAATTTACGAAACGAATGTAGATAACTTTTATACATTAATATTGTGCGTAACTTGGGCTATTACTTAGTCTTTGTTTCATCGTAATCGGTGCTCTCTATCAAAAGATATATGCATTTATAGTTTTCAAGAAGAACTTATCATTATGGTCAAGAATGAGACAAGCAACGACATCTATTGAACGAATATGGTACTTATTAATAAATGCCTTCACAAGATAACTTTAAATAAGTAATGATAGCAAAAGGTACGTAGACATTAGTCTAAATGACGCTGTTTTCAAAATCTACATAGCCTAAACCGTATAGTGTGTTTGATCGCTCTTTTTTAGCAGTTTATCTTCGTCTTCGACAGATGGCGTTATTCATTTGATGTCATTTTCTAAACCGCGGTGTTATTAAATAAACACATGTTTCATGAATAGTCAACAAATAAAGATTTACCAATTGCACAGTATAAAAATACTATTTTTTTAAACTAAATTAAAATTGGATAAAACCCACGGCATATTTTGTTTGTAATACCGTGTGGGAATTGAACCTGCGACACGCAGTGCTACTGTTAATCATCCAGCCACTGCACCAAACATGTCTTTATATAGATGTGGTGTGTTGTTAGGCCTATGTGTCGAGGCCGCGGTATTTCTTTCGAACAACCCGCAGCCCCGACGGGCGTCGGTCCTTGGGAGCCCCTTCAATGTTGCTGATATCCCTTTGAGACGCGCGTGGAACACGAACGCGCCTCCATCGTCATAGGACTGACGAACGATTAACTAGCCCGTTACTCACCGTTCACAGGCCCGCGCCTACGGTGGCCGGAAGCCATCACGTGGCCCCCGATGCCCGGAGCGTCTCCCGCGGCGGCTGGGAAGAGGGGTTGTGTCCCTCTTACGTTCACCTCTTTCGCTAGCATTACTGCTTCGCAGAAGGAGGTGACGGCGTTCCATTTCAGATTCGATGTCCCAGACTCGGTACAGGTACCTCTCGAAACAGCCTCTAATCCCCCCTTTTTTGTGGTTCGTAAATTATCAAATGACTCATCCCGCTCTGGGCGGAGCGGAAGAAAGTGTCAGACTTCTACTGACTAAAAACCACCCAAGTTTCTTCTTAGCTCTTTGTGTTTCGGGGCCGTGGTATCTCTTGCGGACAACCGTCAGCCCCGGCAGACGACGGCAGCAACAATTAAGGGGCCCCAAAGGACCCCTTAATTGTTGCTGACATATCTTTGAGGCGCGCGTGGAACACGAACGCGCCAACGACAGTACCTTTCGACTATAATGTACCTGTTTCAAATTTCTTCAAGATCCGTTCGGCCGTTCTGACGTAGTTGATTAACAAACACCCATCCATCTAAACTTTAGTATTAGACATAGTCAGTACTTTGCATTACCCTCTTCTTATTTTCTACAGCGGCAGTAAGTTAACGCAGGGCAATGATTTAAGGGGAACACAGCAGTGGATGACTTTGACGATTTGACCTCTGTACTGGCTTTTGTTTACTTTTCGGCCCCTACCGGCAAACAACTGTACTACAGAAAAACGTACCAAAGAACAGAAACGTGTCGCAGAGTGGTAATCGTATTTGCCTAACATATTTTTTCCTCTTGGAGTACAATGTATGAATAAAATATTTAATAATAAATTATACACTTTGACTAATGAAGTAATAACCTAGCTTTCATTAGTTATTTCACTGAGCACAGGTACTCCTACGATACATTCTTAAGACCTGTTAAAGACCAGGTAACTGCTTATCGCTTCTCAGTCACGGAAATAGTCAGAATACGAATTCGTGCTCAGTTAGCTGAAAGCTGGAGCTTTCAGCTAACTGAGCACGAATGCTACGACATGATACATTTTGAAGGTCTGACGATGACCACCTAAGTGCTTATCGGTTCTCAGTGACTGATGTAGTTAGAATGACCTAGCTTTCAAATTTTATTTGTCTGAGCACGGATGCTACTACTTAATACATTTTGAAGGTCTGATGATGACCAGCTAAGTGCTTATCGGTTTTAGTGACGGATGTAGTTAGAATGACCTAGCTTTCAAATTTTATCTATCTGAGCACGTATTCTACTACATGATACATTATGAAGGTCTGATGATGACCAGCTAAGTGATTATCGGTTCTCAGTGACAGATATAGTTAGAATGCTCCAGCTATCAGCTTTTATCTTATTGAGCACGGATGCTACTACATGATACATTTTGAAGGTCTGATGATGACCAGCTAAGTGCTAATTGGTTCTCAGTGACGGATATAGCTAGAATGACCTAGCTTTCAGATTTTATCTTATTGAGCACGGATGCTACTACATGATACATTTTGAAGGTCTGATGATGACCAGCTAAGTGCTTATCGGTTCACAGTGACGGATATAGCTAGAATGACCACCATCAAGTAAATGGCACCATCAGTCTCCGAGGCCTCTTCGAGCTCTTTCAAATGAGTCCACTCACGACGGTTCTACGTGGTGCCATCAATGAGATCCTATACTTACCTTCGGAGTCTACCATCAGGTAGCTAGTATCATCAGTCTCCAAGGCCTCCTCGAGCTCTTTCAAATGAGTCCAAACACGATGGTTCTACTCAGTGCCGTCAATGAGATCCTATACCTACCTTCGGAGTCCACCATTAGGTACGAGACATCATCAGTAATCCAGATCTCCATCTTCCATCAAACGAAATTCTCAAGACAAAATAATTAAAACGATAAAACAATTAACACCATTAAAACAATAACATACATTACATAACATCGCGCCTGTAATCCCCAAAGGGTAAGGCAGAGGTGTACCTAATAGTAGGCGTGATGTTATGTTATGTACGTTATTATTTTAATGATTTTAATTGTTTTATCGCTTTTAGCGATAAAACAATTGTAGCAAAAAACAATTGTGGTCGTTCTTGTAGCACGGATGCTACTACATTTTGAAGGTCTGATGATAACCAGCTAAGTGCTTATCGGTTCTCAGTGACGAACGTAGTTAGCATGACCCAGCTTTAAAATTTTATCGATCTGAGCACGGATGCTACTACATAATACATTCTGAAGGTCTGATGATGACCAGCTAAGTGCTAAATGGTTCTCAGTGACGGATATAGCTAGAATGACCTAGCTTTCAAATTTTATCGATCTGAGCACGGATGGTACTACATGATACATTTTGAAGGTCGGATGATGATCAGCTAAGTGCTTATCGGTTCTCAGTGACGGATACAGTTATGATGCTACAGCTTTCTGCTTTTATCTTATTGAGCACGGATGCTACTACATGATACATTTTGAAGGTCTGATGATGACCAGCTAAGTGCTTATCGGTTCACAGTGACGGATATAGCTAGAATGACCACCGTCAGGTAAATGGCACCATCAGTCTCCAAGGCCTCTTCGAGCTCTTTCAAATGAGTCGAAACACGATGGTTCTACGCAGCGCTGTCAATGAGATCCTGTACCCACCATCGAAGTCCACCGTCAAGTAAATGGCATCATCAGTCTCTAAGGCCTCCTCGAGCTCTTTCAAATGAGTCCAAACACGACGATTCTACGCAGTGCCGTCAATGAGATCCTTTACTTACCTTTGGAGTCCACCATCAGGTAAATGACATTATCAGTCTCCAAGGCGTCCTCGAGGTCTCAACACCATTAAAATAATAAGATACATAACATAACATCACGCCTACTATTAGGTACACCTCTGCCTAACCCTTCGGGGATTACAGGCGTGATGTTATGTAATATATGTTATTATTTTAATGGTGTTAATTGTTTTATCGCTTTTAATTATTTGTCTTAAGAATTTCGTTTGATGGAAGATGAAGATCTGGATGACTGATGATGTCTCGTACCTAATGGTGGACTCCGAAGGTGGGTATAGGATATCATTGACGGCACTGAGTAGAACCATCGTGTTTGGACTCATTTGAAAGAGCTCGAGGGGGCCTTGGAGACTGATGATACCAGATACCTGATGGTAGACTCCGAAGGTAAGTATAGGATCTCATTGATGGCACCACGTAGAACCGTCGTGTGTGGACTCATATGAAAGAGCTCGAAGAGGCCTTGGAGACTGATGGTGCCATTTACCTGGTGGTGGTCATTCTAGCTATATCCGTCACTGTTAACCGATAAGCACTTAGCTGGTCATCATCAGACCTTCAAAATATATCATGTAGTAGCATCCGTGCTCAATAAGATAAAATCTGAAAGCTAGGTCATTCTAACTACATCCGTCACTGAAAACCGATAAGCACTTAGGTGATCATCATCAGACCTTTTTTTTTTTTTTTTTTTTTTGGGGGGTGGGAAATCATCAAATAACCCCTCCCGCTCTTGGGCAGAGCGAAAGGGAGTGTCAGACTTCTACTGACTAAAAACCACCCATGTTCCTTCTTCGCCCTTCATGTCGAGGCCTCGGTATCCCTTGCGGACAACCCGCAGCCTCGACAGGCGTCGGCCCTTGCGGGCCCCTTCCATGTTGCTGACATCTCTTTGAGGCGCGCGTGGAACACGAACGCGCCGTCGACACGGCCTGTTGTCGTCATAAGACGGACGGACGGCGAGCTTACCCATCACTCACCGTCCACAGGCCCGCGTCTACGGTGGCCGGAAGCCATCACGTGGCCCCCGACGCCCGGAGCGCCTCCCGCGGCGGCTGGGACGAGAGGTTCTCTCCCTCTCACGTTCCGCCACCTCCTTCGCTAGCATCACTGCTTCGCAGAAGGAGGCGACGGCGTCCCATTCCTCCTCGCCCCGGACCATGGCTTGCACCAGGGCCGGACGCGAGAGGTCGCCGCCGCCGATCGCCGCTACGAGAACACGGCGGGGCTCCGCCCAAGCGGGACACACCTCCACGGTGTGCTCCACCGTGTCCTCCGGCCGATCCTCACAATGGTGACAACCGGGCGTTTCCTCCCGCCTGATTCGGTGCAGGTACCTCCCGAAACAACCGTGTCCGGTGAGTACCTGCGTCAGACGGAAGGTGAGGGCGCCGTGGCGCCTCTCCAGCCACTCCTCAAAGAGGGGACTTACCGCCACTATCGTGGCGTGCCCTGCACGGGGTTGCGACAGTCGCTGTTTCCATGCCGCCATGAGATCGCACCGGAGGTCTGTCCGCTGCGCAGTAATTAGCCGCGGCAACGGAGTGACCCCCCGGTGCAGCGCCTCCGCGCGCCATTCATGCAGGCGCGCGAGGACTATCGCCTCCAGATCCCATGGCGGCAATCCGGCAAGGAGGTTCGCCGCCTCGCGGGAGATCGTGCGGTACCCACGGACTAGCCTCACGGCCATAACCTTTTGGGGCGCGTTCAGGTAATGGGCGGCCCGCTTTCTCAAAGCACTCGCCCACACCGGGGCCCCATAAAGGGCCATGGACCGCACGATCCCCGCATAGAGCCTCCGGCAGGAGGCGTTTGGCCCCCCCAGATTGGGCAAGAGCCACCTGAAGGCAGCCGCCGCCCGCTCCAGTCTGGGAGCCAAACGTCGGAAGTGCTCCACGAAGTTCCACCGGCTGTCGAGGACGAGTCCTAGGTACTTCAAAGTACACTCGACGCCGATGGGAACCCCTCCCACCGTTAGCTGGGATCCCGACGGTAGCACATTCCCACGTCCATGGAAGCCCATGGCCTCCGACTTGTGAAGTGCCACCTCGAGACCCAGCTGCCGGATCCTCTCTACAACTATCGCAACCCCGCGTGTCATATTTTCGGCCGCCGCCTCGTGCGACCCCCCCTGTGCTAGCACAAGCGTATCGTCAGCGTAACATACTACGCTGACACCGCTAGGGAGGTCGGCACGCAGCACCCAGTCGTAACCGATGTTCCACAGGGGCGGCCCCAGAACCGATCCCTGTGGAACACCGCACGACATCTCTCGCCGGTTCCATTCTCCGTCTTGACCGGGGTAGATGACAGCCCTGTCTGTCAAGTAGTCCCCGACTACACGACGAAGGTAGGCCGGCACCCGGTGATACCGGAGTGCCTCCCTAATGCAGCTCCAGGGCATAGTGTTGAAGGCGTTGGCGATGTCGAGAGACACCGCCAAGACCACACCGCCCCGAGAGACCGCAACCCCCGTCGTGAGGGCTCTCACGCGCATGATGGCGTCCACCGTCGAGCGCCTCTTGCGGAAACCAAACTGGTGTTCCGCAAGATCCGGACCCATCCCCTCAAGGTGCTCGGCGAGGCGGTTTGCAATTACTCTTTCAAAGAGCTTGCCCACCTCGTCGAGCAGCACAATGGGCCGGTATGCGGACGGCGAGTCCGCAGGGCGCCCCGGCTTCTGGATGAGGACCAGCTTCCCCGTCTTCCAACGAAGCGGGAACTGGCCTCTTTCCATGCACGCGCTTAAGAACCCCTCCAGTCGGGGCCCAAGAGCCTCTGAGGCCAGGACCCAGGCTTTGCCAGGCAAGCCGTCGGGTCCCGGGGCGGTATTTTTGGCCTTTAGCCTCCGTACCGCCACTCTCAGGTCTACCCCAGTCACCTCCGGAATGTCGTCATCGGATCCTGATTGGTCCGCTTCCGGCACCGCAGGTGGCGGAGCCATTGGCGGGGGAGGATGCTCCCCTCGCGAAGGGAACAGAGCGCTCACCACGTCCTCCACGAGCTCAGGCCGGAGACTCTGCGTAAGCGGGGGGGCCCGGGTGCGGAGTTGATTCCGCACCGCCTTGTACGGGCGCCCCCACGGATCTCTGTTGAGAGTCTCCAGCATCTCCTCGCGGGCCTGATCTTTGGCCCGCTTACGAGCCTCGAGGAGGACGGTCTTCGCCGCTCTGTACCCTTCATACAGCTCCGCCTCAGTGGCTTCCGCATTCGGAGGACGAATGCGGAGCCTGCGATGCCTGGCGTACCGGCGCCGCGCCGCCACACACTGCTCACGCAGGTGCGACAGCTCTCGCGACCACCAGTACACCTGACGCCGGGCGCTTCCTGGCCGGACTCGGGGCATTGCCATGTCGCATATCTCGGACATGGCCTCCTGGAACCAACCCGCCTCGCTGTTGACGTCGGCGGGCCTGACCGGTGATGACACCCAGGCCCGCACGATCGAGGCTTCCAGGAGGAGCTCCCGGTCCAGCTGCTTCAGCGCCCAACGCGGACCACTCGGGGTCTGTGGGACCGGCGCACTTGAGGACTGGGCAGAGACCTCAAACCGGATATACCGGTGGTCGGAATAGGTCTCCACCCCCTCCATGACGCGCCAGTCGACGACACGCTGTGACAGAGCAGGGCTGGCGAACGAAATGTCCACCACCGACTCGCCCCGCATCCGCACACACGTGGGTACAGAACCCCGATTCAGGATGTCCAGGCCTGTTTCCAGAGCCCAGCACTCGACCATCCCACCCCGCACATCCGTGTAACGGGAACCCCAAGCCAAGCTCTTGGCATTGAAGTCCCCGAGCACAAGTACGGGGAGGGAATAGCCTCCGATGACGACACTTAACTCCCTGAGGGAGTTTTGGAACTCGGCGAGAGTTCGGCTCGGAGAGAAGTAGACTCCCGCTACTACGATCTCCCCGAACCGTGCTGCTACGCACCCCTGACCCTTCCTGACCATTTCAAGGGCCGGGGTGCCGGCGGCGGCCGACGCGATGATGGTCACTGAGCCGCTTAGGTCCTCCACCCAGTCTGCCCTGGGCGGGACAAAATAGGGCTCAGCGACCACGGCGATGTTTATCGACCACTGCGCCATACTCTGGAGCAACAGATCCTGAGCGCAGGCGCAGTGGTTGATATTTGCTTGGAGGAGGCTTAATGGGGCCATTACTGGCACTCCATTTCAGCCCCCTCCGGGGCCTCCTGTGGCCTCACCGCAGCGGGAGTTGCGGTGGTGGCGGTGGCGGCAGAGGCAGCAGCAGCGGCGGCGGCGGCGGCGGCGGCGGCAGCGGCGGCTGCGGCGTTGGCGACGGTGGGGGTGGTGGCGGAGGGCCTTCCGTTACCCCTGGTCTTGGCGGGTGGAGCGCAGGCCTTGCTCCCTGCCCGGTGCTCGGCCGGCTTCCCAGCCGCCGCACATGCGTCGCAGTGCGGCGTGGCCAGGCAAGCCGCGGCCTTGTGACCGGGCTGACCGCAGCGGAAGCAAAGTTCGCTGCGGTCCACCTCCGAGGTGCACCGGCACCCTACGTGGTGCCCCACATGGCACCGGAAACACCTTAGAGGTCTGGGCTCAAGCAGCTTGACCTGCGCCCTCGACCAGCCAACCTTCAGGGTGTGGCCCTCCGCAATTGTCTTTGCCGCCGTCACAGGGCAGCTAACCGTTACGGTCAGCATGCCCTCGCGGTCTGGGCGTAGGGTGCCCGCCTTGACCTGCGCGGCAGAGCACCCCCCAGCCGCGGTAACGGCGGCCAACACCTCCTCCTCGGAGACCGAGTCGTCCAGACCCAGGATGCGCAGGCTTGCGCACTTGACTGGCCTGGACACTCGGACCTCGTCCGCATTTAAAGATGCCCTAAACTTCTCAGCCAGAGCGTCCGCGGACGAGGCGCTCGATTCCCCAGGAATCTCCAGCATTCGAGCCCCTGTTGCGGTGACACGAAGCCGGAAGCCCTCAGTGATCCCGAGCTCCCCGAGGTCCACCGTTGCCTTTAATTTCGCCAGCACGTCGCGGTAAAGCATGCCCTTACTGACCGCGTCCGGCTGTAGCGTTATAACTACAGCCGCGGTTTTTGGGGCACGAAGCTTTGCCGCGGCGCTCCGCTTTTTCTTGTGCCGGCGCTTGCGTTTAGCACGCCTGGCCTTTTGGGCCGCCTTTTTGCCCTTCTCCTTTTCCCCAGCCACCTGCCAACCATCTTCGGCAGCAGGAGGCTGTGGGGGCGGAGGGTTCGCCTCTGGCGCCGGCACCTTCGCCTTCGCTGCTACCTTGCCCTTTTTTGGGGCAGGCGCCTTGCCCTTTTCCGGGGCAGGCGCTTTGCCCTTTTTCGGGGCAGGCGCCTTACCCTTCTCAGGGGCCGCCGTCTTTTTAGCCGGCGCTGCCGTTTGGTTCGCCGAAGCCGGCTTTCCGGGGGGCGTCGCGGTGTCGCCGGCGGGCTGGCTGGACGGCCCCGCCTTGGACCCGCCAGCCGCAGCGCCCGCATATGACTGCGCAGCCCGGCCTGGGGTCACCTTGTTCCCCCCCAGAGAGGGGCGCAGGACAATGCCCTCTACGACGGAACACCGTCGGTGGAGGGCAGCCAGCTCCTGCCGAACCAGGTTCAGGACCTGGTCATCGGCAGCTGGGGGCTGGCTCTGCCCGCGCTCGCACCCTTCTTGGGGCACCTCCATGAAGGCTCCTCTTTGGAGCCCGGCCAGATCTGCTTGGAGCCTCTCATTCTCCCTTTGGAGAGACTCCATGGCGGCCGCCAAGCGGGTGACCTCCGCCCGCAATATGGACACCTCGTCCGACGGAGGCTTGCCACACAGCGCCTTCGCTGCCGCCAAAATGGAGGTCGAGGCCGCGCTTACGGCCTTGTTTTTTGACGCGAACGTCCTCTTAAGAGAAACGTCGCGTATTGCGCTCCTCACTACCTCCGCAAACCCGGCCAAGCGCTCATGATCTAAGCCCCCGGTCTCTGGCTCACCACCGGTATTGGTCTCACCACCGGTCTCCGGCTCACCGCTGGAAGACGAAGAAGAGAGCACCCTCCGATCAAGGTGGCGCCCCTCCTCAGTGCGTTCCGCGGCTCGCCTGGCAGCCTCCTGGGAAGCTAGTCCCCCTCCTCTGCCTCGGCCCCCACCTTTTTTGGGAACTTTTCGGGCCGAGACCATCCGCTCGCCACCGGATGTCGACCCCCTGCCGTCCTCCGCTCTTGGCCGCTTGCGGAAACGCTCCGCGTTATCCGCAGCAATCCCCAAACTCTGGCATCCAGAGCCCGCCGAGCCGACGTCAGACACGGAGTCAGACTCTGATCCCGCATCGCTCCGCCGCTCAGGCAAGCTCCTTCGCCAGAGTTTGCCACCTGACAACTTGTCAGGCCCTTCCAAATTACTGCCGGTCACAGGACTTCCTGACCGGGAGCCTCCTCGGCTCTTGTTGCCACTGGCAGACGGTACATGACATTCGTTGCCCCCCCCCAGAATACGAGGGGCTTGACGCCTCCAATGGAGACGTGGCGGATTCTCCAGCTGCTAAGCAGCTGGTACCGCCCTGGGGTAATACTTTTTCGACTGTCTGTATTTCCATTTTGTTCCTTTTAAGGGTACGGTCCCTGTCTCCCCCATCCTCTCTCCCTCCGCCTACTCACTGCCCTCACAGTCACGTCTGATGAGCAGACGCAAACCAGAGAGCAGCAAGTAGGGTTTCATCCTCCGACAAGCACACCGCCCGAGAAACCGAACACTGTTCACGTCTCCGGGCGGTGTGCCCCTCGCGTGTCCCTCTTTGTCTGGTCTCTCCCCTTGGACCTTTCCGGCATGAGTATATCTACCGGCAGAGCTCCAAGGATCATTGAGACACACAAGCCCCACCACGACGGCAACGTGGGAACACTCCGGTGGGGGTCATCATCAGACCTTCAAAATGTATCATGTAGTAGCATCCGTGCTCAGATCGATAAAATTTGAAAGCTAGGTCATTCTAGCTATATCCGTCACTGAGAACCAATTAGCACTTAGCTGGTCATCATCAGACCTTCAAAATGTATCATGTAGTAGCATCCGTGCTCAATAAGATAAAATCTGAAAGCTAGGTCATTCTAACTACATCCGTCACTGAGAACCGATAAGCACTTTGCTGATCATCATCAGACCTTCAAAATGTATCGTGTAGTAGCATCCGTGCTCAATGAGATAAAAGCTGAAAGTTGGAGCATTCTGACTATTTCCGTGACTGAGAACCGATAAGCAGTTACCTGGTCTTCATCAGACCTTCAAAATGTATCATGTAGTATGAGAGACCATCATTAGGTACGAGACATCATCAGTCATCTAGTTCTCCATCTTCCATCAAACGAAAATCTCAAGACAAAATAGTTAGATAACATAACATCACGCCTGTAATCCCCGAAGGGTTAGGCAGAGGTGTACCTAATAGTACACCCACATTTCGCCAGTTATGTTTAAGTCCCATATAATAGGGGCGAGCCTATTGCCATCAACCGGGCACAAATCCAGACTCCGTGGCTGTTACTTATAATTTCCTGATGGAAAAACCCAATAACACTTTGCCCGACCCGGGAATCGAACCCAGGACCTCATGCTCAGCATCGTGCTTACGACCACTAGACCAACGAGGCAGTCCAAAATTAAAATAATATCATAGATATATCTATATACCAAAATATCCACTAAGAAACGTAGGGAATTTACCAATAGTTTTGGAGAGCTCGGCCACGCGTCACTTAACGTTTATTAGGCATAGTCAGCTTACTCTATGATAGGTGCAAACAACAAAACGAAATTACAAACTACTTTAAATATATTTACAAACTTATTTTCTGTTCTTATTTTACGAAATATTGATAACTATACAATTTACAATATGTTTTAATTCAGAAAACATTAAAAACGTGAACTTTTGAATTTTATTTGTGAAGTAATGACATGCGTGCAGTCCACCCGTGACAACAGTCATCGAGACACTGGCGCAGCGCGTTCCAAGTATGCGCGACGGGTCTCGCGCCGCATTTGCCTCAAAATGTCGGGATATAATTTATTATTTTAAAATTTTATTACAAATCAGAGAAAATAAACAATACGGATTGACAAATACATCACTACGTATTTTTGGGTATAAAATTCATACCGAACTATTCAGCCGTTACAGAGACAAAATTCGATTTAGGTTAAGACATACTACGATTTTTTATTAAATAATGTGAAGGTTTATTAAAATTTTAAACAATACGAATTATTTATGATGACTTTAAGTATAACATATATTTTTTATATGGAAATCGTACGGAAGGATTCCTCAACAAATTTCTTTAAACATACGTCGTTTTTGGGATTTTAGCAACGCAACACCCTTAACGTACTTTTATCTAAGCGACGCATTTTAGTTTCCGACAAGCACGCGAACGAAGTCGCGGGCACAGCTAGTAATAACATAAACTTTTTTTTGATAATATTTGTTGTTATAAATTATCTTTTCCTGTATTTACCTCCTGTTAGCATTTTACAGAGATTGAATCGTTCGCGATACTTTTTAATTCTGGTGTAGTTAGAGTTTAAAAAAACAAATGGATTCAAACAATGGATGGAAACAATAATACATTCGCCACAAATTAAAATAAACAGCACTCTGATTATTTTAATTTGTGGCGAATGTATTATTGTTTGATTGACTTACTTTATGTTTATTGGTATTACCAACGTAGTTCGCATTTTATTTTGCTGAATGTTTTTATACGATTGGATAGCGATGTTTGCCTATTATTAGAAATAATATATAGACATTGTAGTGTAGTATATTTTACTGGAAAAAATTGGAAGTTATGGATTTCGAAATGCTTAATATTGATCACTTAGTTTATAAGTTTACACATAATAAAGTTTTTTATATTTATTCAGAAGAGTTTTCTTTTATTTATTTCTATTTTCTACGAATGAATTGCACACCTTTTTGCCACTGCATTTTAATATTTTCATTCTCGCAGAGTGGTGAAGTCCCGATAGTGTAATCCCAATTAGGTACCACGAATTCACGAGCATTATCGAAATACAGAGTTTAAACGGATTCTTCACTAAAGCCGTCAACCAAGCATTATGTACATGAAACTAAGCACCTAACCTTACGCAAAAGTTATTGCTGGGTAACAACTTTTTTTTGGGGAGGAAATCACGTTTTACGGTAAGCGCATCACAAAGACATTCTAGCTACCTATGTCTTAAATCTCTTTAGCGCATCAACGTTGAGAAAGCCGGAGGCCCGGAGTTGACAATGGCTGAATGGGAAAAATGACATTTGTTTAACAAACAAGACAAGATGACTTTGTTGCTTTTGTCTATGGCACCGTTTTCGCTAGAGATGTGCGACTTGTGCGAGGCGAGGCGAAGCAGCGCGAGGCTGTGGAACGGTGAGAGCGTTTCCACCAGAGGTGTGCGAGGCGAGACAAGGCGGAGCGGAGCGAGGATGCGTAAACAGACATTTTTAGGCACCCGACAAGAATTTTCTAATGTCATGCTGTGTTTTGAAAAAAGTAAAAAATATATCGTTCGTTTGGATGAACAGAGTATTAACTCAAAATTTACGATTATTATTAACCAATTATTTATAGAAATGGAAATATATTGATTTGAAAACTTCAAATCGCTCTCCTGAAAAATAGGTTTTTTTTGAGTTAATCCTGTTCATCTGGACCAACGATATATTATATATAGTCGATAATATTTAATATGTTTATTAGTATCAAAAATCTGTTTGGTCTTCTGTGTACCAAAAGAGCAGTAATAAATTTTGTATCGGCTGCCTTCATTTCATCATTGCAAATTAAATTAGAAGTGACTTTTCCACTGACTTCTGTACTCTGAACATCTTCCTGTAACAAACACCTTCGAATGACTGCTATTTTTTCGCTTGCATCCGACCCTCACACACATCCCTCGCAACACATTCTCTTATCACATCTTTCCCTTCTTTTGTATGTACAAAAATCTCGCCCCGCGGACCCGATTCCACTAGAGCTGAGCTGTGCGAGGATAGGTAAATAAAGTGATGCCCGTCGGGGCTGCGGGTTGTTCGCAAGAGATACCGCGGCCTCGACATGAAAGGCTAAGAAGGAACATGGGTGGTTTTTAGTCAGTAGAAGTCTGACACTCCCTTTCGCTCTGCCCAAAGCGGGAGGGGTTATTTGATGATTTTCAACCCGCCAAAAAAAAAAAGTGATTCTATTAGTACTTAACAAACACATTACTCGCAACGTATCTTCGCACATCTTTAGTAAAAACGCATCCGAAGTGTGCCCTCCCCCTGTCTATCAGTCAATGTCAAAATGCCATCGAGGAGCCGTCATGTCGCACCGGTTCGGGTATGTTTTTAATGCATTTATTTTAAACTTTTTCACTAAGCAACTGTAATAAAAATACTGTCTTCTCATTCAAAGTGACACCATTATGGTATAGAATCTAAGTGCCTCTAAGTTACTGACTAAAAGTTACTGGTACTTACATACTTACCTACCACAAGAAACGTTGGCAATTTCCTTACGATTTCGTTTTATGTGGTGCGTCTACTTATAGCATAATAATATTAATAATAACTGGACTCACCGATCATTGTGCCGATAGTTGTTACAGCCAATGGCTTAATTGCCAAGGGCCTCGAACACCTGAGGAGGCTCTCGTTAGGCGACTGGATCAAGGGCTTGATGCAGAAAGCGGTACTCCTGGACACGGCTCGTATCGTTAGGAGGTTCCTTTCTTTGGAGCCCTGACCGCCGCCGGTAGCTTGGACCCTGGTCCCGATACCGGTGGGCTAAATTTTTTTATATTTTTAAATGTTATTTTATTGTTTTTATAAGAAATATTTAAAAATGTATAAAGTTTGTTTTCAAATAAATAAAGGGAATAATAATCTTTATTATGAACATCTTACAGGGGTATCATTGAGGTGAGACCCTGACCTCCAAACTAGTAAAATACTGTATCTTGAAGGTCAGTTCCTTCCCTTCACAAACGTGTTTACAAGTATAAAATGTCCATCATTTTAACGTAGGCTATGTTATATACTAGCAAACAAAAATATATTACTAGATTTCAGTTTAACTAAAACTAGAAAATAATAAAAAGCATGTTTTAATATTTTTGCTTCAGTGCTTCAAATCAACAAGATCGGAAAAAACTAAACGGATTTGATTACCTTACAACATGCTTGTATCAATTATGATAGTTTGCTATAAGGTCGATGTCCTATTTGAAAGTTAACGTGGAGTTGGTAGAATATTATTGCTAAACAAAGTAGTTTAGTTGAGGTGGATGATGTAAAAATATGCCAGCATGATAATATAACCTCTGGCATCAAGTTAGGTTAGGTTGGTTTACCAGATGAAAATGAAGAGAAGATGTAAAAAAATTCAGAAACCAAACCAGTTAGTCATTGACTTGCGGCAACTCCTAATTTTATCCATTCACGTTACACCACACAACCCCATTAGCATACTCATCTCAGCCATATGCCTTTTTTGACCCAACATTCTGATCCATACAAGATCGTGGGTCTAACCGTGATTTTATAAATCTTGAGGTTAGGGGGAATGTGGGAGTCGCATATTGTTCCCGTGACCAGCAGCCATTTCATCCATCCAGTGATATGTGCTAAACACTCCAAGTTTTACCTAGTATCCAAGGATGATAATAACCTAAAGAAAACGTGTTTCAACAGTTTATTTAGTCTTCTTTATTTATTTCTTTACATTAATGGATACAACTTCTTTCTGCAGGTATCCAAGATACGTTCGATCTATCAGCTCTTCTTTCAAGTCAGCTGCACGGCTTTTACCTTTTCACTCGTCTGGGTACTACTTTCAACCTGGTCGGACCAGCCTACCGTCACCGAAAACTTCATCCAAGAAGCACTTAAAAATGTCGAACGAGACTTCAGATATATGAATGTCTATAGAAAGACTTCTACGCTCCCGAGAGACTTCAAATATATCTTACTCTGGACGCAGAGTACCTTCTTTCCAATATACAACTTCGGCGAGGGACAGAGAGAGTTCCTCCAGCAGAACTGTTCGGTGATCAAGTGTTACGTCACCATGAACCGAATGTTCTTCGGCGGTGACCTAACCAAATTCGATGCTATAATATTTCACGGACGAAATATGACATGTGACTTGCCCAGCGCTCGGTCTCGTACCCAAAAATACATGTTCTTTGATATGGAACCTGCTGATTCTGATCCCGTTTGTGGGGAACAATTTGATGGATTTTTCAATTACACATATACTTACAGACTTGATTCAGATATACCATACCCTTATATAATAATTCGGGATAAAAAAGGTGATATCGTTGGTCCTAAACGGAAAATGCGATGGAACGAAGATTATGTGGCAACAACTGATGATCATTTTGTTAATAGAATACAGAATAAAACTAAAGCGGCAGCTTGGATTGTGTCTCACTGTAAAACCAGAAGCGGTAGAGAAGGGTACGTCAAAGCATTGAATAATGCGCTAAAACTGTATGGGTTGAGTGTAGATGTGTATGGGAGGTGTGGTACGTTACCATGTCCTACCCACGGTCCATCGAATTGCAAGTATCTGTTGAAGAAACACTACTACTTTTACATGTCGATGGAGAACTCGTTTGCCGAAGATTATGTGACGGAGAAGTTGTTGACGGCGCTGCAGAATGACGTGGTGCCTATTGTTTACGGAGGAGCCGATTATTCAAGGTATGAGCTAAGATGTTATATTTCGGGAGACAACGTGCAAAATTTCGCGCATTCTATTCTAGTAGTTGTGTAATGTTAGTTAACGCTTCGCGAAGTGTCCGTTTACACCTCGATGTTATGTTCTTACAGTAGCTCCTGTTCTTATGGTAGCTTGTCGAATGAATCGACAAGCAATTTCACACAAAAATTGTACGGATCAAAATATTGTTAAATCTGTAATGTATGGACAGTTACATAATATATTGTTTGTGCCCCTGTCGATTCGGCGGGCTGTGACAGATGATGCTGTTGTCGACTGTCCCCGATCTACTGGAATTACGAAGTTTTCATCATATAACTCTATAATATCAATGATAACAATATCCGTGGTGCTAGGCTTATCGCAGTTGTATACGTCCCTGTGTGCCTATTGGCCTTGTTCTATTCCGTCTTCTGTTGAGTCACTCCTCCACTATTCTTTTCTGATTAATTTCGTTGCGGGATCCAAGACAGTTAAATCGTTTCTCTGGGACTACATCTAGCTTCATTATCTCGGCGCTTTTCTGGTGGTCGCCACCGTCGATTCTGGTTTTGAGGAGGTACAGTGGTTTGTGAATAATGTTGCAGGCTTGTCCCAATAGGAATTCCATGCAAATTGAAGTCATATTAGTATCTTTGCAGGTTTCTTCCTCCGGGATCGTACATCAACGCCAGAAACCACAACGTAATGAAACTGGCAGCCATGATGAACAAACTGATACTGTCTCCAAATGAGTACAAGAAATATTTCAGGTGGAAACACCACTACACATACCATGCCTCCGGTGAAAACGTGTGCGCCGTATGTGAGGCTCTCCACGATAAAAAAATGTTAGAGAAAACTACAATTTACGACGATTTTAGACATTGGTGGCATCCTAATTACGAGTCGCGATGCTATAAGGATGATGATGATGATGATGGCTTTCTAGGGTGGTTAAAAAGAGCTTTGCGTTGAGTATGCGACTTTGCTTTCTTTGCTGGCGATGCTTTAGTAAGATTCTGGACTGGAAATGGAAATGCAAGGAAATGCACCTTTAATAAAATAAATAAAAGTACACAATAGCAATAATGAATCCATTTAATAGTTACGAGGTAGCAATAAAACGAACATAGTACATACTTACAGGTCAAACACATAATCTTTCAGTCAGCTAATCAGTGCCCTGAAAGTTTGATAAGGAGTCTTACCTAGAGTATCGTATGACCCAGTACTAACTGGGTTGTGGAGATAAGCAGATGCTCTTTGTAAAATTCTCGTATGCTGCAGCCGTTTAGATTGGAAGCCGACCCTAAAATAAAGTTGGGAAAAGTTGCTGGGCAGATGATGATGCCCTAGTAATAACAAATAATAAGAAGCTGTGTTGTACCCACAGATATAGATAGACCTAGATTACGCAAGAGTAACACATCGCGTGCCTAGTTTACGTTCAAAAATCGTAAGTGGCCACTTTCGTGCTCAGTCTGCATCAGTGTAAAGCGCTAGTCGGACGTCGGCGCTGGTGCAAAAGTCAGGGCTTAGGGCGAAGAGGGCGCCGTACGCGATACTTGCGTTATCTAGGTCTATGTTTATCTCTGGTTGGACCAGAGTCGTATATGTGGGCTCAGACCATTAAAACGCGTCCAAAAAACACGCTATCACTTAGCAGTTTTTTAGCACAACATTGTTGCCTGATCTCTGTGAAAACCACCACGTGTGACTTTTCATTCAATTGTTCCAACCAGGTTCAAAAAAACGGTTGCATTACTACAAATACAAACATGAATTGAGCAACCTCGGTATTACATTCAACCCTCCACCCGCGACACGATATCTTTAGCCCATTTAATAAATTTATGTATTACAGAGTTCAGTTCCGTTTTATTTCGCAGTTTAGTCATTCAACTCCCCAGCTACACATTTGTTTATCACTTTATCCGTCTGTTTGTTGATGTCGTAAAAATTCAATCTGGAAATTGCTCGGGTTAGGCTGCGCTCGTATTGGAGGTGAGCTGTCTTTTTTTTTCTTTAGAGGGTGGGAAATCATCATAATATGACTCGTATCGCTCTGCAGAGCTATTGCGTATCTTTTTAAATGCCAGTGGCTATTATAGTGTCCATCGATTAACTGTCAAATGGTTCCATTTTGAACCAAACCATAACCGTTTGACAGTTAATCGATGAACACTATGATAGCCACTGACATTTAAAAAGATACGCAATAGCCCTGCGGGTCGGAGCAGAAGGGAGTGTCAGACTTCTACTGACCACCCATGTTCCTTCTTAGCCCGTTGTACCCGGGGCAGTATCTCTTTCGAATACCCCGCAGTGCCGGCAGCATGTGACGTGTCTGAGCGAATTTTGGAAGAATGTTGAAAAAATAGAACAATAGACTTTTTCCATGATTCGAAATTGACTGAATTGGTCATACACAAGTATAGCTGTAATGCTGCTTTTTAGGGTTCCGTTCCTAAAGGGAAAAAACGTAATCCTATTAATGTGCGTGTGGTGTGAGGGCCCGTTTGTTAAAACTCTGTAAAAATGTGCTTAGGATTTAGTGAACATTCCCCAATAATTGTGAAAGTTGGAATCAGATTTTGTGAAAGTCAGACAAGCGAGTTAATAATGACTGTAAAGTTGGGCCCTCAGTTCGTTTTTTTTTACTAAGACTCCATTGTCCGTCTGCCTGTCTGTCACCAGGCTGTTTTTCGTGAACCGTGATAGCTAGACAGTTGAAATTTACACAAATTGCGTAATTTTATTGCCACTATAAACATTACATAACATTACGCTTGTAATCCCCGAAGGGTTAGGCAGAGGTGAGAGTGAGAGGACCCACATTTCGCCAGTTATTTCCCATGTAATAGGGGGCGAGCCTATTGCTCATTTTAGCCATCATGCTTAGCAGTCGCGCTTGCGACCACTATACTAGACAAACGAAACAGTTTTTTTGGATATTTTTTTTTTCCAGTTTCCATTGTGAGCAGACCCTAACACAGTAAAAACATCGGGACGATGCTAGCGCAGTCACTGTAAGTTGTAAATGAAAAATGTATCAACACGATATTGTTTTATTAATTTTGGGCTTACAGCCGCCATTGTTCCTGCAATTTCAGATTAGATAAAGCCTTTTTATTATTTTATTGTATAGCTTGTGCCAGCGGCTTCGCCCGCGTGTAGTTCGATAATTGTCCCACGGGATCATACTACCGGGATAAGAAGTATCCTATGTATTAATCCAGGTTATAAACTATCTGTGTTCTAAATTTCATCCACATCCGTTCAGTAGTTTTTGCGTGAAAGAGTAACAAACATACACTCTCACACACAAACTATCGCCTTTATAATAATAGTGTGATTCAGTAGGTAAACATTGCACCCCCGTGCGAAGCTAGGCGGTTGGCTAGTTGATAATGGTTTTCAGTGTCATTTTACACCTATTTTCAAGTTACAGTACCTATACAGAGAGAGAAACGCAAATAAAAAAAGATTTTTAAACGTGTGTTTTAGGAAACTAGTTTTTTAAAGTGTTTTGTATCATCCCTTTTTAGTTTTTGTTGTACTTAAGTATTCCATATAAATTCTTGTCACAGATCAATTATATTTGGTAGCTAAAAGTTATTTAGGACAATCATGTCAACATAGATCAAGTAGAAGTAAAACCAAACTCCTGAAATGATTTTGATGAAATTCCTATGAGATGAATCAGAAAGTATGTATATACTTTTATAAAAAAAAGTTTTTTTCAAATGGGTTCGTAAATAACGGAGTTATGAAGTAACAAACATAAAAACACAGCATATACCGGAAGAAAGCAAATCGCTACGCATATTGTGTTGTTTTCAACCAAACCCATTTGATATCGGCGTAGGGTTCCTTACGGTCTTGCCTCAGTTCGTCACCCCAATAAATACTGACAAAGGGTTAGGATTCACGTTACCCAACTCGATGGGTGAACGTATTTCGTATCGTGAGTAAGAACACGACGTCTTGAAAATAGGATTACCATGTCGAGGAGAGGCCAGACACAAAATCGGACATTTTTACTTACTTTTCAATATTAGACTGCCTCGTTGGTTTAGATATGGGAAGTATGCGGCTGCGGGTTGTTTGCAAGAGATACCGCGGCCTCGACATGAAGGGTTAAGAAGGAACATGGGTGGTTTTTAGTCAGTAGAAGTCTGACAATCCCTTTCGCTCTGCCCAAGAGCGGGAGTGGTTATTTGATGATTTCCCACCTCCCCAAAAAAAAAAAAAAGTATGACTGCTGAAAATGAGGTCCTGGATGCGATTTCTGGGTCCCAAAAGTGCTTTTGAATTTTTCCATCAGGAATTTCTCAGTTGCAGCTACGAAGTCTGGATTTGTGCCCGGTTGATGGAAATTGGCTCACTCCCTATTACTTGGAACTTAAACAACTGGCGAAATGTGGGTGTACTATATGAGGTACACCTCTGGCTCTCCCTTCGGGGATTACAGGCGTGATGTTATGTTATGTTTTACAATTTGGTGGTCCAAGAAAATATTTTCTTTTTTCTGTTGTGATTGTATGCCGCAGCTTCAGGTAACTAAGGTTTCAGGGTTGTGGAGGTGAAATAAGCAGTCGCTCCATGTAAAATACTGCAATCGGGTACTTAACTAAAAAAAAATTATTAGTCCGTCAGATAGATTTCCAAAAAATAGTGAACACGTATTTTTCTTTTTTCAGGTAAACAATTAATGAAGACGATACAGTGCTTTGAAAACTCGTGTGATGTCATATTCTAAGACATTATTATGACATTCTTTACCGGTGAGTGACGTCACGATCCCCCACTCAAATCTTTGACGCGTTTTATCTTCGTCAATTTTTAATGATTTGATAAAACAAAAAATACGTGTCCAATATTTTTCGATAATCTAACAGACGGACTAATTAGAATCCTATTTTTTTTAGTCAGTAAACATCCCTATTTAGCTAGCTCCAAATAAATGGAAGCACTCCAATATAGCTCATAATGCAGATGATTTTCTCTAGATCTACTCTTGTTTTAAGTGAAAAAAAAAACTGACTTATCCAGAAAAATCCGCAAGGACGGTAACCCTACTCAAAAGTATTTATTGTTCGTGAAAAGGCCGCCGTTTTTTAAGGGGTGAACATTCGTTTTTGTTGTTGATTTTCTTAATTTAAAATGAGTGGATGATCGAAATTGGTTTTGAAGTCCGATAATTGAGTAGATTTACAATTAACGGCCGAGACCAACAACGCCTTAACGTGCTTTCTTAGGCGCAGAGGAAACTTGGGGTCAAGATCGATCCGTGCGACTGTTATTATTTAGCCAAGAGCCTCTCAAGACCTCACAAAACTGCTTAAAACGCCCTAAAACACTTACCTCACCGCTAGTTTCCACACTTAACTGGTTCTTCAATGGCACTGCTACATGGATAATTGTTTGTATTTGCCCAGGTCTTCCTTCCATCACAGTCACATAATATCATGCCTGTTATCTCCGACGGGTTAGGCACAGTTATTACTAATAGTACACCAAGTACACGAGAGTTTACGAGATTAGTACATTTCCGTCAAAGGGGGACAAATCCGAACTCCATGGCTGCTACTGAGAAAATTCTGATAAAAACCCAAATGCACTTTATCAGACCAGAAAAATACAATAACATTTTGCCCGACCCGGTAACAGAACTTAGAACTGCATGCTCAGCAGTCACTAGACTAACGAGGCAGTCTAGATAACTGTTATAAAATTAGTTTTCGAACTAAAATTGCAAGTTAAATAAAAGCTTGTAAAAACACTCCTCACTGCAAGTTTTCAGGCAGTTATCTAGTCCCTCAGTGGCACCGTGTCCCATTGATAAGTTTTCGTATTTGCTCGGGTCTTATCGGCCCGGTATCGGCGATCGAGGGTTGTAATAAAACCGAACGTTCGAACCGAACCTCATCTATGATTATTTTTATCTTTTCCAGTTTGCTTTGCTGTGGACAATCGTTTTTTTTTAAGATAAACTAGAAAAACTCGCCTTTTTTAAGTTGTTGATTTGAATTTAGAGTTAGAAGTTGTATGATTGGGCTATAATCCGCCACGCGGGCCCAGTGCGGGTTGGTAGTAGAAGACACTCATGTCTTCGAAATTTTTGTTCTAGGACATGCCAGTTTCCTCACGATGTCTTCCTTCACTGTTTGCTCTCAAAACGGTGTTGATGAAATAAATTACACAGAGTAATGCGCATGCCTGGGTTTGAACCCACGATTTCCTGCTCGTAATTCGGGGCAGCGACCATTGTGCCACCACTGCCCTCCAACAGTCGGACAGTAGTTGTTGGGTTCTTGTCACCGATAACTTTATCATCGGGATTTAGGATTTTGATGTTTGTTCTTTGTGAAAACCAGCAGTCAAACGTAGTCGAAAACCAGCATGTTACTAGTTGCCCGGCATTTTTCTGAACTGGGCCTTTTTGGCGCAGCCGTGAGGCACACAGTGGCACGATTTGTTTAGTTTTAAGTTCTTTTTTCTTCATATTATTTTTTGTTTTAAATTGTGTGTACTTGTGGCATGTGCCAAATGAAGGCATTTTCTTTCTTTCTTTGTATCATAGATGTCGCTGTAGAACCTACTATCCTCTTGTACACTCATAGCGATTTTTGTAAATACAGGGTGCTTTTACTCTCGTCGGGGCTACGGGTTGTTCGAAAGAGATACCGCGGCCTCGGCACTAAGGGCTAAGAAGGAACATAGGTGGTTTTCAGTAAATACACAGAAGTCTGACACTCCCTACCGCTCTGAACAGAGCGGGAGGAGTCATTTGATGATTTCCCACACCCAAAAAAATATAAAAGGGTGTTTTTACTCGATATCTTATTTGCATAGCTTTATATTACTTTATTCTAACAAATAACATTCTCAAATGAGGAGGTCTTTGTCCAGCAGTGGGATAAAAGAATATTCTAACTAAAAACTGACCGTTTTTAACAAACTAACAGATTAGTTCTTACTATTAGTCTGAATTGTGGTTGATCACTGCCGGGACCAATGGCATAACGTGTTTTCCGAGGCATGAAGGAAACTAGATGTATAATAGGTGGTCACCCATCCACAGATCAACCTATGCAAGGGTGGCTGAACCTCGAACCTAGGCAGTTATTATTTAGCCAAAAGCTCCACTTGATTTTAATGCCGTACTAAAAATCAATGACAAAGTTGTAACTGTTTAGTGACCTTTTTAGCACTTACTCTGTCTATACCTACCTACACAAACATATACAGTACGTTTCGTTAACCATTGTTTGCCCTGCTAAACGAACCGGACGGACGGACAAACTACGAAACAATGTTACGTGGGCGAAGGTTTAATATTACGGATAGTATTTCTCTTAGAAATTATTTATTGTTTTTAGTAAGTCAGTTTCATAGGAGAAGAAGAACTGTTATATTTTAATAAAACACATAAGTTCCGTTCAGGTTTATTTTCCCTTTTTTACATATTCAAAATACACATTTTTCTCTGAGCACATAATGACATAACAAAATTCTAAAATCAGTATTTTTCAATTCTTTGTTTCGAGAGACCACAGACAGAAAGCCCTCTTTGTTTTTCTTCTTATAAAAACATAGGTTGTGTGAACATTGAACCTCAACAAGAACGAAAATGTATGTATGGATTATGAGGAATGTTTTGTTTTGATTTAGCCTGTTCTGTCCCAGTGCTGGGAAAACCTTTTCAACTCTCCCGGTATTTTTCTTTCTCTGGCCCATCAGTCAGGAACACGTTCAAATCGTCACGCCAGCGTTTTTTATGCCTACCTCGCTGACGACCGTCTTCAGGCACCCACTGTGTGATGATTCTGGCCCATCTGTCTTGATCCATCCTGGAAATGTGAACCGCTCAGGTTTTGTTTTTGGGGGGTGGGAAATCATTAAATGACTCCTCCCGCTCTGGGCAGAGCGGTAGGTAGTGTCAGACTTCTAATGACTTAAAACCACCCATGTTCCTTCTTAGCCCTTTGTGTCGGGACCGCGGTATCTCTTTCGAACAACCCGCAGCCGTCCCATTTTAAGCTCGCAGACTTATCGCCAACTTCGGCGACGGCCGGTGTGTGTACCGTCACGATGTTCTTAAATAGTTCCCTTAGAGAATCGCGCCTACGGATATAAATACCTAATATCGTAATATATACATAATACGGCATATTAATACCTAATATCCTTTATTTAATTCAATTCGCAAGTCTAACAAGATCTGCCTGGTACCTTACATACGTGACTCGATTCCAAAATAGGGTCTTTAACAAATACTCTCAAAAGAGATCGTATAGATTACCTAATCCTGTTTTCCATTGTGAGCCTGTATTTGGGAAACGATGCACGTTTCCTTACTTACCTATGAGGACGGCAACCTTTGGAAACTCTTTAATGGTGTTACGTTGACGACTTTTTTGTATACAAGAGAGTCTGCGTAATTGAAATACCGAATGTTAATATCAGTAAACTGACATCTTCACTAACGTTATCATTCAAACTGAAATCGGGAACATTTTTTTTTCATGGGACAAGCCCGCCACACTATTCCCAAACCACTGTAACTCCTGTTAGCCAGAATCAACAGTGGCGACCACAAGAAAAGCGCCGAGACAATGAAGCCCGACGAAGTCCCAGAGAAACGATTTAACTGTCTTGGATCCCGCAACGAAATTAATCAGAAAATAATAGCGGAGGTGTAGGAAAAACATACCACAAATCGGGAACATGGTAAATATCCCGTTTTCATGTTTATAGGGTTAGGTAGTGGTGTACCTAATAGTCCAATGTGAAATCCATGTAATAGGGGGCGAGCGTATTTCCATCAACCGGGCACAGGTCTACACTCCGGGGATACTACAGAGAAATTTCTGATGGAAAAACACAATAACACTTTTTACCCTACCTGGGAATCAAACCAAGGACCTCGTGCACCCCGTCGGGGCTGCGGGTTGTTCCCGTCGGGGCTGCGGGTTGTTCGAAAGAGATACCGCGGGCTCGGCGCAAGGGCTAAGAAGGAACATGGGTGGTTTTTAGGCAGTAGAAGTCTGACACTCCCTTCCGCTCTGCCCAAGAGCGGGAGGGGGGTTATTTGATGATATTCCACCCGCAAAAAAAAGGACCTCGTGCACTAGCATAGCGTTATACTCTTACTGCCGCACTCAGAGAGCTTTAATAATTACTTAGGCCATCACTTAGTAAAAGTTTTGACAGTTTTGTCATACAAAAGTATTTCAAAGAAATCATGAAATATCTCTGAGTACCGCAGTTAAACACAAAACAAAACTAACACAATATACGAGACTATCCCACAACATTCTCAATGAAAAATTACATTTATTTCTCTAATAAAATATCTCATAATACTGGTAAACATCTCTGGGAATGTGTGCCTCCGGCGGTCGTCCCGGCAAATATTTGATTATCCACTAAAGCGCTCCAGGGCTCCGCATTTGATCCCGACTAAACCATATTAGCTAATACATAAGTTGTTATAGTTTTTCTTATGAAATTAACTTGATAAATAAACCAGAAACGGATGTTTTTGGCTCCGTATTAACGTATGTAGAAAGGGGCGATTTTTACGTTAAGCCGTGCTTGTCTAGGTTGGCCCGTGGATTGGTGACCACCTATAACATACTGATTTTCCGTGCCTCGAAAAGCACGTTAAGCCGTTTGTCCCCCCGTCGGGGCTGCGGGTTGGTTTGTAAGAAGGAACATGGGTGGTTTTTAGTCAGTAAAAGTCTGACACTCCCTTTCGCTCTGCCCAGAGCGGGAGGGGTTATTTGTTGATTTCCCACCCCCCCAAAAAAAAAAGCTGTTTGTCCCGGCTGCCATACATAGATCTTTGGCAGTCGTTACAGGTCAGTGGCCAGAAATTCTGGCAACCAGTCCTATTATAGGGTATAGTATTACCCAGTAATGTCTAGGTTGTGGAGGTCAGATAGGCGGTCAACTTCCAGTCTAAACTGATGCAGCTGAATACCAGTATTTTATAAGGAGCAACTTCCATGCATCTCCTGTAAGCTCTGTTCTTCAACAACGACCACCAAGAAAGTCGTTCTCACTGAGTTTTATGGTCTATGGCATCATTGGAAGAATCTGAATTCCTTTTGCCAATGACGAAATGCCAATATGGAATATTAAAATATTATTTACTCACTAAAATTTTTTTTTTTAAACGTTGCCCCACACTAGGAATTTCTCCTGTATCGTGGGTGCGTTCACAAACATTTAAACTCACATACACAAATACCCAGACCCGGAACAACTATCTGTAGGTCATACAAATATTTGTTCCGTGCGGGGATCGAACCCGCGACACGCAGCGCAGCAGTCCATTGCTTGAGCCACTGCGCCAACCGTGCCGTCTATATGTAGGTAACGCCATTAAAATTATTGTACTTTGTTATGTATTTATCACTGTACCATTAAGCATAGGGGACCGAGATTGTTTCTCCTTAACACAGGTTATTTTGTAACCTCGCTAGGAGGACAGTGCTTCACCAACTCGATTGCAGACTACTTAACATATTCTGTAAGAACTTTGCTACTATAACCATGTATACCTTACCCTCTACAATCTGTCTGTTTGAGTAAAATTTATTATTTATTTAATGATGCCATAGATCACAGAATAAATACCAAGCGATTGGCCTATTGTGTAGACACAGATTGCCAAGTTACAGAGGAGCTACTAAAAAAAAAAACTGCTTTTCAATGTTGTTTGCTTTTTAAAATTAACATAACATCACGCTTGTAAACACCAAAGCCTATTGCCATCAACCAGGCACAAACACAGACTCCGTGGCTACTACTGCGAATTTCCTGATAGAAAAACGCAACAACACTTTGTCCGACTCGAGAATCGAACCCAGGACCTCATGCTCAGCATTCACGCTTGCGACCACTAGACCAACGAGGCAGTCTGAATATAGTATTCTTCTATTTCTCGAAAGCTCCACAAAAAAACCTGAAAAATTACAAATGAAAGCACCAAAAAAGCTAAAAAAATCTTTATTGCTAGTAAATAGGTACAATAAAACTCCTTAGAAACTAAGCTCTACAACACAAACTAGAAAAATTAAAGCACCAGAAAAGCTAAAAAAATCATGAATGCGTTGGTAATTCTATGATATTATTCTTCAGAATTTGAATAGAGCTGCGACTGCGAGTGTCTACATGCCGCTACCAATTTAATAATGTCGTCTTGTAAGCCATGTTCATGCTCCGAGTCGGTTCAGATTTTTCTCTAATAACATTATATTGTTGGTTCATATACGCGAGCAGAGAGAAATGTTTGCGTTATTTCTGAGTGAAATGCGACGCAATTTGCTGATTTTCCTTTTGAAGAATTGAAATTTTTATGGGTTTCCTTGAATATTAAGGTTTTGTAATGTGGACACACCGCAGTTAACTTTTGTGGAGCATAACTGTGCAAAACGGTAACATTATATAACTAACGTAACACGGTAATCTGTAATTTTTCAGGCTACCTTTTACTATTTTTTAAATGTAACTTATTACGTCTAATAACATGTTGACTTTTTTCAAAAGTTTGGCAACATTGCTTAACATAATTATGTAGTTCTTCCCATCATTGCATTTTTTTTTCGGATCGTGCTTTAGAACCTTCTAGTAACGGAGATATTTGAGATCAAAGTTCCAAAATATTTTTTAAATACTAGCTTACACGAAGTTCTCAGTAGCAGCCACGGAGTCTAATTTGTGCCCTACTGGTGGCAATAAACTCGCTCACTATGACATGAGACTCGAACATAACTGGCAAAATCTGGGTGTACTAATGGTTACACCTCTGCCTGCCTCAGACAACAGTTGTGATGTTAGACAATGAGTTTGATAAATTTCTACGAGTCCGGTCTAGTCTTCATGTAGGTACATTAGCCTCTTTAAAAATTTATACTGCTTTTTCTCTCACGTAACATTTTCCTAAATTAGTGCAGTTTTGAGTTTTTTTATTCACTTTTTCAGCCTACCTGCGTTTTTTACAGCAGATCTTCGAATGACCTGAGTAACTGGGTTCGCTAATTTCCCCTGGGAAGCTTGCTCTCGTATCTAATACTTTTAACGTGTGCAAAGTTTTTTGTCTTCATTTTTTTATGTGGGCTTTAAATATAGTTTCTACTTTTGGCATACCTGTTCAGCGTTTTTTTAAAAACAATGATTAAACTAAAAATAATCTGGAAATTTGGAATCGTGGTAGATGATAGTAGGCTCTAGCCAATAACAATATATAGAGATAAGCTTAAATTATATACATATTAATATGTACACCTCTACATACAGGGTGTAAATTAACCCTTCACACTACTGTCAACCAAGCATTCTGTACATCAAACTAAGTACCCCTACGCAAAATTTTTTGCTGGGAAACGACTTTCTTTTTTGTGTCTAAAATCACATTTTACGGTAAAACTCAAAGTAGCACTGTTAAAACATTGTGCTAGTGGATGCTTTGAACAATAAACGGGTCATGGAGGTAATTTAAGTAAAGTTATCACCTGAAAAACTAGTATTTACAAAAACAGCTGTGAAAAATTTGGATCTTTGACCGGCAATATCTCCGTAACTAGGAACCCTCCCAGGCATGGTCTAGAACAAAAAAAATGATCGCAGTGTGTCGTGTTACTTACCCCTAACAAGTAAAAGAGGGTAAGTAATTTAACAATTGAATTTAATTTAGAGGTAAGAGGTAAAAAATACAAGTAAATCTATAAAAACACGAACCTTCCTAACTCACGCTTTGCACAGAACAGCTCCAGAGTAGGTAAATCTCGAAGGCTGGCCAGCAGATTACGGGCAAGTCCTTTAGGGAGGCCCGGAGGATACGTTGGAGGTACTTCGCGTCGCGAGGATCACGGGCGACTCCTTTAGGGAGGTCCGGAGGATACGTTGGAGGTACTTCGCGTCGCGAGGATCACGGGCGACTCCTTTAGGGAGGCCCGGAAGATACGTTGGAGGTACTTCGCGTCGCGAGGATCACGGGCGACTCCTTTAGGGAGGCCCGGAGGATACTTTGGAGGTACTTCGCGATGGTTCTTCTTAACTCAGATAATAACTTGTAGACGTGTTCATTCTTCTTTAAAAACCAGATCTCAACTGGAGGGCATCCTTCAGAAATCCCTTTTTATAAAACCATCTCTCCGTTTTTTCCACCCAATTGTCTTTTAATTCTTTCCAGAATTTAAGTTCTTGAAATCAAAAATTGTGAGTTGCCTGTATTTAAAACGGCCTGTATTATTCAGTCAAAAACTTCCTCAAAGAATTTCTGTGAGCGTGTTAATTAATTTTATAAGCGTAAGATAAGTTACAGTAAATAGAAATTAACAATAAATTAAATTCAATTGTTAAATAAGTACTTTAACAATTGAATTTAATTTAGAGGTAAGAGGTAAAAAATACAAGTAAATCTATAAAAACACGAACCTTCCTAACTCACGCTTTGCACAGAACAGCTCCAGAGTAGGTAAATCTCGAAGGCTGGCCAGCAGATTACGGGCAAGTCCTTTAGGGAGGCCCGGAGGATACGTTGGAGGTACTTCGCGTCGCGAGGATCACGGGCGACTCCTTTAGGGAGGTCCGGAGGATACGTTGGAGGTACTTCGCGTCGCGAGGATCACGGGCGACTCCTTTAGGGAGGCCCGGAGGATACGTTGGAGGTACTTCGCGTCGCGAGGATCACGGGCGACTCCTTTAGGGAGGCCCGGAGGATACTTTGGAGGTACTTCGCGATGGTTCTTCTTAACTCAGATAATAACTTGTAGACGTGTTCATTCTTCTTTAAAAACCAGATCTCAACTGGAGGGCATCCTTCAGAAATCCCTTTTTATAAAACCATCTCTCCGTTTTTTCCACCCAATTGTCTTTTAATTCTTTCCAGAATTTAAGTTCTTGAAATCAAAAATTGTGAGTTGCCTGTATTTAAAACGGCCTGTATTATTCAGTCAAAAACTTCCTCAAAGAATTTCTGTGAGCGTGTTAATTAATTTTATAAGCGTAAGATAAGTTACAGTAAATAGAAATTAACAATAAATTACATTATTTGAGCTAATATATTAATAAAAATAAATTAAATTATATAAATCAAATGTAACCTTCATAGTTCTAACCACTAAGAAAAACTATGACACAAATTGAAAGAAAAAGTAAATGACAGCTTGACAATTGACGTTATGTCAGACGAAAAGTAAACAATGAAAAATTGTAAGATTTAATATTTTATAAAAGATGAGGATGATTAGTAAAAGTGTAAGTATAAATACTACAAGTGGTGGGAAGAACAAGTGCCCTTCGTTTGCGTTAAGGGTAGTTTTACACCCTTTAAATATGTAATATAAGTATATACACATTCATTTACTACAGGCGTATGTGTGAGAGATTCAAATGAAAATATTTTTATAATTTGTACTGATACTGTTAGCCTGTACCATCCCACTGCAGGGCAAAGGCCTCTCCCTATGGCTTCCAGATATTTTGATCTAAGGCCAATGTGGCCCTCGTCGTCTCGCCATCTTCTACGAGGTCTAACGCGACGCCTTCTGACTGTGTCAGGGCTCCTTTGCCCTACCTGGGAAGTGGGAATCGAACCGAAGATCTCATGCACAGCAGTCCCACTTGCTACCACTAGATCAACAAGACAATCTTGTTAAAGTAATCCTAAAATGTACTTTCATAAACATTGCACAAAATTAATCAACAAAAGCGCACTCGAGTGCAAATCTGGCAACTGTTCTCGTTTAATATTTGTGCTATAAACCGGTGTCGGGCTAGATGTTAAATATAGCTTAGATTATACGGCAATAGTCTGTGGCGGGATGTCGCCGCTGCTCGCAGATTAAACAAATATTACCCGCCGATCAACACCAGCCTAGGATGATATTACACGTTCCAACGTTGGACCGAGTTTTCATAAGGGTACTGAATGATAATGATATCAGCACATTAGGGTGTTTTCAGTGGCATGTGTTCATGGCGCACCGTTCAGAAAAATACATCTTCTAAACATATCCTAAACTCGTAAAAACCCAAATCGATGTTCCGCGATAGCATAAAAACTACTGAACAGATTCTGTTCAAATTTTGCACACATATTCCTTACATGCTTCTCGAATGTTAGGCTATATATTATCACGCTACTTCCTAAAAGAGGTGAGCAGTATTGCAACATATCAGTAGTCGTCAGTGGTCTTCACTGCGTGGCAGATATTGAGAAATTATTTACAGAAAAACCCAATAACACTTGGTCCGACCCGGGAATTGAAACCAGTACCTCATGCTCAGCGGTCATGCTTACGACCACCAGACCAACAAGGCAGTCTACTCGTATGCTAAGTACCTATGTTGCAATAAAAAATATTCATCTACATTTCAGCCGTCGGTGTCGCCGTAGGTGTCGCCACATTCACTGGTGCCGTGCGTCTTCTTCAATCTAATCAATTGCAATCTTCCCCAGGGCATCAGTCCACCTAGTGGGACGCCTTCCAACGCAAAATCCAACAACCCAGGGATCGCATCGCAAGAGAACCAGGGTTACCGATGTAGCCCGAAGAATTATCGAAATTAAGTGGCAGTTGCTCGCAGAACAGATAGCCGATGGCGACGAAAACTCTGGAAAATTTAAAAAGAGTCCTCTATGCATTACTAGCACTATGGATGCCAGAAGCTTTTGGCGCGTAATACGGTGCAATATCAATACTGGAGTCGAACCTGAGAAATGAGCGTCGACCCCCCTCTGCCCCACCCCGCCTGACACCCGCCACCACCTACCGCCGATATTATTGTAAAGTTATACTTATACACTTCTATAGCAAGATGTTTTTTTAATTAATATTGTTCACAACTGCCTCGTTGGTCTAGTGGCAGCAAGCGCGACTGCTGGGCATGAGGTCCTGGGTTCAATTCCCGGGTCGGGCAAAGTGTTATTGGCTTTTTCCATCAGGAATTTATTAGTAACAGCCACGGAGTCTAGATTTGTGCCCGGCTGTTGGCAATAGGCTCGCCCCCTATTACATGGGACTTAAACATAACTGGCGAAATGTGGGTGTACTATTAGGTACACCTCTGCCTAAGCTCCCTTCGGGGATTACAGGCGTGATGTTATGTATGTTTACAACTGCTTGTAAGTGACTTCACATTTCATTTGTAATACAAATTCATAGAGGAGCTCGTGGATTAATAGTCGCTCCGGTCGATGTTAAGGTTAAGCCGTGCTTGCCTAGGTTTGTCCGTGGATGGGTAACCACCCATTACATACCGAGTTTTCTCCGTGCCTCGGAAAGCATGCTAAGCCGTTAGTCTCAACTGCCATATATATAGATCTTTTGCCGTCGTTACAGGTAGTCAGTGACCTGAAAGTCTGACAACCAGTCTTCTCAAAAGTTATCGTATTACCCAGTGCTAACTGGGTTGTGAAGGTCAAATAGGCAGTCACTCTATGTAAAATTCTGGTATTATAGGAAGCCGATCCCAAGTTCCCAACATAGTTGAGAAAAGGCTAGCCAGATGACAAATTCATAGAATAACAGCTTAATTAACTGAACATATTTTAATACTGTTTGCCTCCTCTCTGGGTTGGTATAGGCTATTAATCCACGACGTGGGCGCAGTGCTGGTTGGTAGATATCACAGTCATATCTTCGAATTTTTGGTTCTAAGACATCCTACTCGGAATGTATTTTCAAAACTCATGAATTGAGTAGGGTTAATTTCAAAGTGGCGAGTTACTTTAAGACGGGTTCCTATCTTCATTGACGGACTTAGAGAGTAGACCCCCACGATTTATTATCGTACCAAAAATCTTATGGATTCCAGAAAATATTATAATAAAAATAAACAATATTTAGCTACAAATATATTATTATATTATATTGTAGCTAACTTAACTTACAGAGGAAAGTGGGCTTTATAGCAGTTAAGAATAAGAATCATCTACGTAAATAAAGGAAGAAATGGCAACCCCCTGATGGGCTACTGCCCGACACTTGTTATATAAGCTCGCGGATAATTTTGATTGCGCGATGCTAGATTTTAGTTCCAAGCTTGCGTCATAGATGGCGTATAAAGCGCTACGGCGCGAAATAAAAGGAACTTCAAATTGACTGAATTTGACCGTTTATTACATATTAGTAAAACATACGACAGTTTTCTAGTTTTTCATAGACTTCAAAAAAGCAGTAGGTTCTCAATTCGATTGTATTATTATTATTATTTTATATGTATTGCCAGCGGCTACGCCCGCTACAACTCGAAAATTATACCACGGGACGATAAAATCGGGTTAAAAACTATCCTATGTGTTAATACAGGTTATAAATTATCTGTGTACCAAATTTTATTCAAATCCGTTTAATAGTTTTTGCGTGAAAGAGTAACAAACATCTATCCATACATACATAATTACAAACTTTCGCGTTTATAATTTTAGTAGGATTTTTACCTTAAAACTCCGTCATTCATGAACCAATTTCTTCTTCTTTTTTGTGAAAGGATATACTTTTGGATCCCAGAGAAATTTCATTGAAATAGGTCCAGTAGTTTGTTTTTTTCTCGTGGCTTAATAAGAACTGCCACTCGGGTCGATCTTTAGGTAAAGCTGTGCTTGCCTAGGTCGGTCTGTGGATGGGTGACCGCCCGACATACCGAGTTTCCTCAGTGCCTCGAAAAGCACGTTAAGCTGTTGGTCCCGGATGCCATATATAGATCTTTGGCAGTCGTTACAGGTAGTCAGTGACCTGAAATTCTGACATCCAGTCTTACCAAAGAGTATCGTATTACCTAGTATTAACTGGGTTGTGGAGGTCAGATAGGCAGTCGCTCCATGTAGAATACTGGTATTCAGCTGCATCCGGTTAGACTGGAAGCCGACCCCAACATAGTTGGGAAAAGGCTAGGCAGATGATGATTTTGTTTTTTTCTTCTTGGCCTATATTGACATGATGGTCCATGTATAACTTCTAGTTACGTTTACATAAAGTTATTTGAGACTTTTTCAGTGTTATTTGGAAGTCCATTTTTTTTGTATAAAAAGATTTTATCAATATTTCATTTTTTCATTTCATTTCATTTATTCAACAACAAATTACATTGTGTCTGAATGTGGAAGGTACATAAATACTATTCCCAGACAATTTATTTTCGTTTAAACAACGCCTACTAAAAATTTTACCGTGTTATTGCTTTACCGAATATTATGTTTACCTGTTTAAATGGTAACATCATCATCGGCCTAATTTTTCCCCAACTAAGTTAAGAGTCGCTGGTCGGCCAGTCTGACCGGATGCAGGGGAATACCAGTATTTACATGGAACGACTGCCTATTTGACCTCCACAAACCTGTTAGTACTGGGTAATGATACCCCTAAGTAAGACCTGGTTGTCAAACTTTGAGGAAACATACTAGCTGTAACGACTGTCCAAGATAAATATATATTTGACAGCCGGGACCAACGGCTTAATGTGCTTTCCAAGGCACGGAAGAAACCGGGTAAGTACATAAAACCACCCATCCACAGAGCAACCTAGGTAAATGCGGTTTTACCTGAAGATTAATCCGAGCGGCTATTATTATTTAGCTTCGAGTTACTTTAAATGGTTCTTCTTCTTCTTCTTATCATGTGGGCAGTAAGGTCTAACGACCCCACACTCCCTTTTTTTTTGTGGTGTGGGAAATCATCAAATAACCCCTCCCGGTCTTGGGCAGAGCGAAAGGGAGTGTCAGACTTACTGACTAAAAACCACCCATGTTCCTTCTTAGCCCTTCATGTCGAGGCCGCGGTATCTCTTGCGAACGACCCGCAGCCCCGACGGGCGTCAGCTCTTGCGGGCCCCTACCATATTGCTGACATCTCTTTGAGGCGCGCGTGGAACACGAACGCGCCGTCGACACGGCCTGTCGTCGTCATAAGACGGACGGACGGCGAGCTTACCCATCACTCACCGTCCACAGGCTCGCGTCTACGGTGGCCGGAAACCATCACGTGGCCCCCGACGCCCGGATCGCCTCCCGCGGTGGCTGGGACGAGAGGTTCTCTCCCTCTCACGTTCCGCCACCTTCTTCGCTAGCATCACTGCTTCGCAGTAGGAGGCGACGGCGTACCATTTATCTTCGCTCCGGACCATGGCTTGCACCAGGGCCGGACGCGAGAGGTCGTCGCCGCCGATCGCCGCTACAAGAACTGCTGGGCTCCGCCCAAGCGGGACAGACCTCCACGGTGTGCTCCACCGTGTCCTCCGGCCGATCCTCACAATGGTGGCATCCGGGCGTTTCCTCCCGCCTGATTCAGTGCAGGTACCTCCCAAAACAACCGTGTCCAGTGAGTACCTGCGTCAGACAGAACCCCACACACCCTAGTGTCAGTGTTTCTAAACCGCCGCCAGGGCCTCTGACATGGTTTGACGACCGCCATTTGGCGGCGGGTACCACCGGCTTATATGTGCCTTCCGAAGCACAGAATCACATTTTTATCAGACAATCAGGCGATTCATGCCTGCAATGTCCTAACCAAACTGGAAACAACTTTATAAAGTATGCTTCCCTTGGGAATCGAACCCACGACCACCGGGTCACAAGGAAAACGCCTAAACCACTCGACCACGGAGGCACTTTATATGGTACCACTAGCTGATGCTCGCGGTTTCGCCCGTGTAGATGTCGGTTATCGCGCCCATAAGTAATCTTTTCATCCCCCCCTTTCAACCCCTTACAACCCTTTTTTCGCATTAAAAATAATGTCCTTTCTCAGGTTCTAGACTACCTGTGTACCAAATTTCATTTAAGGCTTGTATTCACGCCAATGACCTTGTGCATACAAACTATCTCAGTCGTAGATACGGACTTTAAACGGACGCACTTTTCATTAATTATAATTAAAATAACACATGTTTTTAAAAAGTAACAAAACCAAATTATTTTCCGTTGTATTTCAAAGCAGTAGATATTTGTTTTATATTATTTTGTTAAAAAATGAAGGAGTAAAATGGTTCCATTCAACGATTTGGAGGTAATTTTGTGGATTTTTTTTCTTATTATGTGATACCGATACAAAAATTATGGCTAAACCAAATTACGTGTCATATCATGTAGATTACTAACAATTTTTTTCAGATGTAATTTATCTGTAAGTGCCGGTGAAAAACTGCTTCATCTGCACGCTGTTTTTAAGCTTTTTCGAGAGAGGAGCCTTAAATCGTTTCGGTAGTTTTAGCGTGAAAGCGCCACAGACAGACAGAGTTACTTTCGCATTTATAATATTAGTAAGGCCTTGCACACAATTTAAATCCCTTTTCCACCGAGGTACACAGCAAAAATGCCTACAAATTAAAAATGTTCAGTCTGTGTAATAATAGGTTGTTAGGGTATGTTAAATGGTTTCGTTCCGCGACGGAGGGTAGACAAAAATCTCATTTCCGTAGTAAGAGCGAGCTCTCTGATAACCGGTGCGCCTGCCTGATTCGCTGGTTAATGGTACCGCTATTTAGAATTGGGTTAAAGTTAATCCTTTTAGTACTAAACGGTGGATTAATTTAGGGTTGTCTTGGTGGTTTTTTGAAGGTCACTTAGGGGCTGCGGGCTGGTCCGCAGACACATCAATTTGACCCACTGCACACTGTGACAGATATAATAATAATAATAAAGGCTTTATTAAACAATCTTATAAAACACGTTTTTTTTTAATACAAAAGTAAAATATTTAACGTAGACACTGGTTTCGCGAAGATTGTCTTGCTACTCAGCATAGGCCTCCCCTAAAGCCTGCCATAAAGTGCGGTCTTGTATCTTCCTTCTCCATGTGGCACCTGCTATTCTTTTTATGTCGTCTTCCCATCTCAGACGCTGTCTTCCTCTCTCGTCTGTGTTCTCTTGGACACCATTCGGTCACATCCTTAGCCCACTTGTCTTTTTTGTTCCTCATCAGATGGCCTGCCCACCTTCACTGACAGACACACGTGACAGATATACTATACAATTATTATACTAATAAACCCTATCCGATATGAAAGGGGCACATTTATATACAAATGACAATGCCAAATTAAATGAGAAACAATAGAATTGTAAATTGCATGATTTTTTACCCAAATTACCACCATTTCATTACCTACCATTTCAACAAACTTTTATAACGTGACAACAGAATCGTAGGTATAAGTATATAGGGTGTAAAAGTAATAAGTAGTTGTTCTCCCCACCACTGCTATAATTTTTTATTTGTTCTAGACCATACCTGGGAACCTCCTAGTTACGGAGATATTGGGGGTCAAAGTTCCAAGCTGTTTTTTTAAATACCTACTAGTTTTTCAGGTTATAACTTTACTTAATTATTTATTACCTCCATGACCCGTTTACTATTCAAAGCATCCACTAGCACAATGTTTTAACAGTGCTACATTGAGTTTCACCGTATAATGTGATTTATGACCCAAAAAAAAAAGTCGTTTCCCAGCAAAAAATTTTGCGTAGGGGTACTTAGTTTGATGTACAGAATGCTTGGTTGACGGGTGTGTGAAGGGGTTGATTTACACCCTGTATAAGTGTTCAAAAGTCAATTGTTTTTTATGACGTTACTACCCGAGAAGCGACTGCTCGCGTCCGTGTGTTGCCTTATAAGTTACTCCATTTAGTACATTTAATTTAAATTTCATCGACCGCTGTAGATACGTTCGTGGACCGTGTCATGTTTCTTTTCATGCCTGATACGTTAATACCACGGTCATGCATGGTACTGCTTAATGGGCAGTCTCCTTTAACCCGTATCATGGCGTCCTATTCGTAGACTAGGTTTTGCGACAAAGGGCCCTATTCTTGGAGTGTGTGTTTGGCAAAATGTCTACCGTGTCTGATACGTTCATACCCATGGTCATATAGTATGGTTCGGTTTAGTGGGCAGCCTCCTTCTTTTTTTTTTTTTTGGCGTATTGGAAATCATCAAATGACTCCGGGCGGAGCGGAAGGGAGTGTCAGACTTCTACTGGCCAAAAACCACCCATGTTCCTTCTTAGCCTTTTGTGTTCGAGGCCGCGGTATCTCTTACGAACAACCCGAAGAGTAGGCAGTCTCCTTTAACCCGTATCATAGTCACCTATTCGTGGACTCATACGTTTTGCGACAAAGGGCCCATATTCTTGGAGTGCGCGTTTGGAATATGTGTAACGTGTCTGATTCGTTCATACCACGGTCATGTTACGGTGTTGCGTAGTGAGCAGTCTCCTTTAACCCGCATCATGGCCACCTATTCGTAGTCTCATACGTTTTGCGACAAAGGGCCCATATTCTTGGAGTGCGCGTTTGGCAAAATGTGTAAGATATCGGCGTTTATCTCGAGTTGCGTGCTCTACCGGGACAAGTGGCCAGTAATGGTTATCTATTAGCCGCAGGCTCGGGGAAAGCGTAGGGTTGGTCGTTTTTATTTTACTTTTGTTTTTAATCTACTTCAGTATCATATTGAAAAGGCGAGTATAGTTTTGATGAAAAATACAGGGTGCCGTAGATTAAGTCCATGATTATTGAGTGAAAAAAATAAATATTTCGTCAGTTTATGAAATAATTCGGTTTTAGTTGATACTGAACAGCATTTTCCGGTCAAAATAATTGGACGTACGTCAGATTTGGCGCTGATAGTTGAAATACAGGCTCTACCTAGTTCGGCTACAGATGACTACACCACTTATACCGGCCTTATTTCGCCTGTTTAAATATTTTGTAAATTATATCTGACTTTCTTCAAATAAACACTATATTGAAAAAAAATATTAATGGGGCTCCCCTACTACTATGGTACGGAACCTTTCATACGCGAGTTCGACTCGCACTTGGCCGCTTTATCTATCTCACATGTTCCGATCAAAATTTTCATCTAAATCATATTTTTTTTTAAGTCACACACAGAAATCTTTCACAAAAAAACAGTTTTTATTTCTTTGCCTAGTACCATGGCGTGGCAGCCCTATACCATCCCATCCATTACAGTGATTTCCGACTCGACTGGCTGACACAGCGAGCTCTTACGACCAGATCAAAGAAAGTGTTCCTCTTGATTCCTGCGCCTCTAAAAGCCAGGTGGCTAATGATATTTTTGTAAAAGAACTGTACATAGCGGTATCATTTATATTTCATATTTTTTTGAAAAGGTCAGCTGACGAATTGACAACCGCCTCGTTTTAGTGGTCGGTTAAAAACCATTTTATTTACGACAAGCGGACGTCACGCGGTATCACCCGCGTAGTTCTCGTTCCCGTGGGAATACAGTGATAAAAAGTAGCCTATGCCACCCGGGGATAGTGTAGCTTCCTAAAGGTGAAAGAATTTTTCAAATCAGTTCAGTAGTTTTTAGGTTTATTCATTACAAACATACACACAAAAATACAAATCTTTCTTCTTTATAATATTAGTGTAGATAAACTATGTACCAAAACACTATTTTTAGACGGCACGGTTAGCGCAGTGGCTGAGAGATTTGACTGCTGCGCTGCGTGTCGCGGGTTCGATCCCCGCACGGAACAAACATTTGTATGGCCTACAGATAGTTGTTTCGGGTCTGGGTGTGTTTGTGTATGTGAGTTTAAATGTTTGTAAACGCACCCACGATACAGGAGAAATTCCTGGTGTGGGGCAACGTTTTAAAAAAAGAAAAAAAATATATTATGGCTTTTGCTACGTGTAATAGACATTTAAGTACCAAAATCTCTCCTGATTGCCTACACTACTTTTATCCATTGCATTGTCCAAAATAAATTATAAATACAATTCCGAATTCGGAAAACAATGGAAGGCTCTTAGTTTAATCTAATTTGGAGGAAATAAGTGTAATCCGGTGTTATTTACACTAATTACGTGCGAATGCCAATAAGGATTTAGAAGAGGATGTCGAATGATAAATTGAAGTTATTTCGGTTTCTGGCGAACTTAATGAGGCGCCTGATTTGTAGGAGTACTGAATAATCAGCCTATAATATTTCCACTGTTGATGGAGGTCGTTGTGATAATAAGGCACTCGGATCAATCTTCAGCTTAAGCTGCGCTTGGCTAGGTTGGTTTGTGAATGGCTGGGAGCCCGGACGAAACTCGACTCCCATTCACGAACAAACCCAGGCAAGTTGGAATAATAATAATTTAGTTATTTGTCAGAAAACAATGATCCATAATGACTAGTAACTTAGAAACTGTGTTTGTAGGAACAAAAATCACAAAATCAATATTACAAAATGAAATAGGATTTTTTTTCTTTTTAATTTAAAATTGGATTTTGGAATTAAAATAAAATTGTAATATCAGTCTGTAGGTGAACCATACAGCAGTGGTTCACGTACTGACAGTCGAAACGTTCAGAAAACGCGTTCAGGATACTCTTGCGGCTGCCCCGCATCCTACGCACCAGGGATGTGCACCGCTTGCGCATGATTGTGTGGGAACAATCCACACGCGCCTCGGCAAACATCCCCGACGGGATACAGAAGCGAGGTAGCCCCAAGAGCACCCTGAACGCGTTGATGTATTGGACACGTAGAGCGCTGTACTGTTTCTGCGTGTAATCCAACCACAGACTGCCAGTATAAAAAGACGTACAAAATGCCCTCAATAGGGCTATTTTGACGTCCCTCGAACACCTAACAAACCTGCGATCTATCATATTTAAACAGACAGAATGCCGACAGTGACAAGAGCTCGTCGGATGATGTCTTTTAAGTTCGCGCGCCAAAACTTCGGCACTTCGGCTGCAGGACATGCTGTGTTATAGCGTCCGAGGCTTGATAAGACTTGCGGTGAGTTTTTTCCACCTGCACGCGTAGCATGCCCACCGTAGAAACGGGTTTTGTCGACGGAAGAATCGACAAAATGACAGATTGTAGCAAAATTTCATGTCAAATTGTATGGAAAAAGCTTTGTCTATTCTTGGTAGAATAGAGATAGAATCGCCATACTACGCGTGCTGGTGTAATTTTTTTTCTATGGAGGCTTGGATTTCCTCTCTCACATTGGTCACATTTAGATGAGCATAGATTTCAGTATTAGTAATAAACCATGGAACATGCGCTATTGTTTTTAATATTGCAGTTCCCCTTCTGATGTCTAATTTCTCTCTTCATGAAACCTACGAGTACCACGCGATCATGAAATAACAACATCCTAATTCAAAGGTTTCCCATCTCACCATTTCAAAAACCGAACCCCGAAAGTAGACTCATACATCTTCGGATGTTTCCGGCAAAAAGGCGTGTGCGCGATGCGTGTCGATTGACCGGAAATAGTGGCCTTGTATTTACAACTTCCGGCCCGGGGGTGGCTGGAACCAATTAATAACTTTTATCGCTTTCTGTGCTAGAGGCTCAATTAGCACCAACATAAAAATGTTCACGGCTGATTGGATGTGGCGAAACTGGCGTCTTGGTAAATCTGTTGGTGGTTTCATGAGATTTGTTGGAGTAGTTTATTTAATGTATTGGTATGTTGTTTATGATCTCTAGAGGTGGAGCTAATTTCGTTTTTAACCGACTTCCAAAAAGGAGGAGGTTCTCAATTCATCTATATGTTTTTTTTTGTATGTTTGTTTCCGGATGTCTCCGTCATTAATGAACCGATTTAATAAAAGTCTCTTTCGGCAGAAAGGTTCGTTTTTTCGTTGGTCTCGTGGACTGCTGACCATAACGTCCTGGGTTCGATTTGCTGGTCGGGAGCTCTGTTTTTTAGGGTTTTCCGTGATGAATTTATCAGTAGCAGCAACAGTTTAGATTTGTGCGCAGTTGATGGCAACAGGCTTGCCCCCCCTATTACGTGGGACTTAAAGATAACTGCCGAAATGCGGGTGTGCTCTTAGCTACGCCTCTGTGTAACCCTTTGGGGATTACAGGCGTGATGTTATATGATGTAGCGATATTAGAAGAGACACTCAACATTGCTTGGCGACACACATAGCTCCGGTAACAGAACTTCATCTGCAAAGCTCCTCGTGAAAGAGCTACTTAAATTTTATCGAATGCGTACAAAATGCAGTAATTGAATGAGAGCCGAGGCCTCGGGCCCGCGTTTGTGGGGGCTCCGCAAATCTACTTACTACCTCTTTGTATTGACTATGGCGGGTACCAGGAGGTAAGAAGACTTTGGCGTTGTTTTTTGAGATGCGATTTCGAGGTACAGGTTTTGGTTACTTTTTTTTTGGAGAATTTTAGGTTTTTGAGGTAAACGTAATTCATTACGGTAAAACGTAGAATGACTCGGTAAAGCCGATTCGATACTTCACTTTACAAACAAAAAAACCACTCTCACTATCATAACTACATATTATAAAACAATGTCCTTCGCCGCGTCTGTCTGTCTGTTCGCGATAAACTCAAAAACTACTGCACCGATTTTCATGTCGTTTTCACCAATGGATAGAGTTGGTTCTCGAGGAAGGTTTTAATATATAATTTTCCGCGATAACCGACATCCACGCGGGCGAAGCCGCGGGTATCAGCTAGGATTAAATATGAAGAGGTATTTGTTTGATTATTTGTAGGTTCACCATTTTTTTGCACTGATCGAGACATATTATTCGTGGTTTTAACCAAGCTATCACAAGTTTTGCAATCTAAGCTAAAACTAAACTTCGCGGGCGAAGAGGTAGATAAAAATAAATTTACCATCATCTTTATCCACTGCCCATCTCGCCCAATATTAGCTATTCTTAAATTTGTGTAAGGCGAAACATTATTATATTAATTTCTCTAGTCCAGCCGCAAGATAATAAATACCAATGACCTACTTTGCTTACTGAACTCCGAGATATGAACAACACGATTGTGATCTTGACATTGGAAGCTTCCAGACCTGTCACCTGGCTTAGTAGACTTGGACTGGATAACTCTGTGAATTGGGTCAGGGTTAGCTGCGAACTAGATCATGGTTAGGCATCCAGGGTCAGTCAGACACGTAAGAGATAAAGCGTGATTCAGATTTAGACATAACGTACATAAAAGGCATGTTAAATGATGTTTATTTTGCAAATAGTTTTTTGAAACCACTTTTACATGTGTAATTTTTTTTTAAACTAGATGCACTACAGCTCAACAAACTCTAGTGTAGTGTCTTTTAAGGTCCAGACGTAATCTCGGTAAACTCACACGAGGATTAAGCAGATTAGTGTCTGAGATGGTCTATTGAAGAACGAACCACACATGTTTGAGTGGACCTGTCCAGCCAGAGCAAGCATTTGTCAGTTATCGTGTAGCTCGACTTAAAACACAAGCATGAGCATCAATAACCATGCTTTAGCATTGCTGGTGCTTTGGCGAATTTAGGCTTCAATTAACGTAAACTGAAACATATTCACGCTCCAGATTAAGTCAACTTATATGTAAGTATGTGATCTTAGAGAATCGTAGTTCAAAGTGTTGGCTTTGACAACCTTGAGATCATTACTCGTTACTACTGCAGGGCCTGAATCCCAGAATCATCACGAGGGAGTACCAGAAAAACGTCGAAGTAATGAATAAGCTCCGGAGAAATTATTTTACTGACTTATTAGATGTCGTGACATACTTTATCAGAAAAAAATAGTGGAAGAGTAAACATAACAGCGTTTCAACTTCCTTGCATAACTTCTTTCCTTGCAAGAGACCAAGAAACTTCCTTTCTTGCAAGAGACGGAAAAGGTAAAGAGCATCCTCCGATCGTTGTTTCGTACATCATAGGGTTCCGCCAAACGCCCGGGGGGCTATATTATGACATAACCTAGTGATAGGCGCTCTTCCGCTCACTCCTGAAGATTTTTATCTAAAATGCGATGTATCGTGCTCTTAGTTTTTGTGTTCAGACAGGGAAGTACAGTATAATAAGTAAATAAATAAATTTATTGAAAAGAAAAAACTCAGTTTATAAAAACTATGTGTGTGGGAAATTAACTGATGAACTCCGGTTAACAAATACATTAATAAAGAGGCCAGCGTCGAGTAGAGCAAAATATTTAAAACGAATTTAATTTTCGAGGCAAAAGGAGTATGTAAGGATCGTAGCAAGTGGCGTTCTGTGGTTTCTGCCTACCCCCATGGGAAAAGGGCGTGAGTTTATGTATGTGTATGTGAATTTAATTTTCTAGATTATTTTGTATGACACACTGTCATGAACCTTTCTCTATAAGAGTAAGCTTGTACACAAGTATTTGGCTACCGAAAGATAACGTTAGAAGTATAACAAAAGTGTAGAAACTTCGGCTAACGAAAAAACTTCCGCGGGAACTTAATTAGAAAACTTTCGTGCCTTCTCAACACATTGGTAGTTGACACGGTTGAGCGAACAAACAGAGAGATGTGCTGGGTCTACAAAACGCTAAACGTCATTGAATAAGGTTGCAACATAATCCCGTCGGGGCTGCGGGTTGTTCGCAGATACCGTGGCCTCGACATGAAGGGCTAAGAAGGAACATGGGTGGTTTTTAGTCAGTAGAAGTCTGACACTCCCTTTCGCTCTGCCCAAGAGCGGGAGGGGTTATTTGATGATTTCCCACCCCCTAAAAAAAAAAAGGTTGCAACATAATTTTTTTTAATGGGTAAATCTGAAATATGTTCGCCACACAGGCACACACACACATATTACTATTACCAACCTGTAGCCTAGCTACCCTTGTGATGGATTAATGCCTATCGCATTGGGTAGGCATGTGTCTCAGCAGTGTCATATCATTGTTAGTCCGTTACGGTCGCAAGATCGACCACCTACAACACTCCAACTATTGAAACATAACATATTCGTTATTTTTATAATATTATGACGGCACGGTTGGCGTAGTGGCTAGCGATTGGACTGCTGCGGTGCGTGTCGCGGGTTTGATCCCCGCACGGAACAAATATTTGTATGGCCTACAGATAGTTGTTTCGGGTCTGGGTATTTGTGTATGTGACTTTATATGTTTGTGAACGCACCCACGATACAGGAGAAATTCCTAGTGTGCGGCAACGTAAAAAAAAAAAGAAATTAGATTACTTGCCAGTTTTCTCGATCTGGAAATTGAGTCCAGGATCCTGCGCTAACATCACTAGACCAATAAGGCAGGTACGACCAAGTCAATTCCCATTTCTACATTGATCGCAAAGTTAGCACTTCATTATTTAGTTACTCCGTGATAGTAGTTAATGTGTTCGCGGTTAGATAGTTCGAGTTAGTGGGGCCAGGAAGTAGATCTTCGGTAACTTACTTGACTCTCAAAGCAGCCTGACCTGTCGGTTTTAGTGTAATTATGATTTCAAAAGTATAACATAAACATCACGCCTGTAATCCCCGAAGGGTTGGGCACCCTGTCGAGGCCGCGGTGTCCCTTGCGGATAACCCGCGATGAAGGGCGAAGAAGGAACATGGGTGGTTTTTAGTCAGTAGAAGTCTGACACTCCCTTTCGCTCTGCCCAAGAGCGGGAGGGGTTATTTGATGATTTCCCACCCCCCAAAAAAAAAAAAAAAGGGTTGGGCAAATGAAATGAAAAATGTTTATTTGTCCCAAAAACAGTTACATGGTTACAAATGAGACAACCCCAGTAAGTAATTAATAATACTTGTGTTGGGGCTATCTCGCACTTTCCCTTAATTTTTAACAATATTGAGACGATAGCACAAATTGTAACCAAATGTGACTAAGAACTAAATTTAAGAAAAATAATATAATGTGTACCTAATAGTACACCCACAATTCGCTAGTTACTTTATGTTTTTAGTCCCATTTACGACAACTACGCTTAATGACGCTTAACACAACCCGGGAATAACTCTGGACTTCGTGCACATCAGTCGCGCTTATGATCACTTAACCATGCAACCACAAAAGCCATTGGTAAAATTAGGACACCGGACACCGGACCGGTCTGGACAAAATGCAATTCTGTCAGAGCGATTAGAATCGACTTTTTTTTTGGGATGAAAAACACGTTTTACGGCAGGACTCAACTCAAAACATTATGCTGAAGGATGCATTAAGTAGTACGTGGTTCGTAAAGCTATACTCGTATTAGTAAAGTTATAACATTAAAAACTAATAGAAACTTTATAAAAGCGTAGGTTCCGAGGTATCGTCTAGAATTGGGTACCCAATAACGGGAAAAAGAACTGCCTAGACCAACGATTTAACGGTCTTTCCGTGGCACGGTCAAAACTCGGCATGGTGGTCACCCATCCACGGACCAACCTTAGCAAGCCAAGGCCAACGCTGCTTATCCGGAAGATCAACCAAAACTGTTATTATATCAAAAACCTAACTACCAAACCATTGTAATCAAAATAGGAGGGATGTTTACTGACAAAAAAAAAATGATTCTAATTAGTCCGTCTGTTAGATTATCGAAAAATATTTGTTACGTATTTTTTGTTTTATCAAATCAATAAATATTGACGAAGAAGATTTGGTCGTGACGTCACTTACCGGTAAAAAATTTCATACTAATGTCTTAGAATATGACGTCACACGCGTTTTCAAAGCAATGCATCGTCTTCATTGTTTGTTGACGTGAAAAAAGAAATATACGTGTCCAATATTTTTTGGAAATCTATCTGATGGACTAATTCGATCTTTTTAGATAACTACCCTATTATCCTCACATTTTAAAACAATGATCCCAAAAACTTTATATTTATAAGAAACAAAGCAATATAATTGAAAAATATTCAAAGTCCCGGGTGGTCACGTAAGCAACCCTCCACTGCTATGCACATAATACTCCGTGTAATACAATACCGGGGCCAACACTAAACTGCTATAAGTATTGCAAGTCGGTCCGGCATTTAGAGGCGATGGGGCGCATACTGATGCATCCGTAAGTTAGGAGTTGGGAATATGTGGAGGTGGCACTCTCAAAAATACACTAGATTGAAAACAAGTTTGTTAGTGAGTTGTGTGTGAGTGGAGTCTCCTAATATAGACGTTAGACGTCTAAATTAAAGCTCCAATCACTACTAGTTTGTAAGAAGACTTGCCAAAACCAAAAAAAAAATATATATATATAACTTTTGAAGTGTGTATCTCTGCATCACTCAAAGGTTGCTTATAGGAAAATGCCTATGTTATTTGGTCCGCAATTGTACATTTATATGAGGAGGAGCTCGTGGTTTAATAAGAACTGCCACTCGGGTCGATCTTTAGGTAAAGTTGTGCTTGCCTAGGTCGGTCTGTGGATGGGTGACCGCCCGACATACCGAGTTTCCTCCGTGCCTCGGAAAGCACGTTAAGCTGTTGATCCCGGCTGCCATATATAGATCTTTGGCAGTCGTTACAGGCTGAAATTCTGACATCCAGTCTTACCAAAGAGTATCGTATTACCTTAGTATTAACTGGGTTGTGGAGGTCAGATAGGCAGTCGCTCTATGTAAAATACTGGTATTCAGCTGCATCCGGTTAGACTGGAAGCCGACCCTAACATAGTTGGGAAAAGGCTGGGCAGATGATGATTGTACATTTATACAAAGGCTTACAAAGCGACTACCATGTTAGTCCAGTGGTTGCAAGCGCGACTGCGGAGCATGTGGTCCTGTCAGTAGCCACAACGGAGTCTGGCTTGTGCACGGCTGATGGTATTGGTCTGCCCTATTACATGGGACTTAAACATAACTTGGGAAATGTGGGTGTACACTTCTGCCTAACTATTCAGGGATTACAGGGGTGATGTTTTGCCGTGGCTGCGGGACTGTTCGAAATTCATACCATGGCCCTGGAACACAAAGGGTTAAGAAAGAACATGGGTGGGTTTCAGTCAGTAGAAGTCTGACACTCCCTTCCGTTAACCCAGAGCGAAAGGGGTAAATTTAAAAAAGAAGAAAAAAAAGAAGAAAAAGAAAAAAAAAGAAGATTGGTGATGTTATGTCTAGTCACTGGATATAATTATGAAGTAGTCTGCCATTGTTGAATAAAAAGTGAAAATGTGTGCTTAGAGTTTTCAAAATGTCACATCCATACTTCCGAAGCCTTCGAATCTAACTTAGCTACTTTATTTCGAGAGGTGAGGCCGTTGAAAGTGAGATAGTTCAGTCCCCTTTAACGTTGAGTAAATGTGTTTGAACCCAACGCACGTACGCGCGAACTTTTTAACTTTTCTCTTGTGTTTCTTTAGTGATTATGTTGTGCCAATGTACGTATGGAGTACTGTAAATCGTTTGTACGGATAAAGAATGGGGATTGTATTGAGTTCTGTATTGCAAAGTTACTGCGGCATTCAGATAGGCGAAATACAATGTGAAATATGTGTGTATGTGGACCACAGGATTAGGAGGAGGTACTTAAGGGAGGAAAAAGAGCTGCGGTGGTCCAGTGGTGGCGGCCCTGACTTACAAACTGTAAGTCGTGGGTTCAAACCATTAGGCGCATTACTTTGTATAATTTATTTCATCTGCACTGCTCTCAAAAACGTTGAAGGAAAACATCGTGAGGAATCCATGTACTAGAACCAAAAATTCAAAGACTTGTGACATCTATTAATCTGTACTGGGCCTGCGTGGGAGATTATAGCCCAAATTCCCTATCAAAGAGAGGAGGCCTGTGTCCCAGCAGTGGGAACATTGCTGATGATGATGATGAGGGAGGAAAATGCATCTGTCGTAAATTACTGTATAATTATTTTCATCATCATCTGTTTAACCTTTACCCGACTATGTTGGGATCGGCTTCCAGTCTAACCAGATGCAGCTGAATATGTACCAATATTATACATAGAATGACATACCTATCTGACCTCCTAAGACGTAATACGATACCCATTGGTAAGATTGGCTGTCAGTCTTACCACTGACTACCTGTAACGACATCTACTAAGAAATAAGATAGTTGTATGTATTTTATCTATGGGCCTCAGTAGACTGAAATAAAATGATTGATTCTGTTAAATGAGCAATATTTGCAATCACACGTCGTCGAAAACGGCTCTAACGATTTCGAAATTCCTTAGCTCTATTTTTACCATACAATGTAACCAAGAATGACAACGCGCTCATACAAATTGTGGATCACCAAGAGTAAGTAAAGACAGGCGTTAATCTCAGTTTCTCAAAGTTCAATCCAAGAAAGCGCAATATTGGAACATTATGAATAGTAAATCGATATTGTACCCTAAATCTATACCTATAGGTTAGCATATAATATTGGGGGAAGAGAGCCAATAGTCTTGGTGCCTCGGGCGAGGACATGTTAATATGAGGAGCCTTTTATTGCTTCACGCAGATCGTGCGATGTATATAAACTTATAACAGTTTTATTTGATCTATCTTCTTCATTTTCGGCTATGAATTTAATGAGAAACTTGAAGTATATAGAGTGTAAATGGACCAATTACGAAGCCTTCATCCAAGCATTCTGTATATCACATTAATTACCTATACGCAAAAATTATGAGTTTTTTTTTGGGGGTGGAAAATTAAGTTTTTCAGTAAGTGTTCGGCGCCTCCAACCACTCGGCAATATATATTAAGGGGTCTTAGAGGTATTTTACATTAAGAACATATATTTAAAAAAAATCATGTGAAAAAGTTGGAACTTTGACACCCACTATCTCTATTAATAAGAGGTTTCCAGATACAGTCTAGAACAAAATAAAAATATGGAAGATCTCATTATTAAACACACCGGAAGAAACTTGATAGCCACAAAACCGCTAAAAGTTGAACTATTTGGAAGAAGTGACCTTTTTTTTTTTGGTTAGTGGAAAATTATTACCCCTCCCGCTCTTGGGTGGAGCGAAAGCGAGTGTCAGACTTCTACTGACTAAAAACCACCCATGTTTCTTCTTAGCCTTTCACGTCGAGGCCGCGGTATCTCTTGCGAACAAACCGCAGAAAGAAGTGACCTAGACTCAGCATTGGGTGATCAACGGTTGAAGAAGAAGATATACTTTTATTACTTAACAATCAATTCTCCGTGACGGTAACTAAGATTTATTTTAGATTGATAGTGAATTTGCAATACAATCCATTTCCCCAAGTCGAGGCTTGCTGTTACCTTAGAAAAACAAGCAACTAAGAAACACCATAATAAATAAGAAATCACGTCAGTTCCTCTGTTTATTCACTTATGTGTATATGTTACAGTCAAAACTGTTATTTGTCACAACTACTTTTAACCGGTTAAAACTATTGAAATTATAATAACTCACATTTACTTGAAAGCTTAAGTGGTGTCTGTTTTCTTTGTCTAGTCATTAACCGACCTCCAAAAAGGAGGAGGTTCTCTATTCGTGTGTACGTTTTTTTCTTTTCTTTTATGTATGTTCACCGATATCACCGTTAATTGTACACTGATTTTCAGAATTATTTTTGTATTCCAAAGAGTATACTTCCGAGGTGGTACCCATTGGGACTAAGTCAGAATCTGATGATGAGATCCCAGGGAAATCGAGGACAACCCTCAAATTTTATAGGCACTTATTATTTCGTACATCATTAAGGTCATTACAAAACTTATTAGGGTGTTAATATTTTTTTGACCATTTGGATATAGCTAGCTAACATATTTTAATGGAGAAAACGTGTTTTAACTTTACATTAGTCAAAAGTAGTTAAGACCGATGAACAGTTTTGACTCTAACATATACACAGTATTGGGCTTTAGTGCACCCCTAGCCTCTTCCTGCAACGCGTATGGATTTATTTATGAAAGTATACTATCTCCCATAAATATCCAATCTTGGGTATTGCGACTCTCTTCCGAATATACGAAGAAAGTTATTGCGGTTCCGCGTAAATATTGCTAGACTAAAATGTTGGGAGTTATGGTACTTAGTTTATTTGCCAAATTATTATAAATACTGTTTACTTGAGGGATGAATAAAGTGACATTTTTGCAGACTCTGATGCCACTGCAAAGCTTTCGCCAATACATACGTTAACATCACGCCTTGTTATGCCTGAATGGTTATACAGCGGTGCACGTATTAGTACACCCACCCACATTTTGCCTGTTATGTTTAAGTCCCATGTAATATGGGGCGAGCCTATTGCCATCAACCGGGCACAATCCAGACGCTGTGGCTGCCACTATATACAAAAACTTACACCTTATTAACGTGGGCTTATAGGAGGTGCCCCACCTAACAAAATGTTTCTTACATAATTCTTTTTGCTTTGTCCGCCTACACCTCTGCCAAACTCTTCAGGGATTACAAGCATGATGTTATTTCATGTTTATGTATAAGGTTATCTTACGATCAAAAAATCACCCCAACTAATCAAGTCTTTAATAAAATCCCTGGTAACTTAGATTTCGTGGCGAGTCTTTATCAATATTGACCCTCTTATGTCCTGCGCGGTAGCTAGTCGTAGGCGTAGCGGGGATCTAAAATGGCCACATTAGCAGATCATAATATGAATTGCGTTAAAATTCGTAAAATGGTCACAGACGCAGTTACTATTATGAAGGGTCCATTTGACCTCGTAGAAGATGGCGAGACGATCTGGACAAGACCAACGACCAGTAGTCCACATTGGCCTCAGATCGAAATAACTGGAAGTCATGGGGAGAGGCCTTTGCCCTGCAGTGGGATCATACAGGCTAACAGTATCGTCAGTATCGTAAATCATATTATGATCTGCAAAAGTTTTCATTTTAAACCCCCAGATGTATGATCGTAGACAAAGCCAAAGAAATGTGTCCGCCCAAACCCAAGTAAAAAACGTGTGAGTTTATGTATGTATAAGGTTATCTGAGGGTTAAGGGTTGGGGGCGAGAGCAGCGGTGGCCCTGTGGTGTCGGCCCCGACTTACTAACAGTAGGTCGTGGGTTCGAACCCAGGCAGGCGCATTACTTTGTGCAATTTATTTCATCACTGCTGCTCTCAAAACGGTGAAGGAAAACATCGTGAGGAAATCGGCATGTCTTAGAACCAAAAATCCGAAGACATGTGACATCCACCAACCCGCACTGGGCCCGCGTGGTGGATTATAGCCCATCCCCTCTCCTAGAGTCCCTGCAGTGGGAACATTAAAGGCTGATGATGAAGGTTATCTTACGATCAAAAAAATCACCTCAAATCAAGTCTCTAATAAAATCCCTGGTTACTTCGACTGTGACGAGTCCTTATCAATATTGTTCCTCTCATGTCCTGCGCGGTGGCTATCCGTAGGCGCAGCAGTATTGTTTGTCCGGTTGTCCGCCGATGTTTGCATTGCACTTCGCGTGGCGGACCACCCAGCGTCCTCTTTAGTATACGGTCTAGCCTGCTACCACTTATTCGGTCGCGGGTTTTTTTTAAACTGAACTTTAATGTTTTATAATTATAGTTCTATGATCGTGGATCTGAAGCGATGATCTGAACACGAGTGCGAGGTTTAAAGGTGACGAGTGAGGTGTGAGTTACCTCAGAAGTAAAATTAAAGTATTTTTTTCGATTACACATTTTTGGAAACTAAATTGCTAAGTTAGGAGTCAATCTACGTTCGTCGGGGCTGAGGGTGGTTCAAAAGAGATACCGGGGCCTCGGCGCAGGGGTAAGAAGGAACATATGGGTGGTTTTTAGTCAGTAGAAGTCTGACACTCCCTTCCGCTCTGCCCAGAGCGGGAGAGGTTATTTGATGATGTCCCAAACCCCAAAAAAAAGGAGTCTTTTTGTTGTTGTTGTTGAATGTTGAATCTTTTTCACCGAAGTACGAACGACAACCATTCAAGCTGCTATCAATCATATTCATACATAAACATAACATCACGCCTGTAATCCCCGAAGAATTAGGCAGAGGTGTACTTTAGTACACCCACATTTCTCCAGTTACGTTTAAATGTCCTATATTACAGGGGGCGAGCCTATTGCCATTAACAGAGCACAAATCCAAACCCCATCGCTGCTACAGATAAATTCCTGATGGAAAAATTTAATAACAATTTACTCGATCCGGGAATCGAAGCCAGGGCCAGGCGCAGCAGTCGCGCTTGCCACCACCGAGGCAGTCACTGGAAATGTATAGCTGAATGTGTCTTCAAAAGTAACCTCAACTTCTTTCCCCACTAATCTCGTGATCGTCATGACAAGTTCTACAGACCCACGTTTCTGGCCATAGTGATCTACGGATCACCCCAAAAAAAACGCCCGGCCGGCGGTGGCTACGGCCGGTCAATAAAACTGAAATAAAACGCGTCGTATCACCCATCGTAAAGGCGGACGGCCAAGCCTCTGCCTTATAATGTCGCATAAAAGAGAATCGTATACAGTCTGCCTTTATATTTTTTATTGACGACTGAAATATGACAATTGGAGTTGGTGAAATTTGGAGCTTTATAGTTGTGGAAGTAAAAAATGTTTATTTAATACTACGTGACGTTCTTTCTTCAAAGTATTTCTATCATCATATTAAGGGTAATATGATGATAGAAATACTTTGAAGAAAGAACAACATCAGACAACTTTCTAGCCAATCTAGCCATATCATTCTTCAGACGGTCTATCCATTGTTTTGTTAGTCTGTGTTTTCTTCTTGCATTCTCCCTTGTCATACGTCAAATCATCATTACTCATTTCTTATTCATATTGTTCCTCACACAATCCATCCAACTTTTCTTTGGCCTTCCTATTTCTCTCCATCCATCAACATTAAAATCGTTAAAGGATTTCTCACACTTGAATAAAAACTTCTCTGTGAAGGAGTGGGTTAATGTCATTCATTACGTAGACCTAGTGTGGATAAATCTGTTTCTACATCATCATTCTGCTCCCCCTATCCCAATTAATTTGGGCACAACATGTCTTCTTCCCTACTTCTCTATTACTCGTCATCTCATCAGACACCTCCTTTTTGCCATTTCATCATTCATACAATCCAACCATAGTTATTTTTTATCGATTAGTTTTGTCCTGTGTGTGACCAATAAATACTTTCTTACTTTTCTTTCTTTTGTTTCTTTTGTTTCTTTTGTTTCTTTTCTTTCTTTTGTTTCTTTTCTTTCTTTTCTTTCTTTTCTTTCTTTTCTTTCTTTTCTTTCTTTTCTTTCTTTTCTTTCTTTTCTTTCTTTTCTTTCTTTTCTTTCTTTTCTTTCTTTTCTTTCTTTTCTTTCTTTTCTTTTTTCATGAGTTGCAGTGTTTTGGCACTTGCGTTAAGTAGGTTTGTCAATATCTGTGTTTGCTCCCTTTTTCACGACGAATGTGAGTGTTACCTGTGGTGTTACTTAACACCTCTACCCTTGCAGAATACAAGCGCGCCGTTAAACAAAGTGAATCAAACAACAATATTCTAAAATCTATCGGTATACGGCATGCAGTCTATCACATTGAACATTCAATTTCCTCCGGGTTTGCTCGTAAAGTGGCGCACGGCGGATGCACCAACAAAGTTTATTAGTTACTCTTGTTGGTGTAATTGCTATGTCTTTGTGTATCACAGTTTATGTAGTGCAGTATGATTATTTTGGTTCTTGAATAACATTGTACTGACTGACGGCGTCGCTGAGCATGAGGTCTTGGTGTTCGATTCCTGGGTCGGGCAAAAAGTTATAGGGCTTATAATTTTTTTTTTGTATTAATTTCTCAGTGGTCGCCACTGAGTCAGGATTTGTGCCTGGTTGATGACATAACTCGCGAAATGTTAGTGTATTAATGAGCAAACTTCAACCTAACCCTTCTGGGATTACGCGTGATTTTTTTATTTTATCGACGAAAGAAAATTTAGAAAAAGAAAACTTAAAATTTCCAGCAGTCTTGAGGTATCGAGTAAGGTAGTAAATCATCCTTTGTGTCAGAATATGATTTACTTTACTCCAACAAGATAAAATCACCGATTCAATATCCTTTAGACGTGCGCTCTGCTTGCCTGTCCTTGCACGACTGACTATAAAAACATTTACGAGCATGTCTCACAGCGCCATCTCACGGCGGAGATTGGCAGCACCGCGGTAAATCTCCCGTCGCCTTAGATGGCGTTAAACCAGATCTTTTACGGTGGCTAAGCTGAAAATGAGTTAAAGTTAAACGACTTAGTCGTTTGTCGAATGGTTTACGGTTATTCTAAGTTACGGACGCGAAGTTAGTAAACGGGATAGTGTTAAAATGTGGTGGAAGATTATGTTTCTACGGAGTTTATGATTGTTTCAGAGTCTTAGCAAATATTTGTGAAGTATAATAATTAGCATACCTGGCGAAATGTGAGTGTACTGTTACTTACACCTCTGCCTAACCCTTTGAGGATTGCAGGGGTGATTTTAAGTTATGTAGGGTATTGAGAATTAAAGTTTCAAGTTATCTAGCTTATTCTTGAGTATCGTCAAGTGTCGTGGTTAAATATTAGCTGATGGACATAATGGTAGTCGGGTTGACTGCAGTAACTAGAATAGCAACAATTAACCCCGTGAGCATGCTAATTTTTTTTTTTTTTTGGGGGGTGGAAAATCATCAAATAACCCCTCTCGCTCTTGGGCAGAGCGAAAGGGAGTGACAGACTTCTACTAACTAAAAACCACCCATGTTCCTTCTTAGCCCTTCATGTCGAAGCCGCGGTATCTCTTGCGAACAACCCGCAGCCCCGACGGGACCTGCAGCCCTGACGGGACCCGCAGCTCCGACGGGACCCGCAGCCCCGACGGGACCCGCAGCCCCGACGGGACCCGCAGCCCCGACGGGACCCGCAGCCCCGACGGGACCCGCAGCCCCGACGGGACCCGCAGCCCCGACGGGACCCGCAGCCCCGACGGGACCCGCAGCCCCGACGGGACCCGCAGCCCCGACGGGACCCGCAGCCCCGACGGGACCCGCAGCCCCGACGGGACCCGCAGCCCCGACGGGACCCGAAGCCCCGACGGGCCCTAAGCATGACCATGAGATTGTGTTTGATTGATTCCCAGGTTGTCGAAGTGTTTTTGGGTTTTTCGATCAGTAATTTCTCATAACCAGCCACTGTGTTTGGATTTGTGTCCGGTTGCTGGCATTAAGGTCACCTCCTATTACACGGGTTTAAAGAAATAACCGGCGAAATTTGAGGCGTGATGATATATAATGTTAAACTCTGTAAGTACTACATATATGTAGGTACTACTAATATATTTTAATACCTCGAGGAATCTTTCTAAAGAAACAATTGTTACAAACTCCGTATCGTTTTATGCTTGCATTTTGTAGACGTCATAAAACACTTCAGTAATAGGCACAAGGATGTAGCTGAAATCTAAAAATCATACAATCATAATTTAGAGAAACAAGTTTAAAAAAAAACAAATTCCATTTATTCGTGCCACATGGGTATAAAGTCATGGGTGTTTTCAATCTATACTAATATTATAAAGAAGTAAAGTTTGTGTGTTTGTATATTTGTTAAATTGTAAGGGGTAATCTCGGGATCTACTAAACCGATTTCAAAAATTCTTTCACCGTTGGGAAGCTACACTATCCCCGGGTGACATAGGCTACTTTTTATCCCTGTATTCTCACGGGAACGGGAACTACGCGGGTAAAACCGCGTGACGTCCGCTAGTAAGAAATATTAAGGAATCATATTAAATCATTAATATTGTATGCGCAAAGTATCTTCATCATCATCAGCCCAAAGCGTGTCCGTTACCTCAGCCAGATGTGGTCGAAAATGGTCATTTGAATCTTATAGATAATTAGTTTTGCGGCTTCTGTAATTGTTGCGCACATTTTTAAATTTGTTGCGCTTATAGTTTTTTAATTATTTCACAAAAACATTTCCTGCTGGGGTAACGTTACCCCAGCCAGACCTTTTTCTTTCTAATGGGAATATTTAAATAAATACTAGCTATAAAATTAGTTGTCTAGATGAAGTAAATGTTGTGCCTTATTTTGTATTTGTTCTTTTTTCGGTTGCGAAGTTATTCGAGATTTTGCTGAGGTAACGTTTTTGGTTTTGCTAGATCTTTGAAACGGTTAAGCGGATTCTTATCATATTTTGTACAAGACTTCTTTGGAATTAGTTTAAATTTGTTCTGCAATAAAAATACCAAAATAATACATAGCTTAAAGGTTATTTCATTAAATAGAAAAACACTTCAATTGGTCCCAGCACTCTCAATAAGAGGTCTAAAGACTTACCTTAAACATTATTTTAAAGCTTGTAACTGCCTTCAAATGTATGTGAAGTTTCATTAGTATCCTGTAAGTATTTAACAAGTTATGATGATATTCAGTTCTTCACGAGCACGGTCATGATGTGCGCGGTGTTATTTGGCAACTGATAAGCCTGTATATGGATATATGAACTGAATGTTATATCAATTGTTAGTTGTGTAGTTCAGTTGTATATCAGTAAAATTTCAACGTAGTACATTGGATAATTAATGAGATAATACGATTAAAGTCATTAGGAAGTGAATGACCGTGGTAACCCGACCAAGTTTAGGTGGTTACGAAAAAGCGAAAACGTAGAACATTATGCTATCTTTTGAAATGTTTAGTATAATACACCTTACGATTTCGGTACAGACGCGTACACTGTTAAATACATAATAATATAATAATATCTGTACTATGAAAACATTATTATTATCTTCCAGTTGCACATACTTATCGAAAATCACCGATAACACGTCGTTCGGCGGGACGCGGGAGGGGTGGGGTGAAGGGGTAATTCATTGTTTGCATAACGCACTAAACATGCTCCATAATTCATCTTGTAGAGTGCGCGTGCGCTTCGGCAGTTCCGTTTCCTGTTTTTGAAAATATTTATCGAGTGTACGCAACGGAATCTGAAGCAGTTTTTTTTAATAGATATACTGATTCAAGTGGAAAGTTTTTATGTATAGGTACATTGTCAACATATTATGCGGGCGAAGCCCTGGGCGGAAGCTAGTTTGTAATAGACTTGAAACTTGATTAATGAAATTCATGACTTGGCGACCGATTTTTATCGTTATCAATGTCGGGAGTCGGGACTACCGCAACAGTAGGTAGGTATTTATTTCCACAAACTCCTTGGACACATAGACTTTAAGAAATCCATAATTACCTTGTTGCGACACTCGCGTTGATATAAACTCGCAAATAGATGACGTTTCGAGTTTCAAATATGTAGCAAAACTACAATTGAAACCCCATTAAGGATTTAGACAAAAAAATGTACTCTTTCTTTTTATTGTAGGCATAAACAGAATGGCAACATAGCAACAGCCACGGGCCGCGATGATGGACACGGTGATGGCGACATAATACCTGCATATGAGTGTGGTGGCGACTATGGCTGCGTGGTGAAGATGTAAAAAATATCGTTTGACGTTCTCTACGTCTGTAATTCAGAAACTCTCAATCTACGGTGAGTACGTACTTATATCTAGCTAGGTATATACTACTACGATTTAGGTAGGTTGACCTGCTGGCCACTGTAAAATCTTTATTACCTGTCGCAATTACTATGGGTCAGGACTTAAATAGATTTTTCTACATTATAGTAAGTAGATTATTACAAATGTAAAGTGTACGTAAATAAAAATGCTCTAAATACGCGCGCTATTACAGTCCCCAACACGTAACTTGGCAAAAGTTGTTAGATGCGCAGAAGTCGTTTTTATTAGGTAGCGTAGCGCCGATCTGAGCGCGCGATTGGTGTGTCACTCGGACTTTTGCCCCCCGCACCCCGTATACGTCTCGGGCGTATTGAAATCGTATATTATTTATTGTCTGTGATCATTACACATTCCAATATTGTGTATACCTATTTAAATAAAAACTGTAACTGTGTACTGTGTTTACTGAAATCTATCATTTAAATAAAAAGTAATAGAAAATTCAAAAAAGGAAAATTACTATCTGTAATTTTAATCTGTGATTGTTTTTAAGTATAAGTTTATTAATATTTTAAATGTTCAATTGAAATGATTATTTTACCTGTTAATAAAAATTCGTTAATAAACATGTAGTTTTTTTTAACACTTGTGTAAATGTCTGTACTAAATTTGTAACACTATCCTACATATTTTAGAAGGTAGTATAATGTTCTGCGTTTTCGTTTTTTCGTAACCACCTAAACTTGGTCGGGTTACCACGGTCATTCACTTCCTAATGACTTTAATCGTATTATCTCATTAATTATCCAATGTACTACGTTGAAATTTTACTGATATACAACTGAACTACACAACTCAAAAAATCAAAATCAAAATCAAAACTCATTTATTCAAACTAGGCTGATAATCAGCACTTTTCGAACGTCAAAATTTACTTTACTTTACTTATTTACAAGTGACAGTCCCCCAAAACGCCCACCCTTCGACACTTCCTAGTGTTTTTGCTGGAAAGAAGAAGTGGCGGAACAAACTCTCCAGCAACACATCTGTCTGTTGGGTTAGAAGAACCAGACTCGATACAATACTATGTGTAAGTTAATATTACGATTGACTACAATCAATAATAAAAGGTATATAATAATAAAACATAAATTATATCAGTAAACTAATTTTGGAGAAAGAACATAAATTACAAACATTGTCTTGTGTTCAACTCAACGACCAGCTATTCTTATCATTTAAGTAGTCGTTAATGGAATAGTAAGCTTTTGAACAAAGATTAGATTTCACTTTGGCTTTAAATGCATTAAATGGCAAGTCTAAAAACGAAGATGGCAGTTTGTTATAAAATGTTATACCGAGCCCTACGAATGAATTATGAACTTTGTGAAGCCGGTGAAAAGGAGCGCGTAGTTTATGCTTATTTCTGGTGTTAAAGTTGTGAATATCACTGTTTTTAGTGTACAGGTGAATATTTTGTCTAATATATAAAATGTTGGCAAAGATGAACTGAGAAGCAACCGTGAGAATACCAATCTCCTTAAAAATATCTCTAAGAGAAACTCGGGCACCCAGCTGATAAATTGCACGAACGGCTCGCTTCTGCAGAACAAATATATTTTGAATATCAGCAGCTTTGCCCCACAGCAGAATACCGTAGGACATAACGCTGTGAAAATAACTAAAGTAGACTAACCGTGCTGTATCAACGTCAGTGAATTGTCTTACTTTTCTGACGGCGTATGCGGCCGAACTTAGCCTTCCCGCTAGGCTTGATATGTGTAATCCCCATTGTAATTTTGAATCTACTGTTATGCCCAGAAATACAGCAGAGTCGGCAGTTTCCAGCTCTTGATTGGCGAGGATAATATTGGGACCTAGATTTCTGACATTGGGTAAAGCGAACTTAATTATTTTAGTTTTCTTGGCATTAAGAACAAGGTTGTTTGTTGTGAACCAATCCGTGACCATTGATAGCGTGCTATTTACGTCGTCAAAATTGTGTCTATTCCTATCTACTTTAAAGATAAGAGAGGTATCATCTGCAAATAGTACAACGTCACAAAAACCTTTTAAATAATATGGTAGATCATTAATATAAACCAAGAATAAAAATGGACCCAGTATTGAACCTTGAGGTACACCAAGCCGAACCGGTAGTCTGGAAGATTTCGCGCCATTTACGTCTACACATTGGAATCTATTTTGTAAATACGAATCTATCACATTTAGGGCCTCGTTTTGAACACCGTAATGACGCAGTTTCCGTAAAAGCGTATCGTGATGTACGCAATCAAAAGCTTTAGAGAGATCGCAGAAAACACCGATTGCATTTTGCGCGTTCTCCCATGCGTTAAATATGTGTTTTAGCAAAGCAACACCTGCATCCGTAGTCGAACGACCCTTTGTAAAGCCATATTGATCATTATGAAGGAGATTATTTAAATTAAAATGTACTAACAACTGTTTGAGAATTAATTTTTCAAAAATTTTGCTAAATGCAGGTAAAATAGAAATTGGTCTAAAATTGCCAATATCATTTTTACTACCAGATTTAAATAGAGGGATGACTTTACTGCTCTTCATAAGATCAGGGAAAGTCCCCAAATCAACGCATTTATTGAAAGTAACAGCAAGACAGGGGGCTACAATGTCGATTATGTTACTTAATAGTTTAATAGAAATGCCCCAAAAATCACCTGTGTTTTTAGACTTAAGTGAATTAAAAACGTTAACCACATCACGAGGCGTTACATGTTCGAAACTAAATACGTTACCACATTTAGACACGCTGCTATGCAAAAGATCTTCGGCTTTAGACGGCGACGAACTTAGGGAACGAGTCGTCGCTATAGGTATGCTGGCAAAATACTCATTAAAAGCCTCGGCTACGTCGGCTGCTTTATTAACTAATTTGTTACCCACCATGATCTCAAGGTGATTATCTTGTGTAACAGATTTACCCGTTTCATTGTTAATGATTTTCCAAGTGGCTTTAACTTTATTATTAGAATTTTTAATGGTCTCGCTTAAGAATTTTGATTTTGCAATAATACAAATCTTTTTAAATAATTTGGAATAATTTTTAACATACTCTAGAAAAGTTGTATCAAACCTGTATTGTTTAAGACCATACAACTCGTATAATCGGGCTCGACTTTTGTAAATACCTGGTGTGGCCCATTGGTTGAAGCCCACAGAAGGTCCCTTAATGTTAATAGTTTTAGACTTAAAAATAGATTGGTATTCATTTTGCACAACATCAAAAAGGGCTTTATAAATTTCATTAGGAGTTTCGTGCTCTACTATTGACGGTGTTACTTTAAGTGCTACATTATTTTTAAATTTATTGCAACGACTAGCTGTATGAGGCCTGCATTCTATTTTCTGCGGCTTTTTATTTAATGGCATAGGGAAGCTAGCTTTTAAGCCACAGTGATCAGAGGATAAGTCACTTAACACTAATTTGTCCTCGGCAACACAATCACTAAACATATTATCAAGACAAGTTGATGAAGAAGCCGTGATCCTTGTTGGTTCAAAAAACAGGTTAACTAAATTAAACGATCTAAACAGATTGAGAAATCTGATACTTAATGGAGTAACATCTAAGATATTAACATTAAAATCTCCACATAAAATTATAGATTTATTACTAGATTTTAACTTATTAAGTGAATCCTCCATTACAGATTCAAAACGAGTAAAGTCCCCAGAAGGGGGACTAGGGGGACTAATAATTGACATAACATTCAGTTCATGTATCCATATACAGGCTTATCAGTTGCCAAATAACACCGCGCGCATCATGACCGTGCTCATGAAGAACTGAATATCATCATAACTTGTTAAATACTTACAGGATACTAATGAAACTTCACATACATTTGAAGGCAGTTACAAGCTTTAAAATAATGTTTAAAGTAAGTCTTTAGACCTCTTATTGAGAGTGCTGGGACCAATTGAAGTGTTTTTCTATTTAATGAAATAACCTTTAAGTTATGTATTATTTTGGTATTTTTATTGCAGAACAAATTTAAACTAATTCCAAAGAAGTTTTGTACAAAATATGATAAGAATCCGCTTAATCGTTTCAAAGATCTAACAAAACCAAAAACGTTACCTCAGCAAAATCTCGAATAACTTCGCAACCGAAGAAAGAACAAATACAAAATAAGGCACAACATTTACTTCATCTAGACATTCAAACATTAGACATCCCATTAGAAAGAAAAAGGTCTGGCTGGGGTAACGTTACCCCAGCAGGAAATGTTTTTGTGAAATAATTAAAAAACTATAAGCGCAACAAATTTAAAAATGTGCGCAACAATTACAGAAGCCGCAAAACTAATTATCTATAAGATTCAAATGACCATTTTCGACCACATCTGGCTGAGGTAACGGACACGCCCAAAGCGGGCCACTGCTGGATAAAGGCGTCCTCAGTCGCACGACACTCCACTCGAATCTCAGCATCTCGCTACATCATCACTCCACCGAATCTGAGCAAAATATCCCTAATGGAAAATCGGTCTAGTTGAATATACACAATAATATTATATATGATTAAAAACACTACGTTGAGATTTTCAGCTTGCAAAATAACACTTTATAAACATGAAACCAAATAAAACAAATGAAAATACACCTTCACTCCTCAAAATCTCAACTCAAAAGCTACACATTAAAAGTTCCCGAGGTTGCTAGTACAAGACAAACGTACAACAGCGATCGTCTGCGGTCAGCCTTTATAAAGTGGACTTTTATATCGGCGCCCCGCGAAACACGACCTCTCTCCGTAAAGTATACTACACGAAGCGAACTGTGCTAGAAGGGACATGGAACTTGCCGATTATGAATAAATGATTTCATATTAACTGATGAACTAAAATAAATAACAATAAAACCGACTTAAAACACTAAAATGTAAAGCTTTTAAAGTCGGAAACTTTTGTTTGTTTGATTTAGTTTTTTTGCTACCGACTTCTGAAGCTAAAGATATTTTGCAGTTTTTTGATGTCGCGTGTCGGTTGGTTTTACTTTTAGCAAACTACCTTTTTTAATTACCTATTTTTTTGTTGAAATCATCAACTACCTAGCATTTTCCCTACTTTATTAGGGTCAGCTTCCAGTTTTACTGGATGTAACTGAACACCAGTACTTTACATGGAACGATTGCCTATCTGACCTCCACAACCCAGTTAGTGTACCCCATTGTAAGAATGGTTTACAGACTTTCGGGATACTGACAATCTGTAACGACTGTCATAGACAAATGACAACCGGGGCCTACAGCTTAACATGTTTTCCGAGACACGGAGGAAATTCGGTAAGTATGTAATGATGGTCACCTCTGTATGGACCTTGGCAAACGTGACTTAACCTTGACATCAATCCGTGTGGCTGTTTTTGTTTAGCCACAAGCTAAGTTCAGTTATCACCAGTTCAATATCTATTATCTACTAGCTGATGAATGCGGCTTCTCAAATTATATACTAAAACCTTCCTCGAGAACCAGTCTATCCACTGTTGAAAACAGCATGAAAATCGGTGCAGGAGTTTTTGAGTTTATCGCGAACAGACAGATAGACAGACAGACTTTGTTTTATAATATGTTGTGATTAGTAAGTAGTTCAAAAGTTATGGGAGAACAGATGAACATACATAGACATACATACCGGTCAAAATCACAACCCTCCTTTTTGCTTATTCATAGTCGGGTAAAAAACCCAATCCTATCCAGAAACACAACATCCTCGACCCTCATTCCCCCGGAGATTGAATAAGGCCGGAGTGAAGTCGACGCCGGATTTATGGGGATTCCCTCCGACACCGCACTCCTCTGATTGCCAGTTTATTTCGTGTCAAAGTGCGTGGCACTGTGGCAAAATGGTTTCTGGGGCTAATTTTTAGATTTAATTTTTCATTTTTGGTAATGGGTTCGAGGTATTTCGTTTGAGGTTTTTGGCGTGTAAAAAGTAAAAACGTTTGTCTGGTAAGTCCGATATTCTTGTAGTTTCAATTAGTACTTACATGGTTATTGCCTTGGGATTTCAATACAGCTGATGAAACGTCAAAGCACTCTATGCTCATATCTGCCTAACTCTTAGCGGAATAAATACCGAGGGGGTACCGGAGGGGGGGGGGACTAGTATGTAGGTATATTAAAAGGTATTTGTTTAAAGGTCTTTGTTACCTTAAAATAAATGTATTCTATTCTATAAAATGATTATAAAATAAGTTGTTTTTATTTAAAAAATTTGTACCGGCTAAACTCCTCAACGGCTAAATCTATTGTGACGGGAATTTTACTGGCAGATTATAGAGTTGTAAAAAAACAGTATTTTTTCTGACATGATAAAAAACGTTAAAAAAACTGTTTTTTTTTGTCTGGAATAGCTTTTTTTTTTGGAGTAGGTATGTTTTCTTTCAAGAGTGTGAAAATAAAATATGGCAAGGTGCTCATCGTATAAGAGATGATTTTTTTTTTGTTTAATAAGAAAGTTGTTTTTTTGTTACATATTATATGTTTTAAAATAATTGGTAACACCCACTGAAGTTTACATTTACGGACGAGGAAGTCCCTGATTCTCTTTTGGTTCATGTTTTAGTTGAATTGCGTGCAGACTGCAGAAAGCCTGAGACAGTGAGAGTTCGTTTTTCTTTAATTGAAAACAAAACAATACAATTTTGTGTTTTATTCCATTTTAGTTATTGTGTTTCCCTTTTTCTGGAAAAAAACCAAATGTAGAAAAAAAACGACGGTGCCAAATTTTTTTAAATGTTTTTTTTTCAATTTACATCTCTAGGTAGAAAACTGTTGTTACAAGCAGTAACTTAAGCAACTTTCATCATCGAAAAGATTAGGATCCCAGGCAAAAAAAATATTATTTCAAATAGGTAAATTATACTTTTGTAATAATTTCACGTATACGTAGGTTTCGGGCAACGGCTAGTTACTTAATGAAAAGAAAAATTATTCTCTTAATAATATTTTTTTACCCCCTCTATAATCCCACAAACATGCACACCTAAATATAACAAAATCATAAACCCTTCAGCCATAGTGTAACATATTTTCCCAAGTTCTTTCACGTTGCACACAGGGTAAGGACACAGACGGTTTATTGACTTCATAAAATAAAAGGTGTGTAGTTCCGGTAACTGGAACTTACCTGCATCACTTCCTGTATTTCAAAGTAACGTTATGAGTTAGGGACCGTGTTGAAATGAATTGCTGCTTCTCAGAAAGTTGCCTTTTACTTGCATTGAATGTGTAGTGTGAAGTTTATTGCTGTTTGTTTTTAATACTACATGATGCCCGCGGTTTCGTCCGCGTGGATGTCCGTTATCGCGACCAAAAGAAATATTTTCATCCCTCCTGTTTCAACCCCTTTTTTTTTTTTTTTTGGGCGGGTGGAAAATCATCAAATAACCCATCCCGCTCTTGGGCAGAGCGAAAGGGAGGGTCATACTTCTACTGACTAAAAACCACCCATGTTCCTTCATGTCGAGGCCGCGGTATCTCTTGCGAACAACCCGCAGCCCCGACGGGCCGTTTCAACCCCTTTTTTTTTTTGGGGAGTGGGAAATCATGAAATAACCCCTCCCGCTCTTGGGCAGAGCGGAAGGGAGTGTCAGACTTCTACTGACTAAAAACCACCCATGTTCCTTCTTAGCCCTTCATGTAGAGGCCGCGGTATCTCTTGCGAACAACCCGCAGCCTGACAAAAGCATTTTACTACCCAAACCCTTACAACCCCTTTTACGCATTAAAAAGTAGCGTATGTCCTTTCTCAGGCTCTAGACTATGTGTTACCAACATTTAAATCTGTTCAGTAGTTTAGTTTTGGCGTGAAAGCGCGACAGACAGACACACAGAATTACTTTCGCATTTATAATATTAATAAAAATATAGTAAGTACTAGCTTCTGTCCACGGCATCGCCCGCGTATTCTAACCTTTTAGAATGGAAAGGAATTTCGAAAAATTCTTTCATATTCTCTGTCTACATTATAAAGTGGTTCCTGTGCAAAATTTCAGCTTTCTAGGTTCAAGGGTTTGGACTGGGCGTTGATGAGTCAGTCAGGAGTTTTCTTTTTATTTGTATAGAAGACTAGGTTTTGCCTGCAGTTTGCCTTGTTCATCTAGTTGTCGCAAGTGATCGATTTCCAGGTCGGGTGAAGTCCCGTCGGGGCTGCGGGTTGTTCGAAAGAGACACCGCGGGCTCGGCACAAGGGCTAAGAAGGAACATGGGTGGTTTTTAGTCAGTAGAAGTCTGACACTACCTTCCGCTCTGCCCAAGAGCGGGAGGGGGTTATTTAATGATTTCCCACCCCACGAATAAAAAAAAAAGGTCGGGTGAAGTGATGCTGGGTTTTTCTATCGGGATTTTTTCAGTAGCAGTCTGAATTTGTGCCCGGTTGATGGCAATAGGCTCACTCTCTATTATATGAGGCTTAAACATAACTGGCTGGGTACACTTCTGCCTAACCCTTCGGGGATACAGGTATGACATTATGTCATGTTATGCTTGTCTTTGTTATGTTTTATTCGCCTGCATACAAAGTATGGTAGCAGTAGCATTTAAGACGAAACAGTAATAAAAAGAATCGCAAAATATTCAAACTTTGTCCCGTTATCAACACCAAAAAAGCTAGATTTGACAACCTTATTACAAGGCACAGAAGGGCTTTGGAACTTATCGCGCCATTTTCACCCAATCCTCCTCTTATCTTATCTACGAACACATTGCATCCTACTTGTCATTTCGAGGCGCATATTTTTTTATCTCCCCCCAACGATTCGCTGGCAACACTGCCATTTTTCGGGTTATTTCGTTGTACTAGGGGCATTACGGGGACTTAAAATTGCATAACATTTTTTATGTTGGCAAGTCCTTTGGGAATCGACTGACGGTGGGAGTAATTTTAGGTGTTGTAATAATTTGAATAAACAATATTTTTTTGGATACAGTTATTATTCATTGAGGTTTTATTTAGATAAATTGAAATATCTAATGAAGTTTCAACATGAGTAACTTTTAAAGCTTTATTCCAAACAAACATCCTTAATATAATCAGCAAAATTAAATAATAGAGTTACACTCTTCATTCAATTGCCATTTCTAGAACTATATTTCGTTTTAATTTTTGATATTATGTTTTGTATTATTTATCACTTATTTTCGTGAATGCTGGTTAACCAATAATTGGGGACTGTGTAAGTTCGAGACTGTAAACCCTATGTACTTATGATATGTTGTACAGAGAACCTATATCTTTATATTACAGATGGTGAACCTATATTATTAAATAAAATCTCCAGTCATTTGGAATCGACGGAGTAAATCTTTTTTCTTCCTTATGTTATGGCTAGAAAGGAGGTGATTACTACAGAGAAGAATAATCACCTCCTTTCTAGCCATAACATTCTCCAGACAGTTCTTATTAAGACTAATACTCAGATATATTTTAAAATAATAATGTTTTATTCATTCAAAGTTTTATCATTCATAGAATTTTATTTTTAAAACTATCCATGAAAATATAAATAACTAGTATCAAGACTGTAAATCCAAGTATACACTCGTAATTTTCTTCGTACAGGGCGGTGCTGAAACGCCCACCGCTGGGTAAATCTGTGATGACTCCCAGGATATCGTAGTCAGCTGATTTATTACCCGGAAGTGACGTAATGACTGTGTTCACTGTGGTTACATACCCTTGGTAGATAGATACCGTTTATTGAGCATAATATAAGGACTTAACATGAATTGGAATGGTACAAACGGTGGTAGTTTTAGAGAGTGGGATATAATCACTGAAAACTATAAAAAAACATTTTGTTGCCTGTGTCTGTTTCAATTATGGGATTACAGTCAGAAAAACTTTATTTCCATTCTTCTTCATTTAACATAACCTATCTTTTTTTTTTTTTTTTTTGGGGGTCAAATAACCCCTCCCGCTCTTGGGCAGAGCGAAAGGGAGTGTCAGACTTCTACTCTCTAAAAACCACCCCATGTTCCTTCTTAGCCCTTCATGCCGAGGCCGCGGTATCTCTTGCGAACAACCCGCAGCCCCGACGGGAACATAACCTATCTTAAGACAGGTTATCTAGGGCCAAGAAGCCTGATGCTAATAAGTCCTGAAAAGTCTAAATAGAGTCCAAAGAGAATTAACTTATCTGCACCTCCATCCTGCATCCCCTATACTATAGATAGATGTAGGTTTTTTTTTGCCATAGGGCCAATAGCAAAAAATAACCTTGCATTCTAAATAGCAAAGAGTATGTTGCCAAGGGGAATATCAAATAGAGCTTTCCACCGAGAATTTAGCCAATTGTTAGTCCTTTGAAATGGGTCCTAAAATGTCAAAAGGATTAAAAGCTATATTCGAAAATTCTCTCTTACAATATTATAGTAACCAGCAAGCCCAAACGTCACTTCGAATAGATCGTCCATTGTTTATATTATGTAAGAACTTACCCACAGCCGTGTGTAATATACGTCAAAGTTTAAAAGCCTCAATGCATGTGTTCACTTCCTTCGCGAAACTTTATTGAGAAATGGCTGCAAGAATTGATTCTGACATGCTCCTCGCCCACTTTAAAACACGCTAAAATGTCTTGGTATAACCTACACAGTCTACTTTCAACCTTAGAAGGAAAAGAGTAAAGTTACTTTTGCAGTGGGGGGATCTCAAGAGGTTTTTATCATGAAAGTCGTTCGTTCTTCATATTTATTAGTGGGTCTTTTTGTGCGTAATGGATTTTTAAGTGAATAAACAACAACAAAAGTTGATGTTGCTCCTTTATTTAGATCAGGCTACAATTTGTGGAGGATTATGTAGGCATGACTATGCGGTGGAGTTGAGATGCTGAGTAGGATTTTTTCTTTGATCTCTTTTTGGTCTTTACTTTTTTCATGGACAATTTCTTCTTTGTTTTAGAGCACAAGTTACTCAAGTCTTTTGATTGTTCCTACTTAATTTAATGGTCAAAAAATTCTTGATCCTCTTTGATATGAAGATGGTACACTCCACGACATACCCAGCTTTACATTTCTCGTATAACATGGCCTCGCTTTGTATAGAATTACCGTACAATGCAAAAAAAAACAGCAAAAATAGTTTACTGATTGTAAAATTTGTCACACTACAAAACACACATTTACAACCATAAATAGTTTAAACAGTTATATACGCATTCTGGTGTTCTTACAAAGCAAAAAAAAACAGCAAAAATAGTTTACTGATTGTAAAATTTGTCACACTACAAAACACACAAATACACCCATAAACTAGTTCAAACAGTTATATACGCATCTTGGTGTTGTTTCTGACGGCTATTGTTACTTATACGACCATCTTTTCAGATTGATTCTAGATGTAGGCGGTAAAAGAAGACGGTATACACAACATATCTATACAAATAAAGAGAGGGCTGACTGACTGACTGATACTGACCTAGAAAGCTGAAATTTTGCACAGATTTTCCCTTTATAATGAAGACAAGGAATAAGGAAAGATTTTTTGAAATTCAACCCCTAAGGGAGTTAAATAGGGGATGAAAGTTTGTATGGAAAATCGTCATTTTTGATATTTCCGACATCCACGCGGGCGAAGCTGCGGGCAAAAGCTAGTATAATATTTTTTTTTAAACGCTGGTTTGTTGGTAACGGCTTACCTATAATTTGACGATACAAACACCAGCACATCAACCTACAAATTTTCTTAATCAACCTTGACCCTATTTTTTTTACTTTTAGAGAATAGATTGATAATAATTAAATTTCTATTGACATTTTATTAACTTTCTATTGACATAATTATGTTCCTGTTTTTATTATTAATGAAATTTACTGTTTGATTTTAATAATTTTATTGGTTTTAGCTATAATAAATTAATTAGTGTACCAACTAAATATTTCAAACACAATGTAAATTGTTATGTGAATGAATGAATTAAGAAATGAAATGAATGAATAATGCTTTAGTGATAAACTTGAAAAATCTCATCTAATTTGACAGATTATATAGTAGCTTGATGTAATATATAGCATATTTCAGTAAAGAAATACACACGTGATCAAAAGGGTATCACGTGGCAGGTTTCAAAAGGAACGTAATATATCAGCTGCTTGCAATAAATTCGTCTAGTTTCCCTAACAAGTAACTGATACTATCGTCTGAGCACATCCTTTTGAAACGCGATATTCTAAAGACAGGCGATCTTTGCCTTTGGAGGATTTTTTTATTTACCTACGTATTTTATAACCTCCTCCTTTTTTGAAGTCGGTTGAAAAGGGAGACTTGAAGATGAAACGGAACCAACGTACCCATGCAAATTGTGTGTAAGTGAGGATTACATAACATCACGCCTATTATCTCCGATGGGTTAGGCAGAGGTGTAAAGAAAGAAAGAAAATGCATTTATTTGGCACATACCACAAGTACACACAATGTAAAATATTAAAGAAAAAAATGTGTACCTAATAGTACATTCCCACATTTCATCAGTTATGTTTAATTTCAATGTAATAGGGGGCGAGCCTATTGCCATCAACCGGGGAAAAAGACTCCGCGGCTGTTACTGAGAAATGTCTGATAGAAAAGCCCAGTAACACTTTGCCCGACCTGGGAATCGAACCTCATACTCAGCAGTCGCGCTTGCGACCTCTAGACCAACGAGGCAGTCAGAAGTGAGAAGTGTAAGTAGGTGTCAAAAATGATTATGTCCTTACTGAAATATTTTGACATCTACGTTTATTGAGGCACTATATATTATTATGAATTAGTAAAAACAAACAGTGGAGTAGTTAAGTATAAAATATCTATTTCCAGTCTTCATATTTTGTAGTACCTTACAAAATTTTTTGTTTTTTTCTAAACCTATCTCGATGATTTCAATGTGTTTATGTATTTCTTGAGAATACTAGTCCTTCGAGCCGGATCCAATTCAGAAACTCCTTTCTTTCCAATTTAATTCAACATATTTATCATTTAAATGAAAACCGCGAAAAATGAAATGCGCGTGAAATTGTCGATTGCGCATTTTTCAGTATCTGCTGTGGGCCGGCCATGTAGCAATATATTTGTTTAATGGCTGAAGGAATAATTTACGGGAAGACTGCGCTGATAGCGTTAGATTTGCATTGATTGTTTAGTTTTGATACCTGCATGCAAATTATTTTATGTGTTTTTTTTTTATATATTCACTTGACTTTCGATATAAAAAAAAAATGTGTATATTGCTAATATTCCATTTTGCTATTGCTTTTCTGACTTTATTCGCTTCAAAGATTCTTAAGTGTTTGATTTAGTAAATGTCAAAAGTCAGTTTTAAGACACAGTTTTATTGCAAAACTTTAACATAATTATACATTTCGCTAAGGCATACAAGTATACAGGAAGTATACGACTAGTCCTTAGTGAAAATAATCCCTGAGAGCAAAGCAGCTGTTTCAAGGTTTAAAAATGTAGAAATCATTTTTAACAAGCATAAGTCAAAAGAGTAAAAACCAACTGGCGTTCTAAAAAAAAAACGTGTATTGGGTTGACCAGAGTTATCGAAGAACTTTTGATAGTCCACGTGTCATAAGTCTCATAAGTCTTTTACAGAAACCATTTGTAGGACAAAAATAATATTAAAAAGTATCAAATCATGCCGATCCGAGTATACCGTACAAAAGTGCGCCTAACATAGGCGGGCCACGGAACGAAATGAAAAATCACAGATGACTTTTTTTATTGTACCAGTCACCGCCCTAGAGAACGGTGTAATTATCGAGAAAAGTGTCTCGAATAATTTATCACTGTTTGTTATTGTGTTAAGTAATAGAATGGGAAACAGAAAAGTCACTCGTCCGTAATTATAGTACATAGAATGATTTTTTGTGTTTGAAGTTTTAAATAACTATCTTATTATACCTGGATATTTTTGTGCCACCCTAAGTAATTAAGTAACTTAACTAATCTTTTAACTGTACCTAATTTTTAAGCGACTTCCCAAAAAGGAGGAGGTTCTCAATTCGATTGGTATTTTTTTTAACAACTTATAAAGTAACAAAATATTAAGTAAGTACCTAGATAATCGGAGGTCACCCGCTTGGCGGCCGCCATGGAGCGTCTCCAGAAAGAGAACAGGACGCTCCATGCAGACCTGGCCGAGCTCCGAGGAGCCGGCCCGAAGGAGGTGCCTCCGGAGAGGTGCGAGCGCGGGCAAAGCCAGCCCACAGCTGCCGAGGACCGGGTCCTGAACCTGGTTCGGCAGGAGCTGGCTGCCTTCCACGCAAGGTGTGCCTTCGTGGAAGCCATCGTCCTGCGCCCCTCTCTGGGGGCGGACAAGGCGACCTCAGGCCTGGGTGCGCGGTCGTATGCAGGTGCTACGGCCGGCGTCCCCAATGCAGGACCCAGTGGGCCGTCCAGTCGGTCCGTTGGCGACCCCAAGGCGGGGCCGTCCAGCCAGCCCGACGGCGGGGCTGCAAAGCCCCCCGGAAAGCCGGCTCAGGGGACGCCAGCGCCGGCTAATAAGACGGCGGCCCCTCCTAAGAAGGGCAAGGCGCCCACCCAGAAAAAGGGCAAGGCGCCAGCCCAGAAAAAGGGCAAGGCAGCAGCGGCCAAGCAGCCGGTGCCAGCGGCGGACCCGCCACCTACACTTCCTCCGCCCCCAAAGCCTCCCGCGGCCGAAGATGGTTGGCTGGTGGCGGGGGAAAAGCGGAAGGGGCGGAAGGCGGCCCAAAAGTCCAGGCGGGCCGAGCGGAAGCGCCGGCAAAAGAAGCGGAGCGTCGCGGCGAAACTCCGTGCCCCGAAGACCGCGGCTGTAGTCATAACGCTGCAGCCGGATGCGGTAAAGAAGGGCCTGGTGTACCGCGACGTGCTCGCGAAGGCGAAGGCGTCGGTGGACCTCGAAGAGCTCGGGATCACCGGGGGCCTCCGGCTTCGAGTCACCGCGACAGGGGCTCGAATGCTGGAGGTTCCCGGGGAAACCAGCGCCGCGTCCGCAGATGCTCTGGCTGAAAAGCTCAGAGCGTCTTTAGATGCGGACGAGGTCCGAGTGTCCAGGCCCGTCAAGTGCGCAAGCCTGCGCATCCTGGGTCTGGACGACTCGGTCTCCGAGGAGGAGGTGGTAGCCGCCGTCACCGCGGCCGGGGGGTGCTCTGCCGAGCAGATCAAGGCGGGCACCCTACGCCCGGATCGCGAGGGCATGCAGACCATAACGGTAAGCTGCCCTGTGACGGTGGCGAAAGCGATTGCGGAAGGCCACACCCTGAAGGTAGGCTGGTCGAGGGCGCAGGTCAAACTGCTCGAGCCCAGACCTCTGAGGTGTTTCCGCTGCCATGTGGGGCAGCACGTAGGGTGCCGATGCACCTCGGAGGTGGACCGCAGTGAACTCTGTTTTCGCTGCGGTCAGCCCGGTCACCAGGCCGCGGCTTGCCTGGCCACGCCGCACTGCGACGCATGTGCGACGGCTGGGAAGCCGGCTGAGCACCGGGCAGGGAGCAAGGCCTGCGCTCCACCCGCCAAGGCCAGGGGTAAGGGTAGGCCCTCCGCCACCACCCCCACCGTCGCCAACGCCGCAGCCGCCGCCGCCGCCGCTGCTGCCGCCACCGCCACCACCGCAACTCCCGCTGCGGTGAGCCCACAGGAGGTCCCGGGGGGGGCTGAAATGGAGTGCCAGTAATGGCTCCATTAAGCCTCCTCCAGGCAAACATCAACCACTGCGCCTGCGCTCAGGATCTGTTGCTCCAGAGTATGGCGCAGTGGTTGATCAACATCGCCGTGGTCTCTGAGCCGTATTTTGTCCCGCCCAGGGCAGACTGGGTGGAGGACCTAAGCGGCTCAGTGGCCATTATTGCGTCGGCCGCCGCCGGCACCCCGGCCCTTGAGATGGTCAGGAAGGGTCAGGGGTGCGTAGCAGCACGGTTCGGGGAGATCGTAGTAGCGGGAGTCTACTTCTCTCCGAGCCGAACTCTCGCCGAGTTCCAAAACTCCCTCAGGGAGTTAAGTGTCGTCATCGGAGGCTATTCCCTCCCCGTACTTGTGCTCGGGGACTTCAATGCCAAGAGCTTGGCTTGGGGTTCCCGTTACACGGATGTGCGGGGTGGGATGGTCGAGTGCTGGGCTCTGGAAACAGGCCTGGACATCCTGAATCGGGGTTCTGTACCCACGTGTGTGCGGATGCGGGGCGAGTCGGTGGTGGACATTTCGTTCGCCAGCCCTGCTCTGTCACAGCGTGTCATCGACTGGCGCGTCATGGAGGGGGTGGAGACCTATTCCGACCACCGGTATATCCGGTTTGAGGTCTCTGCCCAGTCCTCAAGCGCGCCGGTCCCACAGACCCCGAGTGGTCCGCGTTGGGCGCTGAAGCAGCTGGACCGGGAGCTCCTCCTGGAAGCCTCGATCGTGCGGGCCTGGGTGTCATCACCGGTCAGGCCCGCTGACGTCAACAACGAGGCGGGTTGGTTCCAGGAGGCCATGTCCGAGATATGCGACATGGCAATGCCCCGAGTCCGGCCAGGAAGCGCCCGGCGTCAGGTGTACTGGTGGTCGCAAGAGCTGTCGCACCTGCGCGAGCAGTGTGTTGCGGCGCGGCGCCGGTACGCCAGGCATCGCAGGCTCCGCATTCGTCCTCCGAATGCGGAAGCCATTGAGGCGGAGCTGTATGAAGGGTACAGAGCGGCGAAGACCGCCCTCCTCGAGGCTCGTAAGCGGGCCAAAGATCAGGCCCGCGAGGAGATGCTGGAGACTCTCAACAGAGATCCGTGGGGGCGCCCTTACAAGGCGGTGCGGAATCAACTCCGCACCCGGGCCCCCCCGCTGACGCAGAGTCTCCGGCCTGAGCTCGTGGAGGACGTGGTGAGCGCTCTGTTCCCTTCGCGAGGGGAGCATCCTCCCCCGCCAATGGCTCCGCCACCTGCGGTGCCGGAAGCGGACCAATCAGGAGCCGATGACGACATTCCGGAGGTGACTGGGGTAGACCTGAGAGTGGCGGTACGGAGGCTCAAGGCCAAAAATACCGCCCCGGGACCCGACGGCTTGCCTGGCAAAGCCTGGGTCCTGGCCTCAGAGGCTCTTGGGCCCCGACTGGAGGGGTTCTTAAGCGCGTGCATGGAAAGAGGCCAGTTCCCGCTTCGTTGGAAGACAGGGAAGCTGGTCCTCATCCAGAAGCCGGGGCGCCCTGCGGACTCGCCGTCCGCATACCGGCCCATTGTGCTGCTCGACGAGGTGGGCAAGCTCTTTGAAAGAGTAATTGCAAACCGCCTCGCCGAGCACCTTGAGGGGATGGGTCCGGATCTTGCGGAACACCAGTTTGGTTTCCGCAAGAGGCGCTCGACGGTGGACGCCATCATGCGCGTGAGAGCCCTCACGACGGGGGTTGCGGTCTCTCGGGGCGGTGTGGTCTTGGCGGTGTCTCTCGACATCGCCAACGCCTTCAACACTATGCCCTGGAGCTGCATTAGGGAGGCACTCCGGTATCACCGGGTGCCGGCCTACCTTCGTCGTGTAGTCGGGGACTACTTGACAGACAGGGCTGTCATCTACCCCGGTCAAGACGGAGAATGGAACCGGCGAGAGATGTCGTGCGGTGTTCCACAGGGATCGGTTCTGGGGCCGCCCCTGTGGAACATCGGTTACGACTGGGTGCTGCGTGCCGACCTCCCTAGCGGTGTCAGCGTAGTATGTTACGCTGACGATACGCTTGTGCTAGCACAGGGGGGGTCGCACGAGGCGGCGGCCGAAAATATGACACGCGGGGTTGCGATAGTCGTAGAGAGGATCCGGCAGCTGGGTCTCGAGGTGGCACTTCACAAGTCGGAGGCCATGGGCTTCCATGGACGTGGGAATGTGCTACCGTCGGGATCCCAGCTAACGGTGGGAGGGGTTCCCATCGGCGTCGAGTGTACTTTGAAGTACCTAGGACTCGTCCTCGACAGCCGGTGGAACTTCGTGGAGCACTTCCGACGTTTGGCTCCCAGACTGGAGCGGGCGGCGGCTGCCTTCAGGTGGCTCTTGCCCAATCTGGGGGGGCCAAACGCCTCCTGCCGGAGGCTCTATGCGGGGATCGTGCGGTCCATGGCCCTTTATGGGGCCCCGGTGTGGGCGAGTGCTTTGAGAAAGCGGGCCGCCCATTACCTGAACGCGCCCCAAAAGGTGATGGCCGTGAGGCTAGTCCGTGGGTACCGCACGATCTCCCGCGAGGCGGCGAACCTCCTTGCCGGATTGCCGCCATGGGATCTGGAGGCGATAGTCCTCGCGCGCCTGCATGAATGGCGCGCGGAGGCGCTGCACCGGGGGGTCACTCCGTTGCCGCGGCTAATTGCTGCGCAGCGGACAGACCTCCGGTGCGATCTCATGGCGGCATGGAGACAGCGACTGTCGCAACCCCGTGCAGGGCACGCCACGATAGTGGCGGTAAGTCCCCTCTTTGAGGAGTGGCTGGAGAGGCGCCACGGCGCCCTCACCTTCCGTCTGACGCAGGTACTCACCGGACACGGTTGTTTCGGGAGGTACCTGCACCGAATCAGGCGGGAGGAAACGCCCGGTTGTCACCATTGTGAGGATCGGCCGGAGGACACGGTGGAGCACACCGTGGAGGTGTGTCCCGCTTGGGCGGAGCCCCGCCGTGTTCTCGTAGCGGCGATCGGCGGCGGCGACCTCTCGCGTCCGGCCCTGGTGCAAGCCATGGTCCGGGGCGAGGAGGAATGGGACGCCGTCGCCTCCTTCTGCGAAGCAGTGATGCTAGCGAAGGAGGTGGCGGAACGTGAGAGGGAGAGAACCTCTCGTCCCAGCCGCCGCGGGAGGCGCTCCGGGCGTCGGGGGCCACGTGATGGCTTCCGGCCACCGTAGACGCGGGCCTGTGGACGGTGAGTGATGGGTAAGCTCGCCGTCCGTCCGTCTTATGACGACAACAGGCCGTGTCGACGGCGCGTTCGTGTTCCACGCGCGCCTCAAAGAGATGTCAGCAACATGGAAGGGGCCCGCAAGGGCCGACGCCTGTCGAGGCTGCGGGTTGTCCGCAAGGGATACCGAGGCCTCGACATGAAGGGCGAAGAAGGAACATGGGTGGTTTTTAGTCAGTAGAAGTCTGACACTCCCTTTCGCTCTGCCCAAGAGCGGGAGGGGTTATTTGATGATTTCCCACCCCCCAAAAAAAAAAAAAAAAAAAAAAAAAAAGTACCTAGATAATAATATCTTTCTTTGTATAATATTAATAGGTTGGGAATAAACTAATGTTGCAGACTTGTTTGGTGCAGAATGATTTAAAACACATTGAGTTTTAACTAATTCGTTTCAAATCATTTATGCCAATTACATATTTTTCAATCAAATATAACATTTTTGAATTAAAATGTTTCGCTCAGGTTCAAATAACATTGTAAATGGGTATTTTAATAATAAAACCAAAAGTATGAATGAACCTCACCAAACAAATACAATCAGTCTCTCAAAAAGGCGACAAACCGAGCAAAAACACTAAACTCTTCTCTCATCGCCTGTACTATTAATTCAATTGGACAGAATAAGGCAGTCCGATACAGGCAGCGTCGCTTCGTAATATTGATATTGACGACGACTGTACTTCGTCTCGACTACAGTGACCAGACACTTTTGTCGTCATTTATTTATATTTCTCGCTGTAAAAGGGCTCACTGGGTTTTCTGAGGGAGTGACTGTGAAATATTAGTCTTTATTTCGTTTATATATTTCCTTTGACTGAGAATGTGACTGTGGCAAGTGAGAGCGTGTGTTAAGTGTGTTTGTATTTTGCTGGGAGAAAAGACGCCCATTTTCAACGACACATTAAACGCTTATCGTTATCATATTGCAAGAAAAACTCAACTTTAAAACATGAACTGATGGATAGTTACGGATCCCGTCGGGGCTGCGGGTTGTTCGCAAGAGATACCGCGGCCTCGACATGAAGGGCTAAGAAGGAACATGGGTGGTTTTTGGTCAGTAGAAGTTTGACACTCTCTTTCGCTCTGCTCAAGAGCGGGAGGGGTATTTGATGATTTCCCACCAGCCAAAAAAAAAAAAATGGATAGGTATGGATAAGTTAACGAATTACATAAGTTTATATGAAAGAAGGTTATAACTTGTGACACGAATAAAATAAGGATATGATAGCTAGCGTTATTCCACACAAACAAGCTATATGGTGTCTCCGTCGAAGATTTGCACTCGAGTTCTTCGATGTTTGCTGCTTCCGTGCTGTTTTGTGGGAATAAACTACAATACAATATTCGTTTACTCCCGCACTACTAACTCTCATTCAAAAAAATTTTTAGGTACCAGTTAGTTATATTGTACGCTGAGTAAATTATTAGTTTGTTATCAGCAACATATACTCTCTGACTAAGTCTGGTGTGATCGTTCAGGTTTTATTTATATTTTCTTACTGTCCCTTTCTGTATACGTCCGTTTCCTTATTTCTTTAAAATCGAAATGATTCCGTGGACAATAGTGTGGGTTATGCGTTTGTTTACTATTATATCTAAACTAAATATTAATATTGTAATGTGTAACTGTTTTTTGTCCCAAATAAATAAAATAAAATAAAATATACGACACACGACTCTCACACCATTTAATTTTCAGCAAACTCTAACAAAATCTTACAATTCCGAAACCAAACATTGAACAATTCCAAACGGAACTGCACATAAAACTTTAATAACGTCACACTTTACGTCATTCGCAAGCTCAGCGCGATTCCTTTTTTCTAATAGCAATAAAAAGGATATATAGACACATCGGTCCACTCTTGTTGAAGTGCAATAATTCCGGCAGTCACCTACAGGCGGCGCGAGTGTCGCCACTCGAAAATGAAAATATATAGCCACTCGAGCACTTGAGCGCGCAACTGTACTTGTCTTGGAAAAAGGAAATGTTTTTAAGCTGTTATTTTTTGGCGGATTATTTTATTAACTAAGTTTTTGTCTTTTTTGTTTGAGTTTTTGATTTCACGCTTTGGTTAGGTTTCGTTATATTATTCTAATGACTAGTAACGGCGATAAGATTAAAGTTGAGTTGAGCAGGACATCTGGCTAGACACGTAGATGGCCGTTGGAGTAGAGTTCTGACCGAATGGTGCCAAGGTTTGGCCTAAGAAACCAGGGCCCTCCAAAAGCGCGTTGGGTTGACGATATTGTCAGGAGACGTGTGTCTTAAGTATATATTTTTTTTTTCTGTACACAGTGTCACGAGCAATAATATAATAATACACGTGGCTGTTTTTAAACTGATTTTGTTCTGTTGTTGAGGGTCTGTGGTCTGTTAAGTCTGCGGAGAGTCTCTCACATCATCAACATCCTCCTTAGTATTCTAGAATCCGTAGTAATCTCTCGGGTTTAGGAAAGAAATAGGTCAGAACACAAAGTTAAAAATCTAAGTTTGCCAAGTGCATACATGTTATTGGTGACCACAGTACAGTGTGTTTGTATAGGTAGCAAAACTTTCCACCCTAAACATCTAAAAATGTTATCATAAAGCGCCAGCACGAAACAAAAGCGCAAACTGTATCACTTTCCAGCGCTTCAAAGCGCTGCTTTGCTTATTAACTTTAATTTTTAATATCCGTGCGCAGCCCGCGTAAAATTGCAATCTACCTACCGTCGAAATAAAAGAACGTCTGCTTAGCCAAATTATTTATATCCCGCGTTTTGTAAAACACTTGCAGTTGTGTAGCTAAAGATTTTGTTTTTATGTGCAAAGAGTAGGGTTCCAAGTGATAATCACATACCCATTGATATAAAAACTAAAGATACGGTCGTCCGAACATTTGCTCGACGCGTTCGCCGTACAGAGAATCGGTGTAGTCTGCTCGTTAACGTAACCTTGTATAAGCGGCGTGGTATTTTCGAGGTCTAAAGAACATAAATAAAGCTTTTAATAAAATTTACGACCGCATCCGAAGAGAGCCGATCGTGGACTAGTTCACTTCGGCTTAGGAAAGACCTTATTGGGACCACGTTTGAGGCGTCATTTTAACATGCCGTCCGCCCAGTCCTTACGCAGTAATATATAAGTCAATGCACATACCTTAATATTGATAATAACAAAACTCATTATCGATTGTCACTTCAAGTAAATCCGAACGTGATTTGCTGATAAAAGATAATATTTAATTATTTATGAAAGAAAAGCTTAATTAATTTGGAACCCTGGTAAAGAATGATAAGCACGACTTCAAATGTGATAGTTTATTTATCATACCACTTCCGGCATAAACGCTTCCTGAAAAGTGGTGAAAACTCTTAAAGATTTTTTTTTAAATTTCCACTTGTCGATGCTATCTGTTATCCTTTGAGTACCTAAAGTAATTTATTTTTAGTCAACAATACTCAAATATTACTTTAGAGTTTTTTCGCACTAAGAAATCAAAATCAAATTTTCTGAGCTTTCAATGTCCAAACATTTACGAGATGTGAAATTACTAACTAAATCTTATGATTGGCTTAAACATAACTGGCGAAATGTGGGTGTACTATTAGGTACACCTCTGCCTAACCGTTCGGGGATTACAGGCGTGATGTTATGTTATCTTATGATTGATAAATATTTAAACTCAAAATGTCTGTAATTACTCTTAAAAACTCACCATATTCCCACGAATATTTTCTCTTGGTGTACAGCCATAGATAACCAACCAATACATTACTTCTCCATTCACCGACGACTAAAAAGCCAAAAAAAGGTGACGAAAAACCTCTTTAAATATCCACAGGACTCTGTATCAATAACAACAGATTAGCAGGCGAAATCCGTCAAAAGAGCGGAAAAAACACGGAAAAAGTCGGCGAGAAAATGTTGGTGAAAATTTGGCGGCAAAATTCACCAAATGTCATGGCGTCCTCGTTTGGCAGTTCATGAATACATTGAGTTAACGTTGTAGGGAATAACGAATGAATAAAACGGTGTGAAGACGATGTTAATCATTGCTTTAGAATTTATTTTTCTTTTTTTATGACAAGTGAAATATTTATGTTGTGGTATTTACTTAGACTGGCAACATTTTTTTGTTATGTCTCGATTGTCAATAGCCACCTTAGTATCCCAGTTTAATTATGTTTTGTAGTTATAAAAAAATCTTTTTGATAAGTGAATTGCATAACATCACGCATGTAATTGCTGAAAGGTTTGGCAGATGTGTACCTCAAAGTTTACCCATATTTCGCCAGTTATAATGTTTTTAAGTGTTATATTACCATGGGGGGCGAGCCCAGGTATTGTTATTGTATAGCTTACCGTTTGTGTATTTGTTAGCTAATTGTACTCGGCACAACGATCTCTTTAGCTAAACTCACTTTGTCTATGATCAAAATACAGCCAGTACTCTTAAAAAAAAGTAACAAAAGTTAGTTCCAATAAATCACTGTTATTTATTATTACTCGCCGCCACAATCATTCGATATTCAAACTAGGTTCGCATCATCGATGCATCATTCAGAATCTCTTCATCATATTATAAATTGACAGGCCACGCCGATCCATCACGGAGAGCCACAATACACAGTTTTCACATTAATGCATTGGCGGGAAAAATAATATTTTTCATTTCGGAGCCAGACGGTTCGATAAGAACCTCATTACAGATCGTGGATGGTGTGGTTATTTTTAGTTCTGTTTTTAAATGGAAATGTAAATGGCGAAAGTTATTTGGAATGCGATTAAGAGATTTTTGAATATTGGATGATTTTTGATTTAGGTTACTGAACACATCTTTATAAATATAAAGATGTGTTCAGTAACCTAAAAAAAAAAAAAAACCCCAAAAAAAAAAGCCTGAAATAAATGATGTTATGTTAATTATGAGTAAATACTCATAAATAGCATAACATCATTTATTTCAGGCTATAATGGCCCATTGGGTTCAGGGTTGATTTAGAAAATTCAGTACAGTCAGTCAGTACAGTATGGGTGTCTTGAATGCTTTAGACACGAAACAAACCAAAAGTGTAAACCCCGGAATAAGACAGATATTTTAGTACATTATCCGTCTGGGTCCTCATCATCCTTCAAAAAGCCTATGTCACCCGGGCTGTTCTTACAAATCCATTGACACCTCATTTATTAAAATCCGTTCAGTAGTTTAGGCACTGTGGTATAATATACAAGCATACATACATAGACTGCCAAAATCATTACCCTTCCTTTTGGCTTCGCCGTAGTCAGGTAAAAATTATAATTCATAACAATATTACGTTTCATATTCGTATTGTCATAAAGTAGTGACGTTTGACACTACGAGTATATGCAACTTGTCAAAAGTTTCAAAAGATCGACCGCCGTTTTTTGAAATCAATTCTACCCGCATCCTTTCTCATTCAATAATATCTTGATCATATCAAATGTCCATTTCCATCTGACATATCCATGTTCAGATCCATATGAAACTGATTTTCCCGAGACTGCCTTTGGTTCGTTTCTGAATTGTTTTTTTAATGTTATATTTTATTGAGTAAGTATCTGCTATGTTTTGCGTTATGGCCTTGTTATTGTCGGACAATAAATTGTTTACCACTTCACAATCACGTTCGATCCAAACTTCTCGGCTGTATATTATATCCCCAAAGGATTAATCAGAGATCATTTTTCGCCATTTCCATCATTCAAATATAGCCTCTAGACTGCTGCAATAAAACTCCAAATAGAAAAACTCAATATCACACAGTACGTCCAAATTGTAAACATTGCGTCTAAAAACGTAATAGAGCAGAAAACTAATTCACATGTATCACAGTACGGCGAAAAGTCCACAAATCTCGCCCCGAAACGAATGATCCAGCTGCGAAACGTATAGAACCCGCTAGTTAATCAGTCAGTCGAGACGAACGGATCTCTAAATCATTTATAAGAGCACCGTAGCCTTCGCGACGAGGAGAATTTTTCTTGTCTTAAGTAAATAAAAATCCAATCAGAGGCAAATCCAATTTTCATTCCGTTTCTCGTCGGATTCACTCGGGATTCTAGCCCGGGCTCATTTTTTACGTTTTTTTTTGTACTTTTCACACTATTTCGTTTCGTTACGACTTTGGGTGGGGGCTGGTTTCTGGGACATCTTGGTAGTCAGTTTTAAGGGATTGTAGTTTTATATTTTGGTGCGTTCTTGGGTGCTTTGCTTTTAGAATAATATGAAGTTATTTAGTAAGTCGTTGGTCGCGACCGCCATTTATAGATCTTTGACAGTCGTACCAGGTAGACCGTGGCCCGAAAGTCTGACGACCAGTCCAACCACCAAGGGGTATCGTATTACCCAGTACTAACTGGGTTGTGGAGGTCAGATAGGCAGTCGCTCCATGTAAAATACTGGTATTCAGATGCATTCAGTTTGACTGGAAGCCACAGAAAAGACTAGGCAGATGTTGGGTTAGTTATTTAGCATCCTAGCTTACCCCAACATTTATTCCATAGTTAAATTTAATGTAAAAATGTAACGGGTGTAAATGGTCCCTTCATCATCATCAGTCTTTTAATGTTCCCACTGCTGGGACACAGGCTTCCACTCTATGAGCGGGAATAGGCTATAATCCACCACGCGGGCGTAGTGCGTATTGGTAGATGTTACATGTCTTCGAATTTGATACTAGGACATGCCAGTTTCCTAAAAATGTTCTCGTTCACCTTTATGGTCCCTTCACGAAACTATTATTATATTTCTAATATGCAGGCTCTATTAACCAAATAATATCCATATATTAGATCCAGGATACATCAAAGATCATCTTAATATAGAATTTCCGGTCAAATTCAAGCCACATACTCACACGTCAGAACGTAATACATAGTCTCTAAGGGATAAAGTTGCTCACAAATTTCAATTGAACTCGACCCGGGAAGTGCATCGGTGTGTTGGCCCAGGGGAGGCCACGGTACTTGTGGCGGTGGCCGACAAATTTAATCATTCATGTTGTAACAAGTTTTGGAATTTCTCGGGAACGAGAAGTAATTGAAGCGTGTGTGGTTGATTACGGCGGAAATATGAAAGAGTTAGATTAAACAATGTGATATTTATTATACTGTAATTTTTTGCAACTAGGCTTGACCGAGTTGTATACGCCTGTTTGGGTCTATTGGCCTTGTTTAGTTCGTCTCCTGCTGATATGGAGGGAAGTGGAAATAATGTTTTTCATATTCCTCTCTATTTCTGATAGCCCTACTAGACATCCCGTCGGGGCTGCGGGTTTTTCGCAAGAGATACCGCGGTGTCGACATGAAGGGCTAAGAAGGAACATGGGTTGTTTTTAGTCAGTAGAAGCCTGACACTCTCTTTCGCTCTGCCCAAGAGCGGGAGGGGTTATAAGAGATTTTCTTTTAATTTTTTTTTGTCAGGAAACATCCCTATTTTGACCACCCGTGAAAAATAAATGTCCACCCATGCGAAGTCGGGACAGGACTAGTAACTTTTAAAAACACTTTTAATGAGAAAAATAACAGAAAAACACTCTTAAAAACAGAAGACAAAAGTAAAACTCCTGATTGAAACAGTAACATTATGTTCTTCACTTTTCTATTCAATTTGCTTTTCTAAATTAATTCAGTTCCTCCCGTCGACCGTGCAGCATTAACCAAATGTATTCATGAGGTTCACGCCAACATTATATAAAAGAATGGTTGTATATTAAAAATATGAAGAATGGTTGTGTACCTACTAAATGATGATTCAGCGGAGATAAAATATGACATCATCCGTAACCAATATGGCAAAAGGCTTCCCCCTATTACATGGGACTTAAACATATCTCTGCCTAACCCTTCCTGGATTACAGGCGTGATGTTATCATCTGTGACCTCTGACGTATTATAAGTACGTAAGTTTATTACACATTACAATAAAAATTAAAGCATTTATTTTAACTAGACCAGTTACAGGCAGTTTTAAAGTGTCGAAACAAAAACAACAATACAATGAAGCTACAATTCTAATACAGGACATAATTTAATAATAACCTGAATTAAATAAACAAGGAATAATTTATTTAATTATTTAAAATATGCACGCCAACAATACACACTTTTAAAATCAACCATAATAGTATATAGGTTAGGGTTCATATGTAGGTACCAATTGCAGGTGTACACAACATTTTCCTAGTTCATAATACGAGTAGCTGTGAACTACCGTTAGTTGTCCGATCATTCATCAGCTCTCTATTTCGCCACATGCATTCATAAGCATATCTATCTACACTATTCCCTCCAAGCATATACCCACACTTTTCGCCACAAAGTATTCCACCCTAAGCCGTTTCGGAATGAGAATCCATTATGTGTTATTTATGGAGTGGCTGGCGCAAAATATTTATCTGTGCCGATATTCGATAATGCGTTGGTCGCACCCCAGCGCCATCGACTTCGCGTGGCCGTCACGGAAACCACAGGAAATGAAATCGGATTCACTCCTAGCCACTGCCTTTTGTAAAATATTATTATAAGGTATATAAATAACAATAATGGGGGTTGGATTTTTTGGGGTGTCAAGGTTTTTGTGAAATCTGTTTGTGTTTATAGTCACGGGGTTTTTAAAAGTGTTTACCCTGAGTGGAAATATCTGAGATTTGGATAAAGCGTATCCTAAGTCTATCTGTACTTTTAAGCCAATAAGAGAAATCCGTCATCAACTCCCTTGCCTTTCTCTAACTATGTTGAGGTCGGCTTCCAGTCTAACCGGATGTAGCTGAACACCAGTTTTTACATTTAGCGTCTAATCTATCTGACCCCCATCCAGTTAGTACTGGGTAATACGATATAGGAGGTCGAAAATGGCCTGAATTGTTTGGAGAAAAGGATGGCACGGCCGTGCCGCTTTGTTGCTCGACTTGGAGGGGGCACTGCCGTGCCCCCAGATACCCCTTGGTAAGACAGGTTGTCAGACATTTCTCTGTTTTTAATTTCAAAATAATCAGCTTTTGACTGAATGCTTATGAAAGAATATAGGTACGGTACTATAACCGTTTTTTTCATTCGACTTTCAAAAAGGAGGAAGTTCTCAATTCGTCTGTTTTTTTTGTATGTTTGTTTCCGGATATCTCGGTCATTAATGAACCGATTTTCATTTTTATTTTTTTATTCGAAAGAGTATACTCCCGAGGTGGCCTCATTGTCACCAAGTCAGGGTCTGATGATAGAATCCCAAGGAAAAAATAAACTTGAGAAGGAAAATCAGCTTCTGAAGTCGGTGGCAAGAAAAACGAAATCAAACAAACAAATTAATGTCACCGACTTCAAAAGCAGATTTTTCTTCTAAAGTTGCTGGCTATTTTTACTGGCAGATTGATTTTGGAAAAATAAATTACCCCTAGTCCCGTTCAAAAAAAAAAAACCCTTGGAATTGGTACCAAAATCCAGATCAAATAGGGTAAAGTCATATTTTTTTATAATGAGTTCAAAACATAGAGATTTGGAAGGACAAAGGGGACCTTTGTCCAGCTGTGGGACACAAATTAGGCTTTGAAAACAAATAAATACACTGCCGAAGGTCGTGAGCATCAACTATTGAGTCATAAAACCAGGTATAATACCGTCAATATCCCGGTATGCATTCAATAATATCCGCTGTGTGGTAGACGGGAAATGAGTACCGTATCTGAACAGCCAATGGGATGAGTTTAATATGATTACGCGAACATTCCGACGGATTAGCCCGTTTTAGGTGATAGGGAATCGGTTTCAATTGTAACCGAGTTTTGTACGTGTGTGTGTGAATTGTGTTGAGATTAGTGCAATGTTAATTACTATAGTATGTGACGAATCGTAATTTAAGCGCAAATGTTTTAATGATGTGCATAACATGAAAGTGCAAGCAAAGTGTAAAAAGTAGTGTGCAAAGTGTATGTAAAGTCAGTTCATTGATTATTTGGCTCATCTTCATCGTAATCGAGAGATAATTTACGTAATATAACATCACGCTTGTAATTCCCAAGGGGTTATGCAGAGGTGTACCTTATAGTACACCCACATTTCGCCAGTGTATGTTTAAGTCCCGTGTATTAGGGGCGAGCCTGTTGCCATCAACCAGGCACAAATCCAGACTCCATGGCTGTTGCGGGGAATTTCCTGTTGGAAAAACCGAATTAAACTTTGCACAGCTCGAGAATCGAACCCAGTAAGTCTCATGCTCAGCGTGTGATTGATTTTACAAAATTAATAGCCCTACGATTTATATACAAATGTACCTTTTTTTTTGTTTTTTTGGTGGGTGGAAAATCATCAAATAACCCCTCCCGCCCTTGGGCAGAGCGAAAGGGAGTGTCAGACTTCTACTGACTAAAAACCACCCTTCCTTCTTAACCCTTTATGTCGACGCCGCGGTCTCTCTTGCGAACAACCCGCAGCCCCGACGGGATACCAATATACCTACGTCACTAACCTCGAGAAATTATTTTAGTAGGTACCCGGTACAAAAACACGGTAACGAAAAAAACCGTAAACCAACACCGCCTTCATCAAAACTTTGCAGTTCTAGACTTTCACAGTCAATTCCGCTCTTTGAGTAATATTTTCCAACCCCACCCTGCCTATTAAAACCTCACTGAACCAGTAGATTAAAAAACACATTTTCATTTCAGCTACCAATTTCTGAACGTAACTTTTTCTCTGTACCTGCGTTAAAAGCTTAATACCGCTTTTACATCTACCCTCATACCAAGGATACCAGTTGCCATTCAATTTTCTCCTGCAGCAAGGCATATTTCATGTTGGAACAAGCTAGAGGGATTGGTTAAAAATTGCCCTTCATGTAGTCTATAAATTTGGACGCTTAGCCACGCCGACGGAATGGATATTGCAAATATTTTATGCGGGTAGGTTCTTTAAAATACGTTTTTCCGTTTTACGGAGTGTGGCAGATAGTGTTAGTATTTTTTACTTTTAAGTTGTGTTTTTAAGACGTAAAGAAACCATGGTTAGGTCTACTAAAACTTTATAGTTCATCGTATTTAGATTGCTTGAAAAACTAGTAGTTTGAAATTTTGGAGCCCAACTTACTACCTAATAATAATATTCAGATTGGGTGAAGTATCGATTATATTTTAGATCTCTTCAAAGTTTGGGTGAATCAGTTTCTTCTTGGGTAAGCGTGGTATGGGCATTTGATGCAGAGGAATAAGGAAAACGCAGAGAGGAAATTATTGAGAAAGAATGTATATGGCTATGAGTAGAGGAAAACCAAAGACACGATACGAGACTCTAAATACGGCTAGAAAGGAGGTGACTACTGAGATAGAGAGAAACCAAAGTAATTAGGATAAGGGCAGGAAAATGATGAGACGCAGCTATCGAAAAATAAAAACAACATTATTAAACGTCGTTGCTGTATTCTGAAATCCTGGGGTGGGTATCGACCCACTTGTTAAAACCTAGTGAATGAATATCAAACAAGGCAAATAACATAGCTGCTGTCGGAGGCGCTCTGGGCGTCTGGGGCCACGTGATGGCTTCCGGCCACCGTAGACGCGGGCCTGTGGACGGTGAGTGATGGGCTAGCTCGCCGTCTGTCCGTCTTATGACGACGACAGGCCGTGTCGACGGCGCGTTCGTGTTCCACGCGCGCCTCAAAGAGATGTCAGCAACATGCAAGGGCCGACGCCTGTCGGGGCTGCGGGTTATTCGCAAGAGATACCGCGGCCTCGACATGAAGGGCTAAGAAGGAACATGGGTGGTTTTTAGTCAGTAGAAATCTGACACTCCCTTTCGCTCTGCCCAGAGCGGAAGGGGTTATTTGATGATTTTCCACCCGCCAAAAAAAAACAGGCAATAAAAACAACAGATAATATAAATCTCCGAGAAAGAAACCTACAACAATCAAGTACGCAGCCCACTGTGCGTGACACACAAAACGTTTAAGGGTCCTCTCTCGAAAAAGCTTAAAAACAGCGTGCAGATGAAGCGGTTTTTCACCGGCACTTACAGAGAAATTACATCTGAGAAATTTTTTTAGTAATCTACATGATATGACACGTAATTTGGTTTAGCCACAATTTTTGTATCGGTATCACATAATAAGAAAAAAAATCCACAAAATCACCTCCAAATCGTTGAATGGAACCATTTTACTCCTTCATTTTTTAACAAAATAATATTAAAAAAATATCTACTGCTTTGAAATACAAAGGAAAATAATTTGGTTTTGTTACTTTTTAAAAACATGTATTATTTTAATTATAATAAATGAAAAACGCGTCCGTTTAGAGTCCGTATCTACGACCGAGAGAGGTAGTTTGTATGCACAAGGTCATTGGCGTGAATACAAGCCTTAAGATAAACATTTCTCGTGCACAATGCGCCTCTATAGACGGAACGTGGAAAAAAATGTGTGCACCTGACATGAGGGCTTTACAAGCTGTTGTTGTACTAAAAAACTCACGTTGAGTGCGTTTTTTCACTGAAATGTTGAACAAACAGACAAAATTAACTATCCATTGTGTTATAGTTATTTAAGTTTGAGGAGTTCGTGGCTGAATAATGCCTTGACAGCCACATGGATCGATCTTCAAGTGAAGCCGTGCTTACCAAGGTCGGTCCTTGGATGGGTAACCATCGATTACATACCGAGTTTCCTGCGTGGCCCGGATAGCAGTTGGTGCCGTATCTTTGACCGTCGCGTCGCCACTAATAGACAGTGGTCCGAAAGTCAGACAACCAGTCATTATAGTCATTATTTATTAGTCATTTATTCATAAACAATAAATTGTATTTGAAATTACATATTACTTAATAAAAAGAAAATTAAATTATATGTAAGTATTTAGAAAAAAAAAATCTTATTAAGGAGAATCGAATAGGCACTCACATACATCTAAAATGCTGATGTGGCGACTGCGAGATCTATCGCAACACATGCGAACTAATTGGCTATTCCTACATCGCGCTATCAACTTTATCCGCGACATTAGCTTATATAGAAAATCCCGACTTACAAATGTCGGGCAGTTAGCCCACCAGACACAACACCCGTCTGGCCGGAGGATCCTCCCTTTTCTATGAGGGATGAGGAAATTTACACCCTATTCCTCAGACCCCTCCAAACTGGTGTTCACTGACTGACTGTCAAAGATTTATAAATGACCACACAGACCAACGGCTTAATGTAGTTTTGGAGTCACGGTTGTATCTCGGTATATGGGTGTTCACCCATCCACAAACCAACCCAGGCAAACACGGCCGAACCTTAACATCAGCCCGAGCGACTGTTCTTGGGGTTCCGTACCCAAAAGTTATAAACGGGACCCTATTACTAAGACTTCGTTCTCTGTCTGTCCGTCTGTCTGTCACCAAGCTTTATCTCAAGAACCAAAAAAAATTTCAACTATCTAGCTATCGAGCTAGATAGTTGAAATTTTAACAAATTATGTATATCTGTTGCCGCTATAACAACAAATACTAAAAACAAAATAAAATTAATATTTAAGGGCTTAAATATTAATTTTATTTTGTTTTTTTGGTCCCATACAACAAACGCGATTTTTATAGATAATGGTACGGAACCCTTCAGGTCCGACTTGCACTTGGTCGGTTTTTATTTATCCGCGAGCTCCTCCTTTTCAAGCTCATTAATCCTTATATAAGAACTTATTCTAACAAAACAATGTAATCCAAATATCCCTTGTCTATCTATCCTTACTATCTTCTAATTATCGAAACTTTTCTCCTAAAATCCAGTGTGTAACATCATTAGCCGACCTCATTAAGGGGACTATCTTACTAACTGCGATGGACGTTGGGACGCTCGGGTAAGTGCACCTTAATGTAGTTATGTGTTGCTTCCCCTTAAGCCGTTTTAGCTGTGTGTGTAATGAAGATGTTTTCTTTGGTAAGCAGGAATTTCTCAATAACAGCCACGGAGTCTGGATTTATGCCCGGTTAACTGCAATAGGCTCGCTTCTATTACATGTGACTTAAGCATAACTGACAAAATGAGGGTGTTCCTCTGCCTAACCTTTCGGGGATTACAGGCGTGATGTTGTGTTATGTTGCTACACACAAAGGGTAATAAACCATTTCGATATTTCCATTATATTGTCATGCAATAGTACATTAATATTCGTATTTACTCATAACGTATATGATAGTAAATGCATGTTTAATTACAATCGACGAATTATCGCTAAATATGGACGCAAATTAAATTCGGGATCCGTTCAGATTGGTTTTAATACCGACAACAGATTCCAATAGTAATTGATGCGTATGGCTATCGTTCTGAGTACTGGTGGGCACAAAAGTAAAATACAATAAAAATGACAGGTCATTAAATTTAGTGAGCCGTACTAAATAGTTACATAATATACAGGGTGGTGCCGACAATACGACAACAAATGAAACCACTGGTAGTTCTAGTTCATAGGAACATTTTTAAACTATCAAATAAATCCTAACACCGTCGTGGTGACGACGATACGACAATAACCTACCTAAATATCTTTGCTAAATTCGTTTGTTACATTGTATTTCCACACGTTAATCGGTGCAAATTATTCCTAAGGTTAGTAAACCAATATTTGTTTGTAAATTGTAATGTATTTTGTTTACAGTTTTATGCTACTTAGTTTTATAGATTCTTTTTCATTTTTTTTATTTTGGTTTTAAGATTTATTTGATAGTTTAATAATGTTCCTATGAACTAGAACTACCAGTGGTTTCATTTATTGTCGTATTGTCATCACCACCTGTATAAAATGCCACTAAGGTACAAGTTCAGAATCCAGAGAGTTTCTGAGAAATGCGTGATGAAAAAAACAAATAACAAGTATCATAAGTGCTGTGTAACCTGTGTTTAACCCTTTAACAGGATCTAGCAATCCGATTCCAAAAGCCTCATTTAGGTATAATTGCTATAAAATGTTAAGTTAAAAAAATGCGTTCTTCTCGTCTCGTAAAAAACGGTTGTCGTGGTCTTTCTCGATTTTCAATGACTTAAAAAAAAGGCTTACGTCAAAAACTTGCACTCACAAAACATAATGCTTTCGTGTCTCCAATTAAAATAAGAAAAAGTTCAATAACCCAATATTACTTTCATTACACGAAAATGGCCAGACTTACATAAACGAAAATAGGAAAGAAAAGTGTTTATTAGACTGCACAGGTCCAAACAATAAAAAAAATAACAGAGAGCAATAACGAATTATTTACTACTGGAGCCCAGACCATCATCGCAATTTAATATTTTTATTACAACATTAAATTTTTCGTTCTCTGTAAAATATTTCACTTTTGTGTCTGACTTTCCATTGATAGTTTAATACCATTTTAATGAACGTGCAATTCAAAGATAGCAAAATTAATTATGGTAATATAATATTAAAAATAAATTCAATTAATGTATGAACTTTATTCCAATAAAACATTCTTCGTTCCAAATATTCTGTTAGCCTAAATGACAGAACTAATGATGATGTAGTCAAATTAGCTCTCGCCCGCGATTTCATTCGCGTGGAAATTTTGATATGTATGTGTGAAAAAAATGCCAATGAAATGTAAATTCAAAAATGTAGGTCAAATGCCTATACCGTAAACCCGTCGGGGCTGCGGGTTATTTGAAAGAGATACCGCGGCCTCGACACAAAGGGCTAAGAAGGAACATGGGTGGTTTTTAGTCAGTAGTTCTTGCCATATTTCATTACGATCTGATCAACCGTTTAGCTGTAAAAGGGTAAACAAACCAAAATGAACTGTTCATGAAGTATTCTTTAGTATATTTATTTGTAACGAATTCAGTGTTGTAGCAGTGTAACATTTTAAAACTTGAGGGGTTAGCACAACCCGTCGGGGCTGCGGGAAATAGGCCTAATCTTGACCTCAATCTTGTCCTAAGGGCAGAGATGAGGCTCCCGTCAGGGCTGCGGGTTGTTCGCAAGAGATACCGCGGCCTCGACATGAAGGGCTAAGAAAGAACATGGGTGGTTTTAAGTCAGTAGAAGTCTGACACTCCCTTTCGCTCTGCCCAAGAGCGGGAGGGGTTATTCGATGATTTTTCAAAAAAAAAAGGCAGAAATGAGGTCGACGATGAAACGAGCATAAAATAAATAGTCTTTAATTACGCGTGAAAAGTAAATAGCTGCCAAGACTTCCCACCCAAAAAACACTGCATTTTAAACGACTTCACAAAACGATTCGTATTCTAATTTTCTAAATGATCTGTTTTCCACAATAAGAAGCCCAGACCACCTTCCACCTAGCAAGGTGCCCGTAAACAATGCAGCAGGAACTCAATCTAAACTTTACCTGCGAACTTGGGCTGCCATATTTTGTAACAATATGTTATTCGTAACTTATAATGTAGTGCCAAATGTAATATCAGGGACAGGTTCCATACAGTATTAGGTTGTAACTACTTGCAACAGAAGTTTTTCAAAATGGTAACATTTGTATTTTTTATGTTCAGGCTCTGTCGTTCAGGATATGGTCTTCCTTTCTTCATTCCAATAGTTCCTATCATGTCTAGATGAAAAAAAGGTTAATTGCATACAAACCATGGAATAATTATTACTGAAATAAATTGTTTTAAAAATCCTTTATAAGTCTTAATGTTAATTTTATTGTGGAAGTCTTAGCGGATTTGCAGATCCTGTGGCTAAGTCCATCCTATAACATCACGCCTATAGTCCCGAAGAGTTAGGCAGATGTCTACCAATTAGTACATTCAGATTTCGCCAGTTATGTAGAATTACCATGTAAATATTTTTTATTTCTTTCTTTCTTTCCATGTAATAAGGGGTGGACTTATCACTATCAACCGAGCACAAATCTGGACCTCGTGACTGCTATTGAGAAATTCCTGATGGGTAACTTATAACACCCATCGCATCCAGGATCCAGGCTTAGCAGTTGCACTTGCAAACACTAGAACCAACGAGGCAGTCTCTTTTGTTAAGTTATTGACTATAAGCAAACCAGGGTCTCCAGACCCTGGTGATTCATAAGCCATCCTCCTATCCCATTAAAGACACCCACTCTCCACATTCAACGTCAATTCCGCACGAAAAAAAAGTCGAGCATCGAAATACAATTACCCGCGTTTCCCAGCATAGAATTAAGAGCAATTTTCTTAGTGATTTCACCGCATCTCCCGGTACATTTTACTTGGAAATAGGACACTATAATGAACAGTAACTGGATGGGAGAAACCTTAGCTGAAGGCTGGAAAAAGCAGGAGTTTCCATCGTAAATGTAAGTCTATTACACGTATCAGGAAATTCAGTTTCCGTTCTTTGTATTATGTTACTGCATAGTACATGTATGAGTACTATGTACTATAAAGCTAGCAATTATTTTTATTTTATTTTATTTTCTTCGGGTGGCTTACAGCTAACAATACATAAATTAATAATGAAATGTTACATGACAAGCCATTTACAAGCCTCCACAGATGGCAGTAAACTAATGTTGCTTAGACTAATGAATAAGCATACTTAATACACTCTTAAAAATAAAAAAAAATAAAAACACAATATAAACTATTGATTAACTAAGCCTAATATAAATAGCTAAACTTAGTATACTTATAAATAATAAAAACTAATAATATAAAATTAGGTACCTGCATAGGCAGAAAAGCAAACGTACATACTAAAATTCACCAACAGTGATGCGTCTTTTAGATAAGGCAGTACTTATTGACGCCAAGCTGCTTGCAAACAAATCAATTGAGGGATGTTCGTTCACTACAATTTGGTTAAACGTTTTGATTGAGCGAAGCATGTAAGCATTACTACGGTAAACTGTGCGAGCATAAGGGGCACGAAGAAGATTTCTCAAGCGAGAATGTCGAGGCGGAACATTCAAAGACAGCTTAGAAAGAAGTTCAGGACATTCAATCCTTGATTGAGCAATTTTGACTAGGAATCGTATGTCAGATATTTTTCTACGAGTTTCAAGTGAAAGTAAGTGGAACCGATCGCATCGTTCGTTGTAGCTCAAATAAGGGATTTTAAATTTGTAACCAAGGTATCTCGTGAATTTCCTTTGTATTCGTTCCAATCTGTCTGAATGCACCGCATAATTCGGATTCCAAATTTGACTACCATATTCGAGGTGACTGCGGACGTAAGCACAATATAGAATTTTTAGGGTTTTCATTCTCTTAAACGAACTGGCATTACGGATAATGAATCCCAAAACTTTGGACGCTTTTTTGGCAATGTTCAACATGACCCTCAAAGGAGAGCTTACTGTCCAATAAAATACCAAGATCTCTAGTACTATGAGTTCGAGCTATAAGCTGATTTGCGATTGAGTAGTTGAATATGACCGATACATTCTTCCGTGTGAAAGTGATTACTAAGCATTTGGATATATTAAGATCTAATTTATTTATTTTACAATAGTTTATTAATCGGGATATGTCAGACTGCAAAAGGCTGGCATCATTTAGACTCCTGACTGCTGTGAAGATTTTCATGTCATCTGCAAACATTAAGTGTTTAGAATATTTGAAGCAATCACCGATGTCATTAATAAAAAGAACAAATAATAACGGCCCCAATAGGGAACCCTGTGGCACACCAGAGGGGATGGTTGTCCAAGAGGATATAAAGCCACTGAGGACTACTGCTTGTGTCCTATTTTGTACATAAGATGAAAACCATCTGAATAGGTCTCCCCTAATGCCCAAGTCGAAAAGTTTTCTCAGCAAAATGTCATGGTCGATTCTATCAAACGCCTTACTATAGTCGGTGTAGATTGCATCTACCTGGGACCCATTATCCATATGTTCAGTTATAAAATCTGTGAACAGGACCAAGTTGGATACTGTTGACCTCCCTTTCAAAAACCCGTGTTGTTGGGGACTCAGGCTAGAAACCACACTGCTGTACAGCTGATTATAGACTATGCGCTCCAATATTTTAGCTAGTAGACAAAGTTTCGAGATTGGTCTATAGTTTTCGATTTTATCTTTAGCACCCTTTTTATGGATCGGCGATATAAAAGCCGATTTCCAAACAGAAGGTACAGTGCCTTCAGATATTGACCTTTTGAATAAAAGTGACACAGGTAAATCTAGTTCATCAGCGCACTTAACTATGAATATAGCAGGCAAGGCATCAGGGCCAGCGGATTTGGTTAGATCGAGAGATTTTAAATATTTATGAACGGTCACCGTATCAATCTCAATTGAACTCAAATGACAGTTGGAAGCACAACCAGTCGAGCCACAGTTGCGACTCGAGGAGGAAGTGTCTAAGAAGGTGGTACGAAAGTAGTTACCAAAAAGTTCACAAATTCCTTCTCCCGAGTCACTTCTATTCTCACCGCATGACATACTTGACGGGAAGTTGCTGTTCATGCGTTTGTTTTTGACTTATGACCAGAATAGTTTCGGGCTAGTACCTATTGAGGACTCGATTTTAGTCATGTAGGCCTTATAACAAAGCTGTTCAATATTATTGGCTCTATCACGAAGTAATTCATACGACAACCGATCAGAAACATTACCGTAGACTTTAAGTTTCTTATAGAATTTGAATTTTTCTTTAAGTATCTTAACGAGCGCCGAGCTATACCAAGGTGGATATTTGAAGAGTTTACATAGACGCTGAGGGACGTGCTTATCTCTGATAATAAATAACGTTGAATAAAACTTTCCGACCGCTTCATCAACAGTGCCTTTCAATAATATGTCGTCCCAGTTAGTGCTGAGCAGGTCAGATCGAATCAGCTCGTAGTTACCTTTATTATATTGGTACGTCATGCGCGCACTGGGGGTAAGTGACTGAGGTTCCACCGTAACAATCTGAATTAACAAAGCAGGGTGATATGAATCCTCGATAGTAAGGGGTTCTAAACATGCCGAGACGGTGACGGGAGTATTAGCTAGAACTAGGTCTAGAATTTTACCGTGCCTGTTATTAATAAGATTAAATTGCTGTAAACTACAAAAATTAATGGTATCAACAAAATGAGTAAACAAGCTAGTTTGGGGCACGGTAGGTCTAATTCCATCATTAGAGGTCGTCCAAGTTATGGAACTCATATTAAAATCTCCGAGAATAATAAACTTATCTGCGGGGTGGTTATTCACTACGTTCGAGAGGTTGTCCAAATAAGCTAGTAACTGACTAGCGAAGCTATTACCTAAATTCTGTTCACACAAATAGAGAGTACATATGTAATTACTTTCAGCTATCTTTCATTGACTTCAATTTGCACTGGCGGTTGAAAGAATGTCACGCTAACTCAAATGTTTCGCTGATGATGGCGCGGGTGTATTTTTACCCGACTATGGCGAAGTCCAAAAGGATGGTTATATTTTTGACGTGTATATAATAATATGTATGTATGTCCGTTTCTATGCTCCCTCATAACTCCTAAACGTATGAAGGGATTTGGATGAAATATACGTCGTTAGATTCGTCTTGATGGCGCGAGTGGTGGTGGTTTTTGAATATTAAATTATGAAATGAAACGAAAATACATAATATATAATGGATCCCGCCTACTTCCAAGTTTTTTTTAATTTAAAATGTGCTTGTTTTTTTGCTTTTTTTCAGTCGGGTTTTTTAGTTTTTGAACCACTTTTTTTTAATCTGGACGCTTTATACTTGAAGTTCGAAGTTTCGGAATTACGCAATGACGAATTTTTGTTTATTTTTTTTATTTACTCAGCTGAAAATGTTTTGATGCAATTAAATAGTGGAATTGATCTTTTCGGTAATATTCTGTTGTTCATTATCTGCCTAGCCTTTTCCCAACTATGTTGGGGTCGGCTTCCAGTCTAACCAGATGCAGCTGAATACCAGTATTTTACATGGAGCGACTACCTATTTGACCTCCACAACCCAGTTAATACTAGGTAATACGATACTCTTTGGTAAGACTGGATGTCAGAATTTCAGGTCACTGACTACCAGTAACGACTGCCAAAGATCTATATATGGCAGCCGGGACCAACAGCTTAACGTGCTTTCCGAGGCACGGAGGAAACTCGGTATGTCGGGCGGTCACCCATCCACAGACCGACCTAGGCAAGCGCAGCTTTACCTAAAGATCGACCCGAGTGGCAGTTCTTATTAAGCCACGAGCTCTTCTGAAAATATTCTGTTGTTACTTCCCTCAAATCATCACTATTCTCCTGCCTTTATACTAATTTATTTGAGGTCGGCGCAGCCTGTCCTCTTCTTCATCAGCAGCTGCCAGCTTGCCATATCAGCAGTCACCTCCTTTCACTAGCCACATCATCCTTCACACAGTCCATCCATTGTTTATTTCTGCTGCTATTTCCCTTTCCCCCGTTAATAGGGTAGTTAAAAAAAAATCTAATTAGTCCGTCAGATAGAATTCCAAAAAATATTGGACACGTATTTTTTCTTTTTTCACGTAAGCAAACAATGAAGACGATACAGTGCTTTGAAAACTCGTGTGACGTCATATTTTAAGACATTAGAATGACATTTTTTAACGGTGAGTGACGTCACAACCCCCCACCCAAATCTTTGAAGCGTTTTATCTTCGTCATTTTTTATTGATTTGATAAAACAAAAAATATGTATCCAATATTTTTCGATAATCTAGCAGACGGACTAATCAGAAACATATTTTTCTTACTCAGTAAACATCTCTATTACAATCGTCGACCAAAACCACAATGTCCAACACCTTTTACAACAAAAACACTCAACAATTAACAAAAGCAGAACAATTATTTACTAATAGCAATCCTTTTCGAATAGAATTTGAACAAAATATCGGTTCAAAAGCTCGTACCAATTAGTAAGTGAGCCGTCTCGGGTTCCTTAGAACAAACGGGGCTGAAAATAAGCGAAAAACATCTAAGCGCGCGGGTTTAGGGTTCCTTCGCTGTGTAATTGCTGTGCCTTGGGCGGAGATGGCGAAGAATAGGGAATTGGGGAAGAGATACGACTGTTGCTGTGTAGGTAGAAAGCGGAGTAGTAGTGTTATGCTGAGCAGAAGCTTTTGGCGCTGAAACTGCCTATTTGGTTTAAAAAACACCTTAAAACTAAAGGGTCGGTCGGTCGTTCAATGTAAAATTGATTCATGCCAAGAAATTTTGTGGTATGCTACAACTAAAACATAATAACACTCTTTTTTTCGGGCAGCCGTGTAAAAAGGGCATAGTACAAAAAAGAAACAATAATACATTTGTTCTTTTAGTCGTATTTAATGTTAAATGTTGTTTGCTTATTCTATAAATACTTTGCAATTAATGTCATTATACGAGTAGTCACTTTGACATTAAAATTATTTATAGTTCTAAGAATATAGGACCTATATTCTTAGAACAATTTTAAAGCCAAGTATTGTCCCTTCTACGTTCTATAAATAATTTTACTCTACGGACTGGCTTAGAAAGAACGCTTCACTCGACTCCTTCAGACCCAATCAATCGGTGAAGGCTTTTTTATTGTACTTAAATAACGTTTAAAAAACGTACTCGTTTATTGATTATGTACGTGTAAGTACGTACTCATTTTACTGGATTACTTAGGGGTTTACACCGTGGATGGATTTTATTTTTTTGTAAGGTTGTGGGTAGGTACTTATTGTTTTATCTTGGATTGCAGTGAGAAGAGCTGCCACTCCGGTCGATTTTTGGGTTAAGCCGTGGACACCTAGGTTTGTGCATGGATGGATGACCACCCAGTACATACTGAGTTTCCTCTGTGCCTCGGAAATCACATTAAGCCGGTGGTCCGGGCTGCTATAAATAGATCTTTGGCAGTCAGTCAGTTACATTTAGTCGAAGTAAATCCTGAAAGCCTGACAACCAGTCTTTCCAAAGAATAACGTATTACCTAGTACTAACTGGTTCGTAGTGAGACCGTGAGTCGCTCTATGTAAAATATTGGTATACAGCTGCATCCGATTAAACTGGAAGCCGACCTCAACATCACTATCACTACATACTATAAAACAAAGTCGCTGTCGCTGTCTGTCCGTCTCTATGTATGCTTAAATCTTTAAAACTACGCAACGGATTTTGAAGCAGTTTGTTTTAATAGATAGACGGATACAAGAGGAAGGTTTCAGTTTATAATTTGACCGATATTCACGCGGGTGAAGCCGCGAGCAACAGCTTGTTGATAAAAGGCTAAGCAGATGATGATTTTTATGATCTTCTTGATGAGTGTCGATGAACTCAAATCGTGTTGGAGAGGTATGTAACCCCCTCCACAGCTTTATCATTTGCTTTGAGTAAATCCTGAAAGGTGCAAGTGGTTGTGCAGGATGGGTAGGATAGAAGGTGGCTCATATCCTCTAGAGGGGCTAATTCTAATGATACATGTAGGTCTTTTATTATTTTATTTTTTGGCGGGTGGAAAACCATCGAATAACCCCTCCCGCTCTTGGGCAGAACGAAAGGGAGTGTCAGACTTCTACTGACTAAAAACCACACATTTTCCTTCTTAGCCCTTTATGTCGAGGCCGCGGTATATGTAGGATATATGTAGGTCTTATCTTTCGATTGCAACTACCACAAAACCACGAGAAAACAGCTTTAAAAACTACATTTTCAGTGTTAGTGGCTCCACATTAAATTGTTTCCCGTTCAAAATCTAATTGAAACAGTGTGCCATATTGATCTGGCACATACGGAACTTAGACAAATGCAAGCGAAGGCTTTTAGCGGTGTTCCGGCGGCGGAGTGCATCGTGACGTAGCTTCCGGCCCGTCTGTCCGACTTCCCGTTGCCGTCGGTGGGGCAACGCGGGAACTTTAAGGGTTGTCACGTGCACTTAGGAGGTGAACGTATTGTACAGGTACGGTTGAGAAATTTAGTTTAATTCTCATATTGAGTACCGGAATCAAAAAGACAGTCGGTCCATTATGGAGAGAAGTAGCTCAGGACAGAGAAAAGTGGCGATCTTTGGAGGAGGCCTTCACCCAACCTGGGGTTCTTGTAGACCAAGGAAAATTTAAGCACTAACACTTACTAACACTTACTAATATAACTATATGTAATATTGTAAAACTAACAAACTAAGAAAACTAACACTAGAAATAAGAATGTATATTTTTATAAAAGTACTTAAATTAGATAGTTATACATATATATATTCATATACTAAAATAGATAATAGATTATTAGATATATGATAGTTATTAAGTTCTTTTTAAGTGAAGTTACTGTAAAAATGTTCTACAGGAAATAAAAGGCTTTTTTATTTTATTTATTTATTTATTGAGTACCGGTCGCCCAGTGGTGGCGACCCCGACTTATTTATAGTAGTTAATTCCCACAAAACGGCACGAAAGTAACAAACATCGAGGGAGTAGAGTGCGCTTCTTCCACGGAGACAAATCAAATCAAATCAAATCAAAACTCATTTATTCAAACTAGGCTGATAATCAGCACTTTTCGAATGTCAAAATTTACTTTACTTTACTTATTTAAAAGTGACAGTCCCCCAAAACGCCCACCCTTCGACACTTCCTAGTGTTTTTGCTGGAAAGAAGAAGTGGCGGAACAAACTCTCCAGCAAAACATCTGTCTGTTTGGTTAGAAGAACCAGTCTCGATACAATAGTAAGGTGTAAGTTAATATTACGATTGACTACGATCAATAATAAAAAGTATATAATAATAAAACATAAAAAGACATAATATATCAGTAAACTAATTCATGGCTGACACCATGGCTTTTCTGCGTGGAGTTTCGCTAGCTCTGTGCCACTAGAAAATAATGAACTTACGAAGAGTAAGTCGTGGGTTCGAACACAGGCAGGCGCATTACTTTGTGTAATTTATGTCATCATTTTTACTATTTGGCGCAGCCGTGAGATGCACACGCTCTTTTTTTTCTGTTAATTTTTTAGTTTCTTTTTATTGTTTGTTGTGTGCACTTGTGGCATGTGTTAAATAAATATGTTTTCTTTCTTTCATCGCTGCTCTCAAAACGGTGAAGGAAAACATCGTGAGGAAATTGGCATATCTTAGAACAAAAAAAATCGAATTCCTGCTAGGGAACATTAGAGGCTGATAATGATGATGAATTCTCACATAATTATGTACTTTCGTTTTTCGAGTTTTATTATTTTGTTGGATGAATTGTGTAAAGGATGATATGGCAAGAAAGTGATGTCTAATGAGATGATGAGTAATAGAGAAGTATGGAAGAAGAAGACATGTTGCGCCGACCCCAAATAAATTGAGATACGGGCATGAGAATGATGATGAGTTTCAATGGTTACCCATCGGTATCGTTTAAAATTATTTTGGACTTTGTTAAATGTATTAACATAACATCTCGCCTGTTATCCCGAAGAGTTAGGCAGAGGTGTACATAATAGAATTCCTACATTTCGTCAGTTAAGTTTAAGTCCCATGTAATAGGGGGCGAGACTATTGACATCAACAGGGCACAAATGCAGACTCCGTGTCTGCTACTGAGAAATTCCTGTCTAAAAAAAAACAATAACTTTGTCTGACCCGGGAATCAAACCCAGGATCTAATCTTTACCAGTCGCGCTAGTAACCACTAGGCCAACGAGGCAATGATATGTTTTAACAACACCAAAACAGAGTTATAGATACGCTTAGACCGACACAGTTACGGTTCAAAAAGTTTTAGCATTAAAAATCAATAGAGCAGTGGTTGGGACAGGCGTCACTTTTGCACCGGCGAACACAACCGGACAACATCCGGGTTTTATGCGAAGTAAACAAAAACAATAAACAAATACGTACACTGCATTGTGAAACTGCAGCCGGATAAAATATTCAATGGTTAAATAGTATTCGTGTACTGATTTCCTTTTACAGGTACCGGCAATTGCTAAAAATTTCATTTGTTTTTTTCAGTTTTTTTGTTTTCTCTCTTTTATATTTATTATTGCATTCATAAAAAAAAAAACAATATATAGGGTCTAAACGAAGCTGAACGGCGCTTGTTCTCCCTGTCATTTGATTTTTGTTTGTTCTGGACCATACCTGGGAACGTTTTAGTTACGGAAAATTTGGAAGTTAAAATTCCAACTTTTCACTTATTTTTTTTTTAATACAAACTTTAATTAATTAAATTTTATTACTTTAATTTATTTTTGAAATGTATTTAAATGTAGTATTATTTTATTTCTCTCTTTTGTTTTTTGTTGTGTCACGGTAGTGGAAATGAGTAGACGTGTTGTTTAGTAAATTATAAAATGTGTGTATTTCTTAGTAAGTAAACAGTAATATTTAATATATCGTTTATTGGCCCACCTTCCCCGACCAGCTATATCCTAATTAATTACAGTCCACAATTAACAGTTATGATCTTACTAAAAATATTTCCATGACTCTTTTACGCATCTATCAGCACAATGTTTTGAGTGCGTTTTATCACAAAATGTGATTTTTCACTCCAAAAATGTTTTTTGGAGTGAAAATTACGATTGTGGTTCGCGCGCTGCGTTCGCTTAGTCGTATCCCAGCAATATTTTTTGCGTAGGCTTAGTTTGCTGTACAGAAAGCTTGGTTGTCGGTTTTGTGAAGGGTTCGTTGAATACAGACCTAAAATAATAATTAAAAATATGTACAAGACGTATCTAAAGCACAAATCATTCAAATAATAATAAATAATAATTTATTTAACTCAGACAACATTGATCTATAATTTGGTTAGTAGTAATACTTAAAAATAATGTTAGTAGGTAAGCAAAATATTCGGAGCAATACAATTATCCGCACAACATATAAACACACTACTATTGCAATTAAAAACAACAAAATAAAATTCAATTAATAAAATAAATAGGTACTCAAGTCAAAAATATAAAAAGTCAATGTCAAAATGTAAAATATAAAAATGTCTCCAATCAAAAATTTAAATCAAAAATAAGTTAGAATAAAAAAAAAAGGCAAAAAAAACCAAAGGCAAAAAAAAGGCATCAAGAAACTCGTCCACTTCTTTGAATGATTTCGATGGGGACTGGAGGCCAGAAATATTCCACCGTTCGGGGCTGCGGGTTGTTCGGAAGAGATACCGCGGCCTCGCCATGAAGGGCTAAGACGGAACATGGGTGGTTTTTAGTCAGTAGAAGTCTGACACTCCCTTCCGCTCTACCCAAGAGGGGGACCCCGGGTATTTGATGACTTTCCACCCGCCAAAAAAAAAAAAGTGATTGTACTGCCGGGATTAATAGTATCCCATGTACTAAACTACCCCGGTCATGTTCTGCGCCACCTACATTTACCAAAATGTTCAGTCATTTAGATATCGATATCCATTAACCTAGTAGTGTTTTTAGCTCATTTTATTCAACCTTGTAATAGAATGTTAGATTTCAGGTTACTAGCGAAAGATACAGACTACATAATCATGTGCAGGGTAGTTCACGGTTACAAGGTACAAAATCGCATAACAAGTCCGGCTGTCAGAACCTATGGAGACCTGTATCATTATACAACCACCCTGAGCTACACAACTATCTATTTTAACCCTTAAGTATTACAAGACAGCGTAATCAAGTGAAAACAGATGTGAAGATCGCGTGAGATTGATCCTGAGACGTAACACCTTGTTAGTTACCATTGCGTGACTTTTCGAAGACCAGTCTTACAATAAACCCGTGAACAGTTGGTGCTGATGTTCTGATCGTATCTTTGTGCATATCGCTGGGAAATTAGTGCTGTTCTGGCAAGTAAAAAAGAAATAAAGCATATTAATTTGTAACATGCCACAAGTGCACCCAAAACAAAAAATAAACTTAAATCTAAACAGAAACAAAATGATAATATTGCATGTCGAAAGGCTGCGTCAAATAGGCCCAGTTCAGAAAGTTGCAGGTAGTGCACAACGCTGGTTTTCAACTGGCCTTGAGATGGTGATGTGATGTACATAAAACAGTTTTGTACTTTGTGTTACTAATTAGGTATTTATTTATTTATTTATAATAAGCACACCAACAGCACAATCACTTACAATTCAAATTACATAACAAAAAAATTTACATTTATTATTATTTATTTGTGTATGAATAGGTACATACTGATACTTTTATATAGAATAAATTAGTGTACTAAACAATAATAAGGAATTGAGAAAAGTGCAAAACAAAGTCAAAAAACCTAAGAATGATCAAAGAAAAGTCTAAATGTTTTACCAAATCATAATAACCCTCTTTTTGGGCCACACCGCAGTCGGGTAAAAACTGTGCGAAACAGCGGTGGTTCGCTTGTTTATCAATGAAACGAAATTCTCATTCGGTTTCGATTTTATTATATACCGTAGTGCAGGCATGCGGCGTCCACTTCATTCAGATTGTACGCTTTTGTATAAGGCTTGGTTTGGTGTTGCCAAACTTTCGCGTTTTTGTCAGATGCGATTTTATTTATTGCAACACCTGGATGAATGTCAAAGGACCGCGTTTTTCCGTTGGTGTGAACTTTTCAAACTGGTAGTCCATAGAAGGAGGGCTTAACAATGTATTATACTGAGGTTTGACATATTATAATACTTTTGGTGTGTGCTTTTATCAGAGTAGTTTGTAGTGATTCTCTATAGAATAGTGTGAAACAAACCTAGTGTTAATTGTGTTCTTATGTATACCAGCTTTTGCCCGCGGCTTCACCCGCATGAAAGTGACGATTTTCATTACAAACTTTCATTCCCTTTAAACTCCATTTGAAGTTGAATTATGAAAAATCCATCCTTAGCGGATACCTACGTTATAAGAGGAATACGTGTGCGAAATTTTACGTTTCTAGCCCTGAGGGTTTGACCTCTGCATATATAGATGAATGTGTCTTTTTGTGACATGTAACTAAAATAGTTATGAATATAAATGTTAATGGATAGAGGGAGACGAAGACCACAGAAACGATGGATGGATTGTGTGAGCCCGAGGAATGATAATTATGAAATTAAAAGACAGAGGAGAATGAAAGAAATAAACTTTTTCCACCAACTCCTAGTAATATGACATAAGGGCAGTTAATGATACGGGCCTGTGGACGGTGAGTGATGGGCTAGCTCGCCATCCGTCCGTCTTATGACCACGACAGGCCGTGTCGACGGCGCGTTCGTGTTCCACGCGCGCCTCAAAGAGATGTCAGCAACATGCAAGGGCCGACGCCCGCCGGGGCTGCGGATTGTTCGCAAGAGATACCGCGGCCTCGACATGAAGGGCTAAAAAGGAACATGGGTGGTTTTTAATCAGTAGAAGTCTGACACTTCCTTTCACTCTGCTTAAGGGCGGGAGGGGTTATTTGATGATTTTCCACCCGCCAAAAAAAAAAACAAGAAGGGCAGTTGATGATTGTTTTTTTTTACAAAATACATTTAAGCATGAAGTATTAGCTGTTCGAAAGAGATACCGCGGCCTCGACACGAAGGGCTAAGAAGAAACATGGGTGGTTTTTAGTCAGTAGAAGTCTAACTGCCGCACTCAGAGAGCTTTAATGATTACTTAGGCGATCACTTAGTAAAGGTTTTGACAGTTTCGTCATACAAAAGTATGACAAACCTTTACTAAGTGACGGCTTAAAGAATCATTAAATATCTCTGAGTACCGCAGTAAGACTCCCTACCGCTCTGCCCAGAGCGGGAGAAGTCATCTGATGATTACCCACGCTCGACAAAAAAAAGTATTAGCTAACAGCAGTATAGATATGCGTAAATGTAAGTTTAGCATTTGAACGTTAAAATGACTAAAATGAGTTTAAAAAAAAAGTATTTTTGTTTACTGAACCATGGAACCCATGTGACGAATTCATGAAACGCTGGCAACACTAACAGATATGATCCGTCCTGTCGTCGAGTGCAAAGCTGCCGACGATTGGTCTGGCTTATTCATCGCACTGATATTGCACGGCTTAAAATGTGACGTTCCAAATTTAAATGTTTTACTCCGATATAACTGAAGTTTTTCATGTGTGTGTGTCCGTGGGTTTATATTGGACAGATACAGAAATGTTTCATTAGTACATTATTTTAAATTTAATAAAAATATCTGCTTCATTGGTTGAGTGGTTGCAAGAGTGGCTGCTGGGCATGTGGTCGTGGGTTCGATTCCCTGGTTAGTGAAAATGTAATTAGGTTTTTTCATCACGAATTTCTCGTTAAAAGCCATGGGGTCTGAACTTATGTCCGGTTGATGGCAATAGGCTCGCCCTGTAAGCACAGAACTTAAACATAGCTAGCAAAATGTGGGTGACACACAGAAACTGGTCACTACTAAATGATAAAAACATAACACTCTTTTTTATTTAAGCAGTCGTGTAATAAAATAAAAACTAGCACAAACTTTTTTGAAGTTGGTTAAAAATAATTTATCATCTAAACCAGCGACTTAGATTCACAACATCCAAATGACTCTAGATACAAAAAAAATAATAATCCAAGGTGTGGGTTATAAAAAATTCATGAATGACAAATGGTAGCGGCAGGGCGAGAAGTGGCCGACATCCATCTTCGCGGGAGAAATTTGTAAAAACCCCGTATGAAAGTCAAAGGACACTGTATACAAAGAAACAGTAGGGCAACTAGGCCCTTTAAACCGATTACTGGAAAGAAGGAGGTTCCAATTCAGTTTAGTTTGTTAGTTTCTTTTTATATTTTTATTGTCTGTTGTGTGCACTTGTGGCATGTGCTAAATAAATATGTTTTCTTTCTTTCTTTTAATTCAACCGCTTTATGTTGGTGAAAACGTAACTTCGTGGTTACTGTGGTCTGCTTTACGTGATTATTTTTTATTTGGTAGAGGAAACTTGTGACAGTATCCAGATATAAGTCTCAATTTTTGGCATCAAAAGAAAAGTACTACAAAGTTATTTCAAAAAAGATTTTAACAGTAATTTGTTACTGGCACACATTGACTTATATATTACTGCGTAAAGACTGGGCGGACCGCATGTTACAATGACGCCTCGAACTTGGTCTTAAAACGGTCTTTCCTCAGCCGAAGTGAACTAGTCCAAGATCGGCTCTCTTCGGGTGCGGTCGTAAATTTTATTAAAAGCTTATTTATGTTCTTTATACCTCGAAAATACCACGCCGCTTATACAAGGTTACGTTAACGAGCAGACTACACCGATTCTCTGTATGGCGAACGTATCGAGCAAAATTAAATGTTCGGACGACCGTATCTTTATATCAATGCTGGCACATTATTTACTGTAATACAAATAAAACCAGTTTAGAATTCCTGCAAACGCTTCACATCTCTTCTCTGTGTGAGACGATTCTGACTATTTGTTCCCAGTTGATTTACTGTAGGTACTCTCAACTAATATGTCTACTGTGCAAGGGACCAAAGGTCTAACTGTACCTCATACTTTCTCGTTTTGAGCGCGTTTATCAAAATGGCGTCCATTTTTTTGTTTGCAAGGCTTTATAAATTACTGTCTTGTACTTTTGTTTGTGAGTGTTGTTTTGTTATGGATTACTGTAGAATTTCATAATTTGATGTAATTGTCGTGAGGATATAAGTAATATTTTGTTTTCCTTTTATTATATCAACAACAACATCTATATTTATTTATTTATTTATACTTCATTCACAAACGTGGTACATAGGCGGACTTAATGCCACAAGGCATTCTCTACCAGTCAACCTTAGGGTCAAATAGGACAGCACTGTGGTAGAGTACAAATATAAATAAATTAGGAGAATACTATTTTCTATACTAATTAACTAAACAATTTGTTTTTTAAATCACTTACGAACTTCATCATCATCATTTCAATCGAAAGACTATGGACGTAGGCCTCTTCCAAGTGTCGCCACATTTACCGGTCCCGTGCATCTCGCATCCAGTGAATCCCAGCAACCTTCACCAAGTCATCGGTTCACCTACTGGGAAGTCAATAATGTCCAGAGCGTTTTAAAAATAATTATTGGCTTAATATCTGAAAATGTTTCTTTTATTTGTTAGTAAACGTGATTTTTTTAATTTCAAATCAATCCTTTAGATTAGATGATGTCTAATTAAACTATTAAATTAGCATCAAAACCTGCTCATATCAACATTATGAACCACAATACATTACAGATTCCACAATACAATACTAAAATGAAATTCCTTAGAGGAACTCTGCAAATGTCTCTTTGCCTCAAAGGAGTTTCACCTGTCTAATTTAATTATACGTCTCAAACTCCACCATTGCGATACCGGGACAGGTATTGTTGATAACAAATAAGATAATTGCATTACTTGAGTATCAAGTGACAACTACTAGTTTCTGAAGTTTAATGTTATCTGTTTAATATGAAGTTTATTAGTTGGTACTACGCACTTAGTAATTGAGCTGAAACTACCTCCGTGGTTGAGTGGTTTAGGCGTTTTCCTTAAGTGACCAGGTTGTTGTGGGTTCGATTCCCACGGGAAGCATACTTTGTAAGTTGTTTTCAGTTTGGCTAGGACATTGCAGGCTTGAATCACCTGATTCTCTGATTAAAAAGATGTTTCCGTGCTTTGGAAGGTACATTATGAGCCGGTAGTCCCGGCCGCCAATTAGCAGACGTCAAACCATGTCAGAGCCCTTTTTTTTTTTGGGGGTTGGGAAATCATCAAATAACCCCTCCCGCTTTGGGCAGAGCGGAAGGGAGTGTTAGACTTCTACTGACTAAAAACCACCCATATTCCTTCTTAGCCCTTGTGCCGAGGCCGCGGTATCTCTTTCGAACAACCCGCAGCCCCGACGGGCGATGTCAGAGACCCTTGATGCGGTTTAGAAACTATTGACACTAGGGTGTGTGGGGTCGTTAGCACTTGCTACTCATGATAAGAAGATGAAGTAATTTAGTGTCTCTTAGTACTCGACATTTTAGGTATTTCGAGTTTAAATGTTTTGCATTCAATCGCACTTAAATGGTTTAACCGTGGCGTGCTGATGTCATCATCAGAACTGCACCGATAAACTGTCAAGAATAAAATCAACTAAATGATTCGCCACGCTACTGTACAACTACACCACGCCACCTCACAAAACCACCCTTATATTGCTCCTCCATTCTGACGTTACAATCGAATATTCTAGTACACAAAGTTCGGATGGGTTTCCAATTTGAATCCGCGTGCAGTCCAACTCGCTGGCATCCAGGCAGAGTCCAGAAACTTCAGTCACATGTCTCGTGAGTGTAGGCGATTTCTATTGAACTAGGTTCAAGCGTGGATCCTCCAGGAGTTAAGGGAAATGGAAGAGGCAAGCAGATCCTGTGATACAGTGTATGAATGAATATTAGAATGAATGGAATGTATTACTAATTACAAGAAGAGCAGGGAAGAGCAGCGGTGGCCCAGTAGTGGCTCCGACTTACAAGCAGCAGTTCGAACCCGGGCAGGCACATTACTTTGTGTATTTTATTTCATCACCGCTGCTTTCAAAACGGCGAAGGAAAAATCGTAAGGAAACGATGTCCAAGAACCAAAAAATAATAATTCGACGACATGTGACATCTGCCAACCCCCACTGGGCCTGCGTGGTAGATAATAGCCCATTCCGTCTCATAGAGAGGAGTCCTGGAGTCCCAGCAGTGGGAATATCTTAGGCTGATTATGCTAATGCGTCGATCAGTCACCGGCGCCACTTTCTCACTTAAAGGTTAACCATTAATATTAGTTTCCCCGGGCACATCTAGATCTTAGTCCTAGTTTTCTAACATCCAGTCGGTCGGGACATGTCTCAGTTGGAGCAGCCCCCGATGAGTTCTGTTCTAAACTTGGGTTACATTGAGTTGCACTCACATATTTCTATTATATTGCTTTCTGTTTTGTGATGGGGACAGCCCTACGAGTACAATATAAAATGTAAGACCAGCTTTTTCGTGGCTTTTTGTGTAATTAAACGGTAAAGAGATTTAAATATCTACATTTCAGATAGATGACAAATGCGATTAAGATCATAACTAGTATAAGCCAACGCTACTTTCAGTAGAAGTGTAACGTTTTTTTTTAAATGATGCCCACACTAGGAATTTCTCCTGTATCGTGGGTGCGTTCACAATCATTTAAACTCACATACACAACCAAACACCCAGACCCGAAACAATTATCTGTAGGTCATACAAATATCTTTCGTGTGGGGTTCGAACCCGCGACACGCAGCACAGCAGCCCAATCGCTCAGCTACTGCGCCAACAATTCAAATTCAATTTTGAAAAGAGATTTGATTTGATAAGTGTCCGACGTGTGCGTCCATGGAGTTTCTTGCCGATTCTTACCAATGATATCAACGATTTCGAAATTAACAGCTACAGATTATTCTCAGTTATTTTGCCTGTTGCGATACGAGCCTCGCTAAGGGAGATCAGCAAGGAGACAGGCTGGATCTGAGTAATATAATTAATTAGAGACTGATCTCTGACTAGAGGCTCTGACACGCGGGCTGGCTCGAGCGAGGGTCGGGATGGGACTAATGAAGCCACTAAATGTTGAATATTTGAGGCACCTATGGAGCTCACCCATCCTCTGACCGACTCTGCAATACCATGCTTAACTTTCCCTTCTACTAAACCACGAGTCCCTTTACTACAAATGAAAAAAATATATGAAAAAAGCCAGAAAACTTAATCGTATGATGTACAAAGTGGGCGTAATGAGCGAATCGTTTATAGCGCATGACGGATGGCAAGGGCCATACAGAACCGTCATTATTTATAATGTAACCATTTTACCAAGACCCCTGAACCATCTCTAAACCTCCCCACAAGATTCCGTTCTGTATACAAATGTGAGGGGCAGGGGAGATCTTGCTGCCATGGTTTTTCTGGTAAGAATTGTTGTACAGCATCTTGAAAGCAAATTATGTATTTTTGCATGTATTTGCTGGCTAACGAGCGAGTGAGATGTTCTTGAAATGTTTTGAATTATGAGAATGAGAAATTTAAAAAATGAATGAAAAATTAATTCGAAGTAAGTTCTAATTTGTGATTCAAAAATGCAAGAGTCGCATTCATTTATTTAAAAGAGGTTTGATCTTATTGAGTTTTTTTTTAATTAAGATTTTAATTTGCCTGCTCTACTGACTCGTTGGTCCGGTGGTTGCAATCGCGACTGCTGCGTATGTTATCCCTCGTTCGATTCCCAGGTCAGGCAAAAGCTTATTGAAAGGGGTTTGAACTTTTTTGTGTGGAAGCTGGCACCCACCGCCATTTTGTTTTTTTTTCAAAATCGCGGCCCACGATGAAATTGGTATGTATGGATGGAGAACAAAAAATTTCATGTGACATAGTACCCCAAAGTGTCACGTTATCGAGATATTTGAAGGCAAAGATCGACAAATGAGTACAATGACCACAATAAAATAGACATTTTACGTGTCTATAGGCGTTGATCAACCTGGGAACGATTATTTGGATACAACTTAACGCCTATACTTACATGTAAAAAGTCTATTTTTAAGAAATTATTGTCGTTGTACTCATTTGTCTAGGGATATCTAGACAGAAAACACTTAGATTACGAACGCACTGACAGGTTAGTGCGTACAGGCTACTTTTTTTTTGGGTGGGTATTCACCAAATGACCCCGCTCTGGAGCGGAAGGGAGTGTCAGACTTCTACTCACTAAAAAACCACCCATGTTCCCATCATGATGACATCATGATGATCATGATGTCATCATCATGTTCATGTGTGGCCTTTTGTATCCGGGGCCGCAGTATCTCTTTCGAACAACCCGCAGCCCCGACACTTCGGGGCCTAGTACAGGCTACCTACTTACTTCGTTATTCGTTATGCGACTCGCTAGCCTCGAGGCGCTAGGCAGGCTTGCTTAGCGCATGTGAGTGAGTGCGTTCGTAACCATCTGGTGTTATGTATCTAGATTTATTTATTTAGATATAACAAATCAATTAGACATCTAGGTAGATACTTTTACCTAGGATATGAAAAATCATATACATATAATATGTACATCCATAACTTCATTTTAATTACTTGATTAAGTAATTTAAACTGCCTCGTTGGTCTAGTGGTTGCAAGCGTGACTGCTGAGTACCAGGTCTTGGGTTCGATTCCCAGGTCGAGCAAAGTGTCTGCCACGGATTCTGAATTTGTGCCCGGTTGATAGTAATAGGCTAGCCCCCTATTACATGGCACTTAAACATAACTGGCAAAATGTGGGTGTACTATTAGGTACACCGCTGCCTAACCCTTCGGGGATTACAGGCGTGATGTTATGATGATGAATTAATTAAGATTAAGTCAATAATTAAGCAGTAAAAATATTTTTTGGCTTCATTAACTTTTAAATCTCGTCATAAAATAAAAATGCTTGAACAACAGCAAACGTAACGGCCACTAATATCGTCCCCGTAGTTGGAAAATTAAATAAGTACGATTTCGGCGATTTGGCTTTTACCTATTTTCAAAACACCTAAAACATGCTGCATATTTGAGCCTTACAGGCATTTTCGTATCTTATTCCGTTCTAAAAATATAGCCATTTTTGTCGGACAGTTGGAATAATAAATATCTTCAGACAAACACTATTTTTTAAAGAATGAGAAATAAAATGATAAAAAGAAAGAGAATGAGATATAAAATGATAAAAAGAAAGAGAATGAGAAATAAAATGATAAAAAGAAAGAGAATGAGAATCTCATGTTGTTTTATTTATTTGACATTCAACTTATTATTGACCATAGTTATTGATTTATTTACTGAGTTATTTATTTTTCCTTTAAATAAATAACTCAGTAAATAAATCAATAACTTTATTTCTCATTCTCTTTCTCATTCTCTTTCTCATTCTCTTTCTCATTCTCTTTCTCATTCTCTTTCTCATTCTCTTTCTCATTCTCTTTCTCATTCTCTTTCTCATTCTCTTTCTCATTCTCTTTCTCATTCTCTTTCTCATTCTCTTTCTCATTCTCTTTCTCATTCTCTTTCTCATTCTCTTTCTCATTCTCTTTCTCATTCTCTTTCTCATTCTCTTTCTCATTCTCTTTCTCATTCTCTTTCTCATTCTCTTTCTCATTCTCTTTCTCATTCTCTTTCTCATTCTCTTTCTCATTCTCTTTCTCATTCTCTTTCTCATTCTCTTTCTCATTCTCTTTCTCATTCTCTTTCTCATTCTCTTTCTCATTCTCTTTCTCATTCTCTTTCTCATTCTCTTTCTCATTCTCTTTCTCATTCTCTTTCTCATTCTCTTTCTCATTCTCTTTCTCATTCTCTTTCTCATTCTCTTTCTCATTCTCTTTCTCATTCTCTTTCTCATTCTCTTTCTCATTCTCTTTCTCATTCTCTTTCTCATTCTCTTTCTCATTCTCTTTCTCATTCTCTTTCTCATTCTCTTTCTCATTCTCTTTCTCATTCTCTTTCTCATTCTCTTTCTCATTCTCTTTCTCATTCTCTTTCTCATTCTCTTTCTCATTCTCTTTCTCATTCTCTTTCTCATTCTCTTTCTCATTCTCTTTCTCATTCTCTTTCTCATTCTCTTTCTCATTCTCTTTCTCATTCTCTTTCTCATTCTCTTTCTCATTCTCTTTCTCATTCTCTTTCTCATTCCCATTCTCTTTCTCATTCTCTTTCTCATTCTCTTTCTCATTCTCTTTCTCATTCTCTTTCTCATTCTCTTTCTCTTTCTCATTCTCTTTCTCATTCTCTTTCTCATTCTCTTTCTCATTCTCTTTCTCATTCTCTTTCTCATTCTCTTTCTCATTCTCTTTCTCATTCTCTTTCTCATTCTCTTTCTCATTCTCTTTCTCATTCTCTTTCTCATTCTCTTTCTCATTCTCTTTCTCATTCTCTTTCTCATTCTCTTTCTCATTCTCTTTCTCATTCTCTTTCTCATTCTCTTTCTCATTCTCTTTCTCATTCTCTTTCTCATTCTCTTTCTCATTCTCTTTCTCATTCTCTTTCTCATTCTCTTTCTCATTCTCTTTCTCATTCTCTTTCTCATTCTCTTTCTCATTCTCTTTCTCATTCTCTTTCTCATTCTCTTTCTCATTCTCTTTCTCATTCTCTTTCTCATTCTCTTTCTCATTCTCTTTCTCATTCTCTTTCTCATTCTCTTTCTCATTCTCTTTCTCATTCTCTTTCTCATTCTCTTTCTCATTCTCTTTCTCATTCTCTTTCTCATTCTCTTTCTCATTCTCTTTCTCATTCTCTTTCTCATTCTCTTTCTCATTCTCTTTCTCATTCTCTTTCTCATTCTCTTTCTCATTCTCTTTATCATTACTTTTTTTTCTCATTCGCTTAGCCAAGTTGACAATCTACAATCGTTGACGCTAGTAGACAACGACTCAATGACGTCATCTCAACGCTCAAGTCACGTGGTCAGAACAAACGAATAGAAAATTCGTAGCCATGTTGACAACTTAACGAATCGTTCAAAATTATAGAATGAAATGTGATCCTTTCTACAACGTTGATCGCTACATCCCATTCCACATTGTCAGTAATAGCTTTAAATACACTTTTTAAGCAGAAAAAACTTTTAAAATACACTTTTTTCCACTATTTTGAAATAACTTTAGCGGAGCGCGTATCGTATGTATAGTAGTTAGGTGGGTATGGGTCTTTCTCATTCTCTTTCTCTTTCTCATTCTCTTTCTCATTCTCTTTCTCATTCTCTTTCTCATTCTCTTTCTCATTCTCTTTCTCATTCTCTTTCTCATTCTCTTTCTCATTCTCTTTCTCATTCTCTTTCTCATTCTCTTTCTCATTCTCTTTCTCATTCTCTTTCTCATTCTCTTTCTCATTCTCTTTCTCATTCTCTTTCTCATTCTCTTTCTCATTCTCTTTCTCATTCTCTTTCTCATTCTCTTTCTCATTCTCTTTCTCATTCTCTTTCTCATTCTCTTTCTCATTCTCTTTCTCATTCTCTTTCTCATTCTCTTTCTCATTCTCTTTCTCATTCTCTTTCTCATTCTCTTTCTCATTCTCTTTCTCATTCTCTTTCTCATTCTCTTTCTCATTCTCTTTCTCATTCTCTTTCTCATTCTCTTTCTCATTCTCTTTCTCATTCTCTTTCTCATTCTCTTTCTCATTCTCTTTCTCATTCTCTTTCTCATTCTCTTTCTCATTCTCTTTCTCATTCTCTTTCTCATTCTCTTTCTCATTCTCTTTCTCATTCTCTTTCTCATTCTCTTTCTCATTCTCATTCTCTTTCTCATTCTCTTTCTCATTCTCTTTCTCATTCTCTTTCTCATGCTCTTTCTCATTCTCTTTCTCATTCTCTTTCTCATTCTCTTTCTCATTCTCTTTCTCATTCTCTTTCTCATTCTCTTTCTCATTCTCTTTCTCATTCTCTTTCTCATTCTCTTTCTCATTCTCTTTCTCATTCTCTTTCTCATTCTCTTTCTCATTCTCTTTCTCATTCTCTTTCTCATTCTCTTTCTCATTCTCTTTCTCTTTCTCATTCTCTTTCTCATTCTCTTTCTCATTCTCTTTCTCATTCTCTTTCTCATTCTCTTTCTCATTCTCTTTCTCATTCTCTTTCTCATTCTCTTTCTCATTCTCTTTCTCTTTCTCATTCTTTTTTTTCTCATTCGCTTAGCCAAGTTGACAATCTACAATCTTTGACGCTAGTAGAAAACGACTCAAATGTATGACAATGACGTCATCTCAACGCTCAAGTCAAGTGGTCAGAACAAACGAATAGAAAATTCGTAGCCATGTTGACAACTTATCGAATCGTTCAAAATTATAGAATGAAATGTGATCCTTTTTACAACGTTGATCGCTACATCCCATTCCCATATAAATGCTACCCATGTCACACTTTTGACAAGCGCAAACGAAACGTTGGCGAAGTATTAGAACGATACGTAGCGTTTGCCGAGACCCTGGAGATAACGCTTAAAAATGGCGTCTATATATGATACAGCTGTCTTGAGACCGAGATGTGTTTTGTTTATTTATCATAATTTCGTATTCTATGTGCCTATTTAGCATTTAAAATGCATACTTTAAATATATTGTGATGCGCTAAGGGTCAAACACAATAATTATTTTGTTTGTTTCATAAGAAGCACCTAGTATTAGTTCATGCCGCGTTCGGCGGCCATTAATTCCAATCTAGCTGCGAACTGTTCTGGGTCTGGTCGAGATCTCGATTCAATAATATAAAAGTTATCACTTCATTTAAGTATCTTTCATCGAAATGCAGAATATCATGTTATTTCAGGATCAGGACACAGTAATGTTTAAAATTACATTCCGCACTGTGATTATTTTAATAAACCCATGTAAGAAGAACTTGTACCTTATTTCGCTTACTTTTTGAACACTTAATACAATTTATTCCTTTCATAACAATTCAAAACAAAACTTCAACCCTCGCATAAAGTAACAACAACTGTGAATTTGACATTAGTTTGACGTTAGTAGAAACGCTCACCATAGACTAAAGTGTAGGTTTTTTCAATATTTATTAGAGAATGAGCGATCGACTCAGTTGTGTGAAGTTGGCTACCAACTTAGCGCTTTCTACAATCGCTTGCGCCGAAGCGTTAACTATTGTAGAAAGAGAATAGATACGAAGTGGTTGTAACTTGGCTAGGTCCACAAAATATAAAATTACCGACGGTAAAATTGTCTGTCAGTTTTTAACAAATGTACATTAACTAAAATAAAAACACCTTACTGCGGTACTCAGAGATATTTAATGATTACTTAAGCCGTCACTTAGTAAAGATTTGACATACTTTTGTATAACAAAACTGTCAAAACCTTTACTGAGTGATGGCCTAAGTAATCATTAAAGCTTTCTGAGTACGGTAGTTAATCGCGTTTATCTCAGAACTACAAAATCAGAGTTATTCAATTTTCCAACTACGGGGCCAATATTTGCAGCAAACATTGGCTCGACAAAAATAAATAAAACAAACACAAAAACAAGACGAAAAAGTGTAAATTTATTTTAAATTCGGATAAAACTTGATCACAAATCTCTACAGTCAAACACGAAACGGAAAAACAAAAAGCTGAAACACTCCATTACTCTTGACTTCATCAGACAGTTTACATTACAAACCACACGATAATTCACACCCTAACTTGTACCCTACAAGGTTGGTATTCGTTTGAGACTTGACTGGAAACTGTAGGTCCTTTTTTCCTTTAATTTGGACGAGTGCGGTAAACATTAGCATTCCACGGAAAGCTGCTTAGCGTTTCTAAGTAGGTAAACAAGATTGTTGAGATAAGTGCGATTTTTTTCTAGGATTTATTTGTTTAGAATAGATTTAAAAGTAGTGTCTTTATAGTAGACGAAAATATGATAAACTGAATAATTGTTCCGTCAATTAATGCATTTAGACAAATGTTCTGAGACTGCCTCGTTGGTATTTTAGTCGCCAGCACGACTGATTAGCCTTTTTTTTTTTGGCGGGTGGGAAATCATCGAATAAGCCTTCCCGCTCTTGGGCAGAGCGAAAGGGAGTGTCAGGCCTGAAACTGCGTTAAGCGGGCACCCGCGCGGTTTCATACAAAAGTGCTCCGTTGCGGGGACCTGCGCGGGCGTCCATCACGGGGAGGCACGCCCCGCACCTACGCAACGGGGCCCGCATCCGTGCGACGGAAACCGTCGCGGGGCCACGCGCGGTGCCCGCCAGCGGTAGTACGTACGGGCTTGTCGTCGTTTTGCTACGTAATAAAATAACATATTAAAATCTCCATCGACACGACTATACATGCACACCGTTAAAATTGAACTAGTGACACTGCGTATTACGCAGTGCGTAAATGAAATAATCCAGACTCCGCGACGGGTACCCGCGACGGAGCCGTCGCGTTCCCACGGAGCCCACCCGCGTGTCCACGCGCGTAGATACGCGACGGTTGCCCGTCACGGGCGCCCGCTTAACGCAGTTTCAGGCCTCAAACTTCCACTGACTAAAAACCACCCATGTTCCTTCTTAGCCCTTTATGTCGAGGCAGCGGTATCTCTTGCAAACAACCCGCAGCCCCGACGGGACAACCCGCAGCCGCAACGGGATGACTGCTTAGCCTGCGTTCCGGGTTTGGACCCCAAGTCGGGCAAAATTTTATTTAGTTTTTGCATCAGTAATTTCTCAGTAGCAGCCACGGAGTCTGGATTTGTGCCTAATTGATTGTAATAAGCTTGCCGCCAATTACTTAGGGCTTAAAACATAATAATTGGCGAAAATTGGGTTTACTATTAGTTGGAACACATCTGCCTAGCCCTTCAAGGATTACTGGCGTGATGTTATGCACTTAAGTATAAATGTCGCGAGGACCGTTTTAATGTGAATCTGGCTATATTAATTAACAGTAGAGAAAGATCAAGGAAACGTTGGATATACTGTGTCAGAGGTAATATGGCTTCAAAGAGAGTGAGAAAGTGAGTTGAGAAGGAAGTAGAGACGACTAATACAGAAAGTTATATGGAAGAAGAAGACCCCACATATATTACAATAAGCGAGAAAAGGTGATTTATTATAACGTTTTGCTTCGTCTGGTTCTACGCTGTAAAAACAACATCTAACGTCACTTAATAGTTACTACACATATCAATAACGCATTGCTAATGCACTGTACAAAACAAAAACACCAGCTAGATAGTTTATTTCACCGATATCACTTAAAAGTGCACGCTATAGCAAAAAAGCCAATATCCAAAACGATAAAAATGAATAAAACAATTTTTAATACGAAAAAAGCTAAACATCGACAGCGGCGCCAACCGAGCGAAGGAAATTCCAAATTCAAATCAGTTCGTGAGTTGAGTGCGAAGCGAGCGGACGTGCTGCGACAACCATTTATTCCGTTACAACTCTATTTCAAATGCTAAATATATTGTCGAAAACGAGAATATTGCGGGGAACTGTTTGCATAATTTACATTTGAGACGAATTTCGAGGACTGTTTGGTTTGCCAGATTCGTTTGTAATCTTGATTAGTGTTATTTAGGGGTAATTAGTTATACATCCGTGAGTTTTATTGTCATTGCTTCAGGGTTATGGTTCCGTACATAAAACAAACGTTAATGTTGTCATTTTATTCGCTTATAATAACCTAAATATTTAAAATATTTATGAAATTAGTGATAGCCTGGTGGTGTAACCGTCAGACTGCCATGTCATTTTGCGGATTCATTTGCGTATTTTATAATTATTATTTAGATTATCGAAAATTATTGGATACGTGTTTTTTTTTATCAAATAAAAATAAATTGATAAGGTTAAAACGCGTCAAAGATCATGATTGGGGGGCTGTGACGTCATTTGTAGGTAAAAAATGTACTGACATGTGACGTTTTCGAGGAGTTCACGAGCTTTCGAAGCCCTGTATCGTCGTCATTTTTTGTTTATGTGAAAAAAGAAAAAATATGTGTTCAATATTTTTTGGAAATCTATCGGACGGACTAATTTGTTTTTTTTTTGGCCGATCCCCTATTCCTGAGAGATACCTATGTCTTGACGGCATGTAATGCCATACCCGTGGGCGGTATATAAACTTTGACACCAGGTTTGGCACTAACCACACGATAAAAGAAAGATAAGAGTGAAAAAGTAACGAATATACAAGTTATGAAAACTTTGTCATTTTTCTCAACAAGAGTGCATGTCACCTTTATAAAAATAGCCAATAATATAATAGAGTAACTACCGTACTCAGAGAGCTTTAATGATTATTTGCCATCGCTTAGTAAAGGTTTTGACAGTTTTGTCATATAAAACAAAAGTATGTCAAATCTTTACTAAGTGACGGCTTAAGTAATAATTCAATATCTCTGAGTACCGCAGCTAGTGTGTATTACGCACTTACACTATTACAAAAGCCAGTAACCAAACAACATTCACAAAATCAACTCACAAAATTGACCACTACATCTATCCTACACCGAACCCTCTTAATAAAAATATGACAAAATACCTTCCGCCTCCACAAGGCAATGTTTTCAAACTTAATTCTTAACTTCAGTGAGCCCGACGGTAGTTTTTATTAAGTTACAGTGAAACAAACTAGTCGGGAATTTTTCAAAGTTTCTAGGCGACATGGCGTCGCGACGCGACTGCCGCGGGCGACTTGGCGACGTCGCTTTCACCTTAACTAGAAGTTCACTTCCAATTCAATTAGTTGAAAGTTTTTGTTGGGGCGAATTACTGTATTTTTGTTTGATAAGCTGTTTTAGTGGGTATGTTATGCGTTTCTTGTTTTGTTAGGGATGTATTTTTGTGTGATCTGTAGAAGCAAACGTAATGTAAAGTATTCCTTGATTTTTCAATCACTATCACTACATAATATTACAAAACAAAGTCCTCCGCCGTGTCTGTCTGTCCACTACTGCACCTCTCAAAAACTACTGCACCGATTTTCATGCTGTTTTCACCAATGGATAACTCTATCCATTGGTGAAAACATATACTATTTAAAACCTTCCTGGAGAACCACTCGGTTCTCCAGGAAGGTTTTAGTATATATTTTAATCAACATCCACGCGGGTGAAGCCACGGGCATCAGCTAGTGATCTTATATAAATTAAATAAGGTAAGGCTTAGGTATAAGTTAAAAAAGTATTACTTTTGGCGAATATTGTAACTTTAATGGCTTTAATATATATTATCTCTGAAGGTTTTCCCTGATATAATACTTGTTTATATTGATGCTAGCTGTTGATTAAATAATAACTATAGTCCTTTTTTGATCCATATTCAAAAGTGCTTAGAATCAAAATCGAAACCGTGTCTAAATAGTTTTCCGAACAAGAAGCATTGAGATAACATTTTTGTCTCTAAGGCTAATAAGTATTAATAAGAAAGGAACACCAAAGTAACGATGGATCTATAGACTGTGTGCAGGACGATATGGCAAGAAAGGAGGTGTCTGATGAGATGGCGATGAATGATGATGATGATGTGATGATGATGATGTAAAAGTATGGAGGAAGTTGACATGCTGCTCTGGCTTCAAATGAATAGGGGATCGGACTGAGTCAAAAAAATATGATTCTAATTAGTCCGTCAGTTAGATTATCTAAAAATATTGGATAAGTGTTTTTTATTTTATCAAATTAATAAACATTGACAAAGATAGAACGCGTCAAAGATCATGAGTGGGGCGTTGTGACGTCATTTGTAGGTAAAAAATGTACTGACATGTGAGGTTTTCGAGGAGTTCACGAGTTTTCGAAGCACTGTATCGTCTTCATTTTTTGTTTATGTGAAAAAACATTTGTTCAATATTTTTTGGAAATCTCTCTGACGGACTAATTAGTTTTTTTTTTGTCCGATCCCCTATTGGGATAAGGGCAAGAGAATGATGATGATGAAGTCTGCATATCAGCTATTTAGACTCCCCAAAATAAACCCAGCTTATTTTCCCAAAGAACACCAACAGCGAAACTAATCGAAATAAAAACCGCACTTACAAAATTGAAACACTTTCGAAAATAAATTTTAAAATCGAACGCCGAATCACTTACTCCTAGATCCCGGGGGTGTATTAACCCCGTACTTTTATCTCAGTTCGCAGCTTCAGGGGGATGAATACATCAAATGGTTGCAGGCTTTCGGCTTTCGGCTTTAATCGCCGGCTAACCGCGGCTCCCGAGGGTAGACCTTTGATGCTAAACGGTGTATCGCTCGTAGTTTTGTATCTTTGTGTCTCTGATACGTTTTTGGGGTTTCATTGAATGGTGTCGGTTCAGTTGTTTTTAATATTTTGCTGGTTGTATTTATTAAGTTAGATGTATTTGTTACGAAGAGGAGCAGTGGCACAGTGGTGGCGGCCCCGAGTTACAAACAGTAAGTCGTGGGTTCGAACCCAAGCAGGCGCGTTTGTATTTATATTATCACCGCTGCTCTCAAAAACGGCGAAGGAAACCATCGTGAGGAAACCGGCATGATTTAGAACCAAAAAAATCGAAGACATGTGTTATCTACCAACCTGAACTGAGCCCGCGTGGTGGATTAAGAGGAGACCTGAGTCCCTGCATTGGGAACATTATAGATGAACTTTATTAGTTCATTATCCCTTTTTATTTTTTTTATTAAGATGAGACAATATTTATTTATCCAAAACATGAGCATACACGTACAAACACATGGCATGCATGATGTTACACCAAATGATGTCATGTCCTGTCTGAACACAGTCTGTCTTGCCTTAACGGCGTACAAGCATAAAATATAGGATGTTATACAAGTGTCAAGTTATTTTAAATTGGTCCACTAAGTACACAAAGCATAATTGCGTTGTGTACTTAGTGGACTAATTTCTACTAATTACTACTATTCAAATAGAATATAACTTGTGTGTGATCATACTTATCATACATCAGGGTGTAATTCAGAACATCAATGTGAACATCTTTTTCCATTCATCATAATCTGTCTGACCTTTGCTTTGGAAGCAAACGGAACGGAATACAGCTGAATACCAGTACTTTATATTGAGCCACTGCCTATCTGACCTCCGTAACCCAGTTAGTACTGGGTAATACGATACCCTTTGGCAAGACTGGTTGAAGATTACCACATACTATGAAGAATTTTTCACATTTTTCCATTCAATTTCATAATAAAATTTACCTCACACATTCACTTGCATCAGACGTGACCGACAAACGTATTCAAGATAAATTTGCATAATATACACAATAAAACTTCGTGTCCCACGCTGGGCGCCAAAACGTCTCCGCAGCACAAATTGACAGCGCCACCTAGCGTGTCGCGGCAGAATTGTGCAAGAGCGCGCCAGTCCGTGACCGTACTCTGCGATGAGCGGACGTGTCACGTTTACGTCTAACGAAATACACTGAGAATTCTTCTGGATTCATTCTCGTTGTATTGGAGACAAGGGAGTTTTGTTACTTATTTTTATTTTGTTTGGCGGTATTTTGACAGCTTAAAAGTAGTTTTTAGCTTGTATCTTTATACTATAGTATGGTAAGACCACTTGCTAGACCCATTAGTTCTAACCGATGACAAGTAGGATACACCTAGGTTTAACCGCATGTGGCCGGCTATGCCTAGTTCTAGCCGGCTAGAACTAGATGTAGCCGCACTTCGGTTATTAGCCGTAACATATACATTTTTTAAGCGATGCCTCACACCAGGAATTTCTCCTGTATCTAGGCCATACAAGTATTTGTTCCGTGCGGGGATCGAACTCGCGACACGCATCGCAGCAGTCCAATCGCTCAGCCACTGCGCCAACCTTATCGTCGAATAACATCACAATAACATAACGCTTGTAATTCTTTTGAAGGGTTAGACAGACGTGTACCGAATAGAAAACCCGTATTTAACGTAGAAGAGTGTTCATAGAGTTTCTTGCCTATTATTCTCCATGGAGATCTCATGTAATAGAGGGCGAGCCTATTGCAATTAAAGGGCACAAATTCAAGCTCCGTGGCCGCTACTGAGAAATTCTTGGTGTAAAATTTCAATAACTACCTGCTCGACCCGGGAATCGAATCCAAAACCAACGCAGCAGTTGCCACTAGACCGTCAGTACAGCAGATCATATATTTTAAAATATTATGTATGGACAATATTTTTAGTTGTAGATTGTCATGTTGATGCCTTTACGATGAAACCACACACATTGTATGATGGGTGGAGGCGTAGCGCGTAGGGCTTGGAGTGCTACGCGTCTTCAAGTGCTACGTCAGAAAGTGCTACGGCGTAGCCCGCTACGATTTTTATTTTGAATTACCATCTATTTTATTTATAATTTTCTGTATAGTTCTTCTCGTCTTATGTGATAGAGAACAAACAAACAAGTTTTGTTATAATTTTGAACGTATATCACTCCCCTTGGTTCGAACCAAAACTTTCTTGATCATATTTATACAGACGAATTGAGAACCTCTTCCTTTTTGGAAGTCGGTTAAACAGAGTAATGAATATAAATGTTAATGGATCGAGAGGGAGAGGAAGATCAAGGAAACGACGAATGGACTGTGTGAGAAATGATATAAAAAGAAAAGTAAGTAAATGATAGCGTTGACAGAGGAGAATTGAAGAAAAAAGACTTCACCGACTCCAAGTAACATGAGACAAGGGCAGGAAGATGATGATGATGAAGTTGAACATTTGAACACAACTTTATACGTAGCTACTGTCCCCTCCATTTTTTGTTAAATGAGTTACGTATGCCAGTGAGTAAGTTGTATATTTAGACCAACCCTTGACCTCGTACGTGATAAGACTTGTTAATATGCTAACTTACTGTAGATAAACGTAAATCTGTTTTAATACAATGTATACTTGTTATAAACATGATTTCAACAGTTAAATTTGAACTCGGTAAATTATATGTGGATATCAGCAAAGCACTTAAAATCACTGTTATGAGCAGCCTAGTTCTATCCACTGCTACACCTTTATGTTATAAAAACATTAACAGCAGTAATTTAAAGTATTTTGCATTTCATATAGTGCCACGTATAAAACGGCAAGAAAAGGTGCACGGTTCGAATTGGTCGTTCTCTATGAAGAAGAATCAGCAAAGAACTCCATGGTTACACTTTTAAATGATTGGGTACTCATATCATGTTACAGCATTAGTACTAAGGTATGGTATCGGACGTAAAGAATAGCACCATTCCATATCTTCCCGTGGGTGTCGTAAGAGGCGACTAAGGGACTTACCAGAGAATGGGCAGCAGCTTTCTCTGTGCCTTCGTAACAACCATACTGCGATCGCCAACCCGCTTGCCAAGCGTGGCGATTATGCCAAATCTCCCCCTTCTGGGGAAGGCCTATGTCCAGCAGTGGACGTCTTATGGCTGAAATGATGATGATGATGATGGGGAGACAATGTAGACCCGACAATAAGTAGTAAATCTCTACAGAAAAACGTAAACCAATATTAAAAGTTAACAACATAGTTCAGTGAAGGCTACCTAAATGATGAGATCATATTTCGAGAATCCTTATCAGTCAATAATAATACAAACATATAAATTATAATTGACTTTTTAAATGATACTTTGACATCCTAATTTAATAGTAATCTCTCTTTGATAACTGATAGCTTGACATTAATCTTGACATTGACATTTTTTTATTAGTATTTATTTCTTGGCATATTTTACTGACACTGACTTGCCTCATAATGTAACATTAATTCTTTATTATTTCAATTGTGTCAATAATAATTTTCTATTTTGTATTGTAATAATTTATTATGTGTACCCGATATTTGCACGCCCCATGTGGCAGAATGTGATGAGACCGTTTATTTTGTAATTTAAGACCATGTATTGTACCATGTTCGAATAAATAAATGAATTTAAATTGTGATTAGAGCCAGACTTACAATAAACGTAACTACAGCAGTAACTGTAGACATTATTACAGCCATACATACCTTCAGTATTTTACTAGCTTATAATAAGTAAGTGGAGTAGCTCGTGGCTAAATAATAAGGCTCGATCTTTAGGTGATGCCGCGCTTGCCTAGGTGGTGACAGCCTATGACATACCGAGTTTCCTCCGTGTCTCGGAAAGTCGTGACTACCAGCTATGATTTGAAGATCATTGACTGTCGTTACAGGTTCATAGTCAGTGACCCCAGTTGCCACCCATTCCATACCGAGTTTCTCTGACCACCAGTTCTACTTAGGGATTTTGTATAGACCAGTTCTTACTGGATTGTGAAGGTCATATAGACAGTCGCTTCATGTAAAATACTGGTATTCAGCTGCATTTGGTTAGACTGGAAGCCAGCTCCACATTGTTGGGAAAAGACTGATTATGATAGCAAGTACGATTAATTTCTAGGGAATACTATATTATTTAAGTGCGTGCGTAGTATTCGCAACCGGCGTGCGTGTATGAGCAGCAGGGCTATTACGTATCTTTTTAAATGTCAGTGGCTATCATAGTGTCCATCGATTAACTGTCAAATGGTTATAGTTTGGTACAAAATGGAAGCATTTGACAGTTAATCGACACTATGATAGCCACTGACATTTAAAAAGATACGCAAAAGCTCTGCTGATGTATGAATGTGGACGAGGCAAAAGGAGTATGTAAGGAACGCTGCCGGTGGCGTTCTGTGGTTTCTACCTACCCCATGGGAAAAGGGCGAGAGTTTATGTGTGTTTATATGTATTTAAGTGTTACATCACACTTGCGTAATCCATCACTTACTCAACAATAAGAACGTCCAAAGATATCCAAAGATACGTCTTGAAAGGCAGAAATTTATACACTCTTCGAGGCACACGAGAAACATACCAAGTAAATACAACTTTTATGTATACCCATTGTACATATCTAATGTATTATCGCACTAGAGGCAAAAAATCAAGAATCTTATTCTTAAGATTGAGGCATCTGGGCATGCGCGAGATTTAAACCACGCCTATATAAGAAAGAGATGGTTGTCCATTCTTGTTTCAGCCTTTGAACCCATCAAAATCTGATGCGAGAAGATTGATTTCAGATAAAGTTGATGGTAATCAAAATAAAAGCTTTTTTTTGTTAGTGATTTTTTTTGCTGACGTTTTTGTTGTTCTGGAGATGAGATACCATTTTAGGAAATTGTATGCAAAACTGCTTTTTTTTTTGTCTTTTTCAAACGCTCTGAAATTATTTGTATTGTAAGATTCGCGACGAATTGAAGGAGTGGAGTGGGACAGAGCAGGCTAAAACAGTATAATTAAAGAACCTCTTCTTTTTTGAAGTCGGTTAATAAATAAAATACATACAAACCTGGGATCCTAATGATGTCAAATCGAAATCAATTCATGAAACTACTGTATATTGGTCTCTGAGATTACATTCCAATATCTGTTAACTTCTTTCAAACGGTATCACTAAAGTTTCCTCTAAGGTAATCATGTTGAAATTGCTTAAAAAATATATAATATTCTTGTAATTTTACGTACCATTTACTCTGACTTTATAGTATTGTTATCGATATGTTATAATACGTTAATTTGGTAAAACATACGAAATAATGTATACTTAAAATTATAAAGAGGCATTTGTTTGTAATTTTGTATGTAGATTACCCCCTGCATACAAAATTACAAACAAATGCCTCTTTTTAATTTTAAGTATACATTATTTCGTTTATATTACCAAATTAACGTATTATCGAAAACTACTGACCCGATTCCGAAAATTCTTTCACTAAATGGGAAGCTGGATTATCCCTGAGTGGTTTAAGCTATGTGTGAAAAGTACCCGTAGGTTAAAATTTATACAAAACGAGAACAAACCGCGAGCCAAAGCTATTTATCGATAAAAACGAAGGTACACTTTAAATACAATAAATTAACATGTCATTAATTTTCCACACATTCAAGTCAAACTTAATAATCCAGGCTATCCTGTCTATTTAACTAAACACCGTCAGCGAAGCGTAAATTCACGTAAAGACCAGCTGAAAACACATATAATTTGACTACGTACGTACATCTATATCGCTATTGAACGTCCACACTTTATTCAGCTCACTCCATGTCCGTAATATTCAACGTAATTTGACGCACAAACACTGCCGGCTGCATTTCAAAGCGTTGCATCCCAAAATCTACTCTGTGTTAATTAATTTTCCTCTCATCATTTTCCCTCAAAATTACCGCAGGCTTTTCCTACTAAGCAGCATAGTCACATCCTACTATCAAACCAGAATTTTTCTCCAGCAAACTTCAATTCATTACAACGCCGAACCAAGGAAAGTTGGGCTTTTAATTAAAGATATTCAGTGGAAACCCGCCCCTGAAGCCTTAACTCACTGAGACGTGGTTGGCTTATTTTTTTTTCGACACACTCATTCCCGCCTTGCGACCCTCCCAAACAAACAGCCGAGGACTTCGAAAACAATTTTTTTGCCATACAATTTTACACCTTAACAATTCCATGTAGAATCCAACATAGCATGAGGGGTAAGGTTGTATACGTCATTGTGTGACGGTAATGAGAGTTTCAGTTCATTTCATGAAAGTGGAGACTGGCAGTCGAGAAATACAGTCAGTTGACCGCGAGCTTTCGCGAGTACGGACGTGTGGGGAGGAGATTTCGTCGCTCGTCGGTGAACGCGGAAAACTTTACGTCGTTACGTTAGTGATTACTGTCTGTGTGTGTGGCCATTTTTTTATTTTTTTTTCCTGTGTTTTATGAGTGATTGGTGAAGATTTTGTTTTGAGGTAAGTGTTTTGACTTGTTTAATTCAGTTTTGTCTTGTTTATTGCAGTATGTCTTTGGAGATGTTGCTTTTTTCTTGCGCAATATTTTTTGCATTGAAAAGCTCGCGGTTTAACCTTGAAAATACAGACTGCTGTTACAAAAATAATATTGGTCTTAGGGGTGTTTAAATTATTTATGAATAAAAGACGTTCTTTTATGCAACATGCAACTGAGTTTATGGAAAACGCAGTAAAAGTTCCCAGTATTTAAAAAATATCCGAGTTTTACATAATTTTATGAAAGTTATTTTTTATTTTTTTAGAAAATCATTATGTTACATCAAGCTAATAAAAGTATAAAATACCCATAATTACTTACCACCTAATAAATTATCTCCGTGTAAATAGGCAGCCATAATAATTATCATGAGTCATCAACACCGTTTTAACATTACCAAAACAGTTTTACCATTACATTTTCATAAAAATTTAATGAATTCAAAGTAAAAAATAATTAAAAAAATCTAAACCTTACTGTCAAACTAACCACTAGTCACTATAATTGCTGACCAATAACAAAGTAGTACCAAAGGTTTGGTACTTTCGCCGCTATTAGCAACAACTTTTAGGAAATTTATTAAATAATTAGGTTTTATTCTACGAGTAAGTAGCAGACGTTCAAGGCCCTGCTTTTATACTTAACTTTATTTCAAGAACCCTAAGTTATATTTATTACCTTCATTAAATACGACGTTTAAATCTAAGAAAATCGTATGACCTTTTATGAAATGCACGTCGACGTGCATTTCATAAAAGGTCATACGATTTTCACAATGTATTCCATGACTTTGTATTAATTTACATATCATTTTAGATAGCTGATAAGACAATGATATTTTCCTAGTAATTTTTACAACAGTATAGTTTTTTAAGATTACATAAAAAATAATATTTGGTTTACCTTTGCAATTTTTTTTAGCATTTTCGACCTTTTCATTACTAACAAAGATCTACTACGGCATCAACTATAATAATTGCTTAAATTCCTGTATTCATTTTCGAACAAAAAAACTAACTTAGGAGTAAAATGTTCTTTCATAAAAAAACTAAAAATCTAACGAACGCAATAACTACTGAATTTCAATAGAACATTTGGTGACATAAATGGTTACACAGGTACACGTCGAATTGCCAGTAACCCTATACAAAAAAAAAACAGTAAAAAGTTCCTGCCTAAAACATAGTTTATTTTAGCTAAAAAATAAAGAAAAAGAAAAGTCTAAAAACTAACAAGTCTAATTAAATTATACTGAATTACATTTTATATTATTATGCAAATTACTAACATTTACATTTTCTATTTAATGAACTAATAGAAAATATACATACTGTAGTCTTTTTTTGCGTTTTAGGGCTAAGATAATTATGATACATGTTAGATAAGTATCTAACATGTATCATAATTATCTTAGCCCTAAGTAACAAGTTTTGAGTGCAAATGCCGACGGTTAAAATAATGAGAGAAGCAAACCGAAAGGCAGATTATGTGACTTGAACGAGGTTCACTTTTGAGACAACTCTCAATAGAAAAGAAAAAAAGAAGACATACTGTGCCGGCAGAAAAAAATATTAGGATACGGGCAGGAGAATGCAAAAAGTAATGTAAAGCTTCGCATTTCATTAATTGATTGCATTTTGAAAGAAATAACAATTTGTTCCGTATGGTGTCAGACGTAAAGAGTAGCACCATCCCATATCTTCCCGTGGGTGTCATAAGACGCGACTAAGGGACTTACCAGAGAATGGGCAGCAGCGTTATCTGTGCCTTCGTGACAACCATACTGCGATCGCCGACCCGCCTGCCAAGCGTGGCGATTATGGAAAATTCCGGACGTCTTATGGCTGAAATGATGAACAATTTGAGTTAATTAAGTACGGTTATAACGATAGTTAGTAGTTTCAGCCAATGGCTTACCTAATTGCCAAGCACCTCGACCTGAGGAGGCTCTCGTTAGGCAGCTAGATCAAGGGCTTGATTCAGAAAACGGTACGGTAAGATTCAGGAGGTTCTTCTCTCTGGAGCCTTGACCGCCGGCACCGGTAGCTTGGACCCTGTTCCCGATACCGGTGTGCTACTATTTTCTTTAATAATTTATGTTAAAAAGTATAAAATAATAATAAATAAAAAAAGAATAAATAATAGCGACGTGGTAGGTAGAATAGAATAGAATAAAACCACCAAATAACATGCGACGAGGACACCCAGATGGTGGTATTCACTAAAATTAGTTCAAATAATACCGCATAAAGACGAGACACACTAAATTCAGCTAATAAAGTGACTGCTGAACTTAGTACGATATCTCAACTTACCTAAAACAATTTGGGAACTTAGCCAAAGTTATACATTTAAGCTGAAAATGTACAAGTTAAGCTTGCTATTCAATTCTGCTTGGATTTGTATTGAATACAAGGTGTAAACCGACCCTTTGTAAAGCCGTTATCCAAGTATTCTGTACATTAAACGGATTGACTCTACGCAAAAATCATTGTTGGGAAACCACTTATTTAAACCACTTATTTTTGTGGGGGAAAAATCTCGGTTTGGAATTCAATTTAACGCACTCAAAGGCCGTGCCCCTTGTACTATGCAATGTATCTATGTATGAATCATGTTATACCTTCACTTTTTGAAGTTATAAAATGAACAAAATTGTAATTTTGACCTCAAAGATCCCCGAAACTAAAATGTTTCCCAAGTAGGGCCCAGAACAAAAAAATCGCAATGACGGAAAGAACACTACGTTTCGGCTTCGCTACTTTTAGGGTACTTTTACACCCTTTATATTTACGAATACACTAAACGAAATTGACTCTACACAAAAATCATTGTTGCGAAACAACTTTTTTTTGTAGGGTGTAAAATTACAGTTTACAGAAGAACTCAATGTAACGCATTCAGAGGTTTTGCTAATGAATTTATTGGAATAGTACAGGTGTCATAGAAGTATTTAAAGAAAAGTTTATTATGAAGTATTAAAACATGAAAAAAAACAAAACGAGAGAAATAGTTGTATGGAGAGGGAGAGGAAGGCCAAAGAAAAGATGGATGGATTGTGTGAGGAATGATATGAATGAGAAAGGAGTAAATGCCACCTTGACGTGTAACAGGGAAAAATGGAAGAAGAAAACGTGTTGCGCCGACCCCAAATAGAATGGGTTAAGGGCAGGATGATGATGATGATCAGAAGGTTCCCGGGTATGGTCGGGTAACCAAAAAAAATACATCGCAATAAAGAAAAAAAGGTTTAGCTAAGGTGTACACCCATCATAGCAGAATAATGTATTAAGAAGAAGCTAAACTCATTGAGAAAGTATGTTCTAGAACCAAAAGTTCTAAGAGATGTGACACCTAACAGCTTACATCCGCCTGATGATTTATGGCTTCATTAAAAACAAACATGATTTTAAACGTTCATTAAACCGATTTTACATACATTATTATCAAAATATTGAATGTATTATTAGAATAACGTAAATAACACTGTACAAAAACATAATTCCCTACGAATATTATTATGTGTGCACAATTAAATCAACATTGTAATATTTGACTAGAATAAATAGAATCCGGGGAAAAATATTCGAACATAAATACAATATTTGATTTTCCGATCTTTTCAAAACCGCACTTTTTAATTTCATTTTTACATTGAATTCCAGCGATCATATGATATACCTACTTTATGCATGTACCATTTTATATCTACAAAAATTAATCCGAGTTACCGGGCACAGGAAATGAATTCGTGGAAATCAGATAACCAACGAACCGAATATTCGTTAAATCATTTTTTTGCTAACGTACAACATTTTGGCGCACATTGAAAAAAACCCTTTAATTCTATAAGCCTACAAAATGTCATAGTGTTTCTTTCATGTACGGACAATCACATAACGCTCGACTTTGACAATTATTCGTTTACCCGGCAAGGCAGATCAAGACTGTGTATGGTTTTTGTTTTGGTACAAACCCGCCACACTATTCCCAAACCACTGTAACTCCTGAACGCCAGAATCTACAGTGGCGACCACAAGAAAAGCGCCGAGACAATGAAGCTCGACGAAGTCACAGAGAAGCAATTTAATTGTCTTGGATCCCGCAAAGAAATTAATCAGAAAAGAATAGCGAAGGAGTAGATAAAAACATAATTTCCACTTCCCTCCATATCAGCAGGAGACAGAACAGAACAAGGCCAATAGGCACCAAGGGATGTATACAACTGGGATAGCATCACGGACAGCAGTGTAGGATGCGCCTAAAACCAATGACCTCTCACTGTGAATCTCACGTCACAGTGGTTGTGAGCACAACTAATAATCGCGAATTCCTGAGTTCCCCGGTTCTGGGGTATTCTAATTGTATTTTCCTGGAAGAAAATTTTCAGTTAATGCCAATAACTTTGGTTAAAATGAAACTAGAAACAGGTAGTTTTGAAAATTATATAATTTAGAATTCACGATTCATGGGGATAAGAGCAGGCGGAGACTAAAGAAACAATAGATGGTATGTGTAAAGAAAGAAGGTGATTGCTTCGATGACGATTATTTGAGAAGTATATGTAGACTAAAAATAGGCACGCTGAGCCGACTTCAAATAAATTGCCATGAGAAAATGGTGAGGTAAGATACAAAAAATATTTTTGATAAAGATTGTGATACATAAGAATATGAACGGGGTCAAATCTACGTGACTCTTATTTATTTTCTTGACCCTCTCTTGTCCATCAGGCGAAACTGATAACATTTTTGACCCGTTATATCAGGCGGCGTCAAAGTAGTGATAACTTTTCTGACCCGTTACACTTACATTTACTTTATCGCGACCGATATCAGTTATCGCAACCAAAAGTAATCTTTTCATCCCCCCTTTTCAAGCCCTTTCAACCCTTTTTTTATCATTTTAAAAAGTAGCCTATGTCCTTTCTCAGACTCTAGACTATCCGTGTACCAAACATTTAAATCGTTTCTGTAGTTTTGGTGTGAAAGCGCGTCAGACAGACAGAGTAACTTTCGCATTTATAATATTAGTAAGGATTTCTTAATTTTCCCTATAGATCTGAGTAGAATTTTATGGAATTATAATACAAAAATCTGGATTTGTGTTCGATTGAGAGTTCTCGCCTTTATTAGGGTGAGACTTATCGTCTCGGCGTCTAAAGGCGAGAACTCTGAGAAAGGCGTAACGTAGGTATGAGAGTGCACACACCTGCCTACCTCTTCGGGTATTAATACTAATATTTATAGAGGTATTTTGTATACAGGGAGTAAGTAATCTTTGAAACTATTGATCCGATACCGAAAATTCTTTCGATATAGGCAAGCTACATTATCCCTGAGTGTTATAATATTTGCTACATTTAAATTTCAATTCCCGTTGGGTTAACTTCCGTACTTAAAGGAAGCGATGCCGCGAGAAAAAAAATATAACTCGGTAATTTACATACATAACGCCATTTTCCCATGGAGTAGGCAAGAACTACACAAAGCCACTCGCTACAAACCCGACATATTTCTTTTTTATAATCATAATTTTAAATTATAATTTACTTTTTTATACTTATGAAACTCCGTAAATGTCGTCTATCACATTTTTGGAAATCAGAAACTATTCCTAATGAAGATGAGAAAGTTGATCTATTAATTAAACTGTAAGATACTTGGCTAACCGCCCTGACGTTCAAATATTAGAAAATTCTAAAAGCAGAGCTAACCGAGGCTAAAATTATTACTGACTTTATCGTTAGCTAGTTTTCCGCGATTTGCTTTGCATTCTTGGAATACCAGCACGAAGGTAAACTGTCTGAAAAGCTGTTAAAACGAACTAGCTATTTAAAAGCTATCCTAACTTTAGCCTAATACAGAGACAGGTTCAGTTCATGAGTTCATAAAAATATTTTTGATAGTGTCTAACCGAGGGTCAATTTTCTGGACGATTAATAGGTTATCGCCACAACCTATGACCGAAGCCAAAAATGACGATAACCCTAAGAAATTCAGGTCAAGATTGTCTAAAACTGAATAATAAAAGGTTAGTATGTTTAATAAAACTTTAATATGTTTAATCAAAAGTTTTTATTTTATATGCAACTTAATCAGATGGTTTAAATTGCCTCAAAAAGAATAACATATTAAAATGTGTGAATTTTAGGCTCAGTTCCAGTAACATGGCGCTTCAAGCATAGTGAAAAGTGGATGAGGGTCCCTTCATGAGGGTTATAGTTTAAAATTTTGAATATCTTAATTTTAGTTACCTTCACGGACAATATGGCTAAGTGTGATTGCTTAAACTTTTAAATACAAAACTAGGTGACATTAAATCTGGTTGCGGAATTTGTTGACAGAGTCACCGTGGTCCTGGAATGTAAAGGGTATCAAGAGGAACACGGATAGGCTTCAGTCAGTAAAACTCTGACAATACCTTCTACTCCGTCTAGAGCGGGAGGAGTCATTTGATGATTTCCCATAAGTACTTACCTAAAAAGAAAAGGTGACCTTAAATATCGCCTAGCGTAGATTTTTCCAGAAAAACGTTTGCAGCTTATTTCTTTCCCTGAACCTACTTTGAAATTCAAACAGCAATTACGAAAGCGAAAGTTTAACTTTCTGCTTGTTAAATAGATACAGAAAAGAGTTTTTATTCAACTGTGGATATATTTCAGACGTTCTTTTTGGTAAAATCTGGAGTTCTGCCAAGTTCCGCTTTTCCAGTCAGCATTTTTCACTGGTTTTCTTTTTGAGCTCTTGTTTCAAATAGTTCTGACTAACAAAACGAAAAAGCGAGTGAGGAAAGACAACTCAGTTACTATTTTCTCAGTTTTAAATTAGTCTATTCAGTAGAAATGAATAGAGTTCGTCTTCAAAGTGATCGATTCAGGAAGCTAATTTACTTACCTTTTTTTTTGGATAGTGCGAAACTATCAAATGACTCCTCCTGCTTTGGGAAGAGCGGTAGGCCACCCAATACATAGCGAGTTTCCTCCGTGTCTCGGAATGCAGGTAGTCGCAGTGGCCCGAAAGTCTGACTGTTTTGTGGATGGCATAGTGTGTTAGGCAGTGGCTTCATGTTAAATACTGGTATTCAGATACATTTAATTAGATTGGATGTCGACCCCAACATAGTTGGGGAAAAGCTAGGGAGATGAAGATTATGCAACGAGTCATTTCACCCGTATAATCATGCTTTCACAACTCCATTATTTTATAGGGTGTAAAAGTACCTTATGAAGGGCACTTGTTCTCCCTACAACTGCGATAATTTTTTTTTTTATTCTATACCATACCTGGGAACCCCCTAGTTACGGAGATATTGGGGTCAAAGTTCCAAATTTTTCACAGCTGTTTTTGTTTTACAGGTTATAACTTTACTTAAATTACCCCCATGACACGTTTAATATTCACAGCATCCACTAGCACAATGTTTTAAGAGTGCTATATTGAGTATTAACGTAAAATGTGATTTTTGACCTCAAAAAAAAACTTGGTTTCCCAGCAAAAATTTTTGCGTGGTACTTAATTTGATGTACAGAATGCTTGGTTGACGGCTGTGAGATGGGTTGATTTACACCCTGTATGTATGATGAAGGCTGACTAGTGAAACTAAGGACATAATCATAATATTGAAGGTAAAACTTCTCAGTACTGTATTCTCTATAAAAAACCAAACATCTGTAGGTAACATCACGCCGTTACTCGCCAAGAGTAGGTAGAGAAAGGTAGGGTGGCAGGGAAATCGGCGCACAAACAGATAGTACGCCTCCATTACATACTCCTTTTGCCACGTAAATGTCCAAACATCTAGTGAAATACGCACGCCAGTAAAGTTGCGAGTACAAGCACCTGACCCTTTTAAAGAACCCCACCAATAAGGTCAGTATATTTTATTTTATTTTATTTATTTGGGAAAACAAACAATTACACATTAAGAATTACATAAAAAAATAAGATACAGAAATAATACAAATGTGAAATCAACCACGTTCTCCACAGATAGTTCATGAGACAATTTGGTAAATTTTAACACTAGCGTTGTAAACAATAAAAAGAGGAACATAACATAAAAATAAACCACATAATTATATCAACAACGCATAAAGCTGCAATAGTGCCACAGTATATGTCCTTCCAGGGTGTCATCTCCCGGTGTCCCGGTGGAGTCACTCACATCTGCCTTTTAATTATTCTTTTTGTTGGTCGCCTCTCACTCTTCAGTAGCAGCAAAGAAATATTAGCTGACTGCCTCGTTGGTCTAGTGGTTGCAAGCGCGACTGCTGAGCTTGAGGTCCTGGGTTCGATTCCCGGGTCGGGCAAAGTGTTATTGGCTTTTTCCATCAGGAATATATCAGTAACAGCCACGGAGTCTGGATTCGTGCCTGGTTTATGGCAATAGGCTCGCCCCCTATTACAAGTGACGTAAACATAACCGGCGAAATGTGGGAGCACCATTAGGTACACCTCTCCCTAATCTTTCGGGGATTACAGGCGTGATGTTATGTTATGAATTAAGTGGGTCCCTCGTTTAACAAGTCACACTATACACATAATGTTCTGCCATCTTAGTGCGACAGGTAATAGTATCAATCACGCAATGTCTTTTGATGTGGTAATGTACTTAATGCATCTAAGCTGTGGTTGACTTGAACACGTATCTATTATCTAAATGCATAGGTACGCGGTGTGTTTTGGTAAGGCGTTACAGGGAGTATGCTATATGAGATATTAATGAAACATAGTAATATCCATCAGGAATTTATCAGTAACAGCCACGGAGTCTGGATTTGTGCCCGGTTGATGGCAATAGGCTCGCCCCCTATTACATGGGACTTAAACATAACTGGCGAAATGTGGGTGTACTATTAGGTACACCTCTGCCTAACCCTTCGGGGATTACAGGCGTGATGTTATGTTATAATAATATGGCTTCAAGCACGTAAGCCCTAAAGGTTTAGGCAGAGATGTTCCTGAAAGAACACCTACATTTTGCTAGTTAGGCATGTCCTATAATTTGGGGGCCAGCATATGAAAGAAGAAATAAAACGTATTTATTATATCGCCATCAACACGGGGCACATCTAGACCCCGTGGCTGCTATTAAGAAATTCCTGATAGAAAAACCCAATATTATTTTACTCGACCTGGGAATCGTACCCGGTACCTTATGCTAGAGTCTAGTGATTGCAAACGCGGCTGTAGTTTAATGCTAAACAATATTTTTCACAGTACACTGCTGTTCTCCACCATTCGCTTTCAGTCTGCGAGTACCTAACGTAGAACGAATATTTTCACTTACTTTTTTAAAGCCAATAGCAGTCACACACACCACACACCCAGGAGCAGTGGTGGCCCAGTGGTAGCGGCCCCGATTTACGAACAGTGAGTCGTGGGTTCGAGCCCAGTCAGGCGCAAAAGTTTGTGTAATTTATTTCATCACCACTGCTCTCAAAACAGTGAAGGAAAACATCGTGAGGAAACTATGTTTTAGGACCAAAAAATCAAAGATATGTGACATCTACCAACCCGCAACTGGGGCCGCGTGGTGGATTATAGCCCATTTTTTCTCATAGAGAGAAGGACTGGAGGCTGATGATGATAAAGCCAATAAGTTATCTCAGCATGGTGCTGTAACATATTTTTTAAATACCACAGCGTTGCCATTCTGATCGGGCCCAAGAGAAGCCGTACCAGAAATCGTATCAAACAAAACCCAAGACTTACTTTTTAAACCAAAAATTCTTTAAAAATCTGTGATCTTTGTACGTGTGAAAGTTTGTCATATTGTTAGGGAGGTGAATAGATGAGCCGTTATTATTAAACCAGGGTGCCGCACTCAATTTCATGGAAAAACTTATAAACGCCTTGCGCTAAGATCTTTGAAAAGTTTGGATATGGTATGGTGGTAGTTATAACGTTTAGCTTTACTTGTACCAGAAACATAACACAAAGTGTTTTTTTTTTAAACTTTGTCCCACACTAGGAATTTCTCCTGTGTCGTGAGTGCGTTCACAAACATATTATTATAAACTCAGTTATACGAATACTCAGACTTGAAACAGCTATCTGTAAGCCATACAAATATTTGCTCCGTGTTTCCACTTTAACCCGCGACACGCAGCGCAGCAGTCAATCGCTTGAGCCACTGCGCCATTCGTGCCGTCAGTTCTTTTCCAAAAACTACCTCATCCATTATTATTCCGCCCTCGACGGCAGACAGGATCAACTTTTTGACGCAGTCACGGCAGGAGAGGATCCCTTATAAAAGTGTTCTTTTTAACAAAAGTTATAGCTTATGGATTAAATTTCCTTATTCTTTGACACTTCCAGTGTTTGAGCGGAAATTGACAAATATACGTATGTGAATATTATTGAATTCGTTCGGAGTTTTGTAGGAGTAATATTCAAAGTTGGGCCGTATGTCGTATTGTTATGATCTATATATAATCTGCCCTTTCGATTATCGCTTTCGCAGTTTAGTAAGTTTTACTATGTTTAAACTTTGAATTAGATTTCTATTACTAGTTAGGAAGTTAGGTACGGCAGAGGTCCCGTCGGGGCTGCGGGTTGTTCGCAGATACCGTGGCCTCGACATGAAGGGCTAAGAAGGAACATGGGTGGTTTTTAGTCAGTAGAAGTCTGACACTCCCTTTCGCTCTGCCCAAGAGCGGGAGGGGTCATTTGATGATTTTCCACCCACCATAAAAAAAAAGGTAAGGCAGAGGTGTAGGTAGTTACACAGGTTCCTAATAGTCGTCACTTTCATTTCGCTAGTTATTTTCAAGTCCCATTTAATACGTGGCGACCCCATTGCCATCGACCGGGCACAAATCCAGACTCTGTAGCTCCTTCTGAAAATTTTCTGATGGAAAGACCCTATATCACTTTGCCCAACCCCGATATCGGGAATTTTCGCATTTATAGTAATAAATATTTAAAAAAAGTAAGAATTACTGAACTACCCTCTCTGTTTTCTTTGCCCCAACAAAAAAAAGACAAAGAGCAAAAACCTTCCACACACATTTACACCCTGAAAAACAGTGTACATTGTACTTTACAACACATATTGTGTGCCAATGGTGTCAACGGAAGTCCTTTGTGAGACCACCTCATATCCCTGATTAGGTACGGCAGGCAATGCAATTAAGTCTAATGTCATGTTTTCGGGGCGTGTAGGTAGAAATCTTTTGTGCCTTTATTATTTTAGTCTTTGTTTTTTACGACTGGCAATTTCGCGAATGGATTTTTGAATGTTTCTTTTGTTGTTCTGTTGTTTTTTTTTGTAATTGCGGGTGGAAGGGTTTGGATTTTTTGATAGAATTTTAAAAAGGGCGGTTTAGTAGTAAATGCTTTTAAAAATATATTTCCGCATGATGTTTTTTTTGAGATTATAACATTGTATAAATAATATACCTTTATGCTTAGTTATTGGAATACATAATAGTTTGTACCGCGTGACGTTAATTTCTATTGACAATAAAACAATGGTGTTTTTATATCAATAATTATATTAAGTGGTAAAATATTTTTCTAAGATCGTAATGACAGTCAATCGTAAGAGGGTAATCTTCAGAACTCATGATCCAAATGAAGCGCCTGCATATCTGACCTCCACAACCCAGCTAGTACTGTGTAATTCGACACCCTTTGTTAAGTCAGAAGTCCAAAATCTATTCAAACGGAATCGTGAACAAAAGCTAGTTATTCCACTATAAAATCATGTTTAAGCTAATAGACATGAATGAATATTATGTAAAACAGCCAGTCACGCCATCACATTAACTTCTGTAACATAATTAGTATTAATTAGCACGCTTTATTAATGACTATCTGTTTTGGTAACAAAAGGTCTTTGAAATATGCAGCGTCAGTAGATGCGGCATAAATTTTAATTAGTGAAAAACAATGGTAAGAATTGTATGTAAAATACTGATGTTTTGAAAGAAATGGTGTGGTGGTTTGGACGGAACTTTTTTATCCGACTAAGGCGAAGCGAAAGAAGGGTTATGATTTTAACAAGCTATGTGGGTTGGAGTGTAGCCTTAGGGGCGCTATGGCGCGAGGACTTGGAAAATTTTTCAATATATTTTTTTTTTTTTCGGAAATTTTACAATTTTATTGCAGTTTCAGGTTGACCTTGACCATAGAAACCATTTTGGTTCTGAGAAGTATAGCCCTACGACGCACCATTTCCGAGTTAGGAGGTTTTTTTTTTTTTCTTGTTTTTACAAACCGCTCTATATTTCCAAAATGGTGCAAAAAAAAAAACACGGAAATTTTTTTAAGTGTCGGACGACGATCTTTTACCTTGTGTATCAAGGCTCAAGGGATCTTTTACACAAGGTAAAAGATCGTCGTCCGACACATAAAATTTTCCGTGTTTTTTTTTTTGCAATATTTCCTAGGTTTTTTTATATCATCTCATGGTTTGGAACTTGAGCAACAATTTCTTTCCTGAAAAGTTTTTCATCCGAGCTACCATTTTGGAAATATAGAGCGGTTTGTAAAAACAAGAAAAAAAATAAAACCTCCTAACTCGGAAACGGGGCGTCGTAGGACCATGCTTTTCAGAACTGAAATGGTTTCTTTGGTCAAGGTTAACCCGAAATTGCAAAAAAAAAAACAGTTTTGGGAAAAAAAAAATTTTGGAAAATTGACTGTCCCAAAAATTTTTTTAAACCAAAAAATTTTTTTTTTTCGTTTTCTTTGCTGCTCATAGTGCCCCTAAGCGTATACTCCAACTCCTAAAAATCCGCCCCTAAGACGACCCACTGACCGCTATGTGTTTTAATCTACCATTTTTTCCCGCTCTGGGCGGAGCGGAAACGAAGACTTCTTCTACTAACTAAAACCACACATGTTCCTTCTTAGCCCTTTGTGTCCGGGGCCGTGGTATCTCTTTCGAACACCCCGCAGCCCTGACAGCTGTGTTATCTACCAAATATCATCATAATCAAATAAAAATATTTTATTTCACATAGGCCTACATACACACCTAATAAAAGGTGTACAATTCAGGTTGGTCGTTTTCTATGGAGAAGACCGAGCAACTCCATGATTCCTCTTTTAAAATGATTTGGTTTTACAATGTTTTCATCTGCCTACTTGCCAAGGTTTTACCAAACGATGTCAGGGTTAACTTGCAGTCTAACCAAATGCAGCAAATGTAATAACTCCAGTATTTTACATGGGTTTTTTTTTATGGTCTGTATTTTACGCTTATAATATGACCACACCTTTAAGATACAATCTGTATAAGATCATCTGTTCTCACATAAACTCCCTCTATTTAGACAAACGAGGTATTGTTGGAAGCGTCATGTTGTTCCGCTATTTGACGTAAAATCCAAAATGGTGGTGCACAATGAAGAGTATCCTATTGCTAACTCGTCAAAATCTAAGTTATTGTGCTTGATATTTTGGCAGCCATTTTCCAGTTGCACTGATAAACGATGTTTATTTTGCAAATAGGTTTTAAGAAGTTACTTTTTTAAAACTAGATGGGGCCAGTGTTTCATACCTGACTACTCTGAGAAGAAACAACCGAAACAAACTCAGAGGTCATAGTCTCTTTTAAGGTCCAGGCATAATCTTGGTATACACACATGAAGATTTGCAGATCAGTGTCTGAGATGGTCTTTTAAAGAAAGCACCACACAGATTTGAGTGGACCCATCCAGTCAGTGCAAGCATTTGTCAGTTATCGCAGAGCTCGACTTGTAACTTAAGGAGCTCCACGTCACGACGCACAATACCAAAGAAAGGACAATATGGTGGGTCGCTTATAGTACTCAAACTGCCAGACAATCGTTTAAACTAAAGAAAGACCCACATGGTCTTTTTTTTTGGGGGGGGTGGGAAATCATCAAATAACCCCTCCCGCTCTTGGGCAGAGCGAGAGGGAGTGTCAGACTTCTACTGACTAAAAACCACCCATGTTCCTTCTTAGCCCTTCATTTCGAGGCCGCGGTATCTCTTGCGAACAACCCGCAGCCCCGACGAGACCATTTGGTCCTTACATTCACAATATAAAATTTAAAAAAATAATAAACAAATTTTCAAATTAGATTAATTTATGTCAGGTAGGTAATATCTTTTGTCAACATTAACAAAATTTATCGATCATGAGGCAACAATTCACCTATTAACCCCCTACTCAAAGAGCTAGACCTCCCCATAACACGCCATCCACCTCCCATACATTTTACATCTCACCTCATCCCTAATAATCCTTACTTAGGTTCCCACACAAGACGTTCACAGGTGCACCGTGTATCCAGTGTTCTACTAATCCTATATAATTAAGGCGTACAATATTAACGGGGCTTCGTGCTTCGTCGTGTCTATTATTCAATGGATACAAGGTTCTGGAGTAGATTAGAAGCTGAGATTGCCAATGTATTATGAAGATCCGGCTGAAGTTTTGATTGTGTATATGCTGGGAAGGAGGTGGAAGAATTGTGGTGAAGTTGTGTTTTCTGCGAGTAGAAATTCTACCTATTTCTATATTAAAAATTGTCAATTGAATTCGCCTTTCTTGTCTCTTCGATCGCATTGTTCTTTTAAAATGCACATTGGATTTTGTTGCAGTACATAATATAACATAACATCACGCCTGTAATAATAACTGTGACTTTGTCAAATTATTTTATACAGGATGTAAACGTGCCTCGTTGGTCTAGTGGTCGCAAGCGCGACTGCTGAGCATGAGGTCCTGGGTTCGATTCCCGGGTCGGGCAAAGTGTTATTGGCTTTTTCCATCAGGATTTTATCAGTAACAGCCACGGAGTCTGGATTCGTGCCCTGTTGATGGCAATAGGCTCGCCCCCTATTACATGGGACTTAAACATAACTGGCGAAATGTGGGTGTACTATTAGGTACACCTCTGCCTAACCCTTCGGGGATTACAGGCGTGATGTTATTTTATGTTATGTGTAAACGTACCCTTCATGAAGCCGTCAACCAAGCATTCTGTACATCAAACTATAAGTACCTAACGCTATGCAAAAGACATAACTGGGTTAATTTTTTTTGAAAAATCACTTTTTACGGCAAAACTCAATTTAACACACTCACAACATTGTCCTCTATAGATGCTTTGAATAGTAATTTACTATTGATCATTTGGCCATGGAGGTAATTAAACAGTAAACAGTTATTACGATAAAATTAAATAATTTAAAAATAAAGCCTTTTCAAGTAGTAGTTAAAACTAAATTAAAAATTTTGGAATTTTAACCTCCAATATCTCCGTAGCTAAAAGGTTCCCGGGTAGGTATAGTCTAAAACAAAAAAAAATATCGCAATGACCGTAAAAAAAGAGTCTTTTGGTTTTGTTAAGTGTACTTTTAAACCTATTAAAACCCTAAAGTTAAGGGATAAAGGAAAAATACATACTGTATATGAACACGAATTTTTTATTCAACCTGCATAACATTCACAACCTAAACAATATGTCTTTAAAGTTCAAACCAAAGAACCAAAACACGTACCTACCCAGTTCCACTCTAATCTCAGAAGTAACGTCTAAAAACAATTTGTTAAATAAACAAAGATACAATCTAGGTGGCTATCCGAGTAACTCAGGTCGCCCAGTAAATAATAAATACGTCGTTTTGCCCCCAGGGTAGGGAGGTAATATCATCGCACCGCTCTACCGTAGAGGTGCACTAACAATGCAAGTATCCGGTTCTGTTATTTAGTAAAATACCGTATTTTGGTGGACTGGAGTGGAATACTGATTGAGGTTTTAGACGGTAGGGTTTAATTTTTAAGAACTAGTCTGATAGTAAAGTCAGGTTAAAGGTAGGTTTATAATAGTGATGTTCTAAAAATACTACTTCCATTACAATATCACAATAGGGTATTTCACTAACATAATTATTCTAATTAGTCCGTCAGATAGATTTTCAAAAATTAATGGACACGTATTTTTTCTTTTTTCACGTAAACAAAAGATGAAGACGATATAGTGCTTCGAAAAGTCCTATCACTTCGTGTGACGTCACAAGGTTAGTACTTTTTTACCCACAGAGTGACGTCACAAGCCGACTCATGATGTTTTAAGTCGAGTTAAGTCGAGTTAACACTCGACTTGGTCTAAGTAATCATTATCATCTCTGAGTAGTTATACTCAGAGAGCTTTAATGATTACTTAGGCCATCACTTAGTAAAGGTATTGATAGTTTTGTCATACAAAAGTATGTCACATCTTTACCAAGTGACGGCTTAATCATTAAATATTTCTGAGTACCGCAGTTAGTCTAATTGTGGACGTCTTTTTTTTGGGGGGGGGTTGGGATATCATCAAATAACCCCTCCCGCTCTTGGGCAGAGCGAAAGGGAGTGACTTCTACTGACGAAAAACCACCCATGTTCCTTCTTAGCCCTTGTGCCGATGCCTTGTGTTCTCTTTCGAACGACCCGCAGCCCCGACGGGAATTGTGGAAGTCTTACATTAAAATTTGAAGAAAAGTTATTTTTGAGTTTTATTTTCTTTACCTTTTATTTATTTGTGTGATCGCACACTTGATAAAAATAGATTTATATTATAATTTATTCTAGTGAGGCTGGAGAAACAGGCAGCATTGAAATAAAACCCACATCCAGTTCATGAGCAAAAAATTACACGCGTCGCTTAGAAAAACCATTCAGTATATTTTTCCATTTTCTTTTATTTGTTGCTAATCAAACTTTTGCTGTTTTTTTTCATTGTAAAAATCACAGATAGTGCCTTCCAAAAACGCGTTCATGATGGCTGGTCCTTTATAGACAAATGCCTCTTGTAAAGCAGCTCCGACATTACGCAACATCTCTATAAATACTGCTGATATTGCAGGATCTGAAAATAGAAAAATAAAATACATAAACATAACATCACGCCTGAATCCCCATAGGTCTTACAGAGGTGTACTTAATAGTGCACACACAAGTCCCATGTAGTAGGGGGCGAGCCTAATCCCATCAACCGGGACCAAATCTAGACAATCAGGACTTCATGCTCACTAGACCGACAAGGTAGTCAATAAAGTCAAGCATTAGTCAAGATAGTGTCGCCATCTATTAAGATTTTTGTTGATATTTATAGTCTTAATTAACGTCAATAGGTGGTGCTACAGTTTCATAGATTATAATCCGTGTATGAAGGACTAGCTGTTGCCAGCAGCTTCGCCCGCTACAACTCGAAGATTATCCCACGGGAAGATAAAATCGGAATAAAAACTATTGTATGTGTTAATCCAGGTTATAAACTATCTGTGTACCAAATATTATCAAAATCCGTTCTGTAGTTTTTGCGTGAAAGAGTAACAACCATCCATCCATCCATACTTACTTTCGCGTATTATAATATTAGTAAGAAGTAGGATGGTAGGGCTAGGAGGTAACTGCTGAGATGACGAGGAAATAAATGGAGATATGAAACAAGAAGACATGCTGCACCGGCCCAGAGATAAAAAGAAAATTATGATACAAGCATAGAGACGCGTCTGCCAGTGAATTACTGAATTACTGAATTATAATCATCATCATCATTCTCCTGCCCCTATCCCAATCTATTTCTGGTCGGCGCAGCATGTCTTCATCTTCCACACTACTATATTTCTCGTCATATCAGCAGTCACCTCCTTTTTAGCCATATCATTCTTCACACAGTCCATCCATCGTTTCTTTGGTCTTCCTCTACTCTTATAGCCACCTACATTCATGCTCAATATTTTCCTTATTATAAAAATACTAACAAAAAAATAATTAAATAACTTTACCTGAATCGTCAGTCATTTCGGAGCCAACGCTGTATGGCGGATTGGCATCAGGAATATAAGCGTACACATAGCCTTCAGATAGTTGAAAATCTTTAATGTTTGGCACAGTTAACGTCAGTGATATGTCCTCTGTGGAAATGAATAAATATTTTAGATTATTCATCAGCATAAATATTCGTATTCATTTTAATTGCGTTACAAAATGTCAAAAAGGTGTTACAAGAAGCTTATAGCTAAGAACAATATTAATCTGTTAGGGTCAGTATCAGGAGATTGGAGAATCTCGTGGTTAAGTAATAACAACTGCTTGGATCGACCTTCAGGTTAAGCCGCGCTTGCCATAAATGAGTGACCATGTCCATAGACTGACCACCCATTAGATACCGAGTTTCCTCCATAAACACGTAAAGCCGTTGGTCTTAGGTATAATTTGTAGATCTCTGACAGTCATTACAGGTGGTCAGCAGCTAGAAATTCTGACAACCAGTCTTACTAACTGCGTTGTGGAGGTCAGATAGGCAGTCGCTTCATGAAAAACACAAAAAAGTGAAAAATAACTTTAGCTTCTGAAGTCGGTGACTTTTGTTTGTTTTATTCAGTTTTTTTGTCACCGACTTCAGAAGCTAAAGTTATTTTTCACTTTTTTGTGTTTTTGAAGTCGGTTTTATTTTTTGCAAAAAAGTTTTTTTTATTTTTCCATTTTTAGTTGTATATTGCATGGTTATATTCCGGGATGTGATTGTAACCATCAAACTAAACTACTTTCTCCAATCCTGGGGTGGTCTGGTGGTCCCAGGGAGAAAGTTGTTGAGTGCGAAGTTCTGAAGAACTGGTTTTGTATAGGTCGATTGGGCGTCGGACTGTCAGTACCCAGCATTATCTGACCCCTCATATAAAGAAGAATAATATGGCAAGTGATGTGAGAATAGGGGTCAGGTAATGCTGGGCACTGACTGTACGTATACCCGGTATATTTTGGGCTTTTTTTTAATTACCCCCAATGTATGTCAGGGTCATTCTAGAATCACGTAAGTAATGATTATCCATGATAAAATTACCATATATTTTAGGTATTATGTTGTTTGTTAAAACAAGCCAAACATGTACAAAAGATCATTTCCTATGACAGTTAAATTGTTTCTCTGTGACTTCGTCGAACTTCATTGTTTTTGCGTTTTTGTGGTGGTCGCCACTGTACATTCTGGGTTTCAAGAGTTACAGTGGTTTGGAAATAGTGTGGTGGGCATGTCATATTTTTTTTTAGCTGTGATAATTCCCATGAAGACGTCTGTGCCCTTCCACCATAAATCATAAAAGTTGTCTTACTGTAGATAACAGTGGAGTAATCTGACAGCTCAACAGGCTCCTTGCCTTTACGATGGTACCTCACTAAAGCAGCTGGGCTGTACACCGTGATCGCGTCGAAGACCACCTCCAGAACTAACCTGTCTGTAGCTTTGTTAATGCTGAAATAAAATCACGCATGTAATCCCCGCAGTTCTAGGCAGAGCTGTACCAAACTACGAGTAAGTACCCCTACACAAAAAAAAATACTGGGAAACGACTTTTTTTTTTGGGTCAAAAATCACATTTTACCGTACTACTCAATGTAGCACTGTTAAAACATTGTGCTCGTGGATGCTTTGAATAGTAAACGGGTCATGGAGGTAATTTAAGTAAAGTTATAACCTGAAAAACTAGTATTTAAAAAACAGCTGTGAAAAATTTGGAACTTTGATCCCCAATATCTCCGTAACTAGGAGGTTCCCAGGTATGGTCTACAACAAAAAAATGATCGCAGTGGTGGGGAGAACAAGTGACCTTCGTTTGCGTTAAGGGTACTTTTACACCCTGTATGATATAAGTAGGAACAATGGGTTTTTAGTCGGTTATGTTGGCATATAAGAACGCGACCATATTTAATATAAGTTGGCAACATTGTTCGTTTTTCAAAATGTGTGTCCTTCTTCTGTTCTCTTCTTTCTGATACTTTTTGTACAAACATTATACGTATCTTGCATTTTCTTATAATCGTTTATTTATTTCCGCCTAAATATCAACAGGTTAGAGTCCGTCATAACCCTCCGCTCGCCCCAGGCGGAGGGTATTTATGAGGACTATCACACTCAAATAAAAAAGGTAGTGCTGCACCAAAAAGAACACCCACATTTCACCAATTATATTTTTAAGGTCCCTGTAATAGGTAGCGAGCCTATTGCCATCTACCGGGAACAAATCCAGACCCAGTGGTTGCTATGGAAAAATTCATGCTGGAAAAAGCTAAAAACGCTTTGCCATGCCAAATATGGAAGCTTGTCTTATAGGGGTAATAAAAAAACCGCCACAAGATAAGCTTAAAAATTGTTGAGAATAAAATCTCTCAACGAAAAATGAAATCAAATCTCTGAATGAAATGTTACAGCACCATGCTGAGATAGTGGCCTTTTGGCTTCGTACGGGACTGATTTTAATTTAATTTATGTACCGAAAATTCTTATGAAATAAGTTGTTACTATTTACTTAAAAGAACTAATTATACGTGCCATTATCAACGCTATGTCCTACTTTTAAGTGTTTCTCATATGTTTAATTTTTTGTCAATTTGTTTTGTCCTATGTGAAACCATTAAATACTTTTTCTTTCTTTCTATCAATAAAAATACAAGATCATCTATCTACTTATACTATAAACAAGTAGTTACTTACTAAAATTCCTGTATCTTGTAGTCATTCAGACCTCGTATTTGAGCATTTTTCAATATAAAAGTCACATTAGTATAAGCCAAATGTAGAGGGAGCCAATCCAGTGCATAAGGATCATCTATAGGGCCTTTCACCGGTTTACAGTCAGATAAATGAGCGAAGACTCGACGGATGCAATCCAAGTCGTGCAGTGCACAAGGACGGTAGATCTTATCCTGTTTTAAACCTGCAATGGATAGCGAATGAGCGTTATTCTCGACTTGTGAATTTGGTATAGGAGATATCAAGTTTGCGTTTTGCAAAACATGAGATTGTTTTAATGGGGTTCATTTGTGAGATTATTCCAGCATGCAGTTTTTTTTTGGCTTCATTATTCGGATAACTACATGGTTTTAAATTATTTACTGCTAGACTTGTATAATTATAAGATAACATCATGCCCGTTATATCTGAAAGGTGAGCCAGAGGAGTATTAGTACACTAACATTTCGCCTCTTATTTTTAAGTCCTATGTAAGGGTCGAGCCTAAACCCGTCGGGGCTGTTGTTCGAAAGAGATACCGCGGTCTCGGCGCAAGGGCTAAGAAGGAACATGGGTGTTTTTTAGTCAGTAGAAATCTGACACTCCCTTTCACTCTGCCCAAGAGCGGGAGCTTATTTGGTGATTTTCCACCCGCCAAAAAAAAAAAGGGTCGAGCCTATTGCCATTAACTGGGCACACGTTTAGACTCCGTTACTGCTACTGAGATTTTTTTAAAAGAGAGTGATCCCAATAATTCAACACTTTGCATGACCTAGGAATCGAACTGGAGGACATCATGCTGAGCAGGCAGTTAAACTTTGAAAATAATTATTTAATATATAATTATTTTCAAAGTTAAACTTAAACTTGGTTTTCTTTATTTATGTACACACAAAATACAGAAAAGAAAAATACATAAAAATAGAAGAGCACAAAGGTATAAAACCAAGTTTAAGTCCTTCTGTAACAGTCAGAAGAACTATTAATAATAATTAATAAAGAAGAATACTTATACTCACTATTAATCTTATCACCATAATTAACGCGACGAATCGTATAGTCTCTTTGTGAACTACAGCACACACTCGTAAAAAACACGACCAAACAGACGCAAACCCTCATTTCGAAGCCTTGTTTACAAAAGTGATGCTCAATTACATGATCAAATTATTATATAAGATGTTCTTTGTATAATTAAGGTAAATAATTGATTAGGGAAGTTATACATAATCATTATGCGGTGAAAAGCCGGGAAAACAATCGTTTTGATCGCAATTTATTGTAATGCTTGATTTCCGTTTCAAAGTAAAAAAGAATATTGAATAACATCACTGTATAACAGGAAGGGTAGGACAGAAGTGTTTATAAGACACGCACTTCCTAATGTAATTTTTTTATCCCATTTGTTTTAATATTAATAGTCTTCGGAACACTTGCCTAGGTTAGTCTGTGGATGGGTGACTACACATTACATACCGAGTTTCCTCCTTGTCGCGGAAAACACGTAAGAAAGAAAAGAAATAAAAGAAAGAAAAGAAAGAAAAGAAAGAAAAGAAAGAAAAGAAAGAAAAGAAAGAAAAGAAAGAAAAGAAAGAAAAGAAAGAAAAGAAAGAAAAGAAAGAAAAGAAAGAAAAGAAAGAAAAGAAAGAAAAGAAAGAAAAGAAAGAAAAGAAAGAAAAGAAAGAAAAGAAAGAAAAGAAAGAAAAGAAAGAAAAGAAAGAAAAGAAAGAAAAGAAAGAAAAGAAAGAAAAGAAAGAAAAGAAAGAAAAGAAAGAAAAGAAAGAAAAGAAAGAAAAGAAAGAAAAGAAAGAAAAGAAAGAAAAGAAAGAAAAGAAAGAAAAGAAAGAAAAGAAAGAAAAGAAAGAAAAGAAAGAAAAGAAAGAAAAGAAAGAAAAGAAAGAAAAGAAAGAAAAGAAAGAAAAGAAAGAAAAGAAAGAAAAGAAAGAAAAGAAAGAAAAGAAAGAAAAGAAAGAAAAGAAAGAAAAGAAAGAAAAGAAAGAAAAGAAAGAAAAGAAAGAAAAGAAAGAAAAGAAAGAAAAGAAAGAAAAGAAAGAAAAGAAAGAAAAGAAAGAAAAGAAAGAAAAGAAAGAAAAGAAAGAAAAGAAAGAAAAGAATATTGTAGATATCTGACAGTCGCTAGTCGTTAAGTAGTCAGTAGCCCGAAATTCTGATAGCCATTCTCACTAAGGGGCTTTGTATTGCTTGTATTAACTGGGTTGTGGAGGTCAGATAGGCAGTCACTCCATGTAAAATACTGGTATTAAACTGCTTTTAATAAAACTGGAAGTCGACCCCAACATAATTAGGAAATAGACAGATGATGTATTAATAGTTCTTTTCGCAATTTTCGGTCATGACAGAAAAACTGATCTTCCCTCACTTTTATCGCCCGATCTGATAGCAATACGACACAACCGGAGAGAGAGAGAGAGACAATACCACGTAGTAAGGGCCCAGATTAAACTAATAAAGTAACTGCAATATTTAAAAAAAAATGGTTGCCTTTGCTTCAAACCCAGATTCTGCTTTAAAAAATAAAATATTTGTCGTATTTCTTGGCTGTTTGCATAGTTATTTATTTGAAAAACATTATTTGAACTAAACTTTTGGTTGAACCATTTGATATATTGTCTCAGTGTAAGCCAAAAGCCTCTCCCATATTCCTTCTACGCTAGAACAGAAAATTCGCATACATTGACATCTACCAACCCGCACTGCAGGGCTATTGCGTATCTTTTTAAATGTCAGTGGCTATCATAGTGTTCATCGATTAACTGTCAAATGGTTCCATTTTGTACCAAACCATAACCAATTGACAGTTAATTGATGGACACTATGATAGCCACTGACACCCCTGTTGGACTTTCGTGGTGCATAACCCAATCATCATCTTCCTCCCTTTGTCCCAATCTACTTGTGGTCGGCGCAATAGGGTTTCTTCTTCCACTCTCCTCTGTTCTGAGGAGAGTGAAAGTTACGACATCATTCACACCTTCCTCTTTCATATCATACGTCACCCTCTCATAGAGAGAAGGCCAGGAGACCTGTGTCCCAGCTATGGGAACATTATAGGCTGACCATAAAGGATGAGGATATAAAACAAGCGCCATTAAATTCAATAATTTATTATGAAACATATTAGATATTTTTAACGTAGCTCGAAGAAGCTTGTACGTCTTTATTCATTTAAAGTAGACAATAGCCATATTATTTGGATGGCTAGTTCTTTCTAAAATCGCAGATATTGGTATGGAGAAACATAGACATGAAAGCCGGACCCTGGGTCTCCCAGACCTCTTGCATAGTTACGGCAAGGAAATCAAGCCAAACTGTAACAGACTTGCTGAAATCAGGATCTGTGAAAATTAAAAATTAATGTATATCGTATTTATATGAAAATATAATTATTATCTATTGGAAAGGAGATAAAGAAATAATAAATTTTATTCAAAAGTTAAAATTGGTAAAATACAATATTATAAATCTTAGAAATAATGTAGGTATAACAAATTTTCGATGCCTGTGAGGATAAACCTGCATCACAGGCGATATGGGTTCTAATACTATTACTATTTGGACAACAGATTTCTAATCTATAGTTAATTTCTTTTACTGTTGGCTTTTATAATAATAATAAATCCATTTATTTCAGAAACACTGTCCATATGCATACACGCGAAATCAAAATAATTATTAAAAGAATACACCTCGTTACGACCAATGGACGACCAATTAATGAATATCCTTGATAGAGGGATTAGAGTTTTACGAAAATTGGCTGAAACTACAATATCATAATTACAGGTCTCAGTATTTCTCTCCCCAGATTTGTGGCTTAGTCTTACAGCGGTCAAAAAGGAGTCAAAGGTCATTTCTGGTAACTTTTCGGTCACATTTTGTATATGTTGTATAATTATCTATTTCATGCGACTTTTATAAGAAGAAAAATAGGTGTTCAAACCAGTAGGAAACTATTTAAGAAAAGAGAATTCTTAGGTTTTACCTTTTTCACTCCTTACGGCGGGTCCCAGCGTATAAAGAGGATTTGCATCAGGTACATACGTAAATACGTGGCTTTTAGAAAACTGTAGGTCCTTGATATTAGGGATTGTCAAAGTAAAGGATAAACCATCTGTAAAAGTAATAACTTTTCATTACGAGATTTTTCATTAAGATAGAAAAGGTCGCTACCGCATCGAGTTACCGAAAACGGTATTTTAAACCATAAAATGTTGCTCGGTAAGTTCAAAATAGAATGAAAAAAATTGACAGTAGTGGTAAGTTGATGCGCTAGCGACTGTACTAGGCTTACGTTGGAACTATTGAGGATATACTAAGTAAAGATCAAAATTAGCGTGTCTTTCTTTCGCAGGCCTAAGCAGCTTCTATATATTTCACTGCTATCCATAATCATCTGTTTCAAAATACTCTCTTAATTTTGTGTACCTTTATAGTCCGTTCACACCGACCGGCTCGGAGAGGAGAGCAGCTTTTTATCACGTTCAAAACAAAGCTTTGAATGATTGTAACAAGGTTTATTTTTACATGCCACTTCTTTTATTGTTGAGAGCAAACCTATCGCGTTTAGTATGAAATAACGCCGGCCGATGCTCTTCAAGCCAGTCTTTGTGAACGGACCCTTCATCATCTAATGCCCACTCAAGGATATGACGTTGGTCCAAAACACAACCATTCGATTCGATGCCTTACAATCACCCTATGGTCGTTCCAAATGGGTTTGGCAAAAAAATAAAATTGTTCAGTCAAGCTGGTCCACATTCAAAATAACTGGAAGTCCCAGCAGTGGGGTGATGCAGGCTAACAGTATGAGTAACAAGGGTTTCTTACAATATTCAATGATGGAGTAATCTGTTACTTCGACGTTCTCCTTTCCTTTACGATGGCATATTGTTCTGGCTCCAGGAGATGCTACCACGATTCTGTCGAACACCACTTCTAGAACTAATTTGTTAGTGACCTTGTTTTGGCTGAAACAGAACAATTATTATAAGTATTTCATCAAAAAAATCGAATTAGTCCGTCAGATAGATTTCCAAAAAATAATGGACACATATTTTTTCCTTTTTTCAAGTAAACAAAAGATGAAGACGATACAATGCTTCGAAAAGTCGTGTCAAGTCGTGTGACGTCACAGACATAGTACGTTTTTTACCCAGAAAGTGACGTCACAAGCCCCTCCATTAGATATTTTTGGTGAAATACCCTATTACAATGTTATAGAAATTTAATAACAAGGGAGGTTCTACGAGACAGAATATCATGCCTGTATTCCCCGAAGAGTTAGGTAGAGGTGTACCTACTTAATAATGGACTCACATTTCGCTAGTTATATCTAAGCATGAATCAGACTATAATGTTCCTACTACTGGGACACAGGCTTCCTCTCCAAGAGAGGCCATGGGCTATAGTCCAACTTTCTAACACACGGGCCCAGTGCGGGTTGATAGGTATCATAATATGTGTTCAAGTTTTTTGTTCTAGAACAACCCGAGTTCCTCACGATGTTGTTGTTCACCGATTTTAGTATCTTGTTGCGACAGCGACATCTATCTCAACACATGCGAACTAAATTGGCAAATCCTACATCGCGCTATCAACTTTATCCGCGATATTACCCTACATAGAAAAAATACCGACTTACATAATATGTCGGGCAGTTAGCCCACCAAACACAACACCCGTCTGGTTGGAGGATCCTCCGTTTTCTACGGGGGATGAGGAACTTTACACCCTGTTCCTCATACCCCCCAAACTCTTATGTAACATCAAAATACTTACTAGAAATTGTTAATCTTCCATTCATTAAGGCCTTTAACTTGAGCATTCAGCAGTGAAAACGTTAGATTAGCTTGTGGTATAGGCAGGTCCAGACGTTCCACCATATAAGGGTCCTGTGCTGGTCCTGCTACGGGCTTGCATTTGGAGTTCTGGGCGAAGACACGGCGGATGCAGGCCAGGTCGTCGAGAAGGCATGGTTGGTTGATGGCGTTTGGGTGGTAACTGTGGGGTTCATGGTCTGTAAGGAGAATATAGGGACAAAACAGAATTGAACTCATCACATCATTGATATTGTTTGTAAAATATTTGTTCTGTTTAGCGTGCAAATCATATACCTTTAGTTTCTTTTATTTTTTTATCTCATATATCATAATAATTGTAGTACTTTAGTTTTCAAACACTGTTTATTTTATTTTCTTATTTATATACCTCTATACTTAATATTAATACTGTCTTGACTTTCGTACGTTTTTTTTCACGGGTGACCACTGAAAACCAGCGCTGTGCTGTGGGTCCCCATAGCACAGCACCATGCTGAGTGGTAACCTACTTGTCGCAGTCACGACGTGCAACTTTCGTTTTATTTCCTTTCTTGTATTTTTTTTTGTATTTGTTATTTGTTGTGTGTGTACCTATTGCTTTTTTATTTTATTATTGTATGCTCGTCATGTTTCTGCGACAAATAAATAGATTTTTCTTTCTTTCTATAATGTGGAATTTAGTAGAGTAAAAGCGACCAATTCTATGCTTGTAAAGGTTTGTTAGAAACACTGGTTTTGGTGTTATTGTTAATCAATATGTTTAATTAGACTGCCGTGTTGGTCTAGTAGTCGCAAGCGCGACTGCTGAGCATGAGGTCGTGTAATCGATTCCCAGCTCGGGCAAGTACCCCTACGCAAAAAAATTAGTTGGGATGACTTTTTTTTGTGGGGTCAAAAATCACTTTTTACGGTAAAACTCAATGTTGCACTCTTAAAACATTGTGCTAGTGGATGCTTTGAATAATAAACGGGTCACGGAGGTAATTTCAGTAAAGTTATAACCTGAGAAACTAGTATTAACAAAAAAAGCTGTGAAAATTTGGAACTTTGATCCCCAATATCTCCGTAACTAGGGGGTTCCCTGTTATGGTCTAGAACAAAAAAATAATCGCAGTGGTGGGGAGAACAAGTGCCCTTCGTTTGCGTTAAGGGTACTTTTACACCCTATATTTGTAATAAAAAAATCACGTAGATGAAGGTCGCGAGAAACATCTAGTTTACAAATAAAATATCAATGCCTGCTTACCATCATGTTTTTTGACATTAGCGCGGTACACTCCGTCTTTGTAACCTTTCCAGTAATTTTTAGGGTCATAACTATCTTCAAAAGATAAACAAATATTAAACAAAAGAAGCAAACAAAATACTGTCTTCATTTTAAAACTTCAGTGTTACGAGTATCAGTGATTGAAAAGTTTCTGTTTCGAACGTAACAAATTCATCAATGATTGCGTGATATCAAAAGGAAATCAAACATTATGATAATTTATTTAAAGAGGTAATTGTAAGGAGATCGTTAAGCTATAAATATAGCTCTATTTGCTTCTAGAATGACTAGTTATTAACACGTTGAGTATGATTTATGACTGTTTGGTAATAAATGAGCATACAAAATGAAGAGGTAATAGTATAATACTTTGGCAGTTGTTTTTTAAAGAATTTATAATAACCGCCAAACGGTTTGTCTCCACTGATCGCGGTATTAGATTGAGCCCCGTCGGGGCTGTGGGTTGTTCAAAAGAGATACCGCGGCCTCGGCACAAGGGCTAAGCAGGAACATGGGTGGTTTTTAGTCAGTAGAAGTCTGACACTCCCTTCCGCTCTGCCCAAGAGCGGGCGAGGTTATTTGATGATATTCCACCCGCCAAAAAAAAAAAAGATTGAGCCACGGATCACTGCGAGTTGTACCCACTGACATGATCCGTTTCTCTCAAAAATTTAATTAATAGTAAATAAAATATTATTGGTATGATACCCATCATACTGATAACTTCCAAAGTCTATTTTATTTTATTTTATTTATTAGGGACAAAAAAACAGTTACATGTTAAGTTTAACAATTATGAATCGTTGCACAAATAGGTAAACATATAACCCACACCATTGTCCACGGATTAATAAGTCCGGCCTACTACTGAGAAAGTCCTAAAGGAAAAACCCCAATAGCACTTTTTGAGCCAGGAGTCGAGCCTAGGATACAGCAGTCGCGCTTGCGACCACGAGACAAACGGAACAGTATGCGCTGATGATGTCGTATACCACAGATTTTACAGAAATCAAGTCGAGTCGATGTTTTTTTTTTGGGGGGGTGGGAAATCATCAAATAACCCCTCCCGCTCTGGGGAGAGCGAAAGGGAGTGTCAGACTTCTACTGACTAAAAACCACCCATGTTCCTTCTTAGCCCTTGCGCCGAGACCGCGGTATCTCTTTCGAACAACCCGCAGCCCCGACGGGACCCGCAGCCCCGACGGGACCCGCAGCCCCGACGGGACTCGCAGCCCCGACGGGACCCGTTTCCCCCGTGCCTCAAAAATACTGTTAAGTCGTAATTGGTATCTGCTATCAATTGTAAATCTTTGGCAGTCGTTACAGGAGGTCAGTGGCCTGAACATCTGACAGAAAAGTTTACCAAGGGGTATCGTATTACACAGTACTATAGGGTTGTGGAGATCAGATAGGCAGTCGTTCTATGTAAAATATGGTATTCAGCTGCATCCGGCTAGACTGGAAGCTGACTCCAACATATATTTTTTTAATAAAATATTGGCCCACACTAGGAATTTCTCCTGTATCGTGGGTGCGTTAACAAACACTTAAAATCACATACACAAACACCCAGACCCGGAACAACTCTCTGTAGGCCATACAAATATTTGTTCAGTGCGGGGATCGAACTCGTGACACGCAACACAGTAGTGTAATCGTTTAGCCACTGCGCCAATCTTGTCGTCGATAGTTGAGAAAAGGGTTCACAGATGATGATTTTTTAACATCAAATGGCTTAAAATAATTGGATAATATACACTCACAATAAATAAAACATAGAGCTTATAAAGTGAATGATTTATTTATTACAAAAGTATACAAAATTCCGTGACCCAACCACTCCGAAACATATATGATGATGAAGAATAGATTTGGGATGCTTGTTTTTAAAATCTTGATACCTCCCGAAGATAATAATATTGAAACTCACAAAGTGAACAAAACAAGAATAAAAATCGCTAAGTTTAACTTCACCACACCAGACTGCATTTGTAACGCTAGTAGTTAAAAACGCAAATGCTGCTTCTGAAGAACGCGCCAAAGAACACAGGCCCCTGAGTCACAAAAGCCTCCTGAAGGGATAAGGGGACCTTGAGCTCGAGTTCAGCTACAGCCTTTTGGAAACCAGGATCTGCAAAAAAAAGACGTTTTGGCACTGGAGACTGCCGCGGTAAAGCTATTGCATAGCATTTTTTATCAACTTATGCAATTATAATTATTTATTTATTTTATTAATGCAGTACTTTTTTTCTTTGTTTTTTTTTCTTTGATAATAATTCAAGTTACACTTTGAGCGTGGTGACCGATAAAAAAATTTTTTTTTTTTCTTTTATTAAATAAATGAGTGTTACGGTTTTTTCGTTACGGAATTTCTGGATTCGGTCCCCACGCTCAAGGCCCGCGATAGAAGCTATACAATAGCTTAAAAAAAATAGTCTTCTTCTTTGCGTCACTGACTATGATTCCCACAAGTAGTTCATCATCAGCCTATAATGTTCTCACTGCAGGGACTCGGGCCTCTTCTCTAGGAGAGGGATGGGCTATTATCTACCACACGGGCCCAGTGCGGTTGGCAGATGTCACATGTCTTTGAATTTTTTGGTTCTAAAATATTTCCTCACGATGTTTTCCTTATGTAGTTATTTTATTAAATTAAATTTGTTTCGGCCAGAACTCCGCGACATCGAAAGCATAGTCGGCATTGGTAGTCCAATACCGACGATGCATTCGATGTCTTTAAGAGACCTAGTCAGAACAGAGACAGGTCTCTTAAAGAAGATGGAGTTGCACAAAGAGCAGGTCAAGTGGTGCACCAAGGTCTAGTGGCGGGTCACGCCCACCTCCATAAAAAACATTGAAGGAGGAAACGAGTCAGGAGTGTAGACTATGTTTTGCCAAGCGCAGCGTTAGTCGCCCTCCACTTAGAAAGCCTGACGACCTTACGAAGGAGGCCGAGTGACACTGGATGAGAAGGTGGAGACCAGTATGTCTTATAAACACCATCCCGAAGGATCAGTTTCCAATAAGCAGAAAAATCCTCGTGCAGTCTCGTGGAAATGACAAGTACATTCATGTTCAATGAAACAATTTTTTCCTAGTAACTTTTCTTCTCATCTTACCTTTACTGCTGTATGTTGCAGGTCCAAGTGTGTATTTAGGATAAGGATTATTTATATACGTGTACACGTGACCTCTAGATAACTGCAAGTCTTTAACCTGAGGGATTGTCAGAGTGAAGGATACATCATCTGCAAAAAAAAAATACAAATATTTTACGTTCAACTCATTTCAAAAATCTCAGCCTGTCAACATAAGGAAACTGCCCACGGACCATACAATGACCGTGCTATGAACGTACTGGGCACGGAAAAAACATAAAATATTTACTATAACGTGTCCTCAGCGAATCTTACCATTTATAAACGGTGTCAGAACGTGGTCTATTTTTGTCTGACACATTCATAACACGATCATGATGAATAATCATGGTAAATATAATAATAATAATCTTTTTATTTCGGGCAACTAAGGCCTATAGGTAAAATACACAATAATAACAAAATAATACATATAAAACACGTCAACAATATGCTACGGTGTACACTGCACAAGGCAGACAACTCAGAGCAAAAAATCAGTGCAATTTACGCAGCTTACACTTGACTTAGACCCGGACTCCATCAAAGCGGAGCAGAGCGGAGAGGAAATGTGCCAAATTCGACCAATCACAGGAAGGGTTAAGTCATAATTCTCATAATCATTTGTCCAATTTAATTGGGGTCGGTGCAACATGTTTGTGTATTCTTCCATACTTCTCTATTTTGCGTCAAAAAAAAAACCACCATCTCCGTCATCACCATCTCATCATCATGATCTCATGGTATCTGGTTATACACCAGATACAAATCTTAAATAATGTGATTGGATGATTTCCGCACGTCTCCTCTCCATTCCACTCGTTTCCGCTTTGGTGGAGTCCGAACCTTAGACCGAGTTCTTAAAATATGATTTTGTTACCATATTCAATGAAGGTGAAGTCTGCGACTACAATTGGTTCCTTCCCTTTGCGATGATATTTTAATATGGCTTCTGGACAATTCACCACAATTTTGTCAAAGACGACTTCCAGCACTAATTTATCTGTAGCCTTGTTTATGCTGAAACAGAAATCAATTTAGTTTTAAGTTACTAAAACTTCATTAGACTCTTTAAAGTCTCTAGAGTTTGCAAAAGTTGAACTTTGCAACCTTTAGTGGTCATCGTTTAGTAGAGTTGATAAGAGGTCTATGCACTATGCAGTAATTAATTTTTTTCTCAAATATGTGTCGTCATCTCCGTATTGAGTTTTTCTTCATAATTAGAATCATACACACAACCCATAGCTTTAGCATTTGGTTTGTTTCTATCACGAACATGCGTTCTGTACGCTTTGTCTACACTGACGCAAATTCCACGCGGGATGCGAAATATACTGTGCGCTTCTATTGTTTTAATGATCAGGAATTCACGCGACTATTCGCGCCAGATTTAACACCTTCATACAAATTAGTTCACACATTCGATGTGTACGAATTTTGTGCTGTATTTCGCCCGGGATTCCCTTTGGTTTAACCAGAGCTTTCTGTTATTAACTAGAATCAAGAATGAAAACATCCACAAGAAATCCAAGGTTACCTAATAATTGCCAAACTTAAGTGCAAGTGGGCATTTTGCTCGCAGAACAGATAGCCTATGGGGTTGAAAAGTTCTGGAGCGGTGATCGCGAAACAGGAAATGTTGCATTGGATGGCCTCCCACTAGGTGGATCGATGGAGAACTTGGTAAAGGTTGCGAAGATCCGATGGATGAGAGACGCACGGGACCAGTCAATGTGGTGACACTTGGGCGAGGCCTATGTTAAGCAGTGGATGTCGTTCGGCTGAAATGATGATTAAAAATTGGAATACTTACTAAAACTCTTCAATTTTCCATTTGTTAAGGCCTTTAATTTGCGGTTTGACCAGTTCATACGTCAGATTTGCATGAGGAATATGTATATTGGGCAGTAGATGAAGTACATAAGGATCTGGCACTGGTCCTTCAGCTACCAAACATTGAGAATAGTGACCGAAGAATCCTCGGATGCAGTTTATATCCTTGAAAGAGCATGGTCTGATGATGAAGTCTTTTTCTTTGTCATCGAACTTATCTATAAAATATATGAATTTAAGAGTAACATAACTTTTATACTATTAAATAAACTTACAAGAAACTATGAAAGGGCACCAAAAACTGCTCCTCAATGCTGTCAGCCGGTATTATGCCTAAGAGACTGACGGCATTGCCACGTTGTATGACAACACTTAGCCTTTTTTTTTTTTGGCGTGTGGAAAATCATCAAATAACCCCTCCCGCTCTTGGGCAGAGCGAAAGGGAGAGACAGACTTTTACTGACTATAAACCACCCATGTTCCTTCTTAGCCCTTCATGTCGAGGCCGCGGTATCGCGGAACCCGCAGCCCCGACGGGACCCGCAGCCTCTGGCCACGGTAGAAACCAGCTCTTGTGTGACGGGTAGCATCAACTTAAGAGTAAGTAAATTACCATCTTTTTGGTATGCATCATCGCTGTCACGCCGAAAATCCTGAGACCCATCACTTTGTTCAGCAAAGCTACTGAAATTGAACAAGAGAAAAACACAAAAGAAGGTCTTCATGTTTGAACTGATTTCTTACTAAACCACACTGCACTGGACTTCTTTTTTACACCACACTTTTATTAATTAGTAGTAAACACTTTGCTAATTGTATGAGGGCTGCAATAAGAACCAGATAATGCATGAATAATAAGTAAATTTAAAGCTACGTACTAATGAATCATAGATCGCATGATTTTAAAAGGAAGCCATAAATTATATACATGAACTGAAGTTCTCAAACAAAGACAAGTTACATGATTAGGTTTAAATTTGAATAATTGCATTAATAAAGCAATTATTCAAATTTAAGCCTAATTAATAACAAGAATAAGAACTAATTTGCGTACAATTTAACTGAACATGAATGATCGATTAACAGAATAACTAGCCTAGATATATTGCTAGATTAATTTGGGATTCAAGGTAATGCTGTGTTAGACAAGGTCAAGGTCAGTCCGCGGATGAGTGTTGCGCGAAGTTCTAATTCTAATTTTCACTGCCACCATTACGTCTAACAGGGAAGAATGGAAAAAGAAAACGTGTTGCGCCGACCCCAAATAGAATGGGATAAGGGCAGGAAGATGATGATGATGACCCGAAATTCTGACAACCAGTATTACGAAGGGGTATCGTATTACTCAGTGTTAACTGGATTGTGGAAGTCAGTTAGGCGGTCACTCCGTATAAAATACTAATATTCAGTGGTATCCTCATAGACTGGAAGCCAACCCAGACAAAAAAATACTTTTTAACAAAAAATTAAACCGACTTCAAAAACACAAAAATGTGTAAAAAACACTAAAGGTGACTTTTATTTGTTTGATTTGGTTATTTTGCCACCGACTTCAGAAGCTGATTTTTCTTCTGAAGTTTATAGTTTTAGTTGTAATATCCCATACAAATATTTCCTTTGCATTTATTTAACAATACAACAACAATACATGTGGCTTTCCCCGACAATTTTTTGAAATTTCTTGTAATTTGTTTTGTTGTTGAACCTGATAGCCAGAAAGAATGCAACTATTGGTCCATAGGTACATAATAATTTTGATAACAAAAAAATTTCAACTACCGTTGAGGAGTTGTACCTTCCACCATCAGCGCATTCACTTCATTTAGAAAATGTATGGGAAACGTAATAATTGCCTATAAAATTAGAGGTTTGCCCTCGATTTCCCTGGGATCCCATCATTAGATCCTGATTTGGTGACAATGGGGCTACCTCGAGAGTATACTTTTTCGAACACAATAAATAATTTTGAAAATCGCTCAACAATTGACGGAGACGTCGGTGAACATACGTAGAAAAACATACGATTGAAGAACCTCCTCCTTTTTGGAAGTCGGTTAAGAAGGAAAGTCTAGGCAGATGCTGGCCTACTTCACTAAGCAATAATGAAGTAGGCCAGATTATGGACTCATACTCATGTAACAAAAACCAACCAACCAACGTCCATGACGCAAGAAAAACCTACGATTGATTTAAATACAGAATTTAAAGTAAATAACGCGATTGCACTGAAACAATCGAAATAATCAGTTAAATATTTACATGATAACCTTTAAATGTTCACGCGAACATTGAAAAGGCAATAAAACAACATAACAGTGTGTAATATCCGTTCTTATTTGTTTAAAAATCAAGATTTTCTTGTGCCTGCTTTTGATTAAAATTTGTTCCTGTGCTGACAGCGAATCATCATCTGCCTAGCCTTTTCCCAACTATGTTGGGGTCGGCTTCCAGTCTAACCGGATGCAGCTGAATACCAGTATTTTACATGGAGCGACTGCCTATCTGACCTCCACAACCCAGTTAATACTAGGTAATACGATACTCTTTGGTAAGACTGGATGTCAGAATTTCAGGTTACTGACTACCTGTAACGACTGCCAAAGATCTATATATGGCAGCCGGGACCAACAGCTTAACGTGCTTTCCGAGGCACGGAGGAAACTCGGTATGTCGGGCGGTCACCCATCCACAGACCGACCTAGGCAAGCACAGCTTTACCTGAAGATCGACCAGAGTGGCAGTTCTTATTAAGCCACCAGCTCTGACAGCTGACAGCGAATAACAGTCAAATAATTACTGGAGAGGAAGTGCCTATGATGACGGAAACTAAATTACTACAAGCGTTTGAATTGACATTTAATAATTTAAATAATCAACTTTCACCATTTAATTTTGTGAACTGATTTAAGGTTAGATTTTAGTCCCGGTAGTAATTTGTGGATCTTTGACAGATGTTACTGGTAGTAAGTAGCTCGAAAGTTAGACAACTAGTATAAATAAGGGGTATCGTATTACTTAATTAATGGGTTCTGAAAATCAAACAAGTAGTCGCTTCATGTAAAATTGTAGTATTCATCCGGTAAGACTGGAAACCGATCACATTGAATTTGGGAAAAGGTTATGCAGATAATGAACTCATATACTCCCGTAACAAAATCTTTCTCAACGAACCAACCAACCAACGTTCATGAAAGGAACAAATAGAACCTACGATTGATTTAAATACAGAATTTAAAGTTAATTACGTGATTGCACTGAAACAATTAAAATAATCAGTCAAATATTTACATGATAACCTTTAAATGTTCACGCGAACATTGAAAAGGCTATAAAACAACTAAACAAAAATAACATCCGTTTGTATTAGTTAAAAATGAAGATTTTCTTGTGCCTGCTTTTGATTAAAATTTGTTCCTGTGCTGACAGCGAACAGCAGTCTAACAATTACTGGAAAGGAATTGCCTATGATGACGCAAACTATGGTAAGAGAACGCGTCGCATTTCAAAATTGTTTAAAATCGAACAAACAACAACCGAACAAGCTATTTGGTATGTATTAAACACGCAAAAATCTAGTAAACCGACAATATTGATAGCAAATTTCTTGGCCCACCAAGCACAACTCCTGTGGGGCCTATCTGGTCAGACCAAACTCATTTTTCTATAGAGAAAGAAAAGAAAGAAAGAAAGAAAAATATTAGGAGGATGGTCGACCTAATGCCCTGTTCCTCAAACTAATGCAAATGCCTCGTTTACTAGGTTATCAACAACGTGGACCAATTGAACGTCCATGTTCCCTCCAAGACCTGAACTGCATCAAGCAGTACTTTGCCTACAACTCTCGTTGCTCGCCAGTCCGTGGACCAGGTCCAGATGCTCAGAGGATTATGGTCAAACCAACGTCTGTGCCTCATGTTAACATGACCATCGTATTGTATGACTGTGAGGTTAAAGGGTTCAACGATTTTAAGATTAACGAGTTTTAGTAAGTCATATTTTTTTTATTATCTTTGTGGGTGGCTGGTAACAGCTGGATGAGGGTAGCCGAAGATCAAGTGGAGTGACGTGCAATTGTGTGGTGAGGCCTCTGTTCAGAAGGGCACTGCTGAAGGCTGGTGATTACGATGATGATGTACAGCTTTCACACCCTTACTGGTGGCCGGTGCTTTACGAAAATCTTTTGATATTTTCGAAGTCCTCCAAATTCTTAATCTATGACTTCAATGTAATAAGAGAATCATAAAATCATTTTCACCTGAATTTGGTGGCTAATTTCATTTTACCTTGAATATACCTTCATCTTCATCCTAGAGAAGTATGGAAGAAGATGATATGTTGCACCGAGCCCAAATAAATTGGGATAAGGGCAGGAGAATGATGTTGAAATCTTCATCTTCATGTTTCAGCATAAACAAATATACTGATAAACTGGTGTTAGAAGTGGAATTTCGCAAAATTTTCGTGTATGCAGATTACTCCGTCATTACATTCCACCGCAAAGGGAAAGAACCCATAGAGCTAACAGACTACGCGTTTATAGAATACAGTAAGTAATATTGTCATAACCGTTGATTTCTGCGTAGTTGCGATACCTAAAAAGTCTCATAATTTAGTATCTAGAGGTTGTTGGGAATATCGATGCGAATTCTTAAATTCAATACATGGTTATTCATGGCTTTTCTCTACATTTTGACTGAGGTATTGTACATTTATTTGGAAAAAGCTGGTGTTTTCTAAAGACCATTTAATCTGTCATTTTAATTGAAGTCCATGCAACAGGCGTACGTTGAGATGCCTCTCATTGTTGTAATATCATCACAACTCATTAATTTCAATTTATTATTTTCTAGGAGACCTATCGCTCACCCTAATAGCTCCTAACATCAGAGACATCAAGCTATCTGAGGGTTATGTCTACTCCTACATAAATGATATTTCCAGGGTAGGCCTTGGTCCTAACTACACAGAAAGTAAAGGTAAGTCGTCTTTTCCCTTTTTTTTTTTGGGGGGGTGGGAAATCATCAAATAACCCCTCCCGCTCTTGGATAGAGCGAAAGCGAGTGTCAGACTTCTACTGACTCAAAACCACCCATGTTCCTTCTTAGCCCTTCATGTCGAGGCCGCGGTATCTCTTGCGAACAACCCGCAGCCCCGACGGGGTCGTCTTTTCCCTTACATAACATAACATCGCACCTGAAATCTTGAAGGATTAAGCAAAGGTGTACCTTATAGTACATCTACATTTTACCAGTTATGTTTAAGTATATTGCAGTCAACCGGGTCAAAATCAGACTCGGTAGGTGTTACTGAGAAAATCATGATGGAAACCACAATAACAATTTGCCAGACCCGGAAATTGAACCCTGGACCTCATACTCAGTAGTAGCGATGTACTAAACCACCTTCTAGTCAGATAAATAGTAACGTGAAAGTAAGCCAAGTCAAAAGGCCTGACATCAGGTATTGCCGTAAAAAAAGAAAGAATAAAACGTGAAATTATATCCTTTTGTTTTACAGACCCTCAAGTACAACTGGCGATAACGCGTTTGATTGAGAGACTAGGACTCAGTGTGCAAGAAACCTTTATTACCGAGGGCCCTATATTATTGTCCACATTCTTACAGAACTCAATCTGCAGTTACTAAACACAGAAGAATAAAATAATGTCGTAGCTTATGATGAAATAAAATATTCTGATTGGTATATTTTGTCTATTTTCTTGTAAATTTTTATCTATTGTTGTATTTATGGATATGGATATTTAAAAATAACATCACGCCTGTAAACCTTTACGGGTAAGGCCAGGTACCCATTAGTACACTCACATTCAGCCAGTTTTTTTAAGACCCATGTAATACGGATAAAACTTTGGTGTCGAATTATTGACCGATCTCTCTACTTCCTAGTCTTTCAAATAGACCTAGCAAAAGCCTTCGACACCGTCTCTATGCCCCTCCTCCTGAACAAACTCGATGCCTTAGGAACTCGAGTAATACATCTCCAACTTTTTTAAGATTACTTGACAAACCGGAAACAGGTTATAAAAATTGCTCAACGAACCAACCAACCAACGTCCATGAAAGGAACAAGTAGAACATACGTTTGATTTAAATACAGAATTTAAAGTTAATTATTTTACGTGATTGCACTGAAACGATCAAAATAATCAGTCAAATATTTACATGATAACCTTTAAATGTTCACGCGAACATTGAAAAGGCTATAAAACAACAAAACAATATTAATATCTGTTTGTATAAGTTAAAAATGAAGATTTTCTTGTGTCTGCTTTTGATTAAAATTTGTTCCTGTGCTGACAGCGAACAACAGTCAAACAATTACTGGAGAGGAATTGCCTATGATGACGGAAACTATGGTAAGAGATCGCGCCGCATTTCAAAATAGTACAAAATCGAATAAGCAACAATCGAACAAGCAACAACCGAACAAGCAGTCGCACAAGCTATTTGGTATATACGAAAAGTCTTTATAATTCTAGTACACTGACAATATTAGTCGCAATTTATTTAAGCGGCTAATGTCAAACGCTGTATCGTTTGACATTAGTCTCGAAATGTATCTGTGTTTTCTTAAAAGTAAATGCAAGCGACCGTAACATAAATTAATAGAAACCACACTGTGTGACGACGTATCGCAGTTATTAATAGATTCATCTCTTGATATAGTCTCAACAAACCATAGTTTGTTGGTTGGTCACTCTTGGCCTTGGTATATCGCCTTTCGGATGTCGTGGAGGGAGTTTACACTTCACTCCCCCGTTGACTTGCGAAGTCCCACAGACGCGGGCTGGCACTTGCTGGAGATTGTGGAAGGCGCACTAGTTCCTATGATCCAGATGCAAGTGTGAGAAGGGAACATCGAGCCCTATCTGGTCCGAGGATATTTATTTTTCAATAGTATACGACCAACTTATGCCCTGCTCTTCAAACTCATGCACATGCCTCTTTTACTAGGTTATCAACAACGTGGACCAATTAAACGTCCCTGTTCCCTCCAAGACCTGAACTGCATCAAGCAGTACTTTGCCCACAACTCTCGTTGCTCGCCAGTCCGTGGACCGGGTCCAGATGCTCAGAGGATTAAGTTCATACCGTTTTCGGTGCCTAATATTAACATCACCTTCGTTTTGTATGACAGTGAGGTTAAAGGGTTCAACGATTTTAAGATTAACGAGTTTTAGTGAGTATTTAGATTATTTTTTAATTACTTGTTTGCAGCCTTAGTGAGTGGCTTGTGGCTGCTGGACGAGGGCTACCGAGAACCAAGTGGAAGCGCTTTCAATTGGAGATAGTTATGTCCAGCAGAGGACTGCTGAATGTTGTTGATTATGATGTTGATGTACAGCCTTAAGACCCTTCATCATCATCATCAGCCAGAAGAAATTCAATGATGGTCAATTGCCTCTCCCATATAACGCCATTACGAACGACAACCAGCCGCTTCAGACCCTTAGTACTATAGCAAGGCCGGTGCTTTAAAACTTTACGAAAATCTCTTTGATCTTTTCGTAGTCCTGCAAATTCATACTCTATGTTTTCAATGTAAACTCCTGCTAACCTTAAAAATAATCATAGAATCATTTTCTTTTTTTATATTATCATATTTAGATATGAGAGTCACCAGAATTGTTTTAGATTATTTCATTATAACTTGAATACACCTTCATTTCAGCATAAACAAACATACTGATAAAATGGTATTGGAAGTGGAATTTCGTAAGCTATTAGTGTATGCTCCTAACACCGTCATTACATTCCACCGCAAAGGGAAAGAACCCATAGTGATTGCGGACTACGCGTATATAGAATACAGTAAGTAATAATTGACATAACTGTTTTTTTACCCACGATGGAATGGAAAAGGTAAATGCGTTTGTTCTTGCGAATCTTCTCATTTATCTCAAAAATGGTTTGACAGAAATATATGCGGTTTTCTGTAATGAAATTATAATTTACCGCTGGGGAGTGGCTACAGTAATCATTTTTCGCATATAAAATTACTATCAAATATACTATAATATATATCTTCAAAACAGTTGACTGTTTCAGTTGTAGTTATTTTGTAATAGTTTTGCTGTTCATCTGCAATAGTTTTTAGACAAGTGTTATGGTATTAACCCGCCAGGGCGCGCCACTGTTAATATTTTTCAGTGTATTTCTTGAACGGTATGACTGTTTTTGATGTGGCGTTCTGTAATTAGTATTGTATAGGTTGTAAAAAACATCGAAGCGTAACCTTAATAACCTTTTTTAAAGAGAGTTTCAGACTTCTACTGACTAAAAACCACCCATGTTCCTTCTTAGTCCTTTATGTCGAAGCCACGGTATCTCTTGCGGACCACCCGCAGCCCCGACGGGAACCTTAATAACCTGAATTCATGTCATTCCATAAATTATAAATCAAGAAAAGCTTTTACACACATTTTTGCCAAGGTATTGCACATTTATATTATTTTGATGAATCAGCTAATGTTTTCTTTTTACGTTTAGTCTACACTTTTAAGCTGAAGTCATGGTAACAGCTGGTGCATTGAAATACCTGACACCGTGTATATTTATGGTCCTTCACAAATAGCATAACATCACGCCTGTTATGCCCAAAGGGTTAGGCAGAGGTGTTCCTAATAAGGCCCGTATGATGTCGGACGTAAAGAATAGCACCATTCCATATCTTCACGTGGGTGTCGTAAGAGGCGACTTAGAGAAGTCTCTAAGTCGCCTCTTACCAGAGAATGGGCAGCAGCGTTCTCTGTGCCTTCGTAACAACCATACTGCGATCGCCAACCCGCCTGCCGCGTGGCGATTATGGCTAATCTCCCCTTCTGGGGGAGGCCTAAGTCCAGCAGTGAAACTTTTATGGCTGAAATGATGATGTACCTAATAATAGTATAGGTACTCACATTTCGCCAGTTGTGTTTAAGTCCCATGACGAGCCTGTTGCCATCAACCGGGTACAAATCCAGACTCATGGTTGCTACTGAGGAATTCCTGATGAACCCATTATCAGTTTATGAATTAAGGAAGGAATCCAACCAAACTCAAAGCTATGACCATGCAATATATTTTCTTTATTTTAATTTATTCCTTTCTAGAAGACCTATCGCTCACTCTAATAGTTCCTCACGTCAGAGACATAAAACTATCTGAGGGTTACGTCTATTCTTACATTAATGATGTTACCGGGGCAGCTCTTGGTCCTAACTTCACTGAAAGTAAAGGTAAATCGTTTTTTCTCTTACATAACAGAACACCTATTATCCTGAAGGGTTAGGCAGAGGTGTACCTAATAGTACACCCACATTTCACCAGCTATGAATAAGTCCCATGTTAGAACCGGCCTATTGTAATCAAATCAGGTCAAAATACATACTCGGTAGCAGCAACTGAAAAAAAAACGGAAACCACAATGACAATTTGTCAGACCCGGGAATTGAACCTAGGACCTCATACTTAGCAGCCGCGATGTACTAAACCACTTACTAGTCGGAATAATAGTAACGTGAAATCATATTCTTACTCTTCAAAAGCCCAGAGTGGTCTGCAAATGTTTGTATGATCTACAGATAGTTGTTTCGGGTCTGGGTGTGTTTGTGTATGTGAGTTCACGTGTTTGTAAACGCACTTACGATTACCGGAGAAATTCTATTTTCTATTCTATTTTCAACTATCGCGGTTCTTGAGATACAGCCTGGTGACAGACATACGGACGGACAGACAGCGAAGTCTAAAACGAAGGAACGTGAAATCATATACTTTTGTTTTCCAGAGCCTCAAGTACAACTGGCGATAAGGAGTTTGTTTGCGGGAAATATAGGGATCAGTGTGCAAGAAGCCTTCATAACCGAGGGGCCTGTAATACTGTCTGCGTTCTTGCAGAACTCAATCTGTACTTACTGAACATGGAACAATAAAATAATGACGTCACTTTTTGATGAAATAAAATATTGTTATTGGCATATTTTGTCTTTTTCTTTGAAAGCGTTTATCAACGGTTGGATACGGATATTCAGACATGACATAACGCCTGGATTCCCCGACAAGGTTAGGCAGATACCCATTAGTGATAGTACACCCACATTTGGCCAGTTTGTTAAAGTCCCATGTAATAGGGGGTGAGCCTATTGCCATCAACAGGGCACAAATCTAGACTCCGTGTCATCCGGATAGACTCAAAACCGACCTCCAATAAAAGAAAAATCTAGGCAAATGATGGCCTACTTCACTTAGTGACAGTGCCTGCATGGCGGTTTGATACCAGAAAGGGTGGTGCACTCCCGTCGGGGCTGCGGGTTGTTCGCAAGAGATACCGCGGCCTCAACATGAAGGGCTAAGAAGGAACGTGGGTGTTTTTTAGTCAGTAGAAGTCTGACACTCCCTTTCGCTCTGCCCAAGAGCGGGAGGGGTTATATGATGATTTTCCACCCGCAAAACAAAAAAGGGGTTGTGCACTCCCCGGACTTTTGGTAATATAAGGAATTGTAGGGTATTATTGGGAGTTTGACATAATTCTCCTTTCTTCCCAGGCGGAGAGTATTCAATGATAACGCCGTCTGTCGTGTTTTAAATAGTTATAGATTTACTAAAATGTGGTGTTTAAGCTACCACCGCCATATTATGTTGGATAGTGTACAGGTTACGTCCGAAATTATTACTTTACGAACCTTGTAGAAACTAGAAGTTTTCGTGCGTTCAAGCATTTTTGTCTCACCTATTGGAATGAAATGCTCACAAGTTAAGATCCATTCATATTAATGATAATATTTATTAGCCGTGATGATAGGCAACTGGGCTTATCCCAGTTGTATACGTCCCTGTGTGCCTATTGGCCTTGTTCTGTTCTGTCTCCTGCTGGTATGAAATGAAGTAGAAATTATGATTTTCCTGCTCCTCCTCTATTCTTTTCTGATTAATTTCGTTACGGGATTCAAGACAGTTAAATAGTTTCTCTGGGACTTCGTCGGGCTTCATTATCTCGCCACTTTTGTGGTGGTCGCCACTGTTGATTCTGGCTTTCAGGAGTTACAGTGGTTTGAGGACAATGTGGCGGGATTGTCCCATTAAAAATATACAACAGTGGTTAAAAACTTTTAAAGAAAAGAAGACAAAATATGCCAATCAGAATATTTTATTTCATCAAAAAGTGACGACATTATTTTATTTCTCCATATTTTAGTAACTGCAGATTGAGTTCTGCAAGAATGCGGACAATAATATAGGCCCCTTAGTTATAAATGCTTCTTGCATACTGAGCCCTATTCGCTCAATCAAACGCCTCGTCACAAATTGTACTTGAGGTTCTGGAAAATAAAAGAATATTATTTACTATTAATTTGACTAGTATTTGATCTAGTGTTCACAATCGCGAATCCTGTGACTTTTCATCCGGATTTTCGCAGTAGTAGTCACAGAGTTTAAATGTTTGTCCGGCAATAGGCTCGCCCCTTATTACATGGAACTTAAACGTAACGGGCAAAATGTGGATATACTTTGGGAGGTATGAGGAACAGGGTGAAAAGTTCCTCATCCTCCATAGAAAAGGGAGGATCCTCCGACCAGACGGGTGTTGTGTCTGGTGGGCTAACTGCCCGACATATGTAAGTCGGGATTTTCTATATATACGCTAATGTCGCGGATAAAATTGATAGCGCGATGTAGGATTTGTTATTTTAGTTCGCATGTGTTGCGATAGATGTCGCTGTCGCCACAGAACTATTAGACACATCTTTGCCTAACCCTTAAGGGTTTACAAGGGCGATGCTTATGTGAATAATCTATTCATATAAACTGCAGTCTGAATTCACCTAAAGGAGCAAGTTTGATAATCATCGCTTCAACATCATCAGCTGTTAGCAGTTCTCTACTGGACATAGAGGCTGGGGATAAAGCCTCTCAATAAAATGGTTTCTTTATTTCTTTCTTTCTCTTCCATGTCAAGATATCAGCCGAGATGATCCAAGATGTCAAGATGTTTGCTTATGGCCCTACTGCGCCTGATCTCGATCCGGTCGCTTTGGATTGCTATTCCATCGGACTATAAGAGTAAAGGAACAGACAGTGCACCTGGTCTGTGTCTGTGCACACACTTGTCCACTATTTAATATCTTCCACGCTGATGGCTAATCTCCTAAGAAAGTGGCAACCATAACCAATAACGGTCAGCGACAATAGATATTGATTTATATATATAGAGAAAATAAAAAGTGTGCTCCTTAATCTGGATATTTGAATTTTACACAATATTTCATTCACAGACGAGAGCAGTGGTGGCCCAGTGGTTGCGGCCCCGACTTATAAACAGAAAGTCGTGGGTTTGAATACAGGCAGGCGCATTACTTTGTGTAATCTATTTTATCACCACTGCTCTCAAAAACGGTGAAGGAAAAGGCATGTCTTAGAACCACAAAATTGGAAGATATGTGGCATCTACTAACCCGCACTGGGCCCGCATGGTGGGTAGCCAATCCCTCTCCTAGAGAGGAGGCCTGAGTCCCTGCAGTGGGAACATTATAGGCTGATGATGATGATGATAAAATATGTGTAGAAAAGAAAAAAAAAACATGATGATGATTTACCTTTACTTTCTGTAAAGTTAGGACCCAGTCCTTGTCTCGGATTGATATCATTTACGTAAGTGTAGACCTCAGCCTCAGATAGTTTGATGTCTCTGATGTTAGGAGCTATTAAGGTGATTGATAGGTCTTCTAGAAAATAATAAATTAAAATGAAGAAATATTAAATGGTCATATTTCAATCGACAATTGGGTAGTTGACAAAAAAAATCTAATAGTCCGTCAGATAGATTTCCAAAAAATATTGGACACGTATTTTTTCTTTTTTCACGTAAACAATAAATGAAGACGATACAGTGCTTCGAAAAGTCGCGCGACGTCACAGTTTGGTACATTTTTTTACCAGAAAGTGACGTCACCAGCCCCCACTATCAATCTTTGACACGTTTTATTATCGTATTTTTTTATTAATTTGATAAAACAAAAAACACGTATCCAATATTTTTAGATAATCTAACAGACGGACTAAACAGAATCATATTTTTTTTAAGTCAGCCAAGATTTTCTCAGTAGCAACCATGGAGTCAGGATTTGTGCCCGGTTGATGGCAATAGGCTCGCAATGGGACTTAAGCATGACTGGCGAAATGTGAGTATAGGTACTATTATTAGGTGCACCTCTGCTCTGCTGAGATAGTGGCCTTTTGGCTTCGTACGTGACTAATTTTAAATTAATCTAAGTATGTCCTAATTTTAAGTGTTTCTCTTATATTTCCTTTTTTATTTTTTTTTGTTTTGTCGTGTATGAAACCAATAAATACTTTTCTTTCTTTCTTTCTTAAACGTTCGGGAATTACAGGCGTGCTGTGTGTTATTGAATGTTCATAAATTCACACGGTGTCAGACCCCTCAACGCACCAACTGTTGTCATGATATTTTTTGTCGTCTCTAAAAAGAAAGCATCAGCTGTTTCACACAAATGTGCAGTACCTCGGTCAAATGTATGGAAAAGCTTTTATTGATTGAATAACTTTAAATAAATTTAAATGAATAACCATGTCCTGAATTTAAGGTTACACGTCGATATCCCTTACAACCTGTAGATACTAATCTCCTTAGACTTTTATTACTATAGTTGCGGCCAGTTTAGATGTCAATAGCGGTCATTGACCCACCCACATTTATTAAAGTTCTTAAATTTGAAATCCAAAAATAAGCCTGTTCATGTCTTAAATCGTCACAAGATCGTGATCTTCAACATTTTTTCTAATGAAAAGCGATACATGGTTCATTTGTTTTGGTTCGTACGAAGATATTTTAGGGAAAGGGCAATGACCGTTATTAACATCTTAACTGGCAGCAACTATAGTGAAATAATGATTATGTTAATTATAACTTACTGTATTCTATAAACACGTAGTCTGCCAGCACTATGGGTTCCATCCCTTTGCGGTGGAATTTAATGACGGTGTAAGGTGCATACACGAATAGCTTACGGAATTCCACCTCTAACACTAGTTTATCAGTTTGTTTATTTATGCTGAAACATGGAACAGAAGGTTGTTTCAAGGTAAAAGGAAATTAGCTGGCATAATTCTGGGAACTCTGGATATCTTCGTATGATTAAACAAAAAAGAAAATGGTTTTATAATTCTCTTTGGTGTTATCTTTGCGAACTTCAAAAATATCAAATAGATTTTCGTAAAGTTTTAAAACACTGGCCTTTCTATACAACTAAGAGTTTGATCGCTGTAAATCATCATCATAATGAACAACCTTCAGTCGTTCCCTGCTGGATATAACTCTCCGAATCACACGCCATTTCACTTGATTCTCGGTAACCCTAATTCCGCTGCCACCAGCCACCAAGGCAAGTTAGGAGCTAGGACGTTTTAGCAATAAAAAAGATGTTTAATACTTACTAAAACTCGTTAATCTTAAAATCGTTGAACCCTTTAACCTCACTGTCATACAAAACAAAGGTGATGTTAACGTGAGGTATGGACATTGGTATGACCTTAATTCTCTGAGCATCTGGACTTGGTCCACGGACTGGCGAGCACCGAGAGTTAAGGGCGAAGTATTGCTTGATGCAGTTCAGGTCTTGGAGGGAGCATGGACGTTCAATTGGTCCACGTTGTTGATAACCTGGGAAATGAGGCATTTGCATGAATTTGAGAAACAGGGCGTAAATTTTCTCATCCTCTATTGAAAAATGAGTATCCTCTGAACAGATAGGGCTCACAGGAGGTGTGCTTGGTAGGTTCCTGTTTCACAGTTATTATCAAGTTTCTGTATAAATGTGAATCCCTTGGATAACTCTCTAACGTAGACCTAATGTGGGAAATTTGGGCACTAGTTTAAAGGCAATATATTATATGATTATATTTTTTTGTTCCGGGGTGTAAATACTCATGGATATCTTCTGCCCTGGGACGAGCGGAGGGGTCTGTCAGACTCTAACTGACTAGAAACCACCCCGGTGTTCCCTTCCCAGACTTGCACCGGTGATCATGGGAAATAGTGCGCCTTTCATGATCCCCGGCGGGTCTTATCAAGTGAGGTGTACAGTAGATTCTCCCAACTGTGAAACATGTGGAACGATTGATGTTCACCATCTACTTGTCGAATGTAATAAGAATAAGAAGGAACGAGAAATATTGATCTCTAAATTAAATTTAAATAAATATGATACCGGTTCATATGTTCCAGTTTTAGCGCAGCCGTCACCGGAGATAGCAATTCTCCTTGCTGATATGTTTTTTTAATTTTTATTTATTGTGTAGTTTAGTGTAAAATACTTTAAGTTATGATGAGGCAGGTTATGATACAGGCAAATAAAAGAATAAAAAACTTGAGAGGTGTCAAGGAACACCCGGATGGAACGAAGTTATTGTTATTATTTATTATTATGTAAAAAAAAAAAATATCTGGCTTGCTTTCTATAAGAGAGAGACAGACAGACAGAGAAACATGCGACGCCGCACAGCTTACAATAGCTTACTATAGCAAAAAGTGTCGTGACAACTTTTCGTAAGAATTTTTTCCGTCTAGCCCCCTTTCACAACGCGCGATAAGGAACTTCGTTCCAAAAAAAAAAAAATCCCTCGCCGTCCGAGAGACTAAACAAATTGACCATGGTTTAGTATTTTAATTGCCTTGATTTATATGAAGAAAAGAAATAATGAAAACATATTTATTTAGCACATGCCACAAGTGCAAAAAAACTAAACAGAAAAAAGATGGCTCTATTACTTACTGCGGCTCCTATTATCTTTTGGTACAATTTTGCAATGCGGCGCGTTGCCGCTGTAACGTGCGCTTAGTTTTCGTGTCATGAAGAGGTATCTTACCATAGTTTCCGTCATCATAGGCAAGTCCTCTCCAGTAATTATTAGACTGTTGTTCGCTGTCAGCACAGGAACAAATTTTAATCAAAAGCAGGCACAAGAAAATCTTCATTTTTAACAAAATACAAACGGGTATTACATACTGTTTAGTTGTTTTATAGCCTACTCAATGTTCGCGTGAACATTTAAAGGTTATCATGTAAATATTTGACTGATTATTTTGATTGTTTTAGTGCAATCACTCAATTAAAATGATGTATGTAATCAATTGTAGGTATATACTTGTTTCTTATATGAACGTTTGTTAGTTGGTTTGTTGAGCAAGCTTTTGTTATATGTTTATAGGCTATTTTTCCAACTTCTTTGGGGTCTGGGCTAGATGTTTCCAGTCCTACCAGATGCAGCTGAATACCAGTATTTTTCATAAAGCGACTGCTTATTTGATTTAGACTGGATGACAGACAAGCCAGCTACACTATTCCCAAACCACTGTAACTCCTGTAAGCCAGAATCAACAGTGGGGACCACAAGAAAAGCGCCGAGACAATGAAGTCCGACGAAGTCCCAGAGAAACGATTGAACTGTCATGAATCCCGCAACGAAATTAATCAGAAAAGAATAGCGGACGAGTAGGAAAAACATAATTTCCACTTCCCTCCATATCAGCAGGAGACAGAACAGAACAAGGCCAATAGACACACAGGGACGTATACAACTGGGATAAACCCAGACTGGATGTCAGTGTTTCGAGGATAGATCACAGCTTTACATGCCTTCCAAGGTGTGGAGGGAGAAACTCGGTATCAACCTTCCATGAACCGACCAACCGGCAAGCACTGCTTAACCCCAAGGATCAACTCATGCAGTGGTTACTATTTAACCATAAGCAAAAAGCCAAAAAAAGATCTTCTCTCTTCTTCTTCTTTCTTCGCATTGAATGGTCATCATGTTTCTGCGACAACGTACCTAATAGTACACCCACATATCGCCAGTTATGTTTAAGTCCCATGTAATAAGGGGGGAGCCTTTTGCCATCAACCGGGCACAAAACCAGACTCCGTGGCTGTGGCTGATAAATTCCTGGTGGATACAGCCAACCCAGGACCTCATGCTCAGCAGTTGCGCTGGACTAACGAGGCAGTCAATCAAATATCAATAATGTAATCATTATTTGAGCTGTCAATCATATTGGTACCACATCACATGAAAATACTTTGTAATACACACAATTTAAAAAAACAACGATTTCCATAAATAATTATTCCCAGTTTAAATACTTGAATACATTGATTTAGCTAATTTTGTGATTCCGCTAATATAATTGTACGCTTCCACCATACGTTATTATATTCAATGATATACTGCTCAATAATAATGATTATTGAGCAGAAATTAAAAACAGAAATTCGTAAGTATAAGTATTTCATGTGCATCAAATTTCAACTACATAAATGAGTCGAGTAGATTCATAGCAAAAAGGCTGCGCAGTCGGACAGACACACAAGACGTGATCCTATAAAAGTTAAATAAATTAATATTCTATTCTATTCCAGTTTTTTTATCAGATTCCGTTTTTAGGATTCCGTAGTCAATATGTTAACCCTAATAGTTTCGCCATGTCTGTCTGTCTGTCCGTCCGTCCGCACTATATCTCAGAGACTCCTAATACTAGAAAGCTGTAATTTTATTTTTTCTCGCTAAGTTCATTGTGTGGATAGGTCTTGAAAAAATATTGCGAGTTGGCTCAAAAATTTTTTCGATTAAGGGATTCGTATGTAAAATATATTAAGCTTTAAATTGCAAATTTTTGTTAGACTCAAGTCTGGCAACCTAAAGCACCTCGGGTTGTGTTTGGGAGTGTGAAAAAATTCATTGTAGTAGCAAACATATAACATATATAACAAAAATAAAAGGAAAACGATCGCAGCTAAGTAGGGTTTACAAGTTTACGAGTAATAGTCGACCAACTTATAAAATGTACTTGTATGAAATATTTTCCTATACATAATGTATGGGAGCGTAGTTCTCAAAACTGAAAATGTAAGTTAGTTTTATTTATACAATAAAAATCATCGTTCGGAGGCAGGTAGGTAGGGTGGTTAATCAATTTAGTGAGTTCACATATTTTGATGGGCAACTACGCAACCCTACATTGTGGTCCGACATGCAATTGGCCGGTTTTTTTTTCTAAAATCGATAAAAGAAGGTCACTTATTTTTAGAATATAAAAATGACTGGATAAGAAAATAAATAAAACAAACGAAAGTTAAATGAAAAAGGAAAAATATATATTTTTATTTCTGTAATATATTGTAAAAAAATACTATTAAACAATATAGGTCTATAAAAACACTTAATAGGTACAAAAAGTAGAGTAAGATGTGCACATCAAAATCATTCCGAGCATTCGTTTGCGAGCATTCAATCGCGAGCATTCGTTCGCAACGTCGCATGACGTTTATAAGTCAGGGAAATATCGTGGATTACGTGACCGCTAACATAATTTAAAATGGCAAAAAATAAAAGGAAGATAGAATATATGTGTATTTAATTAAAGGGTTGTTTATACGTTGGTCATGGAGGAATTGATAAGGTCTTTTAGATGTATTTATGTCAGGATATCTAGTGAAGTCTAAAATCGCAGATGTTACTCTGTAGGTATACAGACAAGAACAGGGGTCCCTGAGTAAGGAAGGCTTCTTTAACGCTCAAAATCATTTCGTCCATCAGCTTTTTGCTGTTTCTTTTAACTAGAGGATCTGTAAAATAAATTTAAAAAATATCAGTTACAATGAAAACGGGGTGTAAAACCATGCATACGGGTACGGGTAACAATAATGTCTAGTGGATCGATTCACAGGTCGACAAAGAGCTAAGAAGGAACATGGATGGTTTTTAGTCAGTAGAAGTCTGAAAGTTCCTTTCGTTCCGCCAAGAGCAGGAGGAGTCATTTGATGATTACCCACACACCAAAAAAAAAGGTGTTATTTGGGGGTTTACATCCGGAATTTATAAGTATAACCTTGAGGCTAGATTTGTGCCCGGTTGATGGCAATAGGCTCGTCCGTATTACAAACTGGCGAACTATTGATATACAATATCATCTGTCCAATAACTGTATTACCTACACTTGACATGCACGTCTATCTCTTAAAAATAGAAAATATGTTTTTTAACCTTGGCTTAAATAAATGGATGATTAATATCATTACCTTTACCCTCGGTAAGTTCAGGGCCAAATTTGTATGGCATGTCAGCATCAGTCAAATATGTATAAACGTGAGCTTTCCATGATTTTTGTCCAACGTTGGAGATCGTCAGTGTTAATGATAGAGATTCTGAAAGTTATCACGAAATATTATTAAATTGATGCTTCCGTTGACTGCCTCGTTGGTCTAGTGGTCGCAAGCGCGACTGCTGAGCATGAGGTCCTGGGTTCGATTCCCGGGTCGGGCAAAGTGTTATTGGCTTTTTCCATCAGGAATGTATCAGTAACAGCCACGGAGTCTGGATTTGTGCCCGGTTGATAGCAATAGGCTCGCCCCCTATTACATGGGACTTAAACATAACTGGCGAAATGTGGGTGTACTGTTAGATACACCGTTTAAAAATGATGCTTCCGTTGACCGCTTCTTTGGTCTAGTGGGTCAGTTGCAGCGCTAGCGCATGCTGCGCATGAGTTCCTGGGTTCGATTTTGAAGTTGGTCGAGCAAAGTAATATTGGGTTCTTCTATCAGATATATCTCAGTAGCAGTTATAAACGCTGGGTTTGTACCCAATTGATGGCGCTAGTAGCTTCGAACGCCCTGTTATACAATATGATGTTTTAGTAACCGTCTAAATTCTGATATATTAATCTTTAAAAATGATTTAATATGAAAATTTTACGTATCGATTTTTTTTTCCAAAAATGGTGTTAGTGAATGATACCTAATTCCTAGAAAAAAATTGGACTGTGACTAAAAAATCTTCTTGGATTACAAAACATTACTGGCGAAGTGTGTGTGTGCTATGAATACACCCTTTCTAACTTTTCAGAAAAAAGTTAAAACTGAAAAAAAGAAAAATGTTAAAAATGACAAACTCACTAAATTCAATGATAGAGAAATCACTAGTTTCGACTGGTTCCTTGCCCTGGCGATGGTAACTGATAACGCTTCTAGGAGAAAAAACGATGACGCTGTCGAAAACCACTTCTAACACAACTCTGTCTGTTTTTTTGTTTATGCTGAAACATACAAAAAAGATACATGACGTGCATATAAAATGACAAATAAAATAAAACTAGACAAGAAACATACAACGAAAAACAAATATGAGAACTTGTGCATGTACATGTGTAAACTTTACAATTTTTGAGATACAATGACTATATTTTTGAGTTTCAAACTTTGGTTGTGAAATTTTGTACCTATGTACTGAGAGAAAGAGAGAGAGCAGGTAGAGAGATAGAGGGACAGGAGAGAAAGAGAAGAAATAGTAAGAAATTAAAGAGAGCAGAAGAGGAGAAAGAGAGAGGGAGAGTAAAGAGGGGTAGCAGAAAAAGAGAGAAATAAGAGAAGTAAGGGGAGAGAGCACTGCATTTATAAAGAAGAAAAATAATCATTAAAATACTTACTAAAATTCCCTAATCTTGCCAGAACTAAGACCTTTAATCTTCGCATCATTGATAGTAAAGGTCAGGTTACTATTAGGTATATCCATATCTAGGGTATCTGCTGTGTAAGGGTCAGGAACCGGTCCATGGGTTGCCAGGCAGTTGAATGTGGAAGTAAAGACTCTTCGGATGCAGTCCTCATCATGGACTGAACATGGCCGGATGATGGGGTCGTGGTCTTTATGGTCTGAGGAGTAGGGTGCTTTGTACTCTGAAATTAAGATTATTGAGGTTTGAATGCTGTCTAAACTGCGTAAGATATTAGTTAAATGAAAGGAGAATTATGATATATTGCACTATTTGATTTATTAATTATTACCAGATCTCCCAAAAGATACCTATTTATATTTTATACCTACTATTAGTTTTTCTGAAAAATTACCTACGAACTATGTTTTAATTATAATTTACTAGTGCTTCCTCTCTCCAGTTAAGAGAGATTTATTTTGACATTTATTTTGCTGTCCCCGACAGGGTCCATGTGATCTAATTTTAAGTTTACCACCTAAATACTACCTACATGTGGAATGCAATAAAGTATTGAGTATTGAGAATAAACACCTAAAAGGATTTGCTCATCTTCTTTCTTTTTCGAATGGTAAGTGTATTTTTACATGAATAAAAGGTGAGATTATCAATTACACTGAAAACGGGTTATTTACCATGTTTACTGTTTGTTTCAAGTTCCCGATAAATCTAATTTATGTAAGTGACCACGCCAGTTTCAAACTAATGAAGTGGGATGTATGTTTTTACTATAAAATCATTTTTATTTTGATAAATAAAACAAATCTTCTATACATATAATAAATCTGTAGAGAAATCGATTTTGTACATCGAAAATATTAAAAAAAAAATTGTCAGGGTATTAAAGTATAACCAACAGAACACATTTCCAGCATTTTTGGAATTTTTGTCTGTTTGTCTGTTTGTCTGTTTATCTGTTTGTCTGTTTGTCTGTTTCGATGACTAAGCATCACGTCAAATTTACGAAACGAATGTAGGTAACTTTTATACATAAATATTGTGCGTAACTTGGGCTATTACTTAGTCTTTGTTTCATCGTAATCGGTGCTCTCTATCAAAAGATATATGAATTTATAGTTTTCAAGAAGAACTTATCGTTATGGTCAAGAATGGGACAAGCAACGACATCTATTGAACGAATATGGTACTTATTACTAAATGCCTTCACAAGATAACTTTAAAAAAGTTATGATAGCAAAAGGTACGTAGATATAAGTCTAAATGACGCTGCTTTCAAAATCTACATAGCCTAAACCTTATAGTGTTTGATCGCTCTTTTTTAGCAGTTTATCTTCGTCTTCGACAGATGGCGTTATTCATTTGATGTCATTTTCTGAACCGCGGTGATAGTAAACATACACACATTATGTTTCGTGAATAGTCAACAAATAAAAAATTACCAATTACACAGTATTAAAATACTATTTTTTTTAAACTAAATTAAAATTAGATAAAACCCAAGACATATTTTTTTTTGTACCGTGTGGGAATCGAACCTGCGACACGCATTGCTACTGTTAATCGTCCAGCCATTGCGCCAACCATGTCGTCATATAGATGTGGTGTGTTGTTAGCCCTATGTGTCGAGGCCGCGGTATCTCTTTCGAACAACCCGCAGCCCCAACGGGCGTCGGTCCTTCGTCCCCTTCAATGTTGCTGACATCTCTTTGAGACGCGCGTGGAACACGAACGCGCCTCCATCGTCATAGGACGGGCGAACGATTAACTAGCCCGTTACTCACCGTTCACAGGCCCGCGCCTACGGTGGCCGGAAGCCATCACGTGGCCCCCGATGCCCGGAGCGTCTCCCGCGGCGGCTGGGACGAGAGGTTGTCTCCCTCTCACGTTCCGCCACCTCTTTCGCTAGCATTACTGCTTCGCAGAAGGAGGTGGCGGCCATTTCAGATTCGATGTCCCAGATTCGGTACAGGTACCCTCTCGAAACACCTTCTAATCCCCCCTTTTTTTTGTGGTTCGTAAATTATCAAATGACTCATCCCGCTCTGGGCGGAGCGGAAGAAAGTGTCAGACTTCTACTGACTAAAAACCACCCACGTTCCTTATTAGCCCTTTGTGTTTCGGGGGCATGGTATCTCTTGCGGACAACCCTCAGCCCCGGCAGACGTCCCTTTGGGGCCCCTTAATTGTTGCTGACATATCTTTGAGGCGCGCGTGGAACACGAACGCGCCAACGACAATCTGTCTGCCTGTCGACTATAATGTACCTGTTTCAAATTTCTTCAAGATCCGTTCGGCCGTTCTGACGTGGTTAATTAACAAACACCCATCCATCTAAACTTTAGTATGAGACATAGTCAGTACTTTGCATTACTCTCTTCTTATTTTCTACAGCGTCAGTAAGTTAACGCAGGGCAATTATTAAATGTAATTTTATCTAAGCGACGCATATTAGTTTCCGACAAGCACGCGAACGAAGTCGCGGGCACAGCTAGTAATCAATAAATAAGTACCATCGTATGGAAATCCATGCCAGTAATCTTCTTTTACTGGGTTTTCACCGATGTTATCGCCATTACTTGCAAAAACATTGAACAAAAACACTAAACACACGAATATTACCATCATTTTCAACTGTTATTTTCTGGTTACTTAAAAAAAACAGATTATATAGGCAAATATGCATTGCGTGTTTTTTCGCAGAATACCATAAATTATAATCTTAATTGTATTCATTAAGTCGGCATTAATGATTACTCATTAGTTCTTTACATTGTTTAGCACAATGTCCCGTCTCTTTCTGACCCTTGCAGTTTGTCAGCTGAGCGATAAAGACAAAATTAATAGATTACCAAAGTAGATGATGTAATGACTTAAATTAAAGATCTCATCGTCAATTTTTTGAAAGCATGTAATTAATGGTTCTACATTGTGTATCGCAAGTTAATTACAAATAGAAAATATTATTGGTTTAATTATTATTACATACATTAACTCACTCCCTTTTCCCATGGGGTGCCTACCCCCTTGGGAAAAGGACTCTGTGTGTATCTGTCCGGTATCTGTCTGTCTGTCTATTCGCGAAAAACTGAAAAATGCTGTTTTCATCAATGGATAGAGTGGTTCTTGAGGAAGGTTTTACTATTTCTACGCGGGCAAAGCCCATCAGCTAGTTTAAATTAATATGAAACTGTTATTTGTAAATATTTAATATACGAGTAACTGTCAATTAGAGGTGTCAAAGTCAATTTGATAAACAAATAGCTTTCCCGACTGTACCATTTGGTAAAATCTGTTTACCTCCCAAAAAAGCAGACGTGATGACCTAACATTCACCTAATAAAAGAGCCATAAAAAGCACCAAACCACTACCTACTCGTACCACCTCTGCATAATAATTCTCGAACTTAGAAGTTTGAAGAAATTCGTCACCAAGTATCTCCACGAAGTCGGGACTCCGTTCAGCCAGGATTACCATATTTTAAAAGTAATTCACACCTGTTCTGCTTCAAAGTCGACCGCGAGACGGAAGTTTTGAAAGACATGGAGTAAGAAGTGGATGGAGTGTCGATTTGCAGGAGGTAGACAACCTCACAATGTTGATGGATGGAGAGAGTGAAGAAAATCAAAGATAATAATATACACCATTCGATAGAGCGAAAAATTCTGAACAAAACTGTATACTTAACTCATTTTGGGTATTTTGTCCCTTACCTCAATTGAACCTACGGTCGACGATATATATTTTTTTTAATAAAAACGTTGCCCCACACTAGGAATTTCTCCTGTATCGTGGGTGCGTTTACAAACATTTAAACTCACATACACAAATACCCAGACCCGAAACAACTATCTGTAGGTCATACAAATATTTTTTCCGTGCGGGAATCGAACCCGCGACATTCAGCGCAGCAGTCCAAACGCTCAGCCACTGCGCCAACCGTGGCGTCAAAAATAGAGGGGTTGTGTGAGGAATTGGCAGGAAGGAAAAATGAGTTAATGATAGCGTGATGATTAACAGGGGAGAATGGAAGAAGAAAACGTGTTGGGTACACTCCCACAAAGAGCGTGAAAAGTATTATCGTAATTTTTCAGTTGCATATCATTTATATGGCATGCCATGTCATGATGTACCAAGTTCTCTACTCCCTTCTTTGATCAACTCGATCTATCAAACTTAGCTAGACGTAGGCCTCCCCGAAGCTGCGACATAATATCCCGTCCTCCGCCATCTGCACTCATTCTATCTCAACCACCTTCTCTGGTTGTTGGGCCATTAAGATGTGATGAAGTCACACCCATACCGATACTATATCACCACCATCAAGGTCCTTTGATAGTCATGGCAAACCGAAAAACACTTCTGCCGGCTTACTCTCAAAAGAACTGAGACTCAACTCAAAAAAGCTGTTATTTTCAGGAAACTTGCCTCTTAACCTTTTAAATCCGCTGATCTGTAAACTTACACATACAAAGCCTATGCAAACCAAAATTAATTCCATATTAAGCACTGTTATCTACTGCTACAAGACATTTAGGACTCCGAATAATATAATAACTAATCCGAAACTTACAGCTCCAGTGACCGCCTTATTAAATAATCCAGTGTTTCGCACTCCATCACCTGATTACTCCGTGGTAAGACCCGTAAGTTCCGGAGCTCCGTAAAATCCGTGAATTCCGCCACCCGTCTGCTTCAGGTGTTAATTTCACAAAATTGTCTTACCGCTTCCCTCTGATTACTGATTCACGGTAATATTAATTAGGGGTTGAACTTTTTGTCTTCAACAATTGACGGCTTTGTTATTTGATGCATTGTTAATTGTTTTGGCTTATTTTTGTTAAGAAAATGTTGTTAATTATTTATTGTTCTGTAAAAACGTTGATCTACACTAGGAATTTCTCCTGTAAGTATCGTTTACATACATCTTACATACACAAACAGTCAAAACTGGTAGAACTATATGTAGGTCATACATATGTTTATCCGTGTGGGAATCAAACCCGCGATACGCAGCACAGCAGCCAATCGCTAAGCCTTTTTCAACCTTTTAAAATTTTCCGAAATATTTGTACTACTGCGCCAACTGGGCACGGCAGTACAAATATTTCGGAAAAGTTTAAAAGGTTGAAAATATAAATAGGATCTAGAAAAAAAAATAAGATTCAGAGTTACTAGTAGGCAAGTAGTTTTCACAATTGTATTAGATGTTGCAGCGCTGTCATCATAAATATACCTAGCGAGTTGTTACCTGCATTGTATTAGGTATTTTGCTACTCCAATTTATCTAATTATTTGTTTCACCACACATAATTACTTAATCTAGCACTTTATTCGTGTGTATTTCCATAATTTGTACCAATTAGATCATTTGCATACCAATTAGTGTAATAACCACTACTGATAAAGCTTACTCGCTGTAAACTACGCAGTTATATGCAAACATGCACCTTTTGACTAAACATTACATTACAGCTGTATTCACCCCCATTTCGGGGATTACAGGGATCATAATCTACACCTTGTCGTTTAGTTAACATCACGCCTGTGATACCTTAAGGGTTAGGCAGACGTGTACCTAATAGTATACATCCATATTTCGCCAGTTATGGGGGTTGAGCCTTTTTTTTTGGATAGGGGAAATCATCAAATGTCTCCTCCGTGGAGTGAGTCAGAAAACCACCCATGTTCCTTCTTAGACCTTTGTGTCGAGGCCGCGGTATCTCTTTCGAACAGCTCGCAGCCCAACAACCCGCAGCCCATAGTCTAAATTGTCTGAATGTTACTAAGTAATTCCAGAAATAAAAACTCAATAGCATTCTACGCGACATGGGCATCGAACCCAGGACTTTTTGCTCTGCACTCACAGTTAAGACCACTAGACCAAAGATATAGACGTTTTTGTCTGTTTACGTTAACATAATAACAGAGGGCGAGCTCAGAAAGTATCCAAATTCCACGCTGTTACTGAGAAAACTATTTTTGGAACTTTTCTTATAAAAATTTCAAGAATATTTTGTACGATTTAGAATTACACGTTCTGTCTGCAGTCATGCTTGCGACTATTAGACTAAAATAAATAGATAGCAGTCATAGACGCTGCTTATAGTCAATATAGTTGACAAAAAAAAAACATATTAGTCCGTCAGATAGATTTCCAAAGGACACGTATTTTTTTCTTATTTCACGTAAACAATAAATGAAGTCGATACAGTGCTTCGAAAATACACACAGAAAATACGCACAGTACATTTTTTACCAGACAGACGTCACCAGCCCCCACTCACGATCTTTGACACGTTCTATTTTCGTTTATTTTATTAATTTGATAATTCAAAAAACACGTGGCCAATATTTTTTGACAATCTAACAGACGGACGAAACATAATCATATTTTTTTAGTCAGTCAACTACTTTATTGAGTATTAGCGACGATATAAACATATTATTGTTAAGTAAATTTAATGATGTGGGTTTTATGTTTTCTTCCACATCAAGACAGCAGAAATGTTTCTTTGAGACTTCCAGCTTCAGTGTCTTTTCTGGTGGCGACGACTGTTGATTCTGGATTTCAGGAATTACAGTGGTTTGAGAATAGAGTGGCAGACGTGTCCCAAGAAAATAAAATTAAACGCCTATAAAGTTTAATGAATATTATCCTATAGATAATAATATATCGTTGTATATGTAATAATATATAATAATTATCGTTGTATATAAAATATATATTAAAATGAAAAATATAATAAATGGCAAAGTCATGGTTCTCGCCCCGCAATATTTTAAATTCCATTGACCAAACACGTGTAACTAAAAATAACGAAATCTAACAAAAAGCATGCTCTTTCTAATGTAGTTTGGTACAAACGTACCATCGAACTATGAAGGACGTTTTATGTTAGTACACTGTAGCAGGGCTTCCGGTTTCCGCCACATAATTTCCTTAATACACCTTTGTAATACGTTGTGGTGGTGAATAGCTGTTACTTAAAGTACATTACATATTAGTTAATTTTCTTTGGCTTTGAAGCTGACAAAAATAGATATATTTTTTTGTTATGTTTTTGTTTCGGCCACATAGTTGAAGGCTCTCTCACGCAATGTTTTCCAGTTCGCGGTCGCTACCAGAATTTAAAGTGCATGGGTCACCTTGGGCGAAAAGAAAGTATGTCCTGGCCAGCCAAAGAAAAGTGTACCTTGGCCAGACCATTAAAGTATACCTCATCATCTGCCTAGCCTTCCCCAACAGCTGGGGCTTCCAATCTAATGGAATGCAGTTGAACACCAGTATTTTACATGGGGAGACTGCCTATCTGACCTCCACAACTCAAGTAGTATTGGGTAATACCATACCCTTTGATAAGACTGGTTGTCAGACTATCGGCCTACTGACTACCTGTAACAACTGTCAAAGATCATCAAATGACAGCTGGGACTAAAGGCTTAACGAGCTTTGCGAGGTGCAGAGAAAATTCGACATTTAATGTGTGGAGATCCATCCACGAACCAACATAGATAAGCGTGGTTTAATCTGAAAACCAACCCGACCAAACTGCTGTTATTATTTCATCCAGTCCATCTATCATTTCGTTCCTACAAATTCACGTCTTCCAATAAAACCAAAACCATTATATCCTCACTATAACCACATATCGAAGCAAAAAATTCCACCGCTCAAAGAACATTTATATCTAAAGTTTAATACCATTAAGTCGTCAGCGCCGAGTGTGACGATAAACAAGCGACAATGCACGACCGAATCCACTCAGCTAAATTAACTCAGTGGTGCCTCCTTGTTGCTGTGTTAGGATGTGTGTTGGACGGTGGTGTAACGTTCGTGGGTGTGGATAGCCGAATGTGGGGGATTTTGGACTTGGAATCTGGCTTTTTCCAATGTGCAAATCTACTTTTAAAGATAAAAAACAACTCACACACGCATGTATCACCATCAACAACCTACTCATCACTGCTGGACATAGGCCCCTTGAATCGCACGCCACTCAACTCGATTCTCGACAGTTCTCATGCCGTTGCTACCAGAGACCCTGCGAAGATCGTCGCTGCATGCATGCCTGCACGTAGAGAATAATAATTATCAGTGCTGAAAGACAACAATAAATGAATATACTTCCACCGCATTTGCAATATGACTGCTCGAAAACAGTGGTGACGAAATGGAAGAATTTGTGAAACTGCACTCAAAGAACAAGTTAAACTTGTTCATATGTCAGGCGCATCACTTGTTCTTTAATATTTGTGTTATTATTTTTGAATTATCATTCAATAAAAATTAAAGGCATTGAAAATAATACTTCTTCGGTATAAATTATTTTCCGAAACAACAATCACAAAGAATATTCACCCACACACTTAACATTCCCGCTCACTTCGGTGTGAGTTCCATCCACATTTATTTGTATTTCGTATAGGGGAATCCGATACGCGCCCTCGCGAACAAGCGAATGTATTGGATTGCTCGGAAAAATTGTTGGCCAAATCCTTTGTGATCGCTTTTAATGGTATTTTCTATTTCATGAGCGAAGACCGTTTTGATTCCATAACGAGAACTCTGGATTGTTCCATATTTTTATTTTTAAGAATTGAATATGGAATTTGTGGAGTAGATGGATTGCGGATTAAATTTGTTGTTATGGATTTTGTGTGTTAGTAAAATTGTCTTTGGTAGAGTAATTGGTTATTTGGTACTGGTGATTCTCTTGTGACGTATAGGAAAGAGGGCGTTGAATGGGGTCGGTAGATACTACTGAATCTTATTTTAAGTTCTGTTTGACATGAATTTATTTTAACTTGGTAAAGCACTAGGATGGCCCGCGAAATTTAACTTTACTCGTGTTTTTTCATGTAGAACTCTGACAAAAATGCTCGATTACTAAATCGTCGGCGAGTCAAGTGTAATTGTGCTGTTCCTTCAGGATTCCGCAGTAGCGCAGCCACGGATTATGAATTTGTTGTAAAACCTGCTTACTAAGTTATTTTTTGTCAGGTTTTAAATGTCTTTTCTAATGTCAATAAAAATATTCTCCCAAGTTTGAATAGCCATTGCACACGTTTACGTTCCTCTTTTTCGCTATTTCCACAATATTTATTTAGGAACTCAGATTACAATCACAACAGAATTTCTGTGCTCAATTAATGGCTTAAACATAACTGGCAAAATGAAGGGTACACATGTTATGATGTTTTTCTAAATTAAGTAGCGATCTTTATTATATCAATGGTCGACATCTCGAGTTCGTCGCCCCGTTGGCGCCAAACCGTCGAGACTTTGTGTCTCCTACTCACCCCTAAGGAAACTGTATCTGTCTGCTGTATACAGGGTGTTATGGCGGCTCAATAGCTCGGTGGCTGGGTGGTGTGGAGTTTTTAGTTTTTAAGCTGACGTATGGAACTGAATCGGTTCTTTTGTTAAACAAGTTATCATTTTTAGTTGTGGTTTTTATGTAGGTGCTTACTTCAAGAGAATAGAGGATACAGTCATAACATTCCATCAGCAATTTCCATGATAGAATAGACAAAAATCATCATCATCATCATTTCAGACATAAAACGTCCACTGCTGGACATAGGCCTCCCCAGAAGGGGGGGATTTGCCATAATCGCCATGCTTGGCAGGCGGGTTGGTGACACAGAGAACGCTGCTGCCCATTCTCTGGTAAGTCCCTTAGTCGCCTCTTACGACTCCCACGGGAAGATTATAAGATGGTGCTATTCTTTAAGGCCGACACCATACGGGCAGACAAAAATATATTTTATAATCTTTTTAGTTAATAATTCGTTCTAGAATTGTGAAAGATTTTGAAAGCGATTGGCACTCGTCTAGGCTCTATGATTAAATATCAGCTTTATAGCTAGGATGGCAGTGGGGCTAACTGCTGGATAACTACGGGTAACAGGGGTATTATTAAGTACTGTAATAACTCGTAAAAAATCTTTTAATATACTCTTTTATTTTCATTCCTCTTAATAATTGACGAATTTTGAGGGCACGGTTGGCGCAGTGGCTCGAGCAATTGACTGCTGCGCTGCGTGTCGCGGGTTCGATCCCCGCACGGAACAAATATTTGTATGGCCTACAGATAGTTGTTTCGGGTCTGGGTATTTGTGTATGTGAGTTTATATGTTTGTGAACGCACCCACGATACAGGAGAAATTCCTAGTGTGGGGCAACGTTTCTAAAAAAAAAATACAAAATAACCCTCGTTTAGTCTACTGGTATTCTGCGTTGTTATTCTGCGTTGACCCTTTGCATCTCCCCTGGAAGTTCGCCAATACACCCTGTACATTCCTAAGTATATGTGTGCGTACACTACTTCCAGTAATAATGTTATGGGGTCCGGACTACGACTCCCCTGGAGATATGATTCACGGAATTTGTGATTTACGGATTATAGGGGCAGATAGAACAGTGTAAGATCTGTTGTGCATTATTTGGATTGGAGATAAAGATAAAATTCCCTTGGAATACAGTGGTGGGGATGCATTATTGATAAACGTTGCGAAGGCCAGTGGTTCGTCCTCTTTTTTTATGTATGTATACTACTACACCAGAAATATTTATACTTTTATTTAATAGCACGAACTATTGCTGTTGCAGTACGAATGAATAATCAAACTGAAGTGTGTGATGTTATCTCTGTCGGGGCTACGGGTTGTTCGCAAGAGATACCGCGGCCTCGACATAAAGGGTTAAGAAGGAACATGGGTGGTTTTTAGTCAGTAGAAGTCTGACACTCCCTTTCGCTCTGACCTAGAGTGGGAGGGGTTATTTGATGATTATCCACACGCCAAAATAAAAAAAAAGTGTCTGTATTTAATTTCAAAATTACAGCTTTCTGCTGAATGCATATGAAAGTATATCCTGTACTTATAACAACAAAAAATAAATCATTTTATTTTGGTCTGTCTATCTGTTTCTTCCGGTTTTGTTCCGAAAAGATATGCAAATAAATAATGGTTCTCGTGGAAAAAAACAAGCTTTTGTAACTTTTGCACTAATTGACAATAATTGATTAAAAATACTATTGACTTGTATAGCGTAAGTAAGTTCTTTTACAATAATTTTTATATTAAAAGCTCGACAGTCGTATTTTAAACCTCTAATTAAAAAAATTAAAACCTGCCAGTCAATAAACGCCAAAAACCGTTTTTTTAGTATTAGTATGTTACTATTTATTGGTATCAAAAATAAATTTATTTTACAGTAAAACTCTCGACAAACTTTAAAACGATTTACTAACAAATAAAAAAAAAACCAGTTTGCCAGTATTCAACGCCGAGGCGTAACGTATTAATGGAAAAAGCCTACAGTTTCTGTTAGTTACGTCAACAGCAAGTTTCAGATACACCCACATCCTGTAAACAACGAGCTTTGTCTACCAACCGATGTTAACTTCCGGTTCGGGTGGGGCCGTGGAGTTAGCGTTTTATGGGTGGTGGAGTTTGAAAGTTCTGGATAATGACGATATATACGACGATACTGTTATTGCATGAGGAGGTACTTTTATATCCAACTAGTTTGATAGATTAATAGGAATGAATTTAAAAATTGTTTTATTGTACACTAACATTTATCACTACACATCCGCATGAGAACCAAGGTTACCGACGTAGCCCGAAGAATCGCCAGATTTAAGTGACAATGGGCAGGGGTGTCACAGAACGTATGGCCGATGGGGCCGAAAGGTTCTGGAGTGGCGACCGCGAACCAGAAGACGTTGCGTTGGAAGGCCTCCCACTAGGTGGACCGATGACCTGGTGAAAATTGCGGGGACCCGATGGATGCGAGCCGCACGGGACCGGTTAATGTGGTGACACCTGGGGGAGGCCTGTGTCCAGCAGTGGACGTCTTTTGGCTGAAATGATGATGATGATGATACTAACATTTTAAATTAAATTAGAAATTATTATTAGATTGTACAGTTTTACACTGTGCACCTTTAGCTGACGCGGTGCCCTGCTCCAAACGTGCATCATTTTGTAGCTATGAAACAACATTCTTTACATTTAATGACTGAGTGCAATTATTGCAACGCCAAAATTCCTACCTTTAACCTATTACAACATAGTAAATCCAGTGTGAACAAAGTGATGTTTTTTCTATGCACTGTAACCTAACAACGACTCTGCAAGTGTTACGCACCGTACATTTTATGGTCCTTCGAGCCGGATGTTAGATTAATATCGGGGGTTTTATCATTAAAATCATTACCTTTCTATTAGACAGAATTACATGGATAGGAAGATAATTAAAACCTACCTGGCTACGGTTGGTCATAAATTGGAAGACGAGAATATTCATTGGATACCTATTTTACAAAATTCAAAAGAAATCAATTTGTAATAAAGGTCGTCTGAATCTGAATATTCTGCTAGATAAGCCCGAGGCAGCGAAAAAAGTTTTTGTTAAACTTCAGACACTAATTACTTCTTCACTTATTAAAGAGACGAGACTTAATATTTTTCTTTCTTCATTCTTATTCAATTAACCTACATCCGGCCGTTTTCGTGGCCCCAAGTAACAACTGTGAGCGCTTTTAACGACTTAACATTGCAGTAAGACAATTTTCAGACTTATTTCTCAAGATGTAAGGTTCAAAATGGAATAAAAAGGAAGTTAGTGTAGATTTATGATTTCTGCAAATGTATTTTTTTCAGTGTAACATTTCTTTACTGAGAAAAATGTTATGTTTAATGAGCCATTTGTTATTTTTGTTATGTATTAACATGCATGAAAAGAGGGTAACAGACTTTCTGTATATTTTTTACGATATTTTTGTTGTTGGTTATTTAGTTATACAAATTAAAATTATGGTAAAAACTAATTCTAAATTGTTTTTTTTTGTTATATTAGAGAGTAGCCAAAACATTATTGATTGGTTCAAAATGGGACTATGCCAGGTATGTTTTGAAGGCTATTACAGTCAATATGAAAAGTATACATGAGGAAAAATATGTAAATACGTCCCTTATTAGGGAGTGATATGAAAATTAATATACATATGTCGGAGGAGACGCTATTCTTCATGATGATGACGATAAGACAGGATGGATATCTCAAAATAACACTACAACGGTTCTTCAGTACAACGGTCTACATTGGTAATCACACCTCGGTTACAAAATAATAACGGATGCTCATGACAAACAATCAAATCAACCACATGGAATGCAGTGAGGTTAGTAGGAAACACGACCACGACCAACCGCAGCGCCGTCCGCCATCGAAGCCCTGCCGCTGGCTCCGACCCTCTCAAATTGACGAGCGCTTCTGTCATTCATCACCTGACAGTTGTCGTTGTTAATCGTGCCAGAACTAAACACACCCAAGCACTACTAAAGAGGTTGAACTTAACGACAATAGTTGCTTGACATTCCAGTAGTTCTGATTCTATCCACGTTCAGAGACTGCAGTCTCCGACACGGCCAGAACTGACAATCACACGTCCTCGTGTGGTGGTGATATGGTACCTGTACCAACTAGAACACAAACTTAAACTAGACTGTCGACTCGGCCTACCTGACCAAGATTAATGTCTCTGTCAACAGAGTCGTAAAATCATGAAAGTAAATCCAATTCAAAGGTCCAATCGCATTAATTCAAAACAATCAAAAACTCGCGTCGTACTGTGTATAATCAAACAAAGCAATACTACACTAATTGCACACACTCTTGTAACCCAGCCGCCCCAGGCAGCTTATTCTAGTGACACTGTCACCCGGGGTTGACCAAGCCCAAATTCACAGTCTAGTGGCACGTGCCACCCAGGGCTGACCAAGCCCTTAACACAAAGTCTAGTGACACCTGTCACCCTAGGTTGACCAAACCCAAACATACAGTCTAGTGGCACATGCCACCCTGGGCTGACCAAACCCTTAACACACGGTCTAGTGACACATGCCACCCAGGGCTGACCAAGCCCTTAACACACACAGTCTAGTGACACATGCCACCCAGGGCTGACCAAACCCTAGCACACAGTCTAGTGACCCATGTCACCCAGGGCAACCAGGCCCAAACACTAACAATCTAGTGGCATATGTCACCCAGGGCTGACCAGGCCCAAAAACTCACAGTCTAGTGGCATATGTCACCCTGGGCCAACCAAGCCCTTCATAAAGTCTCCATGACTTCCTGGTGACTCCAAGTCGACCAAACATTATAGTCTCTACGAGACCCTGGCCCCCGCCACGACGTCTTCCTCCGCTCACCGCCACTGACCAGCTTCGAACTGCAGCTACAGATATTACGACAAGACGTGCAGTGCGGCCAAATAGTTACAAGTGTGCATACAACCAAATAAAAGAGATTTCATTTGTCTTCATTGCTCTCGCTAATAAGATCTAGCTCAGAGGGAACTTCACTTTCAGGCATTTTTCGAATGCGGTCATGAGCGTACTTGTACGTTCTATTCCCTGTCAGTGATTTTAAAACATAGCGATCATTTCCAAGTGACTCTACAACTTTGAAAGGACCTTTAAATTTGGGTACTTATTTGGTTTGGTTTGGTTTCTCTCTTTCTCAATCTCAAATCAATCTCAAATCACCAACTCTGAAATTAACCACTTTGGCTTTATTTTTGTACGAAGTCAACTCTTTGTTGACAAAGCAATGACCTTGGTCAGCGATAATAGTGCAAACAAAATAGAGCAACACTGGAACTACTATGGTACAATAAGACAAACTTCGTAAACGCGTCTATGAAAACTATTACATTCTATTTCACGTAATTTTTCTCACTCAACTTTCCTGAGTAATCAACATGCACCGGGTGCCATAGGATATTCACTTTTGAGATTGGATGTAACTCAGCTTGCACCAGACCGGAAGAAGACTTTGAGACACTACATCTAATACAATTTTCCACGAACTTTGTGACATATTTGGACATGACTTAAAAGCTCGAACCAATAACTTTCATAGAGCTTCTCCAAACTCTTTTTCCAACCAAGATGCATGAGAGCTTCATGAACATGATTCACCGACCAACGAAAAGCTCACGGTATAATAAAAGAACGAAACTTTACGAAGTATAACACACCTTTACGTAACTCGTAAGTTTTCACTACTTCCACTGAAAGCTAGCCGTTTTTGAACTTAGAGACAAAGTCCTGAATTTCTGAGTCTTGGAACTGTTCAGCCAAAAGCCAATTTTCAGATAGAATCGCGATCTCTTCACGCCTTTCCTCTGTCTTTTGGATGAGAGCTTTAACGGGAGTCTTGTTAGGCTCAGCAAAATGGTTTCGTGACAATAAGTCAACATGACTTATAATAATAATAATAATAAATGTTTATTTCAATAACTTAAGAATACGTTTACTTATATGCCTACACTGTCGATACTCAATGTCGAAATCGAAAGTCTGAAGGAAAGCCCACCAACCAGCGTGGACTCTCAGTGTCATGTCCACGTTGTTACGTAAAGCCTCCAGGGAGTTACAGTTCGTAGCAACAGTAAAACAATAACCTTGTAGGTAATGTCGAAAGTGATTCACAGCGTTCACGACTGCTGGAGTTACCAATTCGTAAGAATGGTACTTTGACTTCGGTCGTGGGTTGCCTGCTGAAATAATTGACAACGTGCAATTTACCATCGAGATCGAACTTTGGAAAGTATCACCATAACCCTCAGCGTTTGCGTCAGTATGAAGTTCAATTGGAAGCTCTGGACAGGTTTACTCGTTATAATCGAAATCACACGGTCTGACTACTTCGTGCTCAGTTTTCCATTCAAACTTTTTACTGTTGATGAGAATGAACCGTGGAGCATTTGAACACGTCTTATTCTTGACAAATCTGTCAAGATCTGAACTTAGATTCGCCACAGCAGACTCATCTCCCATTGGGCACCACTTAAACACCAAATCCACAAAGCACTCTTGAGCTCAATGAGACGAAATACAAAACATGCATCAAACGCACACTATGCAAGCAAGTACATCACAAGCCGAACGATTACATCGCCGGTAAAAACGCTTGGCTCAATGTCAGTAGCGCTCCACAAGGACAAGGGGGCCCAAATTAATAGCACGAAATAGGCAGAAGAAAGAAGAAGATTGAACAACCATCCCCGCAATGCATAAACTCCAACTCTCCCGTATTATACAGTCACACAGCCGATATTGTATGAGCACCATGTACCAGAAAGACATCCTTCCCCAGAATCCCATATCAACTTTAATTTGACATGTATACGCCCCGGCGACCGGGAGCGCGTCATGCTCATGAACGGGTGCTGTCAGCTGCGACCTGCCACCACCCAGCCGCCACGGCCCGCTCGAACCATTATTCCATTCTTTGAATCGTCGCTCCCGACCTCACCATGGACACTTCCATCGTGCACAATATACCATCTCAACATGAATAATGCAACCAAGGTTCCGCAACAACACTCTGATCCAAAAGCACCCATAGAGCCTCCTGCCCATTCCTCTCCACAGAGCATTTTGAAGATTCCAAAGAAAAGCCTGCCTTTGTGAACGCCTCAAGAACTTCCTGCAACCGGGTCAGACTTTCCTCTTATCACGTGACCGAATGAAACTGTGAACATGAGCAAGTTCACCTAGTGCTTTAGACACGGCACGCTGAAATACGCTCGGAGCGTTACGAAGACCAGACATCATCGCTAGTACTGCCAGTGAGAGGTAACGAATGCAGTAGTCATACAATCTTCACTGACGGGACTCTTATGAAAGCCACTCACGCAATCAAGTAACACGTAATAGTTAACACCTGACAATCGAGCAATCGCCCATCAACGACAGAGGGAATCGATCAGACACTATGTTAAGATTTAGTTCATGGTAGTCTTCACATATACGCTTGTCTCCGTCCTTCTTAACACCTAATAAAATAAATGATGTTAGCTCTCAATATCTCGCCGACTTTCTCGCGTACAATTTGCTGTTCACCTTACCGTACGAGCTGGATTCACTAATCAGTTGTTTAATTCACCAGTAGGACTCATTCAAGTCAGCGGTAAACCATCGATAAAAGTTTTCGAAAACTCACTCAGAAGAGACGTCGAACAGTGTTTTATTTTCGTTTGTAATATCAGAATCAACATTGTAAAATAATCAAATAAAGGAAGTAAATCGGAACAATTTACATTTTGAACTGACGAAATAAGTAGTGTAGATTCATTTAAATGTACCGTATAGCCAAATGGCCAAAAGTCGCGTGCGATCATAACATCGTATTTCAAATAGTCGTCAGGTAGTACGTAAAATAAAATCGTCATTTCGTTATTTATTATCAATCACAACAACGCTAAGAATTTGTTCACTGCTATAAATAAACATTCGAGTTATTATCGATACCAATTACTTGCACAGTTGAAAGTGAACGTTTGCCCGAGTATTTAGAAGCTACACTGTTTAACAACAGAACACTCTGCGCCAGAATCAAACAACATGAGTACGACTCACCGGATTGTTGTAGCTGTCCAAGAACGCCGTAAACTTCACAGCTGTCCGTCCACACGTCAGACTTTTTGCAATACTTACCCAGTATTAATGAATTTTGTTGTGTACCCAATAATGGATTTGATTGGGTACCCTTAAAGCGTTTCACGTCTGTAATAGCGTGATGACCTTCCATGTGCTTTCGTTTCAATTAGATCAATGACTTCAATGAATTGGCTTGATGACTTTTCTCTTGCAGCTACTTATTCCGATCAAGAATCTCAGTGGTGTGACGATGTAATCGCGTATCACATTGAGATGTATGGGCACAATACCGTTATTTGTTCTGCATGCGATACTTGTGACAACCAGGTCGACGCGATACCTTTCAGCGCCTTGCTTAGGGCAATGATTAGGGCTTCGCCTTTCAATGGCTGCTCGGTCAAACTTTTGTCGACAGTTGAGCACCAAGCACGTGGATATGGTTCTATCCCACACTTCTGATGTCGGAGGAGACGCTATTCTTCATGATGATGACGATAAGACAGGATGGATATCTCAAAATAACACTACAACGGTTCTTCAGTACAACGGTCTACATTGGTAATCACACCTCGGTTACAAAATAATAACGGATGCTCATGACAAACAATCAAATCAACCACATGGAATGCAGTGAGGTTAGTAGGAAACACGACCACGACCAACCGCAGCGCCGTCCGCCATCGAAGCCCTGCCGCTGGCTCCGACCCTCTCAAATTGACGAGCGCTTCTGTCATTCATCACCTGACAGTTGTCGTTGTTAATCGTGCCAGAACTAAACACACCCAAGCACTACTAAAGAGGTTGAACTTAACGACAATAGTTGCTTGACATTCCAGTAGTTCTGATTCTATCCACGTTCAGAGACTGCAGTCTCCGACACATAAATTAAATATTAACTGACTGCCTCGTTGATCAGTGATCACAAGCACGGCTACTGAGCCTGGGGTCCCTTTTTTTTTTGGGGGGGGTGGGAAATCATCAAATAACCCCTCCCGCTTTGGCCAGAGCGAAAGGGAGTGTCAGACTTCTACTGACTAAAAACCACCCATGTTCCTTCTTAGCCCTTGCGCCGAGGCCGCGGTATCTCTTGCGAACAACCCGCAGCCCCGACGGGGAGCATGGGGTCCTTGGTTGAATTCCCAGGTCGGGCGAAGTGTTAATGAGTTTTTCTATCAGCAATGGTTAAGTAACCGCCATGGATTCAGGATTTATGCCCGATTAAAGGCAATGGGCTCGCCCCCTATAACATGGGACTTAAACATAAATGGCCAAATGTGTATGTATTACGTGCACTTCTGTGTACCCCTTCGGGTATTACAGGCGTGATGTTATGTTATGTTAATATTAACTTCCTAACGACTTTAATATGAACAGTTCTGAAACTAATCGATCAACGTTGATGGCTGTAACTAAAACTATGTGTCATATTGACGTCACAAAGAACCCCTTTTAGCAAGACTGCAAGACCAACAAACACAAGTACACAAGCACTCAAAAAGCACCAATTCATCTTATTTAAAAACAAACATGTGCCAAATGCCAACCGACTCGGCAACTCCGATGCCGCCATGTCGCCAGACGGTCTGGCTCCAGAATTCTGCCACCATTTATAACACTACTGTCTGGCAGCCGAACACTTGGCAATAATATTTTCATGTCTTTAAGTTTTTGTCTATTTGTAAGAAAGTTATTGTTCAATGGGTTCTATAGATTCGTTTTTGTGATTGAAGACTTCTGCTTGTCAAGTACGTTTTTTCAAAATAATAGTAAAAGTTTTGTTCTTTGTTTAAATTTAAATCAACACGTTTTTACGGTGGTAAATTCTATATAATACTTGCTGCAATCTCTCTCTCTCTCTCGACAAGTTGCCTGCTGAATAAGAAGTTAGAAATTAAAAGATCCATTTGCCAAATTACTAAAGTTATTCTTTTTCAACAGTTTGTAAATTATGTTCATATGAAATGGTTTACAAATTCTTAAGGAATCATAGATTTATGAACATAAAATGTGTGGTGTTTTTTTCACACTTTCGATTTACTACTTTTGATGTACATAATGCTTGGCTGAAGCCCTCGTGGAGGGTTTTAAACTTGACTTTACTTGTACATTACATTGTAAGTGTTTGTACGACTTTAATGTTCGAAAAACAACGGTTCAAAAGTACATTGAAATAAACAGTAAGTAACCTAATATTCTATTTCCTCTACCACAAAATACTAGTAAAATGATCACAAAGCAGCTTTATAATCCAGTTAACACGATTTGACCAAAATTACATGGAAATTCGATGTATTTAGCTCATCATTCACTGAAATTCTGATTACATGCAATATTATTGCTTTGTGCTACACAAATGGATTCAAAATGATAGTGGGGCTCGTTAAAGGGTGAATCTTGAGCATCGGAAGTTGATCGTATCGGGGCAACCGGATGTGGGTGGGGGTAACGACTCAAGATTGCACCCTCAACTCAACGCCGTGAAGATTTGCAGGGTTAACTTTGAGTGGGTGATCGCTGGTTTGCCGTTTGAGGGTTGGATTGATAGTTGTTTTGCGTTTTTGTGTTAAAGCGGGTGGGTTTTTGAAATTGATTGCAATTGTAAGATACATGGATGAATATAGTTTTATTGTACGCGAAACAATAATTTTATTTTATAGATTTGTGCCCTGTTGACTTCCCCTATTTCATGGACCTTAAACATAACTACTGAAATGTGTGTGTACTATTAAGTATGCCTCTACCTACCTACCCCGCCTGGATCGTGGATGTTATGATTATGTTTATAGCAATAGAGAAAGCATTTTTACCCCCCATAAGGCAAAGGGAATATATTATTTTGTCCCACTATATTTTTCAGCTCAAAAAATGAATTACATTGTATGGTATTCTATTGTTGTACAGATGTTATAAAGTCTCATTAAACGTTTAAAGAATCCAATAAAACTGAAAAAATAGTTTCTACCAATAAAATTAAAACAATGCTTATTTATCATTATTTATTATTTATTTATTCTTTAACAAATTACATTTATTTTCTGATTGCTAGATCGTTATGCCCCGTTAAAGGTTAGCTTTAGAAATAGATAGTACCTAATGATTGCCCTCTAGTAACGGCAACGGCCAATTCTAGGCACTCATTAATAGGGTAGTTAACAAAAAAATCTAATTAGTCCGTCTGCTAGATTTCCAAAAAATATTGGACACGTATTTTTTCTTTTTTCACGTAAACTAACAATGAAGACGATACAGTGCTTTGAAAACTCGTGTGAAGTCATATTCTAAGACATTAGTATGACATTTATTACCGGTGAGTGACGTCACAACCCCCCACTCAATTCTTTGACGTGTTTTATCTTTGTCAATTTTTATTGATTTGATAAAACAAAAAATACGTATCCAATATTTTTCGATAATCTAACAGACGGACTAATTAGAATCATATTTTTTTTAGTTAGTAAACATCCCTATTATAACCTACCATTTTATCCTTAAAAACTTTACCAAGTACCAGGACAGCATGAGCCATAAGTAGCTAGCTAGCATCATTTCCAAGTAAAGAACAACATTAAGAAAATCCCTAAGTATTTAGTTCAATGTTAATTAGCAAAGAAGACCGGGACATCAGGCAACATTACTCCTTATCAGGGAGATGGGAGATTCAGATAAAAAGGGTAATTTCCCCTGTTCAATGTTGCGTCTTTTTAACTAAGACTTTAGATAAGAACTGGATTCTGAAGGGAGTTTGTGAATTAGGCATCCGCAAGTAAATTGGGGATTTGGATCTGTGCAGGATAATTAAGAGCTATTGTAATTGGATGTAATCCTTGATGTTGAATTGAGCTAATTATAGAAAACAAGCAAAATATATCACCATTTCTGCAGCAGACACAACAGAGTGACAATGTAGAGAAAAGGGGCTTTTGGGTAGATAATTACAGCCGTTTGGATCAATCTTGCGAGACGCACGGGGCCGGTCAATGTGGTGGCACATAAGGGAGGCCTATGTCCAGCAGTGGACGTCTTTCGGCTGAAATGATGATGATGATGATGGATCAATCTTCAGTATAAGCGGGATAGGTTGGTTTTTGGATTGGTGATCACCCATTACATACCGAGCTTTCTCCGTGTCTTGGACAGCAGGTTATTCTGTTGTTCCCTGCTGTCGTATGTAGATATTCGATAGTCGTAACAGGTAGTCAGTGGCCTGAAAGTCTAACATCCAGTCTTACCAAAGGGTATTATATTATCGAGTACTAACTGGGTTGTGGAGGTCAGATAAGCAGTCGCTCTATATGAAATACTGGTATTCAGCTCCATCTGGCTAGAATGGAAGCAGACCCAACATAGTTGAGAAAAGTCTAGGCAGATGATGAAAAATGTTTTTTTTTTTCTTACTCCTTTTTCTTCGAAAAACAAGGACAAGTGTGTTCTTTGCGCATCAGATTCTTTTGAAGAACGTTTTCAATAAAGAAAGGTTCTATTTTCAAGGCGTTGTCATTGAAACTAGATATCTGCTTGGCGAATTCTATGAAAAGTGGATCCTGAGATAATGCAACCCCAACAATTCGATCCGATAACATCAATATTATTGCTATAATCCAAGAAACACCAAAATAAAGTTATTTTTAAATAAGTTTATTTTGTTAACTTTTTACAATTAGCGAATATTATCGTTAACCAACCACAAAAAAAGAAAACAGACGAATTGGATGGTCGGTTAAAAAGAGCGTTTACCTGCAAACAAACACCAAAGTTAAAATGAATTAGTGGTTGCAATTAACCGTGACTATTAACTAAAGACAAATATGAGGTGACAGTGCTAATGAGCGGTTAACATGCAACCGCAATGAGCCTATTCAAATTAGAGGAGTATGTTTGGTCCCGTCGGGGCTGCGGGTTGTTCGCAAGAGGTACCGTGGCCTCGACATAAAGGGCTAATGTGGTTTTTAGTCAGTAAAAGTCTGACACTCATTTCGCTCTGCCCAAGAGCGGGAGGGGTTATTTGATGATTTCCCAAAAAGGAGTATGTTTGGTTTGGTAGGTATTTTCCGAGCAATTTATAGGACTTCGTGAATGAAAATGTCCTTTACTAACTGTAACTACTTATTTCTTCTTTCTGTAGAAGAAAAAGTTAGTCTATGAACTGCATGTCACCGTGTGTTTTAATATAATTATCTAACTAGCTGTTGGTCGCGACCTTCATTTACCTGAAATTATTTTGAAATGATTATTACTTCCCTGTTTGAATAAAATTTTTCCTCGTTATCCTAATTGTTTTAATACAATAAAAAGTAGCCTTAGTTACTACTTTAAGCATCAGCTATTTGACAGTAAAAGTCCCGTCAAAATTGGTTCAGCCGTTTCGGAGATTAGCCGGAACAAAAGCACAGGCAAATATTAAAAATAGAAAAATGTTTTTTTTTCAGTACCGTTTATTGAAGATTGACCAAATCCGTGCCACGAACCTGTTTTATTTTATATTCTTAAGTAAAACGTTGTTATCTCTTGTTTCAGAAGCAGTGTAAGCCAGATGAGTAGTCTGGTGTGACCGCAGCATCAACACGATGCACCAATGTTCGCTCTTCATACTTACGCTGCTATGCGTCTCCGTCAAAGGTGAGGTTTTCAATAAATTTTGATAAATATTTATTACAACAATAACAATTAAGTGGCAGTAAGCAGGGCACATTGCCCGCAGAATAGATGGCCGTTGCATTGGAAGGCCTCCCATTAGGTGGACCGATATAACCTGGTTGCGGGGATCCACTGAATCTGAAGACCGATCACGGGCGACCTATTATATCCTTTATCACCCCAAGGTTGACTGCACATAGCAAAGGAGAAGAAGGTCTAGTCTTAATAAATAGACATTTTTATCAAAAATGGGAATGACAAAGTAAAAAAAAAGTAGGATTGCCTCTGACCTAGTGACCGCAAACGCGACTGCTGAGCATGAGACCCCGGGTTCGATTCCCAGGTCGGGCAAAGTGTTATTGAGTTTTCCATCAAGAATTTCTCAGTAGCAGCCACGAAGCCTGAATTTGTGCCTGGTTGATTGCCATATTACATGGGATTTGTAAACCATAACTGACGGAAAGTGCTGCTCGAGGATCAGGCGTGATGTCATGTTAAAAAAAATATATGGATTGATTTAAGCTAATAAAAGGCTTAACTCAATACTGTTAAAAGCCCTTTTTGTTGTTCATCATGGCAAATGCTATTTGTCTATGTTTTCCTTTTATTCTCTGTACGTGCTGTGTCAGTTACATGCTGAAAGTTAAATTTGTAGCTTTTCAGTAATGGTTTGTTTGCAATAAAATTTAAAGACCATGCAATGTTTTAAATAAATTCTCAACAAAAAAACTTTTTTTTTTAGACATCTCCGGTAGCTGGGAAGAATGGTGGACCTACGATGGGATATCAGGTTAGTAGAACATTTTGTTTTACTGTCACGTCATAACACTAAACCATTGTCGCATCCACTGAAAGCAAAATAAAACAACGCTGATAAATAAATTAACTGTCGTTGATCGCGCGCCCGACCGCTAAGGTTAGAACGTAGATTTAGTCTAGAGAACGAAGAAGAAACTACATCTTTGCTTGTGTTTGGAAAGAATCGTTGGATGGATGTTGCGTCTGCACACACGGTTTCTCATTCTGACTCTCCCTTAGTAGTCCTTTTTAGAATTGGGCTTTTTGAGAATTGGGCATTTTAAGAATTAGTCCGTTTAAGAATTAGTCGTTTTAAGAATTAGTCGTTTTAAGAATTAGTCCTTTTAAGAATTAGTCATTTTAAGAATTAGGGTTTTACAGAATTAGTCATTTTAAGAATTGGCCATTTTAAGAATTAGGCGTTTTTAGAACCCGTTGGGGCTGCGGATCCCGTCAGGGCTGCGGGACCCGTCGGGGCTGCGGGTCCCGTCGGGGCTGCGGGTCCCGTCGGGGCTGCGGGTCCCGTAGGGGCTGCGGGTTGTTCGAAAGAGATACCGCGGGCTCGGCGCAAGGGCTAAGAAGGAACATGGGTGGTTTTTAGTCAGTAGAAGTCTGACACTCCCTTCCACTCTGCCCAAGAGCGGGAGGGGTTTTTTTTGGTGATTTTCCACACGCCAAAAAAAAAGGCGTTTTTAAAATGGACATTTATCCACTAAGCCCTTGGTTGCGTGCTCTAGCAATGCAGAATGCGCAGCTGACATCAACACTGAAGTATCGCCTCGTGTTGCCTCGACATGGAGAGGATGAACAAAATATGACTTTTCTTGTGCATTTTGTGTGAGAGGATGCGAAAAATGATTTTTCATGTAATTTATAAGGACTTTGTTAATATTTTTATCCTTCCTTAGTAAATACGTATTTTGAAATGTGCAAATAGCTTGGATTTGTCTTTTATGATGATGTACAGATTTTCTCAAGTAGGTATTAAATAATAGAAACCAGGACATCTCGGGTCTTACTATGGAACTGAAACCGGTTCTGCATTTTCTACCTACCAAAGCACATAATTATCGGATACTAACACAAAAAATTTGAAATCCAACACACAAAACGCAATCAGATATAAACCGAACCATTATTATTCTCTTATCATTATCACTAATTTGACATATTTCTGTTCAATAGCTAATTATAATGCGATGAATCAGAACATTTAACATTTTCCGAATAAACATTCAAACAGTGAATTTTGTATTTCAGTGATTTTAGTTCCATTGATTTCCGTTTCTAACTACTTACGTCATGCGTCATAATATAGTACACTAGCTGATGCCCGCGGCTTCGCCCGCGTCATATTACATAATGAAACCTTCTTCGAGAACCACTCTATCCATTGGTGAAAACAGCATGAATGTCGGTGCAGTAGCCTTTGAGTTTATCGCTAACAGACAGACAGACACGGCGGAGGACTATGTTTAAAAAGTAATGAAGTGGGCTGCCGTTGTAAGAACACTAAAAATTACCGTGTATAGTTGTACAAAGAGCAGCGGTGGCTAGTGATTACTTTGTGTAATTTATTTCATCACCACTGCTCTCAAAAACGTTGAAGGAAAATATCGGGAGGAAACCGGCATATCCTAGAACCAAACATTCTTAGACATGCTGCCCTCGGTAGAACTACAAATGCATTACTTGTAAAATGGCGGTTTGGAGAATAACATGTCTAAGTAATAATTTCACACGAAATACTGTATTTTTCTTTACTATTTCACTGTGCCTGTGCCATGCAAAAAAACAAAAATAATACTGTAATTTTTGACAAAAACGAAAAATTGTAAATATGTCGTGTGTACTGCATTTGCTGTTTACGAAAGCAACATGTGACATCTACAACCCCGCATTGGGCCCGCGTGGTGGATTATAGCCCATTTCCTCTCATAAAGAGGTCTGTCTTCCAGCAAAGAGAACATTATAGGCTGATGATGGATACATAGTTAACTAAATATGTACTTACAAGTGTACCTAACTGTGGATGGGAGACCGCCCATTACATTCCGAGTTTCCTCCATACCTCGGAAAGCACGTTTAACTGTTGGTCCCGGCTGCCATATACATATAAATATTTGGCAGTCGTTACCGGTAGTCAGTGACCTGAAAGTCTGACAACCAGTCTTACCAAAAGGTATCGTATTACCTAGTGTTAACTGGGTTGTGGAGGTCAGATAGGCAGTCGCTCCATGTAAAATACTGGTATTCAGCTGCATCTGGTTAGACTGGAAGCCGACCCCAACATAGTTGGGAAAACGCTAGGCAGATGATGATGAAGTGTGCCTAACTCTTCTCGGGGACTACAGGCATGATTTTGTATATACTTAAAGTTAGTTTTGTTGGCAAACAAAGTCGAAAGCATAACTTATGTTCAATAAGCGCCTTTGTATGAAATATTGTGAAATTATGGATTTATTAACAGTGATTCATTATTGAATAGTGCGTCAACTGCGAGTTTAATTTTAATTATATATCATATCATCGTTATAACTTTTCATCTCATACTTAAAACTGTTATGAGTATCTCAATATAGGTAGGACCAGTTTTAATTATATATTGATTTATTTAAGATAAGCCTAAAACAGTTAAAACATCTGAAAATATCTTGAACGACGATTGACGAATTGGAATTTTGGACTGGTTTCTGACTGATTGGCCAGAGAAAGCAAAACACTGGGAGAGTTGAAAAGGAATGGGGGAGACCTTTGCCCAGCAATAGTAGAACAGAACAGGCTAATTAAAATAAAATTTACTTCTATTCTGTGTGAAATGTCGAAATAAAATAATAATCATTCAATTTACATTTAGTGTTTTCGTGTACAAAGAAAATTCTCCGTTTCCACAGACACTAATTTAGTTATTAATTAGTGTTAGTGGAAACAGCCGTAAGATCAACCAACCAACGTTCTAGCAACCTGTGCGTGCAACCTGCGGTCTACCATATCAAGCTCTTGAGCCAAATTGCCTAACTAGAGCCCCCTCAATTGGTGGAGATTCGTAGCTGCTAACACTTAGCCATGAGTTCTATAACAATGGTTTATGCGGGCAAACAACCTTGGATATCAACTTGTATCTAAAAGTCGCATTTTGCGTGAAGGGTTTGATTGCACCTTTATTAAGTACTGTATTTTATAACCTATCGTATATTATGGCGGGCTTAAAGTGAGGAATAGGAAAATAGTATGAATTACGTGAAATGGTCACAGACGACAGACTTCATAAGTGTTTTTACTCAGTTAAAGAATTTCTCGAAGATAAATAGGTACCTACTAAATATTATTATACTTACACTTTTTTACATTTTTATTAATCTTTTTTATATTTAATTATACACCAGTACAGTCTGCATATTTTTAGTTTAGTTTTGTTTTAATTAGAATGTAAGTTTCATTAGAGTATAGGTATGTAATTTAGTGTTAGGTATGTGTGTATAAAAATTAACTAAAATTATGATACTAAAATATTAATTTTAGTATCAATTATGTAAATATTCGTATGCCGCGTCTAGCGGTGGATATGTCAAGAACCATATCATTTCTGTAACAACTTTTTGAATACCGTATCCTACGAATAAATGTCTTTGTCTTTGACGCAGGTACATTTTACGAATTTTGACTAATAGGGATGTTTACTGATTAAAAAAATATGATTCTAATTAGTCCGTCAATTAGATTTTCGAAAAATATTGGATGGTTACGTATTTTTTGTTTTATCAAATCAATTAAAATTGACGAAGATAAAACGCATTAAAGATTTGAGTGGGGGGTTGTGACGTCACTCACCGGTAAAAAATGTCATACTAATGTCTTAGAATATGACGTCACACGAGTTTTCAAAGCACTGTATCGTCTTCATTGTTTGTTTACGTGAAAAAAGAAAAAATACGTGTCCAATATTTTTTGGTAATCTATCTGACGGACTAATTATATTTTTTTGTTAACTACCCTATTCATATTATGATTTTATTATGATCTGCTAAAGTGGCCTTTTTAGACTCCCTGGTCACAGTGAGCCGTGGTCCGCTCTTAACTATTTCTTTAAAGCGTTTACCATGCATTATCTTAATTTACTCAGACTTCAATGCATGCAATGGTTGGCGCAGTGGCTCAAGCAATGGACTGTTGCGCTGCGTGTCGCGGGTTCGATCCCCGCACGGAACAAATATTTGTATGACCTACAGATAGTTGTTCCGGGTCTGGGTATTTTTTGTGTATGTGACTTTAAATGTTTGTGAACGCACCCACGATACAGGAGAAATTCCTAGTGTGGGGCAATGTTTTAAAAAAAAAAAAATAAGTAGTACTATTAACTTAAAACTAATAACATATTCTACTGTTAACCGTTCATTGCTATTAATCAGCTAGCAGGACAAGCTACTAGGCCTCCTCTATTTCCCTTGACTTATTTCTGTCCAGAGCAGTTCTTCGCCAACGATTTGGAGAACTTATAACGTTTTCTCCCATTTCTCGGGTATCATTCTGCGACCTTTTTAGAGTTCCGTACCTCAAAAGGAAAAAAACGGCACCCTTGTAGATCACTCGTGTGTCTGCCTGTCTGTCTGTCCAATCATCCTCCCCCTCCTTATCTTCGAAACTACTGAGCCTAAAATTTTGAAAAAAAATACATAAGAAATTAGTTCAACACTTAATAAAACCTATAAGAAGTCTATAGTGCTAAAATAACATGAAAAATCTCTAAATATCTACTACAATGATACGGAACCAATGTGCAAATCCGACTTGCTTGGCCAGTTTTTCCGTCTTAGCGGTTACTCTATCAACCCACAATAACTAACCAAACCCACCAGAAACATAAAAAGGAATCTCCAAATTCCGTTGAAAATAGATAAGTACGTCGAAATTTCGGGTCTACCGAACATCGACTATCCAATATAATGACACGGCTGAGCGCGCATTATCATTAAGATGTTATCACTGGTCATTACCGTTCCTCCATTATATGGATATGTTACTATGACCCCAATATTCATGCCATTGAGAATGTGTGGCTGTGATTCCACCTGCCTGACGTAATGGGTTGACCTTTTTGTCCTTGGGTCAATAGAGGTTATGTTTTAGAGGTACTTTAAAAAGTTTTAGTTTTGAATTGAAGATGAATTAATAAACATTAAATTAATTTGGAAACTTTTTTAGTGTTGCGTAGCAAATGGTATAAACGGAACCCTTATAGATTCGTCCTGTTCGTCTGTTTGTGTGTCTGTAAGTCACAGCCATTTTACTCTGAGATGCACCATACAGTTGAAATTGTCAAAAAACTTAAAAGTACAAAAGCGGGCGAGCCTATTGCCATCAACCGGGCGTAAATCCAGACTGCGCGCACCGCTAAAAAAATCCTGATGAATACACCTAAATTTACTTTGCCCGACCCGGGAATCGATCCCAGAACATAGCACGATAAGCCGTTGGTCGCGACTGTGACAATCGGTACAGGTAGTCAGTCGCCCGCAAGACTTCACAGTCTTCAACGCACCACGCAGTCCCCAGACCGCACCACAACGTGATCAATTTAAACTTTCAAAATCACTCCTACTCTCACTAACTAAGTGACTAACTCTCACTATCAGTAGGCTTAGCCAAGTTGACAATCTACAAACGTTGACGCTAGTAGAAAACGACTCAAATGTATGGGGATGACGTCATCTCAACGCTAAGTCACGTGGTCAGAACAAACGAATAGAAAATTCGTAGCCATGTTTACAACGTTCAAAATGATAGAATGAAATATGATCCTTTCTACAACGTTGATCGCTACATCCCATATAAATGCTAGCCATGTCACACTTTTGACAAGCGCAAACGAAACGTTGGCGAAGTATTTGAACGATACCTTAGCGTTTGCCGAGACCCTGGAGATAACGCTTAAAAATGGCGTCTATATATGATACAGCTGCAGCATCTCATAATTTTGGATTCTATGTGCCTATTTAACATTTAAAATGCATACTTTAAATAATTATATTGTGGTGCGCTAAGGGTCAAACACAATAATTATTTTGTTTGTTTCATAAGAAGTACCTAGTATAGGTTCATGCCGCGCAACACGTCATTGTTTATATTGTAAACTTTCAAGTGCCCAAGTATATTAGATTTTAACAAAGGAAGGTCACAAAATAAGTAATAATTTACGTACCTTCCCACTAATTCCAATCTACCTGCGAACTGTTCTGGGTCTGGTCGAGATCTCGATCCAATATTATAAAAGTTATCACTTCATATAAGTATCTTTCATCGAAATGCACAATATCATATTATTTCACGACACAGTAATGTTTAAACTTACATTCCGCACTGTGATAGCATATTAAACCAATTGTAAGACGAACTTGTACCTTATTTCACTTACTTTTTTAACACTTAATACAATTTATTCCTTTCATAACAATTCAAAACAAAACTTCAACCCGCGCATAAAGTAAACAACTGCGATTTTGACATTAGTTTGACGTTAGTAGAAACGCTCACCATAGACTAAAGTGTAGGTTTTTTCTATATTTATTAGAGAATGAGCGATCGACTCAGTTGTGTGAAGTTGGCTACCAACTTAGCGCTTTCTATAATCGCTTGCGCCGAAGCGTTATCTATTGTAGAAAGAGAATAGAAACGAAGCGGTTGTAACTTGGCTAGCCCTACAGATCTCTTTCTTTCTACATAACATAACATAACATCACGCCTGTAATTCCCGAAGGGTTAGGCAGAGGTGTACCTAAAGTACACCCACATTTCGCCAGTTATGTTTAAGTCCCATGTGATAGGGGGCGAGCCTACTGCCACCAACCGGGCACTAATTCAGACTCTGTGGCTGTTACTGATAAATTCCTGATGGAAAAAGCCCATAACACTTCCCGACCCGGGAATCGAACCCAGGACCTCATGCTCAGCAGTCGCGCTTGCGACCACTAGACCAACGAGGCTTTCTTTCTTTCTTTTAAAAAGAACGTTACACGGGAGATATTCCTAGTGTGGGCTAGGAATATCTCCTATATCGTGAGTGCGTCTAAGATCACTGACTACTGCCTTTTCCTAACTGTGTTGGAGTCCGCTTCCATTCTAACCGTATGCAGCCAAAAACCAGTATTTAACATGGAGCGACTATACCTACTTACATGACCTCCAAAACCCAGTTAGTAACACGATAGATACCCCTTGTTAAGACTGGTTAAAGTAAAAGAAAAAAACTAGTTAAAACACGTGGATAAAGTACTATGCGAGCCAACTAAGAATAGCGCTGTCAAGACGCCATTTTGTTCAGCAAAACCCGCGAACTTCATTACCAAAGCGTACGGTGTGCAGAAAAATCAATGAAGAAATTATACTCAGTTTAATTATTTAATGCTCACTTTTTTGGTATTTCTTACTAATTATACGTCAAACTACATAGTTATACATGAGTAGGATATGAAAAAAAGCATGTTAATAAAAATATTACACGATTTTTTCACTTTCAAAGTACTTGTACACATTAAAACGATTTGTCGTGCTATAAGATGGAGCACCGCACCTTGTTGAAAATGTATTTTTGGAATTCAAGAAACAATATTTTATAAAAAAGAACATATATTATAATAATTAAATCTATGATTAAAAAAACATAACATTTCTTATTCGCTTTTCTTTTTTTGCTGGGAGTACTTATCTGTCAGATAAGTACTACTACCGTGTGAAGTTGGCAACAAGCGCGATCCTAATCTCGTAGTTGGCTAGCATAGTACACACAGAACCGGGAAGTGTGGCAGAAAAAAGGGGAGGCCTATACTCAGCAGTGGTTTGGGTGATTCCGGGCTGATATGATGATGATGGTGATGAAGACTGGTAGTCAGACTTAATCGTTACGGTTGTTCAGAATCCCTTTCGGGATTCTGAACAACCGTAACGATTGCCAAGTTTAAAAAAAAAACCTTTAATAATAGTTAATAAATCTATGAAAGGCGTATATTTATATTCAATCAGATTGAAAATTAAATTCTATTTCTGTAAATAAATAGTATATTATGCAACAAGTGAATAAAGGACGGATTTAAAGCGAGGGCCGTAGATGAGTCACGAGCAAGTGAAGGATTCTAATGATTGAATCACGAACGCAGCGAGTGATTCAACTGTTAGAATCCTGAACGACGCGAGTGATTCATGGCCCTCGATATAAATTCGTACTTTATTCAGGAGTTGCATACTATACTTTATATCATGACTACGAGAAAAGACATAATTTAAGCGAAAATAGAAATTTAATCAAGAAATAAGAATTGTTACATTAATTGAAATGGACATTAAAATTAGAGCAATGACTGAAATTAAGCGTAATTTTCTTATTATTATCATTAGGGTGGTCAACTTGTGAAACAATATTTATTAATCTAATGCCAAACTCCTTGTCGCAAATATCGACCAATCAAATCTCGAGAATTTATTTGCACCAAAGAGTTTTGAATTTCGAATCTTAGCGCAAGGAGTTTGTGTAAGCAATGAAATAGAGACCGGATATATTTTTGTGTTCCAAATTCAAACACCAAAATTGTGAATAAAAACAAAACAGTGAATAAAAGGCCTTTTTATTCACTGTTTTGCGTGAATAAAATAAGCTTTTTAGAGTAGGTATGGTATAAACGACATTTTCTCGTCCAAACACGGGACTGTCAGCTATCAGGCTGGCCGTCTACTCTTTGCAATTTTAAAATGCTGTTTTTTTTTCATCATACGCCATTCAGTTTTGAATATTCGTGGAGGTCTGTTGACGGACGACTCATTTTTTATGCAGCACCAAGAAATGGGTATCAATTAATAGGATTTGCTGTCATCACACTTATATGTAAAATAAAAAAAGTAAAGAAAAGAAAGAAAGAAAAAGTATTTATTGGTCTCACACAGGACAAGAAAACAATAATAAAAAATTAACAAAAAAAAACAAGAGGAACACTTAAAAAATAAAACAGTATTCAAAATAAGTCCCGTACGAGGCCACGCCCATGCTGCAAGTAATAGAAGTAAACCCTCTATAACCCTTCGTATTCAGCCTTTATCCTAATTTAATTGGGATCGGCGCAGATTTTGTCTCCCTCTTTCATACTTCTCTATTACTCGTCACCTCAGCAGACACCGCCTCTCTAGCCACATCATCTTTCACACAGTGTATTCACACATTAATACTCTATATTTGCCTCACAACATTTTCCTAAAATCTGTGGTATTATTATTGTAAATGGACTATAGCCCAACAAGATATGCCAATAAAATTGTGATCAAGTACTTTCATACATCAAGACCGATTTCAATCTAACCCACTTCAAAGCAAATCATCTGTTCGACAGTAGGTACTGAAAACTAGCTAACATTAGTGTAATGATGTGCCCACTACTGTAATGATAACCAATATGTCTAACGGTACAGTCCACGACAGAAGTTTGTATGACTCTTCATTTATTTGTTTCAAGCTTTTCTTAATTTTTTTAAAAGAATCGTTGGTCTTTTGGTTGAACGGTTGAGCATCGACTCCCAGCAGGTCTATTGCGTATCTTTTTTAATGTCAGTGGCTATCATAGTGTCCATCGATTAACTGTCAAATGGTTATGGTTTGGTACAAAATGGAATAGCCCTGCAGGTCGGGCAAAATGTGGTTGGGTTTGTCGGTCTGGAATTTTAAAAAGCAGCCACGGAGTCTACATTTATGCCCGGTTGATGGCAATCGCCTTGTGCCTGTAATGGTCTAATGAAAATATTTTGAGTTTGATGACCGTGTTGCATGTGGTTCTCAAACGTCAATAAACAGCTGCGGTGACTTCTAGTCATCACGTGGATCTCCAGCTAGTTTGCAATTCTAATACCCTAAAATATTTTGGTAACTTTTAACATAACAGCACGCCCGTAATCCTAGAAAGGTTGGGCAGAGGAGTACCCATTTACTACACCCACATTTCGCCAGTTATGTTTAGGTGCCATGTATAGGGGGCCACCCAATTGCCATCAACTGGGCACAATTCCAGACTCCGTGACTGTTAATGAGAAATTTCTGATATTAAAATCTAGAAACTAAAACACTGTTAATCAACTTTTGTCGCCGACAGTATGGTGATGATCCACTACGCATTACCCACGATTCAGTACACTATGGTGACCAAATTTTGCGGTCCCCAATCCCTATTGAATGATATCACGGTATATGAGGTCGTGGGTTCGATTCCCACCCAGGACAAATGTTTGTGTGATGAGCACGATCATTTGTTCTGTGTCTGGGTGTAATTTATCTATAATATGTATGTATTTAGAAATATATAAGTATGTTTATCAGTTGTCTAGTACCCAAAACACAAGCTCTGCTTAGCTTGGGACTAGATGGCGTTGTGTGATAGTTGTGGAATATTATTATATATTATTATTATTATTATATTATAGGGTTGAATGGGTTTTCCATTTGAATAACGTTTTACGCAATTCTGGTTGCGTCATCATTTAAAACTAATTTCTTTACAATTTGTGGGTAGTTGTATTTTATTTGGATTTGATTTGTTTTGGCATCAGCCTATATAATATTGTGGGTGCGAGCTGTCTAAATCATATGAATTTGAAAGATATTTTAATAATAATTGAAATAAACGTAATTTTGCAACTATTTTCCCGTTCTCTGTTGTGTACGGCAAAATAGTTATTAATTATCATTAAACATTATATTAGACAGAAAATCGTTATTAATTCAATGTAGTAGGCACTAGAAAACAAACTTCAAAATGACATACACCTTTAAAAAATTACGAAATTTTAAGATCAATTTTTTATACATCAGCAAGCACCACATTAAAAACATTGTATCAGTAAAACAATAACAGTCTTTGATTGCCCGTCATTATTACCCTCAATTTAAAAGAATAAAATATTTATCTACACATCAAAGGGCATCATTAAAATCCTAATTACGTATGGAGTGCCATAAATTCGATGACAAGTGAATGTTATCGCGATAGCATCTTAACGATTGGATCGATAGCGATACTAATAATTATTGTAAGTCATATTTTATGATTTCTGAAACTAATTATAATTTGAGCTTGAGATTCTGGGTTCGGTTCCCAGGTTTCTAGTTAAAAAATCTTTATAGCAGCGTCGCAGTCTAGATTTACAAATCTACAATTCTGCCTAGGTTGGTCTGTAGATGGGTGACCACCCATTACAAACCGAGTTTCCTCCGTTTCTCGAAAAGCACGTTAAGCCGTTGGTTTAGGTTATCACTTGTAGATCTATAACAGTTGTAACAGGCAATCAAAAAAATAACAGTGGCATTTGTTGTTCAATTTAGTTTTATGTAACAAGGTAACACCTAAATTACGAGTACCTACTAGGTGATTTAATTTAATTTTAAGTTTGCATGCTGAATGTAGTAAGCGAAATATGTGAAACCTTTTATTTTTAAGACCATATTGTACCATATTTCATGCAAATAAAGAATCTTGAATCTTGAATCAGTGGCCCGAATGTCTTACCAAAAGGTATCATATAACCCAGTACTAATTGGGTTGTAGAATAAAATCAATTTAACTGGCAAAATGTGGGTTGTCTATTAGGTATCACTCTGCATGCATGTTAAGCGGTTGGGGATCATTCGTAGATCTTTGACATTCAGATATTTGACGTCCTTGTAATTCACTGTTACAGTAACTCAAAGTGTCGTTATTATCAAGAAAATTTCCATGGTTATGTCAAACTTAGTACACCAACTGCCGCACTCAGAGAGCTTTAATGATCACTTAGGCCATCACTAAGTAAAGGTTTTGACAGTTTTGTCATACAAAAATACATATATCAAATTTTTACTAAGTGACGGCTTAAGTAATCATTAAATATCTCTGAGTACCGCAGTTAGTTCTATGTATTTGAAGTGTATTCTATTAAATTCGGTTAGATTGCAAACCAACCACAATAAACCTTTTTGGAAAAGAATGATAAATACCTTCATATATATTTGATAGTCGGATAAAATATATTTTATTTTTATATCCTTCCGTATTAAAAATATTGACAACGAAAAAATTTTAAGGCTTACTACGTTCATTTAAAGTCAATAAAATTGCCAAACTGAATAAAATAGTGTAAATTTGGTTTACGACTGTACCTTTAGGATTGCCAATGAATAAAATAAAGGCTATAAAAAATGGTGCGTTAAATCTCAATGACACTGGTCAGCTTTTACAGTCCCTTCGCATTCATTTTTCCTCTAACTGCAGCAATCCAAAAACAACCTTATACGGACAAAAGTAAGGATTACTTTATCTTGGGCAGACTTATCGATGACAGTAAGATACTGTTCGCGTCAAATAACTGTGCTCCTCTGAAGTTGGCTACGAGTGGCAGGGCATCTTTGCAAATGGTTAACTTCAGAGGGGCAAAGTTATTTGACGCGAACTATAATTGCTACAAAAATCTTCCATCTATTCTTCGTGGTGATGATTCCCACTTCACATTGACAAGTCAAGTATTTTGACGTGCTGGTGGAAACCACTTATGTTCCTTCTTGAAACATAGGTGGTTTTTAGTCAGTAGAAGTCTGACACTCCCTTCCGTTCGACCCAGAGCAGGAGGAGTCATTTGATGAAGCCCTACAAAAAAAGGTTAAAATAAATGCACGTATATTACATACAAGGACTGTACTTTCTTTAAGGTGATGTTCTGAATAAGTCTCAATTCTTGGTCTATTCCCATAGTAGGTGTAGGTATACTTTTGTTCATTGACAATCTTTTAGTTCAAAATTCATTTCAATTAAACATTGTCTATAAATTATGGAGTTGCCCAATAAATCTCCGAATTTTTCTAATTATTGTTGATGGTTCTAGGATTTTCACGATGTTAACGTCGATAAATACAATAAACACCAAAGCGGTAAACATTATGTATATCGCTTGACTTGTATGTTTACGATATGTTACAAAAGAAGTGAAATTACTACGCCTTCAACCTCCAACCAATATTATTTTGCACTTAAAATAACTTCAATGATCAAATCACTTTAGTAAAAAAACTTTTGTAAACCTTTTTTACTAATATTTTATTTACAAATTTTATAACGGCATATTTACCATGATAACTATACATAGTACACATAATATTATTATACAGTTATATCCTGTTTTCAGTGTTAATCATAATGTCAGTAAAAATTAAAAAAAAAATAGAAGTGAAATAATCAATACTACCTTCCACAGGTCCCGGCTTCTGGGGTCTGATCAACCCCCAATGGAGCATGTGCAACAAGGGGCGGCGACAGAGCCCCGTCAATATAGAACCTGACAAACTGCTGTTCGACCCCTGGCTAAGAGACATACAGTTTGACAAACATAAGGTAAGGATCGATGAGCAACGTTTTGTGAGCAGAGTAGTCTGCAATTCAGAGTAAGCACTCGTTAACACGTATCTTGTTTAGTCTTCTTGTTGGCTGGTGCTCTATCCGCGCAGCAGCAAGCAAATTATTTTTTTGGTTGATAACCAAATACTGTTTATATTAGTAGGTTTTCTCTTCTGCCATACCATCACAAACTTTTTCAAAACATCTCATGGCCATCAATATGGCATTTCCCTGTTTGTAAGCTACCCGAAACTGTCAAATACAGGTTGTTCGCAAGAGATACCGCGGCCACATAAAGGACTAATTATATAAGAAGGAACATGGGTGGTTTTTAGTCAGTATAAGTCTGACACTCCCTTTCGCTCTGCCCAAGAGCGGGAGGGGTTTTTTGATGATTTCCCAACCCCCAAAAAAAAAGGGCCTCTGACATCGGCGGCGGCGACTTCTCGCGTTCTGGCCTGGTGCAAGCCATGGTCCGGGACGAGAGGGAATGGAACGCCGTCACCTCCATCTGCGAAACTGTGATGCTAGCAAAGGACGTGGCGAACATAAGAGAGAGAGAGAACCTCTCGTCCCAGCCGCCGCGGGAGACGCTCCGGGCGTCGGGGGCCACGAGATAGCTTCCGGCCGCCGTTGGCGCGGGCCTGTGGACGGTGAGTAATGGGCTAGCTAGCCGTCCGTCCGTCTTATGACAACGACAGGCCGTGTCGACGGCGCGATCGTGTTCCACGCGCGGCTCAAAGAGATGTCAGCAACATGGAAGGGGCTCTCAAGGGCCGACGCTCGTCGGGGCTGCAGGTTGTTCGCAAGAGATAACGCGGCCTCGACACAAAGGGCTAAGAAGGAACATGGTTGGTTTTTAGTCCGTAGAAGTCTGACACTCCACTGACACTGTTGTTCTAGCCAAACTGGAAACAACTTTACAAAGTTTGGCAAACACAAGGCAAACGCCTAAACCAGTCGACCACGGAGGCAGTTATAGCACCAGCAGTAGTAGTACTAGTAGTTCATAGTAATTTCTATGAGAACAGACCTAGTAATAAAGGTCATTCACCTAGTCCTAGTCATTCACCAAGGTGAAGGCAAAATAATGGCAAATTTTCATTTCACCTTGTTACCCCTACTGGATCACCACCACCATGTCTCATATTTCATACAAAATATCCTGACGCATAAGAAAAAAAACCTTGAAAAAAATATTCACACGCAAACCAGTGTGAAAAACTACAGTGTGCGTTGCAAATTCAACATCACGACCGCTTGTTAAAGGCACTTCACACTGTAGTGTCGATTACGAGCGTGATTTAGTGGAAAAGTGATCAATAATGCATGTTACAGGTAAAATCGACGTTATTGTAAATTGTTCTGGTGAAATGAAACTCAACTACATTAATTTACAAAAATTAGAGTAAATTCAAATTAAAGGTGTCAAAAATACTGAATATAAAATATAAAGTGGGCTACAAACAGTGGAAGAATATCAATGTTTATAAAAACGGCGACAAAAAAAAATAAAAAAAACATTGTGTTATTTCTTTTTGAAATGGCAATAAAATGCGTAATAAAGATTACTTTAAAAGTAATTAAGACGCACGAAAAATAATCAGGGATATTCGGAATGTTCTAAATAAAGATTGTGAAGGCAGTTTTGAGGCACGAAGTCTCCTTTACATTCAATATGACGCTGAAAACTCGTTGAAACTACGCCGAATCGGTGTGAACTGCCTCTAAACATTAACACTACCGTGGTCGGCATTCACGGTAATCCTATGCTAAAACGTGGTAAGCCAGCTGCGATACTACAAGTTAACATGGTTTTCAGTTACATTACCATAAGCCTACAAGATATACTGATGATAGTTGGACAGTTTTTTAGTTAGGGCTTATTCCACCAATGAAACTTAACGCGTAGCAGTCACGGAGCCTGAATTTGTGTCTGGTTGATGGCAATAGACTTGCTCCTATTAAATAATTTTAGGCATTTTTCGCGTCACGTATTAAGTAAATTAATTGTGTAACTTAACTAAAATATTCCCTTAATTCTAATTGGAATGTCATTATATGACAGTAGCATGAAATGGCTTTATGGCATCAAATTGACGCAAAATGTCAATCTATTTACCTAGCAGTGTACTTACTGTTTCAGAGAACCATTAACTTCATGATTTACTTTCATTGTAAAACATGTAAAGCTGCGTCTACGCTTGGCGAGCCCATCACGAGCCGAGCACGAACTGAGCACGAGCCGAACACAATTCGTCTGGTGTGGACCGACTCACAAGCCTCGAACGAGCGCGCTGCGAGCATTTCGTTCGTACTCGTTGCCGTGCTCCGCCAATTCTCGGTTTTTTGGCGAACACAAAGGGATTTGACTACGTTCGAGGACAGTGATCGTTGTAGGTTCGTTGTACGTCCACACTTACGTCGCGAACGACGAAGCCGAGAACAGCTCCGCTCGTGCTCGGCTCATGCTCGGCTCGCCTAGCGTAGACGCAGCTTTACGAACCTAAATAATTATGTTTCCACGAATCCTATTTCAAAGCTTTACGGTAGGTACCTATACGTTGATGAAACGTAACATGAAATTTAACACAGGCTATTATTAACACTGCAAACCTCGTTTTCAGTATTAATAATAGCCTGTAGTAATATTTACCATATTTACTAAAAAAAAGGTAAAAAAAATTACGAGATATTGGCAACTCAAAACAAAAGGTAATCATGGTAAATATCCCATTAATAGTGTTAGTGACCATGTCAGTTTAAAACTTTTAACACAGGCTGAAACAAATTCACCTTATTGTTGGGTTGTACATGATTTGCATTGCAAAAGCCAAGAACTAACTGGGTTGTGGAGGTCAGATGGGTTTATGCTGTAAACCACCACACGAGTCCAGTGCGTGCTGGATCCAAGGCTAACCATTGTTCTAATAGAACTTTTAAGGATAGAAAAATGTTAATTTCACACTACCACTTTCAAGGAATTCATTTGAATATAATTAAAAACTAAAAAACTCTCATCTCAAGAACAAAAGGGTGTTACAACACTTTTAGCCTTTAGTGCATCATCATCATCTTCCTGCCCTTATCCCATTCTATTTGGGGTCGGCGCAACATGTTTTCTTCTTCCATTCTTCCCTGTTACACGTCATGGTGGCATTTATTCCTTTCTCATTCATATCATTCCTTACACAATCCATCCATCTTTTCTTTGGCTTTCCTCTAAAAGTGATGGATATAAATATTAATGGATGGAGATCCATCAATATTTATATCCATCACTTTTTTAGTCACATGCGTTTCATCCCTCCTCATTACATGACCATACCAAGATAAACGACTTTCTTTCAATTTTTCTGTAACAGGTGCCACTTTCAAACTTCCTCTAATATACTCATTCCTTACTTTATCCATTCTTGTCACTCCGCACATCCATCTCAACATTCTCATCTCCGCTACATGCAATCGTTTTTCATCCATCTCTTTCAAAGCCCAGCACTCTGATCCATACAGTACGACAGGTCTAATCACGGACTTGTATATTTTCCCCTTTAACTTGAGGGGCATCCGTGGGTCGCAAGTTGTTCCAGTGACCTGTCGCCATTTCATCCATCCTGAGTTGATCCGTTGCGTTTAGCGTTTAGTGCATATTTTAAGTTAAACAATTTTATAACACCACATGACGTTAGCCCGAGCTTAAACAAAACTAATTGATATCCATGTAATTGTTACATGTAATATCCATTAAAACTGATAAAAACGCCATTGTACGCTACCATAGTGCTATGTTTTATAAAGGCGCCTACAGACTTTAATCGGTCACTAATAAAATTTTAGTCCGGCAATCCGTACCGTATTTTTAACCATGTCCGCTCACCGTCCTTGCAATATTTGTACTAGATTTCATTGCCTTGTTTTAATCAATCTTTCCTAATGATTTTTCAGATGCCTAGCCTTGTCCTAACTATGTTGATGTCACCTTCTAGTCGAACCGGATGTTTTCCCGAATAAAAAACGTAATATGGTGTAAGACAAATCTGGGAATAATTCGGTGGTTATTTAAGCAAAAGTGGATCCAAGTGAATATCTAATAAGTACATGCAATTATAAAAAAATAACAAGGTAACAGTTTTATTAACCGGAATAAATTCGTCGTCAACTATCCTTGGAATTCCATCCACGGAAGTCTATCCTGGAGAGGCCATCCTCGGAACTCCATCCTTATTAAAGTATGTGTCTTGAAGTTCCTTACATCAGTATTGATAACTTTATCCTGTTCTGTACTGCCTTAAGAAATCTCAGAAAAAAAAAATCTTTTTCACTCTCTGAAATTAAGTATCAATTCAACAAATACTCAAGTATATTAAATACTCAAGTTTAGTATACGTAAGGCCTAATTCGAAAGGATGGCTAGTGAATATTACATATTCGTGCAGAATTATTCATTTATAGTGAGTTACAAGCTCGGCCAATGCTATGCTAATGTATGCGGCCCGCGATAGCCTATCGTTCTATCGTATCGGCCACGTTTTTGCAACATACACTGCGCTGGGTTCGGTTTAGGGGAGGGCCGGTAGCCTTCCCTTGCTAGACACGATATATTATTATGTTGTACAGTCAGTGCCCACCATTACTTGACCCCTCCACTCACACCACTTACCCTCTACTTCTTTATACGAGGGGTCATGTAATGCTGGGCACTGAACACTGAATGTACTATGTGGAGGTCGGTAATTAAATACGCAATCAACGTAGGTAGTTTGATGAGTATTGTGAATTAATTCATAGCGCATTTAATGCGTATCAACGTAGATTGATAAATAATTAGTACATTGTGAATTAATTCATAGTGTATTCTTTGTGTAAAAATATATCTTGACCGCGTCGTTGGTTTAGTCCTAGTGGTTGCTATTTTTTTATGGGACAAGCCCGCCACACTATTCTTAAACCACTGTAACTCCTGTAAGCCAGAATCAACAGTGGCGACCACAAGAAAAGCGCCGAGACAATGAAGCTCGACGAAGTCCCAGAGAAACGATTTAACTGTCTCTTATCACGCAACGAAATTAATCAGAAAAGAATAGCGGAGAAGTAAGAAAAACATAATTTCCACTTGGTGTAGTAGTTGCTAGCGTGACTGCTGAACATGATCCGGTGTTCGATTTCCGGGTCAGTGTTATTGGGTTTTTGGCATTCACGGAGTCTGGCCTGGTTTAAGGCACGAAAAATGTAAAAAGAAAGAAAATATTACATGAAGTTATTATAGTTTCTTTTAACCAAAAGTATAATTATCGTAAGATTTTTTTTCAGCCGTATTCGAAAAGGTTACACTTAAAATTAAAATATCGCTTTTATACTATTACAACCATCAATCTTTAATATTCAAATACTTAACTTAAACACTCATTCTGAAACTTCTTGTGAATTTTGCTATTGAAAATTCCGAGCTAGTCTGAAGAATCCACTTTATACTCATACCACGCAATATTTTGTTGCAATTTATATTTATGATACTGGATTGCCTCAGCATTGCCATCGACGAGGAACCTTTCATCCCGATCGGTAGAATGTCAAAGACACTTGTATTTTTCACTAGCTTGTGCCAGCGGCTTCGCCCGCTACAACTCGAAAATTATCCCACGGGAAGATAAAATCGGAATAAAAAATATCCTATGTGTTAATCCAGGGTATAACCTATCTACATGCCAAATTTCAACCAAATCGGTCCAGCCGTTTATGCGTGAAAGAGTAACAAACATCCACACATCCATTCTCACAAACTTTCACATTTATAATATTATATTAATTATATTATATTATATATTAAGTAGGATTTTAGCATTTACAAATTGTTACTGTTACTGTTAGCTTGGGTCATCCCACTGATAGACCACTGGTCGTTGGTTCTATCCAGCTTGTTGCGCCATCTCCTGCGAAGTCTACCGCGTCACCATCAGCAGGGCTATTGCGTATCTTTTCAAATGTCAGTGGCCATCATAGTGTCCATCGATTAACTGTCAAATGGTTCCATTTTGTACCAAACCATAACCATTTGACAGTTAATCGATGGACACTATGATAGCCACTGACATTTAAAAAGATATGCAATAGCCCTGCTGGCTGTGTCAGCGATAAAATGAAATTGACATTACTTAATAACGTCATCCTACAAGTTCCCTGATTAAAGTGAAAGCGCCAGAGTAGGCCACGAGATTTAATTAAACGTATTCATAATAATTTTGCAATTTGCAGGTCAGTGTCTGGTTGTACGAGTATATGTTGATTAAAATATGATTCAATTTCAAAGTTTACTGTCATTTTTTACTCGAAACAAACAGTATAAGTATTAAGTTAATGATAAAACTATTAATGTATACACTCACTAACAAAAAACTTAATTTTAAAGTAATCTATTAAACTAAAATGTTCGAAGCTATCTCTTACATAACATTATTTATAAGGCAAGTCACTCCCTCAACTGAATTACAAAGACATCGATTTAACAGAACGTGCCTTGAAATTCGATAAGCGTTTTTTTTCACTATCTGTTTTGTGTTCAGTGTGTTTTTTTTTTTATTTTTTCCAATGCTGAGTGTAGGTCTCTTCCAAATGTCTCCACTTTTTGCGGTGTCTTTGCTATCCAGTTTCTTCCCGCAACTTTAATGAGATTTCCGGTCCATTTAGTTGGCTGTCTTCTCACATTCCTCCGACCCATTCGTGGTCTCCACTCCAGAACTTTCTTCCCTCATCTTCATCCAATCTACGGCAACAAAGAGATATTTGACCTTATTAAAAGGCCTCATTTTCTACAAAACTGAGTTACTGATTGGTAATCCAATCCATCAATTTATTTTCAACTTTAAAGCTTTGTCAACACAATACAATTTTATATTAAAAGTTTATATTGACAAGCAATAAATAAATAGTCAGTTTAATTCGAAAATTTCTCTCGTTTTGTGGAAATGTTCAGTAAATCGATATTTCAGTGTTTGCGATCATCGGACAACAATAATAAAGAGCACATCTAACTAATATGGACATACTGTTCGGACAAATTGCGGACTCTGACTAATAAGTCAGATTCCGCAATTTGTCTAAACTGTTATTAATCACTAAACATTACGCCTGTAATCTCCGTAGGGTTAGACAGAGGGGTACTTAATGGTACAGCCATAATTCACCAGTTATGTTTTAAGTTCCATGTAATAGTGGACGAGCTTTCCCATGAAATGGGCACAAACCTAGAGACTGCTTTTGAGAGATTCCTGAAAACCCAATTTCACTTTGCTCGACTTAAAAATCTATCTTAAGACCTAATGTCCAGCAATCGCGGTTGCAACCATTCAGCCAGCGAAGCAGTTTTAATAGTTTTTTTTATAATACTAGCGGACGTCACGCGGTTTCACCCGCGTAGTTCCCGTTCCCGTGGGAATACAGGGATAAAAAGTAGCCTATGTCACCCGAGGATAGTGTAGCTTCCCAACGGTGAAAGAATTTTTGAAATCGGTCTAGTAGTTTCGGAGCCTATTCGTTACAAACAAACAAACAAATCTTTCCTCTTTATAATATTAGTGTAGATGTTAATATAGAGATCTAATTCATAATTTTCTATCACGCGAGTTCGAGGTCAAAAGCCCACTACTCCTGCAAAAAAAACACAATCAAATTAACCTTAAATACTCACAACGGACACACCATAGAAAAACCGAACTACAAGCCACTTCCAGCACACTAAAGCCGCGTCCCTCGCGTGTCAACAAGCCATACATCATCTCCACTCAAAGCGCATAAGTTGCCAGCTTCTAATCAAGGTGCGACCCATTGATTGATAGGACACCCTGCAGACACCCCATAGGGGGTGTGATTCATACCGATTCGTGTTGATCATTATTTTGGTGTTAGTCTGATAGTGGTTCATTTGTTATTTCGGGCGAGTTTTTGGCGTAGATTTTAATTTTGTTTTTGTTTCAATCTTTTATTTAAATTACTAAAGGCTATAGCATCAGTTGTGTAAGGCGATAAAATCAGATGCTACTATTTAATGGAGGTAAATTTAGTGAAGAAATTATAGTACAAGTCACTTACCCTTTTTTACAGAAAATTGCATCGAAAAACAAAAAGGAAAATTTTGAGAAAATTTCAGAACAAGACCTTAATTAATATCCTTGCTTAATTTTCAAATGCAGATTGACTTCTTGAACAAATTGGTTTTGGAAAGATTCATTCGTTCATGAGCTATCTGAAAAGTATAAGTTTATAATCCTGGACGTCGTAGATTTCTTAGAATTAGCAGTTTATGATAGAGTAGTAGAAAATTTCAAACAAGCTTTATAAGGTCGATATCTCAAGAACAAGCCAGATTGAACCCTATGTAATCTGGTCACACAGACAAACACCTATATTTTTTGTAAAAGTGGTCGCTATTACAGCGTTTAAGATTCCTACTGCTAGTATCACATACCTCCTCCCTAACTCACTGTTAATGAACTAACTGCTATTGTTACCCTAAGTTGAACTACATGTAGGTAATTCACTTACAATGTAATTACAAAAGTAGTTAATTACGCTTAACCCATCCCTGTATGAAGCACATGTCTTGATTAATTTGCCTTGGTCCTTGATGAGAACCAATTACACAATGATGTATTATAGATATGCATATGTAGTTGATGATTTACTGCCTCTTCGGTCGAGTGGTTGCAAGCGCGACTGCTGAGCATGAGGTCCAAGGTTCGATTACCGGGTCGGGCAAAGTGTTATTGGCTTTTACCATCAGGAATTTATCAGAAACAGCCACGAAGTCTGGATTTGTGCCCGGTTGATGGCAATAGGCTCGCCCCCTATTACATGGGATTTAAACATAGCTGGCGAAATGTGGGTGTACTATTAGGTACACCTCTGTCTAACCCTTCGGGGATTACAGGCGTGATGTTATGTTATTGTATGTATAGTAGACATGCATATTTAATTGATGATTAACTGCCTCTACGTTCGAGTGGTTGCAAACGAGACTTCTAAGCATGAGACCCTTTTTTTTTTGGTGGGTGGAAAATCATCAGATAACCCCTCCCGCTCTTAGGCAGAGCGAAAAGGAGTGTCAGACTTCTACTGACTAAAAACCACCCATGTTCCTTCTTAGCCCTTCATGTCGAGGCCGCGGTATCTCTTGCGAACAACCCGCATCCCCGACGGGAAACATGGGACACTTGGTTCGATTCTCAGGTCGGAATAAGTGTTATTGGGCTTTCTAGTCAAGAATTTCTTAGTATCAGCCACAATGTCTGCAAATGTGCCCGGTTGATGGCAATAGGCTCACCCCTTTTTACAAGGGACTCCAATCATAACTGGCAAAATTCGGGTTTACTGTTAGGTACACCTCTGTATCCCTTATAGGATTACAGGCGGGATGTTATGTTATGTTTTATGTTACAAGTACGTGTGTAGGTGTCTATTTTTAACCTCAACATCACAAACAGGTTCTCGCCAATCTATTGCCAAACCACTGCATCTCCTGAAAGCCAGAATCAACGGTGGCGAGGCCAGCAGAAAAGCGCCGAGAAAATAAAACTCGACAAAGTCCCAGAGAAACAATTAAACTGTCTTGGATCCCACGACGAACAGGGTCCTATAACCCTTTTTTTTTTCTTTTGGGGGGTAGCAAATCATCAAATGACTCCTCCCGCCCTGGACAGAGCGGAAGGGACTAAAGGTAAAGGCAGACTAAAGGTCTACTGACTTAAGGTTTTTAGTCAGTAGAAGTCTCGACACAAAGGGCTAAGAAGGAGCATGGGTGGTTACCCATGTTCCTTCTTAGCCCTTTGTGTCGAGGCCGCGGTATCTCTTTCGAAAAACCCGCAGCCCCGGGTCCTGTAACCCTCAATTTACTTAAACATATTTTAAAAGCCAATTTTCTCCACCAGGTCAGCGGCGTTCTCCAAAACACAGGCCAGTCCCTGGTCTTCCGTGTGGAGAAGGACTCGAAGCACCAAGTGAACATCAGCGGAGGCCCTCTGTCCTACCGCTACCAGTTCGAGGAGATCTACTTCCATTACGGTATGGAAGATAACCGGGGGTCGGAGCACCAGATTGATCATCATACTTTTCCTGGCGAGGTTAGTAGATTATGTCACTTAATTATAAAGAATCTGGCAGTTTATCTTATAGTTGTTGGTAACCGCCATCTATGATCAAGTAACATACATACAAAGCTTTAATGTCTCAAAGTGTCTTCCGGCGCTAAAGTACTCTTCCTGTGAACGGTATTTACTAGTAAGTAATGTAATGTCCCCATAAAACTGAATAAACCTCTCGTCAAGGTAAAAGGCAGTCGTTGAGTCGAGAGAAGTAAGCGTTTAAATTGATTTTCAAATTGATGAAAAGGTATCTGATACTTACCCAATTTTATTTCTCACTCACACATTCACACTTCATCATCATCTGCCTAGCCTTTTCCCAACTATGTTGGGGTTGGCTTCCAGTCTAACCAGATTAGTGTGCTTCAAGCTGTAATCCTCATATTTGAAATCTTAATGAAAACGAATTTTGACAACGCAAAAAAATAGTCCTGAAATAGTCATAAATAGTCATACATATCAGATAAATAGTCGCATTATAGTTTCGGCGTTATAGCTATAGGTCAATGAGGATTATGGCTTGAACATCAAGCTGTAATCCTCATCTCTAGTGCAAGCAAACGGTAAAGTCTATCGAACTGGTTTAGGTTCCAAAAAATAGTCATGAAATAGTCATAACGATATGCCAAATCTCAAAAATAGTCAATAAAAGAATCCAGAGATATAAAGGTACCCTGATGAGGATTATGGCTTGAACATTTGAAAACTTCAAATTTCTCCGGAACGCCTGCGATTTTTGGTTTGAAGTTGGTGCCAAAAAATAGTCATGAAATAGTCCTATGAAGTGAAAATAAATTTGAGCTGATTTATTTTAAAAATAAAAAGTTTTTATTTTCCCTACATTTCTATGGATGTACAGTCGTGTACAACATTTATAAAGCTTGTATGGAGTACTACACACAAATATATTTATTGGTGAAAAAAGTTCTATAGATGTTACAGGTTTAGTTACAGATGCTAGCACACGCATTGCATATTCGTCGGCCTGCGACCCACAACATTAGAGAGAGACACGCTATCTCGCTCGCACATGTTCCGTCTCCGTCAACACCACCAGAGTGACATAGATCTCATCCATCGATTTCAAGTTAGTTATTTAACAAAGAGTTTATAATTGATAAATATATGTTTATTATTAGGTAATACTTAGTGTTTGTGTGACAAAAATAGTATTAGTTGTTAGTTCGTAATTATTTCATAATGTAATAATTTCTTATTTGAACTTTGTTTCATAACCTTAATATTGGTATACCACTATTGTGGTAGGTAGAATACAGAGAAACTTGTTCAGGCGCCCCACATCAAACTATCTTTCAATCTATTTTTTTTATCAATCTATCAAATTTCTTTAAAACGTTTTTAACTTTAAAGCATTAAAAATAAAGTTGAAAATCTATTAAAGAACTTTAACAGATTGTAGTAGCTTGTTGTGCTAGCATCTGTAACTAAACCTGTAACATCTATAGAACTTTTTTCACCAATAAATATATTTGTGTGTAGTACTCCATACAAGCTTTATAAATGTTGTACACGACTGTACATCCATAGAAATGTAGGGAAAATAAAAACTTTTTATTTTTAAAATAAATCAGCTCAAATTTATTTTCACTTCATAGGACTATTTCATGACTATTTTTTGGCACCAACTTCAAACCAAAAATCGCAGGCGTTCCGGAGAAATTTGAAGTTTTCAAATGTTCAAGCCATAATCCTCATCAGGGTACCTTTATATCTCTGGATTCTTTTATTGACTATTTTTGAGATTTGGCATATCGTTATGACTATTTCATGACTATTTTTTGGAACCTAAACCAGTTCGATAGACTTTACCGTTTGCTTGCACTAGAGATGAGGATTACAGCTTGATGTTCAAGCCATAATCCTCATTGACCTATAGCTATAACGCCGAAACTATAATGCGACTATTTATCTGATATGTATGACTATTTATGACTATTTCAGGACTATTTTTTTGCGTTGTCAAAATTCGTTTTCATTAAGATTTCAAATATGAGGATTACAGCTTGAAGCACACCCAGATTAAGCTTAATACCAGTATTTTACATGAGACGACCGCCTATCTATTTGACTTTCACAACCCAATTTGTATTAGGTGATATGATACCGCTTGGTAAGAGTGGTTGTCAGACTTTCTGGACGCTGCTTCCCTGTATCGACTGTCAAAGATTCACATTCTCATCATACATATTCTTAAAGAACTCACATTTATACCAACTGCATCCAAAAACTACATATACCTCAATTGTAACACACAGCAAATTTAACACCAATGTAACCATAGCACAACGTACAACCTACCCACAATTTCAGAATATCTCTATAATAATAACACTACACAAATTCACAACAATGTTGGGAATATAACTCCATAACTAAACCCGATAGCAGATTGTACCGGGAAATATTAAAGCACCTATAGTTACGTCACGGGATAACTAAGGGTAGTTTTGTATGGTGCACTGGTTAAATTTCGAATCAATTTACAATTTCTGATATAATTTCGAACCTAATTTTGGTCATGCAAAAAGGACTACTAACTGAAATGCTAATTGCTCGTTTTTGGCAATTGGGTAGTTGACTGACTAAACAAAATATGATTCTGTTCAGTCCGTCTGTTAGATTATCGAAGAATGTTGGATACGTTTTTTTTTCTATCAAATAAATCAAAATTGACGAAATTAAAACGTGTCAAAGATAAGTAATAAGTCGTGCCTAGTGACGTCACTTTCTGGTAAAACGTGTACCAAACTGTGACATCGCGCAACTTTTCGAAGCACTGTAACGTCCTCATTTATTGTTAACGTGAAAAAAGAAAAAATACGTGACCAATATTTTTGGAAATCTATGTGATAGACTCACACACACACACAGCACACTTTGCATTGAACACGCACATTTCAGCAATGTTTAATTTCCTACATAAAATAGGGGGACAACCAAACAGAAATCCGCATTCTGTGGCTGTTACCGAGAAATTCCTAATGAAATAACTGGGACCACTAGGCCAATAATGCCATTCCACAAATTACTACTGAAAAAATACTAAGGTTATAATCCAACATCAATTTCTCCGACCTAAGAACAAAACCTTTGACCTTAGCTTAGCAATTGCACTTGCGACTATATTGGAAGCTTCTAGTTACGGATATTTTGGGGATCAAAGTACCAACTTTTTCACAAGTTTTTAATGACTGTACCTTAAATACCTCCTACTATTCAATGTACTCATTTGAGTGCGTTTTCATCACACTTATAATAATATTTAATATTATAATGGCGAAAGTTTGTGTTTGAGTGTGTATGTTTGTTACTCTTTCACGCAAAAACTACTGAACGGATTTGGATAAAATTTTGTACACAGATAGTTTATAACCTGGATTAACACATATGATAGTTTTTATTCCGATTTTATCTTCCCGTGGGATAATTTTCGAGTTGTAGCGGGCGAAGCCGCTGGCAACAGCTAGTCAAAACAAAATTTCTCAGCAATAGTTTTGGCGCAGAGTTACATACATAGTTTGATATACAAAATATAAAATTGACGGCTTCATGAAATTGCTGTTTACACCTTGAAATTAGAAATCAATTTACATTTCCGAGAAACCTCGATCATATAAATCCTCCTTTATCCCCAGCCAGGTAGTCTAACTATGCAACCGTCTGACCGCAGACTGGCAACTATGCACCCACATTCCGATAACTGACTAACTTCGGGACTATCGTCTTCGATTTCAAATTAATTCCGCTTTTATTAAGCAGTTACGGGTTAAGGTATTTATGATATAGCCTGAGGGTTAGTTTGAAAAGTGGTTAGTTGATGTGTGTATCTTTGGGAAGTTATGTAATGTATCGGATATTGGATGTTTCGTAAGTATTCAAGGCGAAAGGGACATCTTAATGTGAGAGCCGATTTTTATTTTAATAGGGTAGGGTAGTTGACAAAAAAACTAATCGTCGTCAGATATATTCCAAGAAATATTGGACACGTATTTATTTTTTCACGTAATCAATAAATGAAGACGATACAGTGCTTCGAAAAGTCGCGCGACGTCATAGTTTGGTACATTTTTTACCAGAAAGTGACGTCATCTTTGACACGTTTTATTTTCGTCAATTTTTATTAATTTGATAAAATAAAAAACACATATCCAATATTTTTCTATAATATAACGGACAAAACAGAATCATATTTTTTAAAGTCAGTCTACTTACAATTACGAAAATTTATATGTCATCACATCGAACTATTCGGTTTAGATTCTGAATGGACTGCCTCGTTGGTCTAGTGGTCGCAAGCGCGACTGTTGATCATGAGGTCCTGGTTTCGATTCCGAGTTCGGGCAAATTGTAATTAGATTTTTTCATCAGGAATTTCACAGCAGCAGCTACAGAATCTGGATTTGTGTGTCTGGTTGACGGCAATAGGTTCGCCCCCTATTACATGAAATAAACGTAACTGACGAAATGTGGGTATACTTTATATTAGGCACACCTCAGCCAAGCCCTTTAGGGATAACCAGCGTAATGTTAGGTTTGAAACTTAATTATATGACTGTTTTTTCAAACAATTGATAGGAACAGTTAAGTTCAAGTGAGCTTTAATCTGTTTAAATTAGGCCATCGTACACAAAAAATAAAAGAAACAAAAACAATCAGACTATATCTGTGAACAAATTCCAAACGATATAATTTCCAAGTCAACACTAAAACGCCACAGTTATCGAGCACTCATTATTAGGTGCGAGGGTGTCAACGACCGAAGTTCGCTCTTTAACTTCCAATGCGATCGTTTTAAAGCTATTATGTCGAAATATCTCGATGTAATTTATCTGTAGCATTTTAGGGTTTTTAAACGATTGTGGTTTTGTAGTTTTTAACGAAGATATTAATTTTTTTGTTTATGCAGATACAAAACACTTGTTACAGAAAATAACATACACGCAGAAGAGCACTAAGGTACCGTTTATTTCACCACGAAATCTTTTCTCAATTAAACAATCGATACCTATGAAACGGTGACTTACGAAAGGACAGAATGACATTAAATACATGGTGTAAATCAACCCATCACACAGCCGTTAACCAAGCATTCTGTACATCAAACTAAGTACCCCTACGCAAATTTTTTTGCTGGGAAACGATTTTTTTTTTTGAGTCAAACATCACATTTTACGGTAAAACTCAATGTAGCACTCTTAAAACATTGTGCTAATGGATGCTTTGAATAGTTAACGGGTCATGGAGGTAATTTAAGTAATTTATAACCTGAAAAATTTAGTATTTACAAAAACAGCTGTGAAAAATTTGGAACTTTGACCCCCAATATCTCCGTAACTAGAGGGTCCCCAGGTATGGTCTAGAACAAAAAAAAATATCGCAGTGGTGGGGAGAACAAGTGCCTTTCGTTTGCGTTAAGGGTACTTTTACACCCTTTATAGACACAGTGTGTCAGTCTTTGGCAGTCGTTACAGGTAGTCAGTGACCTGAAATTCTGACATCCAGTCTTACCAAAGAGTATCGTATTACCTTAGTACTAACTGGGTTGTGGAGGTCAGATAGGCAGTCGCTCCATGTAAAATACTGGTATTCAGCTGCATCCGGTTAGACTGGAAGCCGACCCTAACATAGTTGGGAAAAGGCTAGGCAGATGATGATAGACACAGTGTGTCATCACTTACCTGCCATTGCCCAATGTTACTTTTAATGTCTGTTAGATTTTTTTTCATGAAAAAAAGTCAGTCTCTCTAAAAAAATTGCCATTGCTTCACAAGAACGTACTGTGACATCATTATGATTTTAAATCTCACATATTTAAATATTTTAATCACATTTACACACATCATCAGCTATACAATCTATACATTAAATATATCTTTTCATATTATCGCATTTAGTGTTAAGATTTGAGGAAATGTCATATTCAAGTATCAGGAAACCGCTGTAATGACGGTAAACAAACACAGTTTAAAGGGGTCAAAGTTCGGTCTTTGGGACCCCAGAGAGCAATAATATAGACTCGATAATGGCCGCATTGACAGTGTTAATTTGTAAACTTGTGTCATTACTTTATGTTACATTGAAATTAATAGCAACTTTGATAGTATAAAAAATATTAGGAAAAAGAAAAATATATTTGTTTCGTTTTCTCAGAGAGCTGCCAGTCATAAAACAGTTTGTCTCAAAGATGGGTACAAAATAACTATTATCTTCAGCTCAACGAAGGGTTAGGCCCCATTCACTACCTCGACCGATGCAACTTGCGACCTGTCCGTTTCAATAGTGCAGCGTCTTGCCAGACTGCAATAGCCGATTGCACCTACTTTAAAACAAGTGTGTTATGACATACATGTAGGTACATTATTTTGTATAAAACAAACTAAACCACGTCACTGTATCTGTCGCGCGATTAACCAAACCGTCCATCGCTAATAAAGTCGCGTCGCCCATGACGCTTCGCATGCTCACACCAACATGTTTTCGTTTTATTTTCTCCGCTGTCGTGGTTGGCGAGCATGTATCTTGAGGTCATTAATCCACTATTATTGACATTAATTATTGTGGCTACAAATTAAAAATATAGTTCCCAAACTGTTGTAGATAATACAATTCGTTTCCAATTAATTACAAAACTCGAATAACTGTCATGGAGCCGTTGTTTTTGCGTCCAGTTTTAATATCATCGATTCCTAATTGCATTTTCCCGCTACCCTATTAATTTTCACCAATTTAATCATTGAAAATGTTTGGTTCGCGCTAGTGACGAAAATTTCGGTAATAGTCGATTATTTCCAACTTTGTCGACTGCGGTGTGCGGTTCAATCTTAATGACTTTTTGATTTAGCCGTTATTACTGTTTTAATTTTATTTGTGGTTTAGTACTTGTTAATGGGTACTCGTTAGTGGGTACATTGCTGAAAGCTGCATCATTAAAATCAATGATTATTTGAGTTAAACTTCACGCCATATCTCATTGTACATGTCTCATGTTTTAGTAGCAGTGATAGGTGTATGGCCGTTAGACTATCAAGTCATTGGTCCTGAGTCACGCACCTCAATTTTTTCGGATACATATATGCGTATGTTACAATTATCACTTTCTTCGGTGGAGGAAAACATCGTGAAGAAACCAGCATACCTTCTCCTATACGTATTCACTTAATGCTGAGAATATTACATTTCGTCCAGCACAATCTAGGCGTCCATCATCCTACTCATTGCTGCTACCACTATTACATACAATACAGACATACATAAAATTACGCCTTTTTTCATAGGGCTAGGCAGACATCACCTGCTAAGATCCTTGCATACTCCTTTTGCCTCGTCCACGTTCTTATATCTGGAACGCACGCTGGTTGAGAGTTGGTACTAAAAAGTCTAATTAAAGTATATTTTTGTTCACAGATCCAGCTGTATGGCTTCAACAAAGAGCTGTACCACAATATGTCGGAAGCACAACACAAATCACAAGGAATTGTCGGAATTTCACTAATGGTGCAGGTAAGTCTTTACATATTTTTTGTTTATTTTCAATCTGTTAATCGATCCTATTTCGAATTTACACAGGGTGTAAATCAACCCATCACACAGCCGTCAACCAAGCATTCTGTACATCATACTATTGTACCCCTACGCAAAAATGTTTGCTGGGAAACGGCTTTTGTTTTGGGTCATAAATCACATTTTACGGTAAAACTTAATGTAGCACTGTTAAAACATTGTGCTAGTGGATGCTTTGAATAGTAAACGGGTCATGGAGGTAATTTAAATAAAGTTAAAACCTGAAAAACTAGTATTTACAAAAACAGCTGTGAAATATTTGGAAATTTGACCCCTAATATTTCCGTAACTAAAAGGTTCTAGAACAAAAAAAAATTGCAGTGGTGGGGAGAACAAGTGTCCTTCGTAGGCGTTAAGGATATTTTTACACCCTATATAGGGTCGGTGCTGCATGTATTCTTCTTCCATACTATTTATTACTCATCAAGAAAAAACACTGTATCCGTAGACCACAATAACCCGAACATTAGTCACAATTGTAAGTTGAGGCAAATTAACTAATTAATAAGTTAACCAACGAAAAAAGATGAGGTTTTGTATCAACACATTTATTTTATACTTATGACCTTAACCCATAGAAATATAAAATTTATTATATACCTATACCTTATACCTTTTTTTTTTAGGGTGGGTAATCATCAAATAACCCCTCCCGCTCTTGGGCAGAGCGGAAGGGAGTGTTAGACTTCTACTGACTAAAAACCACCCATGTTCCTTCTTAGCCCTCGTGCCGAGGCCCCGGTATCTCTTTCGAACAACCCGAAGTCCCGACGGGCATTATATCTATACCTTAACCGCATATTTCACACATCATATTTTTTACGACATTTACCTCGTAGTGGCCCCGATTTTAATAGTTTTATTTGTTAACAGGTTGGGGACCCAATTAACACTGATTTTAGGTTGATCACAAGTGCATTCAATAAAGTTACATACAGAGGTAAGCATACTTCAAAAATACATTAATGCTACGGTATGCGGTGCTTTCATCGTTATATAACGTATCGTTTAATTATTCCTTTATTACACTAGGTTGTGAGGTTTAACGAGTACTTTAATTTGAAGCTAATCCTTTAAAAATGTTCTAAACTTATGTTTTAACACCGTACAAAGTATAAAAACTTCACTGCATGGAAAAAAAAACCGAAAAACTAGATGGACACTCGGACCTTATAGCCCTATTGTTTAAGTCAAAAATGGCTCAACAATTTGTGACGACACGGTTGGCGCAGTGGCTGAGCACTTGGACTGCTGCGCTACGTGTCGCGGGTTCAATTCCCGCACGGAACAAATATTTGTATGATCTACAGATAATTGTTTCGGGTCTGGGTGTTTGGTTGTGTATGTGAGTTTAAATACTATTATTTATACTGAAAACGGGATATTTACCATGTAAACATGGTAAATATCCCGTTTTCAGTATAAATAATAGTGCTAGTGACCATGTCAGTTTAAAATCTTATATTGTGAGTTTAAATGTTTGTGAATGCACCCACGATACAGGAGAAATTCCTAGTGTGTGGCAACGATAAAAAAAAAAATTTTGCTACATATATGGCTATGTATGACTTCGTTAGGTCAACAAATCCTTTAGCAAAGATTCCTCTAGTCCCATTCCAAAGTTTTCCAGGTCGATTTCTCACCAACATTACCTTCCAGGTGCCTCATTCCCGATCAAGCACCTGCCACTGAGTTCTCTCCTGCCGAACACCCAGCAGTACCTCACGTATGAAGGCTCCACGACGCACCCTGGTTGCTGGGAGACGGCCGTCTGGATTATCTTCAACAAACCTATCTATATTTCAAAGCAAGAGGTAAAATTTTAGAACAGCCACACATAACATCACACTTGTAACCCCTGGAGAGTTAGGCAGAGGTGTACCCATTAGTACACCGACGACCTACATGTCGCACCTTTGGTAGAACAAGGGCACAATTGTAGTTTTTGCAATTTTACAGGAGAGTCATTTTAAGATATTTTTTGTACTTAATGTGGTCTAGCTATGTTAATAATGTTCTAAGGTTGTTGTTGCCACTATTTCCATCTGGCGGTTTTTTGAAGGAATTAAACGAATGTCTTTGTCCCTCCAGTTCAAAGGGCCTTTTTAAAGCATTTCTGCATATTTAAGTCATTTTGGCAATTTATGACAATTATTGTTGCCCTTGTTCTACCAAAGGTGCGATGTCACATGTTATGTTAAGGTCCCATGCCTATTACTTGGGACTCAAACATAACTTGTGGCATGTTGGGCGAACTTATTGCCATCAACAGGGCATAAATACAGTCTTCGTGGCTACTGCAGTAAGCATTCTGTGTTTCATCTGCTAGGTTCATTTTAATCTGCCCCCACCACTAGTGGTGATTGCGTCTCCTACTCTGTCAGTGGTGGCAGATTACACTTAAATTAGAGGAATCCTCCACCAGTAGTGACAGACTCGACGATCAAGTAGCCGTCTGATATCACCAAGTATTTTAACTAACAAATAGCAAGGAGGATGACCTGATAAAGAAACCAAGAAAATCCAAGTTCCACATAACCAGTGATTTCAAATCACATTATTTTCCCAGATGTACGCCCTCCGTCAGCTCATGCAAGGCTCCCAGCTGACACCTAAGGCTCCTCTGGGTAACAACGCGAGACCAGTCCAGCCACTACACCATCGCACCGTGAGGACCAACATCAACTTCAACAAACAAGGACAGGTGAGGATTCCATCGATTGGAGACACTGACCAATATACTGCATGTATCAAACTCTTTCCTCAATCAGACCATTACAGGTACCTGTAAATGTCAGAAAATCAAAGACAGCGAAGCTACAGTTCTAGTAACAAGGCATAATAACTTGTGAAAGTATTCTATAGTTGCCCATTCTAAAGCGTGGAGAAGAATGGGTAAAAGAAACTTCATGGACATTTATATCGAAATAATTGTGGTAACAAAATCTTGGTTGCATCATTCATGTTGAGATTATCCATTTTAGTGAGAACGATGATATCTCAAAAGCCAAATATCTCAAATTTTATAAGGGTTCAGTTTTTGCAATTTGGCAACGGAACCCTATAAAGTTGTAATCGTTTTTAAATATCTGCGACGATGGAATAGGCACGTCAACATTATACAAATTCATTGTGTTCACACAAGACGTGGAGAAATAAATGCCACTACATAAATAAACATTAATTGTAAACCTCCTGTAAACCTACACCTGTAAATCAGCAAGGTTCTCTCTCCACACAAAAGGAGTGCACAATAAAAACCGGGTTATCACAAAGTTAGCAAATAACCGTGATATAAACAGAGTTTGAACTTGTGCGCTGTAATACACCGCTTGCACCTTGGTGTATGAATGAGACTAGCCCAGGAATTTAACTGTGATAAACATACAAGGTGATTTCGACGTTTCCTTAATTTAAATTTTGAAGAGATCGTGAAAGTTACAAAGTTACTTGACGCCTGTAACACTTCGACAAAGGTATAATGTATCTTTTTTTAAACTTTACCCCACATTAGGAATTTGTCCTGTATCGTGGGTGCGTTTACAAACATTTAAACTCACATACACAAACACACCCAGACCCGAAACAACTATCTATAGGCCATATAAATATTTGTCCCGTGCGGGGATCGAACCCGCGACGCGCAGCGCAGCAGTCCAATCGCTCAGCCACTGCGCCAACTGTGCCGTCCAGTATAGCAACACCTACATTTTGGCAGTTATATGTTTCAGTGTTAAATCCTAAAAAAATATTACAAAAATAAATACAGCATTATTGTTATAATGTTGTGAAGTTCATTGTATACCGTCTGGTAAGTTGCGATTGCATGAGTTACGCAAAACACGATCAATCACGGGTTTAAATTTTCTTTGAGGGTTAGGTTAGTTACTCTCGAATTTTAAAATCGAATAATATTTTTCACTAAAACTATCTCCTTCATACACATAATAAAAATGTGTTACCCATGGTCCACCCGCCTAGTTCACCCCTAGTTCGCCTAGGTGGATTATCGGAAATTATTTCTGCCCATAATCCACCTGGGCTACACCCAGGAAAAAAATACCAAAATATTTACAACTATTTTAGTTCTCATAACTTTAAAGTATTCATACTCTGTTGTCTTTACTTAGTTCGGAGATAAGACTTCGTGGCTCAGTGAGTTATGTAGTCGTGTTTAGTGATGCGAATACCGGGGTTCGTTGTTGGATGCTGGCGATTATTTTTGGTGAAATTCATAGGTTTGTTATAGTGTTTTTTGAGTTGATGAATGTTTTTAATAAACATGGTGTTTTATGATGTTAATTGCAGAATTAGAAACGCAAATTTTTTTTTTGGGTATTATTTCATCTGCCTAGCCTATCCCAACTATGTTGGGGTCGGCTTCTAGTCTACCCGGATGCAGCTGAATACCAGTATTTTACAGATGGTATTTGACATTAAATATTGGGTGCTAATTAAACCGGCTTCTTTTTAATAGCATTTTTCGCCTCTAAAAATCTACATTGCCTTCTAAATTACTAAGTAAGCCACAATTAACGAGCATCTAAGTATTCCTATCTTAGCCACTAGTTAAGTTCTATCTGAGCCACTCTAAATATAACTCAGCATGGTGGTTATTTTTTACCCGACAACGGCGAAGTGACGCGCGCTCGCTTCGCTCGCATATTAAATAACACTAATATCTTCTGTCCCCGAAGTGCCGGGCCTCCGCTGGCCTCTTTCGTCGGCCTACGGCCCGGTGCCCATGCCGCCCATTAGGGTGCTAATTAACTAATGTTAAAGCTATAAAATGTAAAATGTTAATGTAAAACATTGAGATATAAATAAACCGTGTGAGATATAAATTCCGTGGCTGCGTTAGTAAATTAGGTGTCTATGTAATAAGTACAAGTTACGATAATTGATGATCTTTATTTGACGCTTTCTGTAAGATATTTAGTTGGCATTGTAAAAAGACGAATTAGCTTTTTAGAGGCTATCTTATTTTCCCGTGGCTTAGTCATAAAATTAGAAGTTTGATCACGTGGCCATTAAAAAAATCTGTTGCTCGATTTATTATTTCCCTTAAATATTTACTGTACTATCTATTCTTCTGATATAAAATATCCGAACGTAATATTTGACTAATCTATCAATACTTGCAATATTAATGCTACGTATAAAACATGTAAAAATGAGTTTGTACCTTGACGACTAAATGGATTTTGATGAAATTAGACCATCAGGTTTACGATGACCTTGGTTAGGATATAGAATACTATTTATATCTGTAGAACGTTTCTTTTGGATAATTTCCGCTCTCCAAGTGGGCAAAGCCGTGAGCATAGGCTAGTTAATAATAAAAATGTATTAAAGCACTTTGCTCTAAGCGTAATAATCATAAATAATTAATTTATGAAACAAATCATACAACAGACAGACATCTTAAACACTAGTACTTCGATAGTGCTGTCCAAAGACAATAACACTCAACGAACAAAACACTACAGCTACATTTATTTATGGTAACGCCACTTGCAATAGACTTAAACACAACCAAATTGCATGGCCAACAATAAATCTTGAACAAATCCCGGTTTAAGAGGACTTGTCCGACTCCACGGAGTAAAATAATTTACGTCTGGACACGACATGTTTAATCAAGTCGCTAGCTATAGCTTGATACAAGCTGATTAGGGGAAAAAGACGAAAAAAATATGTAGATTGTTACATCGTAATTATGTTAAGGCTCTTTTTAATGGACTTCCAAAAAGGAGGAGGTTCTCTATTCGTGTGTATGTATTTTTCGAGTAAATTTTGGCAATTTTACTAATAATAGAATACCAAAAAAGAAGAAAAAATAGAGTCAAATGTCAAATGAAACTTAACTTATTCCAGGCGAAATACTAAAATTTTCGAGACCGCTTCGCTCACTTTTGCAACGCTCGCATTTTAATTTCTAAAATATAGATGATTAACAAAGGTGCTCTCAAATAGTGCTCTTTGAGGTTTAAGCTATGACACTTTGTGTTCACTGTCTTCAGTAAGAGACGGTCGTGATAAAACTACTGAGCATTTTATAGGATGAAATAAAACAACTGAATGATAATATTTTTTGTTCCAGGGATCAAACAACTGCCCAGACATGTACCGGAATATGCACTATACAGGTATTTTAATTTTTAATAATGAAATGCACTTTTAAAACACAATTAATGCATCTTGATTCTAGAATGGAGCATGTTCTAGCAAATACTAATATAATTTAAGCACGACTTTCTTACAAATTACAAATGTTTCGTATCAATGTTTTTATACTCTAAACGAGGCACAGATTTAGATTTGTGCCTCGATTTGAGTTTTTTTATTTTAATGTTCACAATCAATCATGTTTTCTTTTTTAGTAAAGTGTTATTAAATTGAAACTAATATAATTAGTAGTTTATGTCCTTTTGAACCTTAAATGGAGTCAGCAGTATTACACTCATTGTAGACTAGAAATGTTAACTAAATCTCCGTTTTCTCTCACTTGATACGAAACATTTCATCAACTCTTCTGAATGAAAGCAAATAGTGCTTGAAAAAAATCTAGTTCACTTTTCTATCACCCTGTTACTCCATTTTCAGCACGTTACCACCGCAAGAGACGATCCAAAAAAAGTGTTGCATGCAAAAGGCACGATAAACCAAAGAAATGTCACAGGATTAGGTATAGTTTCATATGATAGTAGAAATAGGGTAGTTAGAGATGTTAAGCTTTAATTGTGGAATAGGCTCACCCACTTTAGCATCTAGCCTTTAGTTTATGTATTTACAAAATTATTTTGTCTTTGACATCTTCAAACGATTGATAAAAACGAATCGATATCATTAAGATTAGTGTCAAACTCATACAAGGTGTAATCGGACCCTTCACGATGCCAACCATTCCGTACATCGAACTAATTAAATTAACGCAGAAAATATTGCGTAGTTTTTTTGCGGTTGTAAATCACAACTGTAATCAAAACTTAATGTAATGCACTCAACACATTGTACGTTCGGATGCACTGAATCGTAAACGCGTCATGGAGGTAATTTAAGTAAAGTTATAACCTAAAAGCTTGTGAAAAAGTTGGCACTTTGAACTCCAATATTATCTTCGTAACGTGAAGGATCCCAAATATGGATCAGCACAAAATGTATTGTAATGATGGGGAGACCTACTGCTTCTCGGTATCGTTAGAGGTCTATTTACAACCGTTAGAAATGGTGCAAGCGGGCTTACATTATGATACCTTTCAAGACGATATCTTTTATAGAATTCAATATTTCATGAAATATAATTCAAAACTGCATCTTGTTGGCTGTTAAGTAGACGTAGTTAAAGCGTGTTACTTTCAATATACTGTACAACTTTGGGAACATCGTAAATGTCTTGGTGATTAAATCGAGTTTATTTTGGTGTCTTGAAAAATTGCATGATTGTGCTTTTGTGTTTATTTAAATGTGTTTATGAACAACCTTTTCTATTAAATTAATACTGTCCCTTACGGGGTATCTTACGTGATTATCTTTTATTATGAGTTCCCGATATTTCGACGATGTTACAAGTCATGATCGCGACATGACAGGAGAAAAAAAAGGTAGGATCACGGAAGATATCCCGAAATGACAGTATTAGTTTAGTTACGAACCGTAGCAATAAATATTTTCTAATAGTTCTGCAAAAGCAAAATATTCGCAATGGTTGTGCTTACTATGCATGATTTAGCAATTTTTTTTTTTGTTTTATTTTATTTTCTTTTGTTATTTTTTTTTTAGTCATAGAAGCGACAAATACCACAGATGATTTAGTGTCTATTTCAACATCTAAACGACAAAAGAAAACAAAAGCAACAACCATCACCACCAGCTTACCTCCTACAACCTTAGCTGACGATATCACCTTAACAGACGATACCAATCCGAGTACTGAGACCAGGTAATATTTTTATATTTTCAAAAAAATAAAATTCATTGAACCATAAAAATAAAAAAATTGGTTGCAGAATTATTAATCTTTAAATGAGCATGTAGCAGTCGTGGCTAAAGCTGCGAGAGTCAATCTTCAAGATTAAATTACACCGCTAACCGAAGTCGACCCATGGTTGAGTAACTTACCCAACATAACAACTTACATAACCAAGCCCCGGAGAACCTAAAAAGTCATCGGTCCGGCTGTCACTTTTTTTTAACCCGAACAGTAACACGAAGCTGGATCGTCTTACAACCAGTCCTGACAAGAGGCATTGTGTTGCACAGGGGGATTTTATAAAAAGTATTGAAGACCGAGTTTCGTCTGTGCCTTAGAAAACACGTAAAGCATTTGAAGATCTTTGACACTAGTTACAGGTAGTCAGTCGCCCAGAAGCCAACCAGTCGTACTAATAGTCAATACGAATTGGGTTGCGGAGGCAGTCGTTCCATGTGAAATACTGGTAGTCGGTAAAACTGGAAGTCGACCCTAATATGCATGGATGGGAAAAAGGCTAGGCAGATGAGATGCTTAGTTTGAGCGGATATTTATAAAATTAATCATTGTTTTTTGTTTCACAGCAACCCAATGGCCGAAGGAGCACAGCTTGCGGTACAGAAGCGTTGATGACCTCTCTCTTGCGCACAATTAAAAAAAAACTCTTCTACGCGCACCTTTTTTACAGTCCATTGCCAATTTTGTATCATTACTGAAATCGAGGACAACTGCTTTACATGTGTAAACTTATTTTATAAATCATTTTAGAATTACAGTGTTGAAATATAGAATACTAGCTGTTGCCAGCGGCTTCGCCCGCTACAACTCGAAAATTATCCCACGGGAAGATAAAATCGGGATAAAAACTATCCTATGTGTTAATCCAGGTTATAAACTATCTGTGTACCAAATTTTATCCAAATCCGTTCAGTAGTTTTTGCGTGAAAGAGTAACAAACATCCACACATCCATTCTCACAAACTTTCACATTTATAATATTAGTAGGATTATCTACCATCAGTTTGTTAACCAATGCTATTTTATTAAATAATAACAATATTTAAACACGGCAGTCAAACATATTTCAGTACAAAAACAACAGATACAAAATTGTAACAAAAAATAAATATTGTAATATTTACTCTTTGTTTGTAAATATAAGAAATATAAATAACCATAGTGCATAGCTTGTTAAAAATATATATCATAAATACAAAGTTCCAAAAGGTAACCTTAAAAAATCGGACAGTAGTCGCTTACCATTATATATTTATCAAGCCCTCACTTCACAAATTGATTTAAAATATTGCTCATGTAAATAAAAATACCGCACTGCATATACTAAGCACAGTTGGCTATTTATTTGAAGATTATATAAAAGGTAAACTTAGATACTACGCCTCACAATAAGCAACTCTGTGCAATTATTACTCTCAAAAAGGCAGAGACTTAAAACGAGGCAATCGAGGCGCCTCGTTCGCTTGAATGTTAGAACAAGTAAATTAACTATACTAATCAAGCGAACCTGTATTCTACTTAGATATTTATGAAACTATGTAGCCGTGTGTATCGTTACAAAGAAGAAAGTAGAAAATATATTATTCTTGCTATAGAGACAAATGAGAGCAGAGTTTTCTAACAGGCATTTCTAAACTGTCGAAATACAAAATCATACTCAAACGTTTATAAAGATACATTAATAAAGAAAAAATATATATAATTAGTCCTAAAATAATAATTATAAATCGTCAATTGTGTAGACAATATTTCCCAGAAAACCTACTGTTAAAATTTAAGCAATATACAAATTAACAAAGCTTTGAAATCCTAATATATCTTGGCTATTTACCTTGTATTATAATATAGAGGTTATGTGTAGAAATACAAATGTATATAGGAATGTATATACAAATCTTTTGGTTTAAAATGAAGTATCATAATTCGTCCACACTGTTAAGTGTATTTATCGCAAAAATATACGACTGTAAGGCTTATGATATATGTAGGTTATGCGACATTTTGTATGCAAATATATAACATACATCAATTTATAATTTATGGTAGCAAAATTTTATAAATTTCAGTGCGGATTTTTATAACAAAATATAAAATGTAACCTTAAGATAGCTTCATTTCTTTCTGATAACGTATTGTTTGTTTGTGCTTTATATTATATGTAACATATAAACAATTACAAAAAGGCTTATGACTAGATTGGTATACATATATATAAATTAGACCGTAGACATAGAATTTCGCAAATTATAATTAGTAAAATAAAATACTGTTTATATCAAAACTCCGGTGAATAAAAAAGCTAAATCTAGGTTAAAATAAATGTGTGTTTTGTTAACCTTTGGTAAAAAATATATAAATAACTATACGATTACTGTAAGTAACTGTAATGTACCTATGGAATTAAATGTAGTAGTTTAGATGCCTGTGTTGTCTTTATGAGTTAAATAATAAAATGTTTATCAGAATTTATTGTTTCATTTTTCTATGTCTAACAATGAAAATTAGATTGCAATACACAATATGGAAGCCTTCAACCATAATCATAAAAACATGAAGTTGTCAAAAGGATTAGTAGAGTGGTTTAAGCGATTACCTTGTGACTCGGTGGTTGTGGGTTCGATTTCCACACTACTTTGTAAAGTTGTTCCCAGTTTAGCTAGGAGATTGTAGGCTTGAATAACCTGATTGTGCGATAAAAACATGATTTCGTGCTTCGTAAGGCACGTATAAGCCACTGGTTCCTGCCGCCAAATGGCGGTCGTCAAACCATGTCATGCCATGTCAGAGGCTCTTGAGGCGGTTTAGAAACTCTGACACCAGAGTGTGTGGGGTCGCTTACTGCTCACAGGATAAGAAGAAGAAGTAATTGCTGGAAGAAGTAATTGTTTTAATTAACACAAATTTACATACAACTCCATTATCTTTGATCTGAAAATGTTCTAGCATCGAAGACATTTAAATATCCTTCACAGGAGGTGGCAAGTATCGATGTCAAATAGTCACGTGACAAAATTTATAGTATATAATAAAATTATAGCCCCACATTTCTTTCAACTAACACATAAATAGGATCACAGTTTTGTATGGCATACCTCCCGATCGCCTTTGTATGGTAGCAATTTAAAAAAATCTCACAATCGAGAGAGAACTTACCCCTATAAATGTGTATACCTTAAAACTATCGTAAGTATCAGAAAAAAAACCACGATGGATTCCAAAAAAAATTGTCTGAATATTATTGATAAAACATACTAGTTTTGTTATTGCCCCATACGTTCAACCTCACAACATCCAATAAATAAACCTCAGAAAAAGTCTACCAACATTCCACTCGCCGTATCTCACACTACATAATGTATAAACCTATGAATACACCACACATTACATTACACCGTCTTCCTCAGATAGTAGATTAGCCATGAAACATTCAGGGAGGAAACGCCACCGATACATATGTCCCTAGGACGGATGTGTCCGCCTGTCTACGACCCCCTCTTTCCTCCGGAACTCAGCGGCTGCTACGCCGTAGCGCTACGATTGCTACGCCGTAGCGCTACGTCGTAGCTATGCGTTATCGTCTGTGATACTGGGTAATGTTGGTGCAGTTATTATTTATTATATTGTAATGTGTTTTTGGGGTTGTATTTTTATTTTATCGTTTTTTAGAGAACTGGTTCATAGGAAGGCTTTCGCGGTGTTGATATTAGGTAGAGATGTAGACACAAATTATTCATAAGGGTTCAAGTGGCAGAAATAAACACTTTAGAATTTTAGATGATCAAATAAAAACTTACGAATTCTTCATCATCATCATCACTTCAGCCTAAAGACGTCCACTGCTGAACATAACCCTCCCCGAAGTGTTAAACAATATTAATAAATTTTTATTTTAGATAGTGATTCACATACGTCATTTAGACGACAGAAAATAAAAATACGGTCAATGAGTTCGGATAATCGGATATACGGATAATCGAGGTTCGGATAATAATTTTGCAAATGATTGCATCCCGTTACGACTGTACCATACAGGCTCACTGGGTGGGAATCGTCACGGGAAAATTGTGATGTTGTGTACCTACTAACATAGATCGTAAGAAAATTGTTACTAACACTTATATTTATATTTACCTACTAACATAGATCTTAAGAAAATTGTTACTAACACATATATGGATTCTGTCCGAAATAAATGGTTAATAATAATAATAATAATAATAATCGGGATTCTACTGTATTTACTTAACGTAATAGGACCACAGCTAAACCAATCCCAAACCATAACTCCATCTACCTTAATCTGCTTTAACTTAACTTTACTTAACTTAGTTTCCAACAACAGCATTCAAAGTTACCCGCAGCCAATGACAACAGATTTCTATTTTTAAACAACATTACGCATTTTAAAAAGTTATTAATGTCGCTTGTGCCGCGAAGGCGGAAACTACGCGGCCGGAAGTGGCCGGCGGCCATATTGTTTGCGGGTGAACTTCCGGTGCCCGTCGCCACTTGTCTGCTGCTAAGTTGGTTGCATTACAGCACTTTAGCATGTTTTTAAATTTCTTTTGATGTTGGGGTTTGAATGTGTGATGCAGTTACGTAGGGGTGGGGGGAAAACTGTAGATATTATAATATATCGTTTTCTAAATAAAACTCCCTGGTTGGTTGAGTCCTAAGTTCGAGTCTCGAGTCTGGCAAAATGTTATTGGATTTTTTATCCGGGATTTCTCCGAGCAGCTACAGAGTCTACATTTGTGCCCGGCACATCGATCGGCTCGTAAATTGTTTACGAATAAATGAAATAACATACCGAATTTAAAACATATGGCAAAATGTGTGTGTACTATATTAGATACATATCTGCCTTAATCTTCGGGGATTATATGCGTGATGTTATGTATGTACGAGTATGTCTGAATAAAAGAAAATGTATAGTGTTTGGTAATTTATATTTTACTAGCGACCCACCCCGAAATAAACCTTCCTCTTAAATCACTCTATCTGTTGCTGATCTAAGCGTACAAACAGCGGGAGATTTTTTTAATGTTGGAGTTTAAATGTGTGATGCAGTTATCCCGGGGTAGAGGGAAAACTGTAATTGAAGATGTTATAAGACATGATTTTCTGAATAAAACTGCCTGTTAAGTCGAGTGCTGAGCATAAGGTCAGGGGGGTAATGTTATTCGCGTCCGTAGGAACTACCTAACCATAACCCTACACGTATCCCCCGGGTGGTGCCAAATGAATAACAACGCCGAGTCTCGGGCGGCGGTCAATCAGCCCGACCAAACCAGCCTAACCAGCTTGGTGTATCAGTGAGGGTAGGAAATGACTCTCACAAATCGCAACCCTGGAGACTTCAACAGGATCGATGACCTTGGCTTGACTGTCTGGGCCATGAAGAAGACAACTTCTATAAAAAATCACCCCAAGTCTACGGTGAGATTTCGTGCCAAGAGACTGCATGGCTGGTGGGAGACCAGTCACTAGCGATTCAACCTCTACGGATATGGCAAACGTAGTTGTATTCTGCCTTCTTAGGGAATGGCGTCACCCCTAAGTGACCTATTATTTCGTCCAATACTCGTGGGAACAAAATGAATGAAAACCCAAAAAATAAAACAAACCCAACTATGATCCAACAAACTCTTTCCAAGGGCATGTTTACAAAAACACGCAGCAACTCGCTTGGTACCATACCGCAAGACATTAACACTCCCGAAATAATATTTAGTGCGAACGACCGAAACAGGAATGCCTGGCAACAAGACCGAATACCTCAAGCCAAAAGAAAAAGAGTGGAAACCAAATCACCACAAGCAGAAAATGATACCAAAAAACCTAATAAAAATGCATATTCAATATCTACACAAAATCAATTTGAAATTCTAGGCAATGAGGAAGACTTTACAGATAATAAAGAAACAGAAAAGCCACCAAAGCCAGAGCCCATCTTTGTTACTGGGGTACTGGATATTAACGCTCTTAGAAATGAAATATTAAAAATTACAACAGCAGAAAACTATACTATGACCACGCTCAGGTCAGGGCACGTCGTGAAAATAATGCCAGCAAGTATAGAGGTTTACAAATTAATTAGAGAAAAATTCATCACTGACAACATTAGCCACTATACATACATGTTAAAGAATGAAAGACCCTACAGAGTTGTACTGAGAGGCCTCCATAGTTCAGAGGATACCTCTCAAATAAAGGAAGAACTCAAAGAACATGGACACGAAGTAAGACAACTAGTAAATGTACGCCACCGAACTTCAAAAGAACCTTTACCCCTATTTTATGTAGACCTGGAACCAAAACCGAACAATAAAGTTATATTTAAACTAAAATTCTTAAATAACATGAAAGTATCCTTTGAACCACCTTATAAGAAAAAAGAAATCCTCCAATGCAAAAGATGTCAAAGATTTGGTCACTCCAAAAATCAATGTTATCGACCATTCAGATGCGTCAAGTGTGGAGACGACCATCCTACCACCACTTGTACCAAAACTAGAGACACAGAAGCTACATGTGCAAACTGCCTAGAAAAACATCCGGCTAGTTATAGAGGATGTGTCAAATACATACAATATAAAGAGCATATTCTAAAAATTCAACCGAAGCAAACCGAGATCCATTTAAACCAATACACCCGGATGCCCGAAGTTGCCAAACCACAGACAAAGACGTATAATACTTACAACAAAAATACAACAACTTACGCTGAAGTGACCAAAAACAAAACAGAAAACATAAATAACCTAGAACAACCGCTTCAAATGCAACAACTTGGTGACATCTTAGATAAGATGTTCAACAGAATTCAAACTATGATGATAAACATGGTAGACAACATGATGGATAGGTTTCTCCAGCTTTTAAGCAGCCAAAAAAAAATATAATCCTAATCTTAATATAATACTATGGAATGCCAACGGACTAGTCGCTCGAAGACTAGAGCTTGAAATCTTCCTGAATATGAAAAAAATTGACGTAGCACTAATATCCGAGACCAGATTTACAGACAAAAGCTTTATCTCAATTAAGGGCTATACCATTTACGCTACTAATCATCCTTCGGGTAAAGCGCATGGAGGAACAGCAGTACTCATAAAATCTAACATTAAACACCACCCGCTTGAGCCTTTCTCAACAGACAAGATACAAGCCACACTTATTAAAGTCAAAGATAATAGTTCGGACATCACAATCGCTGCAGTCTACTGCCCACCTAAACACCAGATAACAAGGGAAGACTATAAAGAATTCTTCTCTAAACTCGGACACCGATTTGTATGTGGAGGAGACTGGAACGCAAAACATACATTCTGGGGCTCTAGGCTAGTAACAACTAGAGGAAGACAGCTCTACCAATCTGTCAGAGATCTTAATCTCGATTGCTTGTCTACTGGCGAACCTACTTATTGGCCGACTGACCCTCGAAAAACCCCTGACCTACTAGATTTTTTCATATCAAAAAACATTGCAATCAACAACACCAATATGACATCCGACTTAGATCTCACCTCAGACCACTCTGCAGTTATTCTTAGCGTGAATAATAAGATAATACTGAGTAAAACACAACCAAAAATCTACAACAAGAAAACTAACTGGGAAGAGTATCAATATATCATCACAGCGGAGACAGAGCTTATGGTCTCTCTAAAAACGACCGACGAGGTAGAACAAGCCATAGAGGAACTAAACCGATTGATTCATGATGCGGCATATAGGTCCACTTGTCAACACAAAGCGGGAAGCGCAAAAGAACACGTTTACCCTGCGTCCATCAAGGACTGCATAACTGAAAGACGCAGGCTCCGCAGAGAGTGGCACAACACCCACAGTCCAAGAGATAAAACTGCCTTCAATAAAGCTTCACAGCAACTAAAGGCACAAATTAAAGAATGGGAAAATGCGAATCTACAATTACATCTCTCAAAACTGACACATACTAGTGACACAAACTACTCTTTGTGGAAGGTTACCAAAAACCTAAAGCGCCCCAAACAACAGGTTACACCACTTAAAACACAAATGGGGACCTGGGCCCGCTCTGACCTTGAAAAAGCTAATACATATGCCAACCACCTACATAAAGTATTTGAACCGCTCCCTAGCAACAATCAGCAACTCGACAATGAAATAAACAAATACCTCAACTCTCCTACTCAAATGTGCCTACCACTAAAATATGTATCACTACCTGAACTAAGGCGGGAAATTCTAAAACTTCAAGAAGGTAAATGCCCTGGTTACGATCTTATCGACGCCACCCTTTTAAAGCATCTCCCAAAAAAAGGTTTACTGCTCATACTTGCTATCTTTAACGCATGCCTAAGATTGTCCTTCTTCCCAAGCCAGTGAAAAATAGCTCAGGTAATAATGATACTGAAACCAAGTAAACCTGCTCAAGATGTGGCATCGTACAGACCCATAAGTCTCCTTCCAGTAGTTGGAAAACTATTGGAAAGGATTATACTAAATAGAATGCGAGAACACCTAGCAGAGATAATACCAACTCACCAGTTTGGATTTAGAGAGGGCCACGGTACAGTCGAACAAGTGCATCGTTTGGTTGACGTTATTGGTAGAGCGCTCGAAAATAAACTTTATTGCTGTGCAGCCTTTCTAGACATCAGCCAAGCATTCGACAAGGTGTGGCATAGCGGGTTACTGTACAAAATAAAAAAAATGCTACCACACTCGTTCCTCCCATTATTAGAATTATTAGAATCGTATCTTAAAAATAGATGCTACGAAGTGAAATATAATTCCGACACATCTCAAATGTACGAAATTAAGTCGGGAGTACCACAGGGTAGCATACTGGGACCAGTTCTTTATCTAATATTCACAGCAGATATACCCACTCACGCTTATACCACTACAGCGACATATGCAGATGATACCGCAATCCTCTCAACACATGAGAATTCTGACTCCGCATCCGAAAGGCTACAGCTGCACCTGACTCAGATCGAAGAATGGCTCGAGCAGTGGCGTATTAAAGTCAATACAGATAAGTCAGTACAAGTAACATTTACACTCCGAAGAAAAACCTGTCCCCCTGTGAAGCTTTGTAATACAGAGATCCCACAGTCCGATGTCGCCAAATACTTAGGTATGCATCTTGACAGACGGCTCACTTGGCGAACACACATATGGACCAAAAGAAAACAACTTGATTGCAAACTCCGAAGCATGTACTGGCTCATTGGACGTAGGTCACAGTTGACAGATGCCAGTAAAATGGCTATCTATAAAGCTATACTGAAGCCTGTATGGACGTATGGCATACAGCTATGGGGCACAACCAGTCACAGTAATATCGAAATACTACAAAGGTTTCAAAATAAAACAATGAGAGCCATGTTCAATATTCCACCGTACATAAGCAACAAATATGTGAACCTAGATTTGAATCTACGAACAGTGAAGGAAGAAATTGAGACATACAGCAAGAATTATCAAGCCAGACTAGACCATCACATTAACCAGTTAGCTGCTGAACTGCAGGGAGTGGGCAGTCTAAGATACTCTCGCCTTAAAAGAAATAGTATACGAGACCTAGCAACAAGATTCGCAGACCGAACATGAGAATGGCATCAATGGATGCACAACTCAGCTGAAAATATATCTACCGATGAAAATCTGACATCATATTAGATTATTGTTTCATAGAAACAGATTGCTAAGTAGCAGGATAAATAAAAAAAAAAAAAAAAAAAAAAAAGTTATCCCGGGGTAGAGGGAAAACTGTAATTGAAGATGTTATAAGACATGATTTTCTGAATAAAACTGCCTGTTAAGTCGAGTGCTGAGCATAAGGTCGAGTCCCGAGTTCGAGTCCCGAGTCCGGCAAAATGTTATTGGGTTTTTTATCAGGAGTTTCTCGGTAGCAGCCAGAGCCGAGCGGAGCAGAGTCTAGATTTAAGCCCGGTTGATGGCAATAGGCTCGCTCCCTATTATTGGGGACTTAAAATATAACTGACGAAATGTTTGTATTAGGTACATCTTTGTCTTACTCTTCGGTGTTTACAGGCGTGATTCTATTGTCTGAATAATAGAAATTTGATGGAAAGAAGAAAGAAAGAAAAAATATTTATTTGTCGCAGAAACATAACGAGCGTACAAAGAGACATACAAAAAATAATACACATACAACGCATAACAGATATAAAAAAATACAAAAAGCAGGGATAATGATAGTTGCACGTCGTGACTGCGACAACTAGGTTGCCACTCAGCATGATGCTGTGCTATGGGCACCCACAGCACAGCGCTGGTTTTCAGTGGTCACCCGTGAAAAAACGCACGAAAGCCAAGACAGCTGATGGCGCGATTTATATTTTATTTGCTAATCGTGATCGTCAGCCGAAGCAGCAAAGCCGCCAAACCTAAATGACAGGCTGCAGCTCTAATATTCAGTGCTATGTAAGTCAATAAAAAAACTTCTGTAGATGGTGATATTGGAGGAGTTCGTGGCTGAATAAACAGCTGTTCGGGGCAACCTTCAGTTCCTCCAGCAAACCTGCGAAGGGAAAGTTGGATGAGAAATGTAAACACAGTATACAGAAAAGATAATCAGGAAATTTTAATTCGAACTTTAATCAAAAACATATTTTCTGCCTAGCCTTTTCCCAACTATGTTGGGGTCGGCTTCCAGTCTAACCGGATGCAGCTGAGTACCAGTATTTTACATGGAGCGACTGCCTATCTGACCTCCACCACCCAGCTAATACTAGGTAATACGATACTCTTTGGTTAGACAGGATGTCAGAATTTCAGGTCACTGACTAGCTGTAACGACTGCCAAAGATCTATATATGGCAGCCGACCAACAGCTTAACGTGCTTTCCGAGGCACGGAGGAAACTCGGTATGTCGGGCGGTCACCCATCCACAGACCGACCAAGGCAAGCACAGCTTAACCTAAAGATCGACCCGAGTGGCAGTTCTTATTAAGCCACGAGCTCCTCCAAATCAAAAACATATCTATATAAAATAAATAAATACTCATATAAAAAATAAACATTACTTCCTTATTGCCACATATACAGACTAACTCTCTTTTATTTTCTGTATTTGAATGTAACTTACACTCAACTTTAAAGCCTTTTTTTTTGGCAGGTGGAAAATCATTAAATAACCGCTCCCGCTCTTGGGCAGAGCAAAAGGGAGTGTCAGACTTCTACTGACTAAAAACTACCCACGTTCCTTCTTAGCCCTTCATGTCGACGCCGCGGTATCTCTTGCGAACAACCCGCAGCCCCGACGGGAACTTTAAAGCCTCGAAATAATAACTACTTCATCTATACCAACCACTAAAAATCCTATCACATCACACGTTTCACCAAAAATTAATCACAAAAGCTTTCAAAGCCACAGGTTTCAATCCTAACACAATGTTCCACAATAACTGCATCAACTGTCTACCCCTCCAAACAAAAGGGGTGAAGTTAAAAGCGGCCCCAACTTTGGTACAACGTGAACTAGTAGGGACAGCAAAACAAGCGGTCATACGACAATTTATGAATTATAGCGTGCGCCCGCTAAAAAGCCGTCTCGGTAATTTCATTGTATCTCGTCGAGGCGGCGAAGTGGCCCGCGAGTGGGAGTGTCGGCAAAATAAGTTGAGAATAGCGCTCTTGGTTTTTTTTTTTAAATTTCATTGAATTATTTTTGTATAAAGCTTGGCCTGGTCGGTGGTATTTAGATAATAAAATATATTTATACCATACCTACTCTAAAAAGCTTATTTTATTCACGCAAAACAGTGAATAAAAAGGCCTTTTATTCACTGTTTTGTTTTTATTCACTATTTTGGTGTTTGAATTTGGAACACAAAAATATATCCGGTCTCTATTTCAATGCTTACACAAACTCCTTGCGCTAAGATTCGAAATTCAAAACTCTTTGGTGCAAATAAATTCTCGAGATTTGATTGGTCGATATTTGCGACAAGGAGTTTGGCATTAGATTAAAAACTGTTTTGTGTTCTTTGCTGCCTTTATAGAAAAATAAATATTGTTTCACAAGTTGACCACCCTAATGATAATAATAAGAAAATTACGCTTAATTTCAGTCATTGCTCTAAATTTAATGTCCATTTCAATTAATGTAACAATTCTTATTTCTTGATTAAATTTCTATTTTCGCTTAAATTATGTCTTTTCTCGTAGTCATGATATAAAGTATAGTATGCAACTCCTGAATAAAGTAAGAATTTATATCGAGGGCCATGAATCACTCCCGTCGTTCAGGATTCTAACAGTTGAATCACTCGCTGCGTTCGTGATTCAATCATTAGAATCCTTCACTTGCTCGTGACTCATCTACGGCCCTCGCTTTAAATCCGTCCTTTATTCACTAGTTGCATAATATACTATTTTTACCAAAAGCGTGACGCTTTAGAAGAATGTTTCTCACACAAATCTGCTATTTTTACACGTCCAGTGATACTCACTCGTTTTGCTTTGTACAGTCAGTGCACAGCATTACCTGACCCCTCTTCTAACACCACTTTTGTTTTCTTCTTCTTTATACGAGGGGTCAGGTAAAGCTGGGCACTGACTGTACATGTTCCCACATCATGCAATACACATCACCAGACTGTAGTGGGTTTCATATGCGTATTGTGTAATTATCACTTGCTTCGGTGAATGAAATTCAGAAAACCTTGCATTTTACATTTTGGTGAGTGGGAAAAATTAAAGTGTTATTTCATTTCTGACTGTTTATTTTGATGTTATCAATGGCGTTTTGTCTGCTATCGCTACTCGGCGGCTTCCCATCGCGTCACAACTGAGTTACCGTTCATTGAAGGCATAATGCACTGCATACACCGTTTATTGTTCGAACAACTCACTTAGCGAGCTATATTGCTTCTAAGTGCTAGGTACGCTTGTTGCTGCTAAACCAAAATTTATTCTCAATTAATAAATAACAAAATATACAGAAAGCGGTACTCCTGGATACCACGGCTCGTATTGTTAGTGTGTGTTCCAGTAGGCTACATTTTTGTTGTTTTTTAAGGAATATTTAAAAAATTATAAAAAACTGTAAATAATTAAAAAAAGAAAATAATAATAATAAAGGAGGTCACCCAGATTGGGCTATTTTTAAGAGTGCAGGTAAACAACAACAAACGTATTATTTATATACAGCAGTGCGAAATAAATATTATTTATTTTTACACCAAGTCATAAGCAAACTCACTAAGAGAAGTTATTTAACCACAAAATATCTGAGATTTATCAGCACTTAATTATTATGATGATGAGGACTATGGATAGAAGGGATACATAATTTAACAGAAAGAAGTATTAGAAAGTAAACATTAATTTTTTTTTTGAGGGCCTCTTTGGCAGAGTGGAAGGGAGTTCGTTGTTCGTGAACTCCCCTACGATACAGGAGAAATTCCTAGAGTGGGGCAACGTTTTTTATTTCTAAAAAAAAAATATCAGTGCTCTCAGAAACGGGGACGGAAACATCGTGAGGAAACCGGCATGTCCTAGGACCATAAAATCGAAGCCTTGTGACATCTATTAACCCGCACTGCGCCCGCGTGGTGGATTATAGCAATATTAGATGATGGTGAACTTTTTACAGTGGAAGGCTTAATTAAGAATAGTTTTTTTTTAGAATCAAGGAATGTTTACTCCCGTCGGGGCTGCGGGTTGTTCGTAAGAGATACCGCGGCCTCCACATAAAGGGCTAAGAAGGAACATGGGTGGTTTTTAGTTAGTAGAAGTCTGACATTACCTTTCGCTCTGCCCAAGAGCGGGAGAGGTTAATTGATGATTTTCCACCACACAATAAAAAAAGGACCTAATATTTAGTGAAGTAAGACTGATCAAAATTTCAGCTACTAAAACTCCCCACAAGATAGGACAAACCCACAAAGTAAACTACTAAACTTAAGTTGTCCATAAATAAGACTCGCTCACACCGCTCATCTACCCACAAACCACTAATTAGGTGTTAAATCACTGGAAACGACTGAATCCCAACGTGAAAATGTGGACCTCACTGTTTACCGTGATTTACACTTGTGAATACTCTAACACAGATTAAGGTGCGGTTATATTGAGGATGGGGAAGCGATTACTTTAAAAAATATCCAGTAAAAAAATTAAAAAATCTGTTAGTTAAATTATTGAAAAATATTGGACACATATTTTTTCTTTTTTCACATAAACAAAAAAACCGGCCAAGAGCGTGTCGGGCCACGCTCAGTGTAGGGTTCCGTAGATAATAAAATATTATGTAAACGAAGTTAAAAAAAAATACGGGCAAATGAAACTTGACCTCTGGATTGTATAGGCGCTCATACGATTCAGGGACCAAATTATATTGGTTAACTGCAGTTTCCATCTGTTGTTTCCATCCAAGTTCAAAATAATTTTCCTAGAAAGTCCTTATAAAGTTCTACTTTTCAGATTTTTTTCGTATTTTCTAAACTTATGGTTCAAAAGTTAGAGGGGGGGGACGCTTTGTTTTTTACTTTTGGAGCGATTATTTCCGAAATTATTGACATTATCAAAAAATGATTTTAGTAAACCCCTATTCATTTTTAAATACCTTTCCAACAATATATCACACATTAGGGTTAAAATTAAAAAAAAAAACACTTCCCACTTTACATATAGGGGGGCTACCCTAATAAAACATTTTTTTCCAATTTTTATTTTAGCACTTTGTCGGCGTGATTGATACACATATTGGTCCCAAATTTCAGCTTTCTAGTGCTAACGGTCACAGAGATTAAGCGAGGACGGACAGACAGACAGACAGACATGGCGAAACTATAAGGGTTCCTAGTTGACTACGGAACCCTAAAAATGAAGTATCACAGTTCAGTACATTTTCACCCACTCATGATCTTTGCCGCGTTTCATCTTTGTAATTTTTCGTTAATTTTATAAAACAAAAAACACGTATCCAATATTTTTCTATAATTTAACTGACGGACTAAACAATTTTTTTTTTGGATACATCCCTAGTGCCTTGCAACACTGATGAGCTAGTGACTTATTGATAACTGCTATCTTTAGATTAAGCCATGCTTGCCTAAATTTGTCCGTGGATGGGTGAACATCCATTACATATCAAGTTTGGTATGGTATGTTTGGTAGTCGAAATAATTCGGACAACCAGTCAAACCAAAGGGCATCGTATCGGATAGGCAGTCACTACATGTAAAATACTGATATTTAACTGCACTTGAAACTTATTTATTTTGGAGGAAAATTCTTTCTAACTTCAATTTTACTGATTAGGCGCTTTTACTGTCTCAATGTGTGTGGGTTGGGTCACTGAGCGTGGATTCCTGAATGTGAAACCCGAGTAAAATTGAAATCGCCTTTCTTCCACTTGCAATTCAGCTTATAAGTTCGCTCCTTTTACATTTTAAAGTAAACGACTAACTGCGGTACTCAGAGATATTTAATAATTACTTAAGCCGTCACTTAGTAAAGATTTGACATACTTTTGTATGACATAACTGTCAAAACCTTTACTAAGTGATGGCCTAAGTAATCATTAAAGCTCTCTGAGTGCGGCAGTTAGACAAGATAAGTATGAGTCTAAACCCTTAGGGAAAATATAAACGCAATTTCATGTAAGATTGAAAGACGTGATATAGATTAGCAGGTTTTGAAGCTCTTGAAAATGAAATTCATCAGAAATTCTTCCAAAAAAACACTAAAAAAAGTCATAACTTTCGGAAGTCGGTGGCAAAAAATTCAATAAAACAAACAAAGCCAAAATTGTTAAATTCATAGAATTCCAAAATTGAAGTTATTTTAGATATTTCCAGTGTTTTTTGGAAGTCAGTTTCCTCTCAAACCGCTCCCGGTCCGTCTCAAACCTAACTCTTAACAACACGGTCCCACCTCCGGCAGTCGTGGTCGCGTCGTCCAAATGGAATTGAAACTGTGACAATCCAGTTTGCACTTCCCCACTTTTTCTTTACAGCACCTAGATTTGATTGAGTTCGTCTCACTTTGTGCTGACATTCGCACGGAATCAAACGAATCCAGCTTAGTTGGGAAAGAATCGATACCAGACAATGGGTTTTGTTTTATGAGGTTCATTTTGTTTGCTTTTTTACTGTCAGTGGTTGTTCATTTTATTGTGTTGAAATACACATCCATACTAATTTTAAATATAGACCTCCTGGCCGTTTTCATCATCATCAGCCTATAATGTTCCCCCTGCAAGGACTCAGGCCTCCTCTCTAGAAGAGGGATGGGCTCCACGGCTGGACCCACCTCGCGGGCCCAGTGCGGATTGGTACTAGTTGGCAGATGTCACATGTCTTCGAATTTTTTGGTTCTAAGACATGCCGATTTCCTCACGATGTTTTCCTTCACGGTTTTGAGAGCAGTGGTGATGAAATAAATTACACAAAGTAATGCGCCTGTCTGGGTTCGAACCAACGGCAATCGTGTACCGTAAAGCAAATGACATAATTATAATCGTGTATCGAGTACTTTCCATGTACAGTCAGCATCACGAGTAGATTAACACTACTCAAAATTTTAAAGCAGGTTTTTCAATAAAAACTTGTTAGATTTTACTCGTTACTCACAAGTTATTGATGAGTAAGGAATATACATACATTCACAAACTCACGCCCTTTTCCCATGGGGGTAGGCAGAAACCACAGAACGTCACCTACTGCGATCCTTACATACTCCTTTTGCCTCGTTCACATTCATACATCTAGTCATACACGCACGCCGGTTGTGAGTACTACGCAGCTGTCCTTTCTGAAGAACATCACCAATAAGGTCAGTGTATATAGGGCACGCCACGATAGTGGCGGTAAGCCACCGTAGACGCGGGCCTGTGGACGGTGAGTGATGGGTAAGCTCGCCGTCCGTCCGTCTTATGACGACGACAGGCCGTGTCGACGGCGCGTTCGTGTTCCACGCGCGCCTCAAAGAGATGTCAGCAACATGGAAGGGGCCAACGCCTGTCGAGGCTGCGGGTTGTTCGTAAGGGATACCGCGGCCTCGACATGAAGGGCTAAGAAGGAACATGGGTGGTTTTTAGTCAGTAGAAGTCTGACACTCCCTTTCGCTCTGCCCAAGAGCGGGAGGGGTTATTTGATGATTTCCCACCCCCCAAAAAAAAAAAAAAGGTCAGTGTATATAGTCTTTCTAGGGCGTCCCCTCCCGGAAGGAAGGAATAAGTAAGGAATATTTTAAAGAATAATCTTCTGAACCATTCAAAATAATAGCTGGAGTCCTGTACATCAAATAATGAAAATTCCGAAATGTTAGCTACTTCTATTGCTTAACCGTACCCACTGTGTTAAGCAATCGTGTACCGTATTGTAAATGGGATATAATCGTGTATCGTGTACCCTCGTTGTACGAGACGGGCCCATTGTCTTGTACCAGACAGGCTGATAATAATACCCATAGTTAACTATCCACGCTTCGACCGATCAATGGCACGTCTCTATTTGCACTAGTTCAAGAATTTGTTTATTTGTTCAATCCCTTGTCTTATTGACTGGCGAATAGGGTTACTGTCCGTCTTTTTGGTCCCAGCCAGTACGTTCTCTAGCCACACATTTTTTCCGGCCTTTTTTATTTGAGAAAGTATTTTTTTCTAGAATACCACGGGTGTAAAATCCTATTTTAACAAAGTCAAGATTCATCAAAAGAAAATGAGAAGATGCTATAGATATAATTTTTTTACCGGACGAATACAAGTTTTATTACCGCTCACATCAATGTTTTGGATGCATTAATATGCTCGTAGTGCGTTCCAAAAATAAAACATTATTTTCAGGAATAGTCACACAGTCAATGTTACTTTTGTTTCATAAACAGAATACTAAAAAAACAAACAATCCCTATAATAACCGAACATGCTTTAAAATGACAGCTGGATGATGAATCTCAGTAATTCTGGGCAATGACTAGGCTTGTAAATGTTATCAAAAATGGTAACCCTAATGTCGAATAGGTACGTTGACCAGTACTATTTTGTATTCTAACAACGGAGTATAAGACCACGTATTTGTACGAGGTTATTGACTCAAGTTGAGAGTTCAGAATTTAATATGGCAAAGGTTTAACAATTTGCATTTTGTTACTTTGTTATGTACGAGTATGTATACCCGTTAATTACATTTATTGTACCGTGATTTTAGCCGTTTTCCATCAACCGGGCACAACAACCGAGCTACAGAGAAATTCCTGATAAAAATAAACCTATAACAATTTGCCCGACCCAGGCGTTGAACCCAGGACCCCATGCTCAGCAGTCGCGCGTGCGACTACTAGACCAACGAGGCAGTTAAAATATTAACTCATCGATATATCGAAAGACACTGTTGCCTATCCTCCTCATTTATTAAAACAAGAAATACTCCACTTTTCATAAAGACCTCAATTCTCTTACAACCTCCACAAACAGAAAGGTATTATAATTTCAAAGCCATCCATTATTCGTGCTCATTCAAATTCTTATCATTATCTCGAACAATAATTTCAGATGAAGATAAAAATCTACGAAGAACATCTCGAAAAAATGTCGTAAACATGATTTTTACCGTACAAAGGTAAGGGAAAACAATTATGGCTGGCATTGAGATCCGCTATTAAGTGCAGCACACAAACGTATCAGTCAGTAATGGCGTGCACTTCAAACAGAGAGGACTCAAAGAAATCATTATTCCGCGCTCTTCCTACGCGACCACTTGGAAACGTAGGGTTGGGGTCGTGTCGATGTTTTGTTTTTGTTTTAATGACGGATCTTATTTAAACGATAGTTAAAAGGAAACGGTTAGGGTTTCTTTTTTGGATAGGTACAATTAATTTCAAATGAGACGTTTATGATATAATTATTTAAAATATGCTTTGTTATAATGATGCAGACGCAGCATATCAAGCTATCTGATTCTGTCAAATTTCTTTAATAGGTTTCCAACTTATCATTAAAGCATTATAAGGTTCAAGGTTGACTGGAAGGGGCCCGCGAGGGCCGATGCCCGTCGGGGTTGCGGGTTGTTCGCAAGAGATACCTCGGCCTCGACATAAAAGGCTAAGAAGGAACATGGGTGGTTTTTAGTCAGTAGAAGTCTGACACTCCCTTTCGCTCTGCCCAAGAGCGGGAGGGGTTATTGGATGATTTTCCACCCGCCAAAAAAAAAAAAAAAAGAGAGGTTCAAGGTTGATTGGAAAAATAGTTCACTTTCAATAAGGTATATTTAAGGTAGCTTTGTATTAGCAATGAGGTAGTAAAATCATACTCTATTTATCTGTCCATGGTAGGTACAGTTAAAAATATGATTTAATTACTTATTTCTTGCGTCATAGTTGGCCAGAGGTCCAAATAGTAGTACTTACATGCGAGCCGTGTTCGAAGGAACTTCTTTTTGCACTAACTAACTAACCCAATTGCCTGACGAGAGCATCATCGCGTAATGGTCAAGGAGCTTCCCTTCAATAACCTATCAAGTGTTCGCTGACTCTACATGTCACGACAGACTAGCTCAAGTAAATCAAAGCGATCTCTCTGTGTATCAGTTTCTTAATAATATTGATTAGGTCAGACTTATTTATAACCTCCATTAATGATCACAAAAAATTACAAACCAAAGCGAAAAACATATGACGGCGCTTTAATATTAAAATTAGTTTTAGTTAGATTTAATAGATGTCGCTGTTAGTTTAAGAGTGTCGTGAACATGACTTATCTATATCTGCTACGTCACATCCGATCACACGACACTCTGACACAACACCGAGCGCTAGCGGGCGGTGGGGCGACGACAGACAGGCAGTATGGTTTGAGACTCGGTGAAGATCGCACAGGCGTGCTACGCGCTCGGTGGAGTGTCTTACTTGTGCTATATCTATTTTGTTATTTTATTTTATCGGTTATTACTTGGTGAATATTTTAAAAGAAATAAAAGTGATTTTGTGCTAGTGAACTAGTGTCCCTATTTTCTTCGCCCGACAATCCACGCCTACCTACAATGTACAACTAAGTAATTGAGATCATGGATCCAATTAATACCGCTGATAAGGGCCATGTTCCTACATCAGAAGTGGGATTCGAAGGGCAAAGACCTGAAGAAAATAACGGACACGGTGTAGTACCCCGCCAACGCCTTACCTATTGCGAGATATGGAGACTTTGTTATCACGACTCCTGGCAACCGCTCAACTGCAAACGTCAAATTTCAACGCAACTGCGCGATTGATACGGTTTGATCCTGATGCTACTGATGCGATCATAAAAGGACTACTTCGACGAGATATTAGGATTCCAACTCGGTACGAAAGAGTGAAGCTGCAACACGTGTCTGGAGCAAGATAGAGCGTATCCCTTGCACGGAAATGTCAGAAGACGTCATCACGGAGTTTGTAACTTCGGTGCTATGCCAAAAGGATGGTATGATACGACGAGAGCTGCATTCTTGTAACGTATCTACCAGAACTCATTTGCTACGGGTTCTCCAAGGTATTTTGTCAGTGACGTGTAACAGTAGTGAAATGTAGTGGTATGTGGTTATATGTTGTGAAATACAGTGAAATGTAGTGAAATGCAGTGTAGGGAAGTAAGAGAAGTGAAGGGAAGTGAAGTGAGGTGAGGTGAAGTGTAAAGAAGTCGCTACAATGAACCACGTCTTACTCAAACTGTCATCATTGTGGTATATCAGTTCATCGAGCCGTGGACTCTCGCAAACGCCGCAAAGAGCCTGTTGCTAAGGCAACTACGAAGACAGCTGAGCAGCCTATGGAGATGCAAGTGCATCCGCGCCCTGTCACTTGTTACCTTTGTGGTCAACAAAAGCACGTTGCACCAGCGTGTCCGACCACAAAGGAGGCAACGAGAAACCGGCTGACAGGGAGGTCTACCTGTGTGAGTGAGGGCTGGCAACCGGCACCATTACTACAACCGGGTGAGTTCGTTCCTTTTCTTTTTGGTAGTGGTTCCGCCTGTTTATTGGTGACTTCCAACTTGGCTAGTCGGCTACCAGGTACAATAACGAAGTCTGACATCATTCTATGTCGGGGTCCCTTACCATGGGATGTCCTCAGGGTTCGGTTGTGGGTCCGTATGTGTGGAGCGTGGGCTTTTGTGACTTCCTCGCGATTCCACTTCCATGCGGCTGTACGTAGACCGGTTGCGCGGACGACGGCCTGCGGCTCGTTCAGTCGGGTGCTCGGGCTGGATTCGAGGGTTTGGCTGACGCTTGCCTAAATTGAGTGTCCCGGTGGGGTGATCGTAACCGTCTGACCTTCACCGCACGAAACTTGTCAACTTCTTTTCAAAGGTTATCTTGAATCTTGGCCTAGTATTGGGTTTAATAGCGTTCCCGTTAGGGGGAAGCGGTCCGAGTGCTGCCTTGGGTTTGTCTTGGGAAGGAGTTTTTCATTCATAGAACACATGGAGGCTGTCGGTGAAGGGGCTGAAGGGGGCTTTTGTGCCTTAACGAGAGTGTCCGGGTCTGCGTGGGGTTTGTCATTTTTGGCTCTAGGAAATATCTGTGGGGCTGCTTACTTGGGGTGTGTGTAGCGTGCGGGGCACCGGTGTGGGCCGAAGGGGCCACCATAGGAGCGGTGCGACGTAAGTTGCTTCGGGGCCAGCAGTTGGCCTTGATTTTTTTGTGTGGAGCGTGTAGGACGGTTGGTACTGAAGCCTTGCCGGTACTGGCAGAGGTGCTTCCGGTCGATCTTGAGGTGCGGCGCCGTGGTTCAATGTGCTGCTGCGCGCGAGGGGCTGCGGCCGCAGACTTGTTGATGCAGCGTGACCGTGCTGAAATGGCTGGATTACTGGGACCACAGACTGGCGTCTGGGAGGAGCTTTTGTCTGAGTGGCAGTGTGGGTGAGATAGTCCTGTCAAGGGCCGGCACCTCCACCAGTTCTTTCCCTCTGTTCGTGGGCGGCTGGCCAGGACGTGGCTGGCGTTAGATCGCTTTGTTGCCCAATTTCTCGCGGGCAAATTGGTAGTAAATTGTTTTCCTTCAGGCTTGTTGCCTCACCTTTTTGTCAATGTTCTGCATCTGGCTGCGAAAATGAACAATCAGGCACATCATATTTTATGCGAGTGTGGTCTTTGGCTGAGTGAATGTAATGTTATGTTGGATGATGTACGGGTTACATCCGGAGTTGTTTGCTGTGCGATCCTTGTAGAAACTAAAACGGGTTTCCGTGCGTTCAAGCATTTTTGTCGTGCCTATTGTTGGAGTCAGGTATAACGGCTCACAACTTGGGACGCAGTGGTATTGATGACAGTAATCCCCGTGGTGCTGGGCTTGTCCCGGTTGTACACGTCCCTGTGTGCCTGTTAGCCTTGTTCTGTTCTGTCTTCTGCTGATATGTAGGGGGGAGGAAGTTGTTTCTCCTGCTCCCCAGCTATTATTTTCTGATTGGTTTCGTTGCGGGATCCAAGACAGTTGGATCGTTTCTTTGGGACTTCGTCGGGCTTCATTGTCTCGGCGCTTTTCTTGTGGTCGCCGCTGTTGTTTCTGGCTTACAGGTTGCAGTGGTTTGGAAGTGGTGTGGCGGGCTTGTACCTACCAAGTGAAAGTAGTGGTGTACCACAGCTTAGCCTTTCGCGGATTGCAGGCGTGTAGCTATGTTAGGTCTTGGGCTTGTCCCAATTTAAAAAAAAAAAAAAAATGTAACGAACTTCTTTCGTATATCTCACGGGTAATGGAGATAATAATGTAGTCAAGTGTGACTCGCAGATACTTAGCCCCATCAATGTTGAAGCTATTCTCTGTAGGCGAGTATGTTTTTATAAGAAATAACGAGCGCAATCAGATTAAGTTTCACAGAAAATTCAAAGGTCCATTCTTAATTACCAAGGTTGTAGAAAATGATTAGGAGCTAAAAAATATTAATGGGCCTAATCGAACGTAAAAATATGCACACGAAAATCTGCGTTTAGTACCCGGGGGTCAAGACGGTCTGGTAGCGATAGCTACCTCGTTACTTAATAATAATGAGAAGGAGGCCGAGACGGCGGTCTACGATCGGGGAGTGGAGTGGGTATCATCTGGTGATGACAGCTTAGTGATACCTTGTCGATGTGTGGTTCACGTACGTTGACCGCTAGCTCTGGAACCCTCGCGGCCTTCAAGAGTGAAGAAACGTAATTAAAGTTAGCATTGTTACAATCTGTGAGATTAACTTAACTGAGTGAGGATAATATAAAGGACTTGCTCATGTGGGCCGACGTCCTACGATGTGTTAGTTACGTGATCTAAGGAACTGGCTTATGTAGGTCGATGTTCCGGATCATGTTCTAGGGTGTGTTTAGCGTGATCTAAGGAACTGGCTTATTCAGGCCTATGTTCCGGATCATTTGGTAGGGTGTGTGTAGTTGTATGATCTAAGGGACTGGCTTATGCAGGCCGAAGTTCCGGATCATATACTAGGGTGTGTGTAGTAGTGTGATCTAAGGGACTGGCTTAGACAGGCCGATGTTCCGGATCATATTATTGCACTGATCGTCTAGTCTGAGAGACTGTGAGATCAATTGAGGTGTAGTCATATGAGATGACAGGGATAGAGCCAGTAAGTCCGGTCCATGTTGTCATATGAGATGATGACTGGTCGAAGGGACGCTGTCACTCTTTGAGTTACGTGTAGTCATACGAGATGACAGGAAAAGAGCCAGTAAGTCCGGTCCATGTTGTCATATGAGATGATGACTGGTCGAAGGGACGCTGTCGCTCTCTGAGTTAGGTGTCGTCATATGAGATGATGACTAGTCGAGGTCTAGGTTGTCCGGGCCACGTCATAATAGGAGATGATGGCTGGCTGAAGGGACGCCTCAGTCAGTATTAGTTTGCAGGAGGTCAAACGTAATCGCTTTACGTGTGTGCGTCCCTAAATGTCATCATGTCAGGATAGGACGAGCGTACAAAGTAATGTATCTACCAGTTTTATTCTCTATAAAGAATGATGGGCAACCGGTGACTTAAGAAAATGGAGACGCACGAGGACGTGCGAATGTCAGTCTGGCCGTGACGGCGCTTTAATATTAAAATTAGTTTTAGTTAGATTTAATAGATGTCGCTGTTAGTTTAAGAGTGTCGTGAACATGACTTATCTATGTCTGCTACGTCACATCCGATCACACGACACTCTGACACAACACCGAGCGCTAGCGGGCGGTGGGGCGACGACAGACAGGCAGTATGGTTTGAGACTCGGTGAAGATCGCACAGGCGTGCTACGCGCTCGGTGGAGTGTCTTACTTGTGCTATATCTATTTTGTTATTTTATTTTATCGGTTATTACTTGGTGAATATTTTAAAAGAAATAAAAGTGATTTTGTGCTAGTGAACTAGTGTCCCTATTTTCTTCGCCCGACAATCCACGCCTACCTACAATGTACAACTAAGTAATTGAGATCATGGATCCAATTAATACCGCTGATAAGGGCCATGTTCCTACACATATTACTTACCACACAAACAAAAACAAAAATGTCGATAAAAACCTATCGATATTTTTCTTCCCATCTCTACAGCAGGTACGCTCCGCCGCGGGGTAACGAAGCTAATCTGTACTCTAGTGTCGACAATTTGAGGCGTAACAACAGAAAATAAGCAAAGACTTGAGCCGTGTTTAACTTAATCCGAGGTTTACTCACAGATGCTATGCAATGAACGCCGTTTATGGAGTCATTAAACACAATACCCTTTTAATTTAGGCATTTTGAATGAGATGTGAGGTTTGGTAATGATTTGTGAGTCCCTTGGAGTAATTTGTTTTGTTAATTTTGTATATGAATACAAAATAATTATTGTATTTAATAATAATCTACACTAATATTATAAAGAAGAAAGATTTGTTTGTTTGTTTGTTTGTAACAAATAGGCTCCGAAACTACTGGACCGATTTCAAAATTTCTTTCACCGTTGGGAAGCTACACTATCCCCGGGTGACATAGGCTTTTTTGCTTTTTATCCCTGTATTCCCACGGGAACGGGACTACGCGGGTGAAACCGCGTGACGTCCGCTAGTAATATATATTTGCCTCGTTGTAAGTACATTCCAGCCACGGATTCTAAATTTGCGCTTCATCATCATCATTAGCCATAAGACGTCCACAGCTGGACAAAGGCCTCCCCCATAGAACGCCATAAAGAACGGCAGTCTGCCGTTTGCATCCACCGGTTGCCCGCGACTCTCACGATATCGTCGGTCCACCTGTTGGGAGGCCTACCAACGCTACGTCTTCCGATTCGTGATCGCCACTCGAGAACCTTCCTTCTCCATCGGTTGTTGGTTCTTCGAGCTTGAATTTGGGCCTGGTTGATGGCAATAGGCTCACCCCCTAATACGGACTTAACATATAACTGGTGAATTGTGTGGGTGTACTTTTAGGTACACCTCTCCCTAACCCTTCGGGGATTACAGGCGTGATGTTATGTTATATTCAACTTCAATAAACAATTAGACACAAAAAACCCAACTAACATCAATAAACTGCAACATTCAACAAACAAAACATAATTCTAAACTAAATAAAGTAATTAAGTGGAAGTCCTCACAAAACAAAAAACGGGTGGCCCCTAATTCGATATATATTACTCGGGAGCGAAATAAATCATCCGAGCGACTAAAGCAGTGCCGAACCCAGTGCGGTAAGCGACAATATTAAGCTCTCCGTAAAATATTTTTTACCCATAAATTAAACGAATGTAAGCGAGTTTTTCATATGCCAGTTTCGGTAGTACATCGCGAAATTAAACACATAAATTGCAAACAGTACAACTTGAGGTGCATATATTCAATTTGGTGTGTGCTTCGCCTTAATCAGTTTGTTGGAGTTTGTGAAAGAGGAACTAATATTAATGTTGTCGGTGAATTAATAATGTAGAATAAATAATAACAATTTTTATAAACGATATAATTATGCTTGGCCTCAATATTCTGTTAAACTATAGGTTTACAGAATATTGCGTTAAACTATTTAGTTAATCTATACTTTTGATGAAATCAAAATAATCCAGTCTTACCAAATAAAACTGTGAAAACTGCTGTGAGAACAGCTGTTCAGCTGACCTCCACAACCACGAACCGAGCTGAATAGCTGCATCCGGTTATACTAGAAGCCGACCCCAACAAAGTTGGAAACAGATGACGATAAATGAAATAAAAATAATGACATCACCATTTGATGTGTCTTTATCATCAGCAGTAAATCTAAAAACACAGCTACCTGTACCGTGGAAATGTCAAACCAACGCATAGGTATTGAAAACCCAGTGTCTAAACAATAGTTATCTTCATAAATAACTAAGCCGTTGACAATTTTCTAAAACGCAACAACTTGTTTTCAAGTCCACGTGCGTAAGCATTGCAAACACTATCAAACAAAACATTCTTTCGCAGAAAAATTTCAAGAACCGTCAACTAATTTGTAAACAGGGAGTAAATACTTGCTACCTAGCTACTTAGATGTACCTACACGTCAGTCAGTGAACAAACGGTGAAGAAACCAGTGCTACCTTAAAAACAGCCCATGAAGAACAAATCACAGAAAATGTTCACAATTTCTTATCATATGAAAGAAATGATTTTGAAGAAGAATTACTTAAAAGCAGTAATATGTTTCACGTTCGCAATCACAGCTATAATCGTGATGGTACTGCCGCATGTGCTGACGAAGAATCATATCCAGCATCGTCGACACGTGAGATACGCTACAGATTTGAAGTACATCCTCTTTTGGGGCGAAAATAAAATTAAAAAATCACGTCTCACACACTACAAAGCCACTGAGTTCTTGCCTGGACAGAAAATGTTTATAGACCAAAAATGTCCGCACATTAATTGTTACATAACCTACAATAAATCGACTCTAGCTAACGATGAAGATTTCGATGCTGTAGTATTTGAAATAGACAATGTTATCAAAATGGATGTAGACTTTCTCAATCTCACGAGGTCTCCAGCACAATTGTACATATTCAGATCATTAGAAACCCCAGAGAAACACCCGCTATGTCATCACGATTTGGACGATTTCTTCAACATGACCTGGACTTACAGATTAGACTCTGATATACCTCAACCATTTTTGGAGATCCATAGCGCAAATAAATCTCTCGTTGGACCAAAGATCAATATGAACTGGATAAAGAAAATGAAGAAAAGTAAAAAACTAAACAACAAAATTAGACAGAAAAAAAAGGCGATTGCCTGGATTCTGACTAAGTGCAAACTCAAATCTAGGCACGAAGATTTTATCAAGGAATTGAGGACTGAATTGAAAGGATACAACTATACATTAGATATCTATGGACCTTGTTCTCAGAAGAAATGTCCAGGAGGCAGTGCCATAAAATGCTTCAAAATGGTGGAAAAGGAATATTTCTTCCAGATTGTGTTAGAGGAGTATTTGTCGACGGATTATGTGACGGAGGTTATGGTAACTGCAATGTCGCATGCAGCTATACCTATTGTTCTAGGACCCAATGATTATTCGAAGTAAGTTAACTGTTTTTTTTTTATTTATAGGTTAAGATTTTGAGATTAATTTAATACAGCTGATTACTTATTACTTTTTTTATTTATGTTTTAAACGTTGCCCCACACTAGGAATTTCTCCTGTATCGTGGGTGCGTTTACAAACATTTAAACTCACATACACAAATACCCAGACCCGAAACAACTATCTGCAGGCCATACAAATATTTGTTCCATGCGGGGATCGAACCCGCGACACGCAGCGCAGCAGTCCAATTGCTTAGCCACTGCGCCAACCGTGCCGTCTAATTTTGTTAAATACAAGTATTTATAGCCTAGTTGATCTAGTCACAAGTGCGACTGGTAAACATGAGGTTCTGTGTTCAATTCCCAGGTCTAGCAAAATTTTATTGAATTGTCCATCGGCTATTTCTCAGTAGCAGCCATGGAGGCTGGATTTGTGCCCGGTAGAAGGCAATACCCCCACCTTCTATTACATGGGACATAAACACAACAAGCGAGATGTTGGTGAACAATTAAGCAAACATAGGTCCTACCGTTCAGGAATTGCAGGGATGATGTTTCGTTATATTGAATTAATTTTTTATCCTGGTTTACATAATAGTAGCTACGTAAATTAATGTGAATTCAGAAAGTTTCTAACATCGCAAATATCAAATATTTCGCTATATTCATTAATCAACACTATAATATGTATTATAAAGAGGAAAGATTTGTTTGTTTGTTTGTAACGAATAGTCTCCGAAACTACTGGACCGATTTCAAAAATTCTTTCACCTTTGGGAAGCTACACTATTCCCGGGTGGCATAGGCTACTTTTTATCCCTGTATTCCCACGGAAACGGGAACTACGCGGGTGAAACCGCGTGACGTCCGCAAGTGAATCAATATAACTGCATGCAATTATGGCACAGTGCTTCGTGTTGTACTAAAATATTGATTTTGAATTGCAATAACTAATATCGTCGCACGGAATATTTATGTTTAGATCAAACCAAATCTACTGATGACAATGATTATTCATAATTATGCGTAATGACTTTACCTCATTTATCATAACATCATGCCTCGTAATCCGTGAAGGGTATGGCAGAAGGGTACTTTATAGTACTCTACGCCCATATGGCGCCTGTTGTATTTAAGTCCCATATAATATGGGGCAAGTGTAATATTACGATTAAATGGGCACAAATTCAGATTCTGTGACTGCTACTAAGCAGGGACTGAAAGCGGTTACGGTTAAAGGTACCGCAAAAATATACCGGTACCGGTTTAAAATAAAGGTTGAGCTATACCGGTACCTTTATAAATAAAGGTTGGGCTAAACCGTTCTTTAACCCTTACACGATTTTGGTACCGAAATGCATGCGAGACGGGGCGCGGCGCGCGTGTGCGCGGTTGAAAACGTTAGAACTTGTGTATTTTGTACATTTTGTTTGCTACTCTTTTACTTATCTCTTTGTTGTGTGTGTGAGTGGCGAGGCGGTGCTTCAAAGAAAACCCCTATTTATTAAGGTTTAGGTACCGCTACCGATATATTTATAACGGTTATGGTACTTCTACCGAAATATACCGGTATGCATTTCCAACCACTAAATTCCGCTACCGAAAAAAATTACGGTATCGAAATATTTCGGTAACCCTTATTTAACGGTATGACGTCATACCGAAATTTAAAGGTACCGTAATTTTTGGGTTATTCAGTCCCTGCTACTAAGCAATTTTCGATAGAAAAACCAATGAAACCTAGCTAACATAGAAAACGAAACCGGACCTTAATTTTCAGCTGTAGTGCCTGCGACCGCTAAATTAAAAAGACAGACTTTATCTCTCACGTACAAAACCATATTGACATTTTCCATTTTGTCTTCCAGTTTCCTACCTCCTGGGTCCTACATCAACGCTCAAGCCTTCGACATGAAGAAGCTAGGAGCTCTATTCGACTACCTCATCAAAAATCATGATATGTACGAGTTCTTCTTCGACTGGATGAAATACTACTACTATCAAGTTCGCTCCAGGTCGCAAGTTTGTGACCTGTGCGCTAAGTTGAACCAGCATAACGGTACTACCGTTATGAAAGAATATTTTAGGAAATGGTGGTACCCGGAGTATAGAGATGTGTGTCAAAGGAAACGATTGTTTAAGCTGTTTCATACTGAGAAAGGGAATGAAAATTTTTTATAGGGAAAAGACATGGTTTTAAAGAAAGATTTTTAATAGACAAACGAACGTGGTTTAGTTTTAAAGAATGTTTCTGGCAAATTGACATTTTACAAGTGCGTGGTTTAAACATAAAGTAGTTAATGAAACAAAGTCACCGACTTCCAAAAGTTAAGTTATTTAAGACTTTTTTAGTGTTTTTTTTTTAAATCGGCTGTCGGTCTTTCGGTTTTTTTTGTAAAAAGATTTTTACGGTACGCTTACACTGCAGGCTTGTGCTAGTGTCTTTACAAGTGTAATTAAAATAACGAGTTTTTAGCTTTTGTAAAATATTATTCATAATTAAGTTACGCTGGGTCTGGGCTGGGTAAATTAAATTATTTAAGTCTAGTGTCTATTTTGATCGTCAAAATAGATTTAGTTTTGTATTTTTTTTGGTTGAGAAAATCTTGTATTTAGGTATTTTTAAGAGCAGCTGCAATAAAAACATATCGTAACTGTCTTTGATTTTAATTTTGAAATACATTTTGAGCACTTATCGATAGAAAGATAGAGGATTGATTCATAGAAAAAGAAAATAACTGAACATCACGCAAGTAATTCCCAAAGGGTTAAGCAGAGATACCACATTTTACCCATTATATTTTAACTCTCATGGTTTTTTTGTAATCATCTGATGATGTTGAATTGTTTTATATAGTTTATGCATAATTGTTCATGCTTTGTCATTGCTTAAAATAAGAAGAGACTTTAAAAAAGCTTAATTATAAATTAGATCCTCAAACTCAAGTTACAGGTTACCTTTTTTTGAAGCGTGGGAAATCATCACATGACTCCTCCCGCTCTGGGCGGAGTGGAAGGGAGTGTCAGACTTCTACTGACTAAAAACCACCCATGTTCCTTCTTAGCCCTTTGTGTCCGGGGCCGCGGTATCTTTTTCGAGCAACCCGCAGCCGCGGCAGGGGCTACAGGTTACCTTGGTTTACACAAAAGTTCACATCGTCGTATGAATAAAACCAAATCATTTATTTTGCTTGAATATGGGTACACATAAGGATGGAACACAACAATAAAGCTGAGTCCCATATCCTACCCTAACAGGTGTACAAAATTAGTACATATGAATTACTCTTCCAAATAATAATCTCTATCTTTACCCCTTATTATATTGAATATCGTCCAAAAATCCACAGCCAGCCTTTTCACCAACAAAGACGTTTTTTCCTCACATTTCCTTTCAATTTTGCATTAAAACGAATGCCGATATCAGTCCTTCAGGACACATCTGTGATCGACATCTCCCAACGCAGATTTATTATTGAATACTTTTTAGCTTTCTCATACAATCCATCTATCTTCTTTACATTTCAATGTTTTGTATGTCTTATAGCTATCTTGTATTGTTATGGTAAGCGATGGCTTTAGGAGGATAGCGTTTATTGAGAAAATGGGGGCTTCGTATTGAAGATGGGAATTGTGGTTGGCTTTTTGAGGTTATTATGCTAGTTGGAGTTTTAAAGGATGTTCTTCTTGAAGAATCTTTAGCAATACTATTTTAATGCATTACGTTAAATGGTTTTGTTTGTTTGTGTAATTATTTTGTTCCAAGAATTAACAACTCAGTTTCTGCATTTATCGTCTGATTTACCGATGACGAAATGCCCGAAAGGATTTCTAAGAGAAGGGAATCTGAAGGGATTCTTATAGAATATCTAAATGTAAAAAGAATAACATACGCTAATTGGTTTGTCACGTCTGACGTAGGTAACATTTAACAACTGAACGAATTTTGAGAACATCGGTTAAAAAAAACATTTTGTCAAGAAAAAAACGTGTTGCACCGACCACAACTAGAATGGGATAAGGGCAGAAAGACGATGATGAGCCTGGATATGGACATTGGATATTTTTATTTTGGTGCGACATTCCTGTGGTAGGAACAGAACACCTGAAGGTTAGCTACTCAGGGCACGCCACGATAGTGGCGGTAAGTCCCCTCTTTGAGGAGTGGCTGGAGAGGCGCCACGGCGCCCTCACCTTCCGTCTGACGCAGGTACTCACCGGACACGGTTGTTTCGGGAGGTACCTGCACCGAATCAGGCGGGAGGAAACGCCCGGTTGTCACCATTGTGAGGATCGGCCGGAGGACACGGTGGAGCACACTGTGGAGGTGTGCCCCGCTTGGGCGGAGCCCCGCCGTGTTCTCGTAGCGGCGATCGGCGGCGGCGACCTCTCGCGTCCGGCCCTGGTGCAAGCCATGGTCCGGGGCGAGGAGGAATGGGACGCCGTCGCCTCCTTCTGCGAAGCAGTGATGCTAGCGAAGGAGGTGGCGGAACGTGAGAGGGAGAGAACCTCTCGTCCCAGCCGCCGCGGGAGGCGCTCCGGGCGTCGGGGGCCACGCGATGGCTTCCGGCCACCGTAGACGCGGGCCTGTGGACGGTGAGTGATGGGTAAGCTCGCCGTCCGTCCGTCTTATGACGACGACAGGCCGTGTCGACGGCGCGTTCGTGTTCCACGCGCGCCTCAAAGAGATGTCAGCAACATGGAAGGGGCCCGCAAGGGCCGACGCCTGTCGAGGCTGCGGGTTGTCCGCAAGGGATACCGCGGCCTCGACATGAAGGGCGAAGAAGGAACATGGGTGGATTTTTAGTCAGTAGAAGTCTGACACTCCCTTTCGCTCTGCCCAAGAGCGGGAGGGGTTATTTGATGATTTCCCACCCCCCAAAAAAAAAAAAAAAAAAGGTTAGCTACTTAATATTCCTGTTGTACCTGGGTATTTGAAGGTAAAGTGCTTTAATTACATTGAAAAATCCTCAAAAAAGATCACAATACATCCATTATCAGCATACAAATATTATGTAATCTCAATTTTACATTGGGGCCTTTATAATAAATTGCAAGCGAGCGACTCATCCATTACGACCGCAAATAAATACCACATTACAGGGAAACCACGTCATCTGTAATTAAACGGATTGCTCTGATGAATTATAAGTTGAGGATGTATATGAATACACCTTGAATCAAGGATTTTGTCATTTTAGTCACAAAGATTTTGATAAAATCACGCCCGTAATCCCTGAAGGATTAGGCAGAGGAACTTAATAGGTAACCTACATTTCGCCAGTTATGTTTAAGTCCCATGTAATATGGGGCGAGCCTATTGCCATCAACCCGACATGAATCCAGACTCCAATGCTGCTACTGAAAAATTCCCGATGGAAAACCCCAATAACAATTTGCCCGACCCGGGAATCGAACTCAGGACCTTATGCTTAGCCGTCGCTATTGAAACCACTAGACTAACGAGGTAGTCTGAAAATGTTCTAACAGAGAAAATCGATACCACTATATCCAACCCGCCAGTGGAATTAAAATTCCCAGGATCAGACTACACTAGATCAACAAAATTAATTAGTCTGTGTTTTTCTCTTTCTAATACGTACACTTACGTATGAGAGAAACATTTTTGTGAAGAAATAAACAAGCTACCCGTAAAAAAATATAATAAAAAAATCTTTTTTCCCGTAACATTTTCAGCAAACCCTGTTAATTGATACCCAAATCATGTTGATCCATAAAAATAACTAGTCCGCCAGCTTTGGGAATTCTTTAAAATGGTCACATAGCTAATCATACATTGTCATCAAAACCAAACGTGAATGCAAACTTGCAATTCATTCAGTTGGGATTAACTGTTACAAAATCCAATAGGGATGTTTACTGACTAAAAAAAATGTGATTCTAATAAGTCAGTCTGTTAGATTATCGAAAAATATTGGATAAGTATTTTTTGTTTTATCAAATCAACAAAAATTGACGAAGATAAAACGCGACATAGAATTGAGTGACGTCGTGACGTCAGTCACTAGTAAAAAATGTCATACTAATGTCTTGGAATATGACACGGCCACACGAGTTTTCAAAGCACTGTATCGTCTTCATTGTTTGTTTACGTGAAAAAAGAAAAAACAAGTGTCCAATATTTTTTGGAAATCTGTCTGACGGACTAATCCGATTTTTTTAGTTAACTACCCTATTGTAATACCTAAACAAACGTTGCAAGTTTAATCATCATCAGCCTATAATGTTCCCACTACAGGGACTCCGGCCTGCTCTCTAGGAGAGGGATGGGCTATAATTCACCACGCGGGCCCATCGCGGGTTGGTAGATGTCACATGTCTTCGAATTTTTGGTTCTAAGACATTGTATCCCGATTTCCTAACAATGTTTTCCTTCACCGTTTTGAGAGCAGTGGTGATGAAATAAGTTACACGAAGTAATGCGCCTGCCTGGGTTCGAACCTATTCGTAAGTCGGGGCCGCCACCACTGCTCTCAAATTTAATAAGAAATGAAAAAACATCAATAAAGTTTTCCTAAACATCGTCAAATCACAGTCACCCTAACGGGATAATATCAGGAGCAGCAACTTTGTGCCCAATCGGTCGCAGGGGATGCAATCAGTTATTTAACGCTATCCGCAGTTTCAGCTCATACCGTATAGGGCGGGGGTTGAAGGTTGAGGGGTACCGCTAAGGGAGGCCTTTGTCATTGCTGTCAAAGATTACTTCCTTGAAATGTCTGTATTTATGTCTTATTACTATCACGATTCATACAAAGTATGAATCACGATTCATACAAAGGATGAATCGTGAAAGTTGAATGAAAGAAAATATGAGTCTGTTAAGGGCTGTTCAATTCATCTGTCGTGAGGTATCATGAGTTCTTGAAGATAAACTAGATTACCTTGTGCAATTTTTTTTAGATAAACAAACACGTTTTACGATAAAATTTCATGTCCTCCTCCTTGCGTCGTTTTTCCTCAATGCTGAGGGTCGTGGCCTCCTTGAATCACTTTCTCCCAGACTGTCTTGCTCCAGCTCACTCTGTCTTCGGCAGCATGTAAGGCATCGCAGACTGAAGTGTTTAGGGCAGAGCGGAACTGGTCTGACCAGCGCATTGGGCTTCTGCCTCTGGGTCTTCTCCCGAAAATTTCATGTAACCCACGAAAAAAAACGGTGCTGATGGATGACAATAGTAAACGGGTCATTTTTATGATAAAGAAATATATAGGTAAGTACCTCGAATTAAAAATTGAATTTAAAAAAAGCAATTATAACTTTGACCTCCAATATCTCCATAATTTTAAGGATTTTGTTTGGTTCAAAACAAAGCAATAATGGCTTCGTTATGAGTAATTTTACATCAATTATAAATTATTAATCTTACAAACAATTAAATACCCCAAAAATTCCTTCCATCATCCTCATCTGCCTAGCTTTTTCCCAACTATGTTGGGGTCGGCTCCGAGTCTAACCGGATGCAGCTGAATACCAGTATTCTACATGGAGCGACTGCCTATCTGACCTCCACAACCCAGTTAATACTAGGTAATACGATACCCATTGGTACCGCTTTCCATTAAAAATAAAAAAATCTTCTCGATTTCTCAAACTCAAACAAAAAGCATTTCATTTATTTAGCCACAATAAAAACAAGTTAAACAATTCTCACTGCACATTCTCAATTGCTTTGAAAACTAAGTTAAATAGACAGTGATGCTAAAAGTTTATTCGAAGCAACTCTGTGGGCGCAGGTGTTTATTCGTATGCGAACAACGCATGGCTAATAGAACTAGCTAAATGTACCGGTGCACTACTATTGGGCTAAGTGTGGACTTGAAAATGTTTATGCTAATTTTCATTACAAATTCATTGTTTTTAGAAAATGTTTGAGCTGAGAAATTATTTATTTATGTACACACAAAATGCAAAAAAAGTATAAAATCATAAAAAAATAGAAGAGCACAAAGGTACTGCTTATTTCATAAGAAATTTCTTCCAGCAGACCTGCGGGAGGAAAGTTGGATGAGACATGTAGACACAGTGTGTAGAAAAGACAAACAGGATTTTTTTTAATTAGAATTAGTAACAAAAGCTAATTAAATAAAGATACGTACAAAAAAACATACATACATACATTACATACACACACATTACATTACATTTTTTACATTATGTAAAAATACTACTAAAGTTTCTATGATGGTATAATTCAATCATGTTTCAAAACACATCGGGCGCCATCTATTATAATAATCAATGTTATTGTGGTTTGTCTCAAGAATAATCTTTATCGGGATGAAAGGAATTTAAGAGACAAACATTTATATTCCTGTACACCTGACAACGTATGTGATGCGTGTTATGATCATTGATCATCGGTTTAGTGGTTATGGCGTGAAAAAGTTACAAACAAACAATCAAACTTTCGCATTTATAATATTAGATTCAAGGTTTTTAAGATCGTTTTCTTCATTGTTAATGAGAATCAAGATTCAGATAAAAAAAAATCAAATATCTTTGCATGCCTTGATAGTAAAAAAAACATCGGTAGCAGCTGGATAAAAATTGTCGATGATAGAGAGTACCGACCACTTAAAGAGGCCAACAGTGGACTGCTAAAGGCTGCTGATCATAATGCTGATACAACTTTCCTACTTTCAGAAGGATCGCAGAAAATATGTTTTGATAAATAACTTTCGAGATTCACTAGTAGGGGTATCACTGTATGGGTCACAGGTGCGTGTTAGTTAGTTAACACCTATTCGCCGATATATCGCCGAATCTCAACGCTATTGCATTGCGATTGCCGATTCAATTACATAATGTACTTACTTGTTTACGGCTTACCAGGTTCTAAATAGACACTTTTATGCCATCATTTACTATTTGATGTCAATTTTAGAAAAAAATTGACGATGAAATAATTTGGGACGCGTTACATTTTAAACATACTGAGTAAAAAAATTTGAAGTTATAGAATATCTTTTCTGATGCCGAATATTTTAGGGAAAATAATAAGTCAAGCCACTGATTTTTGGGGTTCCGTAGCCAAATGGCAATAAATGGAACCCTTATAGATTCGTCGTGTCTGTCTGTCTGTCCGTCCGTAAGTCACAGCCACTTTATTCGGAAACTATTAAACTACACAGTTGAAACTTGGTACGTAGATGTATTCTGTGAACCGACTTTACGATTTTTATACAAAAATGATGACAAAAATACTTATCGTTTCACTAGTTAATATCTTCGCAAGTATATTGAAAAACGTCGTTTGACACACATGGGAATTTGTTATTGCATTTCTCGACCTCATGAACATCCTCGTCATACGGCTCGGGTGTTCAATCCGCCTCGAATGCAATAACAACCTTTCCGCACTTGTATCAAAATGTAATATTGTCGTTCGAAATTGTTTCGGGTACATATTTGAATGTCGAGCTTGAAAATATCTTTCTTTTTTTGGGGTTGGGAAATCATCAAATAACCCCTCCCGCTCTTGGGTAGAGTGGAAAGGAGGGTCAGACTTCTACTGACTATAAACCACCCATGTTTCTTCTTAGCCCTCGTGCCGAGGCCACGGTATCTCTTTCGAACAACCCACAGCCCCGACAGAAGCATGAAAATACCTACGGGTACAACGTCAACGTTAAAAACATCGAATATTTCATTACATACCGATTGTATCGTAATATCAAAAATTGTTATACCCAAGTTCAAAATGTCAACTTTTAATACACTTTAGATTATTATATTTACCTTAAAAATACCTACTAGTTACAGAAATGTTTTTATCATTGTATAATTTAACTAGTCACAGGCAGATTGTATGATTTGTCATTGTAAACTTAGGGAAATAGGTTAGGTTAGCTTAAAACTGTAACCAGCGACTGCCAGCGAGTGAGCGTAGCGAGCGGTGCCGCGGCAGCGGCCGCCGAGCACTACTTTCGGGTTGCTCGCAGAAATGTTTTCACCATTGTCTAATTATGCGATAAAAATAATGTTTTGCAGCGTTTCGTTCCTGTCGATAACTTTTTTGCTCAACTTGTAAGTAAATATTGATTATTCTATTGTTTTTTTGACATTCGATACTCTGAACTTCGATATTTAGGTCATTAGATACTCTGCTAACATTCGCTAGAAATTGTTGGCTTAAAAATCAGTAGGGAGAATGGCCACTTTGGCAGATCATAATATGGACCACTAGCTGTTGCCAGCGGCTTCGCCCGCTACAACTCGAAAATTATCCCACGGGAAGAGAAAATCGGGATAAAAAGTAGCCTATATGTTAATCCAGGGTATAACCTATCTACATACCAAATTTCAACCAAATCGGTCCAGCCGTTTATGCGTGAAAGAGTAACAAACATCCACACATCCATTCTCACAAACTTTCACATTTATAATTTTAGTAGGAAGTAGTGTTGGCTTAAAAATCAGTAGGGAGAATGGCCACTTTGGCAGAACATAATATGGACCACTAGCTGTTGTCAGCGGCTTCGCCCGCTACAACTCGAAAATTATCCCACGGGAAGATAAAATCGGGATAAAAACTATCCTATGTGTTAATCCAGGTTATAAACTATCTGTGTACCAAATTTTATCCAAATCCGTTCAGTAGTTTTTGCGTGAAAGAGTAACAAACATCCACACATCCATTCTCACAAACTTTCACATTTATAATATTAGTAGGAAGGATAATATGGATCATAATATAATCATAATATGGATCATAACATGGATCACAATATGGATCATAATATGGATTATAATATGGATCATAATATGGATCATAACATGGATCACAATATGGATCATAATATGGATCATAATATGGATCATAATATGGATTATAATATGGATCATAATATGGATCATAATATGGATCATAATATGGATCATAATATGGATCATAATATGGATCATAATATGGATCATAATATGGATCATAATATGGATCATAACATGGATCATAATATGGATCATAATATGGATCATAATATGGATCACAATATTGATCATAATATGGATTATAATATGGATCATAATATGTATCATAATATGGATCATAATATGGATCATAATATGGATCATAATATGGATCACAATATGGATCATAATATGGATCACAATATCAATATGGATCATAATATGGATCACAATATCAATATGGATCATAATATGGATCATAATATGGATCATAATATGGATCATAATATGGATCATAATATGGATCACAATATTGATCATGATATGGATTATAATATGGATCATAATATGTATCATAATATGGATCATAATATGGATCATAATATGGATCATAATATGGATCATAATATGGATCACAATATGAATCATAATATGGATCATAATATAGATCATAATATGGATCACAATATCAATATGGATCATAATATGGATCATAATATGGATCACAATATCAATAATGATCATAATATGGATCATAATGTGGATCATAATATGAAAAACCCAACATCAATTTGCCCAACCCGGGAACCCGGGACCTCATAAACAGCGGTCGCGCTTGCGACCAACGAGGCAGTATAATTATCCAGTTGCAACATTTGACCTAAACAAACAACATTGCAGGTTAATAAAAGCTTAATAAAAGTTGTTAAAGTAATTTCACTCTTACTACCACTTGTTTAAGCGCTATCTTCTACTCACTCCACTTCAACCTAACCTATCCATATTCCCAGCACCTCGACCTTATATTTTAATTATCACCACGCCAGCTACTCAAGGACCTGACCAGGCATAATTCAAATCGCTAGCTCAGTGGCGCCCTCTCGCCGCGAGAAGTGTCGTCGAGCCTTCTCGAATATTCATCAGCCAGACTTGATTACTTCATAAGGATCTTTGTCATGTGGTTAACGGCTTGGAAGGTGCATGGTTATATGTGTTGGTTCTTTAATACATATATGTGTCTATAGAGGATACAAAAAAGCTTAAGGTTATGTATGTACATATTTTTTTCTTGGCGGTGTACGGGTGTTGATCGAAACTGCATGTCGCGTACTACGACATTCTTTATTTTCCTCAGTTCTTATTTTTTTTAGTTGTGTTCAGTCTCTGAAATTTCAATCAGTTTTATCATAATATGTGTGTTAGTTTCTACGGTATATAAGTAGTGTTGTTGTTGCTGGTAAACATTTGTAAAATTAATGTTACGGTGGTTTAATATTTGCTCGTGTAACCTACCAAATGAACCATAAGCAAGTTATCTCTACTTATTCAACTAAGATATCTGTGGAAGCGGGAAAAGACAGATCTAAATTAAATGTACCAAGTAAAGTCAATTTCACGAAAGAAGTCCCGCAGACGCAGCGCTGAATGTCGCGCGACATAATGTTGTTTCACAACTTTTGGCATCGAAATAAACCTTATAACGCACTAATCCAATAATAAACTCACAAAATATCTACCACAACAAACGCACCTTGATAACATCGACAAACGACAACATGGCCGATCTGTTCAATTTAGTTCCACAATTGTCCGCGGGACTTCTTTCGTGAAATGGACTTGACATTTCGATTTGAATTTCTTGACAAGCAACGCCATCTTTTTTTTTTGGAGGATGGGAAATCATCAAGAAAGAAAGAAAGAAACTGACGTTCGGACGTTGCGGGCCCCTGCAATGTTGCTGACATCTCTTTCGCCATGGACACCAAAAACTTTTCTTAAAAAACCACCAACTATTTTCTGTTTTAAAATAAAACAAAACAGAACAAACTAGGACAAAACAATCAGTCCACACTCAAAGTTGATGAAACAAAGCTCCTTTCTCCCAAGTAGTAAATACTGAAAAATTCATACATTTCGTCAGTACCGTCGGCAAGTCAAGTGCTCGGCATGGTTAGCATATCGCAGAGATCGCCTGCTCGAATATTCAACAGCTCTTTGTTGCTGACCCTACTTAGGTACTACGGTATGGTAATGAATGGAGTCAGTACTGTTTGTTTTTGATTCAGTCTGATTTTGTTGCTGTCGGTAAGAAGAATGTTTGTGAAGATGTTTTAATGATGAGTTTTCTAAGAAGAATTTGATTTGAGATACATTTGTAGCAGTCTCTTTGATATTGGATGCACGGTTGGAGCTAATAGTAAAGATTTGATGTACAAGGATAAGCAACTGTTAACGAGGTCAGTCCATTGATGAGAGACCATCCATTACAGACTGAGATCTCATCTTGTCGGCTGCGGGTTGTTCGAAAGAGATCGGCCTCGGCACAAAAGGCTAAGAAGGAACATGGGTGGTTTTTAGTCAGTAGAAGTCTGAAACTATCTACCGCGCTGCCCAGAGCGGGAGGAGTCATTTGATGATTTCCCACCCTACAAAAAAAGAGATCCTATCGTGTCTCGGGACGTTTGACATTTGAACTCAATAGTCATTCGTATATAATAATAATATTTGACAGTCGTTACGAGTAGACAGTAGAAACCTGAAATTGCCTGCCATTAAAAGTCCCATCAAAATCAGTCCAGCTGTTTTCAAGATTAGCTGGAATAAACAGACAGATATACCGACAACTTGACAGACAAAAATGTAAAATTATGTTTAATAAGTAACGTACTGTACAAACTTTCATATTTTATGCGTTCAGTAAAAAAATCTTTAAATTACAAACAAACACCGTTTTATTTATTTACAGTATAGATACAAAACGACCCCTTTTGTTTCGACCTTTGCCTAAAGAATAATACAGAACTTTTGGGATCATTTTTTCTTCCAAGTAAATGTCACCGATCAATTCTTTTTAAACAAAGACTCAATAGGTGACAAAAGAGTAACCTTTTACAAAGAAACCATTGTCTTCTTAAATATTAAATCAGTCAGGTATTACAGCATTTTTGAAGGCCTTTTATACGCTTCATTGAATGTAAAACAATAATACACACCTACATAAATTCACACCTTATTCCCACAAGAGTGGGCAGACAATACAAAACGCCAACTATGATACTTACATACTCCTTTCGCCTCGTCCACGTTCATAGATCAGTGGCCCTAGCACGCGATGTAAACGAGTAACGCAAGTTCGATTCCCCTCGGTAAGACTGGTAGTCAGACTTTAGCACCTGTAACGACTGTCAAAGATATACAAATGACCAACCGATTAACGTTCTTTCCGAGGCACGGAGGAAACTCGGTATGTAATTTGACGGCACGGCTGGCGCAGTGGCTAAGCGATTGGACTGCTGCGCTGGGTGTCGCGGGTTCGATCCCCGCACGGAACAAATATTTGTATGGCCTGCAGATAGTTGTTTCGGGTCTGGGTATTTGTGTATGTGACTTTATATGTTTGTGAACGCACCCACGATACAGGAGAAATTCCTAGTGGCCCCACACAACGTTTTAAAAAAAAAAAATAATAATAATTGATGATCCATCCACGAAATAACTTATAAAGCAAGCACGATTTAACCCAAAGATCGACCAGCAGGGCTATTGCGTATCTTTATAAATGACAGCGGCTATCATAGTGTCCATCGATTAACTGTCAAATGGTTCAATTTTGCACTAAACCATAACCATGTGACAGTTATTCGATGGACACTATGATAGCCACTGACATTTAAAAAGATACGCAATAGCCCTGGAGAGCGAATATTTTATTGAGCCACGAGCTTATCCCATTCTGAAATAAAATATGCAAATAACGACAACTCAATTTTTTTTCTTTATTGTAAGTATCTACTAATATTATTTACAACTTAAATCGCAGTTACTTATCACGTATATTTACAAAATTCATTATACTCTTAAATCTGTTAGGAACCTACTTAAATATAATATATCTAAAGTAATCCTTTCCTTTGCTTGCATTAAAACCAGAGAGAGACAAAAGTCAGAGATCTCATCTTGTCGGCTGCGGGTTGTTCGGAAAAGATCGGCCTCGGCACAAAAGGCTAAGAAGGAAAATGGGTGGTTTTTAGTCAGTAGAAGTCTGACACTCCCTACCGTTCTTCCCAGAGTGGGAGGAGTCATTTGATGATTTCCCAACCTCTAAAAAAAAACTTGAGAGGTGTCAAGGAACACCCGGATGGAACGAAGTTATTGTTATTATTTTTTATTATGTAAAAAAAAAAAAAAAAAAATGTAGAAATGAAAATATCTGGCTTGCTTTCTATAAGAGAGAGAGAGACAGACAGAGAAACATGCGACGCCGCACAGCTTACAATAGCTTACTATAGCAAAAAGTGTCGTGACAACTTTTCGTAAGAATTTTTTCCGTCTAGCCCCCTTTCACAACGCGCGATAAGGAACTTCGTTCCAAAAAGGTGTACAGCATTTCACCAGTTGATAGTCCCATGTAAAACAAGGCGAATCTATAAGGACAGGCTCAATCGTGTCAAGCCCAAAGTTTTTTATCTCTGAACATACTGAAACGAATCATGCGCAAAAAATAAGTGGTGTGTTGACCTATCTTATTAACCTATCCTTTTCACAAGGAGTGTTTCCTAACGTTTTAAAAATATCTGTTGTCAAACCGATATTTAAAAAGGGTGAAAAATGTGACATGAATAATTATCGCCCCATAGCATTGATACCCATCATGTCAAAAATCTATGAGAAATGCATGTATCAGAGAATAGTTAACTACTGTGACAAATTCAATATTATAAAAAAAGAGCAATTCGGTTTTCAGAAACATAAGTCTACATCCTTAGCCATTTTCTCACTCTTGAAAGAAGTATTGAACAATATTAACAACAAACATCTAACGACAGGGCTATTCTTTGATCTTTCAAAGGCATTTGATCTGGTTACACATGAAATTTTAATTAAAAAACTTGAGGCTATCGGTATAAGAGGACTGCCACTTCAGTGGATATCGTCGTACTTAACTAACAGACAACAGAGAGTCACTGTCACTAAACTTAATGAAAGTAGGGACATGACAGAATATTCGTCTGAATATATAAGTACGAAACGCGGCGTCCCCCAAGGTAGCATATTGGGCCCAATCTTATTTCTGCTCTACATAAATGACTTAGTTAATGTAATCAATCACAAATGCTTCCTTTTTGCCGATGACATCTCCATAATTGTAACTAGTGATAAAAAATATAAATCAATTGCGGATCATGAAGCGGACATAAATAAAACAATAGACATTCTAATTAACTGGTTAAATAATAATAATTTATCTATTAATCTTAATAAATCAGAATATATACAATTTAATCAATCTTATAATAATACTTTTAATTTTAAAATGGACATTCCGAAAATTATACAAGTGACACGAACTAAGTTTTTAGGAGTAGTAATTGACGAACATTTAGATTGGAAAGCACAGGTGGATGCTGTATGCAATAAAATAAATAAATTTGTCTATGCTTTGAGACAAATAAAAAAAGTCACTAACATAAAAACGGCTGTGATGTCATACCGCGCGTATGTTGAGTCCTCACTACGGTATGGACTAATGATGTGGGGAAATGGTACTGACCACAATAGAGCATTTGTCGCCCAAAAGAAATGTTTACGTGCTATATACGAGATTCCATCAGACGAATCATGTCAACCTATTTTTAAAGAGCTTGGTTTGCTACCGTTACCTTCGTTGTATATATATGAAGCATGCATGTTCGTTCAAAAACACAAAGAACTATTCAAAACGGCAGAGGAAGTAAGCTCTCGAAGTCGGCGTGACCAATACAGACTTGTGCTGGATGCGCTTCCTCGATCAGCGAAATATAATAAAAACTCTCTGGCTATGTGTGTACGTCTCTATAATAAATTACCAAAAATGCTTAAAACATTAAATTGTAAATTATTTAAAATTCAATTATATAAATGGCTCAATAATAATAATTTCTATAGCATTAATGACTTTTTTAATATGAATTCAATGTAATAAATTTCAATGACAAAATGTATTTTAGTAAGTAAGTTTGCACGCTTTAGTTTTAAGCAAAACATGTCTGATCTAATATCTTTTAATAACACCTTGTATACCATGTTTTATGCAAATAAAAAATATCTTATCTTATCTTATCAAAATTAGGAACAAAATTTACTCGCGTCGATCGTCTCAACTTAATTTGTTCTAATCAAACCAGTACAAATAGCAACGTGATTTTGTAATCATTACTACAATCGAATAGTTATATACAGAAGTGCCCTGTTGTGACAACACTAAGGACCGGTGTCCACCAAAGCGGACAGGAGCGGAGTAGAGAGGAAATGTGCGGAAATCGGCCAACCACATTAGTTAAAATTTACACCTGGTCTTTCGCCCTTCCTGTGACTGGTCGAATTTGGCGCATCTCCTCTCCACTCTGCTCGTCTTCGCTTTGGTGAAAAACTACAAACGACTAGGCTCTTGAAGATACTGTTCAATCACTGATATATTTTGCGCCCCTTTTGGCAGACATTTTTCACTTAGCTTCCCATAGTACCACCAAGACCTGAAATGACTGTATATACTGTGATTTTGGTATGCTTTCCTATCGTTTAGCATTCTGCAGAGTTCACAGTAACCTCTGTTTTCTTCTACTTTCTCTATTGTGTAGTAGTTCTTCCAGTTGAAGTATTGCTGATAGACCGTTGGGTTCCTTATAGTGTAATCTATGAGGGCAGCCAGTTTCTCTTCTGTGTAGAACTGGAAGTTTACGTAGGAGTACGCTGGCAGGAATCTGAGAAGAAAGAAGAGTCGTCAAGCGTTGTGTTTATGAAAAGTTTTGATGCAAGCTTGGTAATACATGATGTTGCAGAGTATAAAAAACAAGGCAGCCTATGTCCCTCTCCAGGATATAATCCAAATCCAAAATATTAAAAAAAAACCTTTTCTTGCCTTTATTAGGACCTGATCAGTCGTTTAATCGTGAAAAGATAACAAACGAACCGAGTTACTATCGCATTTATAATATCACTATGAATAATATTACTATTGAATGCGTTGCATTGCACCTTTTACCCTACCTAACTACCTTAAGATGAGGGTAGGAGGGTGATTTACCTATGACCTATTACCTACCAAACCATTACTATTAACTATTATTTTACCTACCAAATATATCCAACAAAATTTTATAAAAGCCAGTCAAGCTGTTTCGGGGGAGTGCGACCAAAAACACCTTGACACGAGATATTTATATACTGGTATGGAAGTATGGATAGTACATCTGCAAATTATCACTAACACTGAAAACAGGATATTTACCAAGTTTATTATTTGTTTCAAGTTCTCTAAATAAAGCAAACCAAAGCTCACCATATCATAGGTGAATCTAATCAATTTCAAAAGTCTCACTTGTTTAGGGACCCGTAAGCACTAAAACATGCCATAGGGCTGAGTTAATAAAATTGGACGCATTCAGTACATATAAAATGCGTTCAAGGGCTGTCAGTGTCATCTTAGCCACGGAAAAATGACACTTGAAAGCGATTAAGATATGTCTGACGAAAACTATAAAGTCTTACTTTGTATAATCAGCGCCTCCGACCACCACTGGAACTGCGTCATGATGATACCCTTTCAAAACTTCTGCCGTCACATAATCCTCCGACATACTCTTTTCAGACGCCAAATAAAAGTAATAATCTCTTTCAATAGCCTTCAGACACCCTTCTTTAGGACACTTCTTATGATGACAGCCATATACATCAATAGTCAAATTAAATTCTCTCAAGGCTTCAGTTAATTTAGGAAGAAACAGTATCTGTTTCATCTTTTGCTTTTCGTGGTTCGTGTCACTACGTTCACAATCGTCTTTAATCCACGCTATAGCTTTGGTCTTCGTGTTTACTTTTATGTCACTTTTCGTTGTCGGTTTTAAATGTGTGGTCCATATCACTCTTCTACTGGGAGCCACAACTTTGCCATTCAGGTCTTTCACTTCAAAATAAGGACTGAATATATCTGAATAAAATTTGTAAGTCCACGTCCAGTTGAAAAAGTTCTCGACGTGAATGTTGCATATAGGATAGTTGTCGGCCGGCTGTTTGCCATAAAATACGAATTTCTGGCGTTTGGTTCTGTTGGTCGGTAGTTTATGAAAATATCCAAGTTTCGACATCAGGCTCATGTTGAAAACGATCGCGTCGAAGTTCGTGTAATCACCGTTGAGTATCGTCTCGTTTGTGGTTAAATAGCAATTGAAATCTGGACACTTATTTTCAATGAACGTAGCTTGACCTTCTTTTGGTATCAGCTTCTCCTTTTGTTTGCCTATTGGTTTGTATTTCGCCCACACTAGAATATACTTCAGATCTTTCTCGAATCTGACTTCAGTTTCACTTATATAACTCTTGTTATCATTGAACTGTTCTGAGTACTTTACCGTTTGAGACACTGTTGTGTACGTAGTGTGGAACGAATAAAAGGCCAACGCTACGTACATGAAAAGCCCAGTAAAACTGACTACGAAAAATAATTTCGCGAAAGTTTCGGTTCGGGAGACCAGATACATTTTTTGTCGGTTGCTTCGCGTCGTGTCTCGTGAACAATGGAGAGAAACGACGGCTTCATCTCGATAAATAAAGAAGAATGCATCCGCTGTCTCATTAGATGACGGTGGTAAACAAAAAATTCTTTTGATAGCAAATAAACAAAGCGACTCAGTGCTGTGTACATAACTGTCCCGGTGAACAGATTCTTTAGGCATTTTGATTTGTTTTTACTTAAGATTTTTGTTGCTGTGTTTTTGAGATTTAACTGTCTTTAATTTTTTTGGTTTAAAACTTAAATAATGACCAAACATGCAAATAATATTGGTGTGCGTGAGATTTTGGGGTTTGATTGGGCTAGATAAGGGTGCAGAGATATACACCGTGTCTCAAAAAGGTGTGGTAAGTTTTATCGTATGAATCACACCCTGAATTATCTCCACACCTTTCGAGTACACTCTGTAGAAAATAATGTTTATCTAGGATGAAATACCTTATTCTGTATCAAACACGCCTTTCATTTCGCTGGATCCCAACTATCTGATATCTAGTTCCAACCAAAACAAATCACAATCTATCTCCATTATTACAGGGAGGTAGCCGATGAGGTCACGTCACCGTCAACCAATGGAATGCAAGCATTCTCCGACAAATTCCTCAAATTCTGATCGCTCAGAATCCTTGTGGCAATTGTCTTGAAATATTCATCTTAATAATGTGTCAATTAGTTTAACTTCAAGGTATTTTGTGTTTATAATATTGATGGTTAGTTATGTAAATTGGGGGTAATGGGATACTGAGTATAAGCATATTTCAGTTTTGATAATTATGTCTGTGTTATTATTTGTGTTGTGACCTGTGGTATAATTTCGAAATTAATTATTAGAAAAATGTGTTCTGTCAAATATGAAAGAGTATTTATATCCATTAAAAAAGTGGTAGTTTTTAAAACAAACAATTTGCGCAGAATAATGATTGTATTTAGTCTGAACTCAGCTAATTCTATGCTAAGATAATGCAAGCAAAAAAATATAGTTGCTAGATGTGTGAAACTTGACTTGTGAAAAAGTTGGAACTTATATCTTGTATCTCCATTATTTGAAGGTTTCTTAATATTGTCCAGAACAAAAAAAATAAATTACATTACTATAGGTAATGTAATTTATTTTTTTTGCACGATATTTTCGATGCTTGGAAGACATTGTCAGAAAAGAACTGGTTGGCACAATTGCGAAAATATCTACGAAAATTATACTGATTATAGCCACGTACGAAATATCCATCTATATAACACCCACCAATCAAGCAATACAAAACCAGTTTAACCGAATCTCTCATTGTACGACCAATCTATACAAAGCGAGGGCACGTTATTCTAGAAATATGTAACTTGGTGTGTCACAAAATATATCAACATCAGGCGCCTGCAAGTGAATTTTGTACACACATTTCTACGAAACTAACTACATCTATGGGTTCATATTGACACGTCTTTGCCTGTCACGTGCGCAAAAGGGGTATATTTTATGGAATACGTAATTTTGTTTGACTTCATACGCGGTGTCCATATTTGCCGAAGACTCGACGTCCTACATGCAGAGAGACTGGATTGTTTGCAATGTTGCATGCGGTACGGGATTCGTGCGGGCGGTGAGGTTCAAGGCGGTCGTGTAGGTAGGTCGTGTAGGTTAGTATTCATTCCAAAGGAGCATGGTGCCCGGAGGCGGGCTGTGCTGGATGGGTCGCGAACGTCATGCGTACCAGTTCTCGTGACTCATCCAACAAGGCGACAGTAGGTTCACGGCGGTATTTTTAGTGGGTGCAAGCCTCACATAACCGCGCTGTCACCCCCGACGGTGCGGTATGCCTTAGGCATTTTTCACAGCTCAATAAAAAAATAATGTTAGTACCTATTCATCACCATTGAAAACATTGTTTGACCTTACCGTTAGTTGAGTATTTACTGTCGATCTCGATAATGCCACTCAGGTCAATCTTTAGGTTAAGCTGCGCTTGCCTAAGTTGGTTTGTTGATGGGTGACCACCCATTACATGTGACATCTAACAACCCGCATTGGCTCCGCGTGGTGGATTATTGTAGCCCATCCCTCTCTTAGAGAGGAGGCCTGAGTCCTTGCAGTGGGTACATTATAGGTTGATGATGATGACAAATCTTCAAGGTTAAGCCGCACTTACCTAGGTCAGTCTGTGAATGGGTGGCCATCATAACATACAGGGAACATGTTTTCCGAGACATGACGGAACCGTGTCTCGGAAAACACGTTGTGCCGTTTTTCCGGCTGTCATTTTATAATTCTTTGACAGTCGTTAAAGCTAGTCAATCTCCCAAAAGTTTGAAAACCAGTCTTTACAAGGCTGGTTTCAGTATTATGTTTGGCATGACCATTCTTACCATTGCTATTTAAAGTGACATATCGTGAAAACATCTTAAACTCAATGGAAACACACACAGCCTCTAACGAAACAGGTCTTAGCAAATAGAGGGAGACATCGGCTGATAGAAAAATTTTCTCGAGAGCTTTTTGGCTGCGAACAGACAGACAGACGGATCTCTTTGAGAGTCTCCGCGGAACATTTTATGTTTGGCATAAAGAAATAGGACAAATAACGTTCCGTCGTGCCTTTGAAGACTTGCCGCCTGCCGGGCGAATGTTTAGTGGAACTGTTCTTTTTTAAGAAGTGTTATCGATTTTATTTTTGTTGGTATTTTGAACTTATTATTAAGTGAGTACTGGTATTCGGCTGCATTAGATGGGACTGAAAACCAACCCAATTTTAAAATTGAGGCAAAAGTTATAGGCAGTTGATGACTAATTCTTGTATGTGGTTAGTGGTATCACTACACCACCAGGCACAGCCGCACTTGCGACTGTTGACCATGTGGAGATTTTCTTTGGGTGGCCAAACTATTATTGTTTATTTCTATTAGCAACTTCAATGTCATGTAATCTAGAGTTGTGCCTAGTTGATGGCAATAGGGTCGCTCACATTATTATAGAAGGAACTTTAACATAACTGGTAAACTTTCTTTAATTGTCTTTCTTTCAAAATGTGGATGTGCCATTTAAATAGAGGTCCTGCCTAACTCTTCGAGGATGCTATGTATTTGGAATTTCATAATATATAGACATAGGTATATACATATAGTCGCTCCTTGGTAAGAAATCTAGTATTCAGCTGCTTCCTGGACATTGATTGGATACATACTTGGGAAAATGTTTTTAGTGTTTTTTAAATTCAGATACAGCAGCGGGCCGAGTGTCTTCGTGGGAGTTTTATAAATATTGTCATAACTAAGGTTCAAATAACAATAAATATTTAATAAATTATTGTTGCGTTAATAATCGTCAGTCTTAGGGAAGTAAAGGTGATTGTTTATTGACTCTCACAACATATTTAAATTTATTGATAAAACATCATCTCCACATTATAATTTTTCCGTTTCGTTAATATTGAAAGCCCGAAGTATAATAATTATGAGAACTCCACGGACCAGCGTCGCCTCAATTGGGATGTTTCCTGACTAAAAAAATAAAAAACTGTTGAGTCCGTCTGTTAGATGACCGAAAAATATTGGATACGTGATTTTTGTTTTATCAAATTAATAAAAATTAAAAAATCATTTGTGACGTCACTTTTAGGTAATAATGTACTGAAATGTGACGTCACACGAGTTTTCGAAGCACGGTGTCGTGTTATTTTTTTGTTTATAATAATAATAATAATAATAATAATATTCCACAACTATCACACAACGCCATCTAGTCCCAAGCTAAGCAGAGCTTGTGTTTTGGATACTAGACAACTGATAAACATACTTATATATTTCTAAATACATACATATTATAGATAAATTACACCCAGACACAGAACAAATGATCGTGCTCATCACACAAACATTTGTCCTGGGTGGGAATCGAACCCACGACCTCCGGCATAGCAGTTAGGGTCACTAACCACTAGACCAACAGGCCAGTCAGTTTATGTGAAAAAAGAAAAAATACGTGTTCATAAGCTGCCGATAAATTGCTTTGCCGTTTTACAGATATCTATTTATATGTAAAAGTATGCATTGTTATTAAATTAATTAAAAAAAAAATTTGGAAGCCTGTCTGACGGACTAATTAGTTTTTTTTATCGTCTACCCTATTTGAGCCGTTTCGGTTTACATATACACGATGGAAAGGACACTGTCACAAAAACGATTACTAGGTACGTATCTAGTACATTATACTGAACAACCCCATAATGCACTTCTGTAATTAATTTGGGAAAAAGGACAACATGACTGGGCTCACGTGGTTAATTACAGCTTACTCCCTCTCTCTCTCATAGTACACGTCTGCGTCCCACAAGTGGGAACAATAATGGATAGATTATACTCATGTTACATACAATGTTCAATCAGTGGAATGACAAGAAAGCATGAATCGTTTGTAGCTGAATTTGAGGAAATGTTGCCAAATTAGCTGCGCCAATTAATAAGCTGATGTTGCGAGCCACACTACACTATTTTTAGCACCCAATAAGACCACCTGTAACTATTAAAGAGATAGACTTCACCTCCCAACATAAAAACGATAAAATGTTCGCTGTATTCAAGTCTGTCGCGTCTACAGAGCACGGAAACCACACAATGGCCACTATCAGTAACGTTATTGGCAAGACCGAAGAGATTTAAGTTACTAAACCGGGTGGTAAGAATAACATTGACGCACAAACCATCGTTTCAATGACAATGACACGTGTCACGAGGAGCTGCGGACCAATAGTATTAAAACGTGACCTGATGTGTGATAACTTTTGTGACAAGTGGTAACTTTTGTGACAAGTGGTAACTTTTGTGACAAGTGATAACTTTTGTTTGATTTTTCCCTTTGGTTTAAATAATTGACAGGCAGATTGAGTGCTCTGAGCGACTTAAACAAATATTCTTTCTTTGGTATTGTGCATCGTGTCGTCGAGCTCCTTAAGTTATGAGTCGAGCCTCACGTTAACTGACAAATCCTTGCAATGCACTCATATTGGCGGTACTTTTTTCAATAGACCACACACTCAGACACTCACTAACGCGTCTCAGGTACTTATGTGTGTCTAGACCATAAAAGAAACTACGACCTCTGAGTTTGTTTCGATTGTTTCTTCTCAAAGTAGTCAGTATGCAATACCGGCTTTATCTTGTTTGATAAAGACGATATGTAAACTACATATTTGAAAAACATAAGTTGGAAACCAGCAATAGCATGCCTTTTTTTTTTGGCGGGTGGAAAATCATCGAATAACCCCTCCCGCTCTTGGGCAGAGCGAAAGGGAGTGTCAGACATCTACTGACTAAAAACCACCCATGTTCCTTCTTAGCCCTTCATGTCGAGGCCGCGGTATCTCTTGCAAAAAACCCGCACATGCTTACTAATTTGGAGGGTATGAGGAAAAGGGTGTAAAGTTTCTCATCCTCCAAAGAAAAGGGAGGATCCTCCGATCAGACGGGTGTTGTGTCTGGTCGGCTAACTGCCCAACATATGTCAGCCGGGATTTCCTATATGAGCTGATGTCGTGAATAACTTTTTTTTTTTTGATAGCGCGATGTAGGATTTATCAATTAGTTCGCATGTGTTGCGACAGATGTCGCTGTCGCCACACTAAAAATACAAAAATACAAAATAGTTTATTGTGCCAATTAGGTATTACATTACATGTTAATGTGTTTGGAGCCCCCATTTAGCCAAACAATGCTTGTATTAGAAGGCTCCGCTCTTTCAACATCATTGTCGTACACGTCTTACACTAACTCGAGTTAATATTATGATGTACTGTGACCTTAAGGGTTAATATGCGATGTAAGTACATTTATATAAATTTAGCTAACGTGCCAAAGTAGGCATTTTAAACCCCCAGAGGTAAACCGCATCGCAAATAAAATGGTGTCTCTAGTCTATGCCTGTGCAACGATTCCATACTCTATGGTAGTATCGTTTGTCATTCGCGAACATTGTTTCGGAAACAACCGATAGGATGTGTTATAAATGACGTTTCGGATGCTCGCACATAGCCCTTTGCTTTTTATTCTGTTCCGATATAAATTGTGAATTGGTTTATCAACGGGTTGGTATCCGGCGGATATATATTTTTTGAGAGATTTACGAGTATTGGTTTTAGTCGTATCCTTTGCGGTTTGCAGGTGTATAGTTTTATTTGTAAAGTGATTTTTGTGTAGTTTCTCTATAGTGGTAGATATAAACTATGATAATCGTTCGGTAATTAACATAAACATAACATCACCCCTGTAATCCCTGAAGAGTAAGGCAGAGGTGTAATAAGGACACCCACATTTCCCCAGTTATGTTGAAGTCCCATATTATGTAATAAGGGGCGAGCCTATTGCCATCAACCGGGCACAAATCCAGACTAAGTGCTGTTTCGGTAATTATTCATTGCACGATATACACATAGTTACAGGCTAACCTTAGAACAATTTGAGCTATATTGGCGAGTACTCCAATACATCCTATACCTGTTTTCACAAATACTAAGTGACACCTAAATGAATGCCTTAATAAAAGTGTAGAGTTAGATTTCAACGTAATGTTCATCGTTGTGAATTGAAATTACAAAACTGCAATGATGATGATTTCTGGTTGCTAGAAAGCAACTTTAAACTATAAATCTCCTGACCAGTTAACAATAACTATAAAACTTTCTTCACCTCTCATCATCATTCTACCCATTCATCATCATCATCATTCATTTTCATTTCTTTCAACTATACCTTTCATTTCAAACAAAAATCTAAATTAACCAACACTAAAAAACTTCTACAAACATGAACGACCAAAACATATACCTAAACCACGTTTAAATAAACGAAAGATTTACCCAGTGCATGTCGGCCGCGACTAAAAAACTGGCTAATAAGCATGCAGCCCACCTGAGGGGAGTAACTCCAAACTCCGGGAGGAATGAGGTAAAATCGAAGTTCTGGAGGCAAGTTTAAAAAGTCTAATTTTCCTTCATACGCGACTGGAGTACAGGAGACTACGGTCCCGACAGACGGAAGAATAGTGTGGATGTGAATAGTGGTGGTACTTTCGGAGTTAGCGGTGATAGCTTTTTTTTTGTCTATGGGAAATCATCAAATGAGTCCCGCTCTGGGAGGAGCGTAAGGAAGTGTTAGACTTCTACTGACTAAAACCCACTCATGTCCCTTCTTAGCCCTTTGTGTTCCGGGCCGCAGTATCTCTTTCGAACAGTCCTGTACAGTCCTGCGTCGGCTTTTGCGAAACCCTTCCAATTTGCTGACATCTCTCTGAGGCGCGCGTGGAACACGAACGCGCCATCGACACGTTCCTGTCGTCATAAGATGAACGGACGGCGAGCGAGCTCATCACACAAGTGGTCATAACCTAGTGGCGTGACCGGCAGTCCGCCAAGTCATATATCACGAGTTCGAGCCCAAGGCCAACCTCAATATTTTTGGATTCATGTGCGTTTTGAATAAAGATCAATTATTATTTTTTGTCACTACATTTTCTTTTATACCACAACGACATAACCACAACCTAGCTAGTACTGGGTAATACGATATCCTTTGGTGAAACTGGTTATCAGAATTTTGAGACTACCTGTAATGACTGCCGAAGATCTAAAAATCACACCCGATACCAAGGGCTTAACGTGTTTTCCGAGGCATGGCGGAAACTCAGTATCTAATTCAAATGCTCACCAACCCATGGACCAACCTAGGCAAACGCGGCTTAACTTGAAGATCGACCCGAACGGCTGCTATTTAAATTTAGCCACGAACTCCTCAATATTTTAGAAGCACGTGTAAATAAAATTAAATATTAGAGAAAATATTCCCGGGATTGTCCACACTAGTCCCTCTCGCAGGTAGCTCGCAACATCAGGCTATGCTATAATAAGGCAAAGTTGGCGATCTTACTAGTGAGATTTTCTCCCAATCATAACTTTCAAAGAAAAAGAAAAAGTACCGTAGAATTGCATCTAATATTTTATAATATTAGCGTTCCTGTGCCCGTGATGTTCTCTGTCGTTGAGGTAAATAAATAAAAGTGAACTTTGTACGGAATTACTGAGTTTTTTCTTGGTACCTATCGTGGGTTTTTTTTATAATGATGTTACTTAGGTATGTTTGTCTTTTTTTCGTTGCCCCAACTAGCGTAACGTTCTGTCATTTGCCCACGGTTTCACCCTCGTGAAAATGACGATTGTGCATACAAACTTTGCCCCCCTTTTTAGATAATTCACCTTTTAAACAAAATCAAAATCGGTTCATGCGTTCGGGAGCTACGATGCCGCAGACAGACACACACACACACACACACAAACAGACAGACACGTTAAACTTATAACGCCCGTCGTTTTTGCGTCGTTGGTTAAAAATTTTAGTAACCATGTTTTAGGATAAAATCTTAGTTTACAGAGTCTACGCTCTAAAATATCGCACTTTAGAAAACTCGATATTTACGGCCAGAAAGATAAACATACACAGTGACCTAGTTCTAGTCTTCTAGATGTCCATTTTCCTGACTTACGAGAACCGGTAAACAAGTGAAACACTGTATTTTATTATTATTCGTCGTATAATATTCCTACATTAAATTATAATACAAGAACAAAATCAAATCTCGTAAGAGATACCGCGGCCTCGACATGAAGGGCTAAGAAGGAACATGGGTGGTTTTTAGTCTGACACTAAGAGCGGGAGGGGGGGGGGGTTATTCAACGATTTTCAAAAAAAAAAAAGCTATTACCACTTAGTTTCAGTCGTTCATTGAAAAAGTATCAATTATCTATTCAGGTTGGTGTCGACAATACGACAATAAATGAAACCACTGGTAGTTCTAGTTCATAGGAACATTTTTAAACTATCAAATAAATCCTAACACCGTCGTGGTGCCGACGATACGACAATAAACTACCTAAATGTCTTTGCCAAATTCGTTTGTTACATTTTATTCAATTCAATTCAATTCAATTCATTTATTGCATCAAATATGGTAGGTACATGAAGTTCTTATTATATAAAATATTTAGTAACACACATTTGGCCAATATATAGCATGCAATAGTAAAGATTTTACACACAAGATACAGTTAAATATGTCTGTGCTTTAATGTATAAAATTTACAGGGACACTTTTGAAAAAACTCATCTATCGAATAAAAACACTCTTGTAACAACCACTTCCGCAACGCAACACAAAACTTATTGAAGGGTAGTTGAGTAATTGACCTCGGCAAAGCATTGTAAATTAGGGGAGCCATATAAACGCAGCTCCGCCGAAAAAGCTCTAATTTTGGAACGGGCATTTCAAAATCTAAACGTGTAGGTTTCCTTTTATTTGTGTAATCTTTCCGTTCAAATAATTCAAGATTGGACCTCACAAACTTGGCTACTTCGTAAATATAAATGCATGGGACCGTCAAGAGATTGTGCGACTTGAATATAGGCCTGCATGAGTCAGACCACTGCATTTTGAACATTGCACGAATACATTTTTTTTGGGCGATAAAGATCTTCGCCATTTCGGAAGAATTTCCCCACACAACTATACCGTATCGTATTACAGAGCAAACGTAAGCGTGATACACCATTATAGCGGTACGCAAAGACGTAATTATTTTTATTCTCTTTAAAGCAAATACGAATTGATTGATTTTCTTTGAAATTATTTCGATGTGATTCTTCCAAGTAAAATGCTCATCAAGTGTAACTCCCAGGAACTTTGTATTACTTACCTGTTCTATATTATTATTGTTTAGTGCAACATTCAGACGTACAGGTTTACTTTTAAATGTTTTGCAATAAAGCACATTAGTCTTGGAAATATTTAATTTTAATTTATTAATGTCTAGCCATTGTATAATGTCATTTAATGTTTTTTCAATTTCAATGTCAAAGTTTTGTGCATTTTTACATTTAATAATAATTGTGGTATCATCGGCGAACAATACACACTGATGTCTTATTGACTGAGGCAGGTCATTAATGTAAAGAAGAAACAATAATGGAAATATTACCACACGTTAATCGGTGCAAATTATTCCTAAGGTTAGAAAACCAATATTTTTTTGTATATTGTAATGTATTTCGTTTACAGTTTTATCCTACTTAGTTTTATTGATTTTTTTTCAAATTTATTATTTTAGTGTTAAGATTTATTTGATAGTTTAATAATGATCCTATGAACTAGAACTACCAGCGGTTTCATTTATTGTCGTATTGTCGGCACCAACCTGTATATTATCTTCTAATGAAAAAAAAATAACCCAAGAATTGTAGCGAACTAACTAAAACATGGTATAATTGGCGTAGAGTGATTGGCTGCTACGCTACGTGTCGCAGGTTCGATCTCCAAATTAATACATTCGGTGCCATTCAGTGTTCATGTTGGCCTGAAAAGTTCGTGGGCTAGCATAGAAAACCTTTTTTTTTTGTTAGAATTTGATTTTATTATTAAATTCGAGGGCTACGCAATGACTATAGCGGTCAAAACTATCCTCCTAACCTAAGCTGATGTGCTAACTATAATTTACATCAGATATGAAATTCAGACTTATTCTCACAGAAAAATAAAACAATAACACACGATTTTAATATAAAAACTGCGTATAAAGTATTAAATGCACGGGGTGGTAGGTGCGTCATAAATCGTCTGAACATCTTCGCGTCGCGGACCAATTAGTACAAGATGGTGCCTCGCAACACTCGCGGGAACGAGTCATGTGAGACGGAACTAGGCGTGCTGGGGAAACTGTGATGAATTTAGAAATAAGTGAAAAATAGGAGGAAGAGGACAGTTTTGAATGCAAGTTTTTATACAGACATGGTTACTAGCATTGTCATTAACACTGGTATCGGGATGTTTACCATAAATTGTTTCGAGTTCCCGATATTTTGCCACTGTTGCTTCAGTGTATCCGTGGTCATTGTGTTTGCATTGTTAAGAAATTTGAAACGACAAATCGTATAAAAACTGAAAATAAGAAAGTGACATGGCCTGTGTAATCTTTCACATTCCCAAACTAAAAGTTATTAAAACAACTTAAAAAAACCCGACTGGAAATATTGAAATTGTCATAATTATATATTTGAATAGGTTTCAGCCTTCTTCCTAATTTTATTATATTATATTTTAAAATTGACTTTAACTTTCCATTTTTTTTAGTTACGTGTTTTTTGGTTTTTCCTATTTTATTACTTTTATATTTAAATTATTATGATTTGTAATAAAGATTAGAACATATTATTCTCTATTATAATACAATATTTCACGTGAAACATCCAAGGGTCAAGTGAGTTTTTCAAAAACTTAATAAGTACAATAATTTCTATAAAACTGTGGTGCACACATTTTACCTTAAAACTGGTTACTAGTGCATAAACCCATTCTAACTGTCGGGTTGGCGGCGAGACTAGTTTTAACGAATGCCATGAAAGCGTTAATTACTTTTGCAGTAATTAATATGATTTAAAGATCTCTGAAAAATAGATGTTTCATATATGTCGGTATGCAGCTTAGTATTCATTTAAAATAACTGCAGCTTTTCTTGGAAGAAAACTGAGGTAACCTTTTCCTGATAGGGGAATCTTCTCGTGGACTTTTATAATATAAAGGTACGTGTAATTTACTGCTTGCCTCGTTGATCGAGTGGTTGAAAGCGCGACTGCTGAGGAAAAGGTCCTGGGTTTGAATCCCAGGTAGAACAAAGTGTTATTGGGTTTTGGGGTTATAAGGTTAGTCTGAATTTAGGCTCGGTTGATGGCAACAGGCTCGCCCCCATTTATATGGAACTTAAACATAACTGGCGAAATGTGAGTGTACTTATTAGCTACACCTATTCCTAAATCTATGGAGATTACAGTCGTGATGTTATGTACGAGTTTATGGGTTGGGCAAAGTTTTATTAGGTTTTTCTATCACTTTCTCGGTAGCAGCCACGGTTGTGTAGAAGTCTCGATAGCAACCAAACAAAGTGCCTATACTCGACAACTCCCACACACCCACAGCTAGCAGGCGAGCATGCTCAGCAGTAGTAACAGACATCTGCCATGCCCCCTCCCAAATATCTTGGCGTCGGCTTCCAGTCTAACCAGATGCAGCTGAATACCAGTATTTTACATGGAGTTACTGCCTATCTGACCTATGATAGCCCTTAGTAACACTGGTTGTCAGATTTTCGGGCTACTACCTGTAACGACTATCATAATTTTACAATAGACAGCCGGGAACAACGGTTTAACGTGCTTTGTGAGGCACGGAGGGAACACGGTAAGTAATGGGTGGTAACCCATCCACAGATCAACCTAGGCAAGTGCGGGTTAACCTGAAGATTACCTTACCATTGACCCGAGTTGCTCTTTTTTAACCGACTTCAAAATGGAGAAGATTCTCAATTCATTAGTAGCTTTTTTGTATATTTACCCCGATTACTCGATGGGCTGGAATAGATGGGTGGACCGTTTTTTTTTTTAGCCTCAAGTTCCTCCACAGAAGTGTTGAGTAAATCGTGCTGAACTATGTAGGTCCTTTGCAGAGCGGTTCATCCCACCGTCTCTGGGAAAATGGATTATCGGGTTCTTCAGTATTCGGGTAAGCGAATTTCCAAGCCTCGATAGCCTAGGAGAAGCATGGCACATCAAAATCAATCAGTGTGGAAGCCAGGATATTCTTGATTAATATCTCTGTGCCGAGGATATGAAAGCCGGTAAACTGATACTAGAAATTTTACGGAAATATACTAGATATCATAGTAGAAGAAAGTATTCTTTAGTTTTTTTTTTAACCTTTTTGTTTTTTGTGAACTTTCAGGGTACCCCCGACGCAAAAACACTTCCCGTGGTTTGTCGGCAATTTGTGTGACTGTCTCTGCACCGTAGCTCTTAAACGGATGCACTGAATTGGATGCAGTTTTATCAATTTTTTAAATTGTGGACATCATACAGAGTTTTAATTTATTGCCAATGTTGATTTATGGCCAAATTAGGTGTGTAAATAGTCTTTTTTCACAGAGAGTTGTTAGAGTTAAAAAATCTTTGTAAGTTTGTATGTAGAGTGTAACCGTTAGAAATTCTGAACTGATTCCAAAAAATATTTCACCAACGTTAAGTCACATGATCCCCAAGTGTACATTATATAACATTTAGAACGCCTCCATGGGTTAATTACCATTTAAAACGGGAGCGAAGCCGTGACGCTAGTTAATAATAAGAAAATAATGACAGTATGCTAGACATGTGAGCTTGGTGTTTTGCTTCAATCCTTCGAGACAGTGAAACCACCCTCGACCTGATTGATTACGTCGAACCATAGCGACGGCTGTACTGTAGGTGGAACGCAGAAGATTAAGTCGAATTGATGTTAGTTTATGGTCAAGTTGAATTAGCTAGCCCGGAAACACCCACTGTTCGGTATAGGCCTCCGCTTTTTTCTGCCACTCCTTTCTGATCTGGGCGTCCCTCATCCATCCGTTTCCTGCGGCCTTGACAATATCGTCGATCCAACGCGCTTTTGAACGGCCCTGGTTTCTCTGTCTCAACCTTGGCCAAAACCCCACAGATGTGATAAGTATCGATATAAAATATTATGATGCTGATAAAATATTCAGTAATGTAATTTGCAGCATGTATTTTAAACTGCTCAATTTAATCAAACTCGTTCCGTATGGACGTAAAGAATAGCACCATCCCATATCTTCCCGTGGGTGTAGTAAGAGGCGACTAAGGGACTTACCAGAGGATGGGCTGCAACGTTCTCTGTGCCTTCGTAACAACCATACTGTGATCGCCAACCCGCCTGCCAAGCGTGGCGATTATAACAAATCTCCCCCTTCTGGGGGAGGCCAGAGGGATGTCCAGCAGTGGACGTCTTATGGCTGTAATGATGAAAAATGATGATTTTAAACTGTCATGTAACAAAGGTAAAGTCAAAGTTTTTTATTTGCTGGTACAAGTAAAACCATCCAACAGCCAACCAACTGGAGGTAGATCCAAGATGATGATGAAGGTGATGATGATAATTTTTTGTCTTTTCGTGCTCACATGCTTAATGACACACACACCAAATTAGAAGTCAGTTGTATTGAACCGTGCTAACCTTCAAGCTACATACGATCACACTTATAATCTCCGAAGGGTTAAGTAGATGTATTAAGTAGAAGTACCTATAAGTACCTTTTTTTTTTTTTTGGGGGGGTGGGAAATCATCAAATAACCCCTCCCGCTCTTGGGCAGAGCGAAAGGGAGTGTCAGACTTCTAATGACTAAAAACCACCCATGTTCCTTCTTCGCCCTTCATGTCGAGGCCGCGGTATCCCTTGAGAACAACCCGCAGCCTCGACAGGCGTCGGCCCTTGCGGGCCCCTTCCATGTTGCTGACATCTCTGTGAGGCGTGGGTGGAACACGAACGCGCCGTCGACACGGCCTGTCGTCGTCATAAGACGGACGGACAGCGAGCTTACCCATCACTCACCGTCCACAGGCCCGCGTCTACGGTGGCCGGAAGCCATCACGTGGCCCCCGACGCCCGGAGCGCCTCCCGCGGCGGCTGGGACGAGAGGTTCTCTCCCTCTCAAGTTCCGCCACCTCCTTCGCTAGCATCACTGCTTCGCAGAAGGAGGCGACGGCGTCTCATTCCTCCTCGCCCCGGACCATGGCTTGCACCAGGGCCGGACGCGAGAGGTCGCCGCCGCCGATCGCCGCTACGAGAACACGGCGGGGCTCCGCCCAAGCGGGACACACCTCCACAGTGTGCTCCACCGTGTCCTCCGGCCGATCCTCGCAATGGTAGCATCCGGGCGTTTCCTCCCGCCTCATTCGGTGCAGGTACCTCCCGAAACGACCGTGTCCGGTGAGTACCTGCGTCAGACGGAAGGTGAGGGCGCCGTGGCGCCTCTCCAGCCACTCCTCAAAGAGGGGACTTACCGCCACTATCGTGGCGTGCCCTACCTATAGGTACCTCATAATATACCCCCTTTTCACCAGTTATGTTTAAGTATCATGCAATAGGGGCTGAGCCTATTGCCACGGATACTGGAATCGTTCCCAGGACCTCATGTCCAGCAGTCGCGATTGCGAATATTAGAGCCAGTCTAATTCTACACTAATATTATAAAGAGGTAAAGTTTGTGAGTATGTGTGGATCTAGGGATAATCTCTGGATCTACTGAATCGTTTTTGAAAATTCTTTCACTAATGGTAAGCTTTATTATCCTCGAGTTTCATAGGCTATTTTTAATTTCCGACCAAAACGAGAGCGAAGCTGCGGGTAGACGATGTCACTTAATATAAAAATGCAGCGGCTTTTTCGCTTGAGGTTGTCAGTTCGTGCGCCGCCGCTTTTTGCGGTCTTCTGGTCTAGGAAGAGTACATACCTCTATGGTCAACCTATGACCCTTCTGCCACACCCCTGCACACAGCCCCACATCCGTATTCCAATAGCATATGTAATATATCGAAGAGCAAGGATTAAGCCACAAGCTATCAGGCTGATGCATTGCTTCCATTGTGTCGCTCCTGAATCGGCAGCATACTGCTTGGAACAAAGGTGTCTTACTGGCATAGATTATACGCAGTAGGTTCTACCACGATTGTCTATGGCCGTCCGTCTTGGGACATACGGACTGGTTGTAAGGTTAATGCTACAAGAAAGCTTTCGTACGTGAATTAGCCGCGTACTGACTAAGCGCGCAGCCTCGCGAGGTGTGGCTACCTCGCTCGAGGAAAACAATGAAAAATCGTGTCGCGCGGCATGCACCCGGGACTGCGCGCTCACTCCGTGCACGGTTAATGACATTGACAGAAGAGTCGTTTTATCTGGGTGCAACTGACTACCAATATTTTGCATGGCCGTTTTATGGTCCTGTATTCGATTCCCGGGTCGAGTAAAGTGATATTGGGTTTTTCCAAAAACAAAAAAAAAGAAGAAGAAACGTAAAAAGTTATTTAAGGTCAGAGGTCAAAAATAACAGTTTTTCAAGTTAACGGTTAGGGTTATCGCAAAAATAGTTCAGATCAAAATTGTAGACCACAAAAGTGTCTACAAAAATATTTTTAGGTACACTTGTTTTCTTCGAGTCACCGTTTGCAAGATATCACTTCCTGCACCAATGTTTGCAGCTCAGTGCGAATTATTATTATTTCAACTGTCTATTTTGACGGGTTCTTCACCAAATCGGCACAAGAAACTGAAAACACGTGTGTCCAGTTGGTGAAAGTCAAAATTAGTATCACTCATTATATTTCGTCATCTGGACATCTAACCTACCACCTACCTACGAGTATGAACCTTAAGGCTGCTCTCTCGAAAAAGCTTAAAAACAGCGTGCAGACGAAGCAGTTTTTCACCGGCACTTACAGAGAAGTTACATCTGAGAAAAATTGTTAGTAATCTACATGATATGACACGTAATTTGGTTTTGCCATAATTTTTCTATCGGTATCACATAATAAGAAAAAAAAATCCACAAAATCACCTCTAAATCGTTGAATGGAACCATTTTACTCCTTCATTTTTTAACAAAATAATATCTATACTAATATTATAAAGCTGAAGAGTTTGTTTGTTTGTTTGTTTGTTTGATTGTTTGTTTGAACGCGGTAAACTCTGGGACTACTGGTTGGAATTGAAAAAATCTTTTAGTGCTGGATAGTCCATTTATCGAGGAAGGCTTTAGGGTACATAACATCACGCTACGATCAATAGGAGCGGAGCATAAATAAAAAATGTTGCAAAAACGGGAAAAGATATTCCTTTTTGAGAGCTTCCGTTGCGTGCGCTGCGAAAACGGTTTAAGTTACGTAAATATCATGTATGACGGAATTGTTCCTCTTTAAAAGTTCTAAAAAAAAGTCCGCGACAGCATATGTTTATCTTTTAAGATTGACTCACTGTAACCATTTTTTAATATTAAAATGTTAGGTTTAAAAGAATGATATTTTGCGAAGCTTATTTAACCCATATGGTATTAATCTATATCTAAATAAATGTGTTTGTTAGCACGGAAATTTGATATAGAATATTTGTGCCCTTTACTTTATACAGTTTAAACAAATATCTTAGAAGATATCGCAATGTAAAAATATACGGGCGACAAAATAATTAAGCGCGTGGCAGTCATTCGGTTCGGTGCGGTAGGTAGGTACGTGGGGATTCTGGCCTCTGGGGGCTCCGGAGAAATTCAAATTCAAAATATTTACTACAAAATGTTTACAAGTACAAGGTGTTACTGTATATTAAACAGTAAGAGATACCTATAGTAATTGTTACTTTAATAATATAATCGAAGCCAATCTAAACTAATAGGTATTATAAAGAGGAAAGGTAAGATTTTTTGTTTGTTACGAGTACGATATAACTCAATTTAATATGTTAGATAGTCGATTTATCGAAAAAGGTTATAAGCTATATTATGTGACGCAGACGAAGTTGTGTGGGTCAGCTAGTAAGAAATATATCTACTGCTTTGAAATACAAAGGAAAATAATTTGGTTTTGTTACTTTTCAAAAATATGTATTATTTTAATTATAATAAATAAAAAATGCGTCCGTTTAAAGTCCGTGTCTACGACTGAGAGGGGTAGTTAGCTATGCACAAGGTCATTGGCGTGAATACAAGCCTTAACTAATTTTGTTATTGTCTTGTTTTGCTCGCCGCCCGACCTGCGCCCTCACCTGCCCAACAACTCAAGCCTGACTATTTCAACTCAACCCTCAATTTCCCCCAAATAATAATAATAATAATTTATTTTTTCTCCCACAAAGTACAATTAGAATTTAGAGGTGTTATAAATATTGGAGATACCACGGTTTGTGGGAGTCAGGAATCCAAACTAGGATACCCTGTGCTATGGAATCCTGGCCCCCCACGCCGAGATTTTAATTTTCACAATTGTGAAACGGAGGACATGTAGAACTATTTTAAGTTAAAGACAAAAAAAAAAACAAGTTCCAATCAAACAAAAACAAAAAATAAAATAAAATGTGTGTGCGTTTGTTAAGTAGTGTGTGTGATGTAGAAGGTGTTGTGTGTGTAGTGTGGTGTGGTGTTGTGTGTGGTGTGATGTTGTGTGTGTGGTGTGGTGTGTGCGTGAAGGGTTGTAAAAAACGCTAGACTACGATAAGATGGTAAGTATATTTTCCGTTTCTTCATAATCAAGTCCTAGAAGCCACTGTGTGAGCTTCTTTTTACAGTCTACCCTGGACAGATTAACAATTGAAAAAAAAATTGTTAATTTTCTTGTAAAGTGTGCTTGCTCTGCAATTATAGAATTTTCAAATGACTGGGCTATCTAGTCATTTTGTAAAATAATAGTCACCCAACATGCAGCTCACCATCCATCCTCCCCGTATGTTCACCCCAAGAGGGGGAACGCCTCACAGAGGGGGGTTGTAGTGAGCATATCAATCTGTTTATTGGCAAGTGCATTATTCAAGTGCTAAGGAGCTGTACTGCTCTGACTTGGCTAGGTATTATCTATGTTTAGGTACGTGGCTGTCAGTGGAATTTATGGGTTTAGTATGGTGCAGTGGTTAAAGGTTGTAGATATGAATTTATTTCTTCTATACTAATATTATGAAGAGTAAGGGCCCAAATACAGTTCCTTGAGGTACCCCACATGTTGTGATTTTAGTTGATGACATGCATAGTTTCTGTTTTTGGAACATTAAAAAAAGGTATTTATTTGTTAGTTTGCATGTAACTGGTAATCTACGGGACTGCGGGTTGTTCGAAAGCGATACCGTGGCCTCGACACAATGAATAAGGCTGGTTTTTAGTCAGTAGAAGTCTGACACTCCCTACTACTCTGCCCAGAGCGGGAAGAGTCATTTCATGACAAAAAAAAGGGGTAATCTACACACCAATTTTAAAGCAACATTACTGATACAATGATACATTATTAATGGGTGCTATAGGCTATACAATATATTTATATGTATACTAGCTGACCCACACAACTTCGTCTGCGTCACATAATATAGCTTATAACCTTTCTAGATAAATCGACTATCCAACTTATTAAATTGAGCTGTATCGTACTCGTAACAAACAAACAATCTTACCTTTCCTCTTTATAATACCTATTAGTTTAGATTGGCTTCGATTATATGATTAAAGTAACAATTACTATAGGTATCTCTTACTGTTTAATATACAGTAACACCTTGTACTTGTAAACATTATGGTGCAGTAAATATTTTGAATTTGAATTTTTCCGGAGCCCCCAGAGGCCAGAATCCCCACGTACCTACCGCACCGGACCGAATGACTGCCACGCGCTTAATTATTTTGTCGCCCGTATATTTTTACATTGCGATATCTTCTAAGATATTTGTTTAAACTGTATAGAGTAAAGGGCACAAATATTTTATATTAAATTTCCGTGCTAACAAACACATTTATTTAGATATAGATTAATACCATATGGGTTAAATAAGCTTAGCAAAATATCATTCTTTTAAACCTAACATTTTAAGATAAAAAAATGGTTACAGTGAGTCAATCTTAAAAGATAAACATATGCTATCGCGGACTTTTTTTTAGAACTTTTAAAGAGGAACAATTCCGTCATACACGATATTTACGTAACTTAAACCGTTTTCGCAGCGCACGCAACGGAAGCTCTCAAAAAGGAATATCTTTTCCCGTTTTTGCAACATTTTTCATTTATGCTCCGCTCCTATTGATCGTAGCGTGATGTTATGTAGCCTAAAGCCTTCCTCGATAAATGGACTATATAGCATTAAATGATTTTTTCAATTCCAACCAGTAGTCCCTGAGTTTACCGCGTTCAAACAAACAATTAAACAAACAAACAAACTCTTCAGCTTTATAATATTAGTATAGATTAGTCGAGCTATCACAATTTTTAGGGACGAAGTCGAAACATAACTGGTAGAAAATGGGCACACCTCTGCCTTACCTTTCGTAGATTCCTAGCGTGATGTTATGTATTTTCCCGCAACCGTGAGATGCACACACTTTTTTTTCAGTTTAGTTTTTAGTTTCTTTTATAAATTTTATTGTTTGTTGTGTGCATGTGCATGTGCTAAATAAAAATGTTTTCTTTCTTTCTTTCTTTGTATTAAATACTAGAGTTGTAATATAGGCAAAATACCTCGAAGCATGCTGGTAGCTAGTCTAATGGTAAGCGCTACTATTAAGCGTTAGGTCCTGGGTACAAATCCTGGAAAAATTGCTTTAAATATATTTCTATTCAATAATCTAATATATAAAATTCTCGTGTCACAGTTTTTGTTGCCATACTCCTCCGAAACGGCTTGACCGATTTTGATGAAATTTTTTGTGCTTATCCGGTATCTATGAGAATCGGCCAACATCTATTTTTCATACCCCTAAGTATTAAGGGTTGTCCACACCAAACATTTTTTTAGTCACCCATCAAAGTTACCGGGAACGAAGTCGCGGGCATCAGCTAGTCTAATATATAAAATTCTCGTGTCACAGTTTTCGTTGCCATACTCCTCCGAAACGGCTTGACCGATTTTGATGAAATTTTTTGTGCTTATCCGGTATCTATGAGAATCGGCCAACATCTATTTTTCATACCCCTAAGTATTAAGGGTTGTCCACACCAAACATTTTTTTAGTCACCCATCAGAGTTACCGGGAACGAAGTCGCGGGCATCAGCTAGTTATCTATATAATTATATATTTCTATTCAATATTTTTTTTTCCTGGAAATTTATCCCAAGACCAAATCAAATCAAATCATTTACTAATTTGCATAAATTAATTTTTCGTTTATAAATCAGGAACTTGTTCAATGTAATGTAACTTGGAATCTAAACTATACGAGTACATTATGCGCTTATAATACAACACCAAAAATTGTCGGGAACAATTTCATCCATGTTACTTGGTTTGTAGTAAAGAATACTAAAAAGACTACATGACGGGTCTACACTTAGTTTATGTATCACACTTTATTCATCACAAATTTACAAAAAAGCCCTACAACTCACAAATCAAAACTTATATAAGAAATAATTTATCAAAGCAATCTCACAAAAGGGTACAAAATAAAATTCAAGTAACACGAATGGAGTCCCCAATGGCAGACTCGATTCAAAGACGTGTTGCCACGAACGTGAGAGAGACCATAGACACGCTGCGAAAGCGTGACATTCATAGACTATAGCAGCGTGGGTACAGCTCTACACAAACGTATAAAAGGATTATGGAAGAAATGTTTCATTTTTATTTATTGAGTTGGTTTTTAGACTGATAGCTGGGAAGGCTTTAGTGAAATTTTCGTATACAATTCCAATAATTATTGTATAAGGTTTTTTACCCCGAAGTACTAACTAATGAGTGGCGTTTAATTTAGTGTTTATAACTAAAAATAATTTGGAACAATGTAAAAAGGTTAACAAAAAAGTTCTTTATTTAATTACACATACATAAACTCACGCCCTTTTGGGGTAGGCAGAAACCACAGAACGCCACCTGCTACGATCCTTGCATACTCCTTTTGCCTCGACCACGTCGATATCGAGTAGATACTACGCACTTGACATCCTTAACATGCACACAAAGAACTTTCGAAGAGGTTTTTATTTACCTTTTATCATATTCAGTAAAAGGTCAAATTATATCCTACTCATCCGCTATTATTTTCTGATTAATTTCGTTGCGGAGTCCAAGACTGTTACTTAAATCGTTTCTCTGGTACTTCGTCGAGCTTCATTGTCTCGGCGCTTTTTTTGTGGTCGCCACTGTTGATTCTGGCTAACAGGAGTTACAGTGGTTTGGGAATAGTGTTGCGGGCTTGTCCCAAAAAAAAAAAGGTAAAATTATTATCCAGTAAAAGATACTGCATCAAATGGGGATGTTTACTGACAAAAAAAAATATGATTCTAATTAGTTCGTCTGTTAGATTATCGAAAAATATTGGATACGTATTTTTTGTTTTATCAAATCATTAAAATTGACGAAGATAAAACGCGTCAAAGATATGAGTGGGGGTCGTGACGTCACTCACCGGTAAAGAATCTCATACTAATGTCTTAGAATATGACGTCACACGAGTTTTCAAAGCACTGTATCGTCTTCATTGTTTGTTTATGTGCGTGTGAACTGAGGGACCAAAAAGGAATACGCGAAATGAAAATCCTAAGATTTAGTAGAAGACTTAAAACAAATGTAGAACAAATCCGGGGAATTTGTAATCAAACATATTAAAAACTACGACCCATAAAGTGTGGTCCCTCAGTTCTCACAGACGGTTAGCCAGATCTCGGAAAGTATCTTAAAAAAGAAGGTTTTGTGAATACAGACATTTAGTAAAGAATTTGGAAAGATATTCACAAAATAACAGACCACAAAGCATTAAAGATAAAAAAAATATAACGACTGAACTGTGGTCCCTCAGTCCACACAACAAAGATAAATATTTTAGTGAATATTACTGAATTAAACTAATAAAACCGTTCTTTTTCTACATAAAGTTTTAGAAGAAGTCTTAAAACATATCGTAAAAAAAAATGAAGCCTAAATATCGAAGCATTTTGAAGATAGCGATGATTATTACTGGTCCCTCAATCCTCCACTCCACTGACATATGTGCATGTGCTAGCTGCTGGGCTATAGGAATGTCAGAAAGTCTAGTGTACTTAACTTTTAGTAGAAAGTTTCTTCTAAATAACAGGTATCTAAAATTGTGCATTTCTTACCTCTTAGCTGAGATAATATTATTTCTTTAATTCTATGAAAGTAAACAGAGCAGTGTGACCACACAATAAAACAAAATGTAGACAGTCCTTTTTAACCGACTTCAAAAAAGGAGGAGGTTATATGTTCGTGTGTATGTATTTTTTTTTTTTTTTTTTTTTTTTTATGTATGTTACCTGATTTCTCCTCCATTTGTGAACCGATTCTCAAAATTCTTTTTTTATTTGAAAGAGTATACTCCTGAGGTGGTCCCATTTAAATTTGGTGAAGATCTGATCCTGATCTTCGGAGATATACAATAGAACTCTTCAAAAATAGACGGCAAATCTGTCGTGATTACTGCAATCGCTTGGATGTTTATTGTTTATACAACATCATGACGTAACATCACGCCTGTATGATCTGAGGGGGTACGCAGATGTGTACACCCAGATTTGGACAGTAAGATATTATGTAATGTTCCATTTATTGGGGATAAATAAAACCTATTTGGGAACAACTAAAAATGGAAAAATAAAAAACTTTTTTGCAAAAAATAAAACCGACTTCAAAAACACAAAAAAGTGAAAAACACAAAAAAGTGAAAAATAAACTTCACAAGAAAAAGCAGCTTCTGAAGTCGGTGGCAAAGAAAACGAAATCAAACAAACAAAATGTCACCGACTTCAGAAGCTGCTTTTTCTTGTGAAGTTTATTTTTCACTTTTTTGTGTTTTTCACTTTTTTGTGTTTTTTATACTTTATTTAATATAATTTTCATTTTTTAGACAAAACGAAAACAAGGTTGTACGGTTCAGGTCGGGGTTGCGGGTTGTTCGAAAGAGATACCGCGGCCTCGACATGAAGGGCTAAGAAGGAACATGGGTGGTTTTTAGTCAGTAGAAGTCTGACACTCCCTTCCGCTCTGCCCAAGAGCGGGAGGGGTTATTTGATGATTTTCCACCCACCATAAAAAAAAAAAAGGATGTACGGTTCCCGTCGGGGCTGCGGGTTGTTCGAAAGAGATACCGCGGCTTCGGCACAAAGCGCTAAGAAGGAACATGAGTGGTTTTTAGTCAGTAGAAGTCTGACACTCTCCGTATTCTCTCTCTCTCTCTCTATTTCTCTCTCTCTCTCTGTTTGTGCAGTGTGGGTGTCTGTAAATGTGTGCGATGATATGGTGTATGTCTATGTGTGACTAACTGCCTAACTGACACTAGCAGGGGGTTGGAGAACACGCGTTTGCTCCAGGATTGTAATTATCTCTTTTTTAAGACGGTTCCGTGTGGTATTGAAGGAGTCGAGTGAAGGGAATTTGTCATTATATAGGGTGTAAAAGTACCCTTAACGCAAACGAAGGGCATTTGTTCTCCCCACCACTGCGATAATTTTTTGTTCTAGACCATACCTGGGAACCTCCTAGTTACGGAGATATTGGGGGTCAAAGTTCCAAATTTTTCACAGCTGTTTTTGTAAATACTAGTATTTCAGGTTTTAACTTTACTTAAATTATCTCCATGACCCGTTTACTATTCAAAGCATTAACTAACACAATGTTTTATGAGTGCTACTTTGAGTTTTACCGTAAAATGTGATTTTTGACCCCAAAAAAAAAAGTTATTTCCCGGCAAAAATTTTTGCGTAGGGGTACTTGGTTTGATGTACAGAATGCTTGGTTGTCGTATGCGTGAAGGGTTCGTTTACATCCTGTATAATGCGGGTAGACGCAAAAAGGGTGACATCTTCAAATAATCGGTGGAGGCCGAAGGGACTGCTAACAGGGAGGTATGTCTGGTACGCCTGAGTGGGAAAATGAAATGCTATAAAAAAAACTAGGCCTTCATAATCTTTCTATATACTGCCTACCGATATCACTGTTTTCTGAACGAGCTTCTTTTGCTGCTGTGATGATCATTATTTCAAAATTATTGTAAGTACGTAAGTTTTTTTTTTGCGGCTTGGGAAAGCATCAATCTGTTGATATTTAGTCGATTTTATTATACAAAAATTAATCTTTGGTTTTCTTTATACTGGCAACACTGTCACCAAACGTCTGTTATAAAAAAGACGGTTGCCTTTAGTCGCTCTCTCACTTCTATCGAAACTGTGCTAGGAGGCAGTTACCTTTCTTGTGGGTAATTTTATAATTGAATAATAAACGAGTCAATGTTCATCGTATTTAAATTCAAATTGCTGCTGTTTTCTTGACACCCATTTCCTATACAATCATCATCGAGGGGTAGGCAGTGTCAGACTTCTACTGACTAAAAACCACCCATGTTCCTTCTTAGCCCTTCATGTCGAGGCCGCGGTATCTCTTTCGAACAACCCGCAACCCCGACGGGAACCGTACAACCTTGTTTTCGTTTTGTCTAAAAAATGAAAATTATATTAAATAAAGTATAAAAGGACTGTCTACATTTTGTTTTATTGTGTGGTCACACTGCTCTGTTTACTTTCATAGAATTAAAGAAATAATATTATCTCAGCTAAGAGGTAAGAAATGCACAATTTTAGATACCTGTAATAACAGGTATCTAAAATTATTTTTTTTTTTTTATTTTTTTTTTTTATTTTTTTTTTAAGTTTCTTCTAAATATAGAAGAAACTTTCTACTAAAAGTTAAGTACACTAGACTTTCTGATATTCCTATAGCCCAGCAGCTAGCACATGCACATATGTCAGTGGAGTGGAGGATTGAGGGACCAGTAATAATCATCGCTATCTTCAAAATGCTTCGATATTTAGGCTTCATTTTTTTTTACGATATGTTTTAAGACTTCTTCTAAAACTTTATGTAGAAAAAGAACGGTTTTATTAGTTTAATTCAGTAATATTCACTAAAATATTTATCTTTGTTGTGTGGACTGAGGGACCACAGTTCAGTCGTTATATTTTTTTTATCTTTAATGCTTTGTGGTCTGTTATTTTGTGAATATCTTTCCAAATTCTTTACTAAATGTCTGTATTCACAAAACCTTCTTTTTTAAGATACTTTCCGAGATCTGGCTAACCGTCTGTGAGAACTGAGGGACCACACTTTATGGGTCGTAGTTTTTAATATGTTTGATTACAAATTCCCCGGATTTGTTCTACATTTGTTTTAAGTCTTCTACTAAATCTTAGGATTTTCATTTCGCGTATTCCTTTTTGGTCCCTCAGTTCACACGCACATGTTTGTTTACGTGAAAAAAAAAAACTACGTGTCCAATATTTTTTTAGTTAACTACCCTATTCAAACACAAAAAATAGATTTCCCACTTTCTCTCAGTTAAAAGAACCCGAGGAAAGTGCTTGTCTCTGTAAAAGCTTGACCTTTTGCCCCGAATGCGTCTACGTACACGGAAAAAAAAAATTGTTTTAAATTAAGAATATTTCACTTGGTCAAGACATTGCGTGATTCATATATGGGGAAAACATTATATTCTTAAAATTAGTAAATATTTGTCTTGTTATTCATTTTTCTTCCAAGTATATATACTCACTAACCAAGGCAATATCCTATTCTTGCAATGAGAAAGCAACGTTTTCTTTGCCTAAGTAAGTATATTTTTTTTAAGTCTAGAATATTAAATTCTCAAATTTAAGACAATTATGTCTTAAATCTAGATTGTACTCCTCGAAGTTCTCCGATTACTCCTCCGACAATGAAGAGCAATATCTCATAACAAGAATATATTTATTGGACAAGAAATGTCATTGTTTCTGATCAAGAATATATCTATTGGTCAAGAATTTCCGTGATTCATATATGGGGAAAACAATAAATGGTTGTATCAAAACACAATTATTCTCAATGGTAGTAAATAAATAGTTAAGTCAAGATATTTGTCTTCCTTCTAGAATTTACATACTTGTGATTAAACAATATATTTGAGAATAATGCTTTTCTCAGTTGAACACTTTGTCAAACGGATCCCGGAGTTTTCTTACAAGAAAATAAATTCTCAGTATGAAAAATAAATGACTTTTAAGAAGAATGATATTTACTTATCTGTATGCTACGGCATATTTCAGTGAAGCAGCTTTAACTCTTGCATCAATTAATTCTATTTTCACACTGAGAACAATTTATCTCTAATGAAAAATACCAACAATCTTAGTTACTAGTAGATGCTCTTCAGTGAAGAAGTTTTAGCTACTAGTTCAATAACAATAAGTTATTCTCTGGAGATCACGTTGTTTTAAAAAGATAGTCTCAATGTTCTTAGTTCAATAATCATGCGTTTTTAGTGAAGATGTTTTATTTATTAGTTTAATAATTTAATCGAATTTAAACGGAGATCACGTTGTCTAGAAAGAATAATATCAATGTTCTTAGTTCAATGTTTATGCGTATTTCAGTGAAGAAGCCCAGTTCTTAATTCAAAAACAATAAGCAATTGATACGGAGATCAGATTGTCTCCAACCAATAATGTTAATATTGTTGATTTAAGAACGTGCAGGACTGCAGGTACTTAACTGAAGAAGTTTTAGTTTTTGATCTAATTCATTGCATGTTTCATTCGGAGATCAGAAATCTCTTAGCTCAATAATAGTGTATTTCACTGCAAGAAATCTCTGTTCTTGGTTCAATGCATGTCATGTTTCATACGAAGATCAGATTGTTTCCAACCAATAATGTCATTATTATTGATCTAAAAACCCTGTACTTCAGTAAAGAAGTTTTAGTTCTTAATCTAATTCATTGTATGTTTCATACGGAGATCAGAAATCTCTTGGCTCAATAATAAAGTATTTTACTGTAAGAATTTTCAGTTCTTGATTCAAATCATGGCATGTTTCATATGAAGGTCAGATTGTCTTATTTGAAAAATTACAATAGTCTTGGTTCAATGGTTAAAATGCGTTTCAGTAATTTTTTTCAGTTCATCGTTCGATTTATTCAAGTTAAAGTGTAGTCAGAATGTAATTAAAGAAAATGTTCACATTCTGACTAAACTTTAGCTTGAAGAAATCGAACGATGAACTGAAAAATATTGACTGAAACGCATCTTAAGCATCGAACCAAGACTATTGTAATTCAAATAAGACAATCTTAACTCCGTATTTAACAAAGCACTTGAATCTGTACATAGAACTGAAACGGCTTTACTAAAATACCATGATTATTGAGTACCATTTAAAACATAAAATGAACAAGAAAAAGCACTAAAACTCACTTGCAGAATTTCGAGTCTGATGCACCGTCACATCTTTTAATCTGATCTCCGCGTGCCATTTCATGCCTGAAAATAAGGTATAAGTGGGAGATACTCAAATTAATAATAGATAAAATAATACAATGGATTTAATTATATGAAATCATTTATTAAAAAATAAACTTCCTAAAACAAAAGTATTGATAATTTTATTTAAATATATTCTAGATATTAATCATTTAATAATGTTATTACTGTGAATATTACTTAAGGGGGCATCGCAAACTATTGCTTACATTAGCTGCCTAGCTGCACTCGTGAGAAGTATAGATTAGCACCGCCCTTTAAGATTTGTTTCTTTATTGGCGCGGGTTATACCATCAATTCTTATAAAAAAATTAATTCTTTCTTAAAATTGTAACAAACAGCTATTCTCGTTCATATCTACACAAGATACAATACCGCCGGCTGATCTTGGCCGGGTCTGAAGTTAGCCGTTTTGCGAATCTTTCGTCAGTCATTTATTGGCCATTTTCGAACCAAAACTGCCAAGATCCGCCGGCCGTATTGTATGTACCATTTTGTATTGTTACTAATCATTAATAATTAATCAACTTCTCAAATCAACATATTAATTTATACCTATTTTATGAATTATATTCGGTGTTGTGCTATAGCAATCGTGTAAGGAAATAATTTCAAAACTACTTGTACAATTGACTAAATACGCCATGTAATGAGGAGAATAATTAATTGTTTTAAGCACTTTACACTTAAAGTAAATTTTACTTTTATCAGATTCGTTAGATAACACTTGTTCAATTTTCAAAAATAATGGTAGATCTTGGTCATACCTATACAAGATAACATTTTTTTCACAATATGTTATACCATTAATCTCTATAAAACCAACACAATTATAAACATCATCATCAATTTCTGTCATATTATTTAGTTTTAATATTTTTCCGTGTAAATAGCGATCAGTAAGTCCAGTGTTAACAAGTAATTTATGACTATTCGTCAATTGATGTCTTGTTGCAAGTGTTAGTGGCAAGTTTTTTCGGCTAGCTATTGATTGTGCTATTTTTTTCAACTCTTTGTGCTTAGCCTCAAATTTAAAGGCACTTATTAATATTGGTGGACCAACTTTTTGTATTATTCTTGGGTAATGTAGGAGAAAATGATGTTTCGGTTTTAATGTACAGTTAAATAATTGAATTAAATTTTCTAAGTAAGCTTCGATTGAAGTTTTCAAGTAATCAATCAAGTGTGAAGTGAAAATCTGAGATGTTAATATCTCTGTAATTTCTAACAGAGTTAAATATTGTTTCCATACTGGATCATGCTCCGCAATTAAGTCACCAATTATGTACCTAAAATTACGAACAAGACACAACATCTCAGAAGCCGAAAACATTATTTTGCCATTTAACAAATTTTGTTTTGTGACAGGTGGAGGACAATTTTTTTCAGACTTTAAATAAGTATAGTATTTTATTCTTGAATTTAAGTTATCCAAATCAAAAATATTGTTATCAATAAAATGTTTGATTATTAAGCACATGTCATAACGGTGTATGCCCTCACACAAATCGTGCATAACATCGCACGTGAAATTGTTGTAAACATGGAAATAATTTAAATCATGCCATATGCATTTTTCTTTAACGCCAATTTTGTTAGCATAATGTGCATTATATTCTTCTTTTTTACGAATGTATTCAGATCGTTCTTTCGTATCAGTTTTTGTTTGCTCTTTTTGTACTGTGCAAAATCTATAAAAATTATTGGAAGAAAAACTTTCGTGAAAACCTAAAATTGAATGAAGCCCTAAATTGTCTCCTGAAATATTGGCTATACAAAAAGTAACACATATACTAGATTTCTTAGATTTCACGTTTATCCCTTCCTCCTGTAAAAACTTTAATTCTTTAAGTTTGACATACGATCTTAATTTTTTGAAATGTTCTATTCTTTTATAATCGGTATTGATGTTTTTAAACGAATCTTGAAGAATTGATAACATCAGCAAACTTTCATTATTCAAATCATTCTTTGACAATATTAGGGATTGTCTAATAATGTTAAACGGCTCCGATATAAACAGCTCAGACACGATTTCAATTATATTTTGGATAACACTTCTTGGCAAATTGGACATGTTATATAATTTTGCAATAAATGTAAGTAACGCATTATCGACTTCTATTTGATAATCAGATAAAATTGAGGTTTCATTTCTAGTATTATTATTCAATTTAGGGGCTTCATTCAAAGGTGTTAATTCAGACGTTGAACCGGAATTACAGTTTGTGTTACCACTAACATCAAATACATTGGCATCTGAGACGAGATTGCTACTTGAGGTTTCATGATAATGAGTTAAATGCTTCTTTAGATCACTCTTAGAGTGATATAACCTGGCACAATTTTCTTCAGGACATTTAAAATAATTGACAATATTATGCGCGTAACGCAAATGCACAAAGTATTGCTGAAAATCTTGATATTCGTTGCGACATTCAAGGCACTTCATCGTGCAATTATTTATAGTTAATTTCAACAAGTTTAAACCACAATTTTGTTTACATTTTCGCAAGCGACAACAAATCTGCGATGTATGGTACTATCTTATCATACTTTGTTTCTATTTGATAGACACAACGCTGAATCAGCACGTATAAATGCGCAGCAGCTGCTGGATATGTGGCGTGAAGCGTATGGTATGATTTGAACAATGTGTCAAAAGCTTTCATTGGCGAGGTAAACTTCCACATAACCTTGTCTATTACCAAATAATAGTTATCGTTACCATCATCAGTAGCACCACATTTAATTACGTACGGTTGAACACTTTGCTTGCTGCGTAGAGCCTTGTCTTTTACTTCATCAATTTTCGTTTGTATATCGCCAGGATTCTGAAAATAATAGCAAACATATAAAAATTGCAAAATTGATGAACATACCTACAAAGCACGCATGTTAACTACTAATATTATTAATGGGAAAGCTTGTGATTAAATCTGATCTGAAAATTTGGATGAAATTTGGTATGAATGTAAATTATACCCTGGTTAACAGATGTTACTCTTTATCCAGGAAAAAACCAAAACATACCATAAAATTGCGTAACCGCGAGTGAGCCCGCGAGGTATAGATATTAAATACCATACATTCGACTAAATAAAATAGTACCCCAATATTAACAACAAACAAACAACAAATATTTGTATGACCTACAGATAGTTGTTTCGGGTTTGGGTATTTGTGTATGTGAGTTTAAATGTTTGTAAACGCACCCACGAAACAGGAGAATTTCCTAGTGTGGGGCAACGTTTTTTAAAAAAATAAAAATATTTACCTGGACGTAAATTATGAAGTTTTCGACGCATTCTAATGTGGAAAATTTTCTACGCTTGTTCAGTCTTCCTCTCGGGGGAATCAGGTAGGACAACAGTTTTATTTGATCTGGCACTTTTAGATCTGAAATGTATAAAACAGTTTGATTTATTTTGAAGTAAGTACCATGCGAGCAGAGCCACGGGCGGATGCTAGTAACGTAAATAATATAAATAAGAATAGTGACGGTGACGGTGACGCTGAAGGTAAACCTAATAAATGAAAGTTAAACTGTTTATTACCATCATCAGGCTGCTCTTGAATACTTTCATATAAAGTACTCAATGTGTCATCTTTTGATTCTCCAAATTTGAGGCTGATGATTTTATTAATAAACCATTTCCAATTCCTGAAAAAGCATGTTGATCTTTCAGGATACAGTCTTTCAAAGTCCAGGTTTATCTAGAAACAAAAATTGGTTATCTGTTAACAATTTTTCAGAAAAGTATTTGGCATGCTGGTGTTGGACCAATCTAGTTACAGCCAACATAAACAAATAAAAATATTTGTGGGTAATCCACACAACACTATCTAGCCCTAAATTCCATAAGTAAATGTAGATTCAAATTGGATAATGAACAGTGTAACATCGAACAGCTTAAGATAAACAATAATGAAAATGTGAATCTAAAAATAAATAAACAAACAAACTAAGCAAAGCTCTATAATACATAACTACTTTTTTTTTATTTATTAACAAAACCCATAGCTGTACAAAATGAATTTTATAACTACAACTTTAAGTCAATAGCGGTTTCAAATAACTACTGTTAAGAAAAAAAAATACTTACCAAACTATCACTCCTTGGATCATTTAAAATGTTCCACTCATCAATAAAATCCGAAATGTTGTTGTTGGTGCTACACTGCCTCACTTTGAATGTTTCGTTCCAACAGTCCATGATTTCACTCCATGGCTCATTTTTATTCTTAAGAAAAATTATTTGGTCTGTGTGATCTTCTGTAATATAAAAAAAATTATGTTAGTCAAGACGTAAGACAGATATAGATAAATTGGGTGTAGGTATTTCTAAAACAAACTACCTGACAGGGCGCTACTACTTACCCTATAATTTTTATGATCTACAAAGTACCTACTTAGTAAGTACCTAACTACCGACTACATAATAATTAGATATTAAAAGATGGAAAAATAGCCTCACAACTTTATCCCCAGGTTAGAATATCCTCTCAGATCTCTTAATGCCAAGTCCCCACTTGATATTCTTTGAGAATGTCTAAGGGGTGGCCAGGTATATCCAAATATTACATTTGGCATATTTCTTTTTTGGTAAGGTACCCACTATTTGCAGCAGTTGGTTTGGTATTCCATACATGACAGTTTGCAAGCCCATCGCTGCTGCTAAAATACTAAAGTTCGAGAGAAGGTGGGGTCGCCCCCACTAGACCACCGGTGCTCATTATAGATGAACATAATGCAAACAAATTAATCTACTCTACAGTGTCTAAGTCTACAAAAATATATCATACAGAAGACTGATCTCTACGCCACTGTCTGTCTCTTGGCCCAATGTGTAGCCAGCTTAAAGATTTTGCAAAAATTCACCATCTTATGTATACAGACAAATAACTACTCTAGCTACTATTTATGTAGGTGTAATCATTTAAAACCTTTGAACTCCTCATATTTTTTTGTTTTATTTGGAATGACATTTTCTTCTGATGTTGATTTTTTTCTCTTTTCACCAGACTTATACAGGGTATTCCGAATTTTATCGACCAGCTTGCCTTTAGCAAATGAAGGTTTACCGGATATAGACTGTCTTTTTTTAATTGGTGGTACAAAGTGTGTGCCAGTGTTTTCACATGGAAATAAAGCTATTATTTTTGCGGTTAAAATGTTGTATTCTTCATATGTTATTTTACTGAAATAGGTAAAAATAAATCTAAGTATAGTTCATTGTTGGACTTTGGAATCTTAAGAATGATACAAAATATTTTTTAGATCACAACTTATTATTTTCGTGCGTGGCAGGTCAGCTAGCATACAACATAGTATTATCATCATCAGCTAGTGAACACATACTGCCTTCCCGTTTATCTAAAATGCCACAATAAATGATCCTCCTGCTCAAAGAACCACATAAAAGTATAGTGGGAAAATGAATGAACAAGTATGTACTGGTAGGTACTTACTAATTTACGACACGTGTGAAGAGATGTCTAACAATGATATCAGTGAGTTGATTTCGGTGCTTGTTTGTCAAGGTGCTGTTTGCAGTGTAATAATTTAATATACTCTTGCCACATGGTGTTACTGTTAGAAGCGTCTTGAGGTCAAAATCAGGGAAATTTGGTCGGACATAAATATCGCCTGTAAGGATGTCTTGTAAGTCTTCCAGGTCCTCGTTGTCCGTGAATAGACAAGGAGCAGTGATGCTGCTATTTGTTACTGTATTAGTCTGAAAACATTTAAGTAATTATTGTAGAAAAACCATTCTTCTCCCTAAAGATCTACACTAGGGAATGGGCACCTACTGCACTTCCTCAAGTTATAATGCCTTGTGACTGTGACTGTAGCTTTGTTTTTTTTTTTTTTTTGTACTTTTGACATTCAAAACTGCCGTAATGGTCTAATTGAAATAAATGCTTTGAGTTTGAGTTTTTGCCTGTAGATCGGCCTTGATGTTTTAAATCTAACTGTTTTAAACTTAGGTAGGTACTTTATTTGTTACAAAAAAAATAAACAAGAACAAAGAAAAGGAGCTGGCCGACCAACTGAAAAAATACCTCCCGACTTTTGGCTAATTTTTATATTTATACGTATGTACATACATACAAAGATATATATATGTATAAGATAAAACCCCATAATATAAACAGGATAATAGAATATTCAATAGGTAGGTAGGAAACTTACTGTGCTGGTCGCTACTAAATACTCGTCAATTTTTTTTTTAGTTCTATTCTTAGTCCAATCTTTGGGCACAGTTCTTTCAGGATATTGTCATTGATTTCTTTTAATTGATCCACAGTTACATCATTTTGTAAAACAAAAATTTCCATAATCACTAGACAAGTTTAAACAATTACCTAAAAAGTCAGAGAGTGTACAAGCATACCAACATTCAAAAAAGGCCTAAGGAATTATTATATTAGACGCCTAAGTTTAGCTTTTTATATCACACACATAAGTTTAGTTTGAACTGTTTTGTATCTTATACCTTCTATTGCATAAAAAAAAAACTATGGTGTTCAGTTTCTTGGATAGTCTGAACGTCGTAATGTTGTAAATTAGATAAGTTTTCACTTAAAGAGTGAACTGTAATTTGTTCTTTGAGAAATAAATGTCTTTAAACCGAAATACTAATTACCTAAATTTTATAACATTCGAACAAGCCCTGATACTGATGTATCTGAATGTATCTTAATATACCGGCTGTTAAGCAGCCTAAAATTCATTAACACATTAAAATTGTGTTTAAATGAATTTATCTGTTATAATTTACAACTTTGCACATTTTTTTTTTGGAATAGTAATATTATTAGTACAGTAAAGTACTCACTTGATGGCCTTTTCCAGACAAAATGTTTATAAGTATAAATATTCACCTACCGTTGAAATTTGTAATTATATCCTGTGGGATATTCCATTCCCTAAGAAGCAACTCCATTAATAACCTTTATATTATGTTATTAAAGATAGGTATGGTATGCTGAGATCCAGGTTTTGATTTAAATCTGCAAATAGACGGAACATAAATTAGTGTTTATTCTAGTAACCAAGTACATTTGTAAAAAAACAGACGGGTAGGATAAACATTCAGCAGGTTTAGCATTGTAGATAAGGTAGGTACCTATATTACAGTAACAATAACCTCATGCTCATGAAGTTAGGTAGTGATTACATTTTCCATCACCCAGAGACATAACGTGAAAGGCAGTCCAGCAGCCTTTTCCACCATGTTTGGTGAAGTTCACCGAGCTTAGACACCTCTGATTCTGACCTACCAGCTTGTCGCCTTGCCGCAAAGATGACTGATTGATTGGAATCAGAAGTTGCATAGGCTCGGTGAACTTCACCAAACTTGGCGGTCAGGCGGCTGGTGGTATTTTCACCAGCTACCTAAGTACATATAGCCTACATCTACCGCCCGGGTGTGGCTAGATTCTGGACGTAAAAAGCAGCTTCCTATCACAGTGAGAAGAGAATGCCGAGAATGCGGTTGCGTGGTAGGTACCTACCGGTAAATTTGAACATTGAAGCGCAAAGCATTTTTTTGAGCAGAATTCGTAAGGCAAACGCGAAATGTCTACCGCTTCGCATATCTACCTACTACCAGCCTATCATTTCACAAGTGAACCCATAATCGAATCGAATAGGTAGGTACATGGAGTTATTATTATAAGGTAGGTAGGTAAAACCAGTAAGATGATTTTTGCTCACATGGCGCCTAGCCGACCCCGGTGCCGTCATTCATCGTGTGTTAGTCGATCTTTAAAATGCAATAACTTAATTAGATGTATATTCCAATAATTAAACACTTACCTTAGCACACACAACACAACACAATCTCCAACAACGCAAAAGAATCACTCGACAGAATCACCACGAACTGACACTTGCAGAAGACGTAATACGTAATGCGGTGTGCACTACTGCGCCGGCACATCCAAGTCCAAGACAAAAAGGGTGTTGCCTGCTACGAAATGTTATTTACCAAAAATAATGACTATTTTTCCTGACATTGACCTAACTACTACGAAATTTATTATTAATAATCATTATGCATACATAAAACCTATTTCACGGTGTCAGTAACGTTAATCATACTCTCACTTTATGTTTGCATGTCTCAAATAGAGAAGGATAATTATTTTTTTATTGACGGACAGAAAGGACAAAAGTTGAAAAAGAAACGTGTCCAAAGACTTCTATACTATACAGGGTGGGTAAGAAATCGTGGATCAAACGAACAGTTGGGGTTATCAGGATAATTTTTTGATGGTAATTTTTTTTACAGTAATGTTCTAAAGTTACAAAAAATGTTTTTTTTTTTAAGAAAATACCAAAGATTGTAATAAATAGGTCGTTTAGTTGCTTATTACCACAAAAGTGCTTTTATGACAGTGGGTACGATGATATAAGAGTATTGACACATTTTTCAATATCTTATAAGACTCACAAATTTTTTTTTGTAAGTAGAACAAACATAATGGAAATCAAATCAAATAGTTTTTATATTTTTTAAGTACATTATTATTATTTATTTATTTTTTAAAAAAACGTTGCCCCACACTAGGTATTTCTCCTGTATCGTGGGTGCGTTCACAAACATTTAAACTCACATACACAACCAAACACCCAGACCCGAAACAATTATCTGTAGATCATACAAATAACAAACGACCAAACGGAACGAATGGCTTTTGTACCTACTTTATTTCATACACTACTAATGAATCGAACATCGTGCCTTTAAAAACAGATTGGTATAGACATACTCCCAAAAATTGGGGAAACAATTTGTGAAATTGCAACACTCGTTCCTTTTCGTTGACGACGGTTGTGACGTAGGTAGGTAGCACATTTTCAAAAAACGCGAATTTGGTATAAGAATAACGAGTCTTAAATCAAATTCGTGATTCTTAAAAGATGTAGGTAATAATTAATTTAATTTAAATGATAAGTTTGAACATGGTTCTATTGTCACAGATTTCGCTTTTCGATTTTTTTATAAGTAGGTATAACATAACTTTTAAAAAATGTTAGCATTTTGCACTCCTTCTCTTTAAAAACTTGTGTGCGAAATTCATACTCCCCCGTCCGCGCAATTTTTGTAAAAAGTGGTAGGTATAAGGTGGTACCTAAGCAAATCTTTTGCTTCACGTATTTATAGATTAGAATTCTTATAGGAGTTTGTTGTCTTTCCTACGACTTGTACCTAGGAGGTACCTATAAAATTTCGATAATATTACAGGGAATAAAATGAGGGTTTATTAGAAACTTTAATACCTATTTCCTTTGTCTCCTTATGTACCTTTATAATTAAGTTTTGGTCAGCAATCAGCCTTCACATTTGATAATCATTTTTAAATGTTATAAAATTAAATAGGTAGGTAGGTAGGTAGTTACCAACATACTTTAGGTAGCACTGCCATACAATAAATATTAAGTACGTAGGCTGTACATAATTTCAGATGTAGGTACATAAGTAGGCCTAGCTGGTAGGTACCTAATTCTTTTTGAAATAGGGAAGGGAATACCTACCTACCTATCCTATTAGGGTTTTTCGGTGCGTCCATTTGTCACAAATGTTACTCTCTAAAAATAGGTAATTATTTGAAATCAATATGAAGCGCGCTATGTCGATAATACGGTCAGCCCGACTACGTCTGACGAAAAAAGTTCCGCCCGGCATTATGTAGATAGGCAGTGTAATAGTTCTATATAGGATATTTATAGATATAGGTAGGTACTTGCACGTTATTGTAAAAATATTATTTTTATATAAAAATATGTAAGCATGTACCTTTAGGTACTGACTAAAACCCATCCGTGTTCCTTCAAGTGCCCTTGACGTTCCAAGGCCGCGGTGACTCTTACCGCAACAGCTGCCCTCTGGATTGGGAGTGATATGAAGATTCAATCAAATGACGTTTTTGCGACCCACGCTATTTCGAATAAAAATACGAGTGGTACGCCCAGCTCGAAAACACATTAAGTCGAAAACCGCTATACAGCCTATCGAATGACGTTGTCGCGAACACGCTGATTCGAAAAACTACGCTAAGTAGTTCGAAAATCTTGGTATCGAAATCCACTGTTGCGAATAGGATAATTCCAATCTGAATTTGTCTGACTTTGTCAAATAGTTTTTCGAATCAGTCTGTTCGCGACAACGTCATTCGATAGGCTGTATAGCGCTTTTCGACTCAATGTGTTTTATACAATGATTCTTAGGTCAATGCAACTATTTACTTAACCAGAAACAAACCTTTCTTATACTAAACATATATTTTCTTACCAAAAAACGTTAGAATATCTTATTTTAAAACAATTTAGATTCCTAGTTCAACACCGTAACTTATTTCCACAAAACAAGAATGTCTTGTTCGAAAACATTTGACTATCTTTACTTGAATAATTTAGATTCTTACGTCAATACAACTATTTACTTACCCAAAAACAATGTTTTCTTAAACCAAGCATGTATGTTCTTACTAAAACACGTTAGTATATCTTACTTTGAAACAATTTACATTCCTAGTTCAACACCATAACTTATTTCCACAAAACAAGAATGTCTTGTTCGAAAACATTTGACTACCTTTACTTGAATAATTTGGATTCTTATGCCAATGCAACTATTTACTTACCCCAAAACAAACTCTTCTGAAACCAAACAGATATTTTCTTACTAAAACACGTTAGTATATCTTATTTTGAAACAATTTATATTCCTAGTTCAACACCATAACTTATTTCCACAAAACAAAAATGTCTTGTTCGAAAACATTTGACTACCTTTACTTGAATAATTTAGATTCTTACGTCAACACAACTATTTACTTACTCAAAACACAAACTCTTCTTAAACCAAACATTTATTGTATTATTATAAAATGTAAGTCTTTCTTAATTAGAATCATTTTAGATTCTTCTTTCAAATCCGTTATTTTCTCACATTAAATGTATTCTTTTCTTACTAAAACACGTTAGTATATCTTATTTTGAAACAATTTAGATTCTTAGTTCAACACCATAACTTATTTCCACAAAACAAAAATGTCTTGTTCGAAAACATTTGACTACCTTTACTTGAATAATTTAGATTCTTACGTCAATGCAACTATATACTTACCCAAAACACAAACTCTTCTTATACCAAACATTTATTGTATTATTATAAAATGTAAGTCTTTCTTAATTAGAATCATTTTAGATTCTTCTTTCAAATCCGTTATTTTCTCACATTAAATGTATTCTTTTCTTACTAAAACACGTTAGTATATCTTATTTTGAAACAATTTAGATTCTTAGTTCAACACCATAACTTATTTCCACAAAACAAAAATGTCTTGTTCGAAAACATTTGACTACCTTTACTTGAATAATTTAGATTCTTACGTCAATGCAACTATATACTTACCCAAAACACAAACTCTTCTTAAACCAAACATTTATTGTATTATTATAAAATGTAAGTCTTTCTTAATTAGAATCATTTTAGATTCTTCTTTCAAATCCGTTATTTTCTCACATTAAATGTATTCTTTTCTTACTAAAACACGTTAGTATATCTTATTTTGAAACAATTTAGATTCTTAGTTCAACACCATAACTTATTTCCACAAAACAAAAATGTCTTGTTCGAAAACATTTGACTACCTTTACTTGAATAATTTAGATTCTTACGTCAATGCAACTATATACTTACCCAAAACACAAACTCTTCTTAAACCAAACATTTATTGTATTATTATAAAATGTAAGTCTTTCTTATTTCGAATCATTTCAGATTTTTCTTTCAAATCCGTTATTTTCTCACATTAACTGTTTTCTTCTTAGAACAAAAAATATTTTTCTCCATCGAAAACGTTCCTGCTTTCTGATTATGAGAATTGTCAATACTTCTATGAAGAGTATAAAACTTTTGTCACAATAATATTATTGTTGAACGAATTTACACATTTTCTTGAACCAATAATTTATTTTTATTCTTGGCCCTAATCTCTGAGCTTCTTAAGCTAAATCCTTTTATATTCAGAGTAAGAATTCTTAATGACTTGTTTCAAAATGCAAATGTTTTTTACAGTCAATAGTAAATGTCGTCTTGATCCAAAAAAATATTCTTGATGTAAATAAATAAATGAAGAATAATATTATATATCTAGAAGAATTCCATTTTATTTTATTCAAGATATTATTGTTACCTTGAGTAAATATATGCTTGAGATTAAACAATATACTTGAGAATAATTTTATTCTTGAATGAAAACTTTGCCAGACCCCATTTTTTTCCGTGTAGCTAAAAATATAAATTGTCTCTCGCAGTCAACCTTGCAACGTTTAGTGCAGTTCTGGTTTATTTTTGTAACTCGTAGGTCAGGGTTACGTTGCGTCCATTTGAATGAGAAGATATTCCGGATTCTGTAGAGATTCTGTCTGAAGAAATATCAAAGACAATAATAAGTTTCAGAGACCTATTGAAACCAAAGAAAAAAGCGACTGCTGAGCATGAGCTCCTGGGTTTTTGTCTATCCCTTAAGGCATTATAAGCGTGATGTTATTACAATCAAAGATACTGGCTAACCTCCTGAAAAAAATCACCTTAAAAACCAACAATTAAATGGTATATTTCTTAGTTGAGTTCGGTGATGGTGTATCATCATGTATGAATGCATCTATAGATGCCACCAAATTCAAAGCTATTTTCTTGTGAAAGAAAAAACCCCCCCCTTTGAGACCTACGTCGAAATAGTATGGCTTCCAAAATGCAATATATTAGTAAAAACGTAAAATATTAATCAACATAGTGGGAGAAAATCTCTTCTAAAAGTTCCTTCGTGTACACATATTGGTACTCGTGTCTGTATACCGGCCCCTACGGACTCCAAAGCCCGTTCCACTTTCAACTACTCCTCAAAGAGTATCAACATCGTATAAGCATTAAAATCTGTGCCCATAAGGGGACTGTGAGACAGACAAATCGCACTCGCTTACACAATTTGTCAACGTAATCCTTCACAAAAGGTTCAGGAATAAATTTAAGTAACGCAGTCTTGGAGCGAATCCCTACGGTGGCGTCTGGGAGCTTGGAAATAGGGGATGTGGTACTAGTTCTTTTTTTTGTAGTGATCGGGGAACTTCTGGGCATCTCGTTCCATCATAGAAAACATCCATCACTTTCCATTAGGCGTGATTGACATCAACAGCAGAGGGCCATTTAACTAAAAATTTAAAAAGAAACTATTGACCCCCTGTAGGATTTTTTCTTGTATCGCCTGTGGGTTCAAACATAAAACTCACATATATTACACGAACAGCCAGACCCGGGACAACTACTCGTATCTGTAGGCTATACGAATATTTGTCACGTGTGGGTATCGAACCAGTGACATGCAGCGCAGTGGTCTATAGCTCAGCCACAGCGCCAACCATGCCATTTTTGTGTTTCTGGCATTTTCTATACTAATAGATTTATTATAAAGAGATATTTGTTTGTATGTTTGTAAGTAGGTTATCTCCGGAACTAAAGATCGAAATCTAAAAATTCTTTCACGGGTTAAAGCTAAATTGTTATCTATACATTGTTACCACGTACAATTTAGTTTGCGTACACACTTATCACTTCTTAACAGACAACAGTCAAACACATCTCACAATAAGCACATTTTGATCATACCGCGGCGACAAGTCCCACATCCCCAACACTTCTAGTTCTCAGTTCCTCTCTCCGCCGGAGACGTATTCGTGTCACTATGAGAAGCCCCAGTGAAAGCGCTGTGACGCTTATAGAGTTGTGCTTTACGGCTGAACTAGCTTTACCGACTAGATTTTCCTGAAAGTGAAATATTGAGTTAGGAAATAATGTTGTGTTTAGACGTGGTTGTGTTTTTTTTTCTTGTGTGGGTATTCACGCGTTCAGTCATTGAAGAGTCCCTGTCTTGAGTTAGCTGACCTCACACACAAAAGCCGCATCACAAACAGTGAGATACGATAGACGATAAGACTAGTAGCACTAAATGCCAAGAGTTACTGTAGCGAGTGTTAAGTATGTGCAGTATAATTACAGAAGCCAGCACATGTAGCTAACCGTCAACCGAAACTGTAAATTATTTTTAATCAACCTTGCGGCTAGTGTTTTAGCGATAAAAACTGAAATTCTATACAAGATAATATTTAAAAAAATATATTTACTTGTAGCTTACTTTAAATAGCATTATAAGACAAACTGCTGTCCAGGTAACGTACGTAGGTACAGTTAATGGATGGATAAAATCAAAATCATCGCTTCGTGAAGAAATATTAAACTTTAAAAGAATAAGAATAACAACAAGTCGAGAGAATAAAAGAATTCAAAGTTCAAAGTTCAAAGTTCATTTATTTGTCAGAAACATGAGTATACACACAAAGCATGTAAGATGTTAAGTACATTAGAAAGAATCACAGTCATGTTTTACCTTTACGGCGTACAAATATGTATTATACATTTGATCAATAATCCAATTCATTGTATCTATTAATTATTAAACATATTTATATATTAAAAAAAAAAAAAAAAAAAATTGAAATTCATTTGTTAACAATTACAATAAATTACATTTCCATAATATAATATAGGTACATACAGCATAAGCAATTCAAACATTAATTAAATTAGATAAGTGGTATAGTCAAAATTAATTCAAATGTCAAAATAAGATTTAAAAAAACTAAGAACAGTCCACAGAATCAAAAAATAATACAAATGTCAAAATAAGCTAACAGCAGTCAACAAAGTCAAAAATTTATCAAAATGTCAAAATAAGTTATAAGAAAAAACTAACAGCAGTCAACAGAATCAAAAATTAATACAAGTGTCAAAATAAGATAAAAAAAAAACTAACAGCAGTCAACAGAATCAAGCTTCGTCCCACATTAGAATTTACATTAGAATTAGTTTGTTTTCTCCATTAGAAACTCAGCAATACTATAGAAACATTTGGCTACCAAATAATCTTTTAATTTTTTTTTAAATAAGTTAATAACAGTCAAATCTCTGAGTACCTGTGGAAGATGGTTAAATATACGTGGTGCCATGCAGAAAACACTTTTTTGCATTAGTGCTGTATTGGTTGGTCTCGTACACAACCTGTGTTTATATTTATCGCGCCGGTTACGGTTATCCATATCTGATTGTTTCTTAAACAGATGCGGGTTTGATTTTACGAACATTGCAATTTCAAAGATATAGAGTGACGGGAGGGTAAGAATTTTATATTTTTCAAAGAATGGCTTGCATGAGTCAGTTGTTTTTAAGCCAAACATGGTTCTAATACATCTCTTCTGTGACCTGAATATGAACTCCTTGAGGGTTGAGTTTCCCCAGAAGATAACTCCAAATCTCAGAAGAGAACCAACTATACCATGATACGCCGTGAGCTTGGCATCCACACCCAGAACAGGACCGATTTTGGAAAGCATATAGGCTGATTTACTCAGTCGCTTGCTTAATTCCTCTAAATGTGGCTTCCAGTTTAATCTCTTATCTACTGTAAGCCCTAAGAACTTACTTACATCCGCTTTACTTATCTGTTTGCTATTGTTATGTATATTCAGGTTATTATTAATGTTCAAACGCTGACTGAATAACATTAATTTTGTTTTATCAATGTTTATTTTAAGATTATTATTACTTAGCCACTTGATTATGGACTCAACTGTATTATTTATTTCATCTTCATAGTTTTGATCATCTTTACAATTAATAGTTACCGTGCTATCATCGGCAAAAAGTGACATCGGGTTATTTGTTACATTTGGTAGATCATTAATATAAATTATGAATAGTAGAGGGCCCAGGACACTCCCTTGTGGAACGCCATACATAACTGATTTACGGTTGGACGAAAATATCTGCTCCTCTTTAGTTACATGATTGCATCGACTTATTTCAACATACTGCTGTCTGTTTCTGAGGTATGACTCAATCAAATGTAGAATGTTTCCCCTGATACCGTAAGCTTCTAATTTATCTAATAATATTGTATGGTCCACATAATCAAATGCCTGTGTCATATCACAGAACACTGAGCATACTGGACGCCTTTTATCAACATTTTCTACCACATTGTTTAGGAAATCATATATTGCCATATTAATTGTCTTACTTTTTCTGAAACCGTTTTGATCATCTGTCAGAATGTTCATTTTTTCTAAAAAGTTATATATTTTTACATATAGGTATTTTTCGAATACTTTTGATAATATAGGTACAAGCGCTATTGGTCTATACGACTCCATTGACATCTTCTCAGTTTTTTTTAAAAGTGGTTTTATAACGGCAATTTTAAGGTGTTCAGGATATACAGTTGCTTATATGGTTTGGTCATGTAGAAAGCATGAGTGAAAGGCAACTAACAAAAGGTATTTACTAGGCAGATGGACCTGGCAAGGCGGGAGGTGGCTTTAGAAGGACATACACTGACCTTTGAGTGATGTTCTTTCGGAATGTCCCCGGTGCGTAGTACTCACAATCGGCTTGTGAATTATGGCCAGATGTATGAACGTAGGTGAGGTAAAAGGAGTATGCAAGGATCGTGGCAGATGGCGTTCTATGGTGTCTGTTTACTCTGGTTTACCCCTATGGTAAAAAGTTGTGAGTTACCCTTTTGTAACATTAACCAGTCAGACTTTCGGGCCATTTACTACCCATAACTAATTATTATTTAGTTAATTCAGCAGGAATTTTTTGAGCATGATAACTGACGTTATACAAATTTTAAGTTTTGACGAATTTCTGACGTTGCTCAAAAAGCCGCTAAGCTTAAGTGGGACTGGACTGGGGCACGTCTGCCGCATGCCCAATGAGCTGTGGGCAAAATAACCACTTTCTGGAGCCCTGACACAGTCAGAAGACGTCGCGGTAGACCTCGTAGAAGATGGCGAGATGATCTGGACAAGACCAACGACCAGTGGTCCACATTGGCCTTAGATCGAAATAACTGGAAGTCATGGGGAGAGGCCTTTGCCCTGCAGTGGGATGATACAGGCTAACAGTATCATCAGGAATTTGTCAGTAGCAGCCATGGAGTCTGGATTTGTGCCCGGGTGATGGCAATAGGCTCGCCCCCTATGGAAATTACACATAAATAAAATCTGCAACAAAATAAACAAGTATGTTTACGCTCTTTGGCGTCTCACACGTATATCCAGCCAAAAAACAGCTTTACAAGCTTATCACGGATATGTAGCCTCCAACCTACGATATGGTATTCTATTATGGGGTGGCTCCGTGGAATTTAATAGAGTATTCTTGGCTCAAAAACAGTGCATTCGCACACTTTGTAATGTTGATTCTTTAATTTCATGCAAACCATTGTTCCAAAAGCTAAATTTACTAACCGCACCGTGCATGTATATATTTGAATCTTGTAATTTCGTCAAAACACACCAGTATCTATACAAATCCTTTGGTGATTATTGTAATTTTAATACCCGATATCCTAATAGTTTTCCCTTGCCAAACATAAAAACTGATCTGTTTAGAAGAAATTGTTACCCTATGTCAATTAAATTATTTAACAAATTACCTATTGAACTAAAAGACCTTAGATCTATTCCTTTATTCCGGAAAAAACTGTACGCCTGGTTAGTCAATAAATGTTTCTACACGACCCAGGAATACCTTAGTTATAAGAATAGAAAATTAGTGTAGCGCCTTACAATGTTCCTATCAGTGCAATAATAACTAGTTAATTTAGTATGTAGTTCAAAATGTAAATGTGTACCTATGTATTTGATAGGTAGGTACCCAATTCATTATTTTTTTAAACTTTTATTTTAAGTTTTAACTTTTGCATACCAGAAATGGTTAATATGAGGATCTTTTTTGTTGTATTATGTAATGCATTATGTATCATCTATTTACCCATATTATGCGAATAAATTATTTGATTTGATTTGAAATATTTGTGTATCTACTATTAAGTACACCTCTGCCTTACCTTTCGGGGATTACAGGCGTGATGTTATGTTATAAACAGCTTTGTGTAATAAATCAATACCCATTCAATGTTAGTCGCTTTGACGTCGACAACGTCAGCCGACCGTGATCCCGGTTCACGTGACAAGTTGTCCCGGTATTTGCATAACATTGTCCGATTCCGGGGACTGCTTAACATTACAATATGCTCCTCCTTGGCTCTTGTATTGTTTGTAGTTCTTTATTTGATTTTTGGAATATGTAATTGCAGAGTATAAAACTTGAATGTGAAGTAGTTTTATAACTAAGAAATTATTTCATGCAAATTAACATGTCCGTGATAATAATGTCTAAAACAAGTTTACATGTCCTAAACAGGCAATATATGGTGCACACATCACCAATTTATATATTTATATTATTTTATGCAAATAAATGCTTCTTATTCTTAGAAATACGTAGGTTTAATTTCATGTAACTTTTAATAATTTCGGTTTTTGGGAATTGTTTCACTGGCCACCACTGGTAGACAAGCCGGTGGTGGACGCCGGGATAATCGACCCCCTAGGCAGTCACTGAGGAATATAGCAAACGTTTCCATTTATTCTAAGATACAGAAAACGTAGATATATGCTTAATTTCCGAAACACACTTTACACGACAATCATTTGTTAAATTTCAAGGCTACAAGATATATCATGCCCTGCATCCTGATAACTCCGCGAGAGGAGGCAGCGCCGTCATAATAAGAGAAAACATACATCATTATGAACAGACCAAATGTGAAGATCAGGAAATGCAAGTGATCGGTGTAACTATTAAAATGAAAAGATATATGTACGACTCCGTTACTATAGCAGCTATATACATCCCCCCAAAACACGCACTAAAAAAAGAGCAATACAAGATACTCTTAGCGCTACTTGGAAACAGATTTATATTAGGTGGAGACTTCAATGCCAAGAATACCTATTGGGGCTCCAGATTAACTACTACAAAAGGCAGAGAGCTACTAAGTGCCATACAAGAAACCAAATCAGAGGTTCTATCAACTGGAAAACCGACATATTGGCCAACAGACTCAAGAAAAATTCCAGACTTAATTGACTTTTTTATTTATAAAGGAATATCCTCTGACTTTATAAGTGCCGAAGAAGGATTTAATATGAACTCTGATCACTCACCAATAATTTTATACATTAGTGAATATGTCAAACAGAGAGAAGGCAATCCGTTTCTCGTGAACAAGTTCACAGACTGGGAATCCTTTAAAATAGACTTAGAAAATAAAATAGACTTAAATATATTCATAAATGATAAGCACCAACTTGATTTAGAACTAAGCAAATTTATTATAGATATCCAACAAACTGCATGGGCTAATACACCCGAGAAAAGAAGAACTGTGAAGGTTAACACTTATCCAAAAGAAATAACAGATCTGATCAGAGAAAAAAGAACATTGAGAAAAAAGTGGCAGCGAAACAGGTTTCCCCATGATAAGACACTGTTAAATAGAATAACTAAACAAATTAGGAAGGCAATCAAGAAATTTAGGGACGAAAATTTAAATAGGCATCTTCATCAACTCACTAATGATCGATCGACTGATTATTCACTATGGAAAGCCACAAGGAACCAAAAACAACCTATTGCTCACATACCGCCAATAAAAGAGCTAAATGGACAATGGGCAATAAGTAATGAGCAAAAAGCATCAAGGTTTGCCCAACACTTGGAGGACACTTTTACACAAACCGAGAGCGCTAACCAAGATCTCCACTGGGAACAACTACTACAAGTAGACCGAGAGATAAAACTTGTAACACCAAAAGAAGTATTCAAAGAAATCAGAGATCACATCAGCCCAAAAAAATCCCCTGGCTATGACCTTATCACAGGGGAAATCCTAAAGAATCTACCAAGAAAAGCCTTGGTGAAACTTACTAAGATACTTAATGCTTCTTTTAGACTAAAGCATGTTCCAGACCTATGGAAGGTTGCAGAAGTGATCATGATCCCCAAATCAGGGAAACCACCTCAAGATGCATCATCATACAGGCCTATCTCCTTGCTGCCAGTGATGTCAAAGCTTTTCGAGAAACTACTTCTAAAACGACTAAAACCAATTATAGAAAATAGCAACATAATACCAGAATATCAATTTGGATTCAGAGAAAAACATTCAACGATAGATCAGGTGCATAGAATTACAACAGTAATTGAAAAAGCTCTTGAAGATAAGAAAGTATGTACCACTGTATTTTTAGATGTAGCCCAGGCTTTTGACAAAGTCTGGCACAAGGGATTGATTTATAAACTAAGAACTATGTTGCCAAAACAGTTCTCAGATATATTAGAATCATATTTAACTGGTAGAGTCTTTAGAGTAAGGCAAGAAAACGCCTATTCTGAACTAAAAGAAATAAAAGCTGGTGTACCACAAGGAAGTGTTCTAGGCCCGGTCCTGTACCTATTGTACACATGTGATATACCAGAACTAGAAAATGCAACTATCGCTACTTTTGCTGATGATACCGCAATAATGTCCACAGGATCAAGTCACAAGGAAGCTGTGGTAAAAGTACAAACAGCAATAAATCAATTCTATGATTGGACCAAAAAGTGGAAGATAAAGTTGAATGAAACAAAATCCATTCACATTGACTTCACTAACAAGAAATCGGAACACAACCCAGTATACATAAACAACAAAAGTATACCGTACGAAAACACTGCCAAATATCTTGGTATGACCCTAGACGCAAAGCTTCGCTGGAAAGCCCATGTCAAAAAGAAACGAGAAGAATTAGAAATTCGTTACAGAAGCATGAACTGGTTACTAGGAAAGCATTCCGCGTTGTCAGTTTCTAACAAAATCCTGATCTACAAATTAGTCCTTATGCCAGTATGGACCTATGGTATACAACTATGGGGTTGTGCCAAAGAAAGCAATGTAGAAATTATTCAAAAATTCCAGAACAAAGTACTCAAGAACATCGTGAACGCGCCTTGGTATATACGAATTGACGACATCCATCGGGACCTGAATATAGAGTTCGTAAACAGCATAATCCAAAAATATGCAGAAGCTCATGAACATCGGCTTCATCATCATGTTAATGTTGAGGCCATCCAGCTCCTCGATAACACGGACATAGTAAGAAGGCTTAAAAGGACTAAACCTTTTGAGTTAGTGTAGTGTAATGTAGTGTAACATATCTGTGACTTTACCGCGAGTGTAATATACGAGTTATTTATATGGACACAAGAACAAAGTGACTTCACCTTAATAGACGCTAAGTAAACGCAATGGACGTGCTCTTAGATATACTTTTACTTTTAGCAAATTAAGTTAGATTAAAATTGCTTATTAGCCTTACTAGGCTAGATTGTAATAAAATAAACAAATTAAAAAAAAAATTTATTCTAATATCTTATTTTATCTTCGACGCCTCGGACTTAAATTGAGGAAAAACGTTATAAAAAAAACCGACAAATAATTATATACACATTTTAGTGAACTATACCGAAGCCCAAAAGGTGGGTTATACGTTTGACATATTTGCATTTACGTGTGTATTTTTACACTTACGTAATTCTTTTTTCTTTTTAAAAATTTACGAAGATTAAACGCGTCAATGTTTTGAGTGACGTCGTGACGTCACTCACCGGTAAAAAATGTCATACTAATGTCTTAGAATATGACGTCACACGAGTTTTCAAAGCACTGTATCGTCTTCATTGTTTGTTTACGTGAAAAAAGAAAAAAATACGTGTCCAATATTTTTTGGAAATCTATCTGACGAACTAATTAGATTTTTTTAGTATTGTCTGGTGGTGAATGAAAACAAAAAATGCTCGGCATTTGTACGCCATATTCAGGTTCTATTTTATTTCTTCCAACCTATCGGCCGATAATAGGTATTAGTTAAAAAAAATTAGACAAAAACCACTCATCTCACAGAAGGTTTTCCTTCTTACCGTCATCTTTGGATTCGAAGCGGATTTAGCATGTCAGTGAAACAATAACAGGCCGGTTACTTTTATATCCTGGTAAAGTCATAAAATTGCGGTGTCGCGTTAACGGTGGACTATGATCCGGGATGGCGTGACATCTTGTCCGGGAATTAGCATAACAGAGTGTCCTCTATCCCGGGACGTGGTACGTTCTTCAACAACACAATATGCTGATTGTTTGTCGAGGGTTAATTTTATTTGTGTTTTTGTTTATTATTACGGTTTAATCTTTGAGATTGTTGACATTTTTATCTTTGTAGATGTTGTGCTTATTTATATTGCGATTGTTGTTGTCTTTAAAAATAATGTAAGGCTAATCATATAATTTTAAGAGTACCGAGGACAAATTACGGTAGAAAGACTATCGTAATACGAGGGAGCTGAACTCTATAACTATACCTTAAGCTATCAAGGAATCGAAATCACTTCCAACTTTTAATAGGCTATTAAAGAACCACCTGATTAATTTATAAATTGATAGTTTGTACTGTTTTTGGATAATAATTTTAGTTTATTATTACTTAATTTTAGTTTGCCACAACAAACGAAACCGTCGCTTATAATTGTATCTAAATTATTATGGTTTTCCTCATAGAAGTGAATTATTGTATTCTTTTTGAGCGAAATAAAATTTCTTAAACCGTAAAGAAGCGGGTAAGAGATAATAGTATTTTAAATAGTTACGCTTCTATGTTCTCATTGTTTCCCTGTCCAAGGCGAGGAGAGACTGTGGAAGGGTTTCTGTGCAGTAGCCTATCCTTTCCCACAATATTGAGGTCAGCTACCAGTCTAACTGGATGTTGTCAGTGTTTCAGGACACTAGCGGTAGATATTATGGTCTTTAACTAAAATCTACAGAAGCAGGCCAGACTCATTATCATTTAATAAAATAACCCTATTATTTATTGTTTGCCAGTTCGAGGCGAAGAAACGCAGCAGAAACGTTTCTGTTCGATATGACTATAAAGAAATTCGTGATAATTCGATAAATTATTGAGAAAAGATTAAGACCAATTTTATCAGTCAAAAATTTCACAACCCTGTATAACCTCAACCAGAAAACAGCACCGATCTTCACGAAAAAAATCGAAGTCCCAAAACTTTCGCCCTCAAAAGCCAAAAGCCGCTAGATATTAGCAAAAAGTCATTAAAAGTAAGGGCGGTGTTCATCATACCGGCTTCAAAGTAAGTATTAAACGGTAAGTTGGGATCTTAAGTTAAAAAGTTCATTCATTTAACGGTCGTATGCGTTCGTGGGGCGGCCGCTGAATTTCAAATTTTAACACGTATAAATAAATGTTGTGGGCCGGTTTTTATGGGGTACAGTGTACGGTTTGGTGTTGTGTTTTATTTGGGATTGAATTGAAGGAGAGATCTGTGATTAGAAGTGGGATAAGTCTTCTTTCTTTATTGTGTGGTTAGTGTCTGTTTTTATGACGCCTATATGGTGATGACTTGGCTTTACATACCATCGAGAAATATCTCTCAAGCGTGCTAGTTTCCTCGCGATGTTTTCCTTCATCGAAGCAAGTAATGTTATACAATACGCTCAATAATCTAAAATTATTCAAATTATTTATTAATAACCAGGTACATAAACATAGCAATTAGAACGGTGATCCCCAAACTAGACGTTAGTCTGTATCTTGGGGATCAGAGTTGTACATTATTATTATTCGTTTTGTTATTCGAAAGGGTCGTACACGGTGATTATGAACAAAATAAAACCAAAAGTAATGAATTACATAAAAAAAAAACGAAAAGAAAATTAGTGGAAAAATCAAAGGTACGTGTTTTGGGTTCGAACTTATGAGCTGGCAGGCAGTACAATGGTACTGCTTCTATATTATTGTATGGATAAGTAAAGAATTTTAAGCCAACAAATGTCAGAATTTTGTCTATGTTTGTGCATAACGCACCTTCTTGTATGTATTTTATATGTTTTTGATATCCTTTTTGTCTATTGATTTTTATTGTTCTAAGTCAGATTTTGATTTGGTTTTGTTCTAGCATAAGAAAGTCAGTAAAAATTACTACCATTTGAAAAAGCGCCTGTCTTTAATAGTTTAATAAATACAGTCCATTCTCACAATAACAATGTTCATTTGGTTAATTCTTCTCAAATCATTCGTTGCTTGAGTCACTATTTTTATTTTGGTACTATTTTTATTTTGGTGATGGTTTTGTGTTCTTATACTAAAATGGTGTGTGGAGGAATATGTGCCAAGATTTTTGTAGGTCGACAAACAGAAAACATCGGCGCGGTCGGGCCGAGAGGGGGCAAAGCAAATGTATTGGGGAGCGCCAGAATCCGCTGAGCCGTTCTGGTGTGTTTGAGTAACAAACATCCATCCATCTATTCAAAATTTCGCATTTAATCAGAATATTATAGTATAGATCTAATGAACAGCTCGATAAAAACTAACTATTCAATGTCTGTTATAGCAAAACTTAACCACTAACGAAATAATTAAAATCAAAACGATTATCACAAATTGACCAATAAAATTTAAACAGGCTATCTTAAAAGGCATACAATGGTCGAAAAGTTAAGTTTCAAAGGCCCGAAAACTCTTTAATTCATTTATTCAACTCTAAACTTGGTTTCCGCGCCATCAGTTTATCCTATTACCGATTATTAAATCTAACTTTTGATTTTGTACTCAGAGGTTTAAATTTCATTTTGGGCTGAACTTTCCTAATGTTTCGACCTCTGGCGGTATTATTTCTGTGTAATTACCACTTAAGTTGAGTTTTGTGGTGATCCAAGGATTTATGTAATACTTTTTGTTGGATTTAGTCTGAAGTGTGAGAGTGGCTTTTTAGACTGTTATCTAGACTTTTAATCTACGTTGTATTTCATTGCTGTCTCGTTGGTCTAGTGGTTGCAAGCGCAACTGCTAAGCTTGAGGTCCTGGGTGCGATTCCCGGATCGGGCAAAGTGTTATTGGGTTTTTTCTTTAAGAATTTTTCAGGCACGGAGTCTGGATTCATCGAAGCATGAACAACAATAGCCGCGAGAAATGAAAAGAATGAAAGGAAGGTTTGGGCCAGCCGTTGAAGAGTTTATGGGACGATTTAAATAACGTAACTGGGCACTGGAAAGGAGAATAGGGTATTACGAGAGCCTGGGAGAGACCTGTAGGGAAATACATACCTAGATAACGCAAGTATAGCACTATTTAGTTACTATACAAAATATACTAAGATTTTTCTTGCTAGACATTTAAAGAAAAATCTTAGTTCATTAAGATTATGAATTAAGATCTTGAGTTGTAAAGGTGTAACGTAGTTTTTTTATATGATATGGGTGTACTCTTGACCTCAATCTTGCCTCAGGGGCAGAGATGAGGTCCACGATGGAACGAGCTAACCCAGAAGAAGCCTATTTACTCGCGACTTAAATAGATTGGGGTTATATGAACTCGGGAAAACCGACGCAGGCAGGGAGTCCCACTCTTTCGCTGTGCGCATAATAAAAGATTTAGCAAAGCTTTTCGTACGAATGTGCGGAACATCGACAAGGTATGGGTGATAACCTGCGGTACGTCTAGTCTCTCGATGGAAGAAAGGAGATGGCGGAATCACACTCTCCGAAGTACAGTCTGTAGAAGACCGACAGACATGCCACTTTGCGATTTAACAAATTAACTTGTTGCGACATGTTAATTAAGTATTAAATACTTAAGTAGACCACTCAAAGTAGCACGGGAAGTTAAGAAATAGAGAGGAAGAGTTGAGTTAATTGTAGACATCCAGCATTTCGACTCCAACAAAGTAATCTAGTCAGAGTACCGTGGATAAACAAAAAGGTAAATAATCGATGCAAATATAAACTCATTGTGGTGTGTACTACCCGCATATTCTTTGTTTGACATGCATTGTTCATTCTCGCTTAGTTGTCACTACTCATGACATTTATAGACATAATATTACCAATGCGAAACTGTCTGGTTTCATTCAGTTACATATTCCAAATGAACTATTAAATGGAGCCACTTTTTGTTTCTGGTATATTTTTCATAGCGTATTTGTTCATCTTTGAATTCAATCACAAAAGATCGAAATGGCCAAAGGGTTATTGAGATCCTTAAATTCAAAAGCCACTCGATAAAGTTATTAATTTCAGCCAAACTTTTTTTACCGCTAACGCTAATAATTTGCTTCTTAATGAAAAAAAAACCAAATGTATTAAGTTTACACTACCTCACGTTAGGCAGGTGAAAACTTGTGTGTTAGTAAAGGGCGAAGAGTTGAATCCTGAAGATAGCACGGTGTTCTTGGGCTTAACTCTAGACGCTAAGCTTCAGTGGGGGCCTCATATAGATAAATTGTCGAAAAAGCTAAGCTCTGCAGCATACGCAGTTAGAAAAATTCGTAATTTAACCGATATAGAGACAGCCCGATTAGTGTACTTCAGTTATTTTCATAGCGTAATGTCGTACGGCATTCTATTGTGGGGAAATGCCGCTGATATTCAGACCATCTTTGTTTTGCAAAAACGGGCGGTTAGATCAATTTATAAATTGAGTCCGAGACACTCTCTCAGAGAAAAATTTAAGGAAATTAATGTAATGACTGTTCCTTCTCAGTATATTTATGAAAATCTTTTGTATGCTCACAAAAATATAAAGCTGTTTATGAAATATAGTGATATTCATAATATAAATACAAGAAATAGACATAAATACATTGTACCCACAACAAGGCTCAAGAAAATAGGTGGATCATTTAGATGCCAATGTATTCGCTTTTATAATAAACTACCAAGCCACATTCAAAATTTAAGTCTTAATAAATTCAAGTCTTTTATAAAACGTAAACTTTGCCAGAAAGGATTTTATACTGTTAAAGATTATATAGAGGACAAAAATGCTTGGGATTGAACTGCTCCAATTCGAAATTGAATTGACTTTATACCTATTTTATTTTCCTTTTCCTTTTACAATTTGACATTTTATGAATTTTCTTTATACACAATGACATTATTTACTTTTTCAAGTATGATATTATTTTTATTTTTGTTTGATGAATATTTTTTTGTTTTTCATTTAGTTTTGTGTATTTTGACATTTAATAACTTGACATGAATATTTAATATGATAAATATTTTATTACTTTTATATTGTAAATGTGAGGACCATGTGGGTCTTTCTGTAGTTTTAACGTTTGTCTGGCAGTTTGAGTACTATAAGCGACCCACCCAAATGTCCTTTCTTTGGTATTGTTCGTCGTGACGTTGAGCTCCTTAAGTTACAAGTCGAGCTCCACGATAAATGACAAATGCTTGCACTGACTGGACGGGTCCACTCAAATCTGTGTGGTGCTTTCATCAAAAGACCATCTCGGACACCAATCTGCATAGTCTTCATGTCTGTATAACAAGTTTATGTCTGGACCTTAAAAGAGACTATGACCTCTGAGTTTGTTTTGGATGTTTCTTCTCGGAGTAGTCAGGTACGAAACACCGGCCCCATCTAGTTTATAAAAAGTGACTTGTAAAAGTGTTTGTTAAAACCTATTTGCAAAATAAACATCATTTATCATTTATCATTTACCTGAAGGTACGTGAGCAGCGTAACAATTTCGAATTAGGTGTTCTGAGAAATAACAGTCCAGTAAATCATCATCTAGCCTTGCCTTTTCAGTCTAACCAGATGCAGCTGAATACCAGTATTACATGGAGCGATGGCAGTATTACATAGAGTTTTATATGTACCTTCAAAACCCAGTTTGTAGTCACTGACTACCTGCAACGACTGTCAAATATCTACAAATGTCAGTCGGGACTAAGAGCTTAACGTGTTTTCCGAGGCACGGATGAAACTCGGTATGATATGGGTGGTCACCAATCCGCGGACCAACATAGGTAAGCACAGCTTACCCTGAAGATCGACCCAAGACAAGAAAGATCGTCCTCTCATTAAAAGTTACTCTATCAAGATATTAATTACAGCAAAGTTATTATAATACCTAAGTTGAGTGTTCAGAAAAAAAGTGAAGGTGCGGAGAAATTACAGTCCGGTTAAGAAAATTTATAAAATCGGTTTACCTAAATTGACATCAAAAACCACGAAAAAATAAACAAGTAAGTCGCAAAAAGCACTTAATTAAACAAAAATCCCAACCAGTCCACCCGTGAAATAATATTAGATAACTTCTTCACCTTATTACGACGACATTGTAACCATAATTTTGACTTGAAAGTCCGTCTGTCAGCACCCCTCGGATAAATCGTGAATATAAAATTATCACCTTGCGACCTGAGTCGGCGCGTTTGCTTCATTTTAATAAAAAAAATGAAAAAAGCGCGCGTAAATGCTGGGCGCCATTTTTTTGTCCGCCATTGCAAATCTTCGTAAACTCAATTGATTCTTGTTATTAAGTTTTAAAGGTTGATTTTGAATAAAATTTGATTGTTATTCAGCTGACTGTGGCTATTATTTTAATAAAGTTGATTTGGGGTGACGATTTTAAAATTGTTTTTTGCTTGAATTCGATGAATTTTTGGATTTGATAATTTTGAAGAGTTTCGATTTGGTCAGTATTGTTTCCTGTCTACACAAAGCATTTATTTATGCTACCCGCCTGACTTCGCACGGATGCATGTATGTGTAGGTATAATATGAATATATATACTAAATAAAAACGTTTGTCGTCGCCGAAAGAGGCTTAGAAAACGCTGGCGTGACAACCTATAAGCGTTTATGACGAATTGGACGGAGAAAACCACACAGAAGGAAGAGTGGAAGGCTATGGGGGTGGCTTTTGCCCAGCACTGGGACAATATAGGCTAAGAAAAACCTTTCTCCTGAATCACTCTATCTATTGCTGAAAACTGCGTTAAAATCCGTTGCATAGACTAAAAGATCTCAGTTGTTGTTCATTGTTATAATGGTAGATGCTGTCTTAATAAGTAACCGATTAATAACGTGACAAAGAATGCTATGGAATAAATATATATTATTACATCACGCCTGTAATCATCGAAGAATTAGGCAGAGGTGTAAATAGTACACCCACATTTAGCAGCTATGTTTAGGTAAGTCCCACATAAAACGGGGTGAGCCTATTTCCAGCACTCGGTCATAAATCCAGGCTACGTATCTGCTAATCAGAAATCCCTGATGAAAAAATCCAATAACACTTTGCCCGACCCGGGACTCGAACTCAGGACTTTATGCTCAGCAGTCTCGCTTGCAACCACTAGACCAAAGAGGCAGTGCAATAATTTTGTCGTCCGAAAAAAAACAAGAGGTTCTTCATTAATGGACACAGAATAAATCGAAACTGTCAACAACCCACATTTACACTTTTCTTAATATTTAATTAAACCATTACTAACTAACAAATTAATAAAACCCACAACAGTAACCATCAAAACTTAGCACTAAAACTTATCTCCTAAGAAATGTCCTCCTTAACATTTGGCGTTAATCCAAAAAATTAATTGGAGAAAAGCGTTCACTCAACAGCGCTTTTAGCACTGTGAAGCGCTGTAAAGCGCTCAAGGCTCAAGTGCAAGCGTGTCGAGTGTAATTAGTGCAATCAGTGTGAATCACGTTTTAGTCAAGTGCGCTGTTGTGCCGAGTAGTTATGTCGTTACTATAGGCACATGTTCGGATTTTGGGCGAATTTCGTGTGAGTATATCGGGCGGTTCTACTAAAAAGGAAGTGAATAATGTGATATACTAATAAACGTAGCGTGAAGTTCCGTGTCGACTAGTTCTCACTTAACCCGGGCAGCAGGTGCACGTACACTTAAAATGGATCATCGGTTTACTGATAATTTGGTGGTTTTATTCTAAACCTTAACTAGTGTTTCTAGTGAACACAAGTGAACACCACATTTTCGATATTATAGAGCTGCCGACTCGTAGTTCTCAAGTTCGAACCCAATACACGGACCTCTCCTCTGTACTTGTGCCTGGTTTACAAATAGGCAATAACCTCTGTCTCTATTACATGTGACTTGAAAACATAACTAGCGAAACGAGTTTTGTACTGGTACTGTTACGTATACCTCTGCTCTGTCTTTCCCTTCGGCAATTTCAGGCGTGATGTTATTTAAGAAAATAATGCTGTCAAAGACTTCGGTGGCCTAAATAATATCTAATAATAATTCCCTAAACCACGATAGAACTATTTCAAGTTCTATAGAACTTATGACGTGTGTTTCGCTTTGTATCGATTAATATCTGTGATGACACATGGACCCCTGGTAGCAGATACTCTCGACATTCCACGAACTGCAATCATGTGAGAGGCAGTTACTGCGCTTTTAACTAGCTCTTCAGTAACACTGCTTTAATACTTATTAACAACCACATCATGGGAGTTATTTGCTTCGAATTTGTTAACGTTTTCAACAGAAAGCTTCATTCTGAGGTACATACTAGCTTCTGCTCGTGGCATATCCCAACGGAAATTGTCCTACTTCTATCTTTATCGTCAGAGTTTGTATGCCATCGAGAAATATGTCTCAGGCATGCTGGTTTCCTTATGAAGTTTTCCTTCTCCGAAGCAAAGGATCCGAAAAATCAGAGGTCCGAACTCGTGACTTATGAATTGGCTGTCCGATGGTCACACCACTAGACTAGCACTACTAATAAAACCCACGGGAACGTGCTATTAGGATAAAAATAATCGTATCGTCGAAATCCTTTTAGCGGCTATGAATCATATAAATTATTGGAAGTGGGCAAATTGCTCAAAAATGGCCAGTGGGGCTATATCGACAAGACAGCGTTGGCAGCCCACCCTCAAGGTGTACCGATGACTTGGTGAAGGTTTCAGGAATCCGGTGGATAAGAGCAGCGCAGGACAAATTTTAGAGGGAGGTTTATTCCTAAAAGTGAACGTCATTCGGCTGAAATGATGATCATGATAGAAATAATACAACCAAAAATAAAAATTACGCATTTTATTCAACTATGTATGACGATAACATGAAAACCGAAGTGAAGAAACAATCCAAAAAAACCCGAACATTACCTAAAAGTATGAGACATTATACGTCTAAAAGTATCAAACACTGATTTAAAAGTTTTAACTCTGGCTGCAGGAAAGAGGAGATCTAACACTCCCCTTTGGTAGTTCTCCTTCTTTATAGGTATGACTTCTATACTTAAATCATCTGGTTCTTCAGTGGTTGTTGTTGTAGTTGTTGTTGTGGTATTCTCCATTTCATTCTTCACGTATGTCACGTTCGGTGGGAACATCGGTGGTGGAATAGTCCTCGGCGGGATAGTCTGTGTCTTCGGGTGAAACTCCACGAACTGTGTGTGCACGTTGCTCAAGTGAAACGATTCATCGTCTTTTGGAGTCGTTAAAGTAGGTTCTGCTTCCTTAATACGTTCTGTTTCCGTTTTGATCGTTGAGCCGGCTGGTTCTTCGGCTAACAGAGCTAGGTTGTTGCTGTAAATATCCTGGAAGTTCACAGTGGATGGTACGTTGTAGGTGTACCCTTGCTGTTCTTCCATTGATTCACCATTGTTTAGTGGCTGCGGGAGAGATCAATTATTGGATTATTGCTGCACTGTTTTGGTATTTTGAACCGGTTTTTAGAGAAATGAAGAACTGGGTATAAAGTTATAAAAACAAAAGGGAGGGGGCCCACCAGTCCCAACACCCGTCTGGTTGGAAGATCCCCTCTTTTCCAAGGGGGATGAAGAACTTTACACCTTATTCTACACACCCCTAAATCACTATCAGCAACAAAATGTTACCTTGCCTAGGTCCTAAGGACCAGAAGCTTAACGTACCTTCCGTACGAAGCCGAAGGAGTCTTGTTATGAGCAACTACTATAATCCCACAGATCTTCTATAAAGGGTGTAAAAGTACCCTTAACGCAAACGAAGGGGACTTGTTCTCCCGTCGAGGCTGCGGGTTGTTCGCAAGAGATACCGCGGCCTCGACATGAAGGGCTAAGAAGGAACATGGGTGGTTTTTAGTCAGTAGAAGTCTGACACTCCCTTCCGCTCTGCCCAAGAGCGGGAGGGGTTATTTGATGATTTTCCACCCACCATAAAAAAATAAAATTAAAAAAGGGGACTTGTACTCCCCACCACTGCGATATTATTTTTGTTCTAGACCATTCCTGGAAACCCCCTAGATACGGAGATACGGGGGGGTCAAAGTTCCAAATCTTTCCCAGCTGTTTTTGTAAATACTAGTTTTTCAGGATAAAACTTTACTTATATTACCTCCATGACGTTTACTATTCAAAGCATCCACTAGCACAATGTTGTAAGAGTGCTACATTGAGTTTTACCGTAAAATTTAATTTTTGACCCCAAAAAAAAGTCGTTTCCCAGCAAAAAAATTTGCGTAGGGGTACTTAGTTAGATGTACAGAATGCTTGGTTGACGGCTGTGTGATGGGTTTATTTACACCCTGTATCTATACTAATATTATAAAGCTGAAGAGTTTGTTTGTTTGTTTGTTTGTTTGTTTGTTTGTTTGTTTGTTTGTTTGAACGGGGTAAACTCTGGAACTACTGGTTGGAATTGAAAAATTATTTTAGTGTTGGATAGTCCATTTATCGAGGAAGGCTTTAGGCTATATAACATCACGCTACAATCAATAGAAGCGGAGTATAAATGAAAAATGTTGCAAAAACGGGAAAAGATATTCCTTTTTGAGAGCTTCCGTTGCGTGCGCTGCGAAAACGGTTTAAGTTACGTAAATACTATGTATGAAGAAATTGTTCCCCTTTAAAAGTTCTAAAAAAAAATCCGCGATAGCATATGTTTATCTTTTAAGATTGACTCACTGTAACCATTTTTTAATAATTAAATGTTAGGTTAAAAATTATGATATTTTGCGACGCTTACTTAACCTAAATGGTATTAATCTATATCTATATAAATGTGTTTGTTAGCACGGAAATTTAATATAGAATATTTGTGTCTTTTACTCTATACAGTTTAAACAAATATCTTAGAAGATATCGCAATGTAAAAATATACTTCTTCTTCTTTCACCGTTTTGGAAGCTACACTATCCGCGGGTGACATAGGCTAATTTTATCCCTGTATTCCCACGGGAACGGGATCTACGCGGGTGAAACTGCGTGACGTCCGCTAGTAATTAATAAACGTCTGTACTTTTGAGAATGACCATTACCTAAGATAGCCCGACTTATTTTTTTTTTTATTAAGAAAAAAATATCTAAACATACATAATATATAGGCCTATCCCATAGAGAAACATAGGTCGGGTCACCAACATTGTAGGTTATTGAGTCGTCGTTTGCTCCTCGAGGAAAGATTCTGGTTTCTGGTGGCGTAGCCGGTGTCTCGAGACCTGGTGATGCGTTATCAGCCGGAGTGTCGGAAGAGTCTCCATCGCATGGAACGTAAATCTGAAAAAAGCATAAGCATAATTAGCCCGTAATGTTTCCACTGCTGGGACACAGGCCTTAATGTTGACTGATGACTGTAATGATGGCTGTCTACACTACGACTCCGACCTTTTTATAACAATTTGTACCTAATTTATTTTTATTTTATTTTGATTTGACATTCTAATTTTAATTTGCAATGCAATACACGAACGTTTGATGACATAATCTATACTAATATTATAAAGCTGAAGAGTTTGTTTGTTTGTTTGTTTGTTTGTTTGTTTGTTTGTTTGTTTGTTTGTTTGAACGCGGTAAACTCTGGGACTACGGGTTGGAATAGAAAAACTCTTTTTGTGTCGGATAGTCCATTTATCGAGGAAGGCTTTAGGCTATATAACATCACGCTACGACCAATAGGAGCGGAGCATAAATGAAAAATGTTGCAAAAACGGGAAAAGATATTCCTTTTTGAGAGCTTCCGTTGCGTGCGCTGCGAAAACGGTTTAAGTTACGCAAATACCATGTATAAAAGAATTGTTCCTCTTTAAAAGTTCTAAAAAAAAGTCCGCGACAGCATATGTCTATCTTTTAAGATTGACTCACTGTAACCATTTTTTTACTATTAAAATGTTAGGTTAAAAAGAATGATATTTTGCGAAGCTTATTTAACCCATATGGTATTAATCTATATCTAAATAAATGTGTTTGTTAGCACAGAAATTTAATATAGAATATTTGTGCCCTTTACTCTATACAGTTTAAACAAATATCTTAGAAGATATCGCAATGTAAAAATATCCGCGCGACAAAATAATTAAGCGCGCGGCAGTCATTCGGTCCGGTGCGGTAGGTTAGTGGGGATTCTGGCCTCCGGGGACTCCGGAGAAATTCATATTCAAAATATTTACTGCACCATAATGTTTACAAGGTGTTACTGTATATTTAACAGTAAGAGATACCAATAGTAATTCACACTTTAATATAATCTAAACTAATATTATAAAGAGGAAAGATACGATTTTTTGTTTGTTACGATTTAACTCAATTTATGTTGACATTTTGTTATAAGCTATATTATGTGACGCAGACGAAGTTGCATGGGTCAGCTAGTTATTATTATATTATTCAAACCAATTGGATTTTTGTTTAGTTTTTCACTTTTCGTTTCATTTTGTTATTAATTATTTTTAATTGAATGAGAATCATTATCGTTTTGAGTTAGTTAGTGTATAATTATGTGAATTAATATGGTTGTTATTTTTATATCTTAGACATGTTTGATTGTAATATTTTAATTGTACTGTTTTATTTTACAATTTTTTCAAATTTCAACACTATGTATATTATTGTTCCGAAATAAATGACTTATGACTTTAGATTCACGCACTTATAGGAAAGGACAAGTTTCTTTGTAAAATGGTTTCAGAGATGCAGTCCAGCCCTTGAATGCATCTTGTGAACATTCGATGATGTTGAAAGGTTTAGGTCAAATTGCAGTTTGTAAACAAGATTACAAACTGAATGATGATAATACATCATTATTTCATACAGAACAAAGATGAGAACGTAAAATGTTGACAATCATGAACGCAAGCTAAATAAAAACGGTTAAACAATATATCGCAGAAAGAACGGTCACAATAGCTTTTATAATATTGACGTACGAAAATTGGTGAATATTATTTTATTTTGTTGAATATTTCTGTAAAATAAGTTTTGGTTTAAATAGGCATTGGTGTCTATGGTTTGTGCATTTACAGACCTGTAAAGCTCAGTTTTAATAAGCCCGGAACTACAAAAAGAATAAAAAAAAAGAATCTAAAACTAAATAATAAAAAGAAGACCTGTGCGAGGCCAAAAAGGCTCCTATCTCAGCATGGTGCTGCGATAGATGAGAAACAAATACCGCAGCGCTGGTACCTACATTTCACCAGTTATGTTTAAATCCCATGTAATAGGGGGCGAGCCTATTACAATCAACTGGTCACAGATCCAGATACAAACTACAAACAAACTAAAAATAATTTGGGGTTTATCAGGGGCACTTTAATTTTAAATCACTATTTGACAACTGCACTTAAAACCAAATAAAAAAGAATGAGTAGGTACTCACCAATATTAGAACCACAACAGAAACTATACCAACTTGATGCATGTTGTATCAACGGTTGTAGAATTACAACTAAATGCCACGGCTATCGTGGTCCGCTGTTGACACGTACTACTGAAGTCATCCGAATGGATTGTTCTAACCACACAATGTAGTGTTTATTCAATAGGAGTTAAATAGTAATCAATGTCATTGTGTATTAGTTGAAAGCAGCGAGTATTGTTGATAAGTGTTTATTTTTATATTAGTATTGGAATGTGCCGCGGCTTCGCTTGAGCGGTGGTCTGGTACTGAAAGTATTTATCAGCATTTTCCCATGTATGTTGGCGTGGGCTTCCAGTCTAACCAGATGCAAATAATAATAATAATCAATTTAATCTCAGATAACAATGATCCAGTAGGGTTAGTAACAATTGGAACTTATAAACTATATTAGTAGGTACAAATACAAAACATTTAAAAAGTTACACTACATTACAAAATTAATTACACTGAATACAAAATTAAAATAGAATCACATTATTATTAAGATTTACATTACTGTATTTTACCAATTGAAACTTTTGAATAAATTTATTATATTACATAATTATATATTTATATTATTCAGTAGGTGAACCATGCAGCAGTGGTTCAAGTACTGGTAGTCAAAACGACCAGAAAAAGTGTTGAGGATACTATTGAGGCTGCCCCCCAACCTACGCACCAGGGATGTGCACCGCTTCCGCATGATTGTGCGGAAACAATCAACACGCACCTCGGCAAACATCCCCGACGCGCTACAGAAGCGAGGCAGCCCCAAGAGCACCCTGAACGCATTGTTTTACTGGGCACGTAGAGCGCTGTACTGTTTCTGCGTTAATCCAACCACAGACTGCAAGTATAAAAGGAGGTACAAAACGCTAAATAGAGCTATCTTGACACCCCTTTTTTTTTTTTTGGCGGGTGGGTAATAATCAAAATAACCCCTCCCACTCTTGGGCAGAGCGAAAGACTTCTAATGACTAAAAACCACCCATGTTCCTTCTTAGTCCTTCATGTCGAGGCCGCGGTATCTCTTGCGAACAACCCGCAGCCCCGACGGGATCTTGACACCCCTTGAACACCGAGCAAAATTGAATACCAGTATTTCACTTGGAACGACTGCCTATCTGACCTCCCTAGCCCCAAGTGGGTTCTGTTTGATCCAGGGTAGATAATAAGAAGACTAACTGGGTGACTGGAAACTCACTCTTGATAAGACTGGTTGTCAGACTTTCGGGACTACCGGGAACGACTGTCAAACCCAGAGCCCTCTTGCACAACAGCCACGTTTGCGGCCGCTAGACCGACCTGCAGCCTCCTCGACATGAGACTAAACCATAACCTACACCTCTGCAAACCGTTTTTAGTAATGTTATATGATATTTAATACTTTATTATCATTGACATTGTTATTTTCTCTATACAAATCAAAATCAGCACTTTTCGAACGTCAAAATTTACTTTACTTTACTCATTTACAAGTGACAGTCCCCCAAAACGCCCATCCTTCGACACTTCCTAGTGTTTTAAATGCTCTATGAAACACAGTTGAAAATATACGTTCAAATATCAAATTGGAATTTGATATCGGATTGAATGGAATCCGTACAGGTATTCGAATATTCAGTTTCAAAAGAATTTGGTCATTCATATTATGCGGATGGTATGTATTTCCAAAATTTTTATTTATACCAATAAATAAAATGTAAGGCTTACTAAGGGGTATCGTATTACCCAGTACTAACTACTATAACTACTGGGTTGTGGAGGTCAGATAAGTAGTCGCTCCATGTAAAATTCAGCTGAATTCGGTTAGACTGGTCGACCCCAACGCAGTCGCAAAAAGCTTAAGCATGTGATAATCACACACAGCTAATATAAAGTGTATTTCCTAATAAAGTTTGACATTTAAAAGTGTCTTTTGATAGCCAAATTCAATACTAGTGCAAGTCAGAGTGAATGTTGCCTTTCACATGTAGGTATTCTTAGGTGGTAAAATTATAATTCGATCATACGACCCACCCCGGCTTTGTACGGGTGCAATGTAGATACTGAATTTCTCGGGTTTTCTGTACTATAATACGCATGTATCATCACTATCATCACTCACTACACAGTACACTACACATTATAAAACAAAGTACTTCACTATCACAATCACTACATATCACTACATAGTATAAAACAAAGTCACTGTCGCTGTCTGTCCGTCCCTATGTATGCTTAAATCTTTAAAACTACGCAACGGATTTTGAATCGGTTTTTTTTAATAGATAGAGTGATTCAAGAGGAAGGTTTTATGGTATAATTTGACCGACATCCATGCGGATGAAGCCGCGGGCATCAGCTGGTACTACAATAAACTTACCTCATGAATCACTCTGTCTATTGCTGAAAATTATAAAATAAAAAAAAATAAATAAAATCCGTCACGTAGTTCGTATATATAGTGTAAAAACAGTGGGAGTGACTTTATTTCATACTACGTAAATGTCGGCCACAGCAAAATAAGTGAGTCGGGAGAGCATTTATTAATCATACAGGGTGTAAACGAACCCTTCACGCATCCGAAAACCAAGCATTCTGTACATCAAACCAAGTACCTCTACGCAAAAATTTTTGCTGGGAAATGACTTTTTTTTTTGGGGTCAAAAATCACATTTTACGGTAAAACTCAAAGTAGCACTCTTAAAACATTGTGCTAGTGGATGCTTTGAATAGTAAACGGGTCATGGAGGTAATTTAAGTAAAGTTAAAACCTGAAATACTAGTATTTACAAAAACAGCTGTGAAAAATTTGGAACTTTGACCCCAATATCTCCGCAACTAGGAGGTTCCCAGGTATGGTCTAGAACAAAAAAATGATCGCAGTGGTGGGGAGAACAAATGCCCTTCGTTTGCGTTAAGGGTACTTTTACACCCTTTATAACATTACTTAGTAAACTACTATAGCTTCTACCAAAGCCACCAAAACCCTAATTTTAATTCCTACCTATATCAAAACATGATAATATAATAATCTCAACATTTTAATGACGTCGAACATCAAAACGTTGGCATAATATTCATAACAGTGCATGTAGTCGGGAGGCAAGCGAGATAAAATCGCATTTGGCCGCAAATAAAAGGAAGCCAGCACGTACGACCCCGCTGCGCGCACGCCACTGGGGTGCGGGTCCATTGATTCGGACGATACGAGAATTCTAAAACACGTAGTAAAAAGAACTAAGAAATCACGCGTCACGTCAAAAGATTTCAATAAAGTTTTTTGTATGTGGATGGTTGATCCAAACTTAAAAGATAGGATAGTTTTGGACACCAATGGTGGCCGCGTGTGAAACACAGACGAGTCGCTAGTTATCTATGAATTAGCTAGTTAATATAAAAGTTAAATATGACTCTGTCTGTTTTGTACTCGTTAGTGTTCAATGCCTCAAAAGGAGAAAATGGAACCCTTATAGGATCACTCGTGTGTCTGTCTGTCTGACTGTATGTTCGACCATCCCCCCCCCCCCTTAACTCCGAAACTACTGAGACTAAAACTTTGAAAAAAAAATACAGAAATTAGTTCAACACTTATAGATTACAGGAAAACCTATAACAAGTCTATGGTGCTAAAATAATATGGAAAATCTCTCAACATTTACTACTATGGTACGGAACCCTTCATGTGTAAGTCCGACTTGCACTTGGCCAGTTTTTTGAAGTTCAACTTTAAACGACCATACTTCTTACATACGGTAAAATTCTAGAATCCTTGCCGTACCGTCAATAACATTGGACACTCGCTCCGCCTCGCTGCGCCCGTAAGGATGCTTATGATGCGGTGTTGCAGTTTATTTAATTTCCTCAAAGGCATTACGTGGAAAAAGCATGTTTTCAAGTGCCTCCCTGGCTTGCAGTGCGCTCCGTTCCTTTCTGTGAGCCCTTTCATGTTGGGAATATATTTTGACAGGAGTTTCTTTTGACGAGAAAGTGGTGTGAAGTGTACAAAGATAGGACGGAGGTGTGTGTGGTTTTCTTAGAGTGGAGGATTTTATTGAGAGGAAGAGTTGTTTGCATTTACTGATTATGTGACTGGCTAGGATTTTTCTACGTAAAGTATTCATCTTCATTAAGTCGTAGTATTTACTCACTTATGAGTAGTTAGTTGTCATATTTTTGCTTGGCTTCTTTCCTTCCATTATGCCACCAAGTTCTCACCATGACATATCAAAAATTATTAAATCACTAAAAAATACAAAGAGTACAGGACATGATGGTATTTCCACACATATAGTCAAAGAAGCCGGTGATATCATTAGTAAACCTCTAAGCCATATTCTAAACTTATGCATAACTGAAGGTGTATTAAGCATACTCTTTTAAATTTTTGTCACTATTTTCATAATAAACCAGAAGTTTACCTTCAGTTTTGTCACCAACGCTTTTTCACGAAACGAGAATGTTTTTTAAACTTTATTCTCTGACGAAAGTCGTACGTTCGTATCACATATCACTGCTAAAATAAATCTCGGCACGGCCACCACAAGTGGGGGCGCCACTCGTCTATTTATAGTCATTTGCATACCGAACGTCGAGACCAGCAGTCCACCACACGCGCTAGCGCGAACAAAGACATTTTCATATTTAATTTTTTATTTAGTATAATTGCCAGCATATTTCGTTTCCTGACCGACATTTTTAGTACGTAGATTTCATTTCACAATGCGTATTTTTTGTTTAAACATCCTAAAGAGAATGTCACTTAATTGACGTCAGTTAAACATTTTTCCTCGAATTTTTCCATGGATGTTTACACACATTGTGTTCTTCTGTAAACGGTCTATCCTTTAAGTATGCTTGTTTCCTACTTACTCTATCACAATCATGTCTAAAGCCGTGAAGATATTAATAATATGCGGTTACACTTTTCTTCTCTTACAATATTTAAGAATATCATTAACGTCTGTGTCATCAGAAATTGATATAGAATATGTGTTCACAACCCAACTATATATGACGAAAAAGCAGAAAATGATGCAGTTAAAAAAATATCATAACTTCACTACTTATGTTGAAACGTATAAAAAACTTGAGAGATTTGAAAGTGATCTTAAATTCGTGCTGAAATACACTAATGCATTTTTGCACTACGCGACACCGATGTATGGGAGCGGACAAAGACCTTTCATTGAGAACAACTGTACCTACATCAATTGCTATTTGACGACCCACAGAAACTTGCTTAGTGATTTACGTAATTTTGATGCTATACTGTTTGACGTGGAGAACAGTTGGGATGGACCTACCGTGATGAGAGAACCCTATCAAAAATTTATATTTATGGCATCCGAATCAGCGATGAGATTCCCACTATGCGACGCCTATTATGATGAATTTTACAACTTGACATGGACTTATAGACTGGATTCTGATCTCGAATGGAAATACTTTAGCATTGTCGACAAGAAGGGTAATTACGTGGGTCCTAAAATCAATATGAGCTGGATTTCTCCAATGAAGTCCACTCCTGACAGGGTTAAGAAGGAAATTAGGAAGAAAACAAAGGCAGCAGCTTGGTTTGTCTCCAACTGTCATGGAGGAGGTGGAAGAAACAATGTAACCATAGGGCTAATAAAGGAGTTGGCGAAATATAATTTAACAGTAGACGTCTATGGACATTGTGGAAAAAAGAAATGTCCAAAAGACAGGATTGAAGAGTGTTTATATTTGCTAAGAGCTGATTATTATTTCTACTTGGCTTTCGAGAATTCAGTGTGTGCCGATTACGTGACTGAGAAAGTTTTGTATGCGCTGAACAACTATGCTGTTCCTATAGTGTATGGTGGAGCAGATTATTCCAGGTAAGAATAATTAATTACATATATCTTTCACAATTTTTTACCTTGTAATGATTTTTCCACTTGTGTTGATTCCTTGAATCATCTTAATTTAAATTTTCCTAGCCTTGTGGTGGCAGCCCCCACTTACGAGCAGTAAGTCGTGGGTTTGAAGTTTGAACCCAGACAGGCGCATTACTTTGTGTAAATTATTTCAACACCTCTGCTCTCAAAATGGTGCAGAAAAACATCGAAAGGAAACCCTATAAATATGGATATCCCAAAAAATCGAAGACAAGTGACATCTACCAACCCGCACTGGGCCCGTGTGGTAGATTATAACCCATTCACTCTCATAGAGAGGAGGCCTGTGTCCCAGCAAAAAGCTGAGCTTATTTAAGCATCCTATTTCATACATTTTTAAATAACTAATTACATATTTAGGTTCAAAATGATGTTTGAATACGTGGTAACCGTTTGTGCATCGGTGTCCCAAGCATCCTCTATTAAGTTAACACAGTAACACCAAGCAATGAAAGGCAATTTAAAACGATATACCTATATGTCCCTCTGTTCTAGATTCCTCCCACCTGGATCGTACATTAATGCGTATAAACTGAATGCGACACAAGTAGTCAATGAGATGATGAAAGCAATCAGGAATCCTAACGTGTACGAAGATTATTTCAGGTATTATATTTCATTACTAAAGGCCAGATGTATTGTAGCAGATGGTGTTCTGTGGTTTCTGCCTAGCACCATGGGGAAAGGGAGTGACTTTATGTATTTATGTGTTATAAGGGTCTAGAAAGTGAAAGTAGTGGTTGCAAGCGCGACTGCTGAGCAAGAGGTTTGGGTTCGATTCCCAGGTCGGGCAAAGTGTCATTTAGTTTTTCCATCACAAAATTCACAGTGTCAGTCACGGAGTCTAGATTTGTGCCCGATTGATGGCAATGGGCTCGCCCGTTATTACGTGGGACTTGAACATGTCCCACGACGAAATGTGGGACCTCTAACTAATCCTAAATGTTATGATATTTTAAACTTCAAAGTTCAGTTTGTCTATCAATGTTTAGGTGGAACAACTACTACAGTTACGTAAAGAACCCCCCCGATCCAGACGTATGCCGTCTCTGCAAACTCCTCAACGAAGACGCCGACAAGCGCTCCTGGTACAAACACTTCAGGAAGTGGTGGAACCCTGAGTACTACGGCCTCTGCACCAGCGGGGCTGGCCGGTTTCTCATCAGGAAACCAGATTTCCTAGGGATATTGGAAGTCGAGACAAATATTAGGGGGGATATGTAACGTTGAATTTGAAATGAAGAAATGATTGCAATATTTCTTTAAGAAAGTATTGGTTGGCCTAATAAAAAAATATTAAAAAGTTTTTTTCTTCACATCTTCTTAGGTTGCAAGCATTACTGTCGAGCATTAGGTATTGGGTTCAATTCCCAGCTTGGGCAAATTGTCCCAGTTGTGTAGGAATTTCTCGTGTGTCTGATTCGTATCCCGTTAATAGCAATAGATTGTAGTACATACGGCGACACATCAAGCTATGCATGTCCAGCATAACCTAATCTTGCTTTATATGAGCTTCCTGTACAATGAGAGATCAGCCTAATTTGGATATACATAAATGCCTGTACCTGGCCTACCGGACATAAATGCTATGATTTTGGTTCTCCACTAATATTTCTAACTAGCACTTCGCCCACGATTTTGTAAGGCATTATTGTGATAGCTCAACTATTATGCATGATACATCCAATTATCCAATTATTTAATATTATAAATGCGAAAGTTTGTGAGAAAGTATGTACGGATGGATGCAAGGATGTTTGTAAAAACTACTAAACGGATTTGGATAAAATTTGTTACATAGATACTTTATAACCTGGATTAACACATAGAATAGTTTTTATTTCGATTTTATCTTCCCGTGGAATAATTTTTGGAGTTGTAGCGGGCGAAGCCACTGGTAACCTAGTACATTTATAATTTAGAATTATTTTTTACTAGCTGTTGCCAGCGGCTTCGCCTGTCAGTTCAGTCGTTTTTACGTAAAAGAGTAACAAACATCCATACTTACAAACTTTCGCGTTTATAATATTAGTAGGATACGATAGAATTGGATCATTATTTCCCCTACATATATACCCTATAACCCCTACATGCAAACTAACCTCTTTATAATATTAATACCTACATATATAATAGTCGTCCGACTCCCAACTATGAGGCTTACAATTGTATAAAAACAGTAAAGGGACGGTGGAAAGGCAATCCTCTTAGTTCCCTCGTTATAGGGACTCATTATTCAAAGCTTCGAATTTTCGCCGAGATAATTCCAATTAGGCTGCCACTGGCAAGAGAAGGACAGAAGTTTCAGTAAAACTAGGCGTCTATTCCCGTGTCCACCAAAAAAAAAAAAGCGAAAGTGACAAACGGGAGGACACCGCTTTTTAGGTAAAAAGGGATTTTTTCCTGTTCTTTCATTTAATAATTATTCAAATACATACCACCTTGAGACGTCAGCATTTCAAGCTACCCGAAACTGTACATTTTACTAATCAACCTTAAACCTAATGCTTTAGCGATACAGTTGAAATTGACAATTGACAGATTGGACTGTAGTAACTTGTTGTGATGGCGTCTGTACGTTGTCCTGAGTTTTTCATCAAAGGTGGAAAAAACCGCTAGTAATATTTGAATGTCTGGATTAAAAAAACATTACCTAGTTAATTCCAAGAGTAGTAAACTTGAACAACGAGGCAGTTCCTAGATTAGATTCCCGGGTCTGGCACAGTATTATTGGATTTGTACATCAGAATTTTTCCAGTCGTAGCCATTGATTCTGGATTTGTGGCCTATTGACTCCAGACCCCGCGTACTGAGAAATTCCTGATGGAGAAAAATTTGTAACAAATTGCCCGATCCAGGAATAAAAGCCAGGACGTCATGCTCAGTAGTCGCTTCAATGATTTCAGGAAAAAATCATGTAGTCCTTCTGCTTACCTCTTTTCTGTGTCATCACAGTCATCATCGCCATCGGCATTTTTTCGAGTGACATAATTAAAATTTCCGCTGACACCTTGCAAAGATTAAAGCTATTAAAATTTGATGACTAAAAGCCACCAGCATAAAATTTGGTGAAAAATAACCTTTTTTTAATTTAGGCCGTTTCTACGTCTGCACTTTTTGATGGCTCTGGTTGAGGAATTGAGGGATTTGTGGTGGAATGGAGATTGAGATCTAGATGGATCTTGACCCTTCTTATTGTTTTTCATGCTGTATGCATACATATATAATTATATTATGTTGTGACGGTTCAATGGTTGTCTATCATGATGTCATGGTTTGTCATATTTGGTTAATTGTGATGATTTAAATATGGATTGCATGTATGATTTTTAGTGTATATTTAGTTATAGAAATTCAGACACAATGTAAAAATTGTAAGTGAATAAATGAATTGAATTGGTTTGTTCGGTTTAAATTTGGGCAAGTACAAAATGTGTTTTTTATTTCAACTCATAAAGTGTGTAAAACATTTTAATACAATATTTAATGTTATGACTTTAAAAAAGTATTAATTAATTCAAGACTAAGTTTTTATTAAATAGTGTATAAAGTGATATTAATATTTAATTTTTAATTTATTTAATTACGATGTTTTTAAATCTTAATTTTATTTTTTATTGCAAAAAAAAATTCACACACAGTATAATAATATAGCTTATGGTTATGTACAATAGCGTGCTTAACCCAGAATTGGAATTTCTTACAGCAAACCTAATTTCGATTGCGAGATTTGCAGAAGCGAATTAAGCTATGGGCACTCATATGTGGTTTTAAATTTTTTTGTCTCTGTTCTTGGTCTAGCTTTGCAATAAGCGATCCAACTTGTATTTTGCAACTTACTCAATCTAGAAACAGCATGAATTAAATATTAATACCCAAAAGTGAAGTCTTTAAAACTTAACTCCAATTTGTGCTTACTTAACACGTAACCCGAAAGTATTCGCACTAACTAAGCTTATGAAACTTCATCAAAACTTTAACTTTAATTTAAGTTGGTGTTACGGGCGTGTTTAAAATTTAAGTTAAATTCAAGTTGTAACTTGGTTTATGATTATGAAGTCACACATCATCAGTCGCTGCGACTTGCGACAAACACATGCATCTAGAACAAACTTTATTTAACTTTAGACTACTCTAAACGAATGCAACTGAGATGAATATGGCGGTGGGTAGAAAGTGTGGACATTCCTGACTTACTGTTTTATCTTTCAGATAGAAAAATCCATTAATTGTTGGTAATGACTTGGTTGGCCCGTGTGCACACTGATTCAGTACCACACTCATATAATCATTTATATAATTTGCATGGTCCTGAAATGACTTTGGTCTTTAAAAGAGAGACATCACGGTCTCTCTCTCTGTAACAAAAGTCAGAGGTCACCCTTTTTTTTTTTGACGCGTGAAAAAATCATCAAATAACCCCTCCCGCTCTTGGGCAGAGCGGAAGGGAGTGTCAGACTTCTACTGACTAAAAACCACCCATGTTCCTTCTTAGCCCTTCATGTCGAGGCTGCGGTATCTCTTGTGAACAACCCGCAGCCCCGACGGGCGTTGGCCCTTGCGGGTCCAGTACCACACTCATGTAATTAAATATAATACATAATTTGCATGGTCTTGACATGACTTTGGTCTTTAAAAGAGAGACATCACGGTCTCTATCTCTGTAACAAACTCAGAGGTCACCCTCTGAGTTTGTTTCGGCTGTTTCTTCTTAGAGTAGTAAGGTACAAAACACCGGCCCCCTCCTACTTTTAAAACGTAACACGATGTGACGTGTACAAGTCTTGTGTAAAACCAATTTACAGAAATATATGATGATGTTTGAGATAAGGCGCTTTAAGAATTGGAATTCACTAACTATTGAGCCAGTCTACACTGATTTGTGTCACTGTAATAATTCAAAGCTTAAAATCTCACAGAAGAAAAAAAGACATTCGAAGATAAACTTGCCTTATGATACTTATTCTATAAAGACAGCCAGGATCGGTTAACGTGTTTTCCAAGACAATGCGCAAATTCAGTTAGTAATGGTCACCCATCCACAAACCGACCTTGGCAATCGCAACCGATCTTGCTAAGATCGACACGTGTGGCTTTTAATACCTACTTAAGGCTGCTCTCTTGAAAAAGCTTAAAAATAGCGTGCAGATGAAGCAGCTTTTCACCGGCACTTACCGAGAAATTACATCTGAGAAAAATTGTTAGTAATCTACATGATATGACACGTAATTTGGTTTAGCCATAATTTTGAAATGATGATGATGATGACTTTTTAAAAACATGTATAATTTTAATTATAATGAATTAAAAATGCGTCCGTTTAAAGTCCGTGTCTACAAACGAGAGGGGTAGATAGCACAACGTCATTGACGTTAATACAAGCCTTAACCACGTGCTCCTCTTCTCGAGCTCGTTGACAGACTCACTTTTTCTATCTCTCTCTTTCTCTATCGTGTGGTACCTAAGCCAGGTGCCAGAGTTTTTATGAGGCCCATGGGCCTCTGACTTGGCTTCACATGCCGTCGAGAAATATCATCCCTGCTTGCTAGTTTCCTTACGATCTTATCCTTCACCGAAGCAAGTAATAATTATACAATACACACATGAATCCAAAAAAAATGAAACGAAACGCCTATTTGACGCTTCCCGTGACCCAAGGGCTGGCTTTAACCTTCGCCAGAGGCTAAGTGTTGCCATACAACGTGGCAATGTTGCCAGTCTCTTGGGCACATTACTAGCTGACAGCGTTGAGGAGCAGTTTTTTATGCCCTTAACAAGACTATTAAAGGGCATAGTTTATTTTAAAGTTTTTAATGATTATCCGAAAAATCAGACACATTATAACAAAAATATTCTTGCCTTATCCACATCATTCGTTCCCAGAGCACCTTAAAAGAGGTACGGATCCCAATCATAAGTTAAACACACTTTCAGCAGTAACTTGTTTGAATAAAACTGCAAGTTGTCGCCAACTTTGTGAGTTCATCTTAAATATTGCAGCACAATTTATTTGCTTAGACGTTAGCAGTAATGAGGTGGTGGTTTTGAACCTCGAAGTTTTGCGTGGTTTTATTACAGTGTTGATACAAATAAAAAAGAAAATTAAATTAGCGCAGATTACTAATACAACCAAGTACTCGTAACTGGCGTGCGTGTTTGACCAGATAAGAGAAGCAAAGGAGTATGTAAGGATCGTAGTCGGTGGTGTTCTGTGGTTTCTGCCTTCCCCCATGGAAAAAGGGCGTGAGTTTATGTATGTACTAAAACAACCTGTCTAAATGACTGAATGAACGGTGGCCCAAAATGAAACGAAACTAATGAAACGCCATGAGGTATCCGAGAAGAATTCAGGAATTTCTCAGTAGAAGTCACGAAGTCTGAATTTATGCCCAGTCGTTGACAAATCGCGCGCCCTGCATGGTACTTAAACATAACTAGCGAAATGTGGGTGTCAAAATAAGTAAACCTCAGCTTAATCATTCAGGAAGAACAGGTGTGATGTTGTGCCATCAACCGAGCACAAATGTAGACTGCATGGCTCCTACTGAGAAATTCCTGACGGAAAACCCAATGACACTTTGCGCAATCCGGGAGTCGAACCCAAGGGCTCATACGCAGCAAGCTCACCGTCCGTCCATGTTATGACGACGACAGGCCTTGTCGACAGCGCGTTCGATTTCCACGCGCGCCTCAAAGTGAGGTCACCAAAATTATAGGGGCTCTCAAGGGTAGACGCCCGTCGGGGCTGCGGGTTGTTCGAAAGCGATACCGGCCTCAACACAAAGGGCTAAGAAGGAACATGGGTGGTCGTTAGTCAGTAGAAGTCTGACACTCCCTACAGCTTTGCCCAGAGCAGGTGTTTGTGTTGTTAAAGTTTTTTTTTTAATAATAATAGTACAACCGCGTAGGATTTATTGCAAGACCAATACTACATCTATTTTGCGAGGCTAAGTAAATACGTCCGCCCACTAAGCGATCAAAGTGATGTTAGGATTGACCTTTTCGCCTTTTATTGAATTTGCTGACACTTCGATGTGAAGTTAGTACTTGGGTCCCATTTTATTTTTATTGCATTACTGTTAAGTACTAGAGTACTAATGCTAGGTGACATATTTTGCTGAAGATTTGGAAAATTGCAAAGTTAGAACTTGCGTTATTCAATAACAAAGAATGGTTCCAGTTAAATTGTCTGCATTACAAACATTGTAATACTGGTATTTAACTGCATTGTTACACTAGTCAAGTCGAACCCATGTATGGTATTAATACTACCATTAGGGGATCGGACAAAAAAAAACTAATTAGTCCGTCAGATAGATTTCCGAAAAATATTGAACACATATTTTTGCTTTATTAATTTATTTATTTAAACTTCATGCACAAACGTGGTACATAGGCGGACTTAATGCCACAAGGCATTCTCTACCAGTCAAACTTAGGGTCAAATAGGACAGCACTGTGGTAGAGTACAAATATAAATAAATTAGGAGAATACTATTTTGTTAACATAAATCAATATTAACATAAGTGGTACATACAAATACATATATATTAAGATGGAATTAAATAAACTAATATATATTATAATACATACAAATAATCAAAAAATGAGAAACCAAACAATAATTACTATGACCACCACACATTAAGAGCGATTCAGTGCGATTTTAAAAAGTGCTTCCGCACAGTTCTTTTGAAAGCCATTTTGCTTTCCGCCTTTTTAATGCCAAGGGGTAGCGCGTTCCAGAGTTTTATGGCTGACACAGCGTAAGAAGATGACATGAAACCAGTACGGTGTGAGGGAATTTCAAGGAGTAGATTTTCAGAAGCTCGAAGATTACGACTGTGTGAACTGCCCAACACTTTGAAATATTTTTTTAGGTAGTTAGGAGCACATGGATCCTTCAAAATAGTAAAGAGCGTGCAAAGAGTTCTAAGAGACCTCCTGTGCCGAATAGGCAGCCATTCAAGCTGAGAACGGTAAGAAGAGACGTGATCGTATTTACGAAGGCCAAAAACAAACCTAATGCAATTATTGAGAAGACGATCCAATTTGTTTAAAAGTTCTTGGGAAAGATCAGAGTAACAAACATCAGCATAGTCTATAATGGGAATCACCAGTGACTGGACCAAAGTGATTTTAGTGCTAGATGGTAGAAAATGTTTGAATCTATAGAGAGACCGCAGTGAGTATGTGACTTTCTGGCTAACCTGAGCTACTTGCTTGTTCCAACTAAGTGTGTCGTCAATGTGCAAGCCCAAGTCTTTAAAGTGTGGTGAGAGAGGGATCACAAAGTTGTCGAACATAAGCGGTATCAGTTGGCTAGTGTCTAAATTTCTCAGGTAGTAAGAACTACCTATGAGAATGGCCTGGCATTTTTCGACGTTGACAGCAACCCCAAATTTACTGGACCAGTCCCTGATAGTTTGAAGATCAGCATTGAGTAATGAGATGCAATGGTCATGGTTGTCAATGTCAGATTGAGCGTAAAGTTGCAGGTCATCAGCGTATAGATGATAAGAGCACTTGAGGATAGTAGTAATTGAGTTTATAAATAATGAAAATAACAGAGGAGAGAGTATACCGCCTTGTGGAACGCCAGCTACCAGGTCGCACCAGTCGGAGTAAACCTGATCAGCACGCACCGCCTGCTGGCGACCACGAAGATATGATGAGAACCATTCACGTGACAACGATGAGGCCCCAATTTGAGACAGTATGGCCAGGAGAATAGAGAAAAATCTATTAAAACCAACACCGTAACCCTCGAATTCTCCAAGCCATTCCTAATGTCTTCTGTAACTTTAAGTAGAGCTGTGGCCGTGCTGTGACCAGGCCGAAAACCAGATTGAAATTCGGATAACAGGCTATTTTTGAGGACGTAAGAGGATAATTGCCTAAGAGCAACTGCTTCAAGGATTTTAGACAGGAAAGGGAGAATGGAGATCGGTCTGTAGTGATTGGGCAAACTGGGACTGGAAATTTTTGGAAGAGGGATAATGTATGCTTTACGCCATACCGCTGGAAACACACCAGTATAAAGGGAAAAATTTATTATGTGAGTAATAATAGGAATTAAGTTTTCAGTCATGAAAGATAACATAGCTCTGCCGATTCCATCACAGGCAACAGCCCTAGACTTAATAGACGTAAAAAATTTAAGGACCTCAAGGTCAGTCACGGGAGAGAAAGTAAAAGAGTCAGGAGGCAATATGGGCTTGGAAGTAATGTCCTGAATAGTTTTATTCTTAGCATCAAGTGAAAGAGTAGCGGACGTTGAGAAATGCTTATTAAGAGCATTCAATGACAGAGTAGAAGGTAAAACACTAGAGGAGGACTTTGATATGCCAAGTGATTTAAGAAACTTCCAGATATCAGCCGGTGAAGAATTTAGGACATTTTCACAAATGTATCGGCATTTAGATGCCCTTACCATCTGGTTGCAGCGGCTTCTAGCCAACTTGTACAGGCTATAGTTGTCCTCACTGCGATCTCGTCTATACCTCCTAAAGGCCTTGTCCCGCCATCTCATTGCCATCCTAACTCCTGGGGTTATCCATGGAGCCGGAGGGCGCTTAACACGCACGGCCCTCAGAGGTGCATGCGTGTCAATGAGCCGGAGAACAGACCTATTAAACATGTCAACTTTCTCCTCTACTGTCGTAGATTGAACAAGATCGTCCCAATCAAGAGCTTGTGCATCAGTGCTGAGTTTTTCTTTATCTAACCTAGAAAAATTCCGTATAAAAACAATAGCAGGCCGCTGCTCAGGGGGTTTAATTTTGTAGGAAAGATAAATCAAATCGTGTCTAGACAACCCAGGGGCAGCGAACTGACCATGATTAGCAACGAGATTCGTTAGAGACGTGAGCATGAGATCGAGCCAGGAGTCGCTTGAGTCCAAGTTGTGATGTGTCGGACTAAGCGTAAGGAGAGACAGACTCGACGACTCCAGGATCGCCCTCAACCTACGTGACCTAAGGTTGTCCTTCAAAAGGTCAGTGTTAAAATCGCCCATCACTATGTGATGTTTGTACTCTGAAGATACAGATTCAAATAGAGACTCTAGAATGGAGAAGTAGTCTACAGTAGGTGGGCAGTAAACAACTCCTAGAACGGCCTTAACTCCTTTGACAATTATTTCCAGAAACAAGTACTCAAAATTCTATTCTCTTCACCCCCCATCTATAATAGCAACCCATTATAGATGGGGGGTGAAGAGAATAGAATTTTGTAAGGGATGTCACTTCGCAGGTAAATGGCAACACCGCCGGCTCTTTTGCCCGTACGATCATTGCTTTGTTCACATAAATAAAAAAATTAAGACGATACAGCGCTTCGAAAACTCGTGAACTCAGTACATTTTTTACCCACAAATGACGTCACAACCCCCCACTTATGATCTTTGACGCGTTTTATCTTCGTTAATTTTTATAAATTTAATTAAACAAAAAAAACGTATTCAATATTTTTCGATAATCTAGCTGACGGACTAATTGAATCATATTATTATTTTTTTGACTCAGTCCGATCCCCAATTATGTTCTCCCCGTAAATACGATTTTTTTTTGTTCCAGCTGTTACCTGGGAACCTTCTAGCTATTAAGGGTCAAAAATCCTACTTTTTCAGCAGCAATTTTTTTTTTTTTGTTATTACTTTACTCCATGGGCCGCACTCTTCAATGCATCCATCAGTACAATGTTATGAGAGCGGTGCATTGAGTCGTACCGTAAAACGTGATATTACACCTCAATAAAATGTTGCAGAATGTTTTAATACCCTTGTAACAAGCCGTCAGCAATCAACGGAGCACAAATTGAGACTCATTGGCTACTCCTACTACTGACAAACTCCTGATGTAAAAAATTAACAACACTTTGCCTGTCATCAGAATCGAACCCTCAGCAGCAAGTTGAGTTGACTAGATACTCTAAAGCTAAAAGTTGGTATTAAAAGTACCTTATTTTTTTTTTTTTGGGGGTTGGGTAATCATCAAATAACCCCTCCCGCTCTTGGGCAGAGCGAAAGGGAGTGTCAGACTTCTACTGACTAAAAACCACCCATGTTCCTTCTTAGCCCTTCATGTCGAGGCCGCGGTATCTCTTGCGAACAACCCGCAGCCCCGACGGGAAGTTCGCAGCCCCGACGGGATATTAAAAGTACCTCAGAGCAAAACTCTCATTGAAAACTTCACCTTTCAACATCCATAAAGATTAATAACCTTAGCTATTTACCCAAAATAGCTTCTTCGTTCACCGCAGATATTCATTAGCTACCCTACTAACAAAATAAAGTGCGTAAGTACCACAAGAACTGAGGGAAAAGCGAAGTTTTCTACAAAAATAGCTGTTCGCCTAACGAAATCTCGGAGAAGCGATGTCTGGTGGAACTTGTTAATTAGTTTCGTAGCCACTACTTTCTGTTGGTACGGATTACGAGCACTGTTTCATGTCATCAACGTTTTATAGATCGGGGAGACTGTAAAAATGGTTGAGGAGTTTTGGATTTGAAAGATTTTCTTGAAGAGTTTGGGATGATTTTATTGTTTTGAATTTTATTTCAACACGAATGCTCTGTAAACGGCGAAGGAAAACATCGGGAGGAAACCAGTGTGTCCTAAAACCAAGAAGACATGTGACATCTAACAAGCCGCACTAGACCCACGTGGTGGATTAAAGCTCATTTCTTCTCGTAGAGTCCTCTCTACGAGAAGAAATGAGCTTTTTGAGCTTTTTGCTGCCAATATGTGCGATAATCAATATTTTAGAAATTATCAACAAAAAACTAAATACCTTTATTTATTTTTTTTTGTTTGTGTATATGTTACTGTTTGTTTTTCCTTAATAAATAAATAAATAACAATCGCAATTCTTTATGTGCAAAAATCCCTTAAAAAAACATTTTTCAAGGCGTCATTCCGAATCGAATGAGCTATCGCACATATTTTTCGGAGCTTTATTTCTATTTAACACGTTTTTGAACTTGTTGACTAGACTATTTATAGATATCGGGTAATTATGTACACATCGCTGCCCTAGTTTCAAAGAAAGATCTCTTGGTTTGTTTTGAATAAAAAAACATGGTGTAGGCTCAGAAAACTCTCACCTAGATTTTCGCATTTCCGGTTCACCATTCTGTTATTTATTTCTAACAGCCATGCAGTTCTAAAGCCACCAACCCTGTACACTCACGAACTAAAGCCAAACGAGTCGGCGATGAGTTGCGATGGCGCGATAAGATAAGCTGATGTATCGCTTAACGTGCTCCAATGAAGAGCTACAACCAAATGTTTGTTAGCTTTCAACGGGTAGTTAGCATGTTATTAATAGAGAACGTTTAAAGGTTTTACTCAAGTGTTATCACTATTATCAGTGGCCTTAGTGCGAGTTTTTATCAATGACAAAATCTTCAAAAGTGCCTGTAACTGGGCTACTTGAGATAAATATTTTGATTTTGATTTTGATCGCCCGCTGGCACCTCCTAGGGCGGCATCAGGTCGCCATAGCGCCTCCTCTGACGCCCCGTTCTTCCGCCGCCTCCTTCTCCGAGATGACCTCCTCGCAGAAGGACTCCACGAACCAACCTAGACTGACCTGACTTAACCTAAGGATCGACCCGAGTGTGAATGAAGAGCTTTGTAAAATATCTTCCATTTCTTTTTCCTATTGCAATTTATCAAACTAGATAGTTTAGCCGCCCATGTTAAACTTGAAACAAAACAGTCGTAAGCATCGGTTGTTAGTTCTAACCCATTTCCTCAGTTATTGTCAAAGCCTTATGTCTAGATCTAAGTGTGCCTAGCCTCGTCAAATAACCTTCGTCTAATGCTAAGCGTTCTCTTTACGAAAACAGTGATGTGATGGGGTTTAGAAAATCTTATCGATATATTTTTCATGTGTTAACGTAGGGTAGTTTTCTTTTAGGAGTGAAATGATGATCTTTCATACCACGTGGCATGTGTGTTTTACACATACATACATAAACTCACGCCCTTTTCCCATAGGGGTAGGCGAAAACCACAGAACGCCACTTGCTACGATCCTTACATACTCCTTTTGCCTCGCTTTTGCTATGTATGTTTTGTCACCCCTAATAAGTTATATATTGTAATACCTGCAATTAGTATGTTTTCTTTTTTTGGAATCACCCTGCCACTCTATTCCCAAACCACTGCAACTCTTGAAAGCCAGAATCAACAGTAGCGACCACTAGAAAAGCGCTGAGACCATTAACTGACAGGAGAAAATGGAAGAAGAAAACGTGTTGCGCCGACCCCAAATAGAATAGGACAATTAAAGGCAGGAAGATGGTGAGTGCTTGAAACATCGATAAATATATAAATGCGCAACCCTACTTGTTCAGCATGCCAGGTTAGGTATACATATACTGAATTCAGTATCGGAGACGCTTCAAAGTGAATCTTGGGTGTCACTTACGCTTAGATGCAATTTGCAGATACAGCCATTTGGAAAACAAAATGGTACAATATAAAGCGATTGTTGTAAAATTGTATTGGAAATATATGTAAGTCCATGTTAAGATTCACAACTACATATTTTAGATAGATAAAAGCAATTTTATGCCTTTACATTCGTTTCTCTGAGAATATTTAAAGCCGATATATCAGAAATAATTGAGCAATAGGAAGCCAACATACAAGTTTTTACGGAAGAAATATAGCACTTTATGCTGTGATAAATGTGTGCTAATTGGGTACTTGATAAAAAAACCGAATTAGTCTGTCAGATAGATTTCCGAAAAATATTGGACACATACATATTTTTTATTTTTTCACGTAAACAAAAAATAAAGACGTTACAAAGCTTTGAAAACTCGTGTGACGTCACATTTCAGTACATTTTTTACTAGAATATGACGTCACAACCTCCCACTCATGATCTTTGACGCGTTTTATCTTCGTCAATTTTTATTAATTTGATAAAATAAAAAACACGTATCCAATATTTTTCGATAATCTAACTGACGTACTAAACAGAATCATATTTGTTTAGTCAGGAAAGTAGCCAATTTTACCAGAGAATATATTCTGGTCAATTTAGACATCCAAGGTTACACTTATTCCCACCCGGCTGAAAATTAGTAGGATTGTTCAAAACACCTTTATAAATGAAATGTAAAAAGTCCTCATCGATCCGAAACCTGGAAAAAACAAAAACGAGTATTTCGCAATTTTCAGCAAAACGGTAAGTTTTATCATAAAATTAGCTTAGAAAAACTTATAGATCAGATAATAATCTATAAAACTGTCTTATTTAAGCACTTTCATTTCTAAGGGCCACCGTTTTTGAGATATAACAATTCAAAAAGTTGAAATAGTTGTAATCTAAGCACGTAGTTTATATACGTGATGTACTCATATTATGACTTTTTTTTTCTGAGTTAATATAGGGTGCAAACTTTACACCCATATTAACTTAGCTCATAAATCATTTTAACACAGTCCTTTTAGAATTTCACTCAACAAATCCAATCCTAACGGTTCACCCGAAGAATATCACCAAAGTCAATAAACCCCACATAAGGAGCTACATTTACTTTTTCCACAACCCATTCTCATCAACCGTATGGATTGGAAAAGTCCATCCCTCCGCATGTGACATGGAAGGGGCGTTACCACGGAACCGATGAGTCAGTGGGTTCGAATCCGCACTGTCTAATAAAATAGATACGCTTGGAGAGCACTTTAAACAAGAAGGAATGAAATGTATTGCTTTATGTGGGTTTATTTTTCGATTGTTAAAGCTTTTGGTTTCATGTCTAATTAATTTAACTGATTCACTGCCGCACTTAAAGAGCTTTAATGATTACTTAGGCCATCACTAAGTAAAGGTTTTGACAGTTTTGTCATACAAAAGTATGTCAAACCTTTACCAAGTGATGGCCTAAGTAATCATTAAAGCTCTCTGAGTGCGGCAGTAAGACTGTGTATGTAAATTGGCAATGGCACACATAACGCAGAACATAACATCACGCCTGTAATCCCCGAAGGCTTAGGCAGAGGTGTACCTATAGTACACCCACATTTCCTCAGTTATGTTTATAAGTCCCATGTAATAGGCGCGAGCCTATTATCATCAACCGAACTCAAAACCTAGCTACGTGGTTGTTACTGAGAAATTTCGGATGTAAAAACCCAATAACACTTTGCTCGACCCGGCAAACGAACCGAGGACCTCATGCTCACTAGACTACCGAGGCAGTTCGTGTTGTGCATAAGCTCTCATAATTTTATTTTAAGAAAACAAAAAGTAGGATATTCACAAAGGCATATTTTGTGATCATATTAAGACCATTTCAAGATAACATGCAGAACTAAAAAGATCTCTTTAGGCGCACAAAAGAAATCCCTTCAGTTAGACATTCACCAAACAACAGGCATAGGTAAGGACAGCAGAAAAAATCCACCGTTACAAAACCAGGTGCACGATAAATACACGTAAACCTTGGATTACGCGCGTCTGACGTATATCTGTTGATATGGGTGCGGTACCGTCAGCAACGTTATTAAAATCGTACCTAATATATCATTTAAAACGGGCATGTAGTTGGTGTATTTTGTTGTGTAATTTGTGGCTGGTTTTGTGATATGGATAGAGAAAAAGTATAAAAGGTTTTCATTTTTAAATAAATCTTCTTTTCAAATGAATGAATGAATGAAAATGAAAAGCAGCGACAGGGAAATATGAATGATTTCTGCTCAAATGAATGATTCACATTGAGTTGAATTAAACACAAAAGGAAAGAGGTATAGTATGAGAACGCATACAAAATTATTGAGCACAATTCGTGTAAGTATTGAATGAAACGCATGTGCCTAAAAGGTGGTGGATGTTAATGTTGATGGATGGAGAGCAAGACCAATGAAAAAATGGATGGATTGTATGAGCAATGATTTGAAAGAGAAATGAGTAAATGATGCCGTGACGTCTGACAAGGAAAAATGGAAGAAAAAAACGTGTTGCGCCGACCCCGAGTAGAATAAGGCCCGGTTTCGACCAAAGCGGAGAGGAGCGGAGATGAGAGGAGATGTGCGAAAATCGGCCAATCACATTAGCTAAAATTTACATCTGGTGTTTCACCCTTCCTGTGATTGGTCGAATTTGGCACATCTCCTCTTCGCTCTGCTCGTCTCCGCTTTGGTGGAAACCGGGCCTAAAACCAGGGCAGGATCGTGCCATTGTTGAATGTACAACTGTTTTTTTTTTCCTTCATCCTACACTGTCCCTCTGCTGGGCAAAGGCCTCCCCCATGGCTTTCCAAGTTTTTTTACAATCTGCCTTCTCCGTCCAATCCGTTGAGAATGATTCCAGATCGTCACGCCAGCGTTTCTTGGGCCTGCCTCGGTTAAAACTCGACAGTCGTGATTGGAATCGAGATAGAATACCCCAAAAACAAAACCAGCTAATAATAACACATAACACGCCTGTAATCCCCGAAGGGCTAGGCAGAGGTGTACCTAATAGTACACCCACATTTCGCCATTTATGTTTAAGTCCCAAGCCTATTGCCATAAACCGGGCACAAATCCAGACTCCGTGGCTGTTACTGATAAATTCCTGATGGTAAAAGGCAATAACACTTTGCCCGACCCGGGAATCGAACCCAGGGCCTCATGCTCAGCAGTCGCGCTTGCGACCACTAGACCAACGAGGCAGTCAGCTAATTTTTTTTTTTTAATTTTTTGTTATGACCGCAACACATCACTTTTATCGAGTTCCACTATCTAATACACTTCCCCCTTGTACATTACACGTTTAATTACTCCCTGCAAATAGAAAATAACATAAATAATAACAAAAACTATATCACAAAACAAAAAACGAAATATATAAGTAAGCGTAGTCCGAAAAAGCGAGTAAACAACAGCCACATCTCGAATTAATGGTGGGTAGTTGTTTTTTTGCTTTTTTGCGGGTACACAGCAAAGCGCATTCGTGCGCGTATCTATTCATCATTTAATTTACATTTGAGCGGCCGCAGTGGAGCTGTGCACTCGTTGTTAGTAGGTAGGACGCGGTAACTGGCGAAAATCATTGCAAAAATAAATGCATTGCAATGCTCACCAAGCCGACTGAAGCTGTCAAATCTTCCCATTGAGGCTGGAACTTAATGCTTTAACGATAAAGTTAAAAATCTACAAAAAAAGTTCACAGACTGTAGCTTAAAGTGCTGCCGTCTCTTCATCACACCAGCTTATGGTTACCTATCCCACACATGGGCAAAGGCCTCTTCTCATACTGAAAAGGTATGAGCATTGATCAGCATGCCAGCTCCTTTTAAAAAAAATCTACTAACAATATTCATGTTGTTATTGTTTTTACATACTATTCCTTTATTTCAATGTAAGATTACGTTCTCTGTACGCAGCACTTCATCTTTGTAAATAATAGGGCTAATACAAAAAATAACAATAATGGATGTTGAAATACTCTAACGAATGATGCGTGAAATCAGCTGCTCAGTTCCTGCTAAGCTACAGAGTTCATGGAACTCGTCGCCGTGCTTGCCGTTCGCTACGTGCGTACCTTGAGCGTCATTTTACTAAAAATAATTTACTAAAAACTACAAACCTAAAATTCATATACCACGTTCTGCCACACAACAGCAGAATCGTGCTCTCTATACGTTTTTGTTTCAGCATGAATGTGTAAAATATTAGTTGGGAATCGATGGGTTCGCGTTCGACTCCCAATTCGCGCCTTTCAACACTGCTGCACAAAGAACAAACGTATAGCTATTCTGTTATTATATTGATAGCTATTTGCAACCATTTGGGGCTATCTTCTTTGTGTTTTTCGTTCGTTGTGTGAGGGAATTCAGGAGTTGCAAATTGGGTTATTTGCGTGTGATTTTTGGAAGGAATGGGTGGAGTTTTAATAAGGATTTTACTGAATGTGTTGATTGCCTCTTTGATACATTGATCATGGGTGCTAACCTCAGTTTAGACTAACTGTTATAAAGTTAGAAATATCTCTGTACTAGTCTATATTTGTACCCGATTGATGGCAATAGAGGGCATCCCTAACACATCTTAAACATAACTAAAGAAATTTGAGCGTACTATTAGATACACCTATGTCTAATCTTGGGAGGATTACAGGCATGATTGTTAAGTTCTGTGAAGAAAGGGAGGATTTCTAATATGGATACTTTCTTTCCAATTCGATCTTTGTAAAGTAATTATAGTATAATCAGCGTCTGGTGTTTCACTTTTCAGTTTTTTAAATAGGTAAAAAAAGTGGTGGCGGCCCCGACTTACGAACAGTGAGTTGTGGGTTCGAACTCAGTCAGGCGCATTATTTTGTGTAATTTATTTCATCACCACTGCTCTTAAAACGGTGAAGCAAAATATCGTGAGGAAACCGGCATGTCATAGAACCAAAAAAATCGAAGAAATGTGACATCTACCAATCCGCATTGGGCCCGGTGGTGGATTATAGCCCATCCCTAGCCTAGAGAGAAGGCCTGAGTCCCTGCAGTGAGAACATTAAAGGCAGGTGATGATGAAGATGATGAAAAAAAAGTGTAGACCAGAGTCCCTATAGCACGAGTACGCGTAATCAGTAATCAGTCAACATAATATTGATTAGAGACGCTATGTTAACACATTATTAAGTTAAAATTGCAATGACTGTGACGAATATTGACCAGTTACATCTAATTTGTACTTCTTGATATTAGTATTGAATTAAACTTGGATACGTTAACATCTAGTACGGTTGAAATATTTTTAACAATGGCTCACCTAGCATTGCGTTTATTTATTGTTGCGGTAAGTAGTATTTGTAAAAAAAAATATATGTAAATAAAATCATTAAAAATATATTTTCGATTCGGTTATTAAGTATTATTTTTTTTATTTTTCGATTTTTTTTTTATTTTTTTTCGACTTTTTTTTTTGTTTTCGAAATTCAGGGTGTATTTATCGATAACATTTGTACACACACTCACATTACATTACACATTCAACTGTTGTGGGGCTACATTCAACGGAACAAGCTAGTGTACCTCAAATGTCGTTGATAGAATCATTATTAGATGGATCAAGTCTTACAGCAGTGATAATTTCTGTGGTCTATGTATGTACAGTCGACCAAGCTAATAAGTATACACGTCTTCATAATCTAGAACACTGAAAATATGTATTGTTTGTTTTATAAAGTGTTTCATATTAAGCGAGTGATGTCAAACGCAGTATCTTTTGACATCGGTCTCTAAATGTCAAACATAAAAAGAAAAAAAAAAATGTCTCTGTATAATCTTAAAAGTAAATACAAGTTAGCTGGCTAAACTTATTAGCTTGCTCGACTGTACAGTCAGCAGCACCAATATGTATACACTTTACAAACTTTAGAAGCAATTTTCGCCTACTGTAATGATTTCATTTTCATGTTACGAAACAAAAATAATATTTTACAACCCATATCATCATAAAGTAGTTCATATTTCAAAGTTGCAATCGTTATTTCACCAGAAATTCGCGTTTGAACTTGGCCAAGTGTATACATTTTATTGCTCGTGACTGTACATGACCGTATTTACACGATTTTAAAATAAAAAGAGTTAAGATAACAGTGAATAAAACTCTTTCACTGACTATAAGGGAATCTACATAATTTGTGCTTGTTCTAAATTCAAAATGTTTTCATTCACTCAGTGACTAAAAAAAAGTTTTATTCACTGCTTGCATCACTGACTGAAGGAAAACATTTTGAGTGGCTATGGTAAGAATATTTTTTGGCATTCGTAATCACTAACAGTATGACTATTTTATAATAGCATTACTAGTCCGTGAAATCCAATAGTTGCATTGGCTATGAAACTCTACATCAAATTGTTTTTCCTACTTGATAGTGTAAAATCTTAATTAAAATAACACCTCGGTATTTAAATTAACTTTGAAAATTCATTAGACTCACCTTTTCTGAAACACCTGACGATTTTTTTATAATACATTCCGTACAAATCATATCTTAACTTCACACTTCTAATCCCCGAATATTACACCAGCATGTCGCCAGTTATGTTTAAGTCCTATTATGTAACGAGCATACTGCCATCAACTGGGCCTAAATATACACTCCGTAGTTGTAACCGAGAAATTCCTGATGGAAAGACATATAACACTTTATCCGATCCGGAAAACAAGAAGTTACAATTATATTTGTCGGTTTCCAGATTTTCCACAACGGAATTCTAAAACTTGCACATGCAGATGAAGTAACCACAGAAGCTATATCGAAAACTAATGCAAAAGAAGAAGTAAAAACAGCAAACGTAGTCGATAAAGGCGGAGACGAAGTTGCATTGAAAGAAGAACCAGAGGTAAAAAGCGGTAAACCATCAAAAGCAGCAGAACCAAAAGAAGAAGCTGATGATACTGGTATTCAGAAGACAGCTGGTACGCCTATTGAAGAAGAAGATGATAAAGTCATTGAACTTAACAAAGACGGCGATACTGAAACGATAGCTGATACGCCAGTCGAAGACGTGAAAGTCATTAAAGCTGACAAAGATGGCAAAACTCCGGACCAATTCTTTAACATAAAACACACACAAGTCTTTTTGGATATTCCCAAAAAGATTATTGGGCCAGCTGCAGCTGGCCTGCCGGGTAACGGTAAGTTCTTTTTTTAGATTGTGAAACTGTGTTCCTCCTCTTCGAATATTTTTTGACTAATAGGTTACGAGTACATCCCTCATCGAGTTCCTTCGGTTTGCCGACGATAAAGTGGTCATGGCCGAGACCATGGAGGACCTCAGTACAATGCTGCGTGCTTTCGTGCTCGCAGTGTTCGTTTTCGCGGGCATTCGGCGGCGTGTGGTTCGGCGTGGTGGCTTTCGGGATGACGTATTGTACTCGTAGTTTTGTCTTTTTGGGTCTTAAAATGAACATAGACAAAGCAAGGTCATGTTGAATGCCCATGTAACACCCACTCCTATCAAAATTGGAAAATCTACACTCGAAGTTGTGAACGATTATATGTCTACCTGGGACACACGGTCCAGTTAGGTAGGTCCTGAATGATCCTACAAGACGGGTTGGCGATTTTAGACTTATAGTAATTACGGGTCTAGGTTCCCTCATGATATTTTTTCTTTATCGGGTCTAGGTTCCCTCATGATATTTTTTCTTTATCGATGACTGTGATATCCGTCTACACTACCTTGTGCATGAGTGGCGAGGCCTTAACCTCTGGCCATCAGCTACTGCAGACTTGGATAAATATTAATCAGTCATATTATGTCATCCTAGTAGGAGGCCTTCCGACACAACGTCTTCCAGTTCGCGGTCGCCAATCCAGAACTTTTCAGCCTTATCGGCGATCCGTTCTGCGAGCAATGTGTCCTACCCCCTGTCACTCAAATTTGGTAAATCTTCGAGCTTAACGTCGCGCGCGTCGGTAACCTTGGTTTCGATGACCTGCAGGGCTTTTGCGTATCTTTTTAAATGTCAGTGGCTATCATAGTGTCCATCGATTAACTGTTAAATGGGTAAGGTTTCGTACAAAATGGAACCAATTGACAGTTAATCGATGGACACTATGATAGCCACTGACATTTAAAAAGATACGCAATAGCCCTGCTGGTCTGGTTACGGGGATCCGCTGGATGCGAGACGCGTGGGACCGGTCATAAGTGGCGACAATTAGGGGAACCTTATGTCCACCAGTGGGCGTCTTTCGACTGAAATGATGATGATTCATTCTTCTAAATTCACAGATTTATATCATTAAACTCTCTCGCCAACGTCAAAATGTGGTTGACATTTGAAAACTATTGTCTCTCAATCCTTTTGATTTTTGAAATCGTATCGAACGCCAATGGAACTATTTAAATTTTTGACAGATACCTAATTTTACTTTTTTTTATTACTACAGCACAGACTTCATTTGGCGGGCAGATCGGGGCAGCCATGGGCAAGACCATAAATACCGTTAAATACCTCGCAAGTGCACCATTCGGCTTTTTACGAAGTGCCGTAAATAGTGCATTTGAAAATGTACAATAAATAATAAATCATTATAACTCAACCTTCTTATCCTTCTTAAAAAAAACTGTAATATGTTTGGCTCAAAACCTAAGTCACTAACGTAAACACGGTGACACATCAAGCAATAAACTTTCAGTATCACATAGCCTTTTTTTTGTTTTTTGGGGTGGTAAATCATCAAATAATCCCGCTCTTGGGCAGAGCAAAAGGGAGTGTCAGACTTCTACTGACTAAAAACCACCCATTTTCCTTCCTAGTCCTTCTGTCGAGGCCGTGGTATCTCTTGCGAACAACCCGCAGCCCCGACGGGGTATCACATAGCCTGGCTTTGTATAGATTTCCCGTATCCACATAAACTAGTTTTGTGTGCTTGAATGGGCACGCGTACTCAGCAGATCCTCTCTTCTTAGAAGAGACGGTGCATTGGTAAATTTTATTTAAAAATTAAAAACCGGCCAAGAGCGTGTCGGGCCACGCTCAGTGTAGGGTTCCGTAGATAATAAAATATTATGTAAACGAAGTTAAAAAAAAAATACGGGCAAATGAAACTTGACCTCTGGATTGTATAGGCGCTCATACGATTCAGGGACCAAATTATATTGGTTAACTGCAGTTTCCATCTGTTGTTTCCATCCAAGTTCAAAATAATTTTCCTAGAAAGTCCTTATAAAGTTCTACTTTTCAGATTTTTTTCGTATTTTCTAAACTTATGGTTCAAAAGTTAGAGGGGGGGGGACGCTTTGTTTTTTACTTTTGGAGCGATTATTTCCGAAATTATTGACATTATCAAAAAATGATTTTAGTAAACCCCTATTCATTTTTAAATACCTTTCCAACAATATATCACACATTAGGGTTAAAATTAAAAAAAAAAACACTTCCCACTTTACATATAGGGGGGCTACCCTAATAAAACATTTTTTTCCAATTTTTATTTTAGCACTTTGTCGGCGTGATTGATACACATATTGGTCCCAAATTTCAGCTTTCTAGTGCTAACGGTCACAGAGATTAAGCGAGGACGGACAGACAGACAGACAGACAGACAGACATGGCGAAACTATAAGGGTTCCTAGTTGACTACGGAACCCTAAAAAGAAATACAATTTATTGTATGCTTACCGTTTAACTAAGATGTTGTCTTTTCTTTTTTTTGCGGATGCGAAATAATCAAATGTGTCATTGTTCATGATCCGCTCTGGGCGAAAGGTACTGTCAGACTTGTACTGACTAAAACCCACACATGCCAGAGGCCCACTAAGATCAGCCACCAGCCTGAGAAAGCAGCGCGATGCGAGAAGGGTCTTGGCCCTCTTCCGAAACAACACCACACTGCAGTTACCATTGCAAGCTTGTCTCAGTACCTTTGGTTACACGTTTTGTTTAAGAAAATAACGCACATCTTGTTTCAGATAAACTCTATATAGTTAATGATTTAATAACAATAATGTTTTAAGTATTTTTAAAAAGATTATTTCAAACCACAGAAACAATTTTCCGTTGTGGTTACTGGAAGTTATGTATCTTCAGTAAATTAAATATATTATATTCACACGCTTTAATATTCAAGAGTAATGTATGTAACAGCTTCATACGATAGAACCCAAGAATTAGGATCGTAATTATACGAAACACGGCCCTTAGTAGCATCATTATTTTGTGCAATTATCAAAATATACTCTCTGGAATTATGTATCTTTAATTATTGTTGTTTTACTGAGATCTTGTGGATCTTATTTACAATGTTGTTGGAAATTATGTCAAACTACATAATTTATGTTTATTTTCATAAAAGAGATATTCTTATCTCCCAGACTGCCTCCTGTTTGTGTGGATTATAATAAGATACTTCAGTGTCAGTTCCAACCTAGACGAACTAACTCGAAACATGCTTGTTACTTATTAAAAGCAACTGTTAATTATAATTTTGTACCTATATCTTACGATAGGGGGCTAAGACGCAGCTTTGAAGGCTTATATACATTCATAACATAGCATTGCAATCCCCGAAGGGTTAGGCAGAGGCGTAGATACCTAATTAGTACACCCACACTTCACCAGTTATGTTTAAGTCCGATTTTATATGTGGCGAGCATGCTTGTCAAAAATCCCTGCTGGAAAAACCCGGCAACAATTTGCCCGACCCAGGAATCTAAAACAAGACCTCGTACTCAGCAGTCGCGATTGCCACCACTAGACCAACCTAAAAATATATGACTGAAACCGTACCAATACATGAAGTTTCTTGCCCATTGTTCTCCAATGGGCAACTAACTACAGTTCTTTGATGAGTTATTATTATGCCTTGTGACTGTACCTGTAGCCTCGCTCTCTTTGTTTTTCTGACATCAAGAGATAATGGTCCAATAGGGTAGTTAACTAAAAAAAACTGATTAGTCCGTCAGATAGATTTCCAAAAAATATTAGACACGTATTTTTTCTTTTTTCACGTAAACAAACAATGAAGTCGATACAGTGCTTTGAAAACTCGTGTGACGTCATATTCTAAGACATTAGCATGACTCAAATCTTTGACGCGTTTTATCTTCGTCAATTTTTAATGATTTGATAAAACAAAAAACACGTATTCAATATTTTTCGATAATCTAACTGAGGGACTAGTAAGAATCATATTTTTTTGACTCAGTCCGATACCCTATTGAAAGCTGAATTAAAGGGCGATTCGACCAGTTCCAATTGGTAACTAAGACTTATCGAAGTCCCTAAACCAAGACAAGAAATACGTATCCAATATTTTTCGATAATCTAACGACGGACTAATCAGACTAATCATATTTTTTTTAGTCAGTAAACATCCCTATTGAAACAAATGGTTTAAGTTACATTCCAAACTTAACAATGCTAAAATTGCAACCCGCAAAAACTACTCTTCTACCACTATAAAACTTATAACACCACGTTTATCCCAAAACACGGCTTAAAAAACCGTAAAATGTTAATAAATATCATAAAGTGTGCATGTTAGCGAACGAATATTTTCACTTAACACTCCTGCTATCTTATCTGCGACGCCATTTTGGAGCAAGTGCGAACATCTCGCTACACGATCGCGTTGACCAGGGATGGCAAACGTTGGGATACAAGCTTTAAATTGAAGGGAAATTGATGTGGGATGTTTTGTTAGGTGTGGGAAAAAGATATGCCATGAAATCGATCACCAATAGGGTAGTTAACTAAAAAAATCTAATTAGTCCGTCATATAGTTTTCTTAAAAATAATGGACACGTATTTTTTTCTTTTTTCACGTAAACAAGCAATGAAGACGATACAGTACTTTGAAACTCGTGTGACGTCATATTCTAAGACATTAGTATGACATTTTTTACCGGTGATTGATTTCACAACCCCCCACTCAAATATTTGACGCGTTTTATCTTCGTCAATTCTATTCATTTGATATAATAAAAAATACGTATCCAATATTTTTTGATAATCTAACAGACGGACTAATTAGACTCATATTCTTTTTAATCAGTATACGTTAAGCTGTTGGTCCCGGCTGCCATATAACAGATCTTTGGCAGTCGTTACAGGTAGTCGGTGACCTGAAATTGTGACATCCAGTCTTACCAAAGAGTATCGTATTACCTAGTATTAACTGGGTTGTGGAGGTCAGATAGGCAGTCGCTCTATGTGAAATACTGGTATTAAACTGCATCCGGTTAGACTGGAAGCCGACCCTAACATAGTTGGGAAAAGGCTAGGCAGATGATGATGATTCTTTTTAATCAGTAAACATCACTATTGACCACCAATTTAGTTTAGTTTTGCTCTGAAAGCATCTCAATTCCAAGTGAAAGTGAAACATTATGTTTAGTTGAAGTAAGTATGTATAGTTGAAGAAGACAAAACTGAAGTAGCAATATGATATGCCCCATTGGTTGCAAAACGGATGACTGATGGTGGCGAAAGGTTGTGGAGTGACAACCACGTACCAAATAACAGTATCGCGTTGATCAAGGCTGTCAAACGTTGGGACACACGCTTTAAATTGCAGGTAAATTGATGGGCGTTGTGGAATCTTTTCGAAAGAGTCACCGTGGACCGTGGACCTGCAGGGCTGTTGCGTATCTTTTTAAATGTCAGTGGCTATCACAGTGTCCATCGATTAACTGTCAAATGGTTCCATTTTGTACCAAACTATAACCATTTGACAGTTAATCGATGGACACTATGATAGCCACTGACATTTAAAAAGATACGCAATAGCCCTGCTGGAACGCAAATGGCATTAGAAGAGACACTGATGGGATTTAGGCAGTAAGAGTCCCTGTTCTGCTTCACCCAGACCGGGAGGATTCATTTGATGATAAGTATCCCATCTTTAAAAAAATGATGTGTAATTTGTATGGCAACGGGTGGTCACCCTTCCACGGATCAACCGTGGCAAGATCTACCCCAGCGGCTGTTTTTATTGAGCCACGAGCTCCTTAAGTCCTACGGGTTTTTGTGCTCGCAGTGTTCGTTGTTGCGGGCATTCGGCGGCGTGTGGTTCGGCGTGGTGGCTTTCGGGATGACGTATTGCACTCGTAGTTTAGTTTTGTTTTATGAATTGTTCTTCGGATATCCAAAAGTGCCTGTAATGGTTTAATTGAAATAAATGCTTTGAGTTTGATGTTTATGATAGATTGAAAAACAGGTATATCACATTATGCCAAAAAAAACATTCCATTCGATTTCACAATCGAATCAAACCTGAATAGTGCCGTGACCACCCCGGTCAGGGCTCTATAATAAACAGTAGTGGAACACAAAGGTGTGAATTCCAAAATAAAACATCCGTTTAATGATTAGCAAAAACAATAGTAATCAAAATGTAATTTGATTTAAATGTTTATGATTAAAATGGTTACGCTAGCTTGTACCGACGGGTTTCACGCTCTTATTCGCTAGAAAACTGTTTCGCTACTCAGAGTAATCTTGAGAAGCGAAGAGCATTAGTTTTTTTATTAAAAACATAAAACATTATTAAACACATTAGTATTATTAGTTATTATAAAATATTTTGTGCGGAGGGTAATAATAACTAGCATTAGATAATCTATATATATAAAAATGAATTGCTGTTCGTTAGTCTTGCTAAAACTCGAGAACGACTAGACCGATTTGGCTTATTTTAGTGTTGAAATATTCGTGGAAGTCCAGGAAAGGTTTAAAAGGTAAGAAAGTGGTAGGTAGGTAGGCAGGGTAGTAGGTAGAGTAGTTGGTAGGGTAGTAAGTAGGATTGTATAGTTGGTATGGTTGGTAGGTAGGGTAGTAGGTAGGTAGGGTAGGAGATAGGGTAGTAGGTAGGTAGGGTAGGAGGTAGGGTAGTAGGTAAGTAGGGTAGGAGGTAGGTAGGTAGTTGGGAGGAAAAAGAGCATTGCAACGCATGCCTGTACGCACGCATGCATGGTACAGCTAGTCAGTTATATAAATATTCTTTATCGTGTGATAATTGGCATTGCCTAACCTGTTGTCAGAGTTTTATGCCACATATGGGCCTCTGACTTGGCTTTACATGCCGTCGAGAAATATCTCTCAGGCACGCTGGTTTCCTTACAAAGTTTTCCTTCACGGAAGCCAGTCATAATTATACAATACGCACAAAAAATCAGGATTCTTTGGTTTGAACTCGAGACCTATGACTTCCCGTCGGGGCTGCGGGTTGTCGTAAGAGATACCGCGGCCTCGACATAAAGGGCTAAGAAGGAACATGGATGGTTTTTAGTCAATAGAAGTCTGACACTCCCTTTCGCTCTGCCCTAGAGCGGGAGGGGTTATTCGATGATTTTCCACCCGACAAAAAAAAAAAGGACCTAGGACTTAACAGTCTCATAGTCACAGCTCATGCGCTGTTATCAATATAAATATTAAGGACCTTACACTCTATTCACCTCTTTGATTCCGAAATAAAAATAATTCATTCATTAAACCATTCCACATTAATGCCCAAACGCAATAATAATACTAAAAAAAATAAAACATACTAAAAGGTTTGACACCCCTGTCCTAAAGCAAAGGTTATGATGTCAAGTACTCAACGCAAACGCGATAGAAAATGTACGTGAAAGTGCATGCCTTAAATGGAATCTGAAAAGCTGCCGACGTTGTTCGATCTCTGTTCACTATGTAGGTAAGGTATTTATCTATTTTTATTTAGGAGGTTATTAACATTTTTGTTGTTCTGTTATTTGACATCGGTTAATACAAGACACTAAAGAGTTATTGGAAGTTAGGAGCAGTAATTTAATTTAATAGTGAGAATACCAATTTATTTTCTTACCTTTTAAGAGAGTTACTAGGTATTCAATTAAAAACACCTTTATATCACCAAACAACCTTTTACCCGAAAAGGAGGGTTATGTGTTTGACCTGTATGTATGTCCGTTTTATTGTTGCCTCATAATTCCTAAACGGATTTGAATAAAATATACGTCGTTAGATTCGTCTTGATGGCGCGAGTGTCACTGGCTACATTAAAACAAAAAAAAATGCGGATTTTGGGGGCCATAACGCGGAGTTCAAAAATGGTATTTTTCCATTACCATCGAGTAGGGTATCAAAATGTAGGGTTTAAAAAGGAGATACGAAGTATTTTACGTGACTAACTAAAAAGATATAAATAAAAAAGTAGTTAAAAAACCCCACTGAAAAACTGAAAAGCAAAAAACAAGCACATTTTAAATTAAACAAAACTTGGAAGCAGGCGGGGTCCTATTTTCGTAATTTTAGATTTAAATGGACCCGGCCTGCTTCCAAGTCTTGTTTAATTTTAAATGTGCTTCTTTTTGCTTTTCAGTTTTTTCAGTCGGGTTTTTTTTATTAATTACCGATAGTTCAGAAAACGAATAACGAACGAACAACGAATAAATAACGAACGAATATCCCGTTTTCAGTATAAACACTAGGGTTCAGTATGATGATACTAAATACGTGGAAATCGTTTGAACATCGAAGTCTCTTGTTGTTGTCTCTATTTTCGCCAAAATACTGCCTCCAATATCGTACTATACAGAATATTCCAGATAGAATCTCCAAATTCTCCAAGACTCAGCATAGATACGAGTAGATACGAGCACAGATACCAAAGCGACACTATTCAATGCTGTATTCACACACATTGCATTGTAACTATCAAAGGCGAGTATTACCTCTAACAGCTTTGCAATTATAGTATTGGAGCTAATATTAGCGGTATAGGCATTAGAGATTGCATCTCTCCTATCAATATATCGAAAGGACTTCTATCAGTAGTGTCTTCTTCTTATCGTGGCAATGACAATTTAATTTGACATAATAATATTCTTAGAGAATTCCTCAGCCGACGGGCAGAAATATCGCATGTTCGTGGTTCTTGGTTACTACGTCGTCTCTTTTTAAAAAAATAAATGAGCTTCTAATCCGTAAGAATATGTTCACAGGAATAATGTCATAATATCACGCCTGTAATCCCCGAAGGGTTAGGCAGAGGTGCTAATAGTGCACCCACATTTCACCAGTTATGGTTAAGTCCCATGTAATAGGGGGCAAGCCTAATGCCATCACCCGGGCACCACTGAGAGATTCCTGATGGAAAAACAAAATTGGATTAAGTTCATCATCATCAGCCTATAATGTTCCCACTGCAAGAACTCAGGCCTCCTCTCTAGGAAAGGGATGGGCTAGAATCCACCACGCGGGCCCAATGCGGGTTGGTAGATGTCACATGTCTTCGATTTTTTTGGTTCTAGGACATGCCGGTTTCCTCACGATGTTTTTGTTCACCGTTTTGAGAGCAGTGGTGATAAAATAAATTACACAAAGTAATGCACCTGCCTGGGTTCGAAACCACGACTTACTGTTCGTAAGCCGGGTCGCCACCTCTGTGCTACCGCTGCACAGCCGCCGCCGCAGTGAATTAAATACATTATTCAAATTAATGTTTTCTATTCAATGAATGAAAACCGAGTATTGTTCCAAATGATCAGTAGTACAGACGCCAGCACATCAGTTATCGAATCAAAGTTGAAAATATATTTAAGAAATGTGACTGATACCTTTGTGTGCACGCGTCTGTACAACAGACTCATCATCATCATCTGCCTAGCCTTTTCCCAACTATGTTGGGGTCGGCTTCCAGCCTAACCGGATGCAGCTGAGTACCAGTATTTTACATGGAGCGACTGCCTATCTGACCTCCACAACCCAGTTAAAACTAGGTAATACGATACTCTTTGGTAAGACTGGATGTCAGAATTTCAGGTCACTGACTACCTGTAACGACTGCCAAAGATCTATATATGGCAGCCGGGACCAACAGCTTAACGTGCTTTCCGAGGCACGGAGGAAACTCGGTATGTCGGGTGGTCACCCATCCACAGACCGACCTAGGCAAGCACAGCTTAACCTAAAGATCGACCCGAGTGGCAGTTCTTATTAAGCCAAGAGCTCCTGCCACAACAGACAACAACAACTGCTGCACAACAGACTATGAACACAAATAAATTGAAATACACCTATTACGCTGGAAACTGTACCTCTGTACTCTATTTTACTTGCAATCTCTTTGATCACAATGCACCAATCCTGAAGCAAAATTCCAATTACTAGTTTATTTCCAATTCAAACGAATACTCATCTTATCGACTCATAACCTAAGCATCTAATACTGTAGATATTGTCTAAATATTTGAAAGTGTACCGCTGCTATCTCTTGGAATGTTGCCAGCGCTTAAATACGGCAAAATCATCTTGCAAATGGAGCTCCAATAACGTTCTGCAGCTAGATATTACAACTGAAATGTACAAAATGAGAATATTGAGTACACTTAGTTAGAATGTTTATGAGTGTCTCATAAAATTGACTTAAGGGATAAAGATTAGCTAACGTTTGTGTTGTAACGTATGGTGTCGGACGTAAAGAATAGTACCATCCCATATCTTCCCGTGGGTGTCGTAAGAGGCGACTAAGAGACTTACCAGAGATTGGGTAGCAGCGTTCTCTGTGCCTTCGTAACAACCATACTGCGATCGCCAACCCGCCTGCCAAGCGTTGCGATTATGGTAAATCCCCCCTTCTGATGGAGGCCTATGTCCACCAGTGGACGTCTTATGGCTAAAATGATGAATGATGATGAACGTTTGTGTTCGGTTTCATGATTTAGTTTGAACATCACACCTTGAAATCCCCAAAGGGTTTGGCAGTGTTGTACCTAATAGTAGACCCACATTTTACCAGTCATGTTTTTGAGTCACATGTAATACGGGGCGAGCTTATTGCCATCAACCAGCACTAATCCAGGCTCCGTGGCTGCTACTGAGTTAATGAAAAACACGATTTACCTTGGGAAGACAGGTTGTTGGACTTTGGGCTTCAGACTACCCCTTTTTTAGGTGGGAAAATGCTCATGGATACCCTACGTCTGGGGCAAGTAAGTAGGGTTATGTCGGACTCTAACCAACTGAAAACCCACTCTTTCTACTACTACCATGGGCCCGATGGGGGCCCGAGAGATTCGAGTCTTTCTTTTTTTTTTTTTTTTAATTGCGCACACTAGGAATTTCTCCTGTATCGCGGGTGCGTTTACAAACATATAAACTCACATACACAAACAAACATACCCAGACCCAAAACAACTATATGTAGGCCATACAAATATTTGTTCCGTGCGGAGATTGAACCCGCGACACGCAGCGCAGCAGTCCAATCTCTCAGCCACTGCGCCAACCGTGCTGAGAAAAAATTCGAGCGCATTCACGCGCACCCCCGACTGGTATCAGCCCGCCATACCCAACGGGCCCCGTCACCAAGTGCGGCCTATCTAGCGACCGCACGGTCTACATAAAGGCGCACAAGAACTGCGTGTTACCTCTTTTCAGACTACTACTAACGGCTATCTACGAAAAATATCCGGGAATTACTGCTCGGCTTGCTCTCTGAGGAGGAATGATGTAACGAAAAGTTACAAATCCACGGGATACTTTACTAATAGTTTTAAATCTAGTCAGCCAATCTTTTCATTCCTAAGCTGATTCACACAGTAAAAACATGCACATGCATCTACCACCAAAAAGGCCAACGAATTGTGAGCTGAAACATTCGTACCATAAATAAAATATTTTCGTGTAACACCATTTTTAGAAAAAAATGGTGTTACACCTTTTTTTTTATGGTGGGTGGAAAATCATCAAATAACCTCTCCCACTTGGGCAGAGCGAAAGGGATTGTCAGACTTCTACTGACTAAAAACCACCCATGTTCCTTCTTAACCCTTTATGTCGAGGCCGCGGTATCTCTTGCGAACAACCCGCAGCCCCGACGGGATGGTGTTACACCTCCGAATTGAAATAAAAAACCGAATTTAATATCAACACATGAAGCAGAAGCAAGTCAAGAAAACAAGAACATTCTTAACGCCTTCTTCCCGACCTCGGGCGATGCCACTTGTTTCACGTCGTTTGTGTCATTCACGTAATTACCGTCGCAACGCGATGACTCTTAGCATCTAAGCAATTAAATTTTTATTTTTCTACTCTACCTTTTGATGCAATGATATGGTTTCATTCCATACATCATCATTCTGCTATACTTCCAACTATGTTAGGGTCGGCTTTCAGTCTTGCTTGATGCAGCTGAATACCAGTATTTTACATGGACATCTGACTCCACAACCCATTTTGTACTGCGTAATACGATACCCATGGTAAGACTTTCTACCTAACGACTGTCAATGATCAGGAAATCAACCTATCTATTTCAGATGGAGGTACAGATATTGCAATTAAAATAATAACTATATTAAAATTCAAACTTCGCAGTCCGAAACATTCAGCAGCAAAATTTAACGCAAGACGCTCAAACGTGTAGCTTGTGGGCAAGACTTACGTACTTTTTACCAAAGCGTCCGGCCGGACACCGTACAGTCGGACAGTCGGATAGAAAGCTTTCGTTTGACGACGCGATGCAGCTTATTTTCCCGTAACAGACTTTAATTAGTTAAAAGCACACTACTCTTTGAAATTGTTGAGACAGACTAATGCTGTTAATATAAAGGGAGCATTAGGAGAAAATGGACACTGTACGGTATTTAGCTTCGTATATATTTGCTGTTTGATCTTTAGAAGATAGTGTTAATGGTATTAGGTGCCTACTGGCAGCGGACGTCTAGAAAATTCTACTGGTACTGACCGTTACTTGAATTTATTTTTACAGAAAAAAAAAGTTGTAGCGTTCATTGAGCATGAGGTACTGGGTTTAATTTCTAGTTCTTGAAGGAATCTGTTTGTTACGTGAAATGGCTGGATCGATTTTGATCGGATTTTACTAGTACATAGCCGATGTTATAAGGAGGAACTGTAATATTCTAGAAAAAAAGTAGGGTTCAGGGTAAATTATTGCAAAAATTATAATTATACAATATTTTTTCAATAATAATAATAATTGTTTACAAAATGTTCGTGGGCAATCGTTAGTAAAAGTAAAAAAATACTTCTAATTAATTAAGCTTGACAAAATTGAGCTAAAAAGAAAACATATTTATTTGGCACATGCCACAAGCGCACACAACAAAAAAAAACTAAAACAAGAAAAAAATAGATAATATTGTGTCTCGCGGCAGCGCAAAATAGATCAAAAAAACGTACACTGACCTTATTAGAGAGGTTCTTTAGAATCGACAGAAGCGTAGTACTCAACCATCGTGCGTGTATGACTAGATGTATGGATGTGGACGAGGCAAAAGGAGTATGTGAGGATTATAACAGGCCCCGTTGGGGCTGCGGGTTGTTCGCAAGAGATACCGCGGCCTCGACATAAAGGGATAAGAAATAACATGGGTAGTTTTTAGTCAGTAGAAGTCTGACACTCCCTTTCGCTCTGCCCAAGAGCGAGAGGGGTTATTTGATGACTTTTCACACACCAAAAAAAAAAAAAGGATTTTAACAGGTGGCGTTCTGTGGTTTCTGCCTACCCCGAGGGGAAAAGGGCATGAGTTTATCTATGTATGTAAAACTGAACAATTATCTCAATGTACGATACCCTTTCCACTTAACATAGCAATGAATAACTAGCGTCCAAAGGATTATAATCACATGTGACCGCGAGTTACCCGGATTAGAGTTCTTCCGAAATAAATTAGTTCGTAAAACCCTTTTACAAATGATATCGCGTATTATTCTGTGATAATTATGAGTAATGACGGATATAGGGACAGGATTATGGTGAAATATAACTAACTTTTAATAATTTTTGGTCTCGTTAACCGTCATCTGCTTAGCTTTCCCGTTTTCTAACTTATTCACCCACGTCTACGCACACACACACACATACACACACACACACCCACTAACACTACAATCCTTGATTGATTGATCTCAATATTTTGGTTTTGAGTGATACTAAAAGAAAAAACACGTATTCAATGATTTTCGCCAAAGATATATACAGGGTGTAAATCAACCCATCACACAGCCGTCAACCTAGCATTCTTCTGTACATCAAATTAAGTACCCCCAAATTTTTTTGCTGGGAAACGTTTTTTTTTTTTGGGGACAAAAATCACATTTTACGGTAAAACTCAATGTAGCAATCTTCAAACATTGTGCTAGTGGATGCTTTGAATAATAAACGGGTCAAGGAGGTAATGTAAGCAAAATTATAACTTGAAACACTAGTATTTACAAAAACAGCTGTGAAAAATTTGGAACTTTGACCCCCAATATCTCCGTAACTAGGGGGTTCCCAAGTATGGTCTAGAACAAAAAAATGATCGCAGTGGTGGGGAGAACAAGTGCCCTTTGTTTGCGTTATTAAGGGTACTTTTACACCCTTTATATCAGTACTTGGACGGTGACTAAATGAAGTCGGTTAAAAATCGTCTTGTATAACACTAGTGGTAACTAATACTGGTTTATTTCACATGAACTGCCTTGTTGGTTTAGTGGTCGCAAGCGCGACTGCTGAGCATGAGTTCCTGGGTTCGATTCTCGAGTCGGGCAAAGTGTTAGAGGGTTTTTCTATCAAGAATTTCTCAGTAGCAGCCACGGAGTCTGGATTAGTGCCCATTTGCGGACAATAGGCTTTTGCGAGGTATGAGGAACAGGGTGTAAACTTCCTCATCCCCATAGAAAAGGGAGGATCCTCCGACCAGACGGGTGTTGTGTCTGGTGGGCTAACTGCCCGACATATGTAAGATTTTCTATACGTGCTAATGTCGCGGATAACTTTGATTGCGCAATGTAGGACATGTCATTTAGTTCACATGTGATGCGATAGATGTCACTGACGCCACAGGCTTGCCCCTACCACATGGGACTTAAATATAACTGGCTACTATTTGGTACACCTCTGCCTAAGCCTTCGGGTATTACAGGCGTGATGTTATGTTATGTTCACTTGGAACGACTGCCTATCATATTGAAATAAATGTATGTAGTTTTAAAACAGAATACTGTATTTTTATAACAGTCATAACTTGACTGTTCGCGTATGTTACTATCTTTTTGTTGTTTTTTCTATACGATGGTCAATGACTTTTTTGTATTTTTAACAAATACAGTTAGAATATTCCATGTTAAAATAGCACTAGCCTTCGTAAACTCATTTGTACGGATAGGGATTTCTAGAAATCTAAATGAACAATCAGTCTTTATAACGATAACGTGAACTTCGTTTATTTTACTCTAGCTGCCGCACTCAGAGAGATTTAATGATTACTTAGGCCATCACTTAGTAAAGGTTTTGACAGTTTTATCATACAAAAGTATGTCAAATCTTTACTAAGTGACGGCTTAAGTAATCATTAAATATCTCTGAGTACCGCAGTAAGTTATTTAAATAATATTATTGTAAGTCTCATGTAGCTATAACTTTTTAACTATAATTGTATTAGGTAAGCCTGTGATAAAAGTGATATTTTAAATAAATAAATCGTATATAGGTATTACTAACGTAGCGGTGCTCTGCGATCTTCGTCTTGTCCAGTCCGGTCCGGTGACCTTTACATTAAGCGACTGTCTATATGGGTGCTTACTCTGGAATATAATTCCGATAGATCGACATTGGTCAAACGTCAGTTGGTTGATCTTATTGGTGCCGTTCTTCTGAAAGGACAGGTGCGTAGTACTCGTAACCGGCGTGCGTGTATGACCAGATGTATGAAAGTGGACGAAGCAAAAGGAGTATGGAAGGATCGTAGCAAGTGGCGTTCTGTGGTTTCTGCCTACCCCCATGGGAAAAGGGTGTGAGTATATGTTTATGTTATGTATTGGCTAGACTCAGTGAGTTTTATTAAAAAACCATCTTTGAAACTTAGTCCTCAAAAAACGAGTAGTGTTAATCTACTTCTGATACTGACTGTACCAGCAAAAAACTTTTAGCTACGGTAGTAACCTTTTAGGGATACGCACCTGAAACTCTTTGTTTACCTTTCTTCCTGTTCAGATAAACTTTGCCACATCAAATGGGAAAATAAAAGGTGCTAATGAGAGCAGAAACTGCCCTTTGTGAAGTGGCAATGAGAACCGGCAGCGGTGGCCCAGCGGTGGCGGCCTCGACTTACGAGCAGCAAGTTGTAGGTTCGAACCCAGGCGGGCGCATTACTTTATGTAATTGATTTCATTACCGCTGCTCTCAAAACGGTGAAGAAAACATCGTGAGGAAACCGGCAAGTCTTAGAAACAAAAAAAATCGAAGACATATTGTGACATCTACCCACCCGCGTGGCGGATAATAGCCCATTTCGCTCCTAGAGATGAGGCCTGAGTCCCTCGCCGTCGCCTCCTTCTGCGAAGCAGTGATGCTAGCGAAGGAGGTGGCGGAACGTGAGAGGGAGAGAACCTCTCGTCCCAGCCGCCGCGGGAGGCGATCCGGGCGTCGGGGGCCACGTGATGGCTTCCGGCCACCGTAGACGCGGGCCTGTGGACGGTGAGTGATGGGTAAGCTCGCCGTCCGTCCGTCTAATGACGACGACAGGCCGTGTCGACGGCGCGTTCGTGTTCCACGCGCGCCTCAAAGAGATGTCAGCAACATGGAAGGGGCCCGCAAGGGCCGACGCCTGTCGAGGCTGCGGGTTGTCCGCAAGGGATACCGAGGCCTCGACATGAAGGGCGAAGAAGGAACATGGGTGGTTTTTAGTCAGTAGAAGTCTGACACTCCCTTTCGCTCTGCCCAAGAGCGGAAGGGGTTATTTGATGATTTCCCACCCCAAAAAAAAAAAAAAAAAAAAGGCCTGAGTCCCTGCAGTGGGAACATTATAGACTGATGATGATGAATGAGGTACGGGAGGTCATATGTTGCCTGCGTGCTACATCTCATGTCCACCTTTGCCGCCATAAGGAAAAAAGACGTATCTAACATTTTTATCGAGATTGAGTTACATACGTATTCGGAATCAGCGAAAAAAATAGCATCCACTAGTATTTTTATATTTCGCAAAAAATAACCGGAACCCTATAAATAAAAGACATTTCTGACAAACACTAACTGCGGTACTCAGAGATATTTAATGATTACTTAAGCCGTTACTAAGTAAAGGTTTGACATAATAATGTATGACAAAACTGTCAAAACCTTTACTAAGTGGTGGCCTAAGTAATCATTAAAGCTCTCTGAGTGCGGCAGTAAGTTTAAAAGACGCATTTTAGTAGAAGCGTCTTATTTTGTTACAAAATATTTAGTTCATCATAGAATGAAAAGACGCTCATAAGAAGAAAGGACTGTTCTGCGTAGATGTGCCTTTTCACTTTAGTATTACGAAAAATAGTCAGGTGCAAGTGACAGTAGTGCCTTTTCTACTTATTGCGGCACTCAGAGATATTTAATGATTACTTAAGGCGTCACTTAGTAAAGATTTGACATACTTTTGTATGACAAAACTGGCAAAACCTTTACTAAGTGATGGCCTAAGTAATCATTAAAGCTCTCTGAGTGCGGGCAGTTAGTATTGCTAACGGTGCGGGGTGAAGTATTACGGTGTTCGAACCGCGGGGCGCGCGGTTCGAACACCGTAATACTTTGGAGAGGATTATGTCATAGAATTCACAATTTTTATTTTTTTATTGGGAAATCATTAAATGACTCCTCCCGCTCTGGGCTGAGTGGAAGGGAGTGTCAGACTTCTACTGACCATAAACCACCTATATTCCTTCTTAGCCCGTTGTGTCCGGAGCCGCGGTATCTCTTTCGAACAACCCGCAGCCAGAATACACCATCAATGACGATTTTCGACTTCAACTTCCATTCCCAATTTAATTCAAATAGACAAATCACAATGAATATTAAATGTAGTTTAAAACGATTTTAGAAACATTACAAGCCCTTTAACATCCAGGTACCGTTCCAGAAACAAACAAAAGGGCATCCGTCCAATAACCTTCACTTAATCCGAGAGCCCACATCCCGACAATCAAAGGAAAGTTTAGCACAAAAGAAAGTAAACAGGAGTCTCATTGGAAGTTAGCTAGTTAGCGCCGAAATAGGGGATCGTCGGCCAGCCAATATAACAAAGTTGGTCCGAACTTGTTATTTATCTAATCCTTGGCGGTCTGCGGACGCTATGTTGGTCGCTTTCCACTGTTGTGGGCCTGAAAGTGTGAGAGTTTTTGTGAAGTTCGTAATGGAAAATTGGTTTTTAAATGGGTTTGTTTTGTTGCTTATTGCTTACTAAATCATCGCATATTTAACGCTATAATAAAATATAAGCTAATGACAATGAAATTTTATCAATGGTAGAGCTAGATCGCAATGATTGGGTGAACAAGCTGGATACAAGAGTAGAGGAACCTCAAAGAAACGATGGATTGACTGTCAGTTTCAGAGACAGATGACACGATACTGTTGCGTTCGGAAATAACCCTTTTTGTAAACTCATGTGTGACATCGCAGACTAAACCTGAGACTATGAAGGATGATATGACTAGAAAGGAGGAGATTGCTGAGATGATGTATGGGGAAGTATGGAAGAAGAAGACTGATTCTGAGCTGACCCCGAATAAATTGGAAAAAGGGCAAGAGAATCATCACGTGTTGTTTGTTTTTATCAATGCTTACTAACATACTTGTAAGTTTTACTAACAGTTTTTGAGTCATGATCAAATTCTATTCTATTCTCATCATCTCCCTAGCCTTTTCCCAACTATGTTGGTGTCTAACCGGATGCAACTGAATACCAATATTTTACATGGAGCGTCTGGCCTATCTGACCTCCATAACCCAGTTAATACTAGGTAATACGACACTCTTTGGTACGACTGATTGTCAGATTTTCAGGTCTACCTGTAACGACTGCCAAAGATCTTTAGGTGGCAACCGGGACCAACAGCTTAACGTGCTTTCCGAGGCACGGAGGAAACTCGGTATGTAATGGGTGTTCACCCATCCACAGACCAACCTAGGCAAGCGCGGCTTAACCTAAAGATTGACCCGAGTGGCAGTTATTATTAAGCATTCCATTCTATTAAACTTAATTCTAAAATGACATGCCAAACTAAATCATCAACGCTTCACTTTTCAAGTCCCAAAGTGATGTTTAGAGAATATCACAACGCAGTACAGCCTTCACTCTCGTGAATGAATGAGGTTCCCTTGTCGGGGGAGCTAAGTCGATCGATCAGCCTTGATCCGGTCGTCTCTCCGTTTGTTTTGGGTTCGATTCTAGCGATAGCAGGCTACAGTGGGGATCAATGATGGATTCTTGCTAAGCGACTTTTATTGAAAATGGGGTGCAATTTATTTATTGTTAAACGGTTTCTTTAGTTAAAGGAGTGTCGTTGTGAATTGTTGTTGCTATTGTGTTTTTGGAATAATTTCTTTAATCTGAAAACTGATGTTTCACTGGAGTAAATGTAATTCTTTTTTAATTCTAAATTCAAACAACTCCGATAAATTATAGAAAAACGAACTTTCATCTGCTCTTTTCATTACATTATATTTATGTTATCGATGAGTCGGTTCACTTATGTTTACTTTTTTATTATTTTGAGACAAGAGATTATTCATCATTATCATGTTTCATTTAAATATACAAAAATGAAAGGTTGTTCGCATTATACAATTATCATGATTCAATTTTTCAGGAGCAATCCAAAGTTGCAACGGTACGGTTAGCGCAGTGTCGGAGCGATTCGACTGCTGCGCTGCGTGTCGCGGTTTCGATCCCCGCACGGAACAAATATTTGTATGGCATACAGATAGTTGTTTCGGGTCTGGGTATTTGTGTAAGTGAGTTAAAATGTTTTTTAACGCACCCACAACACAGAAGAAATTCCTAGTGTGGGGCAACGTTTAAAAACAAAAAAAGTTATGACAAATAAGAAAGTTTCCAGTTATCATACTCGTATTATTTTCTTAATCTTAAACCATACCCTGGAAAAAAATATCTGAACAAACATTAACATAACGATATCTAATATAGGTCGATTACAATGCATGTCGAACCGCGTAGCAAACATAGAAGCAATATCGTAAACATTGTCTACGAACCTCTACGAGCCGTCTACGACGGGTCTACGAGACAGACCTCGGTGCTACGCCGTAGCACTATAGGCATAACAGTGTTAAACTAATTGTTTGTGTTCATGTTAGTGTGACATCGGAGCTGTTAATGTAATGGTTATTGAAATAAACCGATGTTATGTAGGTTAATCGTTTACGTATTGATAGTTTCTTAATAGTTAAGTAATTTATTGATAGTTGTTACTTATTTAAACGCAGTTTATTTTGCAAAGGTGCTTTTTCATGGCGTGTTTTCGTCTATATTATAACATTTCAGTTTCAAGCATTACATCAGTGACTGGAGAACTGAGCATTACTGTACACATCATCATTCTGTTGCCCTGGTCAAAATAATTTGGGGTCGGCGCAGCATGTCTTCGTCATCCATACTTCTCTATCTCATCAGACGGCTACTTTCTTGCCATATCATTCTTCACACAGTCCATCAATCGTTTCTTCGGTCTTCCTCTACTTTTATACCGATTCACATTCAAACTCAAAACTTTACTCAGAATTTTTCCTTATTCTTCCGCATCACATGCCCATACCACGACAACCGCACTTTAAGACTTCCTAGTCTTAAATACCATCATTAGGAATATTTCCACAACAACTATGCACATATTTGCACCACACACGTCTTTCCAAATAGCCATATAGCCTAATAGTCATATAGCCTCAAAGCCTCTAACAACGCAGCCATATTTAAGCCATACACAGCGAGTAATCACGTCAGAATACAGATAGGCGCATTAAAAACAGGTTTAAACTGACGCGAACTGACACAGATATCTAGTCGGTGATGACACAACATAACTTCACCCCTGCAACCGCTGAAGGGTTAGGCAGAGTTGTACTAAATAGTACAGTACAAGGGGATAAATATTGCACATCGACCTTTGGAAAGAGACAATCGGCTAATTTCGGCTTCGTAGAGCGTTATCTCTGTCGCACGAAATACAAACAGTCCGGTATCTATTAGGAGCTGTTAAAACAATTATGATTTGCTTCTTTTGATAATTCTTTTTATTCTTTGTATAAAATACACCATTTTCCAACGGTATCCCTATTAGAGCACCAATCAATATTTTAACGTTTATTTTATTGTTCTCATTTGAGCACCAAGTTACTATATTGATTGGTTTTCTAATGGGAATAGCTTTGGTGCTCAAAGCATAGGTGCTCTAAAAATAAATGCTCAAACGGGAATACTTCAATAGCACACCCACAATACGCCAGTGATGTTTAAGTTTCATGTAGTAGAGGGTGACCCTATTGCCATCACCCGGCCACAAATACAGACTATCAGTGGCTGTTACTGAGAAATTCCTGATGGAAAAACCCAATCACACTTTGCCTGACCCGGGAATCGAACCCATAACCTCATGCTCAGTAGTCGTTCTTGAGTCCACTAAACATATTATAACGTGTCCAAATGTACCAAAATGCAACATAACCCGAACCACAAAGCTATCATTATTTAACCGCGACACCCTCAGTCCCACAAGAGCCACATGATTATGTATCTTAATGACATGGCCACGAGCTACGCGTTCAAGAGACACGCGTCTTTTGACGGCATAGCGTAATAATAAAAATGTATGATTAAGAATAATAAATGTAATGTGACTTTAATGTTCCTGTCCTCTTGGTGAGAGGTCGTATTGCACCACGCGGGCCAAGTGCAAGTCAGAAAATGCCATATGTTATGAGATATCATGAAATAAAATTACACAATTTCGCGCCTTCCAGGCTTCGAACCCATGACTTACATCTCGTAAGTCGTAGCTGTTACCACTGGGTCACGATTCCGCAGAAGATAAATGAAAGTAAGTGCGCTCATTATGAGTAACCGCGACGTGGTTTACTTTACAGCGGTACTCACGCGAGGGAAACAAGACAAAGACGCGCGTGTGTTCGCGGTGCGAGTTGCTTCGCCTGAGGTCGTGAACGAGGCGTAAAAGCAGTAGTGTCACTCCGCCACTATTTGTCACGAACTAAGTGATTTCCCTCGTAACATACAGATTTGTTGAATCATTGTGATGATATATTATGTTTCCGACAACTATTGTGGGATGTAGGATGAATTTTGGACTTCTGTTAGAGATGAAAGTTGGTGAATGAAACTAAAAAAACTCGTGGTGCATTAGCACAGTAGTACTTAGTTAACTACAATGCCATGTGGCATAAATGGAAAATAAAAAGCAGGTGGGTTAAAGCATTAGCAATTTCCATGCTATCAATGTTGAATGGCATGGAAATTGCTAATGCTTTAATCAAAGAAAGAACGAATCCCCTAGTCACGTGAAGTGTCAAACAGCCAGTGGGATATTTCCTTAAATAGCAGTCGTGGCATTTTTATAAAATTGATATTTTTTATATTAAAACTTGTTACTAACTATTGGTTAAACACACTACTACATTGAAAGCTGCATGTCCAATTTACGGGTAGCAGATGCACGGTCAAATGAATATGCATTCACCACCGGGTTTACAATTTAAATCAATATTTGCATTTACCTATCTCTGGTAAATCTATACCTTGCTTAGAATCAGAATCAATTTATATTAATTAATTTATATATCACGGTACAATTTATAGTTGATAGAAGTGTAGCAATTATTGTTTGAAATCAAATCTGTATTCGTCGAAAATAGTGTAGACATCTATGCAATTCAAGGAAAACCTAATAGTGATAAAATGTGTTTGTAAGTTTGCATGTAGCAGTAATCTCGGGAAATAATGATCCAATTCTAAAAAATATTTTACTGGCATAAATCTACATTATTTGTATTTTTTATTTTCGCTGAATTATCACAAATTTTATCAATAAGTTCACGGCGCTTTTTTCTGTGTTTGTGGTTCTCGAAAAAGACTAGGGTGGTTAGCCTGATACGATACTGTGGCTTGATCTATTTCAAAGATGACACATACTAATGGTCAAAAACTTGTCTGATTGGACATGACCCCTGTACTATCCAATGCATCCATTAGCACAATGTTTTAAGAGTACATTTAGCCCTACCGTAAACCGCGACTTTTCACCACAAATAAAATTCGTTCTCCAGTAATTTTTGGGCAGAGTTCCTTAGTTTTATATACCATTCACGGCCCAACCTAGGCAAGCTTAACCACTGTATGGGCCTACCACACGCACAGGCTTCACCACAGTCTTGCTCGATGCACACGGTACATCGCGCGTGTGTTTGGTAAAACTGTATTACCATTACCAACCACACGCGCGATGTACTGTGTGCACCGTGTAATCGCGCAGGCAAAAGTGTGGTGAGGCTTGAGCGTGTGGTAGGCCCATTAGGTTAAGCTTGCAGCAGCTTTTCAGAGTCTCTTATTCAGCCACGAACTCCTTCGTAAACAACCAGAATGGTAAACAATTTCATCATTTGCCTAGCCTTTTCCCAACTATATTAGGGTCGGCTTCCAGTCTGACCGGATTCAGCTGAATACCAGTATTTTACATGGAGCGACTGCCTATCTGACCTCCACAACCCAGTTAATACTAGGTAATACAATACCCATTGGTAAGACTGAATCTCAGACTTTCAGGTTACTGACTACCTGTAACGACTGTCAAAGATCTATATATGACAGCCGGGACCATCAGCTTAACGTGCTTTCCGAGGCACGGAGGAAACTCGGTATATACTGGGCGGTCACCCATCCACAGACCAACCTAGGCAAGCGCAGCTTAACTTAAAGATCGATCCGAGTGGCAGTTCTTGTTAAGCCACGAGCTCCTTAGTAGGTAAACAATTTACTAAATTAAAACAATGCAAACGGCCCAATAGATCTACAAGTCATGGCTATTCGACTAATAGTGTTTGCGTGTTCGATAGTACCAATTACAATAATTCAAACGACAGGGCCTGACCTATCTCTGCGAATACATTAGCTAATACTAGTTATGTTAATGTTGTCGATCTGGGTGATGAATGTGGAAGCCATGGCGGTTTGGGACTGTTGGCAATTGTGTGATGGGTTGTGGGACAATACGCTGGCTTCTGTATGTACGTTATTGACTACTAGCATTTTCCTGCGGCTTTGCCCGGATAGAGTTGGTTGTCCCATGGAGACAAACTACCGGGATAAAAAGTATCCTATGTTAATTCAGGTCGTAAACTATCGCTGGTAAATTTCATCCAAATACGTTCAGTACTTTTTGCGTGAAAGAGTAACAAACGTCTATCCACACAAACTTTCGCATTTATAATATTAGTAGGACGTAGGATAGTAGAATTTAATATTTTTTTATATTTTTATACATATAGCTCAGGCTGGCCTGGCTCGCTGGCTGCCTTCGACCTGGCAATTACAAATACGTGGTTCAAGAAAAGAGACGAGCACCTCATAACCTACAAGAGTGGCCACCACGGGACGCAAATTGACTATTTTCTGGTCAAACGGAACCATCTCAAATGCGTTACCAACTCTAAAGTGCTGCCAGGCGAAGACTTAGTCTCCCAACACAGATTGGTGATAATGGAGGTAAAAGTTAGTGTCCTTTCTAGGGGAAACAAAGAACGGCCCCCACCTAAAACCAGATGGCGTATGTTAGATAACGAGGAATGTGCAAGTATGTTTAAGAGCCAGGTAGTAGGCAAGATGGTTGAAATGAAGGATATGGAAGGAAAATCTGTTAATGAGTGTTGGAAAGAGATGGCGGATTGTATTAGAAGAGTAGCAAAAGAGGTGTTTGGAGAATCAAAAGGGAAAGGTATAATAGATAGGGATACATGGTGGTGGAATGAAGAGGTGCAAAAAAGTCTGAGAGAGAAGAAGGTTGCGTTTAAAGTTTGGCAGGGTGTAGCAAACGGGAACGACAGTTTGAAAGAAGAAAAGAAGAAGATTTATAAAGAATGCAAGAGAAAGGCAAAAAAGGCGGTAGCAGTGTCCAGGGCTAAGGCGCAGGAGAAGTTATATGACTCACTGGACAGTCCTAGAGGCCAGAAGGAGCTCTATCGCATTACAAAAGCAAGAGAAAGGAGAACGAGAGATATGAATCATATAAAGTGTGTGAAAGACGGCGCTGGTAAGGTTTTGTCTAAAGATGATGAAATAAAAGGGAGATGGAAGGTTTATTTTGAAAAGCTAATTAATGAAGAGAATGAATGGAGCGGTGTGCTTAAAGAGGTACAAGTAAATATGGGTTTGGTAAGGGAAATTAGCATGGATGAAGTGAGGAAGGCAGTGCAAAGTATGAAAAATGGAAAGGCCTTGGGCCCTGATGAAATACCAGTAGAAGTATGGAAGTGTTTAAAAGGAGATGGATGTATGTGGTTGACTTTATTTCTCAATAAGTTGTTGTGTGAAGAAGCGATCCCACAAGAATGGTGCAATAGTTCGCTAGTGCCCATCTTTAAGAACAAAGGGGATGTGCAGGACTGCAACAACTATCGGGGAATAAAGCTCATGTCACATAGTATGAAAGTATGGGAGAAAGTAATAGAGAAAAGAATGCGAGAGGAAAGTGAGATAACTCAAAATCAGTTTGGGTTTATGCCAGGTCGAGGAACAATGGACGCCACTTTTGCACTCCGCCAATTGTGCGAGAAGTACAGACGTGCACACAAGAACTTGCACATGGTGTTTATTGATCTGGAGAAAGCGTATGATAGGGTACCTCGGGATGTGTTGTGGTGGGCTTTGAAAGAGAAAGGTATACCTGGGAAGTATGTAGAGTTAATTCGTGCGATGTACAGACAATCTTGTACCTACGTCCGGTCAGCTGTTGGCAACACCGACGAGTTCAATGTGGCTGTAGGCTTGCACCAAGGGTCGGCTTTGAGTCCGTACCTCTTCCTGTTGGTTATGGATGCTTTGACATCGGACATGCAGGAAGAGGCACCCTGGTGCATGCTTTTTGCCGACGACATTGTTCTTGTCGGTGAAGATGGACCTGAGATCCAGAGTAGATTGGAGAAGTGGCAACAGAGGCTGGAGAATGTAGGCTTGAAAATCAGTAGAACTAAAACCGAATACATGTTCTGCGATTTCGGCGGTCTCTCCAGCCCTGAACTCATAGCGCTAGATGGCGCGTTTCTTCCGGTCTGCTCCGACTTTCGGTATCTCGGTTCACTCGTGCAAAGCGACGGCGAAATAGATCGTAGTGTTAAGCACAGAATTAACACGGGATGGATAAAATGGCGGCAGGTCACGGGAACAATCTGCGACTCCCGCTTTCCCCTTAAACTAAAGGGGAAGATTTATAAAACAATGGTTAGACCTGCTGTCTTGTATGGATCAGAATGTTGGGCCACAAAAGGGATGAATGAAAGGCATTTGCATGTGGCTGAGATGAGAATGCTTAGGGGGATGTGCGGTGTTACGCGAATTGATAAAATAAGGAATGAGTACATAAGAGGAAGTCTGAAAGTGGCGCCGGTGACTGAAAAGTTGTGTGGAAATCGGTTGTCGTGGTATGGGCATGTGATGCGGAGGAATGAGGAAAATGTTGTGAGGAAGGTTTTAAATATGAATGTGGAAGGATATACGAGTAGAGGAAGACCAAAGAAACGATGGATGGACTGTGTTAAAAATGATATGGTAAAAAAGGAGGTGTCTCATGAGATGACGAGAAACAGAGAAGTATGGAAGAGGAAGACTTGCTGCGCCGACCCCAAATGAATTGGGATAAGGGCAAGAGAATGATGATGATAGCTCAGGCTGGCGTGACGATTTGAACTACTCCCCGAATGATTGGCCGGAGAAGGTAAAAGATGAAAAGAATAGGACAAGTATTTGGGGACACTTTCTCAGCAGAGAGACCATAAGAAGTAGACAGCACAATGAAGAAACAAGTCAAGACAAGACTAGACGCGGACATGGCCGATGGAGCAGAGTTTTGGCCGAGTGGTGACCAAGGTTAGGCCACCACTCGATCTAGTGCCATCCAAAAGCTCCTTGGGTTGACTGTACCATCAAAATCACGGGAAACACCGCGATGAAGTACGCCCAGAAGTGGGAAATGTGGTAGAAGATAGGGGAGGCATAGCAGTGATGTTACTGGGCTGATATGTTGATGATGGGATCATGCAACGAAGCTTTACTTATTGCCTGTAATTATTTACGTATGTTGTCTAATTACAATGATTTCTATGAACTTGTATGATTAAAAGTATTCGGTTTGATCTCATGTGATTGGAGCCAGTCTCAGCCAATCACATGCAGACTTTGACAGTTAGTGACGACCAATCATAATCAGGTAAAATGGCGGGAGTGTTCTCGCCATTTTACCACGTTTTCGGCGGGCACTTCTATTTCTATGATATGTTAGTCGTGCTGAGGCATTAGTTCTCCGACATCAGCACTGGTCACATGCATTATATTGTATTGCTTGATCATACTGTATTACTGTACCGCTGTAACTATTTAGGTAATAAAGCTGATCTTTCGAGTTCCATAAAGTAAGTTTTTATATTCAAAGTCCTTGCTTCTGAGTGTTGGACCAGTAAGGTTCATATTATAAACCAAGTTGTTTACGAAACTACAACTCCTACTTTTAATGTTGATAGCTGCATGGTAACCATTTGTCCAATAGTTTTGAACACAAACAAACTTGTTTGCTTTATAAAAACGGAAACTCGTGTAAACAGACCATTTAAAACGCTACCAAGACAAGCCAATAAATTGCTCAAAACAAACTGAACTCGATGTAAACTCAGTCGGTTCGTTTCACCATTAAAAAATGACAAGTTGGCAACACTGTCGCCCCAATATGGCGGAAGGCAGAGATAGCAACTGTCAGACTCACGATACTAAACGCCGACGAAAAAATACGTGAAAACACGACGAGGAATACGGGGAAAATAAACAAAATGGACGAAAAAGTGTCTGTTTGTATTTGTAGTCGTAAATGTATTGATGTTTGGCTTTGGTAGGTGAAAATGTGACGTGAAATTCCGTAGTGTGTACTTGGTTTTAGGACTTCAAAGTAATATAAAACGCCTTTGCACCACGTCACTTAAAACACGTAACATCACGCTTGTAATCTTCGAAGGGTTAGGCAGAGGTGTACCCATTAGTACAACCACATTTCGTTAGTTTTTTTTTTAACTTTGCCCCACACTAGGAATTTCTCCTGTATCGTGGGAGCGTTTACAAACATTTAAACTCAGATACACAAATACCCAGACCCGAAACAACTATCTGTAGGTCACACAAATATTTGTTCCGTGGGGGAATCTAACCCGCGACACGCAGCGCAGCAGTCCAATCGCTCAACCACTGCGCAAAACGTGCCGTCAATGGTTATGTTCAAGTCCCATGTGATAGAGGCCTGGCCTATTGTCATATCAACTTGGGACTCCGTGGCTGCTACTGGGACATTCCTGACGGAAAAACCCAATAACACTTTGTCCGACCATGGATTCGAACAGGGAATAAGATCACCAGAACTACGACGCAAAAAGAAGACAAAGAACAACATCCTACTCATCCATAATCGCCATACAAGATAACCAAAACAAGCATAAGAACCCAAGTCTATAAATATCTAATAGTCCAAAAAGTATGACTATTGAATAAAGTCGTCTTTCCGAAACGTTCCGAAGTTACTTCTGTAAGCTCCCCCTGCCAAAGTTAGGCATCAACTTGGAATCCTCGACGCGAAACTTTGTGAATTTTTTAAACATTTTTATTTTTTAAATCGCACCGTCTGAAACTTAATGTGATAGGGATTTGGCAGGCTTTCGGTTAGCCTGTTAGAAACGGAGATATTGATGGAATAGAAATATACCGTAATAAAAAGTTAGCCTGTTTTTTCAGCGTCTAATTTTTTTATCTGACTGAACTTTGGCTACTGACCTTGGTTTAACGAGGTGATTTGATGTCCATCTCCATATAGTAAGCATGAAATAAATTTAGTTTTTAAAACTAGATTTCATTAACTTTGACCACCAATATATCCGTAACTACATATATAGAAGGTCCATAGTCATGGCCTAGAACAAAAAAATATAGCAATGACAGGGACAACAAACGCCTTTTATGTATACAGTTACACTCATTATGTACATTAAAACCCGTATTTAAGTTCAATTATTCCCAATGTCCACCTTCGGCATGTCCATCAGTTTTTAACAGCGCCACATTTTATAATAAATTGTATCTCTGTCCACTTCCTGGTGGAAAGCGAGAATAGGTAGTTGACTGACTAAAAAAATATGTTATCGATAAATATTGGATACGTGTTTATTGTTTTATCAAATTAATAAAAATTGACGAAAATAAAACGTGACAAAGATCGTGAGTGGGGGCTGGTGGCGTCACTTTCTGGTAAAAAATGTAACGAAGCACTGTATCGTCTTCATTTATTGTTTACGTGAAAAAAGAAAAATACGTGCCCAATATTTTTTGGAAATCTATCTGACGGACTAATTAGACTTTTTTTGTCAACTAACCTAAAAAAAATTAAATCGCTGTCCACCACTGGTGGGCAAGCCGGTGGTGGACATTGGAAATAACCGATTTTTTAAGTCCTATTTACATCCTAAAAATTATGGTCTTTTGCTGCTTATAGTGTCGACCAATACAAATCGATTTAAAATTTCTATGGCATAAATACTGTGTTCTGTGCGAAAAAATACAAATGTTTGATACAAAGTTTTCTACATATGGCGCTTTGTTATTTATGCGTCTAGACACTCTAGACATCGCCACTTGATACACAAAAACGGTAAGTAAGTACAGCGTTTTAGGAGACATGAAGTGTACCTTTTTGTATAAGTAAGTTGTAATACATTTACATAAGAAATATTGTGTGGACTGCCTCGTTGGTCTAGTGGTTGGAAGCGCGACTGCTGAGCATGAGTTCCTGGGTTCGATTCCCGGGTCGGGCAAAGTATTATTGGGTTTTTCCTTCAGGAATGTCTCAGTTGCAATCACGGACCCTGGATTTGTGCACTGATGATGGCAATAGGCTTGCCTCCTATTACAAAAGACTTAAACATAACTGGCGAAATGTGGATGTAATAAAGGGATTACAGGCATATTATGATTCCGGCCCTAGTGCAAGCCATGGTCCGGGGCGAGGAGGAATGGGACGCCGTCGCCTCCTTCTGCGAAGCAGTGATGCTAGCGAAGGAGGTGGCGGAATGTGAGCGGGAGAGAATACCTCTCGTCCTCTCGCCACGTGATGGCTTTCGGCCACCGTGGACGCGGGCCTGTGGACGGTGAGTGATGGGCTAGCTCGCCGTCTGTCCGTCTTATGACGACGACAGGCCGTGTCGACGGGGCCGTGTCGGGGCTGCGGGATGTTCGCAAGAGATACCGCGGCCTCGACATGAAGGGCTAAGAAGGAACATGGGTGGTTTTTAGTCAGTAGAAGTCTGACACTCCCTTTCGCTCTGCCCAAGAGCGGGAGGGGTTATTAGATGATTTTCCACCCGCCAAAAAAAAAAATTAAAAAATATTTTTATGATGTTATGTTATATTGCCGTTGGTCTATTTCTTACAATCTCTCTACCAGTGGTATGCCTCAAAATTTAATTACTAGACTGCCGGCGCAATTTCTTGATTAAAGTTATATTTTAAAGCCCTATGTGCCTCGTTGGTAGCATGAGGATGAAGTCTTGGTTCAATTCCCAGTAGCAACCACGGAGTCAGAATAGAGCCCGCTTAATAACAATATGCTTGTCCTCTTTTATATGGGACTTAAATATAACTGCAAAATGTGGGTGCCTATTATGTTCACGTTTGTGGTTTACGGGTGTAATGTGTTTAATGGCATAAAAGAAACAACTATTATGGACATCTCTGCCTAACCTTTCGGGTATTAGAAAGAAAGAAAAAATATTTATTTGTCGCAGAAACATAACGAGCATACAAACAGATATTAAAAAATACAATAAACAGGGATAATATAAAGATAGTTGCACGTCGTGACTGCGACAAGTAGGTTGCCACTCAGCATGATGCTGTGCTATGGGCACCCACAACACAGCGCTGGTTTTCAGTGTTCACCCGTGAAAAAACGCATGAAAGCCAAGACTGCTTCAATATTAGGTAAGTATATAAAATAAAATAAGCAGTGCTTGAAATCACTTATTAAGGTGTGATGTTATGTTATGTTTACCAATTTTGCGTAGCTGACCGATTTGAGACTTTTGGTTTCCTATTTCTATTCAAGAACTGATTGTAGCAAGGTCGAACAGTCAGTGGTGGGTTCGAACCCAGAGAGGCGCATTACTTTGTGTAATTTATTTCATCACCACTGCTTCAAAACGGTGAAGGAAGACATCGTGAGGAAACCAGTATGTCTGAACACTGGGCCCACGTGGTGGATTATAGCCCACTCCCGAGAGGGGAGGCCTGAGTCACAGCAGAGGAAACATTATAGGCTGTTTATGCAGCGTAATCTTTTTTTGACGGGTGGAAAATCATCCAATAACCCCTCCCGCTCTTGGGCAGAGCGGAAGGCAGTGTCAGACTTCTACTGACTAAAAACCATCCATGTTCCTTCTTAGCCCTTGCGCCGAGACCGCGGTATCTCTTTCGAACAACCCACAGCCCCTACGGGATGCAGCGTAACCTCACATTGCAAATGAACTCTGAATTTATTTGCACAAACCCCAAGCAATTACAGTCCCACTTTCAAACAAAAAGTGAAAACCACAGATTCACAACACACCATAGATAATACTTCCCGCCATTATCCGGTGACTAACACGACGCCAAACAGTCTGTCTTTGAGTTCGCGGGTTTTGACATGGTAATAGGGTTGTGCCCGCTCCGATGCAAATTACTGAATAATCGGCTTTCGGCTTATTGAGATGCGTCTACAATGAGCCGTCTGTTGTTCAAGGCTTGCCATCGATCCAAGTATTTACGGAAAGTAATTCGGATGTTGTATAATTAATTTTGACTTTTGATGATGGAACCTCTTTGGAGAGAAAAGTTTGAAATGCAGCTGTGATTATATTAACCGCCAATTTGTTCAAGTTCTAAATAGTAACCCGCCTTTGCTTCACACAGGTACTATTTATTAATTCTCGCGTCGACTAACATAAGATAAATGTCGACTAACAAGGAAAATGTGAGTGGACACCCTTGAACATAGTCAGGTTCTTCAGAAAGGACAGGTGCGCAGTGATCGCAACCGGCGTGCGTACCTATGTGACCAGATCTATGAATGTGCACTAGGCAAAAGGTGTTTGTAAGGATCGTAGCAGGTGACGTTCTGTGGTTTCTGCCTACCCCCTTGGAAAATGGGTGTGAGTTTATGTAGGTGCTATCTATTAATGTGGTAGGACATGATAAAAATATTATTATAATAACAGAATCTACTTTACAGACTGTACTTGATAGAATATAACGAAACGCGTTATGTGAAACGAGTATTATTAAATTAAAAATCAACAAATTAACGTTCCATTTACATTGCACGTTCGTGAATCTAAAAAATCTGACCTTTAAAAGTCCTATAAAAACACTTCAAAACACCTACGAAATCACCGATTAAACATCAAATTTAAACCCACTATACTACGCTATTAGGTGGCCCCGCCGTCACTCAGGGCTGAAGATGCGGCGCGTACATCACCGAACACATTGAACTAAGCCCATTAAACGAGCGAAATCACGAGTTATGAAGTAACCCATCGGTACCCTGGCAAGTATGCTATATTAGCGTACTGTAGTCAGCTTAGTGACTGTTCAGAATAAGCGACAAGGGGATTTTTAGAATAGTTTAAAACTGAAACAGATTGAAGAGGAATTAGATTTTTTTTAATAGAAGCTACTATTATGAAAGATTTAAGCATAACTGGCGAAATGTGGGTGTACTATAATATACATCTCTGCGTACGTATGACAGTCTAAGCTTTCCAGTTTCTTTGGTTGAATCCCCGTTAATGAATATAAGCGACCATTTCCTATTTACCAAGTAAGTACACATAGCGTTTAATTCGTATGTCGGTACAATATTTTTTAACAGGGGCCAACGAAATCTTAATATTGATGTTCCGCTGCCTAGCCGTCCGTCCATCGAAGGACGACAGTCAGACATCAGAATATAGCCTGCATAAAATAATTTAATTTAACTACATTTTGCCATTTTCCATCTCAACAAACAAAATTACAAACCTTTATTAAGTTATTGCAGAATTTGATACTGCATTTTATTTTAAACATCGAGTTCACGTCATCTCGCAAATAGAAATTCTCTGCATCCGCAAATGTAATACCTCATAGTAACTAACCTACCTCTCGAAGCCAAATAGCCAAGTCAGAACACGGCCGTAGCAAAACTTTCGTCGTAAAATTACGAATAACCACCGGAAGATCACTCAAACTTATAAGAGGAATTTATATTTTATGAGGAAAAATGGCGTACCCTCCGCGCCCGCCGACAGCATACCTAATAACTGGGGCCTTTACACTACAGGCTTTTGAAAAATACAATCGTATTTGTCTAGAATATTCTGAGATAGATGTTGGACTTGTTAGGGAAGTCTAAGATAAAGGGGGGGTAGAAAGAAGAGGGGATTTGTCTTACGGGGATCTTAGACCAACAGTCGCTGTCTTTTTAGAGGGGATGAAAATATTCATAGCGTAATATCGCGCCTGTTAGACAAGATGAGTAAGCTTTAGCGTAAGAATGACCTTCTAAGAACTAGACGTTTATTTTTAACACCACGAATGTTTTCATTGACTGCTGAGCATGAAGCTGGATTCGAATTCAAGTTCGGGCTAAGTGTTATTAGGTTTTTCCATCTGGAAATTCTCAGTAGCAGCCATGAAGTCTGAATTTGTGGCCGGCTGATGGCAATAGGCTCGCCTCCTTTTACATAGGACTTAAACATTACTGACGAAATATTGGTGTACTTTTATGTACACCTTTGCTCAAACACTTTTTCGATTAAAGTATTTGTTTGTGAAATATTAAGCCTTTTTTTTATGGTGGGTGGAAAATCATCAAATAACCCCTCCCGCTCTTGGGCAGAGCGGTTGGGAGTGTCAGACTTCTACTGACTAAAAATCAATCATGTTCCTTCTTAGCCCTTCATGTCGAGGCCGCGGTATCTCTTGCGAACAACCCGCAGCCCCGACGGGCAAAATATTAAGCCTTAAATTGCATTCTTTTGTTAGACACAAATGTGGCTAACAAAAGAAGACAGATTACACACACACACACAGACAGACACAGACACACAGACACAGACACAGATACAGACACAGATTTTGACATTGTATTTTTTGTATTTTTTTGACATTAATGAATTTAATTTCAATAACTAAGTATTATTGTATTTTAATCTAATGTATTGTAATTTGTATTTGTATTTGTAATCGAATTTTATACTTATGGGAAATTTCCTGAAATAAATGATTATTATTATTATTATTCCCTTTATTTATTTGAAAACAAACTTCATACATTTTTAAATATTTCTTATAAAAAACAATAAAAAAACATTTAAAAATATAAAAAATTGTAGCCCACCGGTATCGGGAACAGGGTCCAAGCTACCGGCGGTCAGGGCTCCAAAGAAAGGAACCTCCTAACGATACGAGCCGTGTCCAGGAGTACCGCTCTCTGCATCAAGCCCTTGATCCAGCCGCCTAACGAGAGCCTCCTCAGGTGTTGGTCGAGGCTCTTGGCAATTAAGCCATTGGCTGTAACAACCATCGGCACAATGATCGCTGAGTCCACATCCCACATGTCGACAACCTCGCGAGCCAAGTCAAGATATTTGATTTGCTTATCTTTCTCGGCTTTCACGAGGTTCTCGTCATGCGGGACAGTTATGTCAACAATCATTGCGCGCCGCTCTGATCGATCCACCACCACTATATCAGGCTTATTAGCTATAATAGTCCTGTCAGTGATGATGGATTGATCCCAGTACAGTGTGATACTGCCCTTTTCGAGAACTGGGTCGGGCACATACCTGTAGTACGGCACTTCGGATTCCACAAGGTTGTATTTTAGAGCAAGTTGCTGATGGATAATCATAATTATTATTATTATTATTAAACCACCTAAACAGGTTGTGTTCAGGCGTGTGAAAAAAATTGTGGTAGTAGTATATAATTATAACAAAATTAAAAGGAAAACTATCACAGCTAAGAAGGCTTTACTAGTTTACGAGTAATAGTTGACCAACTTATAAAATGTACTTGTATCTATACTAATATTATAAAGCTGAAGAGTTTGTTTGTTTGTTTGTTTGTTTGATTGTTTGTTTGAACGCGGTAAACTCAGGGACTACTGGTTGGAATTGAAAAAATCATTTAGTGCTATATAGTCCATTTATCGAGGAAGGCTTTAGGCTACATAACATCACGCTACGATCAATAGGAGCGGAGCATAAATGAAAAATGTTGCAAAAACGGGAAAAGATATTCCTTTTTGAGAGCTTCCGTTGCGTGCGCTGCGAAAACGGTTTAAGTTAGGAAAATATCATGTATGAAAGAATTGTTCCTCTTTAAATGTTCTAAAAAAAAGTCCGCGACAGCATATATATATCTTTTAAGATTGACTCACTGTAACCATTTTTTACTATTAAAATGTTAGATTAAAAATAATGATATTTTGCGATGCTTATTTAACCCATATGATATTAATCTATATGTAAATAAATATGTTTGTTAGCACGGAAATTTAATATAGAATATTTGTGCCCTTTACTCTATACAGTTTAAACAATTATCTTAGAAGATATCGCAATATCAAAATATCCGCGCGACAAAATAATTACGCGCGCGGCAGTCATTCGGTCCGGTGCGGTAGGTAAGTGGGGATTCTGGTCTCCGGGGGCTCCGGAGAAATTCTAATTCAAAATATTTACTGCACCATAATGTTTATAAATACAATGGATTACTGTATATTTAACAGTAAGAGATACCTATAGTAATTGTCACTTTAATAATATAATCGAAGAAAATCTAAACCAATAGGTATTATAAAGAGGAAAGGTAAAATTTTTTGTTTGATACGAGTACGATTTAACTCAAGTTAATATGTTGAATAGTCGGTTTATCGAGAAAGGCTAAAAGCTATATTATGTGATGCAGACGAAGTTGCGTGGGTCAGCTAGTATTATATATTTTGATGGGCAACTACGGAACCCTACATTGTGGTCCTATATGCAGTTGGCCGGTTTTTTCAGAATGATGTACTGAATATGTGATACCCGTTCTGTATACAAGAAAACTTACATTGTTTAATAATAATAATTTATTTATTCTCGGATAACAAAGATCCATAATGGTTAGTTGTTAACAATGGAACTTATAAACTATGTTAGTAGGCACAATAATCACAAAATAAATATAAAAAAATAAAATTAACTGTGATACAATTTGTTAGTAGTACAGTCGAACAAGCTAATAAGTATACAGCCAGCAAACTTGCATTTACTTTTAAGATTATACAGATACATTTAGAGACTGATGTGATATGTTACAGCGTTTGACATCAGTCGCTTAATGCGATACGCTTTATAAAACAAAATTGCAATCAATATTTTCAGTGTACTAGAATTATAAAGATCTCTACCTGTATACTTATTAGCTTGTTCGACTGTACAATAACTTATAACTAGTGTTAGTAAAACAAGCTTAACTTCTTTCTTGTACTCGCCCCCTCCCTGACCCATGAATCGATGTATCAATACTCATGTGAATATTAATACATCGATTCATATACAGACGGTCAAGTCTACTGGCTAACATACTTAAAACGCTGTTGCGACTAACCCGCACTATGCTCAGCATTGACGCGCACCGCTTGCGCAGAGTAGCGTAGTAAGCAATCGATGCGCGCCTCTGCAAACATACGTGACGCATGATAAGCCAAGTCCCAACTCTTGAACCACGGGTCTTCACTCTGTGAAAGTAGTTGCATTTAACAATATTGGTTTGAGATAAAATCACGCAAAACAAACGAGTTCATAAAAAGACTAACGAGACAGACAAAGCAAAGCTCTCCCTCCCTATTAAAGTAGCTTCACATATTATTGATTTTTAATCAAAATGATTGGTTGAAGTTTTAAGATTTTCTCGCCGAAAAACAAGCTATTAAAAAATACCGACGTACAACGGCTAACATTAGCACCTAATTCCACCATCCTTTATGCACACAAATCTTCGTACAATACAGCCTACACGAACGAATTACCCATTCTATGTGTGCGTAGTTCCAGTAATAGTTGAAACACGTGAAATATTCAGAGGCGGCGCGTGCACGATGCATCTAATTAAAGCTTGGCTATACAGCAAGCGGAGATGTAACGGAGCGGTTGGCAGCTACGCGGGTGAAAGAGACGTAAGTGGCAAAGCCTTTTTCAGGGTTCCGTAGCCGAATGGGAAAAAACGGAACCCTTATATATTCGTCAAGTCTGTCTGCCCGTCTGTCCGTCTGTCTGTCTATCCGTCCATATGTTACAGCCTCTTTATTCGGAAACTATTAAGACGACACAGTTGAAACTTGGTAGGTAGATGTATTCTGTAAAACGCTTTACGATTTTTATATCAAATAAAAGATTAAGGGGGGGTCTCCCCATACATGGACCTGAAACTAAAAAATACTTTTTTCATCAAACCTATTCGTGTGGGTATCTATAGACAGGTCTTTAAAATGACAATGAGGTTTCTAAAACCATTTTTTCCCAAAGTCAATGTTTGAATAAACACTTCCAAAATCGTAAAATGTGTTTCCCCCCCCCCCCCCCCATCTAACTTTTAAACTAAGAGAGTGAAAAATCTAATAATAAAAAACTTTCAACCAAAATTGGTTTGAACGATATGTAGTAATTAGTTTTTGAGATATAGCACATTTAAAAAATCGCAAATATAACTTTGTCATTCATACAAACACTATGAAAGACAAACTTATCACAAAAAATGTTTTTCTGTTGCCGCTTTAATAAGAAATAATACAAATTAAAGGAGGCTTCCCTGCGACGATGGTACGGAACCCGTCATGTGCAAGTCCGACTTGCACTTGGCCAGTTTTTTGTATGTGGGTGAGAAATCATCAAATAAGGTCCCGCTCTGGGGCGGAGCGGGAGAGTGTGTGAAACTTGTACAGACTAAAAGCCACCCATGTTCCTTATTAGCCCTTTGTGTTACGGGCCCGCGGTATCTTTTTCCAACAGTCCCGCAAAAGTGGCAAAACCCTGAGATAAAGATATAATGTGGGAGTTAAGAGACCGTAGAAAACGCGACGTAGAGCATTAATCGCACCCATTTCTAAACACAAAATAATATGTGATAAATGCGACTTTTTTGTAAAATTTTGTTAAGAATTTGATGGCGTAAAGTCAATCAAAAATATCCCATGACAAATCGCTGTAGCAATCCGAAACGCCATTGGAATAGGCTCTCTAAAAAGTAAAAGAATCTGAACAAGTACATTTTCACGAGTTAGACGTACTTATAATTACTTAAAAAGTGCTCCTATGAATTACGACAAAGGCAGCACTACACAGACGGCGCCACATCAAGCTATACGTAACCAGTATAACCTGTCCTCGCTTTGTATGTCATTCCCATAAAATGAGAAAACAGTTTAATTTGGTTTTCCATAGCTAGATTGGGTGTCATGCGTACCACAGTTACACTCAACTACCTCTAATCTAGGTCTACTCTCTAACCGCTTTCTGTATAGCCGAGGCTTTATAGCGGCCGAAGACTTAAACAGAAGCAGCGATGTCTGATAAAATATTTATAATATTTAATGAAGATAATGATGCACGCAGTGCGCGGAATGTGTAGGAGAATTTATTGGGAGAAGAAAATGGATTATCTTTTCATCTTCATGCTTTAGCTTTTCGGAAAAGAAAGGTATTTTTGATCTTGTAGCTTTTAATATGCTTCAAATAGCTTGTGCTTATCGGCTGAATTTCTGAAGTTTAACATTTAATATATTATTCTAGATAGATAGCCTACTACTCCATCCCACATGTAGGAGGCCTGAATCCCAGCAGTGAGAAGTTAATTATGTAAAAGACATATTATGTAAGTAGGTATGTAGTTTAGTAAAAACTACATACCTACTCACAAAATATGCCTTATGGTTAAAAAAGTTTCTAGTGCAACTGTAAGAACGAAATATGGTGCAACCAAATTGGTGAGTCCAATATGTTAATATTAAAAAAACAAAATTCTATGGCTTTAGTTAGGAACGAGGTGACTACTGTGACTATAAAACGGACATACCCACAAACATGATGATCCTTTCGAGCTTCACGCAGTCGGTTAAAAAGAGAAAGTACTTCGACCCAAATAAATTAGGTTATGTGCAGTTGCATTACGACATTCTATTGCTTATTCCTTCCTCCTTTTTTGGGTCAAGCCCTATTCCCGAATCACTGCGAGTCCTGAAAGTCAGAACCAACAGTGGCGACCACCAGAAAAGCGCTGAGTCAGTGAAGCTCGACGAAGACCCAGAGAAACAACTTAACTGTCTTGAATCTTGCATCGAAATTAATCAGAAAAGAATAGCGTAGGAGTAGAAGGAAAAACAGATTTCAACAAAACGTAACTTCCTTCCTCGTATTAACTATTTCAAAGTACCTATAGGAAACTAATTCAAAAACGTTACCCAACTAAATATTTCCATACAAAGTTAGTTTCCGAAGCCCAGCGCCTACGCCACGTAAATCAATTACGAAAAGCAATGTTAAATAGTTGACAATATTGCCTAGAACTATGTGGAGAAATTATATCAGGGCAATAACTGAATATAACTCTGAAATAACGAGGATATTGGGGAAATGAAAGGCAGAAGGTCAAGACTGAGCTTAGTTGTGACTCAAACTCAAACTCAAAGCATTTATTTCAATTAAACCATTACAGGCACTTTTGAATGTCAGAAGAACAATTCATAAAACAAAACTAAACTACGACTGTACAGTAAGGCCATGTTCCGGAGCTTCGACTCCGATTCCGATAGGTCGGAACTTTGATTGATATAACGCCACCGGTTCCGACTTCGGTTCTGGCACTTTTAAATCGGAAGTTTTAATCGGAGGTCGAAGCGTGGCGGACGCGGTCGACGTGTACGAACAGGTTTATGCATGCATTTTATTTTACTAAGCCCTCTTGGGCTCCGCCTCCGACTCCGATTCCGATTCCGGTTTCGACTCCGACAAACCAAATTTAAAAACTCCGATTCCGACTTCGGTTCCGGTAAAACCACCTTCGTAACATCCCTACTGTACAGTACTAACTGGGTTGTTGATATCAGATAGGAGCGCCTATGTAAAATACTGGTTTCTGGGTAATATGATACCCCTTAGAAAGACTGGTTATCGGAATTTCAGCCCACTGACTATTTGTAACTTCTAGTACTAAACGACCGACAAAATGGTACACACATAGGAAACCTACGCTGGTTCACGACCTATCATGAGCATGGAGTATTTTTACCCGACTGCAGCGAAGCCCAAAAGGAGGGTTATGTGTTTGACGTGTATGTATGTCCGTTTAGAACCTTAACTACAAATCATAACTTCAAAATATATGTAAAACATTACTTTGTCTATGTTTTCATACGACAGACAAATACATAGAACTATGTATAAAAACGTTGAATTTAAGTTTTGTAACAGTAAAAGGTCATCAGGTTAGGCAACTAACCACACGATAAAGAAGATCAGTGATTTTGCACAAAAAAAAACCCGCTTACGCTTAAAAATCCCAGAAGTGTTTTGACTGGTATTTCTGCTTCATGATTACGATACGGCCTGAGCTGACGATATTGCATATTTCCCTGCTACACAACCTAATACTACGCGCTGATATCTGCGTTAGATAATACTATTTGCTGGGCTCTCGTTTAATTAGGTTTTAGTAAATGTGGGTGTGAATTTTTGGTTGAAACAATTTGTGGAGTATCATTTTTAATCACGATCTTGTCAACAGTCTGCTAAGATGGTTTTCCTGCTTCTTCAACATCTCGTTTTGATGACTCATATATGACACTCATGGCTTACTCATTTCTCTAATAGGGTAGTTGACAAAAAATATATAATTAGTCCGTTAAATTATATTTTCGAGCCGTTTGGGGTTGAAACTCTGGGGCCGTGGGATCCGAGTGCTCATAGCCTGTTTAAGGAAATTTCAAAACGCTTAGTTGACGCTTCTCGTGGCCCAAGGGCTGGGTTTTATCTTGGCCAGAGGCTAAGTGTTGCCATACAACGTGGCCATGCCGCCAGTCTTTTGGGCACGTTACCGGCTGACAGCGTTGAGGAGCAGTTTTTTTATGCCTTTTTATAGTTTCGTGTTAGTTTATTTATTCGTTTTAATTAATGTACATAGTTTACTCTCATAATCTATAAAATTTAATTAGTCCGTCAGATAAATAACCAAAAAATATTGGACATATTTTTTCTTCACGTAAACAAACAATGAAGACGAAACAGTGTTCGAAAACTCGTGTGACGTCATATTGTAAGACATTAGTATGACATCTTTTACCGGCGGGTGACGTCACAAACCCCCACTCAAATCTTTGACACGTTTTATCTTCGTAATTTTTTATTGATTTGATAAAAAATACGAATCCAATATTTTTCGATAATCTAACAGACGGACTAATTAGAATCATATTTTTTTTTGTCAGGAAACATCCCTTTTCCAACTCTACGCTTGCTTACCAAGCCTTTAACAGTTCTTTCAAAGCACATCATCTTCTTGCTCTAGTCCTATGTAACTCGGGGTCAGCGCAACACGTTTTTTTTCTTCCATTCTCCTCTATCAACCGCCACGCTATCATTTACTTCATTGTATAACAAATTATCCATCCATCGTTTCCTTGATCTTCTTCTCCCTCTCTGTTCAACAACATTTTTGCTTTCTTCATTTCTCTCAAAACACATTGATATTAAATGCAGAAAACCCCGTCAGTAGTTTTTTCGTGTGATTTTTTCATTTATTTCATCCTTTTCCATTACAATTAAAAGCTATTCAACTTCCTGTAATTCTTTTCCCATTTTCATACTTATTAGTAAGTACATAGTTTTACTATAATTTGTTTAGTTTGTAAATAATGAACATAATAAATGAAAGAAAAATAATTTGCCAAGTTCCTTCATGTCTCCAAAAATAAACATTCAATCAGCCAATTTATCTCAATCTGTGCTACTCAAAAAAGTCAATCAATAACGTATCCATCTTGTCGACTGAACGATGTGTTTCGTCCATCGATCAGGCCGAAAGAGTAGAACTAACTTGTCAGATTGGAGCGTGATCACTCAATGCCCCCATTACATGGGACTATCAGTCAATCTGGGGAGAGGGTTCATTGTCTCACGGCACGGGATTGGAGAGGAAATTGAGATGAGGTGATATTTTTTCAGGTTTACGTTTTAAAATGTTTTCAGGGTGTAAGGGTTTGTACTTTTCTACGTTTCAAAAAGCTGAGCGCTACTGCTTCTTTACTTTAAATTATTTATTTATAACTCGTCTTACTCCAGAAAAACACAATCTATGCTCCTTCTATCCTGCCCTCTTAGCCCATAAGCATGCAGCCGAATTGATATTTGCGCTGCGTGGCGTCGTGCTTGCGATACAAAGAAGAAGAAGAACTCCGGAAAAATTGATGGCGCTCTCAACAACTTATTCAAAGAAGAAGAGTTACTTAATTGGAACCAGCTGCCTGCTAGAGATGTTTTTATTGTGAATGGCATCTTCAGCAGTTCATCCTAGAGAGGATGGCTACTGCTTAACCGAATTTTCCTGTGGATGCCTTGAAATTAAGGCCTCCGGCCAGGCCTAATTTACTTTAAAAACTAAGCAACTGCACGCTAAGGGGTACGAGTTTCAGCTTTGGGCGTCTCTGGGGTAGGACAGCAAAGGGACTGGCCTATCAGAGATGTGTAGAACCTAAGCAATAAAATAATAGCTTCAAAGCCAGGTGTTTTACTACCAGAGCTATGTGTGTGGTGTTTTGCAGCAAGTAACGAGCTATGGACGAAGATGCGCTTTGTGTGTTTTAAATTAAATTAGGATCGTTAAACTCTTACCCACATGAACTAAGTCTAACCACGCTAGGAAAACAAATGATTCATTAAATTAATATAAAACCTCTTTGAGCAAACTACAAAATTCTTGCGGCCGTGAATCATATTTTCCTATTTAAAAATTCGTCAGAATGTGTGGGAGGATGAACAATGGACACAGCATCACACAACTCAGTGCTCAGATGAAGATAGATCGCGACGAGACGCGTGGTCACCCTGTCCGCGCGCAGTTAGTCGTAGTTCCTACAGTGATCGATGTCTTCGTTCTCATGTTAGCCTGGTACTCTGATTCGTTGTTCGATGTATGTATACTGTTTATTGGTTATTTGTATCGATTTTTGGGTTATTTCAATCTCCTCAGTAAGCAGTTATTAGTGAGTTAATCAATTATGGACGGAAGTTTACTTATTAGAAATTAGTAAATACATACATAAACTCAGGCTTTTTTTCCTGGGGGTCTCGGCAGAAAACACAGAACGCCACCTGCTACGATCCTTATATACTCATTTTACCAGGTCCACGTTCATACAAGCAAGGCGGTAGAACTGAATAATACGTAGTTATGTAACAAAACTAACACCTTTTATAGTTAGCCGTAGTTTCTACAGTGATCGACCTCTTCGCTTTTATGCACGCCTAGTACTTTGATCCGTAGTTCGATATAATATGTATGTATAATTCTATAATTTTCATCTCCTGAATTCATCATTTGCCTAGTCTTTTCCCAACTATGTTAGGGGTTAGCTTTCAGTCTAACTAGATGCTGCTGAATACCAGTATTTTACATAGAGTTATGGAGCGACTGCCTATCTGGAGTCCACAACCCAGTAGTACTGGGTAATTATTGCAGGTGACTTTTTGTAGTTCTTGCTACCGCTAAAGCACGTAGGTCCTTCAGTAGCAGATGTTATTATTGGTAACTTCAATTATTTATTCCGGGTCCTCTAATGAGGCGATAGTAATCAGCTGATTGATGTTGTTTGTACAGAATTAGTTAGGGTTATGAAAATCGGGGCTGCGGGTTGTTCGAAAGAGACACAAAGGGCTATGAAGAAACACGGGTGGTTTTTAGTCAGTAGAAGTCTGACACTCCCATCCGCTCCGCAGAGTGGGAGGTGTCATTATTTTGATGATTTCCCACCCTCCAAAAAAATAAAATGCATGACTGTGTGAGATTGTCTAAAATCTTTACACGAAATCATTCTAAAACATACAATGTAGAAAGGAAAGCGTGTGCGTACACAAAGATTTCATAGTTTTTTTATTAATTTGTTATTTCCTACAAATGTGCCTTAACTGCCAAATGTAAGAAACATAATTTTTTTTTTCTTCAAATAGACTATGATTTTTCCATGTGCCACATAGTTTCGCCTAGACTAAAAGAACCTTCTACGCTGTATGCTGTTGGCGAGCGAAAACCCCAAAAAAAAACACTGATACATGGTTATTGACATAATAACCATAAGTTTGTTTGTTTTTTTTTGTGTAGAAACTTGATAGTTTTATATTGTAATTTTGGAAGTAACTATGAGGAAGTCTATGTTTTTGTTGTTATCTGTGGAAGTTTGTTATTAACAATTTAGATATATATTTAGTTATAATTATAGTTATTAGACTGTGAGCTTTCCTAAAATAAGTAAATAAATAAATAATAATAATTGACAGGTTAAAACAATTTGTAAACAAAACATATTTCACATGTTAGTATGCTATCACAGTCGGATGGTTATAACCGAATATAACTCAGTTCAGTTAAGGCCGAACTGTAAAATTAAATCACGCCTCAAAGAGGTCCGTGCCTGGAATATCTCTATTCGTAACCGGATTATGTTGCAAATATGTGTAAATGATAATTGAAATAACCCTGAAGAATGCTGATGAAGGAATGTGGGTTGAAGAAACATATAACATGACATCACGCCTTGGAAGCTCCGAAGGGTTAGGCAGAGGTATACCGAATAGTACATCCATATTTCGCCAGGTGTGTTTAAGTGTCATGTAATAGGCGTGCGACATGTTGAGCGTGAGATTGGGTTCGATTCCTGGGTCGGGTAGTGTTATTGAGTTTTTCGGACTTTTACGGAGTCTGGATTGAGTACAGTTGATGACAATAGATATTAGGGTAGTTGACTAAAAAAATCTAATTAGTCCGTCAGATAGATTTCCAAAAAATATTGTACACGTATTTTTTTCTTTTTTCACTAAACAAAAAATGAAGACGATACGGTGCTTCGAATAGTCGCGCGACGTCACAGTATGGTACATTTTTTACCAGAAAGAGACTCACGATCTTTGACTTATTTTCGTAAATTTTTATTAATTTGATAAAACAAAAAACACGTATAAAATATTTTTCGATAATTTAAAAGACGGACTAAACAGAATCATATTTTTTTTTAGTCAGTCAAACATGGTACTTAAACATAACTGGCGACTTGCACACCTATGCCTAACCCTTCGGGAATTACAGGCGTGATGTTATGCTAAGTTGTTCTGAAGCTTACCGTACTGTCGGTTTTGTTAATAATTATAATCCCACATCATAACGACCACGGAAAGTTTTATAAAGTTTAGTTTTAGATGTTTCGCTTCGTTTAAAATTTTGAAGCCAAAAAGTTGCCTAAAATAACTTCTATCTTATTTTTTATCGTATTTGTTTCTCAATATTATTTGTCTATAAAACTAACTACTAACTAATTAATTTGGCCTGTTTAATGGCAATGGGTTCGCCCCTATTACATGGGACCTAGACATAATTGGCGAAATATATGGATGCATCATCAGCCATAAGACGTCCACTGCTGGACCAAGGATTCCCCCATAGAACGAAATAAAAATCGGCAGCCTACCGTTTGCATCCACCGGTTGCCCGCGACTCTCACGATGCCGTCGGTCCACCTGGTGGGAGACCTACCAACGCTGCGTCTGCACAATGGTACACCTATGCCTATCCACGGGAAATACAGGCATGACGTTAAGAAGTTATATCCCAAATGAAATCCAAATCAACGTAATATTTCAGAGTGAATAATAAAAACGGATAGTCAACAAAACATGCTCGAAAAAAAAGAGGAATCCAAAAAAAAATATTCATAAAATATTCCAATAAATTCCACAGTTACAAAAAAATGGCGGCCAAATATGACGTGCAAAAAAACTAGCTATCCGTGTCGCACATATGGTGACAAAAGGCAACATCTCATATCAGATGGGCAAATATATTCAGGGGGGCCATTTTAGAAGCAGTCCTTCGCATATGTCATAGACAGTGGCCCCCAAGAGACAAGCTAGACGAAAAAACGGAATGTTGCAAATATGTTCGCATTATTGCTGCGAGTGACCGTTGGACGGTACGATACGGGATTGGGGGGGGCGATATTGTCGTACGAAGGTGTTATTTGCAGATGTTACTTTTTGATATTGGTCATTGGTGTATTAATTGGGTTAGATTATGACGGTAACTTTGTTGAAGTAAACAAACATCAAAATGTTACCTTATTGTTAATATTGCAGTTATTAACAAGCATTTTTTCAAAAATGGTTATCCTGTGTGTGTCATCAATTCATTACTTCATGAAACTGGAAATATTTGCTTTAAATCGTATCCAAAAGAAACGATCGCGATGGATAGGCTATGTGAAGGATAATATGGCTAGAAAGGAGGTGACTGCTGAAATGACGAGTAATAAAGAAGTATGGAAGAAGAAAACAGCAGAGCGGGAGAATCATATTGATGAAATCAAGAGACTGGTAGGATTGTCACGAAATAAACGACAGATCAGACGCGACATTATGACGCAACTGTAGCAACTTTCGAAGGTAACAAAGTTATGCACTTTGTCCTTTAGGCAACACAAGTTTCATCGCCTTTTATGAGGGAAGCGCCAGGGTTGCCCGCAAAATTCTAATTTGCATTGTATGTTGACTACATTAAATGATTTTTTATTAAATAGTCATTCAATGTACTGAGAGGGTTGTATTGATGACTTAAATGATTATAATTCTGTAAATACAAACTTACTACTCCCGCGAATATTATTCAGTTTTACATACTGCCGACACTGACCAGCAAATTGCAAAAAAACTAATTTTGGGGGCTACTCTGGTGCTTCCACACACACTTCACGGTATTTATTCGCCGGGTCTACACTTAATTCAACATTCAGCAAGAACATAATATAACAGGACCCAACCTAATGTCAACGGAGATGAGCCCCCAAGTACCTAATACATAATGGATAACGGGACCGAACTAGTTTCAATAAAAGGATTTTTTGTATTCTCCTCATACACTCGCGACGATATTGTTACATTTCCACGCTAAATTTATTCCTTTTTTACACAAATCATATTTTAAATGACGTATTCATGGGATGAATGACATATTGTGTGATCTTTCATAGATGGACTATCGAACCCTCGTTATTTTATTCGTATTTGGAAAGTTACTATCCAATTTCCATTAGATTTAATAATGTTATTGCTGTATGAAAATGTTTTACGAGTCTGCGATAGATAAGCTGTTAAAAGTTTCTATAAACATAATATTTTCAAACCTTTCAGAGGTTTAATAAGAACATACGCTTTAGTTAGAGTTCAACCAGGCAAGTCGATCCATTATTTTTTTAATCTTAAGACTAAACGGCCTTTGTGAAGAAATAAGATTAAAGTTACACGCTTTTTGGATATAATATCAAAGAAAGGTTTTGAAAGTCACTTTATGTGGAAAGATAAGTGACGTGGTACAATATAGCATCGCGAAATTCACGTAAAAGAGCATAGCAATCAGATTTCCAATAAGATTGCTCCATGAAATGCTTGAATTTCCCAATAAAAAAAAGTATTGTCATATACGTGTCATTATGATATTTAAAATAACACCCTAAACCGTCGCAACATGTTTTCGCTTTCCATATTTCGACAAATGTGTGTCGAAATTTTAGCCAAGAGCTCCTTTTTTTTTGAGGGGTAGGAAATCATCAAATGACTCCTCCCGCGGCAGAGCGGTAGGGAGTTTCAGACTTCTACTGACTAAAAACCACCCATGTTACTTCTTAGCCCTTGTGCCGAGGCCGCGGTATCCCTGCCGAGGCCGCGGTATCTCAGCCACGAGCTCCTCAAACGCAAAAACTAAAATCCTAATTTTATATCTCTATCCGCAAAATCGATCTTGCGACAAAATGCCTAAATTAAACTCGGAAACTGCAGCAGTAGCTGCACATTACTAGAGCAGGAGTTCAGTGGAACAAGACAGACAGTCGGCGTCGAGACAGCCTGATCTGAAATGCAAACCGCGACCCAAAGAATCTCATTAGCAGACGGGACTACGCTACCTTGTCGCGGGACTATTCTGGATATGCGGCGGTCGATATCGTATTGACTCGATGTTCAGTTTCATTTCTTAACTTCTTTTAACACTCGTTCTAAAATACTTACCGTCAGTTACAACAATTTGTGATTTTTTTTTTAATACGAATCGATAGATTTTTATAATTCTTTTAAATTGTATTTGCAATTTTTCCAAAGAAAAAATGGTAATGTGGAATATCAAAAAAGGTTCTTTTACTGATTTTGTGCTCACATGCATCAGGAGGAGCTGTGAAACACTGTTTGTTGATTTATCCCGGGTTAACCCACTATCTTTTAAGTCGGTTTATAAGAAAATACTTAAATGCAAATCAGACGTGGGATCCTTTCATTTGAATTTGGACCTTGTAGTGCTGCGATAAGAACGATTGATACACAACACATTTAGCTATATATTTCCAAAACAAAAATCCTATATCGATACCTTAATTGGCAAACCAGCCAATTCCACATTTCGTCAAAATTTTTTTTTTGTTTAGATAGTATGCAACAAAAATACGGCTTTATTTACAAAAACGACAACTCCGATATAATCATAATTCTTTCCATAAATTTTAGATTTCTTTTTAAGTAGTCTACACAAATTATTATAGAGTTTTAAGTGTCTCCTGAAAAATTTGCTCATAAGGAGTTAGCTGGTTTGCCAATTAAGGTATCGATATAAAAATTGACAAAGATAAAACGCATCAAAGATTTGAGTGGGGGGTTGTGACGTCACTCACCGGTAAGAAATGTCATACTAATGTATTAGAATATGACGTCACACGAGTTTTCAAAGTACTGTATCGTCTTCATAGTTTGTTTACGTGAAAAAAGAAAAAATATGTGTCCAATATTTTTTTGGGAAATCTATCTGACGCATGACGGGCTAATTATTTTTTTGTTGACTACCCTATTGAATAAAACAGGGCCCCGAGTCTGCTATTCAATAGTGTCAGAATGGTCTATCAGTGATCTCATAATTGTTGTTTTTGACAAGTTTGGTGTTGTCAAAATCAACAATTACCCATGGAATTCTTGCAACGAGCTGGGCCACACCAAACTTGTCAAAATCAACAATTATGAGATCACTGATAGACCATTCTGACACTATTGAATAGCAGACTCGGGGCCCAGGTCTCTCCATAGAACCTGTCATACCTTTAGAAAAAACACGGATGAGTATTAGCCAGTAAGAGTCTGACACTCTCTGCTGCTCCACCCCGACCGGGAGGAGTCATTTAGCGGTTTTCCATCTTTTAAATAAAAAATTCTCTCCGCAGGACAAGAATTTCACGTAAAATCGAATTGTCTTATCCAGAATACGTCGTCGTTGTCCGCGGCACTGAAGACATCGCGTCTTTGCATTCGTACCAGCCCGCTCATTGGAAAATCACTCCCACCCCTTGAATACTAAACAACCAGGACAATATCTGTGAATCTCTGTATTAAATCTCATATAGAACCACTGACATACTGTTCATATCGACTGGGATTGTATTCGCAATGCCGGTTGAATATTGCATGATATTCCATGCACGGAATATTCGTATTTATTGAATGGTTTAATATACATACGAGTATATAGAGATACGCTTTTGCAGCTAAATCCGTATTTCTTTAAATTCGCTTTTAGTACTCTGTGAGGATTAAAGCGTTTCCGTGAAATGGACGATGTTGAATCATTGTTCAAATACATTGAAACCTGTTAATAATATTTGTGAAAAATCGTAAAAAACCACGGACAAAAATACACATGTATTTTTGCGTTTCATAAAATAAAATTATAATAAAAATTGAGAGATTCTTATTTTGTAGGTAGCGCTCATTTTTTCCGGGAAAATTAATAATTCCAAATCGGTTTTCCAATATTAGTTTTATTTTGTACTAGCTGTGCGTTTCTGGACTGCCTCGTTGGTGCCTGCTCTGCTGAGCATGACTATGTTCGACTCCCGGGTCGGGCAAAATGTTATTGAGTTTTTCTATCAGGAATTTCTCCGCAGTAGCCACCGAGTCTGTATTTGTGCCCCTTTAATGACCATAAGCTCGTAAAATGTGGGTGTATTATTATTATAACACCTCTGCCTAACCCTTCGGGGATTATAGGCGTGCGAGTGTTATGTTACATTGTGTAGCGTTTCTCTTTGCTGGGCTCTAAAGGGTTGTAATATTTAAGCAAGCAAGCACTGGGTTAATTAACAATGGGTTTAACATTCTTCATCTAAAAATAATGTTTGAACGCATTCGGACAAACAAACAACAAAACTTTGTCAAGGCGATTGCCGATTATTGTGAATTCTAGCAACGGCAAGTGCCTACCCACAGCGGTTCTTACGTTTGATTTTTTCGTATTTTATTTTCCCCTAACAAATTCATACATCACATTTGAAGCACAAAAAATGTTTTGTAAAGCGTCCATCAAAATGATTTCCTTGTTGAACAACATTAATCGGACAAGCCATTCAAAAAACACGGACAATTTTGTTGGCTGTCCGTCCGAACCCACATCAAGTGCACAATAAGCGCGGGAAGCATTGTCGCCATTTTGGAAAAATGCGCGCCAAATCGTATTGTGACAAATCAAATAATGAATTTATTTTTTTCGAATTCATTCCGATTCAGCTTCTGTATATTTTATTTTGTTTTTTTTTATATATCGCCAAAGTGTGTCACAAACAAATCATCATCTTCCTCATCATCATCACAGTCCGAAATTACTCACATTTTCTGGTTCTGTGCAGAGACGCACAGGACCAGAAAATGTGAAACACCTGGATAAGAGACTATCCATATGTTTATGTTTCCCGTTCCATATCATCAACCCAACGAGCGTTAGGACGGCCCTGGTTTCATTGGGCTAACCTTGGCCACTACTCAGTCAAGGCCTTGCTCCATCGGCCATCTCCGCGTCTCGGCCATCGCCGCAGAAGAAAATATTCAGTATGAGAGTAAAAATGCTTCACAAAATAATTCAGCGCTATAAAATGAGAAAATATTGCAAAACCAGGTTAACATACTGAACTACAAAGTTATGCAATGCATCTTGACTGCGCACATCTTTCAGAACTTTCCATATTCGTATTTCTAGAAATTATTTTGACGCCAGTAAGCGAGATAATCAACGCCAAAACAATAAAAGAGTAAACAAATATGGAGAGTCTTCACTAGAAATCTCTGTGACGCCTATAAGCGTCGGAACAATGAACACATTTTTCCATAACGCATCCAATTGTCATAACGAGTACTTCGTCTCCACAAATCCTTCACCAACTGCGATCTGCTCAGCATAATTATTAAAACACCAAATGGCTCGAATAACAAAGTGTGTTAAATTAATCATCCACATCGTCATTTTGACACTCATCAGCTACTTCATCAGGAGACAGGAACCGATAGCATCTGTGAAGAAAATTGAAAGATATATAGCAGATATGAAGCATATATTATTGTGGTCTCATGTTCCTGGTATAGATGAAGAAGGACAGAGATATTTTATTCGGAATCGCTGTGAAAAAATGAACTGTTACTTTACGATGAACAGAAGTCTTTTTCCTGATTTGAGATACTTCGATGCTATAGTTTTCAATGCCCAGGACGTGAGCAGACATAACAGATTTACAAGTTTGCCAAAAGTAAGGAGTTTAGTTCAGAAGTATATTTTTGCTTCGAACGATTCTGCCCATAATTACCCTGTTTGCAGTTCTCAGTATGATGATTTTTTCAACTGGACCTGGACTTATAAGTAAGTGGGTTATTTTGTTTTATTATCTAGAGAGGAATACTGTATATATTTTGCTTTGTTTAAACATTTAGTTTGAGTGTCCACATTTATTAGGAACTGAGTGACCCGATGACCTAGGATCGAAATATAACTTTATGGGACTTTTAGTCGTACGAAACTGACATATTTATAAAAGTACGTTCCCATATTTTAGTTAAATCGAATGATTTGAGGAAAAAAATGGTCACACTAATATTTAGGCTACTTCTCCTCAGGCTTGCTAAAGCTTCAACTTTCCCCCGTAGAGGTGTCAGAAAACTATAAATAATAATTTATGATTGACGGAAGCATTTCCTTTTAATGACTTATTTTTGGTTAACAGTTCTCAAAGATAAAGTAGATCTTCTCAACAGACATGAACATCAACAACGAAGCTATTCCATTTTTTATTTCCAGATTGGACTCCTCAATACCCTACAGTTTCATATCCGTGTACAACACGCATAACGAAGAACTAGGTGCAGGTCTCCACTGGAAATACGACATGAAGCCAATCTCCGCACAATTTAAAAGCTCTCTCTCTTCGAAGTCCCTGGCTGCTGCTATATATGTGGATAAATGCACCACAAACAGCAAAAGAGAATACTTCATTCGGAATCTGCAAATTCATTTAAGAAAATACAATCTCACTGCTGATGTCTTTGGTCCTTGTGGTACCAAGAACTGTGGGAGGAGCTCCATGAAACCATGTTTCTATAGGATCAGGATGTCTTACTACTTCTATCTGGCTTTCGAAGATTCGTTAACTAATGATTTTGTCACACGTTCCGTGTTGTATGGATATCAGAATAATGCTGTGCCGGTTGTGCTTGGCGGAGCTAACTATCAAAGGTATTTTGTAATTTCTTGGCCATTTTATTCTTTTACGAGTAAACTTTTTTTGTTTTGGCTGACTTTATGCGTACGTTGGACCTCTTTTTTTGGTGGATAGAAAATCATCAAATGACCTATTTCGCTCTGGGCGGAAGGGAGAGTCAGATTTGTACTGACTAAAACCCACTCACGTTCCTTCTTAGCCCTTCGTACTCCGGGGCCGCGGTATCTCTTTAGAACAGTCCTACAGCCCCGGCAGGGCTATTGGGCTAATATGTTGCTTCCCTGCCGACAATGAACTCATGGTTTTTATCTTTATCCTGGAGATTCACGTAGATTCATTCGCACTACCCACCAGTATCAGCTTGCCATGCCATACCTAACGCTGTGAGCCCCAGTTTGAACCTGACTATTCAAGTGACGTTTTATTAATTAAGCCTCCTGCTTTATCATCATCCCCACTGCTGGGACACAGGCCTCCTCTCTATGAGAGTGAATGGGTTATAATCCACTACTCGGACCCAGAGCCTGCCATACATTTCGTCCAAATAAATTCACTTTTACTTTCACAGATATCTACCCCCAAACTCGTACATTGAAGCCTCACAAGCTGGCGAGGAACTAACAGCAAAAATAATGTACGAGGCGATTCAGAATAAGACAAGGTACTACGAATTCTTCAGTTGGAGGAACCACTATGTAATAAAAGAATCCACAATATTAAACGCATGCACTCTCTGTCGGTTCATGAACCATGAAGCATGGCTTAAACATAATTCTAGTTACAAGACTTTTAGAAAATGGTGGAATCCATTTTTTGACGAATATTGTGGCATGTCAAAATATTTGTAGGTCATTTAAATGAAAGAAAACGGGGTGAATTATTAATTCTCTCCATTAAGTGATTTTTTGTTTTAAAACATACTAGCTGATGCCCGCGACTTCAAAAAAAAGCCTTCCTCTTGAATCACTCTATCTATTAAAAATCGCATCAAAATCCGTTGCGTAGTTTTAAAGATTTAAGCATACATATCCAAATAGGGACAGAGAAAGCGACTTTGTTTTATACTATGTAGTGATAGTGAGTAGCACTTCGACCGCGACTTCCCCCGCAAAAATTGTGATAGTTCGGTTAATGTGCATGATATAAAAACAATTTAATATCTTTCTTTTAGTGTATTTGTTTTAAGAATTGGATTATTAGTTCCGGAGATTACTCACTACATACAAACTCACAAACAAATTTAATACAAACAAACCTATATAATATTAGAGATTGAAAATATTATTTAGCTGTCTGGATCAGAATACGAGTAACATCTGTCTCTGATTGTATATTTGTAAAGGTCCCAACAATAAAATTAAACTGACAAATCCGGGACTTATTGACATATAAAATCGGCCAGTTATTAACCTTTTATAACAGCCTGAAAATTATAGCCAGCAATAATGGCATCGAAAGCCGACCGACCAAATTCACATACACAAACAAGGATTAAAGAGTTTAAATTATTTTAAGAGATTAAAACGCATGATAAAACAGTGTATCCGGTGTCGACACTCCCGGTCCAATGTTAATTTAACTTTAAATCCTGTTTTTAAGCAGATTGCTCCGTCGGCCATATTGTATTTATTGTTCTTAACACATTAAACAGGATCAGAGTTTTGTACGTAAATTGTGTTTTGGACATCTGTGTGTGTTTTGTTTTAGAGGATTAAGTAGTTAGGTCTTTTTGATTGGGTTTTTAGTTTATTTGTGAGGCGAAATTGTGATTGTGTGGTTTGAAGTTATTTTGTAATCAGTGTGATTTAGTTAAGGTCAAAAAATACATGACATACTGCTGTATTTCCTTTTATGTGTTAGTCCACTGACTGAGGATTAAAGTATGATAAGATCATTGTTGTTTTATATCTATCTGCCTTCTTAATGCTCTTTTACAATACGATACACTAACTGCCGTACTCATAGAGCTTTAATGATTACTTAGGCCATCAGTTAGTAAAGGTTTTGACAGTTTTGTCATACAAAAGTATGTCAAATCTTTACTAAGTGAAGGCTTAAGTAATCATTCAATATCTCTGAGTACCGCAGTAACTGTCGTACTCAGTGATAATTAATGATAACTTAAGCTGTGCCTTAGTAAAGATTTGACATACAAAACCTTGTCATCCCACACCGAACTACTAAAAAAACATACTTAACATCACAACAAGAGATGAACCCAATATTACACCCACATTTCACCAGTTATATTATTTAAGTTCCATTAACTGGGCATAAGTCCAGAGTCCAGGCTAATACTGAGGAATTCCTGAAAAAAAATTAAATGGCACTTTGAACGACCGGAAAACGAACCCAGAATCTCGTGTTCCCCGTCGGGGCTGCGGGTTGTTCGAAAGAAATACGGTGGCCTCGGCACAAGGGCTAAAAAGGAAAATGGATGGTTTTTAGTCAGTTGAAGTCTGACACCCCCTACCGCTCTGCCCGGCGGGAGGATCATTGGAGGATGAAAAAAAAAAGGTTCTCATTGTCAGCAGTCTAGACCAACGAGGCCGTTCATGAGGAGCTATCGAACTGTGAAGAAGATGCAAATGACTCCTTAAATCGATACGACACAAACCCCAGCTCGAACCCTAGTCCTCATACTCAGCACTCGCGCTTACGACCACTAGAACCTAGTCAGACCCTATCAGGGTGTAAAATTGTAAATCAACCCATCACACAGCCGTCAACCAGGCATTCTGTACATCAAACTAAGTAACCCTACGCAAAAAATTTTGCGATTTTTTTGTTAGGTCAAAAATCACATTTTACGATAAAACTCAATTTAGCACTCTTAAAACATTGAGCTAGTGGATGCTTCGAATTATAAACGGGTCATTGAGGTAATTTAAGTAAAGTTATAACCTGAAAAACTAGTATTTACAAAAACAGCTGTGAAAAATTTAGAACTTTGACCCCAATATCTCCGTAACTAGGAGGTTCCCAGGTATGGTCTACAACAAAAAAATTATCGCAGTGGTGGTGAGAACAAGTGCCTTTCGTTTGCGTTAAGGGTACTTTTACACCCTTTATAGTCAGCTTAACAAAATCTTGCTCAATAAAACGCTCCCACTATAACAACACATCAACTAGAAACAAACCTGTAAATAACTAACAGTAAACCAAAGCCGTCAGCAGACTTTCTATTAAGTCTATAAGTCAGAAAAGTTCCCAGTAGTAGAGTGGAGGCAAAGATATACACAGATATACATAGATATATCTAGATCACGCAAATATCACGATCTAAGAAACCAAGCTAGCCATTTTTAGGGTTCCGTAGTCAACTAGGAACCCTTATAGTTTCGCCATGTCTGTCTGTCTGTCTGTCTGTCCGTCCTCGCTTAATCTCTGTGACCGTTAGCACTAGAAAGCTGAAATTTGGGACCAATATGTGTATCAATCACGCCGACAAAGTGCTAAAATAAAAATTGGAAAAAAATGTTTTATTAGGGTAGCCCCCCTATATGTAAAGTGGGAAGTGTTCTTTTTTTTAATTTTAACCCTAATGTGTGATATATTGTTGGAAAGGTATTTAAAAATGAATAGGGGTTTACTAAAATCATTTTTTGATAATGTCAATAATTTCGGAAATAATCGCTCCAAAAGTAAAAAACAAAGCGTCCCCCCCCCTCTAACTTTTGAACCATAAGTTTAGAAAATACGAAAAAAATCTGAAAAGTAGAACTTTATAAGGACTTTCTAGGAAAATTATTTTGAACTTGGATGGAAACAACAGATGGAAACTGCAGTTAACCAATATAATTTGGTCCCTGAATCGTATGAGCGCCTATACAATCCAGAGGTCAAGTTTCATTTGCCCGTATTTTTTTTTTAACTTCGTTTACATAATATTTTATTATCTACGGAACCCTACACTTAGCGTGGCCCGACACGCTCTTGGCCGGTTTTTGACTATCTACTATGACGTCATAAGCAAAAATATCCCAACAAACTTTCATCCCCTATTTAACTTCTTTAGATGTTGTCAAGTTGCATTTCGAAAAAAAATATATACCAAAACCTTCCACGAGAACCACTCTATGTATACATTTTTTTTTTTTAATATGTGATGGATGTACTCTTGACCTCAATCTTGCCTCAGGGGCAGAGATGAGGTCGACGATGGAACGAGCTAACCCAAAAGAAGCCTATTTACTCGCGACTTAAATAGATTGGAGTTATATGAACTCGGGAAAACCGATGCAGCCAGGGAGTTCCACTCTTTGGCTGTGCACATAATAAAAGATAGCAAAGCGGTTCGTACGCATGCGCGGTACATCGACAAGGTATGGGTGATAACCTGCGGTACGTCTAGTCTCTCGAAGGAAGAAAGGAGACGGCGGAATCAGATCGTAGAGCTCCTAGGCACACTCTCCGAAGTACAGTCTGTAGAAGACCGACAGACATGCCACCTTGCGGCGGTGAATATATTGGTGAAAACAGTATGAAAATCTGTTGCTGTAGTTTTTGAGTTTACCGGAACAGACAGACAGACAGACGCGTCGGAGGACTTGTTTTATAATATGTAATGATGTCTAGCATTCGCATTAGCATTAGCATTTATTTCTTGGGTTGTAACGTTGTTGTTTTAAACAAATTGCCAAAAACCTAAAATTATTAAGCGGGGCACGCGAATTAGGTGCACTTGCAGTATCTAGGTACAACTATATCTGTGAGTGGAAGCGCCAAGCTCTCCACAACTAAGCTAAGCCGCTGGCTGAATACCACCACATATTTAATGAACCGTCCGACTCTTTGGCACTAAGAAATTGTTTCCTGAACGCTTCAGGAGTACTTTCTGTATTTTGTTCGTGTGATTTTGAAGATAAAAGTTGGTGGGCGCTAATCTTGATTTTTATGAAAGAGGTGGTTGGATTTTGTGTAGAAGAAAGGCCAATTTACAGTGTTACGGCAACATTATTTTCAAATACTCATCTCAAAAATAACAAAAACATTGACAAAGAAATTCAAAGGCAGAATTGTATCCATTAGCTCCAGGGATGCTTGAGTCCTGGAATGTAGTAGCAGGCGAACCTATTGCGACCAACCGTGCACAACCCAGGTAACAAAAAAAAATAGTTAATTTATATATAAGAGAATTTCATAAAACATGCCTTTCGTTGCAGGAAAGCTCTTATTCCAGCGTTATAGAATTCAATTTGATACCCTTCTTGGCTCATCCCCTATTATATGGAACTTAAAAATAACGTGCGAAATGCGAGTGTAGGTACTATTATCAACACCTCAGCTCATCCCCAAAGCGTTAGGTAGACAAGCAGGCGTGATTTTATGTTATGTAACACCCTTTTTTTTTTGGGGGGGGGGGGGGGAAATCATCAAATTATCCCGCTCTTGGGCCGAGCGAAAGGGAGTGTCAGACTTCTACTGACTAAAAACCACCCATGTTCCTTCTTAGCCCTTCATGTCGAGGCCGCGGTATCTCTTGCGAACAACCCGCAGCCCCGACGGGCGTCGGCCCTTGCGGGCCCCTTCCATGTTGCTGACATCTCTTTGAGGCGCTCGTGGAACACGAACGCGCCGTCGACACGGCCTGTCGTCGTCATAAGAACGACGGACGGCGAGCTTACCCATCACTCACCGTCCACAGGCCCGCGTTTACGGTGGCCGGAAGCCATCACGTGGCCCCCGACGCCCGGAGCGCCTCCCGCAGCGGTTATGTTACACCCTACTTCATAGATTTCATCTCCAAACCCAACGTGATAATCGAGTTTCTGCAAAAAATGGCGGTTGTAAAATGCATGAAACGTCAATCGCTTACAGTTTGCGGGCACATCGGTCGTCGACGTTAAAGCATCAAAGAAACCCTTTTCACAGTCTACTTTTACGATTCAAGGGACTAACAAGGATTTTATACGTAAGTACTATCTTTTACGATCACTGCAATCTGGTGGAGTACTGTAGTAGATAAAAAAACTTGAGAGGTGTCAAGGAACACCCGGATGGAACGAAGTTATTGTTATTATTTTTTATTATGTTAAAAAAAAAAAAAAAGAAATGTAGAAATGAAAATATCTGGCTTGCTTTCTATAAGAGAGAGAGAGACAGACAGAGAAACATGCGACGCCGCACAGCTTACAATAGCTTACTATAGCAAAAAGTGTCGTGACAACTTTTCGTAAGAATTTTTTCCGTCTAGCCCCCTTTCACAAATAGACGGACCCCACTCGTCTGATATGTCATACGTTAATGATTCCTGAGAGAACCAGATTAAGTATAGTCAGGCTTTATATGGTATGAACCAAGGTAACCAATAAAGAAGTTTTCATCGGCGGGTATCGAACCTGCGACACGCAGCGCAGCTGCCACTGCGTTAGTCGTGCCGTGAGTAGCAGCTGCACTGAAGCAAAAGTAGTTGTTGATGGAACATAACAGTTCCGTAGTTTCTACCCACATCCATGGAAAAAGGCGAACTATGAAACACAACATCAAGCCTGTAATCCCTGAAGGGTAAGGCAGAGGTGAACCTAATAGTACACCCTCAGTTCTCCTTAGTTATGTTTAAGTCCCATGTAACAGGGGGCGAGCCTATTGCCATCAACTGGGCACAAATACAGACTTCTTTTTTTTTTTTTTGGGTGTGCGAAAACATGAAATAACCCCTTTCGCTCTGCCCAAGAGCGAGAGGGGTTATTTCATGTTTCAGACTTCTACTGACTAAAAACCACCCATGTTCCTTCTTAGCCCTTCATGTCGAGGCCGCGGTATCTCTTGCGAACAACCTGCAGCCCCGACGGGCGCGCAAACTCTTTGGCTGCTACTGAGAAATTCCTGATGGAAAAACCCAATAACAATATGCCCGACACGGGAATCGAACCCAGAACCTCATGCTCAACAGTCGCGCTTGCGATCACTAACACCAACGAGGTACAATGAACTATGAAGGAGATGCAAATGACTCCTTAAATCGATACGGCACAAACCCCATCTCGCAAGCAAGATAATAAAGAGAACGCATCCCCATTATTAATTCCGGCACATCCAAAACACTTAATTACTATGCTAAACGCTTCCTCGGTCTATTGAGCGTAGTTTTTGTCCCCTCCGATCTACATTTCTAATCACTAGAGGCCGGTTTATATGGTACTTTAAATCGTCGTAATATGCACCATAATAATATTGAAGAAAAATATGTTTGAAGTAGGTACTTCATTTTCTACTGGAAAAAAATGATTTAATGATGAAAACCGAGTACTGTATGGAGGGCACTATTTAATTTGGGCACCTTTATGTATGATGAATGGATGTCAGTTCTGGCATAATTTTGCATTTTCCCAGTTAGATACAGTTAAGAAACACGGCCAAAAATTCTGATATGTCCATTTTAGCTATTATAATGAGTGTAAAAATATCCTTAACGAAGCCAAAAGGTATTTTAAATACTCTCTATCATTGCAATAATTATTTTTTTCTAGACCATACCTGGAAACCTTCTACTTAGGTAGATACTGGGGGATAAAGTGCCAACGTTTTCACAAGTTTTTTCTTTAATTTTTACAAGTTCTTAATGTTATAACTTTATTTTAAAAACATCCAAAGCCCTCGTACTATGCAGTGCCATCAGCACAATGTTTTGAGTGCGTTACATTGAGTCCTGGAAACATTTATTTATTTATTTAATATTAATTATAGCAACATTACAGAATCCTCCAATACGATGCTATAAAACACAAAAAAAAAATTAAATTAAACTATTGCTATATCTATATAGATATTGCACAGGAAACAAAAAATAGCAAATAAAAAAATATCATCTTTCGATCATCCTCTCACAGAAACTCAAACATACACGACATACATCAACCCACTTAGAAGCAAACAAATAAAATAAAAAAAAAAAAAAAAACAAACATGATCTATAACCCCAAAAAATAATCGTTTCTCATCAATAAATTGTGCGTAGAGAATTCTGTTCATCAAACTAAGTATTAGTTTGATGAACAGAATTCTGGTTAAAAAAAACAGTCATAATAATATGCAAACGCATATACAAATATGCATTTCCATATAATCCGGTCCCTACTGATCACAGTGCACACCCGGAGTGCTAATAAATTCAACTATAGAGCATATTATAGCGGTTAAGACGTTCTGTAAGATGTAGATAAGGAATACGGTGGCTTTGTCGTGATTCAATTGTTTTTTGTAACATCGTGCGTATGGAAATTAGGTTATCTGAGGTAATCTGTACATTTTCGTCAGTAATTTTGATATACAAAATGAGTCATTTCCGAGTATCATTTCTAGATCTTTAACACTAGCTAGGGGTCGTCCTTTAATCACATGAGGCTTGAGAAGAGGTCCGATATATAGGGTCGATATTTGTGATTGACATTTTAGTATATTTACTTTATCGACTTTTACGGGACATCTTCACACACTACGACTCTTAATCTAACTATTTCTATTCTCTTCAATGTAGCCCTGAATGCTAACAAAGCAAAATTCGTTCGCAGCACAAACTGCAGACAGATACGCTCGAGTTCATGACACATACAAGGTGCAGGAGATCAAAGCCCTGAAAACAAAGAAACATCACTATCTACCAAAACTGGTGACATCATCCTCTTTGTGATACATAATATTATTCAGATCGAAGCAATGAGGCATGTCTTACTGCCGTACTCAGAGAGCTTTAATGATTACTTAGGCCATCACTTACGCCCGTCGGGGCGGCGGGTGTTCGCAAGAGATACCGCGGCCTCGACATGAAGGGCTAAGAAGGAACATGGGTGGTTTTTAGTCAGTAGAAGTCTGACACTTCCTTTCGCTCTGCCCAAGAGCGGGAGGGGTTATTTGATGATTTCCCACTCCCCAATAAAAAAAAAATATATATTAGGCTTTGACAGTTTTGTCATACAAAATTATGTCAAATCTTTACTAAGTGACGGCTTAAGTAATCATTAAATATCTCTGAGTACCGCAGTAAGTCACTTTAAAAAATGTCGTTACAAACCCTAAAACTGAAAAGCAGCAAAAAAATTACATTCGCGATCGTTTAACATTACTTTCACAAGATAAAGACACCTATTGATTGACATAAGAATCATCAAAATCGGCCCACACGTTTAGTCTCTAGAGTGTCACAAAGCAACAAACATACATAAATATTATTAGAGTGATGACATCAACCTCCTTAACGCAAGAGCAGCTCGTGGCAAACTAAAAACAGCCGCTCGGGTCAATCAGCAAAGTCATCTTTCCCAACAGCACATGAATTTATCTTCCTACTTATCACAATGCAATTGCAAAGCTGTTTAACTTGCCAACAAATGCACTAAAGCCTCTAGTTAATCCAACACTCGAACTATAAGTAAATTCAACCGCGGTAATTCAACTGAAGCGGATTGGAACGAGCGCCGATCATAAGGCTCCGTGCAAACGAGCCACTTTTTACAGCCACCGGTGGCTAGCAACAAGCTGTTTACATGATTTTTAGGATTCCGTAGCCAGTAACGAACCCTTATACAGACACGCTACCTGCTCCTACCACTGGCTAATACCCTCACTGCCCGCCTACCCAGTCGTGGCGGCCACTGACTACTAGTGACGTCCACCGACTACTAGTGACCGCCACCGAGGCACCGACAACTAGTAACGGCCACCGACCACGAGTGGCATCAGCCACTAACTCAGTACCAAAAGACAGCCACACAGTTGTCCTTTGGTACTGCCACCGGGCAGTGGTCGGTGGCACGTTTGCACGGAGCCTAAGTCCGCAGTAGTAAACTCTATTAGAATAAAATATTGTGGTTAACAATATCAACTGTTCGTGTTTCCACGATTCTGATTTAATTTATGTTGAAGTTGTAATTATAATATTGACCGATTTCAATTTGCTTCTGATAATGTAAGCAAGGTCCGAATTGACGGTTTGATGAGGTTAAAGCATTGAAACATTAGTCTAGGTTAATGTTTACTAAAAGACATTCTATAGAACTTAATAAAGTGAGGAACTCCTGGTTAAATTATAACAGCTACACGTGTCGATCTTCAAGGTTATGTAAGCCGCGATTGCCGAGGTTCGTCCACGGATGGATGACCATTTATGACATAGGTCCTACTGTGTTTCCTCCATACCTCGGAAAGTATATTACGTTACTATATCTTTGACAGTCGTTACAGGTAGTCCTGGCCCGAAAGTCTGACAACCAGGCTTATCAAGGGGAGTCGTATTATTGTTTTAGATGTGAAGGTGGAGGTAAAATTCTTGTATTCAGCTTCATTCATCTGATTAGACTGACATCGTTGGGAAAAAGCTAGACAGATGATGATGGTGATGATGACCCACCTACGTATTTCTCTAAACACGATACCAACATAATATTATCCTGAACACTAAGGAAAAACATTTCAATTGAAGTCTAGAGAGAGGCTAATACAATGCCGATTATGATAAACAGTTAGTAGAAAAGTCGCTCAAAATTAAAACTAGTTTTTAATTATAACCCATGTTAATTGCGCCCACATTTACTTTCAGTAGTAATTTATAGTCCACAGCGGCGTAATCTTTAGATTGAACCGCAAAATGTTCTAAATAAACATCTTAGAACCGCTCCCATTTATTTCTATAAAAGCCAAAAGCAATTCCATAATACGCAAAAACTCGCAATCCAACTACCAAGTATATTTCAGAGAAAAATTAAACAGCCGTACGGAGTCAAGGAGGCAATCTAACTTGCTCACAGACAGAACTAGCAACTAATTTACCTAGGCAAACGTACTGCCTTGCCTTTAGCGAAGCTGATTGCTTTTTCACAACTATTTCATTTTAAACTTGAGAGAATTTACCTTCGTTCCTTCCTTTGCCTTGTCTCCAACGTTATAATAGGATTGATTTAGTTTACTTTTTGTTTGTCTTTGTTTATGCTGTTTGTGTTAAATGGAAAATGAGGGGTTAAGGAAGTTAGATTTGTTTTTATTCTTATGAAAGAATTAAGAGATTTACTTATTTGCGTTGGCAGAATGGTTTACCGAATGAAATGTTCACTGTTGAGTGTCACTGGATCAACTGGCGACATACGGATGCCCATCAAAAAAATAACTGTCTTGGATACCGCAATGAAGTTATTCAGTAAATAATAGCGGTGAAGTAGAAAAGACCTATATAGCAAAATGTCTTTTTTCTCTCGTTCTACGTCTAGCCGACAGGCGAGGCGAGGCGTGACCTTCCAGTTCTCAAAAAAAAATACTAATGTCTATGTTTTACTGCCTCGTTGGTCTAGTTTGTCATGAGGTTCGATTCTCGGGTCGGGCAAAGTGTTGTTGGGTTTGTCAGTCTGGAATTTCTGCGTAGCAGCCTCGGAGTCCGGATTTATGTCCGGTTGAAGGTAATAGGCTCGCCGCCTACCTATTACTGGGGAGTTACGCAGGTTTAACATAATCTAACCCTTCGGGGATTACAGGCGTGATGTTATTGTTTATTTTTATAGCATCGTAATCGTAGCCGGGCACCACATCGGATTAGGAGGAGCTTATAAAAATGTGTGCTGTATGAGCCGACCCTGAAAATGCAGCATTCGGGCCTCCAATAGCTATAGTTCGGATTTTCTGCATAAGCCATCCCTTTGAATCCCCCATTTTCAGAAGAGTAAGTGACTTGATTATACTATGACTTCATGTTACGATTTCTATGGAATAATACGGTGACCCAACTTAACTGCTCAACTGAACAGACCAACGGGTTTCGTGGTCCTTTGCACGACTATTGGGCATTGGGTCCTGGGTTTGATTCCCAGGAAAAATAAAGTGTTATTGGATGTTTGAATTAGAATTACTCAGCCAGTCCATAGTTTGGGAATGGATTGTGGGACGCCTGTGATATATCCTCGGATAGCGTGCCGTAGCTCGTTTGAGTCCGATAGGATATCGGACTATGTGAGAGAGGGAGTACATCTGTGTCTGCGCAAATACATATACATCCTACGGTATCTGCTGCTTAAACCTAAAATAACTATAATTATGAGAAACCCACAGCATTTCTTTTATTTTCATAATATTAATTTTAGGCTGTATGAAAAGTAACGTACGAGTAACGAAACGTAAACAATGATTTTGACATCACTGACCTCTATAAAATACGCATAGAGGTCAGTGTTTTGACATATACAATACATACATTTAGACAATCAACCAAATTGACAAGTAAACGAAAACATCTGTTAAATTTCGTACAAAAATATACGAAAACAGCACAAAAAGTCGTTTAAAACAATCACAAATACACTAAAAACCCTTATACGTAGTTTATGTATAAAATATTCGCGGAGAAAATCGAAAAACATAGCGTTGCTTTATTGCAAAAGTTAGGTTATGTGTTGTTATGACTCAAAGTGATTGTGCTCAATGATTTGACCGTTTTCATGCTGCACCTTTGAGTCGGTAGCCTTATATGGGTTAAGGAGATTACTGCTTTTACCTCAGCTCAGTTTGTGTTAAGTTCTCGTGATGGGCGACCGCGAGAATCCAAGTGGATCGGAATCACAGGGATCCGGGGAAGAGAAGAATATTCGTAGTTCATCGCAGCAGATACCTACTGCTCCTGCTTCAAGGTTTGTAGTTTCTTTGTAATGTTTAGATTTTAATATTTGGGAGATTCTTGTAAGAATTTACATCTTGTTCTGCTTAAAATTTGTAATTGGAAAAGGTAATGTAAATAAACAGCCTTTGACGCAATTAAGTGCTAGGATTTTTGTGACACAGAGTTTTTTGCAGTAGTTCTTAAAGCCTGATCTAATATATATCTGAAAAAAAGGTCTATTTTGTCATCTCTCACAATATTAATTTTCCTATGAGTCACTTACCAAAATAGATGTCATGTCATAATTTTATTACTGATGATGGACTATCATATGATGGTCATTGTTTACTTACAATTTTTTTATGCAAGTCATAGTATTAGATATAATCTGTGTTGATACAATTAAATATTTTATAGATCTGTTTAATAGTAATTTAGTTATGGTGGTTATAGTTAGTTTCCTTTGTTGTTGTTTGAGATTTTAATAGACAATACAGCTGTTTTTAGCACCTACTATAGGTCTATAGGTACTGAGTTATGATCAAGATCAAACAAAGAGTTGTTTTAAATAAATTACAGACCTTTGTTATTTATTTGTTGATTTTTAACTGATTAGTAGAATGTTAGTAAATAAAACTATTACTCTTTATTAAAATTTGATAGGCTTATAGCTTTGTTTTTTTATTTAGGTCTTTAATTAATAGACATATTGGTTTTTACAATTATATCTTACACTGGCAGTCTAATTCATTTCATTTAAAAATTAGAAAAAAAGAATACATTGACATTATTTACTCTCAACACATTGCCAAGATTTGGTTGAACCAAAATTAAGGTGACTTCTAATCTCCTTGGAGTATTTAATCAATACTTTTTCACCATGGCTACATAATATTAACACATTTCCCTACAGTTACTATGCCAACGAACCAATACAATTCAGAGTGCGAGGTTCCACCATCACTGGTGCCTCTCCACCCAAGTTTGTGACTCTTGAAGACATTATGAAGGCAGCCCATGGCATGCAGAATATGGCGTTAGCTCATGAGATCGCTGTTGACCAGGACTTCAAGTTGGAACCTTTTGAACCACCAGATAATAGGTAGGTAAGCTTTAACTATATTAAATCTTGTTTTAACTTTAAGCGAGGTAAATTTTCCTTAAAAATAAAATAAGATAAATAAATAGTTGTGTAATATTTTTAGCTTTAGGTTGGATATATTCCTGTATTGGGTTTTTAATTAAGTGTTTCAGCAATGATAGCATAGTGGTGTGGCTGTCGAACTGCCAAATCTGTTGATATTTAGGTGGAAATAAATAAACGATTATAAGAAAATGCAAGACACGTATAATGTTTGTACAAAAAGTATCAGAAAGAAGAAAACAGAAGAAGGACACACATTTTGAAAAACGAACAATGTTGCCAACTTATAATAAATATGGTCGCGTTCTTATATATGCCAACATAAATATAACAACAAAATCATATGTCTCGGGTTTGAACCCAAGACAACTACCTCTGATTTTTCGGATTTATGTGTGTTTTATATAATTATCACTTGCTTCGGTGAAGAAAAACATTGTTAGAAAACCAGCATGCCAGAGAGATATTTTTCAACAGCATATAAAGCAAAGACAAAGGCTGGTATAAAAACTCTGACTTCAAATAAGGCACTAACCACACGAAAACAAATAATAGAACTAGTACATTGTCAAGGGTATACTACAAAATGAAGCTTCCTGCATTAGTGCATTGTAATATTACAATACTTGTGAGTTCTACTTCCTATAAAGAGCTTACGAGGAAGTAACGCAGATAGAAGATGACTTCCTCATGTCCTAGTTGATTATCATGTACGGTCAGCAACAGAAGTAGCTTAACATTTCGGAATTTTAATTCTTTGATTTACAGGAGTTTAGTTATTATTTTTAATGTTTCATTAGATTATTCTTTAAAATGTTTGTTACTGCGGTACTCTGAGGTATTTAATTATTACTTAAGCCGTCACACTTACTGCCGCACTCAGAGAGCTTTAATGATTACTTAGGCCATCACTTAGTAAAGGTTTTGACGTTTTGTCATACAAAAGTATGTCAAATCTTTACTAAGTGACGGCATTAAATATCTCTGAGTACTGCAGTTAGTAAAGATTTGACATACTTTTGTATGACAAAACTATCACAACCTTTACTAAGTGTTGGCCTAAGTAATCATTAAAGCTCTCTGAGTGCAGAACTCTCTCTTCAATAACTTGTTACTAACGAATAATATTCAACAAGTTTTTATTAAAAATCCTGCTTTCAAACTCATACGTAGTGTTTATCTACTTCTAATGCTGACTGTACACAGATATAACAGAGGGACACACATATAACAGACAACTTAAGAACCGATGTACCCAACCTATAGCGAAATATCTGCAAGAAGGCTTATACTAATAATAATGCTGACTACACTTCCTATTTCACATTGCAGCTATCAGAAACTAGTCAAAGAGACGTTGCACAAGGCATACTTCGACATTCTAAGAGAGCAACTGAACTCTGACCCACCTGAATACAAGCAGGCTCTTGTACTATTAGAAGATGTCAAACAGGTTTGTTTACTACATTTTTGGCTGTTTAAGGGTTGACTTTCAGAAGATGACTGGTCGTAAATGGAGGATAGTTGCTGAAGACAAACATACAAACTAATTTTGCCTCTTTATAATAACTAGCGGACGTCACGCGGTTTCACCCACGTAGTTCCCGTTCCCGTGGGAATACAGGGATATAAAGTAACCTATGTCATTCGGGGATAGTGTAGCTTCCCAACGGTGAAAGAATTTTTGAAATCGGTCCAGTAGTTTTGGAGCCTATTCGTTACAAACAAACAAATCTTTCCTATTTATAATATTAGTGTAGAAGTATAGGTAAAAACAACATTTCTGCATCATAATATTATTATGAAACCATTACGGTGTTCTTAATTATTTCATGCTCCGAAATCCAGCGACCGTCTTATGTAACAGTTGGCACACATCCAAATGCATAATAGTTATTTATAAACTAAAACATTTGTTATTTTTAATGAACTTTATTAACACCGTTTCCTTAACATTCTTAGAATCAAAATTCGGATAGATATACATAATTATATAACATCACGCCTGTAATCCTCGAAGGGTTAAGCAGAGTTGTACCTAATAGTAGTTGGTCTAGTGGTCGCAAGCGCGTCTGCTGAAAATGGGGACCTGGGTTCGACTTCCGGGGCGGACTAAGTGTAATTACGTTTTCTCATCAGGAATTTCCCAGTAGCAGCCACGGAGTCTGAATTCGTGCCCAGTTGATGGCAATAGGTTCGACCCCTATTACATGGGACTTAAACATAATTGGCAAAATGTGGGTGTACTAATGGACACACCTCTGTCTAACCCTCCGAGGATTACAGACGTGATGTTCAGATTTTAATAAAGTAAAGTCCTTAAAAATAAAGTTCAAATTCGCAGGGCCTCTTCGCAATCCTCCTCCCCCGCCACACTCGCATCCACGAGATGATAGAAGAGGTTCTAGACTCGGAGTTCATCAAGCAGCAGGCTGAGAACAGTAGCCTGGACTTCCCCAAGTATGCCAGCTTCGTCATAGATCTGATGGCTAAGCTAGCTGCGCCGGCGCGTGATGAGATCATACAGAATATTTCCACACTTACTGATACAGTAAGTAGATAAATGTTTTTGTTCCTAGTTTCGACTTTAGATAAGTTTTTTTGCCATCTCTCTCTCGTCGGACCCTCATGTCTGAGAATCGTGGTCAGCATGTGGGTTGCATCTGGAGCGGATGATCTGCCTCCACCGGTTTCTGTCCAGCGCGTCTCTCACAATTTCATGGAATTTGGACGACGTCGTTTCTTTTATTTGGTCGGACCATCTAGTTGCCCTCGGTGTTCCCAACCATAATTAATTTTTCCAAATTGTCGCCGCCCCTGCGCACTGTGTGGCCGAAGTATAACAAGGTGCGTTGCCTGCATATAGTGGACAAGCGAGTCTTTATATGGAGCTGGCTTAGGATTAGTGCGTTTCGCAGTCCAAGGTATTCTCAGCATTCGCCTCCAGCACCACATCTCGAATGCGTCAATCCTTTGCCTTTCTCGGGCTAAAATTGTCCATGTCTCTACTCCTTATAGGAAGATAGGGAATACCAAGGCTCGTATCAGTCTAATCTTGGTTTTGATACCAATTCCTTTTTTTGCCATCACTCTGTTACAAACGTAGAGGAAGACCAAAGCAACAATGGATGGAATGTGTAAAGGATGATATGGCAAATAAGGAGGTGTCTGATGAGATGAAAAGTAATAGAGAAGTATGGAGGAAGAACATAGATGGATATGACCATGATGATATCATCATCTTCGTAGCTTTTTCCAACAATGTCGGGGACAGCTTCCAGTTGAACCCGATGCAGCTGAATATATATTTTACATTTAAACATCCATTGTTGGTTTTTTTTTATTTTAGCCGTATTATTTACATAAATGGAGTACTGACTGCTGCGTACAGAGAATATTATTTCACATTGAAATAAAGGAACAAAAAAGGTCTAGCGACCCCACTCCGAACTGATCCGTACTGGAACAATACAGAACATGATACGCTTGCCCCCATAATTCCAGTGCAAAGTTCGTCAGCCATTAATTAAAACTTTTTGTTTCTAGGTAGATGTATTCCGTGCGATATTAGAAACGCTGGAGATCCTCAAACTAGATCTGGCGAACAGTCTGATCGGTATGATCCGGCCGCATGTACAGCAGGAGAGTGTTCAGTATGAGAGAGCCAAGTTCGATGAGCTGCTGAAGGTTACTGAAGGTTGGTATACTGCTCCCGTCGGGGCTGCGGGTTGTTTGAAAGAGATACCGCTGCCTCGACACAAAGGGCTAAGAAGGAACATGGGTGGTTTTTAGTCAGTAGAAGTCTGATACTCCAAGATGATGATTTCCCACCCTCCCAAAAAAAAAAGGTTTATACATATACTGCTTCTTCTTAATGTCGTTGGCACGACAACTTTTAGAGCAGAACCCTAAAAATTACGTCAAAAATTAATTGGTTGGCCTAGTGGTCGCAATCGCAGCTGCTGAGCATGAGGGCCTGGGTTCGATTCCCGGGTCAGGCAAACTGTCATTAGGTTTTTCGATAAGTAATTTCTCAGCAGCCATGACATAACATAAGGCTTAAACATTACTGACGAAATGTGGGTGTACTATTAAGTACACCTCAGTCTTACCCTTAGGGGATTACAGGCGTGATGTTATGTATGTATTTCAAGTACTTTAGATTTAGAGAAGTAGGTCCAACTAAATACTTCCAATTTCGCACAGATTTAAATTTCATTTTCTGTATCACAACAGATGGTCTCCAATTCACAAAAGAATGGCTGAAACGTCACATGGACCTGGAAGGGCTGACCCTCCCGGTCACAGACAAGACCATCATCAGGAATGTGACTGCTCAGACACTAGCCAAGGCCTACCTTGAGTTACTGGAGTGGGACCCGCCTAAGGACTATCCAGAGGTAAGCTAATCTAAACCTTATGGCTTTGTTGTTAAAAGTTATAAATATCGGAAAGATAGTGTCTGAAATGCAATGAAATCTAAGAAGTATCCTGAGGTAAACTACTGCCTTGAAATTAGTTGCAATTTTAATCCTATATAACCCGCACTGGGTACGCGTGGTGGATTATAGCCCATCCCTCTCCTAGAAAGAAGAAAAGTGAAAGCGAATGTCTAAAATAACTTTACTTTCGGAAGTCGGTGGCAAAAAAGCCAATGTCAAAATTAAAGTTATTTTAGAAATGTTAAGTGTTTTTTTTGAAAATCGAATCATTTTTTTGCAAATAGTTTTTTCCCGACTGTGTTTGAGTCGAGTTTTTATTTTATCCTTTTTATTAGTTATAGACCACACAACGTCTTTAACGTCACGTCAACAAAGGCCAGGAGGAAAAATAAGCTTAATTACTGGACTGATATTGATGAAATTTCTATGGGACCAATCGGAATCCTTTCATATAATAACCCTCCTTTTGGGCTTCGCCGCAGTGGTAAAATATTTTTTCAAATCGGTTTATAAATGAGGGAGTTATGGCGTAACAAACATACACTCGAATTGAGAACCTGCTCCTTTTTTGAAGTCGGTTAAACAGGCTTTACAGATGACACTGATTGCTTAAATATTTTTCTCCTATACCAGACAGTTTCCCTCGACGCTCCCCGTTTTGCCGAGCTGGGAACCCAGGTCTACCGCCTCATATGCGTCGCCTCAATAATGCTGGCCAGTCCAGCGTGCAGCAGTGACCCTAATACTGCGGCAGCACACAAACAGACCCTGAAGGAGAAGATATTCATCATCATGGATAGAGCTGAGAATGATATGTGAGTTATAAAGAAACTTAACAAAAACTATTTTGTAAAAACTCAAACTGACTTCAAAAATACATAAAAAAAATACTGATTTCTGAAGTCGAACTTTGGTTTGTTTGATTTGGATTTTTTAGTAAAAAAAAAAATATTTTATTTATGTTAGTCATTTTTGAAATACCTATAAGTACAAGATATTCAAATAGATGTATGAAAATTTCGTTTACCCGAAACACGATGTTTTAAACCAGACATATCAATCATAAAATTATTTTTTCCACTTTTTTTTTGGGAAGGGTTGGAAATCATCAAATAACCCCTCCCGCTCCTGGGCAGAGCGGAAGGGAGTGTCAGACTTCTACTGACTAAAAACCACCCATGTTCCTTCTTAGCCCTTGTGCCGAGACCGCCGTACCTCTTTCGAACAACCCGCAGCCCCGACGGGATTTTTTTTTTCCGCCTTATATATTAAAAAATTGAAACACGTAAACCTCACTTTTTTTTTTATTAAACAGCCGCAATAAAAAAATGGATACTGTACCCTATCATAATACCTAATGGTTTATGTTCACATGGCTAAATCACAACTAAAATTATGTGTGATTGTTACAGCGAACTAAAGGCCGTTCTCCCATCGTTGGCCGAAGAGATAATTCTGGTGACAGAACAGCTCCTGGAGAACCTCAATCAAACGCCACTCACCGCTGAAACGAAGGAGATCATCAGGACCCAAATCTTGTCACTCGGAGACCCTGAACATAGAGTTCGGGAGATTGTTCGTAAGTATACCTACTCGTATTTCCACAAGTCTGCCAGACGTGTGTTCTTCTTTGAACCCTAGCAAGGTATGACAGGCTCTTAATTTCCAATGTATCACTATAATTGGACGGCACGGTTAGCGCAGTGGCTGAGCGATTGGACTGCTGAGCTGCGTGTCGCAGGTTCGATCCCCGCACGGAACAAATATTTGTATGGCCTACAGATAGTTGTTTCGGGTCTGGGTGTGTTTGTGTATGTGAGTTTAAATGTTTGTAAACGCACCCACGCTACAGGAGAAATTCCTAGTGTGGGGTAATGTTTAAAAAAAAAAAAAAAAAAAAAAAATCGACCTACAAAGTACAAATTCACTATGCAATGCGATGTTTAGCGAATTTGAACTTTTTGCTAAGCAAAATGAACGTCGTAACACAAAATCTTACCACGAAGGCCATTATATCATTCTAGACGCACCAGAGTTCTGTTTTACCGCTAGGATATGGTCTGGAATTATGTACCAAATCCTTGTTTAATAGATTATGTTGCTATGCTCAAATTGTATATTTACTAAAAACACCACTCTCCATTTTCATTTAAAAATTATACATATTTACAAATCAACACATCTGCCTAGCTTTGGCCCAGCCACTTTGGGGTGGGCTTCCAATCTAACATGGATGCAGCTGAATACCAATATTTTACATGGAGCGACTGCCTATCTGACCTCCACAACTTCGTTACTCCTGCATACTGATTTTACTGACCTGTAACGACTGTCAAAGACGACCGGACAAACGGCTTAACATGCTTTCCGAGGCACGGAGGAAACTCACGGTATGTAGTGGGTGGTCACCCATCCACGGACCAACCTAGGCAAGTAAGGCTTAACCTGAAGATCGACCCCGAGTGGCTGATATTATTTAGCTCCTTCAAAAATAACGATAGGGTGTGGTCTGGGATTATGTACTAAACCTTGATCAAAAGATTTTGTTGCGATGCTCACATAGCATATTTGTTATTTACTAGAAAAACCCCCCATTTCCATTTTGATCATCACTACATAGTATAAAACAAAGTCGCTTTCTCTGTCCCTATATCCCTATGTATGCTTAAATCTTTAAAACTACGCAACGGATTTTGATGCGGTTTTTTTTTATTAGATAGAGTGATTCAAGAGGATTGATTATATAATTTGACCGACATCCACGCGGGTGAAACCGCGAGCATCAGCTAGTAAAATTATATTTTAAAAACACTCAATTAATTTTCTCCCCAGGTCAACGTGTCCTAGAATTCCTCAAAACGATCCTAGTATGCGGTGGAGGTTCCCGTCAGATCCCCGTCGGTCTCTCCGCATTAGCCCCAGAACTGACGTCAGTGTCCGGTACTCTACTCCGATACGTCATGCATAACAAAGCGGTCTTCACGTCACACTATATGGATATTGTCGAAGAGGAGCTGAGTAGGAGTTAAGCTTTATTTTTGTAGTTTTAGAGCTGGTTTTTCAATGTAGGATTGCATGGATGTTTTGCCACTTATGAGCGTTTAAGCCGTACGGCATTTCATACAAACTTTCAAGTCCTTATTTTTCGAAATGACTGAACCGATATTAATGAAACTTCACACACCTAAGCAGAACACATAGGTCTAAAGAGTGAGTATAAAACATTTTGGAAAAATTGTGTTGCAGTTAAAATATACCGATTTTAAATCCTTACAAACAATTTATCAAAATATATTTTTATATGCCCCGACGCAAAAACGACGGGGTGTTATTTTAAATTAAATTTATTAATTAAATAAGATTATTTCGAAAAATAAGGGTTGAAAATTTTTATGCTATGCCGTACGGCGTAAACGCTTTTAAAACGAAAGTCGACTGGGAGATGTAATGGACCGTTATAGTGTATTGCATTGAAATAACAAGATGACGACTTAGTTCCGATTGTGACAACGCGAAAATAACCTTGTACTTGTACAGAAGCCAGCACATCAAGCTAGTACAATCTGTAAATATTTTTTCAATATATTTTCAACTTTACTGCTAAATACCTAGGTTCAAAATTGATTGAAAAAAATTGACAGTTTCATGTAGTGTGATGTACTGGTGTAAAGGAACTTATATTACTACCTGGAATGATTATAAACAAAATCTTGATATAAAAAAACCGTTTCACAAATTAATAGCGTTTGTATTACTTTAATTCCAATTTTTTTTTTTCGGGCGTGTACTAGGAAGTTATATATTATTATGACACAATAATAACTGTCCCAAATGTAATTTGTTTGAAATATTGGACACCCTTTTAGAAAGAGATGACATCCACTCTTGAAGTTCTCTCGCTCGGAACGCTTTTGAGGTGCACGTAATCATTCCAGTTAGTAATTATTTTGCCGTGCCGTCTAAAATGCAATACTACTTCACGTATACATTGTTAAATCAGCCTTTAGAATGTTGGAAAAAAAGGAATAAAAACAAAAAAAAAATCTAGTAGACTTGAATACAAAATCTTAGATCACTATCAAGTTTTCAAAGCTGAAAAATTTATTTACATAAATATAACATAATTATCATCACGCCTGTAATCTCCGAAGGTGTACTAGTACACCCACATTATGCCATTTATGTTTTAAATCCTATGTTATAGGACACGGGCCAATTGCCACCAACCGGGTCCAAATCTAAAGTCTGTGGCTGCTACTGAGAAATTCCTATTGGAAAAACCCAATAACACTTTACCTGAACTGGGAATAAATACATATATTTCAATGGGATGTAAATGATCTAAGATACTGAATTCAAGGATTTAACCAATCTTCTCTCTCTTTATAATGGACTTTAATGCATTTGAAGTAACATGCTTCCTAATATTTTGCACGAGATAACATTATTTTAGGTATTTTTATCAGTATTTGTAGTAAATACTCTATAGTTGAAAGTAATATAAACAAGATTGTTATTTATATAAATCCGATATACCTATCTCTTAATAGGTCCCCGAAATATACAAATAATAATTCGGACATATTCGTATGTCTATCTTCGATAGATTCCAGAAATAATTTACTGCCTTTGATACATTCGTACAATGTTCTAGTTAGGGTTGTGTTCGGGTCGGTATGCTTCGGCACAAGTCGTCGGCGGCAAATTATATTCAAAGTAGACTGATAAAGAAATATACTATATTAATTTGACTATAATTATTAGTCCTAAGTCGATAAAATATATAAATATATCGTGCAATAAAAAACTAAAGCAATATCTTTGAGAATTTTATCAATGTTAAAGAAAGAGATAAAATGTATTTATATGACTCTCACAAGACAAAAGAATAAAATAAAATTAGACAATCAAAAAGAGAGCAACTGTCACAACCCCGCGCAGGGCACCTCACGATAGTGGCGGTAAGTCCCCTCTTTGAGGAGTGGCTAGAGAGGCGCCACGGCGCCCTCACCTTCCGTCTGACGCAGGTCCTCACCGGACACGGTTGTTTCGGGAGGTACCTGCACCGAATCAGGCGGGAGGAAACGCCCGGATATCACCATTGTGAGGATCGGCCAGAGGACGCCGTGGAGGTCTGCCCCGCTTAGGCGGAGCCCCGCCGTGTTCTCGTGACCTCTCGCGCCGGCCCTGGTGCAAGCAATGGTCTGGGGCGAGATAGAATGGGACGCCGTCGCCTCTTTCTGCGAAGCAGTGATGCTAGCAAAGGTGGCGGAACGTGAGAGTGAGAGAACCTTTCGTCCCGCCGCGGGAGACGCTCCGGGCGTCGGGGGCCACGTGACGGCTTCCGGCCACCGTAGACGCGGGCCTGTGGACGGTGAGTAATGGGCTAGCTCGCCGTCCGTCCGTCTCATGACGACAGGCCGTGTCGACGGCGCGTTCGTGTTCCACGCGCGCTTCAAAGAGATATCAGCAACATGGAAGGGGCCCGCAAGGGCCGTCGGGGCTGCGGGTTGTTCGTAAGAGATACCGCGGCCTCGGCACAAGCGCTAAGAGGGAACATGAGTGGTTTTTAGTCAGTAGAAGTGTGATACTCCCTTTCGCTCTGCCCAAGAGCGGGAGGGGTCATTTGATGATTTTCCACCCACCATAAAAAAAAGGTTAATTTATTTACCTACGATATTAATTTACTAATCATATTATACAGTTATTGCTTGCTGGGTCATGCATGTTGATATCTTACCTGTTTTGTTTGATTTCAAACAATATTGTTAAAGACAATGAATTTTTATATGTATGAGTTGTGAATAATAAATATAAAACTGTAAACTTATTACGACAATAAATATTCCAATGACTAAAATACTCTTCCAAATAATTGTGTACCAATTTTTTATTATTATTGAAAGACTTGTGTTGTATAAAAAAGGGAACAAATTACTTTTATTTACCATATTCCTATGTTACTTGAAGTCGGAGTAACCTATCAATTGTCACTCTCACTCCTTTTTCCTCTTACCTCGTTCTTCACATAATCCATCAATTTTCTCTTTGGTCTTCTTCTCCCTCTTAGATCTTATCTCCTTTATTATCTAACTTTTTAACAAATGTTGTACATTTTTAAACATTCTTAAATAACATAATATAAAAAACATTTAAAAATATAAAAAAAAAGAAAATAAAAATATATATATCTTATCTTATTATTACTTTTTGTTGACGGATGGAACAGAAAGTAATAATTATTTCCATTTCTAAATATTCGTCCAATGTATTTTTATGTAATCAAGTGAATTTTGCACTAATAAAAGTATTGAAATATGAGCTTTGGTTTAATTTCTACTCTTTGCCTCTGATGAAACCTGAATTTTCCTGATCTCTGATAGTAGGAACTCTAACCAGAGCTCACAGTGGTTCGACTGCTTCCTTGACCTCTAGTTTTCGCAAGACTAATGGCGCAATTTTATTAGTCGATAGGGCCCGCATGCGGGGTGCGGGAATGCGAACCAAAGGGCCCGCATTCGGGGAACCGTTTATAATTATGTATGATATTTACTCCCCGTATGCTGTATACCGAATTAGTTAACGACCAATGAAATTGCGCCATAAGTGCTACTGCAGAGCATGGGGTCCCGAGTTCAACTCTTGGTTCGGACAGTGTTATATGGGGTTTTTCACTAGTAACTTGTCAGTAGCAGTTCCGAGTTAATATTTAAGAAAATGGGACTTAAAACATGAATGTAAAATATACACAATGGCCGATTTGTCTTTCAGTTTGTCTTTACCTGCGCAATTTCTAAAACTTCAGAATTATTGCTCTGCGCAAATATAAGTTTTATTCCATTGACAACATGAAATTCAGACTATCTGTGGTGTTGAGCGAATAGATAAAATAAAGGAAAGGAAAAAAACTTCTGAAAGTGACGCCAGTGACTGAAGTTTTGTGGTAATCGGTTGTCGTGGTATGGGCATGTGATGCGGAGGAAAGGTTTGAATATGAATGTGGATGGGTATAAGAGTAGAGGAAGACCAAAGAAACGATGGATGGACTGTGTACAGACACCTCCGCAAGAAAGGAGGTGTCTTATGAGATGATGAGAAATAGAGAAGTATGGAAGAAAATTGGATGGCACGGTTGGCGTAGTGGCTAAGAGATTGGACTGCTGCGCTGCGTGTCGCGGGTTCGATCCCCGCACGGAACAAATATTTGTATGGCCTACAGATAGTTGTTTCGGGTCTGGGTGTGTTTGTGTATGTGAGTTTAAATGTTTGTAAACGCACCCACGATACAGCAGAAATTCCTAGTGTGGGGCAACGTTTTTTTAAAAAAAAAATGACATGCTGCGCATAATTGGGATAAGGGCAAAAGACGTTGCGTTGGAAGACCTCACACTAGGTGGACCGATGACCTGGTGAAGGTTGCAGGGATCCGCTGAATGAGAGACGCACGGAACCGGTCAATATGGCGACACTTGGGGGAGGACTATGTCCAACAGTGGACGTCTTTCTGCTGAAATGAAGATGATTAAGGGCAAGAGAATGATGATATGACGAAAAAAAAACCGCCAAATAATATCCTTAAAGCTTTATTGAGTTAACACTTTACACGTCACACTAAAGCAACGAAGATATTCAACTATTAGTGAACACATAGTGTGAGGTTTAGTCGGAGCCGCTATGGGCGGAAGATGCGCTGGATGCTGAACCACTGCGGCTACGGGAGACCTGGAAACATTTAATTAACTAATTTAAACAGGTGTCAACTGCTTCGTTAATCGTTACTGTAGTGTTGACAGTGCGACTGTTGTGCATGAGGTCGTGGGTTTGATTCCCAGGTTAGTCAGTATTATTGGGTTTTTCCACCAGAAATTTCTCAGTAGCAGCCACGAAGTCTGGACTTGTGCCCGGTTGATGGCAATAGGCTCGCCCCCTATTTCATGGGTCTTAACTACAACTGGCGAAATGTGGGTGTGCTATTTGGTAGACCTCTGCCCAACCCTTCAGGAACAAGGCGTAATGTTATGTCGTCACTCAAAAATTAACTAATTTTCAAGTTAATTTCACAGACCTCCTCCTATTGCCACTGGGGGAGGTTTGTTCTGTCCACTAGGCTATTTCTGCGTTTTTTGTTTGCATTAATGAATAAATAAATAAATAAGACCTCCGCGACCTCGGCACAAAGGGCTAAGAAGGAACATGGGTGGTTTTTAGTCAGTAGAAGTCTGAGGGCTCGTTTACGGAGACGCGGGGCGTCGTGCGGCGCGTGCAGAAGGCTCGTCTCGAGCTTTTATATTTGTTTACTGAGAAGCGCGTCCACCGCAACGAACGCTGCATTTTAAACTAACGAGCGAAAAATCGCTTCTCGTAAAATCGACGTTTGAAATCGTTAACGTTTTCATACATCGCCATTTGTTTGAATTAAAAACGCACAAAGCGCCGCGCGACGCCCCGCGTGTCCGTAAATGAAGCCTGACACTCCCTACCGCTCTGCCCAGCGCAGGAGGAGTCATCAGATGATTTCCCACCCTCCAAAAAAACAAAAAAAAAACCTAGTTTGATAACCTAACTCACCTTCCTCGACCCACTTCCGGACCTACTCCTAGACCGATCAGTTCCGCTCCCAGACGCCGAATTTTTCCTGGAACTGGCTCTAGAAGATGCCTTGGAACCTGATGCTTTAGACTTGGATGAGGCACGTGAGGCTCTTGATGAGGCTCGTGAAGATCGCTTGCTTCCACGGGATGAGGCTCGAGAACTTGCGCGAGAACCCTGGATATCAAGGAGTTTGTGTTAATTACTTGGTTAGACAGACAACGCCAGATGAGTTGTGATTTTCTTGTTTGCTGGTACAAAACTAGGTTTAAGAACAACTTTATTTCTCACTAGCTAATGCCCGCGGCTTCACCCGCGTGTATGTCGGTCAAATTTTATACTAAAACCTTCCTCTTGAATCACTCTATCTATTAAAAAAAACCGCATCAAAATCCGTTGCGTAGTTTTAAAGATTTAAGCATACATAGGGATATAGGGACAGAGAAAGCGACTTTGTTTTATACTATGTAGGGAAGTGATGTAGTGATAAGAATTACATAGTTAATTCATTTACTGAGAAACACACTAAAATTAAAATTTATAATTAGAGCGCACAGGAGGAGCTCGTGGCTTAATAAGAACTGCCACTCGGGTCGATCTTTAGGTAAAGCTGTGCTTGCCTAGGTCGGTCTGTGGATGGGTGACCGCCCGACATACCGAGTTTCCTCCGTGCCTCGGAAAGCACGTTAAGCTGTTGGTCCCGGCTGCCATATATAGATCTTTGTCAGTCGTTACAGGTAGTCAGTGACCTGAAATTCTGACATCCAGTCTCACCAAAGAGTATCGTATTACCTAGTATTAACTGGGTTGTGGAGGTCAGATAGGCAGTCGCTCCATGTAAAATACTGGTACTCAGCTGCATCCGGTTGGACTGGAAGCCGACCCCAACATAGTTGGGAAAAGGCTAGGCAGATGATGAATTAGAGCGCACAGATTATGTGGGTACACAGATAAATAATAACCTAAACTCGACCATAAGTTTAACAAAACACAACATGGATGTAGTTTGATTTTTACTGGATGTGGCATTGATCATCAAAATTTAATCGGAACCCTTTTAATTGACGATACGTTTGGTTCGATCCCCGCACGGAACAAACATTTATATGACCTACAGATAGTTGTTCCGGGTCTGGGTGTTTGTGTATGTGAGTTTAAAAACGTAAGTAGTAGTTTGTAAACGCATCCACGATACAGGAGAAATTCCTAGTGTGGGGCAACGTTTTTTTTAATAAAAAAAAATATATTTTTATTTATTTTTATTATTTGTTGTTATGGCGGCAATAAAAATACAGCCCGCTGACGGACAGACGGACAGCACAGATGTGGTGACCGACACAATAGGAGCATGCGTGCAGCCTGGACCGCCCTATTTACATACGCGCGCGCCGCCCGTATCATCGCGCCAACAACATACTTGCTTGGGGTCGAGTTTCGCACTGAGACGAAACCACGGCAGAATAGTTTTATATAAAAATATATTTGGAGTTTCATTTCTTGGTTACCTTACGGAGATGGAACCCTAATTAAGGTTTTTAAATTTTCTCCTGTATCATCATCACTACATAGTATAAAACAAAGTCGCTGTCTGCCCGTCCCTATGTATGCTTAAATCTTTAAAACTACGCAACGGATTTTAAAGCGGTTTTTTTTAATAGACAGAGTGATTCAAGAGGAAGGTTTTAGTATATAATTTGACCGACATCCACGCGGGTGAAGCCGCGGGCATCAGCTAGTTTATGATCTTTCTAAGTTAGACAGATCCGGAAAGTGGTCTTTCAGTTCTACCATGCTTGAATAGGAGCAAGAACAAGCGAAATACATATTATTACTTCAATACATACCTTGCCGCTAGCCTTAGAACTGGCTCTAGATCCTTTTCCACTGGCAGAACTGGCGCGCGAGCCCTTCCCACTCCTGGAACTGGCACGAGAGGACGCCTTGGATGATGCACGGGATCCAGACTTTGATCGGGAGCGAGACCTACCGGAACCGGATCTGTGAATGTTTGGAAAAGATATTAATTTATCGTCTGTCGGACTGCCTCGTTGGTCTAGTGTTCCTAAGCAGGACTGCTGAGCATGACGTCCCAGGTTTGTTACCCTATTCGGGCAATGTGTTATTGAGTCTCTTGGGCAGAGCGAAAGGGAGTGTCAGACTTCTACTGACTAAAAACCACCCATATTCTTTCTTAGCCCTTTATGTCGAGGCCGCGGTATCTCTTGCGAACTTCTTGGTATCTCTTGGAGTCTGCATTCGATCCCAGTTGATGACAATAGGCTCGCCCGCTCGCTCAGGTGAACAGGTAAATTCACCTCTGCCTATCCCATAAGAGAGTTAAAGAGTGTTGTTATGTTATAAATTATCTCAGCCTTTCGCATTCCATTGCTGGACAGAGCTCTGTCAAGCTGTGCTGAAACAGACTGTCCTCAGACTTCCGTGTCCATCCCATGCAATCATGCAATCCATGCATCCCTTGTATGGTGCTCAACTGTGGGCGACCGCTAGTGATTCAAACATAAATATACTGCAGCGACTACAGAAAAAATGAACACCATAAAGGAAGAGATTAAGGACTCCATTGCAAGCTATAAAATAAGATTATCAAATCACTCTAATAACTTAGCAGCTGGGGTAATACACACCAAGTGCGAAACACGTCTAAAACGGCGTGTTATTCTACAACTGGACTAAATTTGGTCAATCGACAAGGAGCAGTTGCACTCATTGGAGTGCACACTCGGCATGACATCAAATGCACTCAAAAAATTTGCTTATAGTCTATGACTAATTGTAAATACGCACAGAAAGAAAATTAAAATCCCATGTAAGACTTTTATTTTTCTTTAAAAGTTCTGTTGCTTACCTCGCAGACCCTGAGTGTGCAGATCCGGACCGTGATCTGGACTTTCTGGAGCCAGATCCAGATCGTGACCTACTTCTGGATTTGGATTTAGACTTGGACTTCGACCTGGAACGACCGCGCGATCCTGATCTTGATCTGGACTTGGAGGTCTTTGACCGATCTGATCCATGTGGAGATTTGGAGCCGGATTTTGAACGAGAGCGCGATCTGAAAATGTTTAAGGGTCATTGTAATGGTAGATTAATTGTCATGGGGTTCTGGAGCTGGACCACTTTGTTGGACTAGTGTTCGCAAGTGCGACTGTTGAGCATGAGGTCCTGGGTTCGATTCCCGGGTCGGACAAAGTGTTAAATCAAAAAATCAAAATCAAAACATTTATTTCAAGTAGGCCAGTTACAGGCAGTTTTGAATAGTCGAACAAATACTAAATAAACTAAGCTACAGTCTCAGTCACAAGGCATAAGAACTGTGAGTGTACTGTAGTTGCCCATTCCAAAGCGTTGGTCTCATGAGGAGAATGGCGTTATTAGGTTGTCCCTTTACTAATTTCTCAGTAGCAGTCAAAGAGTTTAGATTTGTGCCCGGTTGTTGGCAATAGGCTCGTCCTATTATATGGGACTTGAACATAACTGGCGAAATGTGGGTGTACTATTAGGTACAACTCTGCCTAACCCTTCGGGGATTATAGGTGTGATATTATGTTAGAAAAACGTTGGTATCATCGGCATGTCACTGACAATGGCGTCTAGTAAGGTAAAAACCGATAATAGGAATGTTTACTGATTTAAAAAAGTATGATTCTAATTAGTCCGTCTGTTAGATTATCGAAAAATATTGGATACGTATTTTTTGATTTATCAAATCAATAAAAATTGACGAAGATAAAACGCGTCAAAGATTTGAGTGGGGGGTTTTGATGTCACTCACCGGTAAAAGATATCATACTAATGTCTTAAAAAATGACGTCACACGAGTTTTCAAAGCACTGTATCGTCTTCATTGTTTTTTAAGTGAAAAAAAGAAAAAATACGTGTCCAATATTTATTGGAAATCTAACAGACGGACTAATTAGATTTTTTTGTTAACTACCCTATTCTAATACGAACCTTCCTTTGTCTCCATTTTGTTGTTTTTCCTCGTCATCATCATTGTCATCGTCGTCTTCCTCTTCTTCTTCATCTTCCTCCTGTAAAGAAAACAAGAGTTAAACATTACAACGATATACAGGGTGTAAATCAACCCATCACACAGCCGTCAACCAAGCATTCTATACATATACAACGACCTTTTTTTTTTGGGTCAAAAATCTCATTTTACGGTAAAACTCAATGTAGCACTGTTAAAACATTGTGCTAGTGGATGCTTTGAATAGTAAACAGATCATAGAGGTAATTTAAGTAAAGTTATAACCTGAAAAACAAGTATTTACAAAAACAGCTGTGAAAAATTTGAAACTTTGACCCCCAATATCTCCGTAACTAGGAGGTTCCCAGGTATGGTCTAGAACAAAAAAATGATCACAATGGTGGGGAGAACAAGTGCCCTTCGTTTGCGTTAAGGCTACTTTTACACCCTATATAATACACACATGAGTCAATTACAAAGAAGCTCGCACTATAAGCGTGTAGAGAATTTCGTGAGACTTGAGAAACTGGGGGTATTTGAGTACTGTTTAAAATTCACGTAAATGTTATGTTATCTCAAAGAATATTTCTGTTAAAATAACATGTGTGAAAAAACTAATAAAATCGACAAAAAAATGAAGTACATACTTTAGACGTTTTTGGTGGGGGCACTTTCTATCCTTGTCACGCGAAACGGCCATAATTTTGAACTACGTAACTATGGCGGTATGAAATATGACGTCTCTTTTTTGTAGCAGTCATTGTCTAGCATCATTTAAAATCAGTTATTACTTTCCGTGAATCACTAAATAGATAAGGATATATAAATGCTCACCTGTGCTGGTTCAAGCTGCTTCTCTCTAAGTCTCAAAAAGCGATGTTCAGTCGCGCCGAGCGGTCTGTGCGTCACGACTAGACGCGTCAACGCTTGCGCTGCGACTCCGGCGCGCGCCCTACGCTTGGATAGACGCACGCGCGTCTCCAACTCGTTGTAGAAGACACAGTGATTGCGGACCACCTGTTGAAGAGTAATAAAATAAATATGAAGTATGGAAATTGTTGCAATCAGATAAATATATTGAGTCAAAACATATTCATCTGCCTAGCCTTTTTTCAACTATGTTGGGGTCGTCGACTTACTAGTTGCAGCTGAATACTAGTATTTTTACATGAAGCCTGCCTGACCTCCACAACTTAGTACTGAGTACTGTACCCCCTCCCTAGTCTAGCGCTAGTCAACAATAAAGACATACTCAATTGTTCATGATTGTCTGACATTATCATCAAATTTATTTTAACACAGGTGGGGTGTTTTTTTTATCTTACTGAAAAAGAAATTGCATTTATCATGCACAAAATACTTGTAATTCCACACTTACCAAGAAGTAGTTCTCCTCGTAACCCTTGGAAGCCTTACTCTTGACGTTCCAGTTGTACTCCCTGGCCATCTTATACTCATACGTGTCGCCATCCAAGTATAGCATATTCTCTGTGATGTCCCGGCGACGTTTCAGTATCGTGTCCTCAGTTGGCAGACAGTATGCCACAAACTGTTCTCCACTCTCGTCCATCACACCTCTGGAAAGAATTTGTGAATTTGTTGCTAATTTTATTATTATACGTTTTGGCAATTTTATGACAAAGCTTATGTCTTTTAATTGTCCACCGGCTTGTCCACAAATGGACAAATGGATAAATGAAGTAATGGACATTGTAACAATTTCTAAAAACAACTCAGTGTCCACCCCGTAGTGAACAACTAGAATTACCGCAGGCAGTTTTTAGTACTGGGTTATCATCTTCCCTAAGCCTTCTCACAAATGGTAAATTGACCATAGACCTGGCAATCAATGGGCCAAATGCAAATTCCAATGGATTCCTCCACTAAGGACATGCAAAGATAAAAGGTTGAGCTAGTTTTTTTGAAAATTACTGGTACAAAATAGCCCTAGGTAGAAAGGTAAAAGAGAGTAAGGGGATCTTCCAGGTACTCTCCGCTAGATTTCCAGTAACACCAAGGGGTTGCTGGCCTTTCTCGGGAGCTGGGGTGGATCAAATAATATTCCCACCCGTACGCACTTTAGACGTGGAGTTGAAAAAAAAGAAAAATTTCAATAAATGGACCAATAGACAAATGAACACCAGATACAAATACCAACCGAATCATAGCTTGAGACATGGCCTCAATCTGTCCAGCAATATTCTTATCCACGGGTGCAGGATCCGAGTCAAATATGACTTGAGCACACGGATACTTCCACATTTCAAAGTCAGGGAAGACTTCCATAATCTCCACAGGTGTAACTCCTGGTTTGCTGTAATGTTTTTCTATAGGTTTCTTGTTGTCCTCAAATGTCTTTTCGATAGCCTTGATTTGACTCTCACGGTCCATGTAAAGTGTTTCTTCGCTAAATATCTTTTTGACATTGTAACCGACTTTGGCTTCAACCTGAAAATTATTAGCATTGTATTAGTACATCTTGTAGTTTTTTTCATAAATTAATAGGTTTCCAGTGTGGACAAGTTGGGACAGATAGGTGCAGCGAGAATAGTTCCATATTTATGACACATGTGGAAATGGTTATAGTAAAACATATAAACAGTAAAAAGACATTATTATAAGTTTGTGGATAACCTGTATCTTTGTGTGCTTGGACAAAAACAATGAACTACTCAAAAAATGAAATGAAATACTCATAAATCAATGAATTGCCTGTGCATATACCATGATGAGTATTGGTTACAGTTTCATCAAGTATAGTAGGTAACTGCCTCCGTGGTCAAGTGGTTTAGGCGTTTGCCTGGTGACCCGGTGGTTGTGGGTTCGATTTCCATGGGAAGCATACTTTGTAAAGTCGTTTCCAGTTTGGCTAAGACGCTGCAGGCTTGAATCACCTGATTGTCTGATAAAAAGATGATTCCATGCTTCAGAAGGCACGTATAAGCCGGTGGTCCCGGCTGCCACATGGAGGTCATTAAACCATGTCAGAGGCCTTTGAGGCTGTTTAGAAACTCTGGCACTAGGGTATGTGGGGTCGTTAGACCTTACTGCCCACATGATAAAAAGAAGTAGATACTAGGTAATATGAAACAAGAATCTGCCGTTTGTAGCAAAATAATATGTTAGTCAGGATCAGAATAAAACCACATACCTTCTCCATAGACTGAGGCTGAAACCTCGTCTGTTCAGTAGAGATATACTCGGAGCGACGCAACCACGACACGTTCTTGGCATGATGACGCGACCTCTTTGAATCCTGGGGAGTGAGGATGTCATCCTCAAGCAACTTCTCGTCAGCGGGGTCCAATAGCGCATTGCCATCACCCTGGTATATATCCCGGTTTATAAGATCTATGTGAACTCCCAAATCGTGCTCCGTAAGCACTTCATACCGATAATTCTTTTCCAAAGAGGTCGGATTGTATTGAATGAATCTTGTCGAGGGAAACGGATACGTAATGAATTTTAAGTCAAACGGTATGTCTGGAAGCGTATTGCAGTACTTCACTCGTGTCACAAGCTCCGATCTGAAAATAAGTTGAGAATTTAGTCTAATGTTTTCGGTGTAAAGCCTCTTTTAACTTTGAGCAAAGTTAGGAAAAAGTACTAACCTCCTTTCGCCCGCCCGTTGTGGACGTTTGTCTCTTTCCGGCTCATTTGTTTGGACGGTAGGTGGCATTTTCACGACTTATTTATTCACTTAATCACTATTGCATTTCAGAAACATCAAAAATATTAAAATCTCCAAGCCATTTCAACTATATTACAACAAACAACGCGACAAGTCGACAACTACTTATTTTATTTCCCCGTATGACAGTTACTGTTGATTTTAGTTGGTTGATTTTGACAACACGGCAATATTTGGTATTAGCAACACCAATTTGGGAAAAGAATTTCGTTCATCGATTTGGTTCAGTTGAATGAACCTTTCGAAGCTGTCCCAATCATAGACTATCTGGCCCAAAGAGGTCTCCCTGTCCCTATCCGCCCTCTCTGTTTACTTACAATAGCATTATTTAGTTCCCTTACTTGCATACTCCCTTGAACCTTCCTTATTTCTCTTGACTGGCTCCAGTCGACGCCTGCTTCAATGACATCGCCCTTTGCCAGTGCTTTTCCATTGTGCGCTTACTGTGGCTCATCAAACGTTTTTTAAACCATTTGGTTTTAAACCGTTTTGTTTTTGGTTTAGAACGATTTAAAACACCAATGCAAACTTAGCGGTTTAATACGGCTTAAAATGTGTAAAGGATTTATCAAAGGAAATTAAAATGAAAATGTTTTAAAAATTTCTACCCCCACTCCCTCCCTACATGGTGATTTTGGTATCAAAGTGCAAAATAAAAATGCGGCGTTGCCGTTATCTTTTAATAAATACGCATATCATGATAATTTTCAATCTATCTAATTCTAAAAAGTAGTATGATATGATTTAATTATGATTTCACTTGAGAGCAGTGATGGCCCACTTACGAACAGTAAGTCGTAGGTTCGAACCCAGGCAGGCGCATTACTTTGTGTAATTTATTTAATTACCGCTGCTCTCAAAACGGTGAAGGAAAACATCATGAGGAAACCGACATAATATTGTCTTAGAACCAAAAAAAATCGAAGACTTGTGACATCTATCTACCAACCCTGCCCACGCAATGGGCCCGCGTGGTGGATTATAACCCACCCCTCTCCTAGAGAGGAGGCCTGAGTCCCTGCTGTGGGAACATTCTAAGCTGATGATGATGACTTCACATAAATTAATAAAAATGGATACCTACCATCAATGTCAATCTATATTATTATTTCATTGCTTACTTTGATTATACTTGCCCCCGTATTCAAAAATCCTTCGATTCGATTTTGATTCGACATGTCTATCTTTTTTTGGTATTACGAAAGCGAGCGAGATAGACATATAACTTTCCTAATCGAATCAAGGCATTTGTGAATAATGGGCTTGTTTTCATTCAAATCGCTTTGATGATTCTCCTTGCCTTTATCCTAATTTATTTAGGGTCGACGCAGCATATTTTCATCTTCCGTACGTATATTCGTCGTCGTCTGAATCTGGGTTACCCCATTTTTATAAGCACTACAATATCTACTAAAATTCTTATGCCATCCGCTTTCTTCTTACAGCAATAAATTAAAATTAGCGGTGTGTGTGTGTTTGTTTTCGTGTCAAAGTTTGATGCCACAATCATTTTTCTCCCGCGTGTTCGAAAATGTCGTTCGACGCCTGAAAAAAAAATCCGGAAATAATGGTAAACTTCATAAACTTGCCAGTTTCATTCTGTTTCGTTCATTACTTCATTCCATTCGCCGTCATTTTCAAGTCACTGTGGTCACTCATTCGCCGTATTCCGCCGTCGCCATCTTTCTTTTCACAACTTTTGTCGGCAGTAAGGTACGTTAAGAAAAGGAATAATTCGTTAAATAAACCGAAATAGTGTTTCAAAAATTGCCCAACCGCTGCTTCGTTTGCCGTGCAAGTCCGTTTATAATTCGTAAGGTTCTTAGTATTCTAAATTGTGCAGGAACAAAGTCGGCCATGTGGTCGGCCAAAATGGTTTTTCAACGTACTACGCATTATGTTTTACATGGAAAATCATGAAGTATGCTTGTTGGATGGGTAATTTGAGTAGTTCTAAGTTAGTTGGTGCGGTACAATTGTATTAGGATATAGATTGTAAAAGCATTTGTCGGAAGCCGGTATGGTAACCAACGTGGCGCGAACGCCGTTGTTCTAAGGTCTAACAAGATGTTCTTGTTTTAGATATAAACATGGGTACAGTGGAACGCGCTGGTGATGACCACACTTCTGAGGTGGAGTCTGGAGACGAGGAGGAAATTGTTGGTGGTGGTGAGCTGGCTCAACATCTCATGAAAAGGTAAGTCATACATTGTATAGGTTAGCCCTGTGCTTACTACGACTGCTTTGTCAGTCACATGTTTGAACTTGACATTAGAACTCCTTGCTTCTATCTTAGAGAAACCAAAAGCTATGCTACTTCAGCCCAGTCATGAATTAATTTTAAATTAACAAAAAAATTAAGAAATTTATTTACAACTAGCTCTGCCCACCATACACTAAAGTGCAGTAACAGCAAAATCACGATTTCGAGTAAAACGCATTTAAAGTTAAGAATTGATTTTAAAAAATCAACAGAATGTATAAGCAAAAAAATTTGAATGCAGAAAGGTTGTAAAGGCATAGGTTCACACGTTAAAGCAATAAAAAAAAATATATCTTAATAACTGAATTTATTATGGCCATTTATTCTTTTTGGTGCCTATTACTGCATAGCCTTTTTTGTAAAAAATACCATTTTAAACTTAGTAAAATGCAGCAAAAAGCCCTATTACTGCGTTTGGATCAGTTATTTTGTCAAGAAACCCAACTAACATGCAGTAAGGTCAAAAAAATACTGCATTTTAGTTAGTTTTTTAAGAAAAAAGTGTTCAATTTACTAGTGCAGTAAGAAAAATAGCTAGTTCACATTTTAACATAATAAACATTAACTGCACTTTAGCTAGGAATAATCATATCTGTGTCATTATGCTATCCAAACTAATCTGCAGTAATGCTGTATTTTACTGCGTGTTAGTCAGTTTATAATGATAAAAGAATGTTAAGTATTCACAACTAAAATGCGACAAGCTTTGATTTTACTGCATTTTAGTTGGGAGTTCGTGACAATAAATTGTATTTTCTTAATTTGCAGTAAAAATAGCTTGTATGGCGGTAAATTTTACTGCATATTAATTTTTTTTTTAATTTTTTTCCAGAAATATAAAACTATCTAAAGAACTGTAAAATTATATTGCTTACTGCATTTTAGTTATGAAACCTTAAAATTTAATCTGCAGTATAATTTATACTGTATTTTAGTTGGGAAATCACGCCAAATTGTTAATTTTTTTCGTTTGCAGTAAGTGAAAACTGTTAAATAAAAACCATTCTAATAGTCTTAGAAATAAGTAAGTTAATTCAATAGAAAGCTTAAGAAACCCGCTTTCAGAATCACTAATAAAACGAAAAATCACAAAAGGGCTGTTACTGCTCTTTAGTCTCTGGTGGGCAGAGCTGTTCCCGGCATGCGTTGCAATGCCCTTTTTCCTACCTATTACCTGCCTGTGTACCAACTACCTACCTACCTACTACCTCCTACCCTACCTACCTACTACCCTACCTACCTACTACCCTACCTACCTAATACCCTACCTACCTACTACCCTACCTACCTACTACCCGACCTACCTACTACCCGACCTACCTACTACCCGACCTACCTACTACCCTACCTACCTACTACTCTACCGACTACCCTACCTACTCTACTATCCTACTTACTACCCTACCTACTACTCTACCTACTACCCTGCCTACCTACCTACCACTTTCTCACCTTTTAAACCTTCCCAGGACTGCCACAAATGTTTCAAAACCAAAATTAGACAAATCGGTCTAGCCGTTCTCTAGTTTTAGCGCGACTAACTAACAGCAATTAATTTTTATATTATACGCAAACACCATTTGAAAAATCGTTTTTCTATTGGGAAAGAAACAGTAATTATTTGTGATTATTGTGATAATGTCGTATGGTCTGTTTGAAGTTGTCATTCGTTGTCTGAACAACTGAACGTCACTCAATTGTTTTGCCTTCCCGGAACCTCTCCACTAACACTTGAACTTTATGGGTACGGTATTAAAGCTCAAATTGATTTTACGTTTTAGTTAGAAAACGTTTGTATGGGAAAAAGAAAAGGGCTGTTTTTAGGGCTTTTCCGGCCATTATTCGAAATTTTCTCGCCGTAAGAACCATCCTTGAACTTCAACGAACATTTAAAAAAAAAAATCAGCCAAATCGGTCAAGCCGTTTTCATGCCAAGTCGTGACAACGGAAAACGGGTTTCATTTTTATATATATAGATTTTAGCACTTGTCATGAGGTTTCAACTGTCACTTGACAGTTATGTATATATTTTTATAAATTATGACAGCACCATAAGGCAAGGGTCACCTTAGCACTTAGACATAATTATTAACGTAATTTATTAAAAATAAATTTAAGCCCTGCGGTAAAATGGCACAAGCCGCAAAATGTGTTGCAATAGTCAATTCAAATTGTATCTTTTTGAAGTAGAGATATAATTTAAATGACAATGTTTCATGTCTCTTATAAGAGAAGCAACAGTCCAACATAGTTTAATTCCAATTAAAACTGATTACATCACATGGTAGGTCTTAAATTCATGTAAGATGAATCACGCTTCCCGGTTAGCAACATTCATAAAATGTTGAAATGGCTCATTGGCTTGATTCAAGCTATTTTAAACTTGAGCCGTTACTATCCAAGTTTAATAGCAGTATGGCCATGTTTTATAGGCTTTTCATTTGTCTTCTAAAGTAATATTTTTGATGAAATATATCAATTGTCAACTTTTAAAATAAAAAAAAATAGAAAATAAGATAAAAGTAAGACTGAGAACAGTTAATTAAATTGAAATCAACAAGTTATGATTAACAATATTTGTAAAGATATTTTTTTTATGTTGGGTTGACAATAATTATCGTCAGGATCAGGAAACTAGTTGGTTGAGGGACTCTCAGTATACAGAAGAAATGGGAGACTCAACTGGGTGATTCCGGGCTGAACTGATGATTATGATAAAAATTCCAGAGGAAAGATTCATCATTCATTCTCTTGTCAGTACAATTTATTTGGGGTCTGCTCAATGTCTTATTCTCCTTGAGACGGATAAATAACACAATATTTAAAAGTATGAAATGTATATACTCAAAAACATACAGATTTTGATAAGTAGGTATTACTAGTTTCAAAAAATTGCAAAAAGTAAAAAACTAAACCTCTTTCAATCATTATTACTGGCCACAAGAAATGTCTATGATTACTTTGACTAAGATCTACTTGCCAAGCAGCATGGGCAAAAACGCGCGAGACGAGATTACGGGTCATTGAACTAATGAGTCGTTTTACGCTCTGCTTGATCAATAAGTGTTCAGATGAGCTGACGGAATTTATAAGGCGACGTGGATTAACCAAGCATAAATCTTTGTGCATCTTAGTAAGTTGCAAAATGCAGTGACTGCAAACCTGTATTTTCCGTATTGCAATTTCCCCCGATTATTATACTAAAAACAAAATTAAAACCTAGTGGTTTCTACCGTTAATAGACGATCGTTTTAATATTGAGGCAAGGCATTCTGTGTCATTCATCTTCCGTGAAGTCAAAGACAACATTGATCAGAAATTCGCCTTGGGGTTTGTAAATGGCAATTTTCGTCATTACAAACAGCAGTCTCAAGCTTTTCGTTAAATCAATCACAACAACTCTGAGAGAATAGTCACGCTCGTGACATTGCTAGCACGTCAAATATATTCATAGATAAAAGGAACACGTTTGTTTGCATGAAATTGTATGTGACCACTGCACTGAAAATATTTTTACGCCTACTTGCAATTCTGATGAAGCAAGAAGTTATAACCAAGATATTATCTTATCATTCTCTTTTTTTTAAGTTTGGTTAGATTCTGAACTCGTCATTTTCAGTAATTAATTAATTCAAAAAGGTTTTACTCGTTTCATAATTAAATGCGTGTTCGTGCCATGCCTGTATCTTATCTTTCAGTTATTGATAAAAGTATTTTTCAATTCACAGTTAACCGTCGTTAACGACCGCTTATGTGATTAGTTACTTACTATGATCCACATTTTATACGCAATGTAACGTAATAATGTACGTACCTACGTGTAATGTAATACGACCGTTTAAAACATCTCATGCTCTGATAATTTTGCAAAAAGTTTAGTTACTATCAGACTTTTTTTATCGGCCGGATGGATTCCAAAATGCTTTTCTTAGAATATAATAACGCGAACAATTTAAACATCGGCCATCCGGACGAGGCATTTCTTTATAAAAAGTAGAATTAATAGTTCCTTTTATATCTTCGAACGTTAAAAAAGGCTATTGTAACTATGAATTCAAAGGCGTATTGTACAAAGAATTCTTGGCCTTAGTAAAGTTATTAGCTTGCCAATTTTGCACCCTTTTTATTGCATTAACTCTTTTTCCCGTTATAGACGTACCTACGTACCTTCATTCCGAAGGGCGAGTCACAAGGTAAATGGTAACTAAGCAACCAAGCTACTTGTGTACCTTATGGTCTGGCGTTTTAATGGCTTGATGAGTCAGGATGGGAGCAAATAATGCGTTAATGTTGTTATGCAATGTGAACTTAATAAGCTATTTCCCTCTCCGCTCTTACGACTCAGGATGTTGAGCAGCTGATACTTGTTATTTATTTTATTTCCTCTGAAGCATACAATTGACACACTTAAGGCCGTTGCAATGGTCAAATCCCAAAAACGACGTATGTTTAAAGAAATTTGTTGAGGAATCCTTCCGTACGATTTCCATATAAAAAATATATGTTATACTTAAAGTCATCACAAATAATTCGAATTGTTTAAAATTTTAATAAACCTTCACATTATTTAATAAAAAATCGTAGTATGTCTTAACCTAAATCGAATTTTGTCTCTGTAACGGCTGAATAGTTCGGTATGAATTTTATACCCAAAAATACGTAGTGATGTATTTAACAATCCGTATTGTTTACTTTCTCTGATTTGTAATAAAATTTTAAAATAATAAATTAATCCCCGACATTTTGAGGCAAAAGCGGCGCGAGACCCGTCGCGCATACTTGGAACGCGCTGCGCCAGTGTCTCGATGACTGTTGTCACGGGTGGACTGCACGCATGTCATTACTTCACAAATAAAATTCAAAAGTTCACGTTTTTAATGTTTTCTGAATTAAAACATATTGTAAATTGTATAGTTATCAATATTTCGTGAAATAAGAACAGAAAATAAGTTTGTAAATATATTTAAAGTAGTTTGTAATTTCGTTTTGTTGTTTGCACCTATCATAGACTAAGCTGACTGTGCCTAATAAACGTAAAGTGACGCGTGGCCGAGCTCTCCAAAACTATTGGTAAATTACCTACGTTTCTTAGTAGATATTTTGCTATATAAATATATCTATGATATTATTTTAATTTTGGACTGCCTCGTTGGTCTAGTGGTCGTAAGCACGATGCTGAGCATGAGGTCCTGGGTTCGATTCCCGGGTCGGGCAAAGTGTTATTGGGTTTTTCCATCAGGAAATTATAAGTAACAGCCACGGAGTCTGGATTTGTGTCCGGTTGATGGCAATAGGCTCGCCCCTATTATATGGGACTTAAACATAACTGGCGAAATGTGGGTGTACTATTAGGTACACCTCTGCCTAACCCTTCGGGGATTACAGGCGAGATGTTATGTTTTCTACTGGTGTTTATTGTTTTATCGCTTTTAACTATTTTGTCTTGAGAATTTCGTTTGATGGAAGATGGAAATCTGGATGACTGATGATGTCTCGTACCTAATGATGGACTCTCATACTACATGATACATTTTGAAGGTCTGATGAAGACCAGGTAACTGCTTATCGGTTTTCAGTCACGGAAATAGTCAGAATGCTCCAGCTTTCAGCTTTTATCTAATTGAGCAGGGATGCTAATAACATGATACATTTTGAAGGTCTGATGATGACCAGCTAAGTGCTTACCGGTTCTCAGTGACGGATGTAGTTAGAATGACCTAGCTTTTATATTTTATCAATCTGAGCACGGATGCTACTACATAACACATTCTGAAGGTCTGATGATGACCAGCTAAGTGCTAATTGGTTCTCAGTGACGGATATAGCTAGAATGACCTAGCTTTCAAATTTTATTGATCTGAGCACGGATGCTACTACATGATACACTTTGAAGGTCTGATGCTGACCAGCTAAGTGCTTATCGGTTCTCAGTGACGGATGTAGTTAGAATGACCTAGCTTTCAGATTTTATCTTATTGAGCACGGATGCTACTACATGATACATTTTGAAGGTCTGATGATGACCAGCTAAGTGCTTATCGGTTCACAGTGACGGATATAGCTGGAATGACCACCATCAGGTAAATGGCACCATCAGTCTCCAAGGCCTCTTCAAGCTCTTTCAAATGAGTCCACACGCGACGGTTCTACGTGGTGCCATCAATGAGACCCTATACTTACCTTCGGAGTCTACCATCAGGTAGCTGGTACCATCAGTCTCCAAGGCCTCCTCGAGCTCTTTCAAATGAGTCCAAACACGATGGTTCTACTCAGTGCCGTCAATGAGATCCTATACCCACCTTCGGAGTCCACCATCAGGTACGAGACATCATCAGTCATCCAGATCTCCATCTTCCATCAAACGAAATTCTCAAGACAATATAATTAAAACGATAAAACAATTAACACCATTAACAATAACATACATTACATAACATCACGCCTGTAATCCCCAAAGCGTTAGGCAGAGGTGTACCTACTAGTAGGCGTGATGTTATGTTATGTATGTTATTATTTTAATGACTTTAATTGTTTATCGCTTTTAGCGATAAAACAATTCAACAAAAACACCTCTGCCTAACCCTTCGGGGATTACAGGCGAGATGTTATGTTTTCGACTGGTGTTTATTGTTTTATCGCTTTTAACTATTTTGTCTTGAGAATTTCGTTTGATGGAAGATGGAAATCTGGATGACTGATGATGTCTCGTACCTAATGATGGACTCTCATACTACATGATACATTTTGAAGGTCTGATGAAGACCAGGTAACTGCTTATCGGTTTTCAGTCACGGAAATAGTCAGAATGCTCCAGCTTTCAGCTTTTATCTAATTGAGCAGGGATGCTAATAACATGATACATTTTGAAGGTCTGATGATGACCAGCTAAGTGCTTACCGGTTCTCAGTGACGGATGTAGTTAGAATGACCTAGCTTTAATATTTTATCAATCTGAGCACGGATGCTACTACATAATACATTCTGAAGGTCTGATGATGACCAGCTAAGTGCTAATTGGTTCTCAGTGACGGATATAGCTAGAATGACCTAGCTTTCAAATTTTATCGATCTGAGCACGGATGCTACTACATGATACATTTTGAAGGTCTGATGATGATCAGCTAAGTGCTTATCGGTTCTCAGTGACGGATACAGTTATGATGCTACAGCTTTCTGCTTTTATCTTATTGAGCACGGATGCTACTACATGATACATTTTGAAGGTCTGATGATGACCAGCTAAGTGCTAATTGGTTCTCAGTGATGGATATAGCTAGAATGACCTAGCTTTCAAATTTTATCGATCTGAGCACGGATGCTACTACATGATACATTTTGAAGGTCTGATGATGACCAACTAAGTGCTAATTGGTTCTCAGTGACGAATATAGCTAGAATGACCTAGCTTTAATTTTTTTTAGATCTGAGCACGGATGCTACTATATGATACATTTTGAAGGTCTGATGATGATCAGCTAAGTGCTTATCGGTTCTCAGTGACGGATGTAGTTAGAATGACTTAGCTTTCAGATTTTATCTTATTGAGCACGGATGCTACTACATGATACATTTTGAAGGTCTGATGATGATCAGCTAAGTGCTTATCGGTTCTCAGTGACGGATGTAGTTAGAATGACTTAGCTTTCAGATTTTATCTTATTGAGCACGGATGCTACTACATGATACATTTTGAAGGTCTGATGATGATCAGCTAAGTGCTTATCGGTTCTCAGTGACGGATGTAGATAGAATGACTTAGCTTTCAGATTTTATCTTATTGAGCACGGATGCTACTACATGATACATTTTGAAGGTCTGATGATGATCAGCTAAGTGCTTATCGGTTCTCAGTGACGGATGTAGATAGAATGACTTAGCTTTCAGATTTTATCTTATTGAGCACGGATGCTACTACATGATACATTTTGAAGGTCTGATGATGACCAGCTAAGTGCTTATCGGTTCACAGTGACGGATATAGCTAGAATGACCACCATCAGGTAAATGGCACCATCAGTCTCCAAGGCCTCTTCGAGCTCTTTCAAATGAGTCCACACACGACGGTTCTACTCAGTGCCGTCAATGAGATCCTATAACCACCTTCGGTGTCTACCATCAGGTAGCTGGTATCATCAGTCTCCAAGGCCCCCTCGAGCTCTTTCAAATGAGTCCAAACACGATGGTTTTACTCAGTGCCGTCAATGAGATCCTATACCCACCTTCGGAGTTTACCATCAGGTACGAAACATCATTAGTCATCCAGATCTTCATCTTCCATCAAACGAAATTCTCAAGACAAAATAATTAAAAGCGATAAAACAATTAACACCATTAAAATAATAACATACATTACATAACATCACGCCTGTAATCCCCGAAGGGTTAGGCAGAGGTGTACCTAATAGTAGGCGTGAGGTTATGTTATGTATCTTATTATTTTAATGATGTTGAGACCTCGAGGACGCCTTGGAGACTAATAATGTCATTTACCTGATGGTGGACTCCAAAGGTAAGTAAAGGATCTCATTGACGGCACTGCGTAGAATCGTCGTGTTTGGACTCATTTGAAAGAGCTCGAAGAGGCCTTAGAGACTGATGATGCCATTTACTTGACGGTGGACTTCGAAGGCGGGTACAAGATCTCATTGACAGCGCTGCGTAGAACCATCGTGTTTGGACTCATTTTTATTTATTTATTTATTAATATAGGTTTACCAACAGCTTCTGTGTACAACATATCATAAAGTATATAGGTTTTTTAGTCTCAAACTTACACAGTCGCCAATAACTGGTTAACCAGCATTCATAAAAATAAGTGATAACATAATTTAAAACATACATCAAAAATTAAAACGAAATAAAGGTCTTGAAAACTGTATCGCTATAAATTTATCAACTAATTACGACTAAAATCTAAAAAGAGACATAAAATTATTTAAAAAAAAGTGTATGCTAAAACAAAAAATAATTTCATTTGAAAGAGCTCAAGGAGGCCTTGGAGACTGATGGTGCCATTTACCTGATGTTGGTCATTTTAGCTATATTCGTCACTGTGAACCGATAAGCACTTAGCTGGTCATCATCAGACCTTCAAAATGTATCATGTAGTAGCATCCGTGCTCAATAAGATAAAATCTGAAAGCTAGGTCATTCTAGTTATATCCGTCACTGAGAACCAATTAGCACTTAGCTGGTCATCATCAGACCTTCAAAATGTATCATGTAGTAGCATCCGTGGTCAGACAGATAACATTTGAAAGCTAGGTCATTCTAACTACATCCGTCACTGAGAACCGATAAGCACTTAGCTGATCATCATTAGACCTTCAAAATGTATCATGTAGTAGTATCCGTGCTCAGATCGATAAAATTTGAAAGCTAGGTCATTGTAGCTATATCCGTCACTGAGAACCGATAAGCACTTAACTGATCATCATCAGACCTTCAAAATGTATCATGCAGTAGTATCCGTGCTCAGATCGATAAAATTTGAAAGCTAGGTCATTCTAGCTATATCCGTCACTGAGAACCAATTAGCACTTAGCTGGTCATCATCAGACCTATAGAATGTATCATGTAGTAGCATCCGTGCTCAATAAGATAAAAGCTGACAGCTGGAGCATTCTGACTATATCCGTCACTGAGAACCGATAATCACTTAGCTGGTCATCATCAGACCTTCATAATGTATCATGTAGTAGAATACGTGCTCAGATAGATAAAATTTGAAAGCTAGGTCATTCTAACTACATCCGTCACTGAGAACCGATAAGCACTTAGCTGATCATCATCAGACCTTCAAAATGTATCATGTAGTAGTATCCGTGCTCAGATCGATAAAATTTGAAAGCTAGGTCATTGTAGCTATATCCGTCACTGAGAACCAATTAGCACTTAGCTGGTCATCATCAGACCTTTAGAATGTATTATGTAGTAGCATCCGTGCTCAAATCGATAAAATTTTAAAGCTAGGTCATGCTAACTACGTTCGTCACTGAGAACCGAAAGCACTTAGCTGGTTATCATCAGACCTTCAAAATGTATCATGTAGTAGCATCCGTGCTACAAGAACGACTACAATTGTTTTTTGCTACAATTGTTTTATCGATAAAACAATTAAAATCATTAAAATAATAACATACATAACATAACATCACGCCTACTATTAGGTACACCTCTGCCTAACCCTTTGGGGATTACAGGCGCGATGTTATGTAATGTATGTTATTGTTTTAATGGTGTTAATTGTTTTGTCGTTTTAATTATTTTGTCTTGAGAATTTCGTTTGTTGGAAGATGGAGATCTGGATTACTGATGATGTCTCGTACCTAATGGTGGACTCCGAAGGTGGGTATAGGATCTCATTGACGGCACTGAGTAGAACCATCGTGTTTGGACTCATTTGAAAGAGCTCGAGGAGGCCTTGGAGACTGATGGTGCCATTTATCTGATGGTGGTCATTCTAGCTATATCCGTCACTGTGAACCGATAAGCACTTAGCTGGTCATCATCAGACCTTCAAAATGTATTAAGTAGTAGCATCCGTGCTCAGACAGATAAAATTTGAAAGCTAGGTCATTCTAACTACATCAGTCACTGAGAACCGATAAGCACTTAGGTGGTCATCGTCAGACCTTCAAAATGTATCATGTAGTAGCATTCGTGCTCAGTTAGCTGAAAGCTGGAGCATTCTGACTATTTCCGTGACTGAAAAGCGATAAGCAGTTACCTGGTCTTTATCAAACCTTAAGAATGTATCGTAGGAGTACCTGTGCTCAGTGAAATAACGAATGAAAGCTAGGTTATTACCTCATTAGTCAAAGTGTATAATTTATTATTAAATATTTTATTCATACATTACGATGTAGATTCTCCAAGAGAAACAAAATATGTTAGGCAAATACGATGACCACTCTGCGACACATTTCTGTTCTTTGGTACGATTTTCTGTAGTACAGTCGTTTGCCGGTAGGGGCCGAAAAATAAACAAAAGCCAGTACAGAGGTCAAATCGTCAAAGTCATCCACTGCTGTGTTCCCCTTAAAATAATTCTCAACCGAATTATCTTTGTGAATCTTGGTAGGTTTCGAAGGTTATCTCTTGAGATCCTTCGCATCTGCAAGTCTAATATTTAACGGAAAAGTTATAACTACACGAAGTTTGAATTAACAATGAACTAGTCTAAATCCAAGATTTTGTATGTGCCAAATGTTGCCTTGAGCTGATTTTGAACTAACGACGGAAGCGTAAACCTATCTTACGTAGCATGTAACCATGTAAGCAGGAAGCCGACTCGTAAGTGTGCTTAAATATGTAAAAAACCGGTTCTTCTTCCCTGCTCTCCGGTCCTTCACACAGTTGCAATAAAAGAAATGTAAAAACGGATTTCCGTTAAAACAGTGGCTACGGATGATTATTCTTCTCTTCTTTTTTTGCATCTTTCCGTTTTTAGTTCAATTTCCGTGGCGCAATCTTTTGATCATCAGCATATCGTGCAAATCACATGATATTTATGTTTAAAAGATGATTCAATTAAACCAATTATAACTATCACGCTATTTATGAGAAAGCTATTTAATTTACCAATCTTTGTATTTCTTTTGTGCTCTCAAGAAGCAATCACTACACGAACTTGTAAGATAACATCAATTGTAACGCCAAACATGACTGTTTTTATATCTTTATGTCGACAAAAAGTGCAATCATGGCTTGCTATGTAAAAAATATCGGCATACAAAATGGTAACCGTAGCGAAAGTCGGTCGGCGCATCGAAGAGCTTTAATAAAAACTTGATGACTATATTCCTCGAATATCGCAATACGTGTGTATGTATGTCGCTGTAGCTAGTTCTTATATCGAGCCGTTATGGTGCAGTTCTTTTGTGGAGTTTTTAATGAAGCCTACAAGGAGTATGCAATTGACACCATTACAACTTCCAATATCTAGACTTCTTTGTTTTAGTTTGATAAAGACAAACTTGATATCACTGGATCTCTGGCAACACAAAACATCTCTAGGTAAATATACAAGCATACGGGTGACTAATTGACCTTCTTACGATGATCCCAACCGGTTTTTCTTTTCATACAGGTAAATCACGGCACTTGTTACTAGTACGGCTTCCTTTTATTCCGAATCAAGTAAAAGGCGATCAAATAACATGTGATGAAATGACGCACTCGCTTAATTGGTTCTTCTCTGAATCGCTCTAAGCAATATTTTGCAGTACAGAAGACAGGCACTAATGGAGCGAAATGTCGTGTTTTCTTTTTAATTGAAGAACGTTAGCGATGGGAGGCAGAGACAACCATAAATATTTCTGTTCTAATATTATAAAGAGGCAAAGTTTTTGTTGGGGGGTAATCTCTGGATCTACTGAAACGATTTTGAAAATTCTTTCACTAATGAGAAGCTTTATTATCCACGAGTGTCATAGGCATTTAAAACGCTCCCGTGGAATATATTCCGACCAAATCGTGGGCGAAGCCGCGGGGAAAAGCTAGTCTTTACTAGAAAACGTTCGCAAAAGGATGGCATACTTTGCAGAGTATCTATGCATCGTCAGAGCAATAAAGCGCTCTGATACTAACAAGCGAAGGTCGCTTCTCTCGTAGAAACGAATAACCCCTTGAACAGGTAACACCGTATCAGTCTACATCATAGATAGGTTTACTGATGTTTACAGCACCGTACTGTTTATTTCGTTGCGCAACGGGGCTATTTCAGGGAGATCGGGGCGCAACTGTAAATCTACTGCGCGTCGAGATAAAAGTCTGGTGTTTTTATGTCGTGAAACGTAAATTAACTTGTTAGGTACGTAAGCCAGCTCTTCCTTGTTTGTGGAAACTCGCGTATTTTGAGAATATTCAATACATCAAAACATTCAAAATCATTGTCGTCACGTGAACGTGACGACAATGATTTTGAATGTTGCTTTAATAAATCTTGTAACTGAATTATGAAACGCATGTGACTAAAAAAGTGGTGACTATAAATGTTGATGGATGGAGAGGTAGAGGAAGGCCAAAGAAGAGATGGATGGATTGTGTAAGGAATGATATGAACGAGAAAAGAGTAAATGCCATTGTGACGTCTAACAGGGAAGAATGGAAAAAGAGAACGTGTTGCGCCGACCCCAAATAGAATGGGATAAGGGCAGGAAAATGATGAAATGAATGATCCCAGTCACACGCTTCTGCAGAACCTCTGCAAAAACCGACGTGGTTTAATCGATTGTTCGAACTTTCATGACTGTTCGGTTTCTATGAAACACGGCTAGCTCAAGGATTTACAATGTTTATTGGAATCGGTTATGTATTTCAACTGTATCAAGTTTATTATACCTTCTGCGAATAACGTTCAACCGTATCTAGTCCGTAAATTATTCGTTAAATCCATAATTTATGGGGAGTAGACGCAATACATTCGCCTTGCAACAATATCAGATTTTACACACATGTATCTCTTCTAATATTAAATATATCATGGTCTGGTAACTCTTGTTTTACTTTAAAAAAATCCGATTAATAGAAAAAACTTGCTGAATTAAACATAAAACATTAATATTTACATACATAACATAAAAGAACTGAAAATTCTGCTGCATTAACCTGCTGATAGTACCTGGCTGTGTTTAAAGTAAGGAGTTCTTTAAAAAAGTTCAATGTTTTTCATGATGACACACCAACACCTATAAACTGAAACAATCATGATAAGATTTGTTTAACATGCATCACCAACTGAGGATTTACCTTACAAACACAAATAAATATCCTTCGAAGCAAATATTTTAGGTATTCATTCTTGTCAACAGCGGAATCACCCGTAACGAGATGTTAGCTGCCATCACGAACCGCATCCACGTGGAGGCAATGGCCTCCCTCCCACCGAATGTGCGTAGGCGCATCCGTGCTCTGCGTACGCTCCAGAAGGAGTTCGTGGACATCGAAGCCAAGTTCTACAGCGAAGTACATGCTCTTGAGTGCAAGTACGAGAAACTGTACAAGCCTCTGTTTGAAAAGGTAAGAACATCTTCGATATTCCCTGCAGTTTTTGAAGGCTTTTTTTGTGGATGGATGCAGCGGAAGGGAGTGTCACACTTGTACTGACTAAAAGCCACCCATGTTCCTTCTTTGCCCTTTGTGTTTCGGGGCCGCGGTATCTCTTTCGAACAGTCCCTCAACCCCAGCAGGAGTTCTCGAAAGCCTATCATGTTAGTTAACAATTCACCTTTAGACCGACGCGGATCGGTTTGAACCAGTCTGAAATCTTCAATTCCATGTGATAATAGCGAAATAAACCTCATTCGATTCGAAACACTACTCGCAACGTAATAAATGGGACAAATGTATGTCGCCTACGATTCCGCGTAAATAATTAGTGTTACTGCTATTATAGACGTCACATGCACTTACTGCGTCAATAATTCAAGATGGCTAAAGAAATGAACAGTCTATTGATGTTTCTCTTTAAAACACTCACTATTGCATAACAATAATTTGCTACGTTTATGCTGCTACAAGATGTCACTAACCAGGTTTTCTAGTAGTCCAAAATAATCTGATCATTTATAGCTTAGCGACAGATTATTAATTCTGAATAGGCTTTCAGAAAAACACATGATAGAATATGATATGCAGTTAATACTGCAAAGGTAAATACGTAATATCCGACGGTCAGGTTTTCATGAGTGCTGATAAGAATGTAATGAAGATAGTTGTAGTGGAACTCCCATGAATACAAAAACTGACTGCCGCACTCAGAGAGCTTTAATGATTACTTAGGCCATCACTTAGTAAAGGTTTTGACAGTTTTGTCATATAAAAGTATGTCAAACCTTTACTAAGTGACGGCTTAAGTAATCATTAAATATCTCTGAGTACCGCAGTGACTCGTTCAATATCAGGATTCAAATGTAATAGAATGTACTCAATTTCGTCCAAAAAAAATACAACTGTATCTAGAAGTGTTTTGTTTTTCGTGCAAATTCGATTTTGGAATGTTTTTTTGCAAGTATTGAAGAATACTACCGGCTTGTCTCGTTGGCCTAGTAATCGTAAGCGCGACTGTTTGAAGCCAACACAGGACCACATGTTCTGCATTCAAATGTCTGGTCTTTCTGTTGATAAGTATCTGGCAACAGAAATTTAAACTGGCTGATGCTAAACGGAGCTAGTCAATCAACACGAGCCAAATGAAAAATAGTATAATATCTGTTGTAATGACTTCGGCCCATCGTCGTTCTTCGATAAAAACAGCCTAAAAGTATTCTCCGACTCAAGTGAACCCCACATACAACTTTAGAGCATACAGACCTAATATCAAGACTCACCTTTCTTTATCAGCGCGCATCGGTTGTGAACGGTGCGTACGAGCCTAATGATGAGGAGTGCCTGAACCCGTGGCGTGATGAAAACGAGGAAGACGAGCTGGCCCGCGCGGTCCAGAGCGCTGCCATCACTGACGGCACTGAGGAGAAGAAGCCTGAGGAGAAACCTGCTGAGTAAGTTGATTATTGTGTTATGGGGATGAGAGCTGCAAGAGTTTCCTGCTAAAATATTTGAGCTCCTTGTACTACAGATTATTCAATCGCATATTATTTTTAATATAGCCAGCCTTCCTTGATGAACTATTCAAAAAGATTTTTTTCAATTCCAACCAGTAGTTCTTGAGATTAGCGCGTTCAACCAAACTCACCTTTATAATATTAGTATAGATTTACTAATGTCATGCCATTCTGTTACATGGAACAACATGAAGACTCAAAGTAAAGTCGTTAATGTGGCATGCTAGGGTAAGCTGTTTGCTTGTCTAATGTTAAATGATAATAGAACATGACAGTTTTTATTATAAATTGTACATAGACAGGCACAAGTCAAGGAGCAATTTTATTTTACCGGTTCTTTTTATGATGACACTCCAACACCTATTAACTGAAAAATCATGATAGATTTGTTTAACATGCATCACCAACTGAGGCTTAACCCTGCAGAATTCCCAAAAAACTATATTGCTTCAGTTTTCTAACTACAGACAATTTTTCAGACCAATGGATCCCAATGTTAAGGGGATCCCCGACTTCTGGTACACCATATTCAAGAATGTTTCAATGCTGTGCGAGATGATGCAGGAGCATGATGAGCCTATCCTTAAGACTTTGCTGGACATTAAAGGTAAGAAAAATAATTGAAATAAAAATAATTGGCCGGCAGGCTTTGTTTTACCCCTTTCAGATACGCAATATTGACGAATCTGAAGGTAGTGAAACATGTCTAACGTTTTTTTATGATGACAATCCAACACCCAATCACTGAAGAAATCATGACTGATTTGTTTAACATGCATCACCAACTGAGGCACTCCTTCTAACACAAAAAACCACCCTATTTTGTCCCCAAATGTAACATGTATCAACATTTTCAGTGCAAATGCACGAGGACCCGATCGGTTTCACTCTGGAATTCCACTTCGCGCCTAACGACTATTTCACAAACACTATCCTAACTAAGGAGTACTCAATGAAGTGCAAGCCTGATGATGAGAACCCGCTGGAATTTGAAGGCCCCGAAATTTACTCATGCAAGGTAAGAAAAGTCTCTTGCTAAAATTCTTTTTTTTTTCTTCTACAATAAATTCACACACCATGTAAAAGGCTTGTTTAGTTCTCTTAAATTTATTTTAGTCTAGGGCACTGTAAGTATTTTTTTAAACATTAGGTCTATGGTCAAAATTTTTTGTTATTTCCCCATAATCATGGTACTTTGTTTCACATAAGATTTGTCCTGATTGCTTGCTCAGAAATTTCTCTTTTATAACGAGATGTAGTATAATGAAAAACAAAAATCAGGATACATTTTACGTGAAATAAAGTATAACTTGACCCCTAGCACGAACTTATATCATAATAGTGTATTCACTTTTATCGTTACACCATTGATAAGTTATAAGTGGCATGCAATACTGACCAGTATCAAAATCTAGAAACTTTCGAGGGATAGCAGCACACAACTTTTCGTCGTATAATTTTCTCACAACTGGAACTCGAACTCATTTTCTACCATAAACCACCACACGGCACTAGATTATGACACGACGTAGGTTACTTTAGTAAACTAACTGTAAACATTATTAAATAAACTAACAAGAAACTATAAAAGGGCATCAAAAAACTGCTCCTCAACCTTGCCGCGGGTAATGTGCGCAAGAGTAGTTTTATGGCAACACTTAGCCTCTGGCCAAGGTAATAGCCAGCCCTTGGCTCAAACACTTAGCTTGGGGCCAAGGTAAAAGCTAGATTTTGGGTCACAAGCTTAGGTAAATCCTTAACTAGTTCGTGCTAGGGGTAGTGCTTAACAGCTAAATAGAAACCGCTTTGTCCCGCTGCCCACTATTCGCGCTGGATCAGTACCGACAGTACCGGCGCCGCATACTCGTCCAAATGCAGGTATGCTCAAGATAGGCATTATTTACTAATCATGCAGGTATGCTCACATGCTAACTACAAGTCACGCTAGACCTAGCCATATGAGACGAGACAAGATTTTAAGTGGGAATTGTCTTGCGACATTAACTTATTATCATGATATAGTAACCTCGTTTGACGATTCATGAGGTGCCTAATCGCCATACAATTCAGGATATGTGTTGGTGCGGTATATCCCTAATCTATACTAATATTATAAAGCTGAAGAGTTTGTTTGTTTGTTTGTTTGTTTGTTTGAACGGGGTAAACTCTGGAACTACTCATTGGAATTGAAAAACTCTTTTAATGTTGGATAGTCCATTTATCGAGGAAGGCTTTAGGCTATATAACATCACGCTAAGTCCAATAGGAGCGGAGCATAAATGAAAAATGTTGCAAAAACGGGAAAAGGTATTCCTTTTTGAGAGCTTCCGTTGCGTGCGCTGCGAAAACGGTTTAAGTTACGCAAAAATCATGTATGAAAGAATTGTTCCTCTTTAAATGTTCTAAAAAAAAGTCCGCGACAGCATATATATATCTTTTAAGATTGACTCACTGTAACCATTTTTTACTATTAAAATGTTAGGTTAAAAAGAATGATATTTTGCGAAACTTATTTAACCCATATGGTATTAATCTATATCAAAATAAATGTTTTTGTTAGCACGAAAATTTAATATAGAATAAATGTGCCTTTTACTCTATAAAGTTTAAACAATTATCTTAGAAGATATCGCAATATCAAAATATCCGCGCGACAAAATAATTACGCGCGCGGCAGTCATTCAGTCCGGTGCGGTAGGTAAGTGGGGATTCTGGCCTCCGGGGGCTCCGGAGAAATTCAAATTCAAAATATTTACTGCACCATAATGTTTACAAGTACAATGGATTACTGTATATTTAACAGTAAGAGATACCTATAGTAATTGTCACTTTAATAATATAATCAAAGCCAATCTAAACTAATAGGAATTATAAAGATGAAAGGTAATTTTTTTTGTTTGATACGAGTACGATTTAACTTAAGTTAATTATGTTGAATAGTCGGTTTATCGAGAAAGGCTAAAAGCTATATTATGTGATGCAGACGAAGTTGCGTGGGTCAGCTAGTGAATATACAAGTCTGAAGACACAGATTAATCAGCTTACTGACTATCTACCCTGTGTAACTAAAAGGATTTAACAAAGCAGCGAACTTATTTGCTTGAGTATGCTGAAGTCAGCTAGAACAATAACTAGCAACTTTATTCATCAAAGAAGAAAAATTATGATGTTGTTTAGACAATAAAACTCAAAGCTAGCTATTAAAGAAATGAATTCACTTATACCCATGAACTTCCACCTTGTTTTAACCATGTATATTGTACCAATAAAGGTATCGAAATATGTTATTTACGACAACATTTACATAAACAGGGCTGCGAGATCAACTGGAAGAAAGGCAAGAACGTGACAGTGAAAACGATAAAGAAGAAACAGAAGCACAAGTCTCGCGGCTCAGTGCGCACCGTCACCAAGTCGGTGCAGGCGGACTCGTTCTTCAACTTCTTCTCACCGCCCACCATGCCTGATGACCCCAACTCGACTCTTGCCTCGGATATCCAGGTAAATATTAAACTGGTTTTTCAATTTTAAGGATGTTAATTGTGTACTGGACTCAAAACATCATCATCATCTGCCTAGCCTTTTCCCAACTATGTTGGGGTCGGGCTTCCAGTCTAACCGGATGCAGCAGAATACCAGTATTTTACATGGAACGACTGCCTATCTGACCTCCACAACCCAGTTAATACTAGGTAATACGATACTCTTTGGTAAGACTGGATGTCAGAATTTCAGGTCACTGACTACCTGTAACGACTGCCAAAGATCTATATATGGCAGCCGGGACCAACAGCTTAACGTGCTTTCCGAGGCACGGAGGAAACTCGGTATGTCGGGCGGTCACCCATCCACAGACCGACCTAGGCAAGCACAGCTTTACCTAAAGATCGACCCAAGTGGCAGTTCTTATTAAGCCACGAGCTCCTCACTGGACTCAAAACAAAATCAAAGAATTTATTTCAAGTATGTCAGTTACAGGCACAATAAATACAATATAAAAAGAAGCTACTGTCCCAGTCACAAGGTATAATAACTGAATGTACTGTAGTTGCCCTTTCCTTAGCGTTATAGTCTGTCAGTGTCCAGTTGTACTGGTATGCTGAAACCTTTGTAAATGCATGTGGTTGATGAGTAAAGGTGTCTGTCATGTTATGTTTGACGTTGGCGTCCTTTGAACATGATGGAACTGATTTCCTATTTACTCCAAATGTCTTCCCACAGAAGTCAGCAAGGCTCACTGTAATATAGTGGAAAGTTAATGGCACACAGAAGATCATAGTGCGTTCTTAATCATTTCAGTTCAGATAATACATATTATTATCAAATCTAATAATGATACCTATAATGTCGTCAATAGTGTTCTGACATGTTCACTTTGTGCTCGGTAGTTTTTCGGACAAAGTTGGTTATGCACATGAAAGAGCAGCACATCAAAGCTCTTGACTACCACTCTAGAAAGCCATCGAATGTTATCGCTGTGACCGAATTCGGCAAGATGGCATCATCATGATCATTACCAAATCAAAACAGAACTACAGTACACACTACAATAGTTTAACATCCCACACTACAATAGTTTAACATCCCACACTACAATAGTTTAACATCCCACACGTATCGTTCCAGGCTCTGCTCACAGCTGACTTCGAGATCGGCCACTACATCCGCGAGCGCGTTGTCTCCCGCGCCGTTCTCCTGTACACCGGGGAGGGTCTCGACGATGACGATGATGACGATTACGAGGAAGAGGTCAGTACACGCTTGCATACGTGACATTATAGTAACTGGGTCTGTCAAGGAAGTACCATGTTAGACAGCTGAACGAATACCAAACGGTCTACAAAAGGAATATAGGGTCAGGGATTTAAGAATCAAGAAATCGTGTAATTCATTTCATCTTCACATAAATATAGTATAAAACGCCTGTAGTTAGTGTAAAGTAGCTCCCACTGTTTGTGGTTGTGTTGTGTAATTTAAACTTTGCAACGTATTTTAATGCAGTTTTCAGTACAAGATAGTGATTCAAGAGTAAGGTTTTTTTTATCTACATATTTTCATGTACCCGTGCGAAGCCGGTAACAGGTCGCTAGTTGTATGAAATTCAGAACAGTGGCGATATTTAAACACTGTCTTATAGGTTAGACTGGTACCGAGTTGAAAAAAGGGTAGTTAACAAAAAAAAAATTAGTCCGTCAGATAGATTTCCAAAAAATATTGGACACATTTTTTCTTTTTTCACGTAGGTAAACATACAATGAAAACTATACAGTGCTTTGAAAACTCTTGTGACGTCATATTCTAAGACATTAGTATGACATTTTTTACCGGTAAGTGACGTCACAACCCCCACTCAAATTTTTGATGCGTTTTATTTTCGTAATTTTTTATTGATTTGATAAAACAAAAAATACGTATCCAATATTTTTCGATAATCTAACAGACGGGCTAATTAGAATCATGTTTTTTAGTCAGGAAACATCCCTATTGTGTGTGAGATAGTTTTCTTTTAGCGATTTCTTGCTTGTTCTGTAGTTTTATTTGAACGTGTGAATTTATGTATGGAGTAATGATTCTGAAAACGCATTTATTATGATATAATCATCTCTCATCAGTGATTTGCAGCAATAACGGTCCATGTAAGAGCTTCATTAACATAATTTTCATTGTTTTAGGTTCACAACTGTTTATTCAATATCCTCATTGATCGTCGTTTACAAGCAACCACTGATTCTGCATATCTGTCCAAAAATACCATCTCACAATCTCGTAATAGCAATCTATAGGTTGTATTCAGTCATCTACTTTATTTTTGGGTTTTGTCATGTGGTAGTGTGCCCAGGTATTCTAGCATAGTGCTTCCCTGATTTGACCTTATGTATTTCGATGTTCAGTGAAATACGCTTCCAAGTAGGCAGGTAGCTTAGAAGTAGTATTTTTTTTCTCCAAATCTGTAGATTGTGTCCAATAGGGTAGTTAACAAAAAAGTCTAATTAGTCAGTCAGATAGATTTCCAAAAAATATTGGACACATATTTTTTATTTTTTCACGTAGGTAAATAAACAATGAAAACGATACAGTGCTTTGAAAACTCTTGTGACGTCATATTCTAAGACATTATTGACATTTTTAGCAGTGAGTGACGTCACAACCCCCCACTCAAATCTTCCTCAATTTTTATTGATTTGATAAAACAAAAAATACGTATCCAATATTTTTCGATAATCTAACAGACGAACTAATTAGAATCATATTTTTTTTAGTCAGTAAACATCCCTATTGTTCAATCAGAAGTATGCAGTAATTTACTAACAATTGTAAAGTGAATACTAACCGTTGCTTTTAAGTGCGTCAATAGGTTACTGAATTGAAGCTATTTCTGATTGAACTTTCGTCACGACAAACAAGACGATAATCAATAAACTCGTCTTCACTCAACGCTTATCTGCATAACTTCAGGAACAGTGAATTCTACAGCCATCTAGCATTTCCATGAGGTGTTAGTTTGAACTACTTGCATGGTAGATCATTTTTTATTATTGCTTGCTTAGCTAGTTTAGCACACCCGGTGTGCTAAATGTTGATTTTGCCTCCTCCCACTCCCCGCATATCAGACGAAGGTACAGTATGTATTCTAAACCCCGCTCCCCTATATTATAGTGTATGATAAGTGCGTCTGCATAAATCTTCCACGGGTAACAGAGTATACAGTATCTACGTCTGGTGGGTGTTGGCTGGTGGGTGCACAAACAAAACCGGTATATTTGGTTTCAGGAGGATTCGTACTTTGACGAAGACTCTGGGACGGAAGAAGTGTCCGACGCGGAGGATTGATGCAAGACGTTGTCCGACCGCCCCCTAGCGTTATAAAATCCGTCACTCGGCAGCTCGCTACGTGCCCACGTCGCTCGACGTGGGCCCCTAGCGGCTCGGCTCACGAGCTCGGCGCGCTTTAGTCTATCGCGACCATATCAACCCACATCTCTTTTAAATTGTACCAAAAATCGGTTCGCCAAGCGAAACGTGAAACCCAAAACTCCTGCGACGCGTCAGGTTATTGTCCTAAAATCGGTAGTATTTGTACGCTAGAATATTTAATAAATAACTTCTCGCTCATCCACTCGTCCGTTCTATGCATGGTTTATCCCTCTGGCCAGATAAATATGTTTTAGAGTAGATTTTGTAGTGAGCTCCCGAGGGGCTCGCGTAGTCTTGATGCGAGAAGAGTGTGGTGCCTTCATTATCGATGTATAATGCATGTTAACTTGTTAGTGTCTGTTACGACAACTATTTTGCATTTCTAGTTTAGTTTTATACACTACTCGTTTTTATTTATTATTATACAGTAATTATAGTGTGTATTTTGTTTACGAATTTTACATATTCGTTTGAGTACTTTGAAATTTCATGTGATATTACTATTCTGTAAGGCTATATTTAATGTTTCCTATCGAATGAAAATTAAAGTACTGTCATTCCATTGAGACGCTAGTAGATCCTTCGCTCCTTGCGTAACGGCAGTTTGCCCAGGAATTGAATTCGCTGAATCTCTTTTTAGTGCCAAAATGCATTTTTTACATCATCACTTAACATGGCCAACTGTGATCTATCCGATATGATATGTATTTTAATAATGAATGATATGACAATAGTTAGTTCGGATAATAGATGTATATTTTTTATTTATGTAACCTTCTATTGAAGTTAGCATAATAATGTCAATGTATAGCAGCTCGACAGGTAGTTTTTATATATCGGTAATGGCTTTATGTTTTTGGCATGATGTCGTAATGATGACATTAAAAATTGTATGCTTTTTACTCGAGTGTGTTTTATTTATCTTATCCTTATTATTTGCATGCGAATTGTGCGAGTTTGTCGAGAATGCAGATGGTTGCAGAATTCACGTTCAAAATTTTATGCGAGGTAACGAGAGACGAGGTTGGTGTTTAGTAATATGTGTTGACGTTGTGTTGGCGTTGTCAGGAGGAGGAGGAATGTTCCACGGAAGAGAGCGAGGATGAGGAGCCAGCGCCGCGGAGACGAGCCAAGAAGCCCATCAAGGGTGGCGGCGCTCAGGACAACCCTGCCGAGTGCAAGCAACAGTAACCCGCGCCATCCGCGCTACTCTATCTAACGTCGAGGTCTGTGCATACGAATAGTATGTTTGGTGCTGAATATCTACTTTACCCTTCACTACATTCGACCATCTCTAGCTATTTATAATCTAACTTGGTTCTCGCGAGAACACTCGGTTTTAATTAGGTAATGTTTTAACCCCACAAGTAAGTTTAGTTTTAAACGTATTCGGGTCTTTTGTAGTGAGCGGCAATGTTCCTTAATCAGTCATGTAAGGTAAATTGTATTTATAACCCTTCATAATCAATTTCGTATACGTGTTCTATTCTTCGTTTAGAGGCAACCGGTTTAAAAGCAACATCTTTGAAGTTGTCGTTATTAGTTAATAAATTAATATATCGATATTTGTGATGTACTGCTTTTGTCTCTGAAGATATAACGCCGTGAACATTAAAAGAAAACAGTCACCGACCTCGCCATACACAAATGCACTAAATTATAATGCAGTGACTGATATCTCTAGTATAGGATGCTTTGTAGAAAAGGAACACATGAAATAGTTGGACTGAGAGACCTCGCATACCGTCTTTTCCTTCACATTCCTAATTTCGTGTCAAAACACACATAATAACAAAAGGAATGTAAGACAGGTGGCCTTCGAAACGGTGACGACACCTTCATTTTATGCTTTCATCGAGTAATTCTCTCAGATTGCATGTCAAGCGCCGTAAAGTGTATTTAGAGCGCTCAATCAATAATATTGTAAGTTATTTCGTTATCGCCGCCGCTTCGAAACTTCAGCCCGTTTTTTAATCCGCCTTCAGTTGTTTCGCTGTCGTTTATTATTATTTGTCCATTGTTTTAGTAATCTAATAAAAAAGGTCGGTGCTTAGGGCACGATAGCTAGGCTAGTTTTTGAGATGTGATGTAGTATAACACTGCCTGTTAACAACTTGGAATTAACGGTCTATGAGACGGTAATTAATATTAAAATAATGTTATTTTGTATTTGTAATAAAATGCGCCAAACTGCGGTGTCGCCATTCTTTATTTTTGTGGTAACAGGTCTTCAACAATGCAACTTATCATGATATAGGCGTAAGTTATATTACAATTTACTTGTAAAGCTATTTGAGACCAGTGGTTCTTTTATAATGATGAACTGTTTAGCGTAATGCTCGCATCGCGTACACCACAGCTAATAAGGTATTTGTACACATAACATTTTTAAATAAATTTCGTAATGAAATGACTGTTGTATTTATTTCTGCAATCCTGCTTTACCTCCTCTGGTGTGCGTTACCCCAGCAAAATGTGCTCTAGAGAGTTGAGACTATAAAAAATAATTAGTGTCATGAGGCGCAATTTGTTTACCAATAGCAAAATTTGTGTGAATTGTAGTTTTACAGTTATTTGAGAAAACAACATTTTGCTGGGGTAATGTTTTAAACGATACCGCAGCAAAATCTTTTTTCAAAAATCGTTTCAGCTCTGAACCAAATACCTGAATAGATCGCTCTTGCACACGGTAACGTTTCGTGATTTCCCAGATCTCGAAAACGGCTCAACGTAGAAGTATGAAAAAAATACCAATAAGAGCCCTGAATTTGTTTAATCATTACTTTTTGATTTAGTTGACGTAATCCCATGTAAATGGTTTCAAAAATCGTGTGAGTAGTCGCAGCGTAAATAATTATGTCGAATTTCAGTTTGTCAGATATTTAGTGTATGACTTCGTGTAATTGTGTATGGTAATTAAAAATTTGTGCATCCAACTGAAAAAAAAATTCCCAAAAAAATTGGGAAGCTATTCAATAAAAACTGTTTCTGCGGGAACTACGTCATCCTAGCGACACTTTTTTTTTCCTATAGACGTAAAAGAAAAAAAAAATACACATAGGTACCATAACATACATACATATTGACCACTAGCTGTTCCCGGCATGCGTTGCAATGCCCTTTTTCCTACCTACTACCTGCCTGTATACCAACTACCTACCTACCTACTACCTCCTACCCTACCTACCTACTACCCTACCTACCTACTACCCTACCTACCTACTACCCTACCTACCTACTACCCTACCTACCTACTACCCTACCTACCTACTACCCTACCTACCTACTACCCTACCTACCTACTACCCTACCTACCTACTACCCTACCTACCTACTACCCTACCTACCTACTACCCTACCTACCTACTACCCTACCTACCTACTACCCTACCTACCTACTACCCTACCTACCTACTACCCTACCTACCTACTACCCTACCTACCTACTACCCTACCTACCTACTACCCTACCTACCTACTACCCTACCTACCTAGTACCCTACCTACCTACTACCCGACCTACTTACTACCCGACCTACCTACTACCCGACCTACCTACTACCCTACCTACTTACTACCCTACCTACTACTCTACCGACTACCCTACCTACTCTACTATCCTACTTACTACCCTGCCAACCTACCTACCACTTTTTCACCTTTTAAACCTTCCCTGGACTTCCACGAATAATTCAACACTATAATTAGCCAAATCGGTCTACAACTACCTACCACCTACCTATTACCTACCTACCTACATACTACTAATTTCTCACCTTCTCTGGACTGCCACAAATGTTTCAAAACCAAAATTATACAAATCGGTCTAGCCGTTCTCTAGTTTTACCTAATTTAACTAACAGCAATTAATTTTTATATTATACGCAAACACCATTTGAAAAATCGTTTTTCTATTGGGAAAGAAACAGTAATTATTTGTGATTATTGTGATTTGTGATAATGTCGTATGGTCGGTTTGAAGTTGTCATTCGTTGACTGAACAACTGAACGTCACTCAATTGTTTTGCCTTCCCGGAACCTCTCCACTAACACTTGAACTTTATGGGTACGGTATTAAAGCTCAAATTGATTTTACGTTTTAGTTAGAAAACGTTTGTATGGGAAAAAGAAAAGGGCTGTTTTTAGGGCTTTGCCGGCCATTATTCGAATTTTTCTCGCCGTAAAAACCATCCTTGAACTTCAACGAACATTTAAAAAAAAAAATCAGCCAAATCGGTCAAGCCGTTTTCATGCCAAGTCGTGACAACGGAAAACGGGTTTCATTTTTATATATATAGATAACTTAACTCATTGCGAAAGCACGTTATGGCGTTGGTCCCAAAACTGTCTTTTGTATCTTTAGACAGTCGTTAAAGTCCATTTCACGAAAGAAGTCCCGCAGACGCAGCGCTGTGTGTCGCGCGACATAATGTTGTTTCACAACTTTTGGCATCGTAAATAAACCTTATAACGCACTAATCTATATCTATACATATAATAAATCTGTAGAGAAATCGTTTTTGTACATCGAAAATATTAAAAAAAAAAAATTGTCAGGGTATTAAAGTATAACCAACAGAACACATTTCCAGCATTTTTGGAATTTTTGTCTGTTTATCTGTTTCGATGACTAAGCATCACGTCAAATTTACGAAACGAATGTAGGTAACTTTTATACATAAATATTGTGCGTAACTTGGGCTATTACTTAGTCTTTGTTTCATCGTAATCGGTGCTCTCTATCAAAAGATATATGAATTTATAGTTTTCAAGAAGAACTTATCGTTATGGTCAAGAATGAGACAAGCAACGACATCTATTGAACGAATATGGTACTTATAACTAAATGCCTTCACAAGATAACTTTAAAAAAGTTATGATAGCAAAAGGTACGTAGATATTAGTCTAAATGACGCTGCTTTCAAAATCTACATAGCCTAAACCTTATAGTGTTTGATCGCTCTTTTTTAGCAGTTTATCTTCGTCTTCGACAGATGGCGTTATTCATTTGATGTCATTTTCTGAACCGCGGTGATAGTAAACATACACACATTATGTTTCGTGAATAGTCAACAAATAAAAATTTACCAATTACACAGTATTAAAATACTATTTTTTTTTAAACTAAATTAAAATTAGATAAAACCCAAGACATATTTTTTTTGTACCGTGTGGGAATCGAACCTGCGACACGCAGTGCTACTGTTAATCGTCCAGCCATTGCGCCAACCATGTCGTCATATAGATGTGGTGTGTTGTTAGCCCTATGTGTCGAAGCCGCGGTATCTCTTTCGAACAACCCGCAGCCCCAACGGGCGTCGGTCCTTGGGGGGGCCCCTTCAATGTTGCTGATATCTCTTTGAGACGCGCGTGGAACACGAACGCGCCTCCATCGTCATAGGACGGACGAACGATTAACTAGCCCGTTACTCACCGTTCACAGGCCCGCGCCTACGGTGGCCGGAAGCCATCACGTGGCCCCCGATGCCCGGAGCGTCTCCCGCGGCGGCTGGGACGAGAGGTTGTCTCCCTCTCACGTTCCGCCACCTCTTTCGCTAGCATTACTGCTTCGCAGAAGGAGGTGGCGGCCATTTCAGATTCGATGTCCCAGATTCGGTACAGGTACCCTCTCGAAACACCCTCTAATCCCCCCTTTTTTGTGGTTCGTAAATTATCAAATGACTCATCCCGCTCTGGGCGGAGCGGAAGAAAGTGTCAGACTTCTACTGACTAAAAACCACCCACGTTCCTTCTTAGCCCTTTGTGTTTCGGGGCCATGGTATCTCTTGCGGACAACCCTCAGCCCCGGCAGACGTCCCTTTGGGGCCCCTTAATTTTTGCTGACATATCTTTGAGGCGCGCGTGGAATACGAACGCGCCAACGACAATCTGTCTGCCTGTCGACTATAATGTACCTGTTTCAAATTTCTTCAAGATCCGTTCGGCCGTTCTGACGTGGTTGATTAACAAACACCCATCCATCTAAACTTTAGTATGAGACATAGTCAGTACTTTGCATTACTCTCTTCTTATTTTCTACAGCGTCAGTAAGTTAACGCAGGGCAATGATTAAATGTACTTTTATCTAAGCGACGCATTTTAGTTTCCGACAAGCACGCGAACGAAGTCGCGGGCACAGCTAGTCCAATAATAAACTCACAAAATGTCTACCACAACAAACGCACCTTGATAACATCGACAAACGACAACATGGCCGATCTGTTAAATTTAGTTCCACAATTGTCCGCGGGACTTCTTTCGTGAAATGGACTCTAGATGTGGTCAACCCCGAAAGTCTGACAACCGTCTCACCAAGGCGTATCGTACCTACTAACCGTTACGGGACTGAGTGTGGAAGTCGGATAGGAAATCGCTCCATGTAAAATAAGCTGCATCCGGTTGGACTAAAAGCCGACGACCCCAATGTCAGGAAAAGGCTAGGCAGGTGGTGGTTCATCATTTCAGCCAAAAAAGATCCACTGCTGGACATACACCTCCCCCAGGTGTCGCCACATTGACCGGTCCCATGCGTCTCGCATCCAGCGGGTCTCCGTAACCTTCACCTGGTCATCGGTGGTCCTCCCGGTGGGATGGCCTTCTAACACGCAACGTCTTCCGGTTCGCGGTCGCCACTCCCAGAACTTTCCTGCTTGTTCTGCGAGCAATGTGCCCTGTCCATTGCCACTTAAGTCAAGATACTCTTAACTCCCAAAACGCTGCCCAGCCATGTGCGTGTGAACTGAGGGACCAAACTGAATACGCGAAATGAAAATCCTAAGATTTAGTAGAAGACTTAAAACAATTGTAGAACATATCCGGGGAATTTGTAATCAAATATATTAAAAACTACGACCCATAAAGTGTGGTCCCTCAGTTCTTACAGACGGTTAGCCAGATCTCGGAAAGTATCTTAAAAAAGAAGGTTTTGTGAATACAGACATTTAGTAAAGAATTTGGAAAGATATTTACAAAATAACACCACAAAGCATTACAGAGAAAAAAAATATAACGACTGAACTGTGGTCCCTCAGTCCACACAACAAAGATAAATATTTTAGTGAATATAACTGAATAAAACTAATAAAACCGTTTTTTTTTTTCTACATACAGTTTTAGTAAAAGTCTTAAAACATTTCGTAAAAAAAAATGAAGCTTAAATATCGAAGCATTTTGAAGATAGCGATGATTAAACCTGGTCCCTCAATCCTTCACTCCACTGACATATGTGCGTGTGCTAGCTGCTAGGCTAGAGGAATATCAGAAAGTCTTGTGTACTTAACTTTTAGTAGTAAGTCTCTTCTAAATAATAGGTACCTATCTAAAATTGTGCATTTCTCACATTGCCCAGCCGAGTCGGAATCGAACCTCTTTCTTAAAGTTTTTTTTTTTTGTTTTTTAGTTCGACACACCTCACTGTACCCAGGTACCTATACTCGTCTACAACTTCAGAGTGTAGTCTCCGATCTTGAGAGGAGACCACTCCTCCCCCACACACCCACGTGTTACATAGGCATTCAACATAACCTTGGTTTTGTCCATGTTCATTTTAAACTCCTCTTCTGGAAGCTTCACTGAGGCCATCGAACATTGTTCTGAGGTCCTTCATGGTCTTAGCCATGACCACTATTATTATATCGTCGGCAAAACGAGTGTGAGTGATGTACTCGCCATTGACATTGATGCCAAGTTCTCTCCAATCCAGAACCTTGAAGATATGCTCCAGTGCAGCGGTGAAGTTTCGAAGTTTCCATCGAATCGAAGGCTTTCTCGTAGTTCACAAACGCTAAACAGAGTGGCAGGTCGGTTCGGTCTTCTGTATAACCTGCTGCAGCATATATGTATGTAGTCTACGGTACTAAAGCCTTTATGGAATCCGGCTTGTTCGGGAGGCTGGAAATCGTCAAACCTGCGCGCGAGACGATTCGTGATGACTGGAAAACAACTTGTAGACATGGCTTAGAAGTATCTGGGTCTACAGTTCTTCAGCTGGGCATTGTCACCCTTTTTGAAGAAGAGCACCACCACACCCTTGCACCAAGCCTGTGGCGTTTTCCCCTAGAGTATGACGGAATTAAACAACTTCTGAAGGGCCTTAGGGACCGGTTTGCCACCCGCCTTCAGGATGTAATTCCGTCATCACCCGGTGCCTTGTTTTTAAGCTGTTTCAGAGGCATCCTAATCTCGTACAGGCTGACATCCGGGATGGTTTCGATATAGTGTCGGGTCAGTCTAGCTCTTGGGTCGCGTCGTTAGCTAAATTTTCGACGGGCTTGCTGTTTGAAGGGAGATGGTTAATGTCCTAAAAATTAAATAACAGGTAAATTCAGAACACATAATAGTTCTGGTCTGGCTAACTCTCCGCTATTTTACTTTATTTTCAATATGGCAACCACGCATAAAAACCTGTAGTGATAAATAGCTGGCAACAATACAAATTAACGCGATACGGCACAGCTGTATAACTTTTAGGGCCAAGTTAAGGCCCACGTTTCATACAAAAAAATAATCACCTTCCAATGGGACGTGTCTCCTGGGAGTGATGGATGACCCACACTGATCGCGAGCGCGACCTGTATTATTTGATACCCATATTGAGGGAGTTGTGTAAAAAAATTATTATTTTGTGGGGCGGCTACCATCTTGGACCGATTTTCATCACAAATTGCTAAGAACACTCGACTAATTCACGTTTCAAACAAAAAAATAAAATCGGTTCATGCGTTCGGGGGTTATAGATAGCTAATGAAATTGTCACCGCCGTTATGAGATGGCTTTTTCGGGAATTTACCATCACTACCCAGTGATGGTAAATTCCCGAGAACATTCTCCTTGCGAGAACTTTGCCGTTAAGTTCTCGAGAATATTCTTTTGGAAGGGAATTTACGAGAATTTAAAAATTTAATGGACTCCTTTGTATCGGTCTATTTTTAGAATAATAGTTTGAAAGTTTTATATAACACACACACATGAGATTATAATCATCAGACGCAAATACTTGAACAGCTTTAGAAAGTGTATGAAAAACGTATTAAGACCCAAATTTGAGGGTTGCCCTCGATTTCTCTGGGATCCCATCATCAGATCCTGACTTGGTGACAATGGGACCACCACCGGAGTATACTCTTTCGAAAAAAATAATTTTGAAAATCGGTGCACAATTCACGTAGATATCGGTGAGAAAATTTTAAATTCTCGTAAATTGTCCGTCGAAAAGAATATTGCAGAATGTTCTCGATCGGAAAACATTCTCCGTGAGAGAATATTATCTCGACCCATCTGTCGAGAATATCAGCCGTGCCGGGCGACCGCGGGCGGGAGCTGAGGCGCGGAGCGGGCACTCCAGCTGCGAGCGCGCACCGGCCGGCTCGCCACTGCGTCAACGTCCTTGCCACCGAGCGCATCTTCAATTCTCGCCTAATCAAGTTTTAGAAAACCGTTTGTTTACCTTCCTGTGTAACCTCTTAAAATACAGTCCACACTAATTGAAGCCACCGTCTTTCATTCCTCGTAACACCTGGAGGATATTAGCCCACTTCTCTTCATGGTCCTTCGACGTGAAATGACCAGTTACTGGGAGTAGCAGAAGATTTTCAAAATTTGAAAACGGCCGTTGGAAACCAAATCAAGACGACTTCTCTCGCCCTTCGTGCGAGCCTGGTTCGAGTCTTCGGTCATCATCATCGCCCTTGTGAAGAGGAGTATTCGTTGGAGCAAGCAGTTCTTCAGTGGTCATCATAGCTGGGTCATCGCAGCGTAGCAGCCCAAGCAGTGCCCAAGAACATCGCAATCCATCGTTTAAATCAAGAAAACGTTTGGTTTTGGACACGCAGTCAACGGATTTCGTGAGATCTTTCCATATTCATACTAACATTGTACATAATTCACATACTAACTTTCATTCCACTAGAGTATTAGATAGTGCTTTAGACCAGTGAATCATGCAAAGTAGTATCTATCCGTATTAGTGATTATCCCATTCCATTCCAATATAGTTAATAATTAGTTTACATAGTAGAAACAATCATACACTCTTAGTTCGAGTTATTTCCTTTAATATTGTAGTTTAGTGTTTTTCCCATCACAGTAGAACCCTACCCATTAATAGTTGGTACTTAATTAGTGCTTATTAATCTAGTTATAGCAATTAACATAGTTCTATAAGCATCTTCGGTTTTTTTTCTTCTTTTCCCTTCACAGTTTGACACTGACAGTTCGATTTGAATTCAAATATTTTTTCTTAACCGCCTACTGGTTTTTAGTAGCAACACATTCTTCGATCAGCTGTGTCTTAGTTTTAACAGGCGCATCATAACTGTACTTTTCAGTGCTTTTAGCATCTATTCTTTAATTAGTATTTTTTCCTTTCTATTTGCATTTCCTTTAGCGCTTACTGCTACCTTCTTATTTAGCCATTTCATAATAGGCGTCGTAGCGTAGCGTAGTCATATGAGCGAAGTATCTCAACCTTATTCATCTCTTTCATATTATCTTCCACATCATGGCGTTTTCAGAGAGGCCAGCACAACGACCAAGCTTCGAGTTGTCTTCGACGCATCAGCCGTCACAACTTCTGGTAAGTCGTTCAACGACATTCAAGGCATAGGACCAACAGTACAGGATGACTTAATATCCATACTGTTAAGGTTTCGGCAGCATAAATACGTCATATCGTCAGACATCGAAAAGTTCTTTCGTCAAATCGTAGTTGACGAATCGCAGCGACATCTACAACAGATATTGTGGCGCTCTGATCCATCATTACCTCTTAAAACATACACATTAAACACTGTTACTTACGGAACAGCATCAGCTCCGTTCATCACAACACGATGTTTGTCTCAGCTGGCAAAGGAGGCAACACACACACGTACACAACAATCAATACAACGCGACTTTTACGTCGACGACTACCTGTCTGGAAGTGACTCTATAGAAAGCACTATAGCACTTTGTAGGGATGTCACCAACATACTTAAGACTGCACAACTCAATCTTCGCAAGTGGCAGTCTAACAACACACAAATACTTCAGGCAGTCACTACACACATACAGGATTCAACCACGCATACCACATCATCCACACATTCAGACATACCTAACACAGTCAGTTTAAGTATTGATGAACCAAGTAAAACCCTCGGTCTTAATTGGCGTTGTCATACCGACTGTCTTACATTCTCCATTCATATACCGAAATATACAGATACTACAATCACAAAACGACACATACTTTCCACAATAGCGCAAGTATTCGATCCTCTGGGTCTTGTCTGTCCGTGTATTATCGAGGTCAAGGTAATAATGCAGAGATTATGGGTAGACAAGTGTGCTTGGGACGATGAGGTCAATGCAGACATTAAAAAGTTATGGCTGAAGTTCATACAGACTTTACCACAGCTTAATCTTCTCAGCATACCACGGTGGGTAGTGTGTGATAGCCCTATATCTGTGGAAGTACATATTTTTACAGATGCATCGGAAAAGGCATACGGAGCCTGCATATATATTCGTTCAGTAGCCAGTAGCGGCACCGTTCATACACATCTGCTCACGTCCAAAAGTAAGGTTGCACCTATTAAGTCGACCACAATCCCAAGACTAGAGCTTTGTGGTGCCCTGTTAGGAACTAGGTTGTGTGCAAAAGTACTAGAATCATTAACACTTAAACCTGACAAATGCATATTTTGGTGTGATTCTATGATTGTCTTAGGTTGGCTGTCTGCTTCTCCTAGCACGCTTAAGCCGTTTGTTAGGAATCGAGTTTCGGAGATACGGGAAGGCTTTGGTGTTTACACCTGGCGCTATGTGCCGACCAAAGACAACCCTGCGGATCTTGTCTCCCGTGGCCTGAGCGCTGACCTCATAGGTCAATCCTCCATGTGGTGGTCAGGGCCTTCGTTCTTACTTACAGATCCAGCTCTTTGGCCTTCAATGCCTAACACAGATGTGAACAAAATATTACCTGAACTATTAAAATCACATTCCACTAACATACATAATCAATCATTACTTACTTCTAATCCTAATAATGTACATAATAATTCATTTCAAACTTTAATTCATAATTCGTCTAATTATTCACATTTACAACGCCTATTAGCATACGTATTTAGATTCATAAATCGTGCTAAAAGAGTACATAATCGTAGTGTTGCTCTCACTAATTCAGAATTGGCCTACAGCACTGATTTCATAATTAAAACAGTTCAAAGGGAAATGTTCCCTGAAGAGTACGAGCTACTTTCATCAGGTAAACCATTACCGAATAAGAATCGCCTTAAGAAATTATCACCCTTTATGGAGTCTGGTATTATACGAGTCGGAGGCAGATTAGACAATTCTTGCTACGACTATAATGTTAGGCACCCAATCATTATTTGCAGTAAACATAACTACAGTAAGCTTATTTTCAATACCTATCACCTACGCCTGTTCCATGCTGGTCCACAGTTACTCTTAGCCACAATACGACATGAGTATTGGCCTTTGGGTGGAAGAAATCTTGCCAAATTAACCTCTCATAAATGTGTCAAGTGTCAGCGTTTCAACGGTAGAACTGTCCAACCCATCATGGGTAACTTACCGAAGGAACGAGTTCAATTAGAGTTTCCTTTCTTAGAGACGGGCACAGACTATGCCGGACCCATCCTCTTAGCTGACCGCAAAGGTAGAGGATGTAGATTAGTAAAATCATACATATGTGTTTTTTGTTTGTCTAGCCACGAAGGCGGTTCATCTGGAGCTTGTCTCAGATCTAACAAAACATGCCTTTATTGCAGCACTGAATAGGTTTATTGCTCGTCGTGGTAAACCAAATACCATTTACTCAGACAATGGTACAACCTTTATTGGCACCTGTAACGAAATAGCTGGCATACTAAAACAGGACTTTTCTTCAGAAATGGCAGAAACAGGTATCAATTTTAATTTTATTCCGGCTTACACCCCGCACTTCGGTGGCTTATGGGAGTCTGCCGTAAAATCCACCAAACATCACCTCAGACGTATATTAGGCCTCGCACATCTCACTTACGAAGAGATGTCTACGTGTCTGATTCAGGTCGAGGCAATTCTAAACTCTCGTCCCCTCACTCCACTTTCCACTGATCCATCAGACCTATACCCGTTAACTCCTGCCCACTTCCTTATTGGGAGATCTCTCACATCCCTGCCGCATCCACAAGTCATCAACCAGAACATATCCAGCCTGAAACGTTTCCAGCGGATTGAGCACCTGAAGCAACAGTTCTGGAATAGATTCTCTAACGAGTATATCTTTTACCTCCAACAGAGAACCAAATGGACGGACTCCGATGGGGTGCTTGAAGAGGGAGCCTTGGTGGTGCTCAAAGAGCAACAATCACCACCACTGATGTGGCCACTCGGTCGCATCGTGCGTCTCATAACTGGGAGAGACGGGATAAGCAGAGTCGCAGACGTACGGACGAAAAGGGGCATAGTCCGACGTGCTTTCAACACCATCTGTCCTCTTCCAGTCTAACCATTGAAGACCAGTCTTCAACGCCGGGAGCATGTCGAGAATATCAGCCGTGCCGGGCGACCGCGGGCGGGAGCTGAGGCGCGGAGCGGGCACTCCAGCTGCGAGCGCGCACCGGCCGGCTCGCCACTGCGTCAACGTCCTTGCCACCGAGCGCATCTTCAATTCTCGCCTAATCAAGTTTTAGAAAACCGTTTGTTTACCTTCCTGTGTAACCTCTTAAAATACAGTCCACACTAATTGAAGCCACCGTCTTTCATTCCTCGTAACACCTGGAGGATATTAGCCCACTTCTCTTCACATCACTATTTGCGGGATGTCTGTCTACGGTTCGATACCTTTACAGACAGACAGCGAGATTCTTATAGTTATTGTTGGACGTTGTTCGAAGTTCTGTAAGCATTACCAATAGAATAGAATAGAATATTTATTTATTACATTGGTTAGAAAAAAAAAAGGTTACATGTCACTTACAAATCATAATTTTACAAGTGCATTCGGTGTATTTTATTCGGCGCAGTTTGTCCGGGAGGGGATCTTTTGCAACCTACTGTGTAATTCTTTTCACACACAGTTGAATTATATAAAGCAAGTGTGAGAAGTTTTGGATTTAGTATCCCATGAGGTCATAGACCTGAAGTTACTTATAAACTAGGAGTGACTCTGCGAGTCAAAGCCTATGCTGACGGGGGAGGGCCGTTCTTTTGTGGAGCGGTTTGCCTCTCTCGGTTTTGTTTATATATTCTATGTCGCCTATTCTATTTGAGAAAAGGAACGGGTTGAATTGTCCATATTTCGTGTAAGCGGGACCGGGATCTTCTAGGCCGCTGATCGTCAGTGAGGTTAGTTTTTCGATCATATCGTGATGGAGGTCGTGTGCTCTGAGATGCCACGGGTCTTGTCCAAGCATTTCCCAGAGTGTTTTGGTTTCAGTACGACGTGGGAAGTCACCTGCAGCTTTCAGTGCCATTCTGTATTGTCGTTCCAGTTTCGTCAGATTGCTCTTGCTGTATCTTGGTAGAAGTTGGATGACTCCATAATCGAGTACCGGCAGGAGGCATGTCTGTATGATGAGCAATTTTGTTTCAGTGTTCACTTTGGATCGGTACCCTATGATGGAGTTCAGGGCGCCTCTTACTCGTTTTAACTTTTCTACTCTTTCTTTTGTGTGTTTATTCATTGATAGTCTTTTATCAAATACGACACCAAGGTATTTTACTTGGTTCTTATATTCAATCCGTTCATTTTTTAATTGGATGTAATTTCTGTATCCACTGTTTATGTTCCCTCGCCTAGGTCGTTTGTGAGAAAACATGATACATTCCGTTTTATCCACGTTACATTGGAGGCCCCATCTCTTGTAATAATCAATAACTTCCTCCGCAGCCCATTCTGCACGCCTTGTGGCATGATCTGGCTTCTCCGCTGCGTTTAGAATACATAGGTCATCTGCGTATTGAGAGAGCATCTGACCAGCAATTCGTGGTTTTGGTATGTCAGCAACATATAAATTGAAAAGTACGGGTCCTAGAATGGAGCCCTGTGGGACGCCGTGTGGCACGTCTTTTTCTGTTCCTGTTGTTGTTCTAAATCTGCCTTTGGTGGTTCTTTTTGATAAGTAATTTTCCACTAACTTTATAATGTTGTTACGTGCTCCTGCTTCGTACATTTTCTTTATAAGGCCTTTGTGATTTATGGAGTCAAATGCCTTGCTGAGGTCAGTTGAAATCATGGACACACTGTGTCCTTTCTCTAGAGCGTCGGAGATGTACCTATTTGCCAGTCCTCAATATTTGTGTCCCTGTGCCTCTTTGACGAACGAATCCATGTTGGTGTTCAGGAATCAGTTCATTGACTTCCGTGTTTATTCTCGAGAGAATAATGCGTTCTGCCCATTTACCCATGATATTAAGCAGGCTTATGGGTCTGTAGGACTTGAGTTGTGTGTAGTCTTTTCCTGGTTTATGCAAGAAAATGCAGATGCTTTCTTTCCATCTCTTGGGGAAGTATCCCGTGTTAATAATATAATCCATAATTCGCTTGAAAATGGCTATTATCGTATCGCCTCCCAACTTTAGAACGTCCGCTCTTATTCCATCAGGGCCCGGTGCTTTCTGATTTTTGAACTTTCGAAGGGCTGTTTTTAACTCTGCATGTGATGTTGCTTCCAGTGGATGGAATGGTGTGTATTTTTCCGTATTTTCGTCTTCATTTGCAATATCGGACTCGTGAATGATTGCTGTGTTTACTAGACTATCTATAATTTTCAATTCTGTGTTGCAATTTTCTATACGGGGGAGCCTTTGAGGTGGTCTTTTCATGGCTCTTTGTATACTCCACATTTTTCTTCTGTTGTCTGTCTTATTTTCTAAAACTTTATTCCAAGTTTCTTCTCTATTTTCTACAATTTTCTTAGCTAGATAACGTTTTAATCTGTTATGTTCTCTCTTTAGTTCGCTATATCTGTTTGTGAATCTTAAACACCATGCTATATTTTTCGCCTTGTTTCTGCTTTCTATCAACTTTTGAATGTATTCGGGAAGATTGTTTCTGAAGTTTGTTTGTTTGAGCGGTGCGAATTCATCCAGCGTTTGTACTATAGCTGTTTCCAACTTAACGATAATTTCGTCGCAGTCTGCGTCTGTTTCTATTTTAGCGTATGGGTCTATTTTAGTTGCTAGAAATTGTTCAAATTCATCTCGTTTTTTCAGGTTTGATTTAATATCCTTCAGGTTACGACTGAGTGGTATGTCGTAGTCGTTTTCCAAGTTTATTGTGGTTACCCAAGGCATATGGTCAGAGGCTATGGATTCTACTTGTTTGCATGATTTTATGTCCAAGTCTGAGTGGTCATATGTTGTGATTGCTATATCTAGTATATGATTGTTGCCCATGCTAGTGGGTCTTGATGGCTGACCAGAGTGTATGATTTTGCAGTCTCCGTTGATATGTATATCTCGTACTAGAACTCCAAGACCTCCATCATTTGGGTGGCCGAGTAGTTTCATTCTAAGGTTCATGTCTCCAATAATTATAGCACCCTCTTCTCTAAGCAGTTGCTCGAATTCATCAGATAATTCGTTTTGATTCGGTATTGGAACATAGATGCCTTTAATTGTGATGTATTCTCCAGTTATGTAATTGGTAAACACTCGAATGCTGCACCCTTCGATGTTTCTCTCGTCATCATTGAAGGAGTTGATAAGTCTGGTTTGAGCCCACCTCATGCCACTTTTGATGTATATAATAGTACCTAGATGGTTGGCTTTCTGTTCATATATCTTGTCGTAATTGAGGATGTTGAATTTTTGGTTATCCAGGTTAATTTTTGCTTCGTTTATGATGGCAATGTCTATATGGTATTTCTGAATTAACTGTTTTATTTCGGTGAACTTTTTTCTGACCCCCTGCGCATTGATGTGCAGGATCTTTATATGTTTCTTACTGCCTTTAGTCGAGTAGAATATCTCTGAGTTCTTTCATTAGTTTTATAAACTTTTCCATAGTTTTATCGAATATAGTAATTTTTTCTTCTTTACTTAATTTTTTACATTTTTTTTTTTTTTTTTTTTTTATTATTATTATATAAAGAGCAAAACAAAAAATAAACAGAAACATCACAAAAACCTCAGAAGGTTTGTCCGGATGTTGAAACACTTCTTATCAAACATGGTTTCTTAACATGGTTGGCTCTGTTCACTTTCGCTATTGTCTCTTAAACTTTTCGTTACCTGTGCATACGATGTACCCTTTTCAACAGTCGATCTGCGTGCTGGAGATCTCGATTTCCTATTTGTTATGTGAAGTGTCGGCTTAGGTGCAGATGAAACATTGATGTGTTTCTCTTCCGCTTTTTCAGCATTTTTCATTTGTCTCTCAATTGCCTTTTTAAAAAATGGGCATTTTCTCTGAGTTGCGGTGTGTTGCTCCGGCTGTACATCTTTACAGTTTGAGCAGACACTCACCGATTCATTCTGGTTGTTTTTAATCAGTATGGTTGGTTCTCTTTTAGGTGCGTGGCATGCACTTGTTGCGTGATTGAATTTAAAGCAATTTTTGCATTGGAGCACTCTATCCGACCCTGCTTTGTATCTTTCTGGTCTTAGCTTGTGTGCACAGTAAAACGATTCTGTCGTATTTTTCATTCGTTCAGCTATCTCGTTGTATGGGAAGTCGCCACTGAATATACACAGTTGTACATCGCTCGTTATCTTTTTCATGTTGAGAGGGCGAATGCCTATGCACTTTTCCATCTCGTCTTTTTGTTCTTCGACTGGATAGTCATGTCCCATATTTCTGATTATAATTTTTGTTGTTTTTATTTGTTCAGCCTTAGGTTTTGGCGCTATGAACACGAGGTCTGGTTTGTAGCTCTTGATGTCTTCTATTGCTTTTGCTCTCTTCTCTAAGTCGGTGAGTGTGATGAGAATATTTTTACTTCTCTCATTTCTGATAATACGGCCATGGTACTTGTCTATTATCTTTGTTAAGTCCCTCACAAGTTGGTCACTCAGCATCTTTTTCGTGTCCCTGTTGTCTTTGTATTTGTATGTCACGTCTGTGATTAAAATTGGTGGTACATGTGTACCATTCCTGGTTGGTTTATTTTGCAAGGTTGATACAGATTGTTTAGGTGACCTATGGTGTGTTTCTTTTCGCCTTGTAACTTTTTTTGCTTGGGATACGCCTTCTCCTTCGTACGGGTGAGGGCGCTTCAATGACTGGCTTCGTGATCTCGGTGGATGGTCGCTTACTGATGAAGCTGAGTGTGAGCGAGATAGCACGATCCCGTCACTATTACCTTGGTTCGAGGTGGTTTGAAGCGCAGCAAACCGATTTTGAGTAAGTATTGCATTAGGTATCGCCTTAGGTGTTATAGGAACTTTGATTTGTTTCCGTGTAGTATTTTCCTTAGTTGTTAGGCTCAGTTCGTTAGGTTTGATTTGAACTTTATTTATTTTTAAACAGTTACATACGTATTCCTCTTGAGATGTGAACTCAGTTTGCGGTATTGCTTTAATATATCTTTGTTTTTTGCATTCCTCACAGTTATGGGTCACGCTTCTTGCTACTGTATTTATACACGCGTAGATTTTATAGTAAAGGTCTGGTATAAACTTGCCGTTCATGTGACGATGGTTCACGAACATACAAATCTTTATTACACTGGTTCTGTTGCACTTTTTGCACTTCATTGATTTTATTTTAGATTGTCCATTTGTCCATTCTAAAAAAATTTTGATGAAATTCTTGTGGTTACACTGGTTGCACTGCACGGTAAAAGTTCCGTCATCGTTTGTTGACAGTTCTCTCACTATTTCGTAAGTTACTTGATGATCTAATTGTACTATTTCACTATTAACTAATAAGTCCGTCTCCATTATTGAAGAGTCGCTTTCACATTTACTATTGTCTAAATTAGTAGTTTAATGCACTCATTGTTCACTAAAAAGTCACATTTTGCAATGTTCTTCACTTAAAACAATAACATAAACAGCGGAATATTCCGCTGCATTACCAATTTGAGGAGGTCTGTATGCCGTTAGCTCTTCACAACAATCAACTTCGAAAGAAAAAAGATATTTGTGTAATGCTAACTAATAAAACACATTTTTGTAATATCAATTTATTAACTTTCAATGATTGCAACAATTTATTTATCACGATTTGTCTTTACAACGCGATCAGATCTGGGGTCTACAAAATATACATTTCGTGAAAAATCCTGATCTATTTTATGGCACCAAACTCAATATAAGGCAAGTTTTGACTTCAGTAAAACCTACATAATTATGGAAGATTTCAGCTGCCCTTAATAATAGTTATTTTAGACCATTATAATAAAGATAATGCTATCTAATTATTGCTTCAGCACAGTTTGATGCCATATAATAAATCTCAAAAATTAACTAATTAAAATATGTCTAAAATTCGTGTTAAAAGTTAACATTATTGACAACAAGTGTGAACCAAACCAACTAGGCGTTTCTGGTTACAACTTGTTGAATACAATTTTTGTACTCAACATCTGTATTATACTATTAATTTCATTAAGTACGAATTTCTTCATATTGTACGATTGTATACACAACTGGGATATCTAGCTACAATATTTAATGTCTTTGTTTATTTACTTTTCTATGATACTGATTTGTTGACTGACGTAGGCGTAACGAAACTGGAGCCGTAACTCTGAAATGATTTTATAAATAACAGTTAAATAGATGATTAAACTAATGTTAGGCTCGTTAATTATCAATTTTCATTAACGCCAACGTTATACTTGGAGCTAAACGCAACATCATGTTACAATTTAGTACAAAAACCACATAGAAACGAACAGAATATTAAAATTCATACAAAAATTTGAGCCATGCGTGGTGTTCAGTCTGAGAACGTTCATTTAGCACCATGTTGCCTTACAAATAATTCTACTCGTACAGCTAAAAGGTCGATAATATCGCTATCATAACTACGCAAAAAAAGGGAATGATGCGATATGGTAAACTCGTGTTAATCGTAACTTATACTGCGATTAGTTCATAAAACTAGCAAATGATTTACAAACAAGGCGTTTCAGAAAATATCGGCCGCTTACTAAGATTTTACTTAGCACTATAAACTTAGGTTAATTTCGATGAAAGATTGTATAAAAAATACACTTAAACGGTTGTTATCATACTTGCTTTTGACATTTGCAACACATAAAATCATCACACCTGTAATTCCCGAAGAGTTAGACAGAGGTGTACCCACATTTCGCCAGTACAATTTGCAAGTTTTCGTAAAATATATACACATTGATTTAGGAACACTAGACATTTTCCGAAACGCCGTATATACACTACAATAATCACAACATAACTGAGCGCTCATCTTTATACTCGACAGTCCAACTGAATTTGAAGACAAAACATATGATATGACAAACATACAACAATATGAATAGCGTTTATAAGTAACTATGTAGTAATTATACACGAAAAAAATCAAGAGTACGAAAAAATTTTTTTATGTAAACTTTACTTCGTAAAATGTTCAATTTACAATTGAATCTAGTCACAGGATTAAAAAGCCATGAAAGCACATTAGGCATCATCAGTTACAAAATATAAATAATTTAATATTTATGAATAAAATAAAAAAAATAAATTGAATACACATTATTACTTGATGATCTTTTAAAAATAACTAAAATACGTTTGCACAAAACAAGGGTTCCCAGCCTGACCCTAAAGAAATAAAAATAAAAATATTCATTATTAAAAACCTTCGAAAAACAAAACTGGAGTTTTCAAAAAGGATTACTGGATTTATAGGAAAACATTCCAAAAACGGACACAAATACCTACTTTAAAATTTCTTTACATAATAAAAAAAATATTTAAAATAAATAACGACACAAATTCGTGGTCTAATTTCTAGACCTGTATAGTCGATAATAATCTTATATACAAAATAAATGTCTTTCATTCTCCTGATATTTTTTTTCTACATAAATATAGTAAGCACAAATCGTAGGATCCACTGAAGACTTGATCAAATTAGTCATTCACTGTCAAATTAATTACTTATCTTCTTAAATGAATCCCTAAGATATGAGCTTCAAATAAATATATTTTACGCTGTAATAATATTCCGTCCAAACAAAAACAGATTTTGAGGACATGGTTATAAGGGCTAATGACCTGCCACATAGCCAAACACACTCAGAAATAAATACGTTCAAACGGATTGAAAAAGGAATTTAAGTACATAATAAATACCTATACTCCCACGAGAAGGTATATTTTTTATAAACAAAGAACTTCTAGAAAGATAATAATATGTAGCGACAAATCAATCAACAATAAATAATTCAAAATTCGATTCGATTACGATATTAAGTGCTATCGTCTATAGTTGCTGCCAGTTACGACGTCAATAGCGGTCATTGCCCTTTCCTTTATATCTTTTCGTACGAACCAAAACAGAAAAAATGTTGAAGATCACGATATATGACGATTCAAGACACGAACAGGCCTATTTTTGGATTTCAAAGTTAAGAACTTTAATAAATGTAGGTGGGTCAATGACCGCTATTGACATCTTAACGTGCAGCAACTATGTTTTGTGATTCACAAACATTACGTAACTTAGTAATAGTTATTTGTTGACAAAAATTATAGCTTTTCGTGGCGGGAAGTATAGTATGTTTGAATAAGAGCTACAACTAAATGTGTAGTCAAACTGACAAACGTGCAAGAAATAATGATTTTAGGAGGAAAATCAAACTTAAAACAAAAAATGACGCTCAGTCAGATTACAACCGAGTTTGTAACACAACTGTGACGAAGCGCGCTTTTTAACTAAATATTTTAACTTAAATATGGTCACCGAAATTGACATGAGGTAAAGCGTATCCCTTTTTACATAACTTATTTGTAAACAAAAATAATGTATTGAGATTTCGATTTTGAGTTTTGTGAGTTTCAGATAGATTGATATTGTACTAAATTCAGGTACTACCGTTAATCAACCACTTTTCAATCTTATTACTTATGCCATAAGTGTGAAAATGTGTAATTGATTCAAGTCACTCGTGATTCTCGTAATATATTTGTTGACCAAATAAGTAAAGTAAGAAAAAAATACACTATAATTACTATTTTTAAAACTAACGGTTATCTAAACTGGCCTTTACCAAGTTTTTTGGTTTTTACAATTGACATTTACATTCTAAGAAACGAAAACATTTCTTATTTAGGCCGCACAATTTATTATAAATTTTCTATTACTCTAGTAGTATTTACTTTAGGAAGCTCAACTTAAAATATGGAAACGGAGTTATTTATTGCCAAAACAGTTAATATTTTGCTAAATTTGTTTTTTATCAGTACAAAATAGGAAGGTACAGTTCAAATTATTGGCACTTGAGACTTGGCAGGTTTTTGAAAGTTTCTACAAATATTTTAGTATGATGTAAAAAGAGAATAGTTCACGTTATATCGTAAAAAAAAACATTGACCAGCCAGCAGTCCTTGAATATTACATTTTATTTTAGTTGCTAAAAGGGCCTGCTCTTGACTTAACATTGAAGTATCATCAGTTTTCTTGTTTCGTCAATATTCTCGCTAAAAAAACGCCTGAGATCCCATACCTTCCCCTTTGTACTAAAAAGAACATTACCCACACGCTTCGCTCAGCCGTGTCTTGTCGAATGCTACCGGTGCCTGCTTCGCAGTCGTCACGCGGGGGTCTTGGCCTTCTTACCGAAAGGGAGGTGGAGGCGACGCTTGCGAGGTTTGGGTATACCTTCGTCGTCCATGAGGGAAGAGTCTGTTGATTCCTCCTCGGGTGGCGTGTTGCTTGAGGGTGTTGGGACGTCTGTAGGGGTGAATGGTAGTTTGAGAGGATTCATTGAGGTGCTTTCAAAGACGAAACAGAAGAATTATTTGTTTAGAAGGTCTATAATTTGAAAAAAAAAAAGATAATTTAACTTCATAAAGGAAAAGTCAATGTTCATGGATATATGGAATCCCGTACCAAGCTGCGTCAAAATCAAACTTTATTTTTTATTGTCTTGACTTATCAGGAAGTAAAACAATATTTATACTTCTACACTTACAAATTAAATTCCTTATTCAAAAATCAAATCCCTGACGCATAATGTCGTTAAATATTTGAAAATAATTACTATAAATATTTTATCTTGACGCATGAGATTTTTTGGTACGGCTTTTGGCCATTGTCTTTTAACTTCATTATTAACCTTTCGTATGCGAACGTAGATCTACACGAGACACACTGGCTTTTTAATTGTGTCTCATTACACGGCATACGAAAGGTTAATTTTGTGCAATTGCCCAAGGTCCTTTTAGGGCTCTAAAAGGGCCATGGACCCATGGTAAATTTTCTAACAAGACTGACAGAATTGAAAATCTCAAATATAGTTTATAATTAAGAGTTAACTTCAGAGATTGATTTGAGATATACTTCTCAATTATGTTCAACTTGCGTCCATTAACCAGACCATTTTTTGTACTAACCTTCACCTATTGGCTTCTGTCTCGTGAAAGCGTTCCGAGGCGGTGCTCTAGGTTCATCCAACGCGCCGGGCACCACGTCAGTGCTGCGAGACCGCACGATGGGTGCCAGCGGACGTCGGGGGGGCGGCAGCGGAGCGCCGCGGAGTGATGCGCGTAGGGCCGGGGTGGACAGAGATGCTACTGCGCGGGATAGCTCCACTGCGCGAGATAACTCGCCTTCGTTTGACCAGTTTACGCTGGAAAAGGAATTGATTATATTTATTGGTGATAGAAATAGCAAACCTGGAATATAGTTAAATAAAATGTGGGTTATAATAATAATAAGTATTTATTTCACAAAAAATAATAATATAGCTTTGTGTGTAACATAGCTAATATAAATGTACTTTCATCTATAATTTTGTCTTTGCAATGTTTTTGATAAAACTTGCCGTTTTGCGGAAAATCGCGAAAAACCCGTTTTTGTGACCGATGGGGACTTTTTTCATTTCATTTATAATGGTGTTTTGAACAATCCTACCAATTTTCAGCTGGGTGGGAATTAGTGTAACCTTGGATGTCTAAATTGACCGGACTATATAATTCTGACAATGCATTTCAATCCCTTGAATGTAGATAGTGTAACTCACTTGTCACCTCCCAGTATGAACTGCACTTGGTCTTTATTCCGTTCATCAGTGGGACTCTTGCGCAGATCGTTGTAGGAGGTTCTGGCGCGGTACTCCTCGAGTGCGGCGCGCTTGTCCTCCGCTCTTCGCTCGATCCGCTCCTCTTGGCGTCGCTCGCGAGCTTCTTGAGCTAAGCGCTCTTCGAGCTGTAATCTGGGGAATTAATGGAGTTTGAGGAGCGAGCAGCGGTGGCCCAGTGGGGCAGTCCCGACTTACGAACAGTAAGTCGTGGTTTTGAACCCAGGCAGGCGCCTTACTTCGTGTAATTTATTTTATCACCACTGCTCTCAAAACGATGAAGGGAAAACATCGTGAGGAAACCGGCATGTCTTAGAACAAAAAAATTGGAATATGACATCTACCAACCCGCACTGGGCACGCGTGGTGGATTCTCTTCTACAGAGGAGACCTGAGTCCCTGCAGTGGGAAGATAATAGGCTGATGATGATCAATGGGAAAGTTGTTATTTGACTTTGACCTGGGTACTCATTATCATTCTCCTGCCCTTATCCACAATAGTCGTTGCTACCCAGCAGTAATTTTTGGGTAGGGTTATTTATTTTGATAAATATAATGCTTGGTTGACAGCTTCGTGAAGGTTCTGTTTACACCCGCATAAATATGTTTAAAACATTCTATTTGTTATCTGCAAACGATTGACAGAAGCAGTGCGATGTTTCAATGCATTTAGCGTTAAAAATATTAGTTATTGTACAACTGGGCCTAAAACAATAATCATGTCATGAAATCGTTGAGTACAAATAAATAAGTTTATTTTGGTGTTTATGTAGAACTTACCTAGCCTCCGCAAGTCTCAGATCTAAGGGGTAGTGTGGGGCGTCTGCTTCGCTGCCAGAAGAATCCTCGCGCCAAAGGAAGTTATCAGCCACTGTAATTACCAAAATACCTTTAATAACTCCCATCAAAATGTATAAAACAAGCAAATAATTCCCCAGTCGCCATTTTTTTTTATAATTTAAAAGCATCTAATTTCGGTGAAAGCATGTATGAAATAATATTGAAGTAATATATTCTACAATAAAAAGCATAAAATATTTATACATGACAATCTCTTACCTGTAAGTGCCAAGGGAAAATGTTGCCATATAAAACACTGATAAAGCATCTAATTAATTCTATGTATACTGGAAAATCCTTGCAACACTGATGGAAGCCGGGGAAGGGTATGGCGGCAAAATAAAACAAAATCACAATCGTCAAAAGCTTTCAAACGTGCATAGAGTTCAAGTCATTTTGTTCAAAATCGACTAAATATCATAATCTACTAAACATTTCAAGCTGGGGTATAATTCAAGCAGTTTTAAGTTCAAGCCAATTATTATTATTAATTTGACATCAATAAGCTATTAGAAGCACTACTGATTGCTGTCATGCCGTGTCCTAAACAAAGCGATCGACGTACAAACATGCAACCGACGCGCGTCACTTGACATTTTCTTCGGCGAACCCACGGATGGTCGTGTAGGTACAAAAGGATCCTTAACGAAGTCGAAAGACACTTATTCACCTCGTCATTGCGATATTTTTTGTTGTTCTGGACCATACCTGGGCAGAAACCTGATATATTGGAGGTCAAAGTACCAACCTTTTTTTAGATAAAGATATCAGTTACTATTCAATGCATTCATCACTATAATTATTAGTTGATATATAAAATGTTTGAACAGGACGATCACGTATTCGTGAATAATGGCTTATATTAGGACACGGGGTCAGTCAAGCCTTTTCAATTATAATTGCATTTTTTTACTACATTTTTACAGCGTGCAAAGAAAACTTGCTCAAGCTTATTATCACTAAATGGGACTACTCTGTATGTGTGTATTAGTCAACAAACATGCACAAAGGTAGAAAAGTGAAAGAAAACCCACACCGAAAAGAGATACTATTTACAACAATTACATTTATTACTTCATACATGCTTTACTTATCTGGGAAACCTAAAAAAACTTCAAATAAATCTTCTTTTAATCAGCCTGAAAGCTTCCTACCGATTGTGACGAAACAAATTGTCAAAAAATACGATTTATTAAAATCAAAATACATACATAAAACTGTTACTTAGAAACTAATAATAATAAATAACAATGTTTTTCACACTTATTATTAATGTCACCGATAAGAAACATTTAAGATCTACATCAGGAACTCGACTAATAGTTCGATTGTTGTAACGATTAATCGTCTAAACGTAATCGATGGAAGATGAATTCGATTTTATGATTATTAAGTGAATCTTCATTATGATAAAAATATATTGTAAACTAATCAAATTGTCTATGGTCTACAACAAACAATTCGATGGGAAATCAATGCTTTTTTTTTTTTTTTATAATTATAATATATGATTAATTTAAGTAAATTACAAAACGATTTATTTAAGACATTTCAAAAATCGACTAAAATATCTATATCGATACATTAATCGTTTTGTTTAAGTACAACACTAACAATTGCTGCTTATTTGATACATAATTTGAGCACAGTTTAAAGTTTTAGCTACTTCAATATAAAAAAAGGTAACTTTTGAAGTTATCACCTTACAAGCAAGTTTATTTACTTGTATATTAAAAGTTAATATTATCACGTCATCATCTTTAAAAGAATGTTTATATAATTCAGTTTGCAAAAACTCGAGACATTTGTACAAGAAATTAATAATTTTGAATGTGTCTCACACGCCGAAAAAAAATATGATTTTGTACATTAAAAAACTGGATTTAAAACATGATCATGCAAACTAAAAATGTATATTTTTTCTATGCATTTTTATGATATAATACAGTTACATAATTATTTAAATAAAAAGGAAACCACGCAATAAGTTAGAACTTGCTGCCGCCAAAGCTTTTAAATAAATATTAAATCGACTATTCTAATACTTTCAAACTTTATTTCTTAGAAGTAATAGCCGCTTTTGAAGTGGACATTGTGTGAAAGAGAGAACGAATAAGACTTGTAATGAAAGAGCGAATAAAAACATTCTTTCGGGACCAGCTTCCAGTTTAGAAAAGGTCGATCTAATGTCAAATCTCTCAATATAAGGCCGCATGCTTCGTTTGAGCTTGAAAGATATCGTCAGGTGAGCGCTGTAGGTAAAAAAGTATGCATGTGTTTTGTCAAATGCGTTTAAAAAACAAAATGGAGATTTTAGTTTCTAAAACAAATCTTGTATAGTACAGTTTGGTTCAAACTTTATGGCGGCTTGAAATTAGCTGCGAGTGACGGTCTGCGCAGATATAACGGATTTTCGGAGATTCAAAAATTGATGGAGGTTCAAAGGCTGCGCAGACTGCATAATGCGCGGGCAGTCACTAGCAGTAGCAGCTAACTTCCGAGCCGTCATAAAGTATGATCCCAACTATTTTATACCAGTTTAAGTTTACAGTTTTTGGTGATGCTGCTTTCAAGAAAAAATGCATATACAAACAAAACTGCTAACTATGTCAAACTTAACCTGTACGTCAAACTTGGTACATATTTAAGAAAAAAAAACGTTGCTCCCCACTAGGAATTTCTCCTGTATCGTGGGTGCGTTTACAAAAACACACATGTTTTTTTTTAGTTCTGTGTTTTCCCGCCTACACAGATAAGTTGATTCAGCCATCACTAACTAACCAATCACTAAAAGAGATTTGACCACAGATTGAATATTTAACTGGCCTTGAAAACCGGAAGTTATTATTATATGAGGTCCTTGTGAAGAAGCCGTTGTATTTACTACCTCTGTTTGCATTCAAAGGCCGCTACTGCTTACAAGACTAATGCCTATTTTCAACAACAAAAAGCGACACCTTATTGTAGTGTCTCTATAGTAACGTACATAATGACCAACCAAGCTACGCAAAACCAAATTAAGCTGACCTCTCATTGTACGTAAAGCTCACACAAAGCGAGGCCAGGTTATACTGGATTTGTATCGCTTGATGTGTGCCAAGAATGGAAAATCGAGCAAACATATTCAGGTGCTACATTTAGGTATTGGTAAGTGTTAGTGAAAACGATCATAATTATGAAGTGTTTACTGATTTACATACATGGAACCCTACCGAGATTCAATTAAAAACAATTGTCAAATATTGCTCAATGATAATGGTATAAATGTATTTTTTAAAAACACTCCATAGCTAGATTCCGAAAATAAGTTTGCTACAAACAAAAATGTCTATCGAAATATGTCTTTTGACAACTTTATATAAAAGTGTATTACTTTGTAACTGCTGGTTCAACGCAACCGTTCAATTTACGAGTAAAGATTATAGAGCACCAATGATCCATAAAGGTTCGATATAAGCTCAAGAATCAATATAATTTTTTGTATTAAAATCAATTATTTTATGTTCAGTTCGCCAGTTGAACGATTGAGTAGAACGAGATATTTCAAATAGATGCATTTGTAATGTTGTGTATTGTATTACAAAACTGACCATATTTGTTTATACGATAACCAAAATTATTATACTTACTACCACACTATATTTCCGTGTAAGTAGTGTGGTAGAAGATGACATAATAAATAATATAGTGTGGATGGACTGTGTTAAGAAGGATATGGTAAGAAAGGAGGAGTCTCATGAGATGAAAAACAGAGAAGTATGAAAGAGGAAGACATGCTGCGCCAACCCCAAAAGAATTGGGATAGGGGCAAGAGAATGATGATGATGAGATGACAAGTGCGAATTACATCAACTAAACTGAACATTTTAGGAGCCCTCTTACATTTCGGCGTTACGCTAGAAATACCAATTTCATAAAAGGTAAATAACGAAATTGCATTCTATTATTTTCAAATTATAGAATCTATATTATAGCATCTAAAAATTAGAAGTCCTTAATCAGATCTCCGTAAGTTTTTGAAAGTTGAAGAAGTTATTGAAATACACCAGTTCTATAGTGATGTGCTAACTTTACAAAAGCATTAATTATGTAATGAGAGCATATTCCAGTAATAACTAATAAAACAACACTACAAATGCATTTACTACATCGTTAGCTAGCTTACTCATTACTCAACGTGTTCATGGAAGAGGGACATCTCATCGTAGTTCTTACCTGAGCCGCAAATGGATGCGTCGTCGCCGATACTTAGGTCGTCTTGAGAACTGCTGATGCGACCTGAAACGAGAGTGGGGTTTGAAGGTCTGTTGTGGGTGGTATGAGAAAAAACGTTGAAAAAACTGGCTAAATGCGAGTCGGACTTACGTACGACGTATCACCTTTGAATTTTATTATTCGTTGTTATAGCGGTCACAGAATTACACATTGCGTAAATTTCAACTATCTACTTATTACGGTTCATGAGATACAGCCCGCTGACCGGCAGACAGACAGACGGACAGCGGAGGCTTAGTACTAGGGTCCCGTTGGTTACATTTCGGATACGGAAACCTTAGAATGAAGAAATGTGTAGTTTCTGTTCTTCATAGAGATCGGATATTCGGATGTATTTTTAACCAAAGTGGGTGTAGATATATTATTGTCTACTTCTTAAATTCGTATTTATTATAGTTTACTTATTTTTGTTTATTCGGTTTTACACTTTATTTTTTACTTTGAGCCCTATCATAATAACAGCACTGTGTTTTTTTTATAGCACCATGCTGAGATATCCTTTTGGATTCGTACAGGACCAATTTTGTTAGCCTTATTTTTTTGTTATAGTAAGTATATTCAATTATCACAACTTCAGTTTGTTCTCCCACACTACGGGCAACGTAAAGTGAGAATATTTACCTCGTCCTGTAGGTCGTCCATTAGCACTCCTGTAGAGGGCAGTCTCGAGATATTGCAAGCCATTGTTGTTGATGATGTTGAACCCGCACAGACGCTCGATCTGTTTCCACCTGTGCATACGCTCCTGGAAATTTAAAATATTTAGATAAAGAAAAAAAAAGTCACAGACTCAAGGATAGAACTTTTGTATAAGGTCGCATTTTTAACCCCCGACGTAAAATCGAATGGGTGTTATTATACAAAGATCATGTTTAATAAAAAAAAGTAACCACACGGTGATTGCAGAAACGAGAAGGCGTACAACGCCGCCAAGACCGGTCCAGAAAGTGGAGACGATCTGGAAGCGTACCGCAAGGGCTGGTTCGAGGATGCACGAGAAAAGAGCACATGGTAGGAATTGGGCGAGGCCTTTGCCCAGCAGTGGGACAAAGGCCTCCCTCATAGAACGCCATAACGAACGGCAACCTACCCCTTGCATCCACCGGTTGGCCGACGACTATAGGTATCAGCGGCCTACCTAGTGGGAGGCCTACCAACGCTGCGTCTTCCGGTTCGTGGTCGCCACTGTTCGTCTGCCAGTAGATTACAGTAAACTACAAGCAGTTAAAAAAAACGTTTAAACAGACCTGTAATTCCTGCGTGACCTCGTTGAGCGCCGTGCGAGCCTCCACGATTGAGCGATCGACGTCGTCGATAGACTTCCCGTGCGTCGACACGAACGCGCCCACCAGGCTCGACCGCTTCTTGCGGAGTTTCTCGCACTGGAATCAAACGTAGAATAGGATAGTTTTATTTTTATAATATTTTATACCAATGGGTTACACGAATAAATAATAGGGGATCGGACAAAAAAAACTAATTAGTCCGTCAGATAGATTTCCAAAAAATATCGAACACAAAAAATGAAGAAGATACAGTGCTTCGAAAACTCGTGAACTCCTCGAAAACGTCACATGTCAGTACATTTTTTACCTACAAATGACGTCACAATCCCCCACTCATGATCTTTGACGCGTTATAACTTCGTCAATTTTTATTAATTTGATAAAACAAAAAACACGTATTCAATATTTTTCGATAATCTAACTGAGGGACTAGTAAGAATCATATTTTTTTGACTCAGTCCGATACCCTATTGAAAGCTGAATTAAAGGGCGATTCGACCAGTTCCAATTGGTAACTAAGACTTATCGAAGTCCCTAAACCAAGACTGGAAATTAACGGTAGTTGATGGTTCATTCTTGCACTCACAACTGGCATTCGTTTTCGAGATAGTTTGAAAACGCCGTACGTACGCGTCTATACAAGGTAGAAACGACACTAACACCCACATACAGTGACATAAGAATATTTTTAAACTACCAAATAAATCCTAACAAAATGTAAAAAAAACGAGGGTCGTGAACCTGTCGGTGCTAGCATCAGTAAATGACTGATGCTTCATGTAATTTAAACAGACAATGATAAAAATGAAAAATATAGTGTTTTGTGACTAAACTATAGAATATGAATTCGATTAATTTTTGGATATATACTGGGAAGCAGTATGTATAAACTATGAATACTATAGTTTAATTTACTGTCGTATTGTGATCTTCTCGCTGTATATGCGCTTGACTTGGCACGTAGTATGTTTTGTATTTTATGGTATAGTGTACTTGAATATACTCACAGCTTCTCTAGCCTGCTGCAGCTGCATATCGGCCTGTTGTTTCTTCCTGAGGTACGCCCTGTTCTCGACCTCGTGTGTCAGCTGTAGCCATTGCTGTAACCCGGGAGGGGGGGCCCAGCATCTGTCCTCTAACTCGCCTTCTGCCCTACGGAGTTCGGTGCGTAGCATCTGGAGATAAAAAAGGGAATGGTTTAGGAGCAGAAGTGTGAGGTATATGACTCTTATCCAATAGGATAGTTGACAAAAAAAAATCTATCTATCGTAAGATAGATTTTCAAAAAATATTGGACACGTCTTTTTCTTTTTTCACTTAAACAAAAAATTAAGATGATACAGTGCTTCGCAAAGTCAAGTTTGGTACATGTTTTACCAGAAAGTGATTTTTACCGTCACTAGCCACGACTTATTACGATCTTTGACACGTTTTAATTTCTTCAATTTTGATTTATTTGATTAAAAAAAGAACACGTATCCAACATTCTTCGATAATCTAACAGACAGAATAAACACAAACATATTTTTTTTGGTCAGGAAACACCTCTATTGTAATAAGATATTAATTGGAATAATTAATTTGTGCTTGTCACGTGGAACAGTTAATTGTTTATTTATACAGGATTTAAAGTTGTAAACGAACCCTTCACAAAGTCGTCAACCAAGTACCCCTACTCAAAAAATATTGCTGGGATGCGATTTTTTTTCAGGTTGGAAATTCACATCTTAGGGTAAAACTCAATGTAGCACTCTTAAAACATTGTGCTAGTGGATGCTTTGAATAGGAAACGGGTCATGGCATGGAGCTAATTTGAGTAACTTTATAACATGAAAAACTATTATAAAAAACAGCTGTGATTTTTTTTTAACTTTGACCCCCAATATCTCCGTAACCATAGGGTTCACAAGTATGGTTTAGAACAAATAAATGATCGCAGTGACGGGGAGAACAAGTGCTTTTCGGGTTTGTTAAGGGTACTTTTACACCCTTTATAAAGGAAATGTACACGGGTTTGACGGTTATGCTCAATTGCAACCGAAGAAACGGTGTTTCCTAACCCGTAAAGTACACAGTTTTACGTAAATCCCAGTTCATGTACGCTTGATAAATAATTTCCGAACTTGCAGTGACACTAAACATCACCGTGACATGAAAGACCGTCGAAACAAAATAAAATCTTCAAGTCATCACATTACAGCGAAACAGTGTATAATTATGGTAGAAGTCCCTCCATTATTTTACACCATTTTGTACTGAAATTACACTTAATAGTTGTACTAGTTGCTAAACAATTCCTTATTTTTAAAGATGTATAAATTGACAGTTGCAGAACTTTGCACAGGCCATAACCGTCACATGATTTAAATGAACTGTGGACATAATATTATGGTGTGGTAATTGTCGAGCAGTTTTATGCCGCTTCTTCTTATTTACATGTCGAGCTCCAATCGTATTAGACCAGTATGTAGCCACCTGCACAGCTCTATCATTTGATTCTAGTAAGTCCTGAAAGGTGCAAGTGGTTGTGCAGGATAGGAGGTAGCGCATACCCTGCATAAGGGCTCCACACTGGCAGTTTGTTTGGGATGAATCGAAAATACCCTATTTAGCCAGATCATATCTACAGCGGCCAACCTGGGCTCGCAGTCGGTTAAGAGATTAAAAAAGCTCATGGGCCCCTGACTTTGCTCTATCTACATGCCGTCGAGAAATATCACTCAACCATGCTGGTTTCCTAACGATATTTTCCTTTACAATATGCACATTTAAATTTTATTCTATAATTGATTAATAATTTTTAATTTATTTTAATTATGTCATTCGAACCTGATTAATAAAAATTTAAAATGAAGTAAACGTACCTCAATCTCCGCCTTCAACTGCGTCACCTCAAGATCTGATGACGCAGAATTGAGAAGTGGTGTGTCACCTGCCTCTCTTAGTTTCTTCTCCAAATTCTTCTTTTCTGTTGTCACGTTCTCCTAGAAATGTTAAGTAGAAATGTTTAAATAATTGTAAGAATAACATTGTAAGTCTATAACATATCTATAATATAATTTATAACTAATATTATATAAATGCGAAAGTTTGTGAGGATGAATGGATGTATGTTACGGGCCGTATTTTGTAAATTTAGTCTCGATTGTTAATTGTAAGTCTCATTTTGTAAAACATAACTATAACTACACTGTTGTATTAGGTTAGCCTGTAATGATAGTGTGTGTGTTTAAATAAATAAATAAATGTTTGTTAACTCTTTCACGCAAAAATCACTGAACGGATTTGGCTGAAATTTAGCACACAGATAGTGTATAACCTAGATTAACGCATAGGATACTTTTTATCCCGGTATTATGATCCCGATCGAACACCACGTGGGCGAAGCCGCAGGCATAAGGTAGTCTATTATATAAAGTAACCCAAAATATCCCGCAATGGACTTGAAGTTGCGGACACCAGTCCGATAAACAATAAAGGCAACGCATAATCAGGCTAAAAGCTTTTCACCACTAGAACACGATTTACCCGCTCTTCCATACAAAATTATGCCTGAATCCCACTACAATTTTCAAATTCGTAACTGAATAAAAACATTGTTTTGATAAAAAATGTCGGACAAAACCTTTGACGCGCCAAAAGATTGAGTTATAAAAAACCAACAGCTCTTGAGAAGATTACTTGAACAGTCGAAAATCACACCATTTATCTTGAGAAAACAATGAAACTTTATTACATCAACCTTCAGACATCTAACTTTAAATAAAATTCAGATTTTATTATATTCTATGCCTCTTTTATTGTTCTAGTGGTAGCGTGTTATTCTATCATGAATTTCTGTAGCAGCCTTTTTTTTTTGGAGTGTGGGAAATCATCAAATGACTCCTCCCGCTCGGGCAGAGCAGTCTCAGACTTCTACTGACTAAAAAACACCCATATTCCTTCTTAGCCTTTTGTATCGAGGCCGCGGTATCTCTTTCGTACATCCTGCAGCCGCCTGGAGTTTGGTTTGTTCTCTATTGTAAGCAATATGCTCTTTATCTTACAAAACAAAAATTAGAAATCGACCCCCAAAAGGAGATTTTCCTTCGTGGCATTGAAACATTGGAATCTGTATCTTGCTACGACTAGCTACGTATGAATTTACGAAGTAAATATGAAATAGAGAGAGATAACTAGACAGGTTCCGTCTGAGCTGTAAGGAGGATGGATGGGTTCGCGAGGAATGGAAGGACTGGAGGGAAGCCTTTGCCCAGGAGTGGGACAGAGTAGGCTTGAGAAAAAAGATAAAATGCGATGTCGTGCCAGGTGTAATTCATTATAATATATTTTTTTTTTTAATTTTTCATAATAATAATAATTTATTCACACAAATAACTAATTCATTATAATAATAACTAGCTGATGCCCGCGGCTTCACCCGCGTGGATGTCGGTCAAATTACTATACTAAAACCTTTCTCTTGAATCACTCTATCTATTAAAAAAACCGCTTCAAAATCCGTTGCGTAGTTTTAAAGATTTAAGCATACATAGGGACGGACAGACAGCGACAGCGTCTTTGTTTTATACTATGTAGTGATAATAACTTTATTTCAGACCACAATCATCACACAGGTAATAGACACAGATTCATATAATTATGTTAGTAATCACTTAAGAACTATGTTAGTAAACCACACAAATTAAATACATATTTACAACTAATTAATCAATCACACTGATGCGTGGAGTGCGATCCAGTGTCTTACTAGTTAAACCAGCCCCTAAATAATCTCTCTCAGATCCAGCCTATCTCCTTGTTGTCATCCCCCAGTGTACCCCTAAACTGAGGCTCGTACCCTACCCTACAAGGGCTGCCCTTAGTGAGTAGGCATTTAGTTTGTAGGTTTGTTTGTCTTGCTTGGAGGCCTTAAATTCAATGCATCCACAAGAAAATCCGGTTAAGGAGTAGCCCACCTCCGGTTGTTCGCAAGAGATACCGCGGCCTCGACATGAAGAGCTAAGAAGGACCATGGGTGGTTTTAAGTCAGTAGAAGTCTGACACTCCCTTTCGCTCTGCCCAAGAGCGGGAGGGGTTATTTGATGATTTCCCACCCCATAAAAAAAAAAAAAAGGAGTAGCCCACCTCCTAGATTGAACTGCGAGATGCCATTAACAAAAAAAAGAGCTCGGTGTACACTAGCCTTCACTCATCAATATTGCTAAGAAGGTTTCGGCAATGACGCATTTAAGTTTCGCGTTCATTAGCAATATTGATGAGACACAATCACACAAATAAGGTCGTAGTGAACCATTAGTTGACGGCAGTTCATTAACATGACTGTGGCGAAGCGCTAAGTGTCTTAATTTCTGTGACTGACTGGAGCAAATGACGACATCATCATTCTCTTGCATCATCTTCCTGCCCTTATCCCATGTCATTTGGGGTTGGCGCAACACGTTTTTTCTTCCATTCTGCCCTGTCAGTCGTCACGTTATCATTTATTCCTTTTTCCTTCATATTCCTCACACACTCCATCCATCTTTTCTTGGGTCTTCCTCTCCTTCTCCATCCATCCACATTTATATTCATCACTTTTTTAGTCACATGCGATTCATCCCTCCTCATCACATGCCCATATCATGACAGTCCATTTTAACTTTTCTCTAATTGCCGCAACTGTTAGAACTTCCTCTAATATACTCGTTCCTAACTTTATCCATTCTGGTCACACCACACATCCACCTCAACATTCTCATCTCCGCAACATGCAATCTTTTTTCATCCATCTTCTTCACAGCCCAACATTCCGACCCATACAGTACGACATCATCATTCTCTTGCCCTGATCTCAATTCATTTGGGGTCGGCGCAGCATGTCTTCTACTCTATTATTCGTCATCTCATCAGATACCTCTTTGCTTGTCATATCAGTCTTTACACAGTCCATCCATCGTTTCTTTGTTCTCCTTCTAACTCTACTCTTCAAATCTTTCCCCACACTTTCCTCATTCACACGACAACCGATTACCACACAACTCTTCAGTCACCGGTGTCACTGTCATCTCAGCCACATGCAAATGTCAATATACTTTGCGTTAAAATGGACTGGACTCATAATTATAATCATGATACCAGTCTGTTACTGTCCTCATCATCCGCCAAGTCTTCTCTCAACTACGGTGAGGTCAGCTTTCAGTCTAACCGAATGCATACTCTTTAGAAAAGGGTGAACCTCCGACAAGATGGGTATTGTCTCTGGTGGGGTACACGGTTATTGCCGGGTCCTATATTACGCTTAACTCGAGGCAGGATTTTCAGTTTCTTATTTGCGTCATAGTCGGTGCTATTTCTACTATTTATGTCCGCTACAATATCAATTAAGGTTACCAACTGCCTCTTTGGTCTAACGGAACTGCTAAGCATTAGGTCTTGCTTGGGTCGGGCCGAGTGTTATTGGGTTTTACCATCACGAATTTCTCTGTAGCAGCCACGAAGCCTGGATTTGTGCCCGTTTACTTGAAATGTGGGTAGGTTAGATACACCTCTGCTTAACCATTTGAAGATTAGAGACGTGATGTTATGTGTTACCAACTGACCTGTTCCAAACGCGCTTTCTCCAGTTCCTTCTGCATATCGTTCAGCGCCATCTCCGCCTTCCGGAGCTGTTCCATGTCGCGCAGCATACGCTGGACCTGGTGACGGCTGGCGCGGCCCGCCCGCAGCGCCGCCCATCCGCCAACCACGGCGCCCAGCAGCAACGACGCGAGGAGCCAGTCCTTCCATCTACTGCCTTCTGAATACACACGAAGGGGGTTTAGCAAGAAAGTAAAGGACCGGGTGGTCTACCATGACCTAATTAAATAAATAAATGACGTCTTAAATCAGTATTGTCTTAATCTTATTCCAGTTTGGAAAAGAGAAGGTGGTAGATACCGTGTATAGCTCTGTCGTTTTTCCTCGATGGAATGACATTGAGGCTGTAATATGACGAGTTTAAGCCTTCAGTATGAGAGAAAGATGCGACTTATACAGGACGAATGCATACGTACGGTACGGCAGTGGTTCAAGTATCTATAATTTTGTTTTTGTTTCAGCGAAGCACAGGAACTGGCTTATTATAACTATTATGTTCAAGTTCAAAAAAGAAATAGGATGTGCATCCGGCGAGTTTTGTTGTTGTGTTATTGGGCAATGTGCGGTAATTTTCATGGTTTTTTTTCAAGACAATAGTCTTAAGCCGCCTACAGGCATTTGACCTAAAAACCTGAAAAGCTTGAGCCATTTTTTGATCGTTTACTCCAGGTTATGCTTGATAAAATAAGTGCCACGGCCATTTGTGAGACAAATTGAGCGATCAGACTGGAGACGACTGAAGTTCTAGACAAATGTAACAGATATCAAGTAGGTAACCTTATATTGTTAAGACTGCTAATTGAATTAAATTGTTAATTCCTTATCTAGTACAATCTAGGTTTAATGTCAGCGTCAATTGAAGGACTTTTTTCAGTCTATAAATATCTGTAGGCCACCTCTGAACAACATACGTAATATGAAAGTTGACTCGAGACAGTATTACGGATTTATGGCATAGCATACAATGATCATCAAAAGAAGGGCATTTAAATGCACCTTTAAGGAATTAAATTACATGGCCAATGAATAGTCAATTAGAACAGGCATGAGATAAAGGTATTCAGTACGTTTCTAGATTCATCACGAGTTGGCGACTGATGTTTTGTGTTATCAAAGTTGAAGTACCTGATGGTTGCCGTGCCAGTGTCAGTCACACCATTTATTACTTTTTTTTTTAATAACAATGCATATTTTTACATAAATACATATCTGCCAAACTGCAAAGCAATTTGTCGGCAGTGCAAAGCAATTTGTCGGCAATACAGGCGGTACTAGTTGCTAATTTTACAGACGATGTTTAATTTTGCCTAGAGATAGAGCATAGAGATTTGTTGTTGATTCACTTCAAATTAATGATAATAATATTAGGCTGAAATGCTATATAAAAAAAAAACAATTTTATTATTGAAAAAAACATTTGCATTTCGATGACTTTGTCTAAACGATTTCTTTATGGTTTCCCTACATGCATACACATGTTTGAGTAAATAAATATGTCTTATCTTATCAGATTTTAATTTTTCGGCAATTATTAAAACAGTCAACTGGAATAGTTGATTGTTTGACTCAAAATGCGATGGGTACCAACAACCGGACTACTGCAACTAGGCAAAACGGTCAGTGTATGCAAGAGCAGATTTTTGTCATGTAGGCATTAATTCAGGGTGAACGATATGTGCCACGATCTCTCGTGTAGAAATCCCCATATTTCGAAGAAGTTTTTACATTTAGGGACATGTCATTGTTGTTGTGTTGTCATTTGGACCTTCTAATACCATAAAACTGGAACGACTCTGTGTGGTCTCGTGTTATCATTTTACGAGGTACCCTACTAAAACCGTCGATGAGGCAAGCTACAAATTAATCAACGCGATTGGTGGTGACATGTGACATTTTAACACTTGCTATCTTGCCTAGGAATCGTGAGTAATTGCCAGTAACTAATATTACATACATTTATGTAGTGTAGCTAGTGTAAGATTGGTCTTGAAACAACATAATACCATGTAATCCCCGAAGGGTTGGGCAGAGGAGTAGGTACCCGTAAGTACACCCACATTTCGCCAGTTATATTTAAGTAAGTACCATATAATAGAGGGCGAGCCTATTGCCATCAACCGGGCACAAATCCAGACTCCGTGGCTGCTAAAAAGAAGAACCATATAACACTTTGCCCGTCCTGGGAATTGAACTCAAGACCTCATGCACAGCAGTCGGGCTTGCGATCGTTAGACCAACGAGGCAGTCTTAAAAATTCAGTATAATCTAAGTTCGACATAAGACACGTTTAAAATATGTATAAGATTGTCCATGAACCTTTACAATAAATCTTATTCATTCATTCATTCTATATCCACTGACACACAAAGCAGAGGACGGTCTAGATTCTAGAACTTAATTTTTTTATGAATATTTCCTTCTCATCATCATTCTCTTGCCCCTATCCCAAATCATTTGGGGTCGGCGCAGCATGTCTTCCTCTTCCATACTCTTCTGTTTCTTGTCATCTTATGAGACACCTCCTTTTTTACCATATCATTTTTAACACAGTCCATCCATCGTTTCTTTGGTCTTCCTCTACTCGTATATCCTTCCACATTCATATTCAAAACCTTCCTTACGACATTTTCCTCATTCCTCTGCATCACATGCCCATACCACGCTCCTCCTCCTCCTCGTTCATTCTGTGACGACGAAATTCACCCCTAAAAGGGTTAACCTTCAGAATGCCGCGCCGAAACGCGGATCAGCACCAAAACGACATCATGGTTTTTTTAGATAACTTTAGTTCACGGATTCACGGCAGGTATACCAAAAGTTAAATAGGTAATGAAAGTTTATGTCAGAGTTCGTAATGTTTTCTGATGAATAATTGATCAGGGCATTATCTAATAATTACACTTACAACAGGTACTTCTGCTATCAATGCTAGAGGTCACAGCGAGGTCATACATCTAATCAAAAGGTGAGATCAGACCGCAAAATAGTTGTAAAGGCGACATATTTTCCTACAAGCTGTGTAAATGATTTTAATAAGGTAAATTGCAACTAGCAACTAGTATGACTGTTTGGTTGGTCTAGTGGTGAGGTCCTGGTTTCGATTTCCGGGTTGGGCAATGTGTTATTGGGTTTTTCAATCAGAAATTCCTCAGTAGCAGCCACGGTGTCTGTATTTGTGCCTGGTTGATGTCAATAGGCCGGCCCTCTATGAAATAGGACTTAAAGTAACTGGCGAAATGTGGGTGTATTGGTTTAATAATGGTACACCTGTGCTTTACCCTATGGCGAGTACAGGCGTGATGTACGCGGTTTTCATAGAGGTAAAATACAATAGTGTAAAAACATTAATAGCACCATAAGTACTTCGCGCTTCGATACTCCACGAGGAATCCACATTTGAAGGTTATATTTTTGTAAGTAAATATTTTTTTTTGTACCATTTTATTGTGTATATAAGCGTTAACCAAACTGGTTAAGGGGATCACAGCAGTGGATGACTTTGACGATTTGACCTCTGTACTGGCTTTTGTTTATTTTTCGGCCCCTACCGGCAAACGACTGTACTACAGAAAAACGTAACAAAGAACAGAAATGTGTCGCAGAGTGGTCATCGTATTTGCCTAACATATTTTGTTTCTCTTGGAGTACCTACATCATAATGTATGAATAAAATATTTAATAAAAAATTATACACTTTGACTAATGAAGTAATAACCTAGCTTTCATTAGTTATTTCACTGAGCACAGGTACTCCTACGATACATTCTTAAGGTCTGATAAAGACCAGGTAACTGCTTATCGCTTCTCAGTCACGGAAATAGTCAGAATGCTCCAGCTTTCAGCTAACTGAGCACGAATGCTACTACTTGATACATTTTGAAGGTCTGACGATGACCACCTAAGTGCTTATCGGTTCTCAGTGACTGATGTAGTTAGAATGACCTAGCTTTCAAATTTTATCTGTCTGAGCACGGATGCTACTACTTAATACATTTTGAAGGTCTGATGATGACCAGCTAAGTGCTTATCGGTTCTCAGTGACGGATGTAGTTAGAATGACCTAGCTTTCAAATTTTATCTATCTGAGCACGTATTCTATTACATGATACATTATGAAGGTCTGATGATGACCAGCTAAGTGCTAATTGGTTCTCAGTGACGGATATAGCTAGAATGACCTAGCTTTCAAATTTTATCGATCTGAGCACGGATACTACTACATGATACATTTTGAAGGTCTGATGATGATCAGCTTAGTGCTTATCGGTTCTCAGTGACGGATGTAGTTAGAATGACCTAGCTTTCAGATTTTATCTTATTGAGCACGGATGCTACTACACGATACATTTTGAAGGTCTGATGATGATCAGCTAAGTGGTTATCGGTTCTCAGTGACGGATGTAGATAGAATGACTTAGCTTTCAGATTTTATCTTATTGAGCACGAATATGCTACTACATGATACATTTTGAAGGTCTGATGATGACCAGCTAAGTGGTTATCGGTTCTCAGTGACGGATGTAGTTAGAATGACCTAGCTTTCAGATTTTATCTTATTGAGCACGGATGCTACTACATGATACATTTTGAAGGTCTGATGATGACCAGCTAAGTGCTTATCGGTTCACAGTGACGGATATAGCTAGAATGACCACCATCAGGTAAATGGCACCATCAGTCTCCAAGGCCTCTTCGAGCTCTTTCAAATGAGTCCACACACGACAGTTCTACGTGGTGCCATCAATGAGATCCTATAATTACCTTCGGAGTCTACCATCAGGTAGCTAGTATCATCAGTCTCCAAGGCCTCCTCGAGCTCTTTCAAATGAGTCTAAACACGATGGTTCTACTCAGTGCCGTCAATGATATCCTATACCCACCTTCGGAGTCCACCATTAGGTACGAGACATCATCAGTAATCCAGAACTACATCTTCCATCAAACGAAATTCTCAAGACAAAATAATTAAAACGAAAAAACAATTAACACCATTAAAACAATAACATACATTACATAACATCGCGCCTGAAATCCCCAAAGGGTTAGGCAGAGGTGTACCTAATAGTAGGCGTGATGTTATGTTATGTATGTTATTATTTTAATGATTTTAATTGTTTTATCGCTTTTAGCGATAAAACAATTGTAGCAAAAAAAATTTTAGTCGTTCTTGTAGCACGGATGCTACTACATGATACATTTTGAAGGTCTGATGATAACCAGCTAAGTGCTTATCGGTTCTCAGTGACGAACGTAGTTAGCATGACCTAGCTTTAAAATTTTATCGATTTGAGCACGGATGCTACTACATAATACATTCTAAAGGTCTGATGATGACCAGCTAAGTGCTAATTGGTTCTCAGTGACGGATATAGCTAGAAGGACCTAGCTTTCAAATTTTATCGATCTGAGCACGTATTCTACTACATGATACATTTTGAAGGTCTGATGATGATCAGCTAAGTGCTTATCGGTTCTCAGTGACGGATGTAGTTAGAATGACCTAGCTTTCAAATTTTATCTTATTGAGCACGGATGCTACTACATGATACATTTTGAAGGTATGATGATGATCAGTTACGTGCTTATCGGTTCTCATTGACGGATGTAGTTAGAATGACTTAGCTTTCAGATTTTATCTTATTGAACACGGATGCTACTACATGATACATTTTGAAGGTCTGATGATGACCAGCTAAGTGCTTATCGGTTCACAGTGACGGATATAGCTAGAATGACCACCATCAGGTAAATGGCACTATCAGTCTCCAAGGCCTCCTCGAGCTCTTTCAAATGAGTCCAAACACGATGGTTCTACGCAGCGCTGTCAATGAGATCCTGTACCCACCTTCGAAGTCCACCGTCAAGTAAATGGCATCATCAGTCTCTAAGGCCTCCTCGAGGTCTTTCGAATGACTCCAAACACGACGATTCTACGCAGTGCCGTCAATGAGATCCTTTACTTACCTTTGGAGTCCACCATCAGGTAAATGACATTATCAGTGTCCAAGGCGTCCTCGAGGTCTCAACACCATTAAAATGATAAGATACATAACATAACATCACGCCTACTATTAGGTACACCTCTGCCTAACCCTTCGGGGATTACAGGCGTGATGTTATGTAATGTATGTTATTATTTTAATGGTGTTAATTGTTTTAGCGCTTTTAATTATTTTGTCTTAAGAATTTCGTTTGATGGAAGATGAAGATCTGGATGACTGATGATGTCTCGCACCTGATGGTAAACTCCGAAGGTGGGTATAGGATCTCATTGACGGCACTGAGTAGAACCATCGTGTTTGGACTCATTTGAAAGAGCTTGAGGGGGCCTTGCAGACTGATGATACCAGCTACCTGATGGTAGACTCCGAAGGTGGGTATAGGATCTCATTGACGGCACTGAGTAGAACCGTCGTGTGTGGACTCATTTGAAAGAGCTCGAAGAGGCCTTGGAGACTGATGGTGCCATTTACCTGATGGTGGTCATTCTAGCTATATCCATAACTGAAAACCAATTAGCACTTAGCTGGTCATCATCAGACCTTCAAAATGTATCATGTAGTAGCATCCGTGCTCAATAAGATAAAAGCAGAAAGCTGTAGCATCATAACTGTATCCGTCACTGAGAACCGATAAGCACTTAGCTGATCATCATCAGACCTTCAAAATGTATCATGTAGTAGCATCCGTGCTCAGATCGATAAAATTTGAAAGCTAGGTCATTCTAGCTATATCCGTCACTGAGAACCGATAAGCACTTAGCTGATCATCATCAGACCTTCAAAATGTATCATGTAGTAGCATCCGTGCTCAATAAGATAAAATCTGAAAGCTAAGTCATTCTAACTACATCCGTCACTGAGAACCGATAAGCACTTAGCTGATCATCATCAGACCTTCAAAATGTATCATGTAGTAGCATCCGTGCTCAGATCGAAAAAAATTTAAAGCTATGTCATTCTAGCTATATCCGTCACTGAGAACCAATTAGCACTTAGTTGGTCATCATCAGACCTTCAAAATGTATCATGTAGTAGCATCCGTGCTCAGATCGATAAAATTTGAAAGCTAGGTCATTCTAGCTATATATCCATCACTGAGAACCAATTAGCACTTAGCTGGTCATCATCAGACCTTCAAAATGTATCATGTAGTAGCATCCGTGCTCAATAAGATAAAAGCAGAAAGCTGTGGCATCATAACTGTATCCGTCACTGAGAACCGATAAGCACTTAGCTGATCATCATTAGACCTTCAAAATGTATCATGTAGTAGCATCCGTGCTCAGATCGATAAAATTTGAAAGCTAGGTCATTCTAGCTATATCCGTCACTGAGAACCAATTAGCACTTAGCTGGTCATCATCAGACCTTCAGAATGTATTATGTAGTAGCATCCGTGCTCAGATCGATAAAATTTTAAAGCTAGGTCATGCTAACTACGTTCGTCACTGAGAACCGATAAGCACTTAGCTGGTTATCACCAGACCTTCAAAATGTAGTAGCATCCGTGCTACAAGAACGACTACAATTGTTCTTTGCTACAATTGTTTTATCGCTAAAAGCGATAAAACAATTAAAATCATTAAAATAATAACATACATAACATAACATCACGCCTACTATTAGGTACACCTCTGCCTAACCCTTTGGGGATTACAGGCGCGATGTTCTGTAATGTATGTTATTGTTTTAATGGTGTTAATTGTTTTATCGTTTTAATTATTTTGTCTTGAGAATTTCGTTTGATGGAAGATGAAGATCTGGATGACTGATGATGTCTCGTACCTGATGGTGGACTCCGAAGGTGGGTATAGGATCTCATTGACGGCACCACGTAGAACCGTCGTGTCCACACACGACTCATTCGAAAGAGCTCGAAGAGGCCTTGGAGACTGATGGTGCCATTTACCTGATGGTGGTCATTCTAGCTATATCCGTCACTGTGAACCGATAAGCACTTAGCTGGTCATCATCAGACCTTCAAAATATATCATGTAGTAGCATCCGTGCTCAATAAGATAAAATCTGAAAGCTAGGTCATTCTAACTACATCCGTCACTGAAAACCGATAAGCACTTAGGTGATCATCATCAGACCTTCAAAATGTATCATGTAGTAGCATCCGTGCTCAGATCGATAAAATTTTAAAGCTAGGTCATTCTAGCTATATCCGTCACTGAGAACCAATTAGCACTTAGCTGGTCATCATCAGACCTTCAAAATGTATCATGTAGTAGCATCCGTGCTCAATAAGATAAAATCTGAAAACTAGGTCATTCTAACTACATCCGTCACTGAGAACCGATAAGCACTTAGCTGATCATCATCAGACCTTCAAAATGTATCATGTAGTAGCATCCGTGCTCAATGAGATAAAAGCTGAAAGTTGGAGCATTCTGACTATTTCCGTGACTGAGAACCGATAAGCAGTTACCTGGTCTTCATCAGACCTTCAAAATGTATCATGTAGTATGAGAGACCATCATTAGGTACGAGACATCATCAGTCATCTAGATCTCCATCTTCCATCAAACGAAAATCTCAAGACAAAATAGTTAGATAACATAACATCACGCCTGTAATCCCCGAAGGGTTAGGCAGAGGTGTACCTAACAGTACACCCACATTTCGCCAGTTATGTTTAAGTCCCATATAATAGGGGCGAGCCTATTGCCATCAACCGGGCACAAATCCAGACTCCGTGGCTGTTACGTATAATTTCCTGATGGAAAAACCCAATAACACTTTGCCCGACCCGGGAATCGAACCCAGGACCTCATGCTCAGCATCGTGCTTACGACCACTAGACCAACGAGGCAGTCCAAAATTAAAATAATATCATAGATATATCTATATACCAAAATATCTACTAAGAAACGTGGGTAATTTACCAATAGTTTTGGAGAGCTCGGCCACGCGTCACTTTACGTTTATTAGGCACAGTCAGCTTAGTCTATGATAGGTGCAAACAACAAAACGAAATTACAAACTACTTTAAATATATTTACAAACTTATTTTCTGTTCTTATTTTACGAAATATTGATAACTATACAATTTACAATATGTTTTAATTCAGAAAACATTAAAAACGTGAACTTTTGAATTTTATTTGTGAAGTAATGACATGCGTGCAGTCTACCCGTGACAACAGTCATCGAGACACTGGCGCAGCGCGTTCCGAGTATGCGCGACGGGTCTCACGCCGCATTTGCCTCAAAATGTCGGGAATTAATTTATTATTTTAAAATTTTGTTACAAATCAGAGAAAATAAACAATACGGATTGATAAATACATCACTACGTATTTTTGGGTATAAAATTCATACCGAACTATTCAGCCGTTACAGAGACAAAATTCGATTTAGGTTAAGACATACTACGATTTTTTATTAAATAATGTGAAGGTTTATTAAAATTTTAAACAATACGAATTATTTGTGATGACTTTAAGTATAACATATATTTTTTATATGGAAATCGTACGGAAGGATTCCTCAACAAATTTCTTTAAACATACGTCGTTTTTGGGATTTTAGCAACGCAACGGCCTTAAAGTTTAACTATTAATAGACCCTAAAACCGGAGACAAACTAAAACATTAACACTTGCTCTATAAAAAATCGCACTTAGTGCTACGAAATAAGGCGCAATCAACCTAAAATTGCTTTCATTGATGTGGAGTTGAATGCTCTCGTATTTTGTGCAGTCGACCATGTAATTGAGCATTACAGTGCCTAACTAGTAACGATACAATTTGTAGCAAACCTTTGTTTCTATACAAAAGCATCGAGTATCCTCCATGTCTCGGAAAGCACGTTTAAGTCTTTGGTCAACTGGACCCGCGTCAAACTATCTAACTAAATGGTACTTGTTCGACCGATCAGGCGGGTCCAGTTGACTAAAGACTCGTTAAGCCAGTGGTCACGGCTGTCATTAGTACATCTTTAACAGTCGTTACAAGTGGCCCAATAGTTAGACAACCAGTACTAACTGTGGTGGTCAGATAGGCAGTCGCTCCATGTTTAATACTGGTATTCAGCTACATCCGGTTAGACTAGAAGCCGACCCTAACATAGTTGGGAAAAGACTAGGCAGATGATTCTTTTCTTTTTTCACGTAAACAAACAATGAGTTTTTATTAATTTGATAAAACAAAAAACACGTATCCAATATCGATGATCTAACTGATGGACTAAACAGAATCATATTTTTTTGGTCAGGAAACATCCTTATTATTCCCTATTCATGGTCATGCCCTTTAATGAGCCTATGGGTGATTTATTGTCCAGATTATTTAGCGATAATGAATCCACTATGAAACATTATTGCTGATAAAAACATGTAACGACTTGGTAACAGGACTGATTTCTGATTTATACGAAACATTAAAAACGGTTTATCGATATGGAGAACAGACTGTAAAGTTCCTTCGGCCAGAAGGGTGTCTGGTGGGCTACTGCCTTTTTAGACGCCAAGAGGTTGGGGAACGGGCCTCGCCATAGGGCGACGCTGGGCGAGCGAGGGCAGCAAAGGGACAGGCTGGATCTGAGTGGTATCGTTATTGAGCTAATGGTTTAGAACTACGGGCTCAAGGGCTGCAGGTTGTTCGAAAGAGATACCGCGGCCTCGACACAAAGGGCTAAGAAGGAACATGGGTGGTTTTTAATCAGAAGTCTGACACTCCCTACCGCTCTGTCCAGAGCAGGAGGATTCGTCAAATTAAATTTAAATACACCCTGAAAAAGTACCTACCTAATATAGGTTTGTAACGATAGGTAACGAATGAAGAAGGAAAATCTATGACAATTGTAAATAGTGTTTGTTCTCTCGTGTCCGTAAAAATTGTAATAGCACGGCTTTTAAGCATGATACAAATATAGCCTATATAGCAGCTCCAAACAATGTAGCTTTCTGCTCGTGAAAGTTTTTTTTAAATGGATCCCCCGTACATACTGTAATAATAAAAAAAAAAGGAGTGTGTGATGAGAAGAGAGTGAGATGAATGAAATTAAACTGTGTGGTGTGCTCCAAATAAAAATAAGTAAAAGTGAAAATTCGGGCGCCTGGAGTACACACAAAACTATGCCAAGGATAGACTTACCTGCGGGAGCTTGAGACTTTTAATCTTCAAGCGGGAAGGCATCAATAAAAATCAATCATGAAAAGTAAGAACGACTTTATTACCCGAAGGCTGCTGGTTTGAAAATTCCTTTCTAATTCTAAAGCTAACAGCTCTAATGTGTAAAATTAAGATGACATCGCTGTTATTCTAAGACCTGTCATTATTGCACTTTTTTAAAATAAATTGAAGTTATGTATCATAAACCATACCAAACTCCGTCGACTAAATTAGGAACCTGATGGATTATCCAAGAGCATCTTGGTGATATTCGCCGAGATTGCCAACGGCGGTCCAAGATATATGCATTTTGGTAGGGGCGTGCGTTCAAAAATTTAAGTAATATGGAAAAAAACGCCTTGTGGCTGAAAACAAACATGAATAATCGTTAGCGGATAAAAAATGGCGATCGACGCCGAACTGGTTACGGACAAATACAATTAAACTCACCGTTTCTTCCAAAAATTAAAATGTGGTCATCAGTAGATGAATGAATCCAAGCAAATAATTATAAAATGAAGTTAAAAGATCCTGAAACAATTAAATATCGGAAACTATTAGCGTCTGCTATCAAAATAGCCATGACAACGCGGAACGGACCGAAATCACAAAGAATTCGCTTACCTTAAAAAATAAAGGCTATCCAATTAGGATCATGACAAGGGCAATCGGCTACCACATAATTAGGGACTAGATGCCGCCCATCTCAAGTTATATTTTGAGATTTTATTGGAGCGCTCAAAAATCACTTCATTGATTCAAGGCTGTAGGTCGAAAAGCAAGAGATGTCAAAGTCAATTTGACAGCATCGAAAATAAAACTCAGTGTGACCACTTCACGAATCCAAATCAACCAAAAAATGAATTTTCATAAGGCAACACCACCATTAGAGCCTACAAATCAAAGCAAAGAATTCAATAGTATGTAACAGGCTTAAAAGACTCGTTACATTACATCCCTCCCCGAAAATAAAAGAAAGGAACTTTCTTTTATTAGAAAGAAATCTTCAACACAATAGACCAGTCTTAACAACTTTCTAATTCCCAAAAAAAGAAAAGAATCATAAAAGATTCAAAGTGTAAATGAATTCTGAAAATGTCAAACGACAAGGTCTCAAGAATTTAATAAAAGTAAAAACATGCAAATGACAAAAAGTCAAAAATGAAATATGTGAAAAACAGAAAAAATTATAAGTTATAAAAACTTGTTAAATGAAACGAAGAGAGAAATCTCTTAGCGCTTCTAAACTAAAAAACAGTGCAGTTAGGCACCATCGCCACTGACTACAAATTTCAAACGAATTCGAACAATTTACCAATACAAACTACAATTTTTAGTGCAGTTAGGCACCATCGCCACTGACTAAAAATTTCAAACCACTTGGAACAGTACAACTTTGAGTGCAGTTAGGCTCTATTGCCACTGACTACTATGTCAACTGCTTCCAACTCTACCATCTCTATGAGTGCAGTTAGGCTCTATTGCCACTGACTAACTCCGTATCCAACAATCCAAAAAAAAATTTGAAACTCCAAACAAAAGTTTTTAAATAAAGCTGAAAGACCTTATTTAAAATATTGTTACAGGCACAACCTGCAACGAAACAAAGGAAAGCGTACTGTGATCGGCTCATCACCACCGAATTCCCGAGCACAATAGCTGTAAAAGAATGTTGCTGTGACTGGCTCAACACTACCAATCTCCCAAACACAGACAAACACAAAAAATCATTGAGAAATCTCAATAACGAAAAGGCGAAAGCCAAGGTTTCACAATGCGATCGGCACATCACCACCGAACTTCCGAACGCAAAGAAAAAGAATGACGAAAGTCAAAAAAAAAATCCCGCATTGTGATTGGAACAACAATGTCCAACACAATGGAAAAAGGAAAAAATATGGCCGGAGCCGAAATCCCACATCGTGATCGGCACAACACCACCGACTTTCCGAGCACAATGGAAAAAAGAGTCGAAATCAAGGTCAAAAGTTACACCAAGATTCAAAAAATAATAAGGCATTTTGTAACAAAGGTTACAGAATGACCCTAAAAAGTAAAGTCCAGGATGAACGCGTTACTAACAAAGTCAAATCCGATCATTAAAGAGAATGAAACTCTAGTAAAAATGAGAAACAATTCTGTCAATGAACAGCACAAACTAGATTTAAAAATCGATTACTATTTATGACGAAGAGAAAATAGAATGATTTCAAACTATGAAAAAAGAAGAATACAAAAACTTGAAATTGAGTTCAAGTTTTAGATCTCAAGGTAAAAATAACCTGAAGTGTAGGGTTACATAAGATCCTAATAAAATGTAAACATGTAAAAGGTTACCCTTAAAAAAAATAAGATCTTATACAATCCAACAAAAACGAACAAAACATAAAATAAGATCCTTCGGTGTGAAAAACATTTAGTGTGAAAAAAAAAATGTATTTAATTAACAAAAATGGCCTAAGTTTTATTTTTAGAATGTTAAGAATTCAAATTCAATAAATTTATAAGAAGTTACCTAACATACATCTTTCAAACCACCGATAACCTATCATCCATCTCCACGTACATCACACTGTCAAAAGTGGCCTTCAAACAGAATTTATCAAAATCAAGACTAACACTTGGAAACCAAATTAAAATTTAATAATATCTTTAACATGATAACGTCCCACTGAACCTTTATTTAAATCTTTCAAAACATAAACGTTATCCGAAACCTTTTCAGTTATTTTACACTTTACAAACTTAGGTGCAAGCTTAGCTGAAAAATATGCAGGAGCATGAGATTGAACAAAACTTCTTCTCCACACCATATCACCCACACCAAAAGAAATGACTTTCCGACCTTTATTATAATAAGCGGCATTTCGCTTATACCCCTTTAACAAGTAAGCTTGAACTTTAACAAAAATATCACTAAGTGAATTAAGAGAAACTGCATAAGCATTCCTATTTGAAATTTCTAGTTGAGATAAGTTATCAACAGAACTACTAAAGTGATGTAATGACGCATCAAGAATAAGCTCCCTACCAAACATCAGAAAGTTAGGAGTAAACTCAGTAGCAAGGTTTACACTATTATTTAAAGCTAATTGAACATTGGGCAAAAAACTTGACCAAGTTCTATGATCATCTTTAACAAAACACGATATGCAGGTTTCGACCGTTTTATTATATCTCTCAACAGGGTTATTTTGAGGTGTATACAAAGTATTATAAAATATTTTGGTTATATTAAAACCTTTCAAAAAATCTACAAAATGTTTTGAAGTAAATTGAGTTCCATTGTCACAAACTACTATTTTTGGACAACCAAATTTGAGAAATATTTCTTTTTCAAAATGTTTACAAATTACTCTAGTGGTAGCATTGATCATTGGAAAGAACCAGCAATATTTAGTAAAAACGTCTACAACCGAAAGTATGTATCTATGACCAGAATAAGTTTTAGGTAGAATTCCTATGATATTAACTGAGAGCATAAGCATCAACAGCAGTACAGGTATCGACATCACCCGAATCCTGAAGCGGCGGAGACTGAACTCCCTTGTCCATGCATGACTAACAAACAGCAAGGCGAATAGCAAACGAAAAGCAAAAACTAAATTTCAAAAAGTTAAAAGTTTGAAAATAAATTCTCAAGTTTGAGGTTAAGTATTGAAGTCAATGTGGTATTCCCATGAAAAATTACTAAGTTAATTTTATCGTTTTAAAAGTGCAATAATCACTTACAAGCAGCTTAAATCTAGATAAATTAAATGTACAATATTGTACTTACAATTAGATTAAATTATTTTCTTTAAAAGTTAAACTTAGTTTTTAAAATAACTTTACTGTTGAGAACAACAAAACACGGTCAATGCTATACATTTCTGTTGGTTTTGCTAAGAAAAAAACATGTTATTAAAACAAACAGGTCAATAAACAAAATTATCAATAAGTAAACACCAAATATTGTTTACAAAGATTCACCAAATTAGGTTAAGTACTACTTAGGAGTCAAAAATTAAAATAAACACAAAGTTATTGAAGTAACAATGTAGAACAAACTAATGCAAACAATAGACTCATAAGTTATTTAATAATTGTGCAATAATGACAGTATATAGGTACCAGACAAACCTACTTCAAGTCCCTGTTCGCTGAGCGACAATTGTAATAATAAAAAAAAAGAGTGTGTGATGAGAAGAGAGTGAGATGAATGAAATTAAACTGTGTGGTGTGCTCCAAATAAAAATAAGTAAAAGTGAAAATTCGGGCGCCTGGAGTACACACAAAACTATGCCAAGGATAGACTTACCTGCGGGAGCTTGAGACTTTTAATCTTCAAGCGGGAAGGCATCAATAAAAATCAATCATGAAAAGTAAGAACGACTTTATTACCCGAAGGCTGCTGGTTTGAAAATTCCTTTCTAATTCTAAAGCTAACAGCTCTAATGTGTAAAATTAAGATGACATCGCTGTTATTCTAAGACCTGTCATTATTGCACTTTTTTAAAATAAATTGAAGTTATGTATCATAAACCATACCAAACTCCGTCGACTAAATTAGGAACCTGATGGATTATCCAAGAGCATCTTGGTGATATTCGCCGAGATTGCCAACGGCGGTCCAAGATATATGCATTTTGGTAGGGGCGTGCGTTCAAAAATTTAAGTAATATGGAAAAAAACGCCTTGTGGCTGAAAACAAACATGAATAATCGTTAGCGGATAAAAAATGGCGATCGACGCCGAACTGGTTACGGACAAATACAATTAAACTCACCGTTTCTTCCAAAAATTAAAATGTGGTCATCAGTAGATGAATGAATCCAAGCAAATAATTATAAAATGAAGTTAAAAGATCCTGAAACAATTAAATATCGGAAACTATTAGCGTCTGCTATCAAAATAGCCATGACAACGCGGAACGGACCGAAATCACAAAGAATTCGCTTACCTTAAAAAATAAAGGCTATCCAATTAGGATCATGACAAGGGCAATCGGCTACCACATAATTAGGGACTAGATGCCGCCCATCTCAAGTTATATTTTGAGATTTTATTGGAGCGCTCAAAAATCACTCCATTGATTCAAGGCTGTAGGTCGAAAAGCAAGAGATGTCAAAGTCAATTTGACAGCATCGAAAATAAAACTCAGTGTGACCACTTCACGAATCCAAATCAACCAAAAAATGAATTTTCATAAGGCAACACCACCATTAGAGCCTACAAATCAAAGCAAAGAATTCAATAGTATGTAACAGGCTTAAAAGACTCGTTACAATACAAACATATAAACAAAACCTCTTGGCTTTGCGTGAGTGGAGGTTGAAAATTATCCCATGGGAACGTAGTTTTAGGCGTATGAAGAACAGAGTGAACAAATATTTATCGCTAGAAAAGGGAGGATCCTCCAACCAGACGGGTGATATTCATAACCAAAACTGTACTTGTGCGAATTGTACTTCGATAGCTCATATCTCGGAAAAGTGACGCTTTACAAGACTTTGTCTTATTTAAAACTTTTTTGTTTTGATACCAGTTATTGATTAATATGGGTTTTATGTGAGGCCGGTTATTAAATTCAAAATTAATCTTTCAACCGTTTTTGGTACCCAAAACGTTTAGATTTTTAGTTTTGATCAAAATCAATATCAAAATATTTTATACTAGCGGACGTCACGCGGTTTCACCCGCGTAGTTCCCGTTCCCATGGGAATACAGGGATAAAAAGTAGCCTATGTCACTCGGGGATAGTGTAGCTTCCCAATGGTGAAAGAATTTTTGAAATCGGTCCAGTAGTTTCGGAGCCTATTCGTTACAAACAAACAAACAAATCTTTCCTCTTTATAATATTATTAGTGTAGATCACGTAGGCCTACATGGGCACTTGTAAAACGTCGACAAAAAGGTGCACGGTTCGGGTTGGTCGATTCCTATGGAGAAGAACTGGCAAGAAACTCCATGGTTACTCTTTTAAAATGGTTATCGATGAACTTAATGTACTTTTTAATAAAACCTTTGTTTGGGAAGTGGAAATTATGTTTACTCCTCCGCTATTCTTTTCTGATTAATTTCGTTGCGGGATCCAAGACAGTTAAATCGTTTCTCTGGGACTTCGTCGAGCTTCATTGTCTCGGCGCTTTTCTGGTGGTCGCCACTGTTGATTCTGGCTAACAGGAGTTACAGGGGTTTGGAAAAAGTGTGGCGAGCTAGTCCCAATATAAAAAAAACCTTTGTTTTTAAAAACGGTTTAATTTATTAATAGTATTGATACTTGTGTGTATTTTGTTCTGTAATGGTCGGCATAGTTCCACCGTACCATCATCACACAATCATTTATGACATTAGTGATCGAATGTAACGAATTCGAAAGCTTGTTCACAGTAACATGTTTTAACAGCCGAGAATAGAAATCTGGTTTTGCTAATTTAAAGTATTTTTAGACTGGTTCCTACCTAAAATTAGCTTAAAGAATTCTGTCAAACTATTTTATTACCTACACTTGGTTTTATAAAAGTACTAGCTGTTGCCAGCGGCTTCGCCCGCTACAACTCGAAAATTATCCCACGAGAAGATAAAATCTGGGATAAAAACTATCCTATGTGTTAATCCAGGTGATAAACTATCTGTGTACGAAATTTTATCGAAATCCGTTCAGTAGTTTTTGCGTGAAAGAGTAACAAACATACACACTTACACACAAACTTTGGCCTTTATAATATTAGTGTAATAAAACCTGCTTATTTACCCAAATCACTTGTGTTACCTATTTCAATATATTTATTCAATTACTAAATGTTTCATCTAAAGTTATGTATGATTGTTGTCACTAAAAGCAGCATTCGTTTAGGTATCTCTTAAGAGTAAATAGTACCTAAATCGTATCTTCATGTTTTTGCAACAAATAAATATTTTTTCTTTTTTTCAAAATTAAACAGTTTATGATAGAAAAGGTTGAAAATAACAATTATCTTACTTATTGGTCATTGACTGCCTCATTGGTCTAGTAGTCGCAAGAACGGCTACTGAGCATGAGGTCCGGAATAGTTAGTTATCACTGGATTCGATTCCTTGTCTGACCTAGGAATCGAACCTAGTATAGCAGAGCAGCAAGGTACGCCCTGACACTACCTACTACCTTTCCAAACGTAAAAATAATGATTCAGTTTACTGTTATAGTTACTGAAGGTATGTAGGTTCCCCGTCGGGCCTGTAGGTCCCGTCGAGGCTGCGGGTTGTTCGAAAGAGATACCGCGACCCGGCGCAAGGGCTAAGAAGGAACATGGGTGGTTTTTAGTCAGTAGAAGTCTGGCACTCCCTTCCGCTCTGCTCAAGAGCGGGAGGGGGTTATTTGATGATTCCCCCCCCCCCCAAAATAAAAGGTATGTAGGTTCGTCTTTACCATCATCATCATTCAACTCCACATAACGCCCACTAAAAGCCAGGTAAACACCGTACGAAGCACACACTGCGATCCAGGTCTCAAACATTTATTATTACATACTAGCAGCAATCAATTCACGTTGTTTCTAAAATGACTCATCACATCACTATTGTTATTATAGGAATTTATGCACTATTCCCACTTCAATAATCACTATATTCCACTGTATTCATATTGTTGAAGTTAAATATCACTTAGTAAAATAACTGTTAATTTGTCGAGTATTTATAATAGTGTTTCACAGTCACAGCTACCGATCACTAAAGTCAAGTTTGAATGAAGCTAAATCGCTCTTGAAGTTGTGATGTAACGCTAGTGACACCATCGTTTTGGTTTACCGTGAGACACACTTGTTACATTGACAAAAAAATCAATTGTACGCTACTCTTGACACGAGCTTATAAGCGATTCAGGTTTTTCCGTAATGCTAATTTTGGTTACAGAGTGTTTTTCTTTACATGTTTTATTTGATAAAAAAATTGTGGAAATTCGTTCTTATGGTTCTTATGTATAATAGGTTTGTTCGGGTAAATTTAACTGTTATTTATATTGCGGTGTTACATAGAAACATCGACACGTCTATACGCTACTCAAGTATGTGACTGATTAAAAAATCGTGATTCCTTTAGATTTTCGAAGCATATTTTTTCCCAATTAAGATATTTAAGAAAAAAACACACTGTGATTTCTGCGTAACCCGTCACGGTCGCCGTAGTTTGTCAAACATGATGATATCATGGAAACTTGTGCGGCGACTAAATACGATAAAGTCATAGCATGAAATATTTAATTTTCACACTTCCCACATATCATATTGTAGGTTTTAAAACAATACTGCGTTATATAAGAACGACTACACAAATATTCTGTTAATGTGACTAAGATTTGTTCGGGTGCGGTGACTATTTTGATGTTATTCACAGTTACTTTTTCGAACGGATTATGATAGTATTTGTCTGAAAATCACTTGCATTGGACGTAGTTCACGCAGTCATGTAAGAACATAATGCAAGCGCAATTATAAGTTCTAAACTTTACCAATTTATGATTATTATAAACAATTGCGTTTGACATGTAGTTTTTTTTTATTGGGTTAAAATGGGAAAATCTGTTTAAATACGAAAAACGATTACATAACAAGCTAACGAATGAAAGGAACACACGATACACAGATTTATTTATAACTTGCAAACTCGTTTTCTAAGAATTGATAATAAATTATATCGATGGTACGTTTTTTTCTGTGAATAGCTTTGAATAGTTTGTTGCTGAGTAAAAAATAGACACTACGCGCAAATATCATCACAACTCATTATTGACGAGTGGGCAGCAATCAAGGACTCCAGGAGGGCAAAGCTCAACATAATTCAGGTCGATATTTGTGGGACAGTCTCGGAAAACAGTCGGTAAGTGGTGACTCTAGTAATAACATGTTTATAAGTGGTAATAACTTGCGGTCTGACATTACGTTCCATGCATTCTAGCGACACAAACCATAGGATATCGTTTAATTTAGTTTTATTGTTGGGTCTAGTAACAAAAGTGTAACACTCATTGTTAGCTAAAGTTGTTAACTTTTGTCAATTATCCCGTATTGAGTGTTCATTTTGTTGATAAATGTCCGTTTTGAAAAACTGTTGAGTTGTTTACTGATTAAATTACCTTATAAATCTTTTAATATGAATTATTGTGCGTTTCGAAACTCAAGACAGACATAAAGGGATCAGGCAATAATATCAACAATTTTATAAGACAAACCCACATTTCGTAGCAATAGCGAGGCATACTAACGAATCTGGTAGATCGGAGAATGTATTATATCAAGATTTGTGGACCACTAATTAAGATTTCATGGACACACTACAGGATAAAATATCGTTAAATTAAAACTGATTACTACTCGTAAATGACAAAGTAAATCAAGTTTCGACCATTTATTTCTACTAATTGAATAAATTTGATAAAAAGTAGGTGCAACACAAAGCGTTTGGTAAATAACTAAAATCCTAACCCCAAAATTGGTACTATTGTATAGAATCTTGAAGGACAACAACACTTTGATAATTGAATTACTGGTTAATAAATCTATTAATAGTTTGCAAAGTATTTTATATTGTAGCGGTATAAATAAAACATACAAAAAGTACTGTAACGCCATCGATGACGCAAATGATAAATTAGAATCAATGTCCGGTATCGCGATATTTTAGTTCTCCGCGAGCTAAGAACATATAAGAGAAACCTGACTATAACCGCCTGGACAGTGGACCATCTGGACGGAAGATCCTCCATCAAGGACGAAGACGAGGAATTTACATCCTTTTCCTCATACCCAAATCGCACATAAGTGGTAACCGGTAACGAATTAACCTGGCGTAGCGTAGTACGGCGTATTCAATTCAATATCAACAGAACCTACCTTTTACTGGTTTTGTGACTACTAGCGGGCTACTAGCTGCTGTACCAAAACTATAGTATCATCAGCCTTTCATTTGAACTTTAAACACAGGTTTAAATAAACCTAGATCGGGCAGGTAGCTATATAAACATTTGAAGTTAAAATTACGTAAAACTCTTACATATATTTTAGTAAATAGTTTACTTATAAGTACTAATTATAACTTTGTAGGTGAAGCAACAGTACTGTGCCTAAATGTACCTACACCTTTTTGTATTTTTTTTTCTTTTTTCTTAAATAAATTATTCCTATTATTATTATTTTCCCACCGCTGGGACTCAGACCTCTGTATGTAAGAGAGAGTATCTAATTTATTCCACCACGCGCGCACAGTGCAAGTTGATAGTGTACTATACTACATTACTACTACTCAATATACAGCTGATTAACATATGATTCATAAAACCTAGACTTTGATAAAACTGTCTGAAAGACTCATTAGTGTGGCGAAGACCTAGTTTAAGTAATTGAATAATGCTCTATTTCTGATATGCCATCGTCATTCTCTTGCCTTGGAATTGCATTTATTTGCATCGAATCTGAACTAAATTAAAATTTTCACTACTGCGCCTTATATAACTTTTTGTAATTGCATAAAGGGTGTAAAAGTACCCTTAACGCAAACGAAGGGCACGTGTTCTCCCCAACACTGCGAATTTTTTTTCGAAATTGGGGGTCAAAGTTCCAAAATTTTCACAGCTGTTTTTGTAAATACTAGTTTTTCAGGTTATAACTTTACTTAAATTACCTCCATGACCCGTTTACTATTCAAAGCATCCACTAGCACAATGTTTTAAGAGTGCTACATTGAGTTTTACCGTAAAATGTGATTTTTGACCCCAAATAAAAAAGTCGTTTCCCAGCATTAATTTTTGCGTAGGGGTACTTAGTTTGATGTACAGAATGCTCGGTTGACGGCTGTGTGATGGGTTAATTTACACCCTGTATAGCAGAGCATAATAAGCCTATAATGTTCCCACTGCTGGGACACAGGCCTCCTCTCTGAGAGTGAGTGGACTGTAATCCAGCACGCAGGCCCAGTGCGGGTTGATAGATCTTTTTGTAAAACTTAAAAAAAAAAAAAAATTTGGTTTCTAATGAGACTACTAAGGCTAAATATGTTCTTACACTCATATCCAATCATAATTCCGTATTATTAAATAAATGCCCCAACCTAAAACACTTTGAATCCTCCGTCTCCAGCAGTTAACTTTTTAGCAACACACTTTACACAGACACAAAAAAACTATCACCGAAAAATTAAAAAAAGAACATTTTATTTCAAACTAGCTGTGCCCGCGACTTCGTTCGCGTGGTTATCGAAATTAAAATCCGTCGCTTAGACAAAAGTATATTAAATCATTGCTCTGCGTTAACTTACTGACGCTGTGGAAAATAAGAAAAGGGTAATGCAAAGCACTGACTATGTATAATCCTAAAGTTTAGATGGATGGATGGATCCTTCCGCTCCGCCCAGAGCGGGAGGAGTCATTTGATGGCAGTAACTTCGTTCACGTGGAATTTTTGATGAGTAAATGTGTGAGACTGCCTCGTTGATCAAGTGATCTCAAGCGCGACTACTGATCATGAGGTCCGGGGTTTGATTTCCGGGTCGAGCAAAGTGTTTTCTTAGTCTTGGCCATTGAGTTTGGTTTTTGTGCGCCGTGGGTTTTATCTAATTTTTATTTAGTTTTAAAAACCGGCCAAATGCATGTCGGACCACAAACAATGTAGGGGTCCGTAGTTGCCCATCAACATAATTATGTGAATTTACTAAACTGATTAACCACCGTGCCTACCTGCCTCCGAACTATGTTTTTTATTATAAAAATAAAACAAACTTAGATTTGCAGTTTAAGACCTGAGCTTCCAATATTATGTTTAAGAAAATATTTCATACACATTGGTCGACTATTACTCGTAAACTTGTGAAGTCTACTAAGCTGTGATAGTTTTTCTTTTAATTTCGTTATTATATACTACTACCATGAATTTTTTCACACGCCCAAACACAAAGCCTTATAGGTGGTTTAGGTAGCCAGACTTGAGACTAACAACAATTTACACTTTATAGTTTAATATTAATTTCACAAACGAATCCCTTAATCGGAACAGTGCTTGAGCAAACTTACAATATTTTTCAAAGACCTACCCAACGACACCCCAAACTATGGGATTCGCAAGAAAACAAAAATTAACCCCTCTTTTATGTGTAGTGGAGATACCCTAAACAAAATATTCTTCGAGATTTTATTTTACCACTTTGCCGGCGTAATTTATCTGTATATTCATGCCAAATTACAGCTTTCTAGTACTAAAAGTCCCTGAGCAAAAATGCGGACGGACGGACAAACAGACAGACAGACAGACAGACGGACATGGCAAAACTGTAAGGGTTACCTACTTGTTGACTACGGAACCCAATTTTTATACTGTGTAATTGGTAAATTTTTATTTGATGACTATTCACGGAACATTTTTTTAATTAACACCGCGGTTCAGAAAATGGCATCAAACGAACAACGCCATCTGTCGAAGACGAAGATAAACTGCTAAAATTTTATGCATGGAGAGCGATCAAACACACTATAGGGTTTAGGCTATGTAGATTTTGAAAGCAGCGTCATTTAGACTAATATCTACGTACCTGTTATCATAACTTTTTTAAAGTTATCTTGTGAAGGCATTTATTAATAAGTACCATATTCGTTCAATAGATGTCGCTACTTGACTCATTCTTGACCATAATGATATGTTCTTCTTGAAAACTATAAATTCATATATCTTTTGATAGAGAGCACCGATTACAATGAAACAAAGACTAAGTAATAGCCCAAGTTACGCACAATATTTATGTATAAAAGTTACCTACATTCGTTTCGTAAATTTGACGTGATGCTTAGTCATCGAAACAGACAAACAGACAAACAGACAAAAATTCCAAAAATGCTGGAAATGTGTTCTGTTGGTTATACTTTAATACCCTGACAATTTTTTTTTTTAATATTTTCGATGTACAAAAACGATTTTTCTACAGATTTATTATATGTATAGATTAAACTTAAGGAAAACGCGAAAATCTTTCGTCCATCGCCAATCAAAGGCGGCAACTCTTTGGCCAAATATAAAAGGAACCAGCAAAAAGAGGCAAACGACTGTAATGGCTTGAAAAACAATACCCAACGTGCAACACAATCACACAACACTTTATGTCTTCATACTAGAACAAGTTATAATTTCGTAGCTAAACAGGTAATTACAGTGGGGAATTCTTTAAAATTGTGTTGTTTGGAGTACAATATTAAAATGGAGCGTGTCATTTTAGTGCCCATCTGTCTATCCTCAGTCTGTGGCATCCTTTACAGTCTCAAAGAGTTTTTTGCAATTTACAGGTTAGTTTCAGACTGTTTGTAAGAATTACATTAAAATCATCAATACAGGGCCCCGAGTCTGCTATTCAATAGTGTCAGAATGGTCTATCAGTGATCTCATAATTGTTGATTTTGACAACACCAAACTTGTCAAAATCAAAAATTATGAGATCACTGATAGACCATTCTGACACTATTGAATAGCAGACTCGGGGCCCAGCTCGTTGCAAGAATTCCATGGGTAATTGTTGATTTACACAACACCAAACTTGTCAAAAACAACAATTATGAGATCACTGATAGACCATTCTGACACTATTGAATAGCAGACTCGGGGCCCAGGTCCTCAGTTAATCCCTTCCGAATGACTATTTCATGGAAAACTCATTCCACATCACGCCTGCAACCCCCGAAAGGTTATGCCTAAGTCCCATGCGATACGGGGCGAGCCTTTTGCCATTAACCAGGTAAAACTTATTCTTTTATAATTATATTTGGGATTCACTGAAGTTCAGGATTATAACTCTGTTAAGCCATATTTGTTATGGTCGCGGACCATATTGTAATTAACTTTTTTAACCTGCCACTGACTTGCAAATTGGAAAAAAACGGAAGAAAATTTGAATTTCACTTTTCCACCTTAAGCATGATAGTTTTACAAATGTTTGTTCTCAGTCTCTTTGCTAAGGCTGCACAGTAAACAGGGTCATTGACAAATTAGTGATGCATGCATAAATGAATAAGTGATGCATGCATAAATTAATAAATAATTCAACTCTACAATTTAGACATGTAGACAGCTGATTTTATGATGTATGTGATGTGTATACGGTGATCACTTAATCTTTACTAATTTTATAAAGAGGTAAAGTTTGTAGGGGGTAATATCTGGATCTACTGAACCGATTTTGAAAATTCTTTCACTAATGCGAAGCTTTTTTATCCCCTAGTGTGATATTTTTAAAACGTTCCCGTGGGATAATTTCAGACCAAAACGCGAGCGAAGCCGCGGGGAAAAGCTAGTGATAAATAAAGTCGTATAGGACAGTCGTCCGTCACGCGTGAACCTAACGTTATTACGATAACAATAGAGGCAGAATGGATGATAACTCGTTTTTTGTGTTTCTTGACAGGACTAGAGGCGGGAAATCATGGAAAAAAAAATTTTCGCCTTCTTAGGAGTCTAGGCTTTTTACATTGTGCCTTAAAGCCTCAATAATATTTATGATATGGCTGACAATGAATGAAATAAACAGTATGTTAGCGATTTTATCGTTTTGTTAGGGCATACATTTTATGTAACTTTATATAATTTTTTTTCTAAGCCAGTCATGTGTCCCACTGCTGAACAAAAGCTATCTTCTTCCAAAAATCTCTGTATTTTGCAATATCTGGTCGAGTTCGCGCCGCAAACAGGATCAGGGTCAGCACACCACCGGCGGCAATTTCCTCCCATGACAATATCTAAATAAAATTATATTTAAAGATATATTGACACCAATTCTTCCTTATTCTTTTCTACAGGAGCTAAATCATTAAGTTGTCAGCTCAATTAATTTCCGTTTATTCATATAAACAGATAACCAAATAAATAATAGTAGGAGTTATTGGTCGAATCATTCTGTTGGTTAAGCATTCACTGACGTACTCGTATAGTTCTGCGGGCGAATCGGTCGTAGGTCAATTGTTCTTTGGATGAAAAGTAAGGGGGTTAAAAATATTTTGGACCAACGGTTCATGGGACAATCGATTGTGGGCGAATCGTTTCAGTTTCACCTCAAACACTGCCACTTCAACTGCAGCTGTCGCATGTCGCAAGCAAATCGTCACGTATGAACAAAACCCTATCAGTGAACAACAATAGCCGTAGATCTATTATCAGGCACATAATGAAACGTTTTTTGCACCATGACTGACCTTCAACAAACCATGGTGTTGGTTGGTGCTATACAATTTATTTTTATGTTGGTTCTATTGATGTGGTTCGTTTATTAGGTTGGTATTGTGGTTTTGTGGTCTGAATTATTGTTTAGAAGCCTTCCAAGCATTACTCCCATATCTGTTCAGCGGGAAATATTATATTTAATACAAAATACTATTGACTTTATTGTCAAAAATACTAGCTGATGCCCGCAACTTCGTCCGCGTGGATGTCGGTCAAATACTTAAACCTTCCTCGAGAACCATTCTATCCATTGGTGAAAACAGCATGAAAATCGGTGCAAGTTTTTGAGTTTATCGCGAACAGAGACAGACGCAGTGGAGACTTTGTTTGATAATACTAGTATGTAGTGATTATAACAAAGCGGTTTTACATTGGGCCCCAATCCTGATAGAGGGTTTCCATTCAAAAAAAAAAACCATAAAGACTGACCAGAACTGTTACAGACCGTTTGCCACGTAGGTTGAGCGCACATGAGTATATTGAAATGCCCTTTGCGAGTCTTCAAAAAATATCCTATTAGACCATTGTTAACGGGCCACCCTAACTAATCTTAAGAAATTGGGTATTGTATTACTCGGTACTAATTGGGTTGTGGAGGACAGATAGAAAGACGCTCCAATTAGACTGGAAGCCGATCCTAACATAGTTGGGATAGGCTGGGCATATTAAGTATGATAAATTGGTAGGTATTGCAACAGTGGATTCTTCTAGAACACTTATATAACAATACAGAATCGAATGGATTGGTCTCTCATACATCCTGCCCTGTACTCCTGGTATAGAGTACCATACCGTTTCTTACAATTTATCATCATTCTCTTGTCTTTATCCCAATTCATTTGAGGTCGGTGCAGCATGTCTTCTTCTTCCATACTTCTCTATTACTCGTCTTCTTTTTTTTTTTTTTTTTGGGTGGTGGGAAATCATCAAATAACCCCTCCCGCTCTTGGGCAGAGCGAAAGGGAGTGTCAGACTTCTACTTACTAAAAACCACCCATGTTCCTTCTTCGCCCTTCATGTCGAGGCCTCGGTATCCCTTGCGGACAACCCGCAGCCTCGATTACTCGTCATCTCATGAGACATTTCTTCTTGGCGTATTGTCCTTTAGACAGTACCTAGATCGTTTCTTACAATTCTTCAGCAAGAATCTAATAAAATATTATTTTCACAAATAACACTTGTGACATCGTCAAACTAGCTATTACCTACAACCATATTCTTCAGTTATTTCGCCATTAAATTGCCATTACGCTGAATCATTGCCAGTAAAACATATAAAAACTTCTAGAGGCAAAACAGCGTTGTATAAACATTGTCTGGCTAAATATTAATTTTGTTTTTACGAGGTTGATGTTACTGGAACTGAGTGGAGTACGTAACGTGGGTAAGTACTTAGTTAGTACCTACGTAAAAAACTTTTTGGCAAAAAATAAAACCGACTTCAAAAACACCAAAAAGTGAAAAATAAACTTCTGAAGAAAAATCAGCTTCTGAAGTCGGTGACATTTGTTTGTTTGATTTCGTTTTTTTGCCACCGACTTCAGAAGCTGATTTTTCTTCAGAAGTTTATTTTTCACTTTTTGGTGTTTAAGTCCAAATCTGGGTGTACACATTTGCGTACCCCCTCAGATCATACAGGCGTGATGTTACGTCATGATGTTGTATAAACAATAAACATCCAAGCGATTGCAGCAATCACGACAGATTTGCCGTCTATTTTTGAAGAGTTCTATTGTATATCTCCGAAGATCAGGATCAGATCTTCACCAAATTTAAATGGGACCACCTCAGGAGTATACCCTTTCAAATAAAAAAAGAATTTTGAGAATCGGTTCACAAATGGAGGAGAAATATTTTTTTTTTTTTTATGTAGGTATGTTACCACATACATAAAAAAAAAAAAAATACATACACACGAACATATAACCTCCTCCTTTTTTGAAGTCGGTTAAAAATACTACGTTATGATGGGTTCCAAGACCCCTTTGTCCGAAAACCTTATAACTTTGAACCAATTTTGAACTTCGCCAAGCCAAGTATCAGCTAAGAGCATAACTATACATTATTTATGCTCTTAGCTGTTCGCAAATATGACGTTAACGTAGGGTACTTCTACTTACTACCGAAACTTTACAGTAATTATATTATAGCTCATAATGATAGCAGACTAAATAAAAAAGGTAAAGTACATACACCTTTTGTTTGTTTACCCTTCATTACAAGCATGACGGTTATTTGAAGATGAATGAATAGAGTTATAATTAATGGTTAATTTAATAAGTAATGTTGGCAAAAACATCTAATGATTGCACCGAAAATTAACGAGTACTGACTTCTCTGGTAATTAACAACAAATTAGGATAAACAGTTAAACAAACAGTCAGACAAACATGATCATCATCTGCCTAGCCTTTTGCCAACTATATTGGGGTCGGCTTCCAGTCTAACCGTATGCAGCTGAATACCAGTATTTTACATGGAGCGACTGCATATCCTACCAGGTGGACCGACGACATCGCGAGAATCGCGGGCAACCGGTGGATGCAAACGTCAGGTTGCCGTTCGTTATGGCGTTCTATGAGAGAGGCCTTTGTCCAGCAGTCGACGTCTTATGGCTGATGATGACTGCATATCTGACCTCCACTCCACATACCAGTTACTTCTGGGTAATACGATGCCCCTTAGTAAGACAGGTTGTCAGAGTTTCCGGCCACAGGTTGTCAGTTTCAGGCCATAAACATATATCTATAAATGACAGCCGGGACCATTAGAACCGGATTCCAGTATTTATTTCGGAAAAATAAAACTGGAATCGAATGTGCCGAATATGCGTGTAGCAGATCTCTGATTAAATTGATCTAATAATGTCTCGACCATGACATGAGGCATTTGGAGCTAGACTAAGATAATAAAAATCTTCTTTATCGTGCCCCATAATCGGTTAAGTAATAAAATTTAGAATTTAACAAGATGATATAACTCAAACTTATTCCATTTACGATAACAAGTTATTTAAAAAACCTGTGTTATTAAGTTTTTTTTGTTGTTTCGTGAATTATTTCATTTTCAAAGCTATTGAACATCATCAGCCTTTTGCCGGCTATTGCAGGACATGGACCAATGCACGTCATTTACCTCGATCCTTAGCTTTTCAGGTGGACGCGCACCCAGACGATCCTCAGAAGCTGTACCCACCGGATTCACCGACTTTATGAATGTTTATATGACTGCTGTGCATGAGGTCCTAGGTTCGATTCCAAGGACGGGCAAATTGTTACTGGGTTTGTCCACCAGGAATTTCTCAGTAGCAGCCACGGAGTCAAGATTTGAGCCCGGTTGATGACAGTAGGGTGTTTCACCAAAAAAAACTAATTACTCGTCAGATCGATTTTTAAAAAAAGAATGGACACGTATTTTTTCTTTTTCACGTAAACACGTAAACAAACAAAAGATGAAGACGATGTGCGACGACAGTGCTTCGAAGTCTTTTCAAGTCGTATGACGTCACAAGGTTAGTACTTTTTTACCAACAAAGTGACGTCACAAGCCACTCATGATCTTTGACACGTTTTATTTTCGTATTTTTTTTTAAATTTGATAAAACAAAAAACACGGAGGTATTCAATATTTTTCGATAATCTAACATACGGACTAATTAAGTTTTTTTGATGAAATACCTTATATGCTCACTCCTTATCACATGGGACTTAAACATAACTGGCGTATACTATTAGGTACACCTCTGCCTAACCCTTCGGGGGTTAAAAGCGTGATGTTAAGTAACACAATAATAAGTAAGTAAATAAGCAAAATTAATACAAAACGCATAACAAGCCAGGCCCAACAGGTTTAAGTACAAACGATTTTATCTAAAACGAGGCTACTAGAGGAACCGGTTCCCTTGGTCTATCGTCTTCATCAATATCAGTATTAGATAATGTGAAACCGGTTTCTTATAAATATGTATAAAGGTGTGGTTTTCAAACTGGGCTGTTTCATTTTAAATTAGCATTTTTATGGGGAATTTGTGTGGAATACCAGACATTTCTTAGACGTTCGTTTGCGCAATATTTATTAAGTCAAAATTGTATTTCTTACTTGACTAGACAAGGAAAAACACCGGGAGAGTTGGGAAAGAATAGGGGACGCCTTTGTCCAGCAGTGGGACAGAAAAGGCTACAAAAAAAAAAAAAAAAAACGCTAAGAGTCCCATGATGTACTCAAATATCCAAGAAATGCACGCTACCTTTAGGGGGTCCGAAGAGCACGACGTCCATAGCTTTGAGTGCGAGCTTCTGTTTGTGTATGGGGTCCTTGATGCCTAACACGTTGCTCAGGTACTGCATGTTGTTCACCGCCAATCTGTTGGGACATAAATACGGTTATTAATACAGGGTGAAAACGAAGGGCTGCGGGTTGTTCGCAAGAGATACCGCAGCCTCGACATGAGCTAAGAAGGAACATCATCATCTGCCTAGCCTTTTCCCATCTATGTTGGGGTCGGCTTCCAGTCTAACCGGATGCAGCTGAGTACCAGTATTTTACATGGAGAAGAAGAGAAGAGAAGGAACATGGGTGGTTTTTAGTCAGTAGAAGTCTGACACTCCCTTTCGCTCTGCCCAAGAGCGGGAGGGGTTATTTGATGATTTTCCACCCACCAAAAAAAAAAGGGTGTAAACGAAACTTTCACGAAGCAGTCAACCAAGCATTATGTACATCAAACTAAGTACGGTCCCTACGCAAAAATCATTGCTGGGAATCGACTTTTTTTTTCGGGGTGAAAAATCACATTTTACGGCAAAACTCATTGTAGCACTCTTAAAACATTGTGCTAGACAGTGGATGCTTTGAATACTAAACGGGTCATGGAGGTAATATAAGTAAAGTTATAACCTGAAAAACTTGTGTTTACAAAAACAGCTCTGAAAACATTGCAACTTTGAACGATCGAACTAAAGACAGGGTTGGAAAAAGCTAGGCAGATGATGATGATCGAACTCAAAACGCATCTCAGGTTTTTTTTTTGGATCCCCGTCGGGGCTGCGGGTTGTTCACAAGAGATACCGCGGCCTCGACATAAAGGGCTAAGAAGGAACATGGGTGGTTTTTAGTCAGTAGAAGTCTGACACTACCTTACGCTCTGCCTAAGAGCGGGAGGGGTTATTTGATGATTTTCCACGCCCCAAAAAAAAAAAGGTTTTTTTGATCCATGTTTATAATTATAGGCTGCCTCGTTGGTCGAGTGGTCGCAAGCGCGACCGCTGAGCACGAGGTCCTGGTTTCGATTTCCGGGTCGGTCAAAGTGTTATTGGGTTTTCCATCACAATTTCTCAGTAGCAGTCACGGAGTCTGAATTCGTGCCCGGTTGATGGCATGGCAATAAGTTCTCCCGCTATTATGGACCTTAAACATAACTGGCGAAATGTGGGTGTAGGTACTATTAGGTACACCTCTATCCTCAAAGAGATGTCAGCAACATGGAAGGGGCCCGCAAGGGCCAACGCCCGTCGGGACTGCGGGTTGTTCGAAAGAGATACCGCGACCTCGGCACAAGACCTAAGAAGGAACATGGGTGATTTTTCGTCAGTAGAAGTCTGACGGGATTACGCTCTGCCAGAGAGCGGGACGATATTTGAAGATTTCCCTCCCCCTATAAACAAGGATACCTCTGCCTAACACTTCGAGGATTACCGGCGTGGTGGTGTATAATAGGGTAGTTGAGAAAAAAATCTAATTAGTCCGTCAAATAGATTCCCAAAAAAATTTGGAAACATGTTTTTTCTTATTTCACGTAAACAAAAAATGAAGACGATACAGTGCTTTGACAACTCGTGTGACGTCATATTCTAAGACATTAGTATGACATTTTTTACCGGTAAGTGACGTCACCACCCCCCACTCAAATCTTTGACGCGTTTTATCTTTGTCATTTTTTATTGATTTGATAAAACCAAAAAATACGTATCCAATATTTTTCGATAATCTAACAGACAACTAATTAGAATCATATTTTTTTAGTCAGTAATCATCCCTAATGTAGCATTCTATTGGTGCTTTATTAGTGATAACTAGAAACATGTGTTTTGTTTAAATCTTAGTAATATTAACATTTAGGTTAGGTAAAAAGAAACAACAATGCAAATAAATATCAATGAATGACTTTTTGGGTCATTTGAGATCGATAACTTTTTATCGGCAAGTGTAACAGAACAACAGTTGAGCAACCAAGGACCCTTATTTTCATTGGATTTTTTAAATTTATTTACATTTCTTGTACATGAAAGTTTTTAAATGAAAGGGTGGAGCAGGATTTGGCATTGTCATTTAGCCGGGTTTCCTAAAACTATTTATATAATAAAAAACATATTCTAAAACATAGTAACATACCTAAAGCTGCAGGTTCCATAGTTCAATAACACCAAAAACAAAAACTTTTAGCGTGAAACTGTTCTTAAATTGCACGTAAATCACTAAAACTGAGTAGTGTAGTGTAGTCTGCAAGACGTAAGTACACTTCACTGTAGTACCTAACGACGTGGGTTCGATATAGGGCATTTAAGTATCTCCAAATAATAGCTGAATTGGTATTCTAATTAATTACTATATGAAAAGTAAATTATTTTAATTTATTATATTTTTTTAATTTAATTATATTTTTCTATTCTTTTATTTTATTACATATTTTTTATTTAATTATATTTTTTCTATTCTTTTATTTTATTACATTTTTTTAAATCTTTTTTTTCTTAACTTCCGGCATTTATTAGAGTCTCCTGCCCCAGTGTGCGACATGTCAAGCCAAGTCAGAAGCCTACGGGCAGTAGAAAAAGTCTGCCACCAAATTAGGCACTTTGTTAGTGGAATTAATGGCTGATCTAACTAGATACACCTCTGTCTGCCCCTTCGGGAAATACGGGCGCGATAACAATTATGTCATTAGAACTATAATTCTTGTTATCATGGACCCGTATGAGACCACATAATGGCATGGCATATAATGGGATTACCCGAATGGCCACCATAGGTGATGTGCACCCATGGTGGCCCCATGAGTAAACAGATTAGCAATAAGTAGCAGTTATTTGTTCAAATGTTAACAATGAATAAATTGAGTCTTTGTTGAAAAGCGACTCGACTTCTGGCTGGCTGAGCGCGCAACCTCTTTGCTTGCAATATCTTCTTTTTATTTTAAAATACTCTTGGCTGTCTAGTGGGTCTCTGGACGTTCATGCCGTTCTTACGTTCTATTCGTCTTTGTAATTTTGATATTCTTTATAAATAAACACATTCGAGAGTTGGGAAGCCTTTTTCTTGCTGTGACATAATCCAGGCTTAAATACTATTCGCTTAATGTAGCAATCAAAGGAAGACTCAGATTTAGTATTAAAATTTCTTAAAACAAATTTTGTTTAAAGTGAAACCTTCAAGGTAACCCGCGAAATTCGATTCTTACGTTTCTTGCAAATTGCCGGTCAGTGTCAGGTCGTATGTTAAATAAAATAAGATTTGCGACCGTAACAAATGTGGCTTTACAGAGTGAGTTATGATTTAAATCACCAATACAAACCTCTCAGTTCATATTACTTCCTTCAGTGACTATTTGATGAAAAAAGCATTCAAGGAAAATTCGAATTTTGCGGGCTACCTTGTCGCATTCACCTTATTGTAAAAGTGTGCTTGTTTTAGTCGTACGACGTATAATACTTCGCAGACGATTTAACTTTTTTATACGATTTGTCACTTTGAATTACTTTTAAACTTATAATTATAATCTCCTTGTTTATATTTTTATGGTTCAAGCTATCGGTGGTTAGGGCTCCAAAGACAGGAACCTGACCCACATAATCCCAGCCGTATCGAGAAGTACTGCCCGTATCGCCTTTTTTTTTGTACTGTGGTATATCATCAAATTACTCCTTCTGCTCTGGGCGGAGCGGAAGGGAGTGTCAGACTTCTACTGACTAAAAGCCACCCATGTTAATTTTTAGCCCAGCTCTGCCTGTGCCGCCCTTGAGTTCATCGAGGTGTACACATACACGCGCAGACCCGTCAAATTTGTGACAGTATAACACGCAATGTGAGTAATCCTGGATGATGCATGGACCGCAAATATTATCATTATTAAATGAGCATATCAATAGCCTGCCTCGTTGGTCTAGTCGTCGCAAGAGCGACTGCTGAACATGAGGTTTTGGGTTCGATTCCCGGGTCGGTCCAAGTGTAATTCGGTTTTTCCATCAGGAATTTCTCAGTACCAGCCATATAGTCTGTATAAGTGCCCGGTTGATGGCAATAGGGTCGCCCCCTATTACATAGGACTTTTACATAACTGGCGAAATGTGGGTGCACGTCTGGATATGTGCCCGGTTGATGCCAATAGGCTCGCCCCCTATTACATGGGACATCTACCTAGCTAGCGAAATGTGGGTGCACTATTAAGTAGACCTCTGCCTAACCCTTCAGGGATTACAAGGCGTGATGTTGTGGTGTTAAATGGAAATTTGCTCAGGCAAAACTAGATGACCCGGTTATGTCAAAGATGGCCGCCCGTTGCACATGCTACAGAGTAAATTGTCAGTCAAATGATGACAGGAGCTCCCCCAGTTAGATAAGCGGGGCTCGAGTGGCAGTTGTTCCATTTATATCAAACGAATGTTAACCTGGATTTGTGTGTTACGAAACCTTATTACGGCTTATTTTTTCTCGGTAACGATAATTTTCATGATTGTGAGCTATCTGCCTCGCCTTTCCCCAAACTTGTTAATTTGTAACACTTACTGCCGCAGAGAGCTTTAATGATTACTTACTGCCGCACTCAGAGAGCTTTAATGATTACTTAGGCCATCACTAAGTGAAGGTTTTGACAGTTTTGTCATACAAAAGTATGTCAAATCTTTACTAAGTGACGGCTTAAATAACCATTAAATATCTCTGAGTACCGCAGTTAGGCCATCACCTAGTAAAGGTTTTGACAGATTTGTCATACAGAAGTATGTCAAATCTTTACTAAGTGGCGGCTTAAGTAATCATTAAATATCTCTGAGTGCGGCAGTTAGGCTATCGTAGGTTAGACTTTCAGCCGACACCAGTACTGCCTATCTGACGTCCACAAACCTCGTAAGTAAGACTTTATCTCGAATTATATTAATTAGTCTCCTTTTCTAATAATACCACAAGCATCATTTACCCCAATTGACGTCCACTGATGGACGAACGCCTCCCAATTTTTTTAAAACTATTTACAAAAAAAAATCTGCGACCTTCATTAGATCGGCCCACTTCGAGTTTGTGGAGATCTACTCGTAATAAAGCCTTACAGAGCAAGTGTCGTTCTGTAGCTTCTGCTTATCTCGGCTGAGATAAGGGGGTACTGAGTTTACGTGACATTTATGCCTTTTTTTTGTGGCTGTTGGTAAATCATCAAAAGACTCCTCCTGCTCTAGGCGGGCTTCAACTGACTAAAAACCACCAATTTTCCTTCTTAGCCCTGTGTCCAGGCCGCAGTTTCTCTTTCGAACAACCCGCAGCCCCGACGGGACTCCAAAGCCTTACGGAGCAAGTATCGTTCTAAAGTACTGACTTTATCCAGAGATTTATGCCTTACCTGGGCAGGGTAGCGCCGGTAACCCTGTGCTGTAGGAACAGGGTCTTGTACTGAGGCAGATCCACTGACTGCGACAGCCATTCCACCGTCTGCTCTACCGTCCAGTTGTGAACCTGCAAATGAAGTTTATCATATTAATTAAGGAAACTGTATGTATGGCCGTCTTCCGTTATAGGTAGAATCAGTCTTCGGTCTTGGATAATCCGAAGTGGCATAGTAATTCCTATCGCCATTTTGATTTTTAAAAGATGCGGCGCATTATGTATGGGCGGCGGAGTCCTTTTTTAATAACCTTGTATGTTCATACTGCTGGACAGAGCCCTCCCCCATGTTCTTCCAGACTCTTCTCCTTAGCCGTCTCAAACCGGCCTTCGTAATGTTAGAGACTAAAACAGCCGGAAGACGCGCACAAGTAATGCTGGACATTGACATATTTCTCCCCAAGAATCGTTATCAAGCATCATCGATTGGTCATAGGACTTCTCGGTAAGCATGAGCTTGCGAATTCCCTAACCTTCACCGATATCGGGTTTATCAAAATGATGTGATGGACTACAGATTTACGCCTCGCCTCTCGACTACAGATTTATACACAAGGTTATGGGTAAAAAAATCCAGGCAATTACCGATTTTTTCAGTTTATATACATCACGAACAGCGGTAAAGGAAAAACATCGTGAGGGAACCTGGACTTTAAATGAATACAAGTAAGAAAACGCCAACCCGTCTTGAGAGCATAGTGATCAATGCTCGGGACTTCAGTATGAGAAGAAGCCTTTACCCAGCAATGGGACTAATTGGGACGGTAACAGGCTGGTATTAATAACAAAGAACTACTGACCTCAGACCGCAACCACGCCTCCCAGAGCTCTTTGACAGAGATGTGCATATCATCGTTGTGATGGAACGCCCGCTGCCGTTTCTCATACCCGCTGTCGTACTGCAACTCTTCGCGGAGAAACTGAAAATAAAGAGTTGCAGGTTTTTAGCAATTTTTTTATTTCATCATCATATTTATTATAGACCTCGTAGAAGATGACAAGTTGATCTGGAGACCAACTTGCCATCTTCTACGAGACCAGCGACCAGTGGTCCACATTGGTCTTGGATCGAAATAACTGGAAGTCATGGGGAGAGGCATTTGCCCAGCAGTGGGATGATACAGGCTAACAGTATCAGTATTTTTAGGATTCCGTACCTCAAAAGGAAAAAACGGAACCCTTATCTAGGATCACTCGTGTGTCGGTCGGTCTGACTGTATTTATTAAATTAAAAAAGATTCTAAAATGAACTGATCTTTTCGATAATTATTGTGATGGTGCTATAAAAGTGGTGAAAATACCTCTCGTGATTAAAGGAAGGCCCCTTAGGAATGTCTGGACAAACATCGTCTTGAAAAGGTAAACAAAAAAACATTTTATGAAAATCACTGAACTTTTCAACTCACATCATCACTCTCGCTGAGGTCAACGTTTCCATTGGCGTCATCATCAAGTTGGTGGTGAAGCTGCGTGATGGCTTCCAAGCCGGCGCGGTCCTGGAGACACGTGGGCTCATTGTGGCACGCCTCGAACAGAACTGGAAACAAAAAACGGTGCTGTTAGAAATGGTGGTCTATAGAATGATCTGAAAGTCCGTGAGATTTTTTATATGACAGAAACCAGAGCGGTGATATTATTCTGAAATAACATAACATCATGCCTGTAATCCCCGAAGGGTTAGGCAGAACTGATTAGTACACCCACATTTGGCCAGTTATGTTTAAGTCCCATGTAATAGGGGGCGAGCCTATTGCCATCAATCGGGCATAAGACTCTCTGTAGCTGCTACTGAGAAAGCCCTATTACAGTTTGCCCGATCTGGAAATCAAACCCAGGAAATCGGTATCAGGAAGAAAATCATCATGTTTTACCTACATACTAAACTCACGCCTATTTACCACGGGGGTCGACAGAAACCACAGAACGCCACCTGGTACGATCCTTACATAAACATACTCCTCAGGTTTTAGTTTGTACTTTAAGAGTCGAACCACCAATGAATACTCAGAGAATATCGGTCATTAAAATATATTTTACACAAACTTCATTCAATTACACATGAAGAAGTAACTCAAAAGCCTCCGTGAATACACTCAAAGAAAACAAACAAATCACGAGGTTTACATAAAAGTAAATCGACTGGTCACGTAATCTTTACTTAGTGATTATTATTAATCATCTTGTCTGTGGGGTTAGGGAGTTCACCGAGGCCAAATAGAGTTAGATAAAAAAGTTGTGTGAAAAAACAGATCTTACCGGAAAAAACTAAGTGCATTCGGAGTTTTCCACTGTTATAAGTACAGTCAGTCTCGACAGAAATTCATTTCATCTTTGCGTCTTATTATTTACTGTATTAGTTACACATAACAACATAACATCACGCCTGTAATCCCCGAAGGGTTAGGCAGAGGTGTACCTAATAGTACACCCACATTTCGCCAGTTATGTTTAAGTCCCATGTAATAGGGGGCGAGCCTACTGCCATCAACCGGGCACAAACCCAGACTCCGTGGCTGTTATTGATAAATTCCTGATGGAAAAATCCAATAACACTTTGCCCGACCCGGTAATCGAACCCAGGACCTCATGCTCAGCAGTCGCGCTTGCGACCACTAGACCAACGAGGCAGTCATTGTATTAATTGTAGTTACAAAACGATGGATGGACTGTGTAAAGGATGATATGGTAAGAAAGGAGGTGTCTCATGAGATGATCAATGATGGGTATTCGAGAAGTATGGAAGAAGAAGACATGCTGCGCCGACACCAAATGAATTGGGATAAGGGCAAGAGAATGATGATGGTGTAGCCAGAAAACATATTCCACACTGAGAAGGACCCAGTGTAGCTAAATATTATGGAAAATCAATTGTAGATCATCTAATGAAATCTTGTCGGATCTTTTTGAGGCTGACTGTACCCCGTTTGGTTAAACATAGCATATAGGTTCGTGGAATATTGTGAGTGTGACAAAACCATCAAAGGCGAGTCCAATCAATTCGTCGACATAATGGTCCTACTCCTAAGTACTTAGTAGGCCGACCCTGTATCTACTAGAATGATAATTTCTTTGAAGTTTAAGCTCATAACTAATCATCATTTTTTGGTTTTTGGTCTATCGCCAACAACGTAAGAATCACTTAAAACTAAACTCCATAAACAACACATAACATCACGCGTATAATTCCTGAAGGTTTAGATAGAGGTGCAGTCACGAGCAATGAAAAAAAGAAAAATTTTTAACACTAAGAAAAATTCGAAAGCGATTTTCTTGTGAAATAACGGTTTCTTCTTTGAGATAAAATAGGGCTTCTATTTCATTCTGGTATGGCTTTGATAATACTACAATCGTGGAAACATTAATCGTTTATCAATACAGTAGGAGAAAATCACTTTTAAAAGTTCCCGCGTGATTGTACCTAATAGATCCCGTCGAGGCTGCGGGTTGTTCGAAAGAGATACCGCGGCCTCGGCACAAGGGCTAAGAACGAACATGGGTGGTTTTTAGTCAGTAGAACTCTGACACTCCCTTTCGCTCTGCCCAGAGCGGGAAGGGTTATTTGATGATTTCCCACCCAACAAAAAAAAAAAAGTGTACCTAATAGTACCTACACCTACATTCCACCAAAACGATAGAAAATGTAAACTATAGATTTTTATATTCAAATAGAATCAAGTTCAATATCTCATTTTATCGTATTCCTTGTTCATTAACCATTCCGTCTGGCCAATGACCTCGCCGTCTGTCAAATACCTACTACCAGAGCGATGCGTTCGCGAGGAATTCCAACGTTTACATATCGCCAAATATTCTGGCAGAGTTAGCACTTACACCAATCTCACGGATAGGTATGTAAATAAGAAATCTAATGTACAGGTATGTAGTCTTCTTCTTCTTAGCGTGCCGGTGACAATTTAAATTTAGGCGGTTCCAAATTTGGCGACGAGTTTTGCACTTTCAGTAGCGTCTATCAGCTCCTGTGGTGTACATGGTGGGTATGCAGTGATATAAATAGGCTATGTTTGATAGTAAAACCAGTATAATCTGACGTCTTAGTCAGTTGTGCTCCGTAAACTACTAGACCAACTCAAATTCACATTGACGGGTAGCAGTGCAAGTGTATAATGTTAAAAAAAACCGTATTAACGAGTACATAGTTACTAAAACAGATTACAAACAAAAATGATCTTTAACAACTATTTTTAGACGATTCCAAGCGTATTATGATTAAAAGCTATATTGATAAAATGATAACGCAGTCAATCAATTTAAAAACGCATGTTTTTTTCAGATCACTGTAAGTCTCCCATCCTGACTGTTAAAACTAAAATAATTAACGTTTTTTATGCAAACTAATTAATTTAGTCGTTAGAATATACCTTCATAAAAATCTAGGTTAATGTTAAAAGCGATTAATTTTATGACATTTTAAGTATTTATTGTCATTCAAGACAAAGGAAATATACCGACATACTCAGTTATTTTATCTGTTAACTAGCGGACGTCACGCGGTTTCACCCGCGTAGTTTCCGTTCCCGTGGGAATACAGGGATAAAAAGTAGCCTATGTCACTTGGGGATAGTGTAGCTTCCTAACGGTGAAAGAATTTTTGAAATCGGTCCAGTAGTTTCGGAGCCTATTCGTTACAAACAAACAAACAAATCTTTCCTCTTTATAATATTAGTGTAGATAAAGCTAAAATTATTCTTGGATGGCTTCCTCATCAATTGGCGAGAAGAAGCACACCATCGTAAGAAGTGGAAGGAATGGGGGGACGCCTTTGCCCAGGAGAAGGACAATGCGGGCTAACTAAAAAAAAAACAAGGCGGCAAAAAAGATGCACGTGAACACGTGTAGCATTAGTACCTAGATTTTTATCAGTCTATAGATACAGGTAATCAGCAAAGCCCGATAGTTCGATCATCAGTCTTGCCAAAAGAATACAACGTTGCCTAGTAATATTGATATCCAGCTGGATATCGGTTCTTTAGTCTGGCTTGATACAGCTGTATCAAGCCAGACTAAAGAAACCGATCACAAAAAGGTTGGCAAAAGAAATGATGATGAATCAGGTAAGAAACCGATTCATGGTGGGCAAAAATGGCGACAGCTGAGAATTAAACAAAAAACAACAACAGCGACCAATCCGGCTATACAAAACATTGGTTTTGTATAGCCGGATTGGTCGCTGTTTGGTTTGATACAGCTGGATACCAATATTACTAAGCAACGTTGTATTTATACGGATCTCTTATTGTACAGGAAATCTACACAAACCGAGGCCATGTAAAACTATGAAGCCGTGTGTACCTACAATTTACGGATGAGTTCACATTTATTGCATAATAGCCCTGAACCTATCCCACCCATATCAGTCTGCAATACATAATTGATTATCAGATGCAACGCAACGGCTTACGATAATATAACTAACCTTATCGATAAAAACACTCATTATCATATCATTCTTTTGCCCATATTATCCCAACAATTTTTTTTTTTTTTTAAAGAACGTTGCTACACACTAGGAATTTCTCCTGTATCGTGGGTGCGTTCACAAACATATAAAGTCACATACTTACACAAATACCCAGACCCGAAACAACTATCTGCAGGTCATACAAATATTTGTTTCGTGCGGGGATCGAACCCGCGACACGCAGCGCAGCAGTCCAATCGCTTAGCCACTGCGCCAACCGTGCCGTCAAAAAATTGGAGTCGGTGCAGCATATCTTCGTCTTCTATATCTCTATATTACTCGTCAACTTTCAAGTAGCAGAATGTTTTAGTTTGCGTAATATTCATTTAGTTGTTTATTGTCCTACTTCTGGGTGGTTTAAAAAAACAATAACAGTCCCGAGCTCGCTTCGCTCGCTCTTTCATCCAAGTTTTCCTAGTAGTGGGTAAAAAATAGTTTATTTTTCATCATTATAATTATCAATGTATGAAAAGGGATCTGTTACACTGATAAAACGTCATTCGTCTTATAGTTGTGTGGCCTAGTGAAATGTTTGACAAATGATAAATGTCTAAACGTTTTGTGTCATTATAATAATCAGATTAACAATAATTCTACCAAATGAAACGTCATACAAAAATTTGCTAATTGTTAGTTGTCAACGTGAAACATCGGCGAAACGTTGGTTGGGAAGTGATAAACTGCCAAACAATTTTCGGCGAAAAGGCAGGATACCCTCGTTAGCTCATACGACACCTCCTTTCTTTCCGTATCATCTATTACACAGTTCATACATCGTTTATTTGGTCTTTCTCTACTCTTAAATTCCCACTATAAAATGTATATTAAAACTCTCGATTTGTTTACTGTGACAACAGCGTATTTTGTTATACTCGCGCAGTTAAACCATTTAAGTGATGGAGTTAAATTGTCGTTAAAACACATTTATTGTTACTATCGTGTACCGTTAGGGCTTGGGTAACAACAAAGTACTGTCGATAAGGGAGTGTCTACACTCATGGCCGCGGAAAAGCTAAAAAGACATCGTCATTCGCCTCGTTTCGTACTACACTACTCGACACCATCCGACTATTGGCTCGCTGACATAAAGCTTGTTTCTTTTTCGAATGTCCTCTCGCAGGTTAACGTATAAGGCTGGCTTCTGTTTAACCGGACTATCCTGTACGTGCACTAGGGGCACCCCTGTGGGGTACGAGCCTCCTCTTTGGTCATCACTGGGGAAGGCCAGCAAAATGTAAGGCTGGATTTTAGTGATGACATTAAGCTCTGGCAAAACCCGCTTCCGCGTCAACAAGTGCGGACACACCCTAAAGCCGACTCAACAAAATTAACGTAGTGTGAATAATTTGAGGCACTCGTGCCACACAGTCACACAGCCCAAAGTCATGACATTAAAAACGCGTTAGCAGAAATCGTCAACATTATGCGGTAATTATTCAGAATTGAAGGCTAGCGAAACGCCAAAAAACAAATACCTTGTAAATGGACAAAACTATCCGCTGATACAACATGTATTGAGGACATAGACTAGTAAAGACAGCATAAGGAAATACCTAATAGCCTCTACTCCCCGAAAGGTTAGGCAGAGGTGTACCTTCCTAAGACTTAACCCACATTGCACCAGTTATGTTTCAGTTCCATATAATAGGGGGCGAGCTTATTGCCCTGAACTGGGCACAAATCCAGTTTCTGTGACTGCTACTGAGAAATTCCTTATGGAAAAACACAAAAACGCTTTGCCGGACCCTGGAATCGAATTCAGAACCTCTTGCTCAACAGTCGGGTTTGCGACCACTAGACCACCGAGGCAGTCCATAAAACACATCATCATCAACACATTCATTAAAAGATAGAAACGAGACTAAATAAAGCATCAAAAACACAAGAAAATGTAAATTTGAAGAAAAAACTAATCGTGTGTTAATTCAGTGGCAATAACATAAAACTAAATGTGTTTACACACAGTCGTTTTATCAGTCAAAAAGGGGTTACGTTTATTCAATTATCTAGACCAAAGCCTGCCAGGGTCACATACAAAATGGCTTCGTCGTCACCATACGGCAAACGCGATAAACCACGAACTATTGTGATCGATTCAAAATTTTGAAATGTATCGATCGAAACTAGTGCACCTGCGGTTTAAATAACGGTACGCATGACGTTAGGTTGGTGACAAATTCTCGGGAAGTGAGCATTTTCATTTCTAATTCATTCATTCATCGTCTTCTTCCTTTGTTCCATTCCATCCGTCGTTCTTCGTTTGATCTTGTCCCATGTTACTTGGCATCATTCATCATCTTCCTGCCCTTGTCCCATTCTATTTGGATCCGGCGCAACGTTTTCTTCTTCCATTCTCCCCTCAACTCCCCTGTCAGACGTTATGGGATCATTTACTCCTTTCTCTTTCATATCATTCGTCACACAATCCATCCATCTTTTCATTCGCCTTACTTGGCTACGCAAGACGATTTTTTTCTTAAATTCTCGCCTGTAGACAGTAACGCTACATTTTCACTTCTTTCTTTTATATTATCATGCCCCTTGGTCTTCCTAACCCTTTCCATTCAGTTCCTTCAAAATTGAGAGAATAAAATCCAATGTTTATTAGTGTTTCTCATTCTTTACAGTCGATCTATTTCATCATCATCATTGTCCTGCCCTTATTCCATTTGGGTTTGGCGCAGCATGTCTTCCTCTTCCATACTTCTGCGCCTAGCTATTATTTCTAGCCATATCATCCTTCACACAGTCTATCCATCGTTTCTTTGGTCTTCCTCTACTATTATTATATATTCTCAAATACCTATATCATTACAAAATCTAATTTAATAGGCTAATATCAAAAACCCTTAAAAATTTACTCAAATTAAAATCACGACTGGCGCTAAATATTTCAACAGAACTTACAATAATTGCTTTAGGAGTATCTAATATAATAACATACTAATAAAAGTTTCCGCCAACATCAGTGGAGCCGATTTACATCATAAAGTTCACGTCATCATCACTATTAACGGCATCAATCAACCATTTGATGGCACCACGTGGTTCTTGGCCAAGAATAGTTTCGACCGGCTTCCCATCATGAGTGTCGTAATCGTAAATAGCCGTTTATTAATGGGATTATGGGTTGCTATCGGAAAGTGGACTATGTTAGTGGGTTGGGAAGCCATCTAAGCGATATAGGTGACAGGAATTTTATTTTTTTTTCTTTACGGAAGTGGGTACTGGATGGTTTATTCATAATTTCATTATGACTCGGGAAGGCAAATCGTGGGCTTTATTATTATTTTCATATCCAAATTTTTCTAGGCTGCTATGATTTTGTACGCATTTGTGCAGACGCCAGAACACTTCCAACAAGCCACTCACTACAGTCTGTCAAGTTTCTTCAATAGATTTTTAACTTTACCGCTAAAACATTAGTTTCAAGTTTGATTGGGTATATTTTACAGTTTTTGGTAGCGGCTTCTATACCACTGCGAGGTTGATTGAACGCTAAAAACCAGGCCATGGAAAACGTTTTTGTTTTTCGCATATAATTTCCGGAAATTCAGATTCTATTGTGTTTGAATTTGGTTACACCACGCCACGCCATTGGCTAATCGATTCGACACACTTCCACTATTTTTCTCGTAACATTTGACGATATACTCGTAGAAGATCGTTTTTCAACAATTTTGTAGCTAGCTTCAATTTCAGTCACGAATGCAAAATAAATATAAGTACTAATCAAATAATAATAAAAAATCCGTCTCAAGCACTAGTTATGGACATAAAAAAGCCGCCAAGCACATACATTGTTATTAGGCAACTGCTTATTTTTACGACGTTACGTCATGCACGTTTAGCGAACACTTTAGACACTCAAGTACATGTAGTGCCGTTAAATGTACCATAAACATTACTTTTGTTGGAACACCAGAAGCTGCTACAATGCTGTTAAACAGATAATGATGCCTTTATAGCTCAGATGATTGCTGTAGCAAAACAAACAGCGGTACTCCTGTATTTTTGATGGAGTAGTAAAACTAAAGAATGGGGGAGGGACGACTCACATGTTACTAAAAGAATGATGAATGTGTAGTCAATGAGAGCAGCGGTGGCCCAGTGGTGGCGGCTCCAACTTACGAGCAGTAAGTCGTGGGTTCGAACCCAGGCAGGCGCATTATACTTTGTGTAATTTATTTCATCGCCACTGCTCTCAAAACGGTGAAGGAAAACATCGTGAGGAAACCGACAAGTCCTAGAACCAAAAATTCGAAGACATGTGACATCTACCAATCCGCACTGGGTCCGCGTGGTGGATCATAGCCCATTCCCTCTCATATAGAGGAGACCTGTCCCAGCAGTGGGAACATTACAGGCTGATGATGAGGGAGAGGAAGACCAAAGAAAAGATGGATTGTGTCATGTGTGAGGAATAATATGAAGGAACAAGGAGTAAATGAAAGTGTGACGATTGGCAGGGGAGAATGGATGATAATAGCGTGTTTCGCCGACCCCAAATAACACGGGACGAGCAAAAAGATGATCAGTACAAGTGAAGTTTTTTTTTTTAATTTGAACGTTATTTGCAAACGAATTGATGGAGAAGACGACCGACTTAGTGAGATCTTTGTAAGAACAGAACAAGCTGTACCAATTCTAAAGCGCTATTGGAATAAGTGCCGAATGAAAATGAGGATCAACTCTTTGTCTTCATTTAAAGGAAAGCCCACTGGTAATCTACCAAAGAAATCCTAATTTCTAACAAAAATACTATAACATTAGAAAAGTATTCATCATTACTCTTTATTGCACACAAAACCGGTAATAATACAGGTATGTATAAGTATGTTCATGACACAGAAAACAAATTGCTTTGACAAATCCTTGGAACTATCTAAGCTGACCCTAAAACCAACAAATCCTTGAGAAATAACAAAGGCCAATTTAGGTTTGAAATGCTACTCACGAAAGTATGGTGAAGACCAGGAAAATGCCAAAAAACCCAGTCAATGTTTCGCGAACTTTTATCGGGTTATCAAAGTTGAGTCACAGTGTGGAAAGTGCCAGTGACCGTGAGGTACTCAAAATAATATCAAATAGATTAATAAAATAATATATTTCATCGTGCTTAGGCAAAAATTGGACACAATTATCTATTTTCTTTGACAACGTTTGTAAATCAAAGGCTTTGGATAAGTTGCCGATTCTGAGCATCGTACATTCCGGTACAAACAGCGACACTTACAAGCTTAGATACATTTCCAGTACAACATGACCTCAGATTGTATAAATTTCCTATACTTACAATAAAAGATCCGCATACACTAGTTTGTTTAGCTTGATTAGTCACCGTGGGTACATACAATTACTTAACACTACAGTACACGCGCGGCCTACTATAGTAGACCAGGGTAACTCTTTTTGCAATAACTTTTTAGTATAGCGCGCTAGAAACTAGTGATTCCAGGTAAGCCTCGTCTGGTATATTTGTCACAACCTCAGTAGTAGCGCGGTCCAGTCTATAAATCGACGAACGGAACTATAGACGCTCTTTTAGGCAACACAGTTCAAGAACCCCAAGAGTCTCAACACGACTTGTCTTCAAAGATAGGACGAGTTGGTCGATGTGCACTCTGCTCGAGAGCCCGAAATCGGTCGACAAAAAAGTGGTGCAAGACTTGTAATAAATGGATTTGTCCCGATCACCAAGCAGTAATGTGTCCTGAATGCTACGAATTAGAAGAAGTAGTTTTAAGTTAAAAAAAGTTACGTTGATCTCAGAAGTGCCATTGTTGTTAATTTTTTTTATATACGAGGGCGGCACTGAAAATTTCGGGAATCAAGGAAGTGACACAACATTACTATTTAAAAATGTATTTATTGCTTTTCGAAGTATTCTCCGCGAAATTTGACACATTTTTCCATACGATGGAACCAATCATTGAAGCAACCATTCCATTCGGAAGTTGGGGTCTCCAAAATGGCCGTTTTGTAGGCGTCCACAGCTTCTTCAGGTGATGAAAATCTCTGACCACGCAATTTATTCTTTATTTTAGGGAAAGTATAGAAATCATTAGGGCTTAGGTCGGGGCTGTACGGCGGATGGTCTAATAATTCTATGTTTTCTTGTTCTAAAAACTCTTTTGTTTTGTGCGCGGTGTGAGAACTCGCATTGTCGTGATGGAGGATGATGCGGCGGTTGCAGTTCTCTTTACGGAGTTCAGAAACGACCTGTGGCAAACAAATGCTAGCATACCATTCTGCATTAACCGTTCTTTGTCCCTCAAGAGGAATAGTCGTAACATGGCCGGTTTTGGAGACACACGTGGCCACCATATTTTTTGCAACACTCACATTTTTTGTTGGCTTTAACTCATTTTCGAACACCCAAACTCTCGTGACTGGTTTTGGGTCTTGTTTCGGGTTCGTACGCGTATATCCAGGATTCGTCACCTGATACAATGTTGTATACAGCATTTGAGGATCCTGCGTGGAATCTTTCGAGAGTTCTGACGCACCAAGTAACGCGAGCCGCTTTTTGCTCTTCACAGAGCGAATGCGGTATCCATCGGGAAAACAACTTTTTTACACCTAATTGTTCATGCAAGATTATTTGTATTTGACTCAAGCCAATGTCTAAAGTTGCCTGAATTTCGCGGTATGTCACAAATGTCGATCTTCCTCAATCAGCTTACGCACAGCATCAACGTTTTCTTGGGTGACTGCATTTTTTGGACGACCTTGACGGGGATCATCAGTGAGCTTGACACGTCCACGTTGAAATTCAGCAAACCAGCGATAAATTGTGGTTTTGGATGGGGCTTCATCACCAAATGCAGAAATCATCCGGTCAACACACTGTTTTTGTGTTAACCTTTCGTATGCCGTGTAATTAGACACAATTAAAAAGCCATTGTGTCTCGCGTAGATCTACGTTCCGGCATTGGAAAGGTTAAACCACTTCGAAAGTCATAATAAATCATCGCTCTTGAATTTTCTCGAGTCAACTCCATTTTCTCAACGACTAAACAAGTTTGACAAAACCTTGTGACAAGACCGACAATCTTTTTTAACCGACTTCAAAAAAGGAGGAGGTTATATGTTCGTGTGTATGTATTTTTTTTTTTTTTTTTTTTATGTATGTTACCTGATTTCTCCTCCATTTGTGAACCGATTCTCAAAATTCTTTTTTTTATTTGAAAGAGTATACTCCTGAGGTGGTCCAATTTAAATTTGGTGAAGATCTGATCCTGATCTTCGGAGATATACAATAGAACTCTTCAAAAATAGACGGCAAATCTGTCGTGATTGCTGCAATCGCTTGGATGTTTATTGTTTATACAACATTATGACGTAACATCACGCCTGTATGATCTGAGGGGGTACGCAGATGTGTACACCCAGATTTGGACAGTAAGATATTATGTAATGTTCCATTTATTGGGGATAAATTAAACCGATTATTTGTTTGGGAACAACTAAAAATGGAAAAATAAAAAACTTTTTTGCAAAAAATAAAACCGACTTCAAAAACACAAAAAAGTGAAAAATAAAGAGAGGCAAAGAAAACGAAATCAAACAAACAAAATGTCACCGACTTCAGAAGCTGCTTTTTCTTGTGAAGTTTATTTTTCACTTTTTTGTGTTTTTGAAGTCGGTTTTATTTTTTTTAAATAAATAAATGGTATTCGATTTTTAAAACCAAGGAGTTTTCAATTAAAAAGATTTTAATATGACAGGAACAGTGGAAATATTCCATTCCCGATACTTTTAGTGCAGCCTATGTATTTACTAAATTGTTGATTATTAATACTTTCTTAAAAATTTATCTAAAAAGTAAGGTTCTAAAACTAAGTAAAATAAACACCTTTTAATATAATTTTGTTGTTTTATTCAGATAATTAGGAATATACAAGTTATTGATATTTTAAAATGGCCTACCATAGTGGGCCACGCGTATACTCAAGTAAAAAAAAGGGGCGCGTGTGCTGTAGTGTTAAACGTTCCTGTACACTGAAGAGAGTTGATGATGTGAAGAAACACAAGATAAACTAGGACTCTATTGTATCATTCAGGGAACTGTGTCACTAGCACTAACTGCGGTACTCAGAGATATTTAATGATAACTTAAACCGTCACTAAATAAAGATTTGACATACTTTTGTATGACAAAACTGTCAAAACCTTTTTCCACGTGATGGCCTAAGTAATCATTAAAGCTCTCTGAGTGCGGCAGTAAGTTAAGACATTTTACTCTCCCCAGCCCCTTTTCAAAGGCAAATTTATATTGCGTTGTCATAACAATAGAAGTAGTGAATGAAACAATCAATTCTACTGGCCGTGTCCAACGAGGCAATACATAGAGCCATTTAACTCCCCTTTTATTAAGATCAATTGATGTTATGACGCAAACAGATCTTGTGCAAACACTCAATTGCAAGCAATAGCAGAGGATTTAAAATGTAGTCACGGCAGGGGAAATTCCGATATTCTAAGATAATTTCCAGTAATTTGGTGCTTAGAATTTTGTTTTTCTGTCTTATGTTCTTGGAAAATGATGATAGCAGTAATATATTTTTGGTATTTTAATGCTTAAACATAACATCACGCCAGGTGTACCCAATAGTACACCCACATTTCTCCAGTTATGTTTCAGTCCCATGTAATAGGGGAGAGCTTATAAATTGCCATCAACCGGGTACAAATCCAGACTCCATAGCTGCAACAGAGAAATTCCTAATGGAAGTATCGAACCCAGGACCTTAAGCACAGCAGTCGCGATTGCGACCACTGGACCAACGAGGTATAATGAATGAATACATTAAATTAAGCGTTGATAATAACTCTAGACAATAACTTCATGGTCTGGTAGGAAAATAGAAACGAACTCTCGAAGACTATACAAATTATTTTAATGGACGAATGACGTGTACTTGTACAAATATCTTACCTAGCTACGGTATTTTGAACGGTAATAAAATTTGATGACAACACGAAACATGAAAACTCCAGAAGTCAAAGTAAACAAATAATATTGCTTTGAGTAGCTTAAACGATCGTTAAAAGGAGTAAGCTCGTAATTCGAGTATGTTTGTGTAATATTACGATCGTCTTTGGCGCCAGTAGCGTTTCGAAACTATTTTCACGTCCATACAGTGAAGAGGTTATAAATATTATATTGATGGTATCAGGCCGAGCTCCTACAATCGAGAAAGGTTTACCGTTTAAAAAATTAAGTTACAGTCATTGACGGCATTGCGTGTCACTGCAATACGCCCGTAACGAGAATCTAGGTTGCATCTGTTGCCGTTAGGGTTGGCAACTTGGCATGCAAAGTATAAAAGGCATAATTTTTGTACTAACTGCGGTACTCAGAGATATTTAATGATCACGTACTTAAGCCGTCACTTAGTAAAGGTTTGACATACTTTTGTATGACAAAACTGTCAAAATCTTTACTAAGTTTAGGCCTAAGTAATCATTATAGCTCTCTGAGTGCGGCAGTAAGTATCTGGTTTTAATCACCCCTTAAGTTATGATTTCACATAGATCCAGCTTACCCCTTTGCTACCCTCCCTAAGCCGAGGCTCATACCCTGCAAGGGGTGCCCTTACCGCGCTGTCAATTAGTTTTTTCATAAGTTTTCTCGCCCTGGCAGGTAGCCAGCCTCATAAGTTCACCTGTGAGATGCAATGTCGAAAAAAAACTATCTGCTAAAGTCAACCACAACCTTGGATAAATGAGAAGAACGAACAGCAATGAACAATAATAAATTAGTCAGGGCTGAAAATTAAACCCTTGGCGGTGTGGCTATGTTACAAGTAGGGTCAGGTTTACTGAAAGCCACCAACACCAAAAAGGATCCATCTTGATCATGTTAGCGAAGGGCAGGCCGAAGAGTTAAGGATGGCGGCTTACTTTAAAATGATGTTGGCTACACAATCAATACACATACAGCTACGTACATTTATAGTTATTGTAGTACAATAACGTACATTTATAGTTATTGTAGTACAATAACGTACATTTATAGTTATTGTAGTACAATAACGTACATTTATAGTTATTATAGTACAATAACGTACATTTATATAGTTTATTTTTGATCTATTGGGAAGTCACACACCCGCGATTCCGACGGACAGGAGCCTTGGCTTTTTTGGTAACGAATAAGAAGCAAGACGAGCTCAAAGAATAGCAATGGGCGTATTTCTAGTTTTACTGATCCACAGCTACTGTTTCCATAGGAGACAGACCTGATAAAGCACATCAAGACATAATTGAAATAGCTATTCAGAGCACAACATCGTGACGTATACAATCGGGTGGTGAAAGACAAGCTAAATTAGGCCGACAACGGCTTGTCTATGATCTACATTCCCCGCGTTATAAACAAACAACGTGAAACCTAAATGAGAACTAGAATTTATTAAAGTGCTGAACTACTTTGTCTATTCCTGACATAAATCTGTCTAACGGTCATTTCTATCAAGTGCACTCGTAATTTCGTAAACATAAATAATTTAATGGCTACCTATTTTCATAGAATGTTTGTTTATCGGTGATTTACGATCGTTCCATATTGACGTGTTGTGTATTCTCTATCTGACTTACAGTCTCATATCTGCTTGAAAACATAGCTGTATACACATAATTAGCATTAATATTTTCTTGCGGTGTAGTTTCAGTCTAAGTATAGGTGACCTCATGTCTCTTTTCAGAGTCGTTGACAACTAAAAGGTAACCTTTAATAAGTTGGTGTCATTCAACTATGCGCTTGTTTGGCTGCGGCGCGCAACTATGGGTTTATTTTTTGGAGTTGTCTAATCTCGTTAGACTATATATATTCTGTGTGTCTAACTGCTGCACTCAGAGAGCTTTAATGATTACTTAGGCCATCACTTAGTAAAGGTTTTGACAGTTTTGTCATACAAAAGTATGTCAAATCTCATCATTAAATATCTCTGAGTACCGCAGTAATACACATAACATTACGCGTGTGATCTCCGAATCGTTAAGCAGAGGAGTACCTAATAGTACACCCACATTTCACCAGCTATGTCTTCTCATGTAATAGGGGGTGAGCCTATTGCAAGCAACTGGGCACAAATTCGGAATCCATGACTGCTACTGAAAAATTCCTGATGAAAAAACCTAGTAACATTCAAACAACTATCCGACCTGGGAACTACATGGGGAAACCCAGATCTTTCAAGACATCCTAAGTTCAGCAATCGCGTTAGCGACCACTAGCCCAACGAGGTAATTTTTGCAGTCTCTAACGGAGAGGACAGACAGACGGAGGAGTTACAGTGGTTTGGGAATAGTGTGGCGGGCTAACGGTCTTCCAATATTACTCGGGGTCAGCGCAAAGTTTTTATCACCCATTCCTCGCTGTCAGCTGACATGTTAATCATATACTTCTTCCACATTCACATCATAGGTCACTTGCTTCTCTTCTCTCTCTATCGATCGAGGGCCTGTATTCCATGGTGGTTTCTAAAGTAACCGTTGACCTACAATAAGTGAGGATACGAAACTACTCATGAATAGGCGAAGAATTCAATGCTACTCATGAGTCAAGCGCTATTCAATAGTATTTTCAAGTTCCTGATAACTCGCTGTAATACTTGGTATAGCTAAATAAACACAGTCTAACAATCGCATATTAACATAGATATAAACTGCGGGTGTAGTAATAAGTACTTGCTTATATGACAGACGATTATACTCAGCCATTGTTTTTGTCAAATGCTGCGTTCCTTTACAGGATTAAGTAGGACTTTTAGCTGTAGCAAAATTTTGGGCAGTCTCAATTTGAATTGTCATCGACACGCTAAGAAGCTGAAGCTAGCTAGCTGGGAGTTCGAATATAATATCAATTCTATCATATTTCCATTAAAAAAACGTTCGAGTACCTATTAGTACTCATGGTGTGATTCAACTTAAGTGGGAAGTATGCACTTCTGTTAATACATCATACGTGTTACGGTCGCGAATCATATTTTGTTCAACAACCTGACATTGGCCGGGAAATTGCAAAAAAACCGTACGAAAATTTTATTTTCGCGGGCCAGTATGGCGCTTTCAGCAGCTCTTCCTTTAGATGTCCATAGTTGTATTATTGTGGGAGTATGTTGGGCTATAGTTCAGACACAACAATTCTCGTGGGTCTCTGATCTAATGGCTGTGTCCTTTTTATTTATCAGCAGAACGTATAGCCAGCAGTATCCGTTTAAACACTGATACTAATGATACCTCCTAACTAATGTCCTCTTCTGGGAGAATTATTAATCTTTTTTTGCGGGTTGGTGCCGTTTTAATTTGATTTACAAATGCTTCCTTGAAACCCATGGTAAGGTGTTCCTATGAAAGAAATCTATTGTTGCTGGTGCGCCAGATTTTTCTTTAAATATTTGTTCTAAGACATTGCGTTGGGAGGCCTCCCGCTAGGTGGGCCGCTGACCTGGTGAAGGTTGCTTGGACCCGTTGGATGCGCTGGATGGGGGGGGGGGGCTATGTCCAGTAGTGGACGTATTTCGGGTGAAGTCATGATTATGATTTGTTCCAAGTGCTGTAAGTATGCCAAAGAAATAGTCCGCATGTCAACAAATAATCGTATGCAAAGATTTTATCAGTGCATTTACAGAACGAAAACAAGGAAACATCTTATTCGATGTAAAACAAACAATAAATCCGTATGACTTGGCTCGATTCTAGATGCTATGATCATAAAATAAACAAGGTATTTCAGACACACGTTAGGAGTTCAACAAACTGCCCCAATAACGTTCACTCTGGAAGATTACTTTCTATAAATAGGGATATTTTCGCGGATGATCAACGGTATAATATTTTAGCGGTTGTAAATCTGATTTATTACTTTAGGAGTGTTGTTTTGAGATTCAATAGAGGGGATAGTTGATATGGACAGGTGTAATAAACATTGGCAAATAGTATTCAAGTGTCCTCGCCTTATGAGTCATACTCATATTAGATCGTGGGATTCTTCTCGCAACAATCGCTTGCCTTGGAGAGGAGAAAGCGCATTGTAAGATCTACCTTGATTAGCAAGCAAGTCTCGGACTAAACAAATGACAATAGTTACCACCTATCCTTTTCCCCAACTATGTTGGGATCAGCTTCGAGCTTATCAAATGCAGCTGAATATCATTATATGGAGCTCATAGATTAATAATAATTGCCACTCAAGTTGATTTTTAGTTTTAGCTGTGCTTGCCAAGGTCGGTCCGTGGATAGGTAACTACTCATTACATACCAAGTTTCCTCCATGCCTCGGAAAGCACATTAAGCCGTTGGTCCTGGCTGCCATATACAGATCTTTGGGAGTTGTGTAGTGGCCTGAAAGTCCTGTCTGACAATCAGTTCTACCAAGGGGTATCATCAGTACTAACTGGGTTGTAGAGGTCAGATAGGATAGGCAGTGGTTCAATGTAAAATACTGGTATTCAGCTGCATCCGGTTGGACTGGAAGCCGACCCCAATAGTTGGAAAAGGCTGGGTAGATGATGACACACCATTTTTTTTTTGTGTGTGGATAATCATCAAATAACCCCTCGCGCTCTTGGGCAGAGCGAAAGGCAGTGTCGGACTTCTACTGACTAAAAACCACCCATGTTCCTTCTTAGCCCTTCATGTCGAGGCCGCGGTATCTTGCGAACAACCCGTAGCCCCGACGGGGTGATGACACACAATGGAACCAAATTACAACTCTCATTATTGAATTCTTCAAAAAATACCAAGAACCATTTAACAGCCTGAATTAAACAAGGGAGCTTTTCATGTTTTCTAGTCGAGAGTTAATGGGGGCACAATTAACAAGTCCAGACAACGAGCAATGTGATTGTTAAACCAATTAGGAGTAATTTTGTGAATTCAAACAATGTGCGCTGTTTTAATTTGTTGTTATGAAACACGAGATACTACGCGGATTCTCTACAGATTTTGGAGCGGGATTTTCCGGATCTGTTTTATTTTAAATTTAATAACTGCAAATTGGCAATTGACTGCCTCGCTGGTCTAGTGGTCGCAAGCGCGACTGCTGTGCGTGAGGTCCTGGTTTCGATTCCTAGGTCGGGCAGTGTTATTGGGTTTTTCCATTAGGAATTTATCAGTAGCAGACATGGAGTCTGGATTTGTGCCTGGTGAGGGACTTAAACATAACTGGTGAAATGTGCGTGTATTAATAGGTAGAAGACATGCTGCGCCGACCCCAAATGAACTGGGATAAGGGCAAGAGAATGATGATTATGATCATGGGTAAACCCGGCGTGATGTTATGTTATGATATTCATTTTATTTCTGCAAATTGCGATCCTACACATCGTAAATAAATTATGTTTTTAAAAGTAGATTATGTTGGTATTTCCAATCCGATAACTCGGAAAAAATACTTACTTGAAGAACTTTAGTGAGGTTTTTTTGATCGAAGTCTTAAGAGTGCCCATGTGATTCGAGTTGCGAGATAAGGGACTAGGTTCAGAACGTTGGTTTCTATCCTAATAATAAGAGTAGTAAGATTGAATTAATAAAACTTAATGGTTTGACAGCTGCTGCAACAGAAGAATTCCTGAAACCAGTTTATTTAATAAAATATGTACCTACATACCGATTACGTATTATTATGTCAGTTACCTTATATCCGAGTTTTACTGAATAATGAATTCTGTATATAAATTACGAATGTTGCGTAAATAAACAGGTATAGTTGTGTACGAGAACTGGTCACGGTCAGGACAATAAGATCGGCCGTTGATTTTGGCTTTTGGACCATGATTTTAATGCAGATGACTCAGAATATATGACGTTGCTGGTTTTTCGGAGAATCAACCAAAAAGATCGACTGGCAAAAACTGTTTGTTTGAGCTAGGTGTGAAGCTAGACTAGACATAAAAACCTAGATGGACAATCGTGTAGAAATAATCAATGATATTTATATCATTTTAAGCTAATCAATTGTTTCGAATGTATAACCGGTCCACGAGTCAACAAACAAGATAGATTCTCAAGAACCGACAGTGCTATCTAAGACAAAAAAACTCATTGATATTATTACACTTTTATGTTAAACGATTTACCCGACAACAACTACACTGAAGACGCTAATACAGTAAAATAACAATAGCAGACACTATACAAACAAACAGTAACTATAATAACAACCGATGGAAAAGCTAGATAAATATAAGGAAAAATCTATATCACGGAAAGAAAAATACCTAGCAGAATGTTCTATTGAATCTGTAAGTGCTGATAGCCAATTGTAAACTCTTCACAATGGAACACAAGGTTAGACTGAACTGAAAAGAAAACAAAATCAGCCCAGTAAATGTCTAGTTTGAATTGTGGAAGAATTAAAACAACTGGCCTTGAATGTATAGTAATGAATCAGAATGAAAATCAACGATTTGTTACTGTTTACTTGTTTAGTACTGGACTTGTTTAGACTTTAAATAATTGCTCGCGTTTTTCATCAAGCGTTCTGCAACGGAAAATGACGAAGTCATCTTCTTCCTGCCCAAGGGAGGAAAAAAACGTGTTGCAAACACACAAAACAGGGGAGAAAAAAAGAAAAAAAAACGTGTTGGGACGACCCCAAATAACATAGAACTTGTCCTATTTTATAGAAAAAAACGTGTTGGGCCGACCCCAAATAACTATTAGACCCCAAATAATTATAACTATATAGGATTTGTCCTATGTTATTTGGGGTCGGTCCAAAACGTTTTTTTCTTCTTTTCTCCCCTGTTAATCGTCAAATATAATTTCTCATACAATCCATCCATCTTTTCTTTGGTCTTACTCTCCTACTCCATCCATTAACATTTATTTAATTTAAAAAAACTGGCCAATTGCAAGTCGGACTTGCACACGAAGGGTTCCGTAGATTTTCCATGTTATTTTAGCACCATAGACTTCTTATATGTTTTCCTGTAATTTACACACGATAATGGCGATGATTATGTTTGTCAAATTGTAAACATATTATCGAATTATATTAAAAGCTATGTAATCTTTGAACATGAAATAAATTGACCCTATGAAACCATACTGTCTGTAGATTATTTAAAAGCAGTGATCTAACAATTCTATCTTTAGTGTTGAACTAATTTCTGTACTTTTTTCAAAATTTTAGGTTCAGTAGTTTCGGACATAAGGGAGTGGGGGGAATGGTCGGACAGACAGACAGACACACAAGTGATCCTATAAGGATTCCGTTTTTTCCTTTTGATGTACGGAACCCAAAAAATAAAACTGAAGTACTATTGGATTTTATGTACAAATCGAATCATTATGTTTTCCGTTTCAGTTTCTTCAAAGAAACAGAAATGTAAGTTTGCCAAACAATAAAAAAACTTTGAGAAAATGCAACATTAAAATGTAAATTAATGCTAATTTATATACCAGCCGTACATGAGTTATTATTATGGTTTAGACAGATTATATTACCGGAAATGGAAGTAAGTAAACATACGTTGACTGTTAATCAGTAGTAAAATAGTAATTAGCATAATAATATCACCATGTTCAACATAAATATTGTTGGGTAAACTCGAATGGGCGAATTTTATTAAATATTTTTCATAAAGGCAGGCTGAATTTTGCGTCTTCAATAATTGTAAGACATCAGTATCAATTCTGAGTTCTGGTCGAAAGAAATTAAATTAATTAAAAAAAAATACATTGCGTATCATCGACACGAATAAGCAGAAGCATCGATTAATGTCAAACTTGACAAAAATGGGTATAAACTAGATGAAATTGAGATTAGAACGCGACCGCGCTAATAAATCCCGGAATTGTTCCACTGACCACGCACACTTAACATGTGAATTTATCGCAGATGATATTAGGCCTCAATGACATATTCGAACATTTACTTCCCAAAAATCCAAAAAGAAGCCATGGAAAATCCCCAAAAGAAACTTTCTCAAGCCAACATCTAATAACGAAAACCCTCGTGCGGCGAAACCACGTCAGAAAAAGTACTATTAGCATCACAGATCACAGCCGTAAGATGTAATGGCTAGACGGTACGTTACTGATTTAGCCATGGAATTAATCAAGCGATCGGCCGTCCCGTGCCAACAGATGTTTACGTTCATGTCATACTAGTGGACGCCCTTTAAATATTATTAATTTTCGCCCAGTACTTCCTAATGAGCTGGTCAGAGAAACAAATGAGCGTGGTTTTGTAGTTCTATTTGAGAGTGTTGGATAAGCACTCTCGAAGATTACAAACAGAACGGTGCCTGGATCTAGAAACAGGTGCACATCACATATGGTGACACATCGAGCTATACATTTCCAATATGAAATGGTCTCACTTTGAATAGATTTCCCGTACAATGAACGATCCGCTTATACTGGTTTCATATACCTAAGTCATAAGTGATTTATTTCGGAACAATAACATTGTACAGAATTTTTTTACATTAAAAATGCAAAATAAAACAGTACACAGTACAGTTTGTTGTGTTTTTTATTGTTTTGTTTTATGTGTGAGCAGCGGAAATAGAAAGAGGAGGACTATTTTACCCCGCCTTTTTCTGTATTGAGAACCTGTATCTGTATGTCGACAAGCATCTGAAGATAGGTCCACTTAATACAAGGCCCTAATACATCCGTTGATTAGTACTGATTAATGACACAGAAAACGATGATTGGCTGTCATTGCGAGAACGCAATAGGGTATTAATGAGACTAGGCTGATTCTCGTGTTCATTAATCTCTATTAAAAACTGACAGATTTCGTACTAATCGTTCCTGAAATCGATTCATAAGCACGCAACGTTCAAGAATATGCCTGAGATTCTATGAAGAAACTTGCTTGATATTTTTAAAGCGTGTCAAACTTTGTACACGCGTGTAACCTCTAGACAAGCTTCACGCAGAAAGTCATCAATGCTCTTCGAGTTCAGTACAATATATTCAGGATGCTGCTGGGGCTGCCACGTTTCTGCAGAGCCTCGGTAATGTTTGCTGATGCGCACACTGATGGCTTCGTAGCGATCAGACACGTGCGACGTCGCTGCTGCAGAGGGTCCGGGGCAGCTCGAACAGACTCCTGAATGTCATTACGCGGAAATTTGATTACCGTTTATGATTTTTCTGTGAGCCTACATGTTTTACTAAGATAGTTTTTGAGTTTCATATTTACTAACTCTATGGACGTAAAAATCTGCAATAATATGATAATAATAATATCCCAAAAGGCAGTATTAACTCTGCAAAAGGATTATATGGAGGTATCGATAGAGCTAAATCTATTTAAGGAACACAATATGTTACGATTAAGTCATTACCGTTGCCTAGTTCAGGGCAGGATAAAAATAGATTGATGCCTCAGTGATAGGAATATATGGACATATACTACAGACCTCTATGACCTTACTGGCGGTAAACCGCAGTTTCCGGTGTAACTGCCTTTGGCAAACAGTTATCCGGTTATCAAGTACTTACGTTTTAGGAGAAACAAAACAGTTTCCGATCTGACCGATTTTAATGATTCGTTTTTGATACGAAACTAATTGAAAATGCGATTAGATATTATATTAGTTTGATACAAAGGAAATGTTTTAGGTTTTTGACTGATTAGCGAAGTGTCTTTTTGGGCGATGTCTGTCATTAACTTTACATTATCGGTTCGTCTGGTTTCTTTAGATTGATTCCAGGATCTAGATATTGTTTATACTTTGTTCGATAAAAAGAATTTATTCGGTTCTTCATTTGGTTCTTTTTAAAAATCAGCGCATGCAAAGAACATTCGGGGGAACATTTGTTGAAGTAGGGGCCCGTTTAGGCTTTGTACGGATGTTTAATTTCTCCTCGGTGGTCGGATTTTTTCTTTGCTAAACTATGTATAATCAAATAAGTAGTTTATAAGTTTAGTTTTTCTCGTACTGTCGTTTCGGTACGAGCTAATTAGCTAGCGAGAATATTAGCTCAAATCGTGATTTAAAAAAAATTACGTGTCGAATTGAGATCCTCCTCCCTTTTTGTTCGTCGGTTAAAAAATGTCAGACACCAGGCTAGTATCGTGGCTGACTATCGAGGGTTTGTCAGACGAACGTAAAGTACGGTGGCGGGTGTTCTAGTAAAAGAGTAGCAAATAAATTATGTCAATCATTTGGCCGACTAGCTAAAATCATTTCACCTGGGTATTAGCGCGTATCATTTCGTAAGTCAGGTACTTACAATCGATGCCACGTCGACACGATGCTGAGTTCTAAAATAAGATGAAAACACGCATCGGCCGCTCGTTCGTCTGCCATTGATATCATGTATTTTGGTGAGTCATGCACTGTCTGCTAGTAACACTCTCGTTTCTCACGTGCCAGTGGACTAGGCAAGTTTCCGATGTCGTCTAAACAGATTTATGTTCTTGGCTCAATAAAAATTAGTAATAGGGAATAAATATGATAGGAAGACCGGCTTTTATGCGATTTTTAGTGGTTGAGTGTAGTTGTGGATGGTTTAATAAATTGTGTGGATAAATTATTGGGGTTAATTTGTACAGAGCTCGTGGCTCACGTGGATAATAACAGCCGTACTCCCGATTAAGCTTAAGCAGCGTTTGCCAAGGTCGGTCTGGGGATGGGGGACCATCCATTACATTTCTAGGTTGCCAAGCCTCGTTAAGCACGCAGTGAGTCCTGGCTGATATTGGTACTATACTTGACTGTCGTCAAGTATGACAACTAGTTTTATTAAGAGGCATCCTATTACCTATTACTAACTAGGTAGTTGGAGGCTAGATATGCAGTCGCTGTATATAAAATACGGGTATTCAGCTGCATCTGGTTAGACTGAAAGCCGACCCAAATATAGATGGTAAAGGTTAGGCAGATCATGATATATATATGTTATAGGTTTTCGATTCTTCGCAGAAAGAGTATTATATATTATTATTGTCAGTGGTCTCGAAACTTGGAATGTCAACGAAAGAAGACATTTACTTGATAGAAGAAGAAAACCACTCGCCAAAATACGATTCATATCATTATTTGTTTGAGAACAGAAGCACTTGCCTGTGTGGTCACAACAAAAAAATAATTGACCATAATAAGGAAACGTGATATCAAAATGTTCAAATGTTTTCCTCCTTATCTCTTAGTTCATGTGGTTCAATAAATAATGATACTTGCATGTAATCTGATAAGCTAACATAGATGTTTGCTGGCTTAAATTATCCTACTTACCTATATGTACTGGCATTATTAGTACAACTGAGATTTTTAAATATTTTTTTAAGCTTACAGCCATGGACGGCATAACAGCTGACTGTGCCTGCAAGGAGGAAACGAGTTCTAAACTGCCCAGATTACACTACATTCAAGACAAAGCACTTCGGTTGCCCAGATACTCTCTGCTAGATCGTCAGTAACCAAGGCGTTCCTCTGGCTTTTCTTGTGATGCTGGATGAGTCAATTAATAATTATTTTATACGAATACAATCTGTCTGCTAGTCTAGTGTCACAGTTTTTAAGCCGCTCATGGGCCTCTGACTTGGCCTAACATGCCGTCGAGAAAAACAATACAATCTTTTTTGAATGAACTTAACAAAGAAGTTTTTGGAAGTCTAGTCATCGCTATGGCCATCGTTATCGGTCGAGACCTTGAGTGGAGACGTATATATAGTGGGACGCCCCACAGCTAATATAGGACGGACGTCGACGACCTTAGAAATGTCGGGACTGACTGAATGCGGAATGCAGATAACCGGATGTTGTGGCGCAACTCAGGACAGGCCTATAGCTAGCCGGGGCTGCGGGACTGTTCGAAAGATCTACCGCGGCCACGGAACACAAAGGGTTAAGAAGGTACACGGGTTGGTTTTAGTCAGTAGAAGTCTGACAAATCCTTTCACTCCGCCAAGAGCAGGAGGGGGTCATTTGATTATTTCCCATCCACAAAAAAGGCCTTTAAAGTTGAAGTCTGAAATAGGTTGATTTGATTGATTGAACAACACAAAGTTCTGTTATATTTTTGTAACTGTGTCCAAAAATAGGATAACAGGTGGGAAAACAAATCAGTTTGTGACAGAAATATGTTCCAGGTGTATCATACCAAATCAACTAAAAAAAGATTTTGTCAGCCGTTTTAACTACGTTCATTATGTGTGGTCCCACACACACACATGACACATACCGCAATGACAAGTGACTATTAAGAATTTCACTAAATTATTTATGTTTGATACCTCAACCATTCTTTCTTCATGGAACACTCATCATCCCTCTACATTTCACGAAATTTTAATAATTCGTTCTGACGACTCAAATTTATTTTTAGGTCCATCAATGAACATTTACCTACTTCGTGTTTTATTTAAATAAATGATTGATTATGAACAAGGTCAGCCAGTAGTGAGCCTGAATTATTAGTCATTGTTTTATAATGACTTGTGTTTTACCACATAGTATTATGCCAAAATGAAGTTTAGTTTCTGATTTTTATTTTATCGATGCAGTAACATTGTTGTTTATCAATTTCCTCGGAAATTAAATACTAAATTATTCCCAGAAATCATTTGAATATTTATGTCACAATTTTAACTGGTTACACCTAAATTGTCAACAATGTCCTAAATATAAAAATAAACAATACATGCATGACATGTATGAGGACAAAATCATACAATATTCTATTTAAAGTTCTGCATACCTTTGTCATTAGCAGCTGTATGTTAGAACCACTGATATCAGATCTACATTTAAGGCTGGGTGGACCCGAATTTAAGTTTTTTAAAACAATCTGAGACAAAAAATACAGTGTTTTAAATTTAAAAAAAAATATATGTATTAGTTAAGGATCTTATCTAGTCAAAATCGCATTCAGTTGCAAGACCTGATGAACTTCACTCGATAGAAAAAAATCGCAAAGTTACCCCTTTTTAGATCGTTTTTTCAATATTATGACTATATTACTGATTTTTTACATTTAATTTTTGTACTATAATTAAGAAACTAATTAGTTTAAGACAAATTCGCAGAGTTTGAATTGATAAAATGATTTTCTCAATTACTATGTTTAAATAAAAATTAAAAGCGATCGCGGCGGCTCGGCCAGGTCCGTTCAGTCGCGTGTTGGCGCTTATGGACGACGGACCTGTGTCAGTTTGACAACTACGCGCACCATACTATCTCTTTTTGAGAATTTGTTGCTTGTTATTATAAATTATAATGGGCAATAAACAACGCAGGCGAAAAAAGTCGTGTAAAGCAATAAAAGACACAAATAGAAAGAATGCACTTCAAAGATATGTGAAGAAGTAAGTACCTACGTAAATGTTTTATTTGTATTGTAATGTAATTTGGTCTCAAAATTAATTTTTATTTTACTTCAGTCTCTGATTGGTAAATGTCTAAAACTTACGATCATCGTATATTAGTACCGAGGATCGCTACGATTTTTGATAATTCATATTTTGTCTTTTCGTTCGGTATCCTGCCTGGCGAGTGGCGAGCCACAATATAAAAATATCAGTAGTACTAGAGAACGCTAAGATTTTTGATAAAATTAAATCATATTTTGTCTATTTCGATATCTCAACCTGGCGTTTGCTAACGAACAGTAAATTACTATATCTACCTATCAATTTCATCTGTGAAATAGGTACTCCATTTACTTTTTGTTATAGGTTAGTTGGGCAGCCTGAAGAAACTAACATGAACACTGCCGCAGCAACAAATCTGATACCCGAGGATTCAAACGAAAATAGGTATGTAATTATCTTTTTTTTTATCGTGTGGTAAAATCATCAAATGAGTCCTGCCGCTCTGAGTGGAGCGGAAGGGACTGTCAGACTTGTACTAATTAAAATCCACCCTGTTCCTTCGGTTGCCCTTTGCGTTCCAGGGCCACGGTATCCTGGTAAGACATATTCGTGGCCCCGGCAGGCATCCCTATTTGGGCCCCGTCAGTTTGCTGACAGCTCTTTGAGGCGCGCGTGGAACACGACGCGCCGCGGACCCGCGCTTGGTCCTTGATCGGACGGCGAGTTACCCTTACTCGCAGTCCGCTAGCCCGCGTCATGTAATTACCATAGATCAAGATTAGGGTTCCGTACCTCAAACGGAAAAAGGAGTCTGTCATTCGGTTGAACGACGTTCGGATAATCGATGCTCTACTGTATTAAAGTCCTGGATACTCATAATGTACATTAACTAACATAATGTGGGTGGATTTTCAGGTACTACATGGATAATGCATCATGTAGAAACACGGCTGATGTATCCAAAACCTCTTTTATTGGATTGGATCCTGTTGATACACAAAAAACTGTAAGTACCACATTTTATGTTTTTACCGCATTTTACATACAATGCTTTTACTCGGATGTGTAAGACAAACTTGTAAGACTTACCATATTTCTCTTTTTTAGAGAAACTGAAGACACAGAAGACTCCTTCATCGTAGAAAAAGTACTCAAAGATGAATTCCAACCACGGCTTCAAAGGGTATCCTGACCACCAGCATGCAGCAGAAGCGCATACCTGGTCATCACCCTCAGCCTCATCAGCGACCTTGGCACAGCACACTGCACTTCGGCCGGTCAGCAAGCAGAGACGCACTTCTCTCCTGGTCGACGCAGCAGCCAGCCACTACGCAGCACAGCATCACTCCGACTCACTGGAGCATAATGCAGCATCACCCCGACTCACTGGGGCATCACCGCAGACAGTTCCGACTCACCGAGAACTACGCGGCATCCGATTCCGACTCACTGGAACCTTCCACTGGCCTGGCAAGCATCAAGACTCAGTCTGCTATCGACCTCCGGTCTCGGAGGGGAGTGATGTGGCGACAGCGACATCTATCGCAACACATGCGAACTAAATTGGCAATTCCTACATCGCGCTATCAACATTATCCGCGACATTAGCCTATATAGAAAATCCCGACTTACATTATGTCGGACACAACACCCGTCTGGTCGGAGGATCCTCCCTTTTCTATGGGGGATGAGGAACTTTACACCCTGTTCCTCATACCCCCCCCCCCGAATACATGAATAATAATTTTGACACATTTGGTGATTATCATATGCGTGAGATACAGAGTTGATAATATTATCGTTGTTGTATTAAAAAATATACGATTTTCCATTCAAATATCGAGTTCTTTTTTAATATTTTTTTTTTTAATTTTTCGTATTTGTTCTTTTAGAGGCAACAGAGATACACATTCTGTGAAAAATTCAATCGTCTACTTATTATAGATCATGAGATACAGACCGCTGACAGACGGACGGACGGACAACGAAGGCTTATTAATAGGGTACCCCCCCGGTTCCCGTTGGTTACCCTTCGGGTACGGAACCCTAAACAAGGTCGACTAAAAAGCTACGATGATCACCCTAATCTGTTCCGTAAATGATAATAATGACGCGATCTTTGCGGCATTGTCGTCCTTGCGTTAGCTATTGCATTTGGAACACCCGACCTAGAAACTAAAACATCAATTAATGTAATAAGTATAGTTCAGAGTTTATTCCATTTAAAATATCTACTAAAATTAATTTATTACAAAAAAACGAAAGACTTCGCTATTACTACAAATTATAATAAAACGAGTTTTTAATTAATCAAATCTCTTATTTTAATTTGAAAGTAAATCAATAAGACAAGTTGACCTACTGCCTGCTTATCTGTAATGTGACACAGGTGACACTCCTCGCGACGTAAGCGCACGGCTCGCTTTGCGGCAATCGCGGGCAACTCTTGGTAGCGTTAAATGCCTATTTCGCTTGGTCTACCTGCCCTTAAGTAAAAATAGATAAAAACCCACACTCAAAACTTGCTGGCATTTGGAAAACCCATAACTAGTTTTCCAAATGCCAGCAAGTTACGATGGTGATAATAATCTCGGCCTATGATTGTCTCACTATAAAGAAAAGATGATGCTCTGAGGTAAAGGAATTTTGTTTCTTTCTTCTCCACAGGGATCTGTCTTGAGACAGGCAACTAGCTTCAACTGTCTGATAAACATCTTGACTAGGTACACCAAAGTGTCTGTTAATTGCAAAAAAATCTTCTGAGTTTGAGCCTCCCTATGATAGACTCACCACCTTAAAAAGGTGGTTGGAACAGACTGGATGAGGAAGGAAGAGGACAGGAGGATGTCAGAAAATTTGGGAGAGGCCTATGCCCAGCAGTGGACACCTCTGCTTAAGCCCACGGTGATTACAGGTTGATGTTTTGAAGACCACTTCTCACGCAGAGAATGCACAAACGTTGATCAATTTGCTTCATGCCGATTCTTTCATTTCAATGATTATTCCATTAAAATAGTTTGTATATAATTGTATCGCAAACAATTCATTGTACACCTATTGTTACTTTGTCTATGTTTGAATTTGTGCCAAATTGTATTTCCACAATCGTGAGCTATTATTTCTGCATTTTTATTTGAAACATGATTAGTTGGTGTTCAAGTTCTTTTTATTTTTGTAGTACAATAACTTTGTCACTTTGCAAATTATTATTTTGGCTTTTTTTTTGTTTTACATCCAACCTCATTCAGGATTAGATTTTTGGATTCCCTTGATTGGAATGGATTGATGACTTTAGCGAGTTCTTTACTATCTAAAGTATGGTAGGCAGTGCCTAACGGCAATGCACACACCTGACCTCAGCACCACAACATCAAAATTCAAAATTTATCACATTATCACAATCCTGTAGAACTAGATAATTGGCTACTTAGCAACATAAGCGTGAGCATTGCTGGAGCATATGTTTCTATAAAGTGTGTTTTCCAATAACAGCAAATATGTTTTAACTGATATATTTATTTATGTAACATATTAATCCCAGTTTCTCAAGCAAAAATATTTACTAAAACATGTCTTAACATACCATTGTTACTCATACTAGGTTAGGTGTTTATCTAGAAGGCCTTCATTCGCTTTAGAAATTGTAGTAGAAACTATTGTTGAGTAACTTCTATTTCATTGAATGATATTATTATTTTAGTCTTCTTGTTGCACCTAAAGTTTCCATACATAATAAAATTTTCTAGAAAACAAACCCAGTCGACACCTATTGTTTTTTCTGTAACACATACTTTTTTTTTATTACTTTTTCTTTCTTTAATATAGTTGTGTTTTTTTTTGTGCGGTTAGTGCCTGCAACCTGGTGTCAGACTTATTATACTGCTCATGAGTTCACTGATCTCACTTAGCTTAACATGTTGTCAAGAATTATCTCGCAGGAATACTCCTCATGAAATTTTCCTTCACCAGAGCATGTGATAATGAAACAATATGCACACATATATCTGCATCTTTTTATAGTAATTAGATTGGAAACAAAGTTCTGAAGCAAGAAGCTCTGAAACAAGCCATCAACTCTTTTCAAGTCTAGACAAGATCTTATGAGGACCAAACAGATTAGTGTCTGAGATGGTCTAATTTATCATATTCCAGCAAACACTCTGTAATAATTTATTTCATCAGCAAGTACCATTTAATTCAAACATGTGGTCAGACAGTCAGACATTACTCTTAGCCGACTATAACTGACAACAGAGTAAGATTAAGTGTTCACTATAATAAAAGTACCGCACCATTGGTCCATGAAAAACATCTGGTGTTTTCATGAGATTTTGTAATGGAAATTAGATCTTATGGCATGGGAATAAGTTGTATATTGTGGGGTGAAGCAGTTTGTTCTTGTTTTTGGTAATATAAACAAAAAGACAAGGATTGTAAATTGATTAATTTATGGTTACAGGATGGGTTTAATAGTTGTGATCCAGGATCTTGGCACAAATTACTGGTGTAAGTACATAAGTTTCCAATTCAAGTACAATTGCGTTTCTTAATCCCTAGACTCTGGTCTAGGGATTAAGGATAAAGCTGACATTTTTTGTAGAAAATTAAGTCCTAGAAAGGAAACTTCAGGTGCTGGGATACCTCAGGTTTTGAACATCTTCAGCAGTGAAAATATTAAAGGTTGATTAAAGAGAAGAGGCTATACAGAAAATTCATTCTTGTTATTGGTGGACTGTCTTTTTAATTTAATGTTTAAAATAGTAATTTTAGTTGCTAATTTCGTTTAAATGATTATTTTTTATGAAGGTAAGTACTAATTATTTTTAATATTTTCATTTTATTAACCACTTTACTTTAATCAAAGATGTTTCAGAATAATTAAAGCAGAATAATAAATAAAAAACTTATTTACCAAACACATCTCGAATTTCCCAATACGAAAGTATAAATTATTGTGCCGCAAAACGCTAAACGATTATGAATTACTATGTTTTGCAACTACAAATGTATAAAAATGAATAATTGGCATGTATTCTTGTAATTACGAATTGTTTCAGACATGACTCGAGTGAAGGACGTCAACAGGTGTCATGAGAAGTCAGAAAAAATGATCACTCAGGGTCGTGGGAAACTTACTCTGTTCATTGGAAGCTGTGACGGCAGCATCGCTCATAAACGACCCACTCCGCACCACAGGACCCCACTGCTGTCTTCTGCCATTATCTCTGGTCTCTGTCCTCTCCACATCTTCCGCTTTACACAGATGAAAAGCAAATACGCACCAATATAACACTAAACCGATACGCATCGTGATCTCACAATGACACTAATGCATTAACCGCACATAAAAATATAAAACCACCTCAGTAACACAGCACTCTATACACATTCTAAAATAATATGCAGACAAAATGGTTCATAGTTTATAAGGCCACATCACAAGTTCAATGAAAAAACATAAAAGCTACGATTTTTTATCACAGAAAGAAAAACTAGCGAGGTCGAAAAACTTTGACAGTTATTTATAGAGTGAGGCAACATTGGCCAGAGTGGAAAATACTAATTGCTGCTGTCACTGTCATCATGTCTCCAAAATAGTCGATTTAACTAACGTATAGTCTACTATTTCTCGGAGTGGTTTTGTAAAATTCGAAATGAACGCACCCATAATATTTACCAAAATATGTCAAATGACCTTGCCAGTTTGTAAACAATACCTTGAAGAGCAGCTTTTGATACAAATTATCTAATTTCCTTGTTGTTTAATTCACCTATCGCCTTAGCAGAACACAATATTCGCGTTTTTGCTAAATTAGGAGTGCAAAATTGTGAAAATGAACATCGATTTCGAAGCCATGGCTGTTTTGGAGGAGGAATCACAGAACGTGAGTGGCTATTAATTTCCTTTGTTACGCTTGTTTACTACGTTATTATGTTCTATTTATGTACTCTGGTCATGTTTTATCTTGGATCAAACTTATTTTTGTGCCAGGATTGTTATTTTGTAAAAAATCTAACTTTCCTTCCTCATGTAATATTGTAAGAATGACATGACATGGATTCAATAAATCTATTCTGTATAAGATTCTATTGCACAACAAGATGTGGAGTTTCGTCATATGTGTGCTGGGTATAATGATTATTAATGGCTGATAGTACAACAGAAATAAGGAAAGGTTGGGAAAAACAAACAAATGTTGGTTGAAAACATTAATAAACTGGTCTTATCAGCTGTGTTTACTGAGAACATGTGGAGTGGTTTATTATGACAAGCAACATGTCCTCCACAAATTTGGCAATATTGCCTTTTTAACAAAGTACCAAGGTCAGATGATAATACATATTCAAATAGTACTACAGTACTTTGTAATGAGTACTTTAATACCTGTTCATTAAATTATTAGAGGCCTTCAGGGTAAATCTTACAAGATTTATAAATATCTACTGTGATTATGAATACAAGTTTTTTCCAAGTTTGTATGATTAAGAAACGAGGAATATGTTCTATAACACATAATTTGTTTCCTGTAAAAAGTGTGAATTTCTTGGCGCTTAAAAGTAGTTATCAGCATATTTAATTTACATTCCATACAGTTGGCATTTGACCTCAAATGTCTGACACACATAGATAGTGTGTGTATAGATTAATATTTGCTAGTCAATCAATTTAGTACCATTGTCTTTTATTCAACATTATTAAGTGTATCTTCGCCTAAAAAGCGTCAAGCCTCATTAGGCTGGTTGTGGCTTAAAATCAATGTATAGCCAATGAGCCATTCCATCCAAGCATACCATGCAGTTCAACAGACCAAAAAAATGGCTAAATGTTCTATATAAACTACCAAAATCAATAATCATTACAAAGTTCAATTCTCAGAAATATAGCGATAGATAAACAAGTAATTAAAACCCTAAATTTACTAGAAACAGATCAATTTTTACATAACAATTTTATCTGATTAGGAAAAATAATATGGTGATGATAACAAAGAAAACAAGACGAATCGATAACAGCATTGGTAACGCCATCTACTATCAATAACGTAAACTTCTTGCTACTACACGTGGCTGACGTATGTCAGTAAAACAGTTTGGATAACATAATGTAGATGGCGCTGTTCTTAAAGTAGGTTGGTTAGGAGGATCGTATTTATTATCTTTGTCTGAAATCGAAATCAGTTGGTTTACCTCTACCCGTCGCTGGTTTTGATAACTGCTGGCCATAAAATAAGCCAACCATTCAATTTTCTCCTTGACTGTGTTGCGAAATCGCTTTCTAGACACGGCCTTTCCTGTCATTCATTTAGAGAAATTAATGACAGGAAAGGCCGCTAGTCTAGTTCTATGAGTATAATACTTCTTAGTCCTCCTTTCATTACTTCTAACTTCTTGAATTTTGAAAGAAAACCAGACTGCCACCAGTTTTCTGGGATTCAGAACAATGGTTCTGGGACCCAGCTCATTTAACTTAGCTCTAATAAAAATTAAATGTTGGTGCTTTGGCAGATTATACCTACCTACTCTGATACTCTTGGCCTGTATCATCGCACTGCTGGGCAGACACCTCTCCCCATGACGTCCAGTTGTTTTGATCTAAGACCAATGTGGACCACTGGCCGCTGGTTTTATCAATAACGTCCCGCCATCTTCTAGAGATTCATTATTGAGATTGCAGATCATGCGCAATTTAATTCAGTTTTAATAACAATAACTTGGAAATGGTTTATTTTTAGAATATTAATTCCGTAGTTACTATGTTTATTATAAAAGTGCTCTATGGTCTGCCTTCATCGCATCCTGTTCGATTTGATAACATTATATTATTATAATAATACTTACTGCTGTAGTCTGAATAAAACTACTCTTTGCTGAATTAGTGCAGAATTTCAGCTACCCATACTGAATGGTTCTTGGTAGTCGTTCTTCTATTGTAAGCACTCGTTTTTAACGTGGAATAAATGTAATTTGACCCGACATACAGCCTGTCGAAATGAATTTTCAGGAAAATTTTCTAACTTTACTTATAAATTAATTTATCAGCAAGCAACTGCATACTAAGGTAGCGTTCCTTGCTGCGTACAAGCTGCTTCTCTGTATGAAGGTCAAAGATATCCCGTCGAGGCTGCGGGTTGTTCGAAAGAGATACCTACCGCGGCCTCGACACAAAGGGCTAAGAAGGAGCATGGGTGGTTTTTAGTCAGTAGAAGTCTGACACTCCCTACCGCTCTGCCCTGAGCGGGAGGAGTCATTTGATGATTTCCCAGACTCCAAAAAAAAAAATGGTCAAAGTCTCAAATATTGACGAGCGATAGATGTGACAAGACGAAGAAATCGTAATCCAGTACTTGTTACTTTAAAAAAAAAAAAACTTTTAACTACTTTTCAGTAACAAATCGTTATAGCTTGTCAGGGTAGAATTCGTGTGTCAAAAAACTCAGTACTAGTCAACACTCTCTAAGTTCTTAATAAATGCATCCTAACCGAATATCTCTAGTGATTACACAATATCTTCGATTTTTTGACCCAAGGACCGCATGCATGCCTTCTCCTTTTTGAGGGCAGCGGTGATAAAATAATAAAAATAAATACAAATTAAAATGTCCGTATGGGTGCGACCCTACAACCGTTCGCACCCGTTTCCCCTGGGTAACAAGAACTGGTATTCAGAAAGGATTTTTAATAAGCCGGAGATTTTGAAAAGGACTAAACGTTCCCAGCCTTTGTCCTTTTGTTGTAGGGATTTACGGACCGATCCCCTCAAAAGGGTCGCAATCCCAACGCAGCTAACCAAACAGCTGTACAACTAAACATTTTATCTTTTCGACTATACCTGGGTGTCTGTGTACCCCTCACTTAACGTCAACGGCCTAATAGATTAGATAAGGCAATCGCTGCGCACTGTTGTGGTATCAGTGCATATTGCTTACCTTGTTTTCTTTGCACTGAAATATCATAACTTGCGTATTGTCTTTTGCTATCTGAACTGGCCCCCTAGACAAAATCCCTTTTCTGTAAGCGTTAACGCCAACGGAAAGATCAAATTGTATGGAGTTGACATTAGCTTTAGATATGTCACGTGATGTCATCTCTAAAGCTAATGTCAACTCAATACAATTTGATCTTTCCGTTGGCGTTAACGCTTACAGAAAAGGGATTTTGTCTAGGGGGCCTGGATGTCCAAGGCCACTACATGAACTGCAGGTGGTTCTGAAATAGCCTGCCGTCATGTAGTCCAGCCTAACTAGATGAAACTGAGTACCAGTATTTTACATGGAGCGACTGCCAAACTGACCTCTTCAACTCCGTTGCTAGTCAGATTTCCTGTCTTTCTACGTTCTGATTTCGAGTAACCGTGCCGTTAAACCCGTAGACATTTGGTTTTAGTATTGATTATAATCTAAACATACGGGGTGGAAGGAACATTGACGTAGAAAAGATTACCACATGTTCAGTATATCGGTCCAAATCGACCCACAACATATACAATTTAAAAAAACTGTTTTTGTGTGGAAAAGCTGATTGTTTTTTTTTTAATAAACATAACATCTCGCCTGTAATTCCCGAAGGGTTAGGCAGGGGTGTATCTAATACCACCCACATTTCGCCAGTTATGTTTAAGTCCCATGTTATAGGGGGCGAGCCTATTGCCATCAACCGGGGACAAATCCGGACCCCGCAGCTGTTACTGATAAATTCCTGGTGGAAAAAGCCAATAACACTTTGCCCGACCCGGGAATCGAACCCAGGACCTCATGCTCAGCAGTCGCGCTTGCGACCACTAGACCAACGAGGCAGTAAATCGCCACAAATAAAATAAATATTCAAAATGGTGTACTGAACACGGTGTAACCTTTTGGGGATCGATCTCACTTCCCCCTGCATAGGCAGACGGACTTCACTTGGAATGACATCAGCACGTAATGGTCATTTATTGCCGCAAGGATTGCAAATAGTTGCAATAGCTTGGCTGCATCTATTCCGACAAAAAACATCCACCACCACCTGCTAACCACGGAGTTTGTTTTCGGAATAGAGCTTGCTGGTCGGAAGAGATTCTTAAAGTAAGTGGAAATATTTTCTCAAAAGTTCCTAACGGGAGTCTCTTCAGATTTCACAAAAAGCAAAAATTCCTACTCCTTCACTATTTTTTTCTGATTAATTTCATTGCGCTATCCAAGACAATGAAATTGTTTCTTGTAATTCTCTGGGATTTTCTCGAGCTTCATTGTCTCGGCAAGTCGGCACTTGTGGTCGCCACTATTAATCCTGGCTTGAAGGTGTGGGAATAGGGCTTATCCCAAAAACAGTTAGTAGCTGTAGATTTTTGTGAGATGACCCTAACTTGTAACAAAAGAAAGTCCTTCGCTGTCTGTCGTCAACACCCCTCTCTTCTCGCGCATCTATCCCAGACACCGTCGCGCCCGTCTCATAAGTTGAACGGCTTCATCTTCTTAATGTATCTAAATACCTAATTGGTGCAAAAGTCCCCTTATCAAAGTCAAAATGCACGTGTTCTCCCCGTCATGGCGACTATTGGTCCCCTTATCAAAGTCGAAATGCACGTGTTCTCCCCGTCATGGCGACTATTGGTCCCCCTTATCAAAGTCGAAATGCACGTGTTCTCCCCGTCATGGCGACTATTGTTTTTTCTAGACAATACCTGGGGTTACGCAAATATTGGGCCCAAAATTCCAACTTTTATTTATTTATTTATTGTTCACAAAATCCACAGCTCTTTATAATGTTTTAAACTCACAACTTTACCCTAAATACTTCCACGAACCCCATACAACACAACAATACGTCAATCGGCACGTTTTGCGAGTCCTACCGTAAAACGTGTTTTTTTACCCGGAAAAAAAGTTTTCCCAGCAAGAATTTTTGCGTAGAGTTAATTACTTTGATGTAGAGAATGCTTGATTGTTGGCTTTGTGAAGGGACCGTTTATATTTATATAACGTCTTTGGCTGATTGGGCAATCTTCGATCCCTCTTTGTTTTGAAGAGAAAAGTCGCTCATGATTTTTCACCCAAAAAAATCGTATGTATATCAGCAATATTTTGATGCTTGTTTGGCAGCTTCGTGAATGATTCGTTCACACTTGTATGCCCCAAATTCAGTTAAGTGCGACGCCTGTAGTTGTCCTTTCAGCAAATTCGGAAATGTCGCTTCCGTTGTGATGCCATGCAGTTGCACCAATCATGCTAAGGCACACCCTCGCATCTATAAAATTATGTAGGTTCAAACTAAAACAAAATTTCGTAAAAATGAAAATTCTATGAAATAGAGATTTGCGGAATCTTTCTTAGAATCTGTTTTCATTACTGCTGTCTCGATTTCTGCTTGTCGCGAAAAAGTAGACAGCCGTAAATAAAAAGGCTTCTGAGAAATGCCAATGAAAGTTAATGAACCTTCCGAAGCACGTAATCATCTTTCCATCAGACAATCAGGTGATTCAACCCTGCAATCTCCTAGCCAAACTGGAAACAACTTTATACAAAGTATACTTCCAGTGGGAATCGAACCCACAACCACCGGGCCACAAGGCAAACTCATAATAACACATCTCAATGAAAAAAAAAAATATGTCGGCAATTATAATCGGTTGTCATGGTAAGGGAAATGGGCACGTGATTAGAAGGAATGAGGAAAACGTCGTGAGGAAAGTTTTGAGTAGCTACAAGAATAGGGAAAGATCAATAAAACGATGGATTGGTTGTGTGAAAGATGTTTGGATAGAAAAGGGGTGTACTCATGAGTTGACGACTAATAGACAAGGTTGGCAGACCCCAAATAATTGGGATGAGGGCAGGAAAATTGTGAATTGCAATGCCTCCCCGGCATTTTGATTATTGCTTTGTTCTAGAACATAGCTAGGAACCTTGTAGTTACGAAAATAGGGAGTCCAACTTTTGTTATTTAAACCCCTCCACTCCATGATCTGCACAAGTTATTGAGTCCTGATATAAAACGTGATTTTCACCCCAAAGCGTTTTTGCGTAGTAAGTACCTACTTACTTTGATTTACATAAGAGGGTAGTTAACTAAAAAAATCTAATTAGTCCGTCAGATAGATTTTCAAAAAATATTGGACACGTATTTTTTCTTTTTTCACGTAAACAAACAATGAAGACGATACAGTGCTTTGAAAAGTCGTGTGACGTCATATTCTAAGACATTTATGACATTTTTTACCGGTGAGTGACGTCACGACCCCCCACTTAAATCTTTGACGCGTTTTATCTTCGTCAATTTTTATTGATTTGATAAAACAAAAAATACGTATCTAATATTTTTCGATAATCTAACAGACGGACTAATTAGAATCATTTTTTTTTAGTCTGTAAACATCCCTATAAGTACTAGGTTTACGGCTTCGCGAAGAGTCCATTTACACCTTGTATAATATTTTATTTAACGCCGCTGTTTGGCTGATTGGCCAATCTTCGATACCTCTTTGTTTTAAAGAGAAGAGTCTCTCAAGCGCACTCATAAAGTTACCTTGTAACAAGAATACTGCGCACTAAGTTATTTAAACAAATGTTTGTCCATGCATGAAGAGCTGTTCCTTTTGTTTTATTCTGAGAAATCTCCAAAACAATGCATTCTTTATGCAAGATATTAAAATTTTTGAGAAGTCGTTCATTATCATTATAGTAAGTTACATAAATACTAACACTAAAGGCTAAACTTTAGGTGAATCGCCAGGGTAGCTTGCGAACTTCAAATTTTCTTACGTTCCTTGCAGGTCAGTGTCAGGTTGTATTTTAATTGATTGTTTCCAGTTTGGCTAGGACATTTAAGTTTTTAGCATGAGCCAGTGGTCCCGGCCGCCAAAAGGCGGTCGACAATCCATGTTTGAGGCCCTTTTTTTTTGGGGTTTGGGAAATCATGAAATAACCCCTCCCGCTCTTCGGCAGAGCGAAAGGGAGTGTCAGACTTTTACTGACTATAAACCACCCATGTTACTTCTTAGCCCTTGCGCCGAGGCCGCGGTATCTCTTTCGAACAACCCGCAGCCCCGACGGGCGTATGTCAGAGGCCATTGAGGCGGTTTAGAAACTCTGACACTAGGGTTGTGGGGTCGTTGGACCTTACTGCCCACATGATAAGAAGAAGAAGACCGAGGTATAATCATTAAAACAATCAATACAAAACTCCAAGTTCATTTAAATTCATGTTTCCATATTTTTACACACGTTTTACGACCGACAATCATATTTAGTTCAACATAAAACCTGACACTGATCTGCAAATTGCAAAAATATTAAGAAAAAATTAATTTCGCGGGCTTCCCTGGCCGCTTCCACCTCATACATCTAAACCTTGCCTTGCGTTTCATAATTCCTTAACTTATCGTTCGATAAAAATTATACCTACTGCATTTTTGTTCATCGACCTTCACGGTTGACCCAGGTTAGTTTCTGCGTAGTTTCGTTTCAAGAAACGCAATACTAACTACGCCGTAAGAAATTCGCACAAAAGTACCATTAACTCCATATGACAGGAGCGTTAGCGTTCAAGGTGGAATTCGGGATTTTTCCGAAATGTCTAGAAGTAAAAATAGATTGTCCGTTACACGCTTCGGGCTTAGCATGCTTAGCCGAAATTATAAATATGGGCCAAGTTTGAGACGTGACGTTAGACGTAAAGTTTTAATGATAGATTTATTTTAACCATGTTAACGCTAATATTTCGGTACGGGATGGACAGGGCTTGAGGCTTTTTTGCGTAATGTAGGCGGAAGGGTGTGGCCCTTCAACACCGGTGTGCTATGCACTATTTTTTATAACTATGTTATTATAACGATCCGTGTGCGAGAGATACACTATTTCGTATTCATTCCAACGTCCAGAATAGAGTGGTTCGATATTGAAGCGCATGTCAGATGGAAATGGGTCTCCAATTAGTGCGCTGCGTTATTGGAGCCCACGTCGATGCACCTAGCCCGGCCAGTTCCCCTTCGACCACCGATGTAACTGCGTGTCAAAATGTTTTCAAAATTCCTGTTAGTTTTGTTTTTAAATTATCAAGTTTTCGGTTAATATCCTGTTGTTTTCGATGAGGGGTAGCAAAGAAGACGAAGGTAGACGACTTAGAAAAAAATCGGTAAGTATTCGCCATTTTTATTTTAAGTCTAGCGTATGGCGGGCGTGGACAAAGCCGTACTTCCAGAATACCAGCTCAGCAGACTGCAGTATTATTGGAAGATGCATTAATCTCTATTAATGTCGCGACACACCGCTGTAAGTAAGTACGTCTTAATATTGCAGTCACTGTTACCGAGTGCAGCGAAACGATAAGGTCACTTTGTCCAAGGTGGGGAGGGCTACAATACCAGCCGTAGCGACACGTCTCGTCCGCTGCTTGTACGACTCACAGTCCCTGTAGTCTGTCTGTCTGTACGGATCCATTGCCGATTTCAAAAGTTGTTTTTTAAAAATAAGAAGACTGAGCGCGCGGTCGTTCCCACTGCGCAACGCGACGCGGCGAGCCAGTGTGCGTTGAGGCAGTCGCTAGGGCGGACACGGCACTCCGACAATCACTCTAAATCGTGAGTAACAATACATTTCTTTACTAATTCTTGTGAGAAAAATTATGTAAATTATTATTTTATTTACACCGGTATGTTTTCGTTGTATTTTTCCAGTGTTTTGAGTGGTTGAATGCGATGTTTTAGGTTAAGATCTGACAGTTACTACGCCGCATAAAATGTACCATCGTTTGACGCGAACGAACGACGCAGTTCGCTTGCTAGGTATCGGGCCGGCCTTTTGTTGCTAACCGAGAAACAAAACTTACTGCGTATTTGCTTATTGTGATATTATTTATATGTACAACATTGTTGGAGATAGTTACCTACATAGTTGTTATTAATGGATAATTGTTACTCTTGGCGTCGTAGAGTAAGGTCATGGTTAAAGAAAACAGTGCGTTTTCTTAATTGCGTATTAATAGAAAGTTGCCGATTTTACGTGCTTATAGGGCCATTTGTACTCCAAATAATAGGTATGTTTGTTTAATGCGGTATGATAATGAACAAAATATTTATGCAATCATTTATATTTGTTTATCAACATTGTACATGAGATAACAAAACATGTAGAGTAACATTGACCAACTTTGAGCTGTAGGCTGTATCCCACTCATACATAAAATATAGAATACTATCTGATCTTTTCGACCTTCGTCCGCGTGAAGTTATTATAAAACTACTTACTTAAGTTTTCAAAATAATATAATTATACCATGATTCGACACCACGTGGCGCCATCTATTATCATAAGAACGTAATTGCGGTTTTTCAGGAAGCAGTACTTTTTTTCGGGATGAAAGGTACCTTAGGTCTGTTATATGCAAAATTTCAGGATAATCGGTTCAGTGGTTTAGAGGTCAAACTAGCTTTCACATTTATAATATTAGTATGGATACATAGTAATTGTTTATTTTCAGCTGTAAATAAATATACATAGTTACTAACCATTTCTCCATTAAAATGATCTATAATTCAATGTTGTCATTACCTCTCTTTGTTTATGTGTGAAAATAAAAGAAGAGAATTACTTACATAACAAAAAATATTTAAGAAAGAAAGAATTTAAAAAAATAAGAAAGGAACAACATTGGACAAAACAAAATGATAAAAAATACTAACGGTTAAAGTTGGTATTTTTTACGATTTCAAAAATTACCGAATCAGATGTTCAACAAAAACAATTTTAGCGCTGTTACCAATGCTCCCATTGCTTACTAATAGGCTGGGTAACATGTGTTGGCAAATGTTTAATCACATTGATTTTAAAACGCAATACGTTCAACACACTGTTGCTAACAATAGCTTGCAGTTAAGATTACCAGTATAGATTACAGTTTACACACCAACGGGCAATTGTTAACTAGATCGCAGTTATTATCAGCAATAACATCACGTTGTTTCTTTGTGTAAGTAACTCAATTACTACAGTGAAGGAAAACATCGTGAGGAAAATGGCATTTCCTGGAACTAAAAATTTGTAGACACGTGACATTACCAATCCACACTCCACCACGTGAGTCTTGGAACCATATAGTTGATTGCAGACCACACCCTCTCATAGAATCTGTCCCAGCAGTGGGGTCTAGAAACGATTATACTTTTTGTCTCCGAAGGGTTAGGCTGAGGTGTACGAGTACCTTATAATATGAAAAAAGTACGAGTACCTTCAAATGAAACGTGGGTACCATTTCATTTTATGTCCCATGTAAAAAAGAGCGAGTTTATTGCCGTAAAAAATCCGGGCTTCTGGAAAATTCCCGATGGGAAAACCCAATATCCAACGCTGCCCTGGGGTCGAACCCAGCATATCATTAACACAATACACAATGAATAAAACTGTGCTGTATGTATATTTTCAAGGTGTAAGTTCCTTTGTCATTCAAATACTCATCTCCGGATGCTGTGATTGTATCATCTGAGTTGCATTCTGCGCAGATGGTGAGAGGTCACTGCGAAAAACATGACATACAAATAATCAGTCTTTTAAATTTTTCGACTTTCGAGATACAAATAAACCTCTTCTCTTGTGCGACGGAATAGTCTATTCCGTCCTAATCAATACACCATATATAAATATAACACGGTATTGGCCTTTTCAAATAGTGACGTCATAAAGAATATAAATATATTCCCCCCGCCCTGGGGGGTATCCGAAAGCTCCCCATGTATGTTTTGCGATTCTTCATTGTTTTTGAGATATAGCTTCTATAGGAACATATTTTTTACGCCTTTTTACTTTCTTTGAGGCGGTTTTAATCTAATAAGCATCACAAAAAGCCGTATAAAAATACAATAGTTTTCTTAAAAGATTTTTTGCGCTCTGTTTCTTACTCTAGCAAATTACGATTTTGAGCGACAGAAAAGGATAGTAGTCTGAATGCCACATGAGGTTCAACCCTAACCCTGTCGAGGCTGCGGGTTGTCCGCAAGGGATACCGAGGCCTCGACATGAAGGGCGAAGAAGGAACATGGGTGGTTTTTAGTCCGTAGAAGTCTGACACTCCCTTTCGCTCTGCCCAAGAGCGGGAGGGGTTATTTGATGATTTCCCACCCCCCAAAAAAAAAAAAAAAAAAAGGTTCAACCCTAATCACATCGGGTCTGCGGGTTGTTCCAAAGAGATACCGCGACCTCGACACAAAGGGCTAAGAAGGAACATTGGTGGGTTTTATTCTGTAGAAGTCTGACACTCCCTACTGGTTTGCCTAGAGGGAGGAGTCATTTTATGATTTCCCAACCTCCAAAAAAAAAAAACAAAAATTTTAAACAAAAAAAAAGGTTTTTTGAATCTGTTCTAAAACGTGGAGTTTTTCTCACGATGATTTCCTTCACTATTTTGAGAGCAGTGGCACATATACATAAATTACGCAAAGTAAAGTGTCTGCCTGACTGCTCTTGTAAAGTAATAATTATTGTTATAATGCCCTTAGCAACAATCTGTCGTCATGTCAGTTTATGTTAGCAGACGTGTTATCAATTGCCCTTTATGCATTGTACTTATATTAAAATAATAGGTTTGCGATAAGTTCATGTCGCTGCATTAATTGCTTGTAGGGTTTTCTCAGTATTAAAAAAAAAGTTATGGAAACAAAAACTACCGCGTACCTGGTAATATTATTTCAAATAGGAAATAATAGTACGGCAAAATTAGTAAGGAAAAACAAAGAAACTTTATTGCCTGCCCGGATGAAGTTCAAAAGTGGCTGGTTTTACCATTGCACTGCAACATAAAATAACTTTATTTGTAAATTGCGAAAACGTTTTATACAAAACAGTGACACATTATTTTTAATATCAGTTTATTATTTATGACAATAAAGCATTTTAGTATTGTGTTCATTTTGAAATTCAATAAATTACGTAACTTAATAATTAAATAAATCGTCCCTTTACGACAGAAAGCTTGAATAGAAAACTACTTTATCCACTTCAAGGCAGTTTTCATCGTATTTATAAAATAATTTATTTCTGGGACATTTAAGTTACGAATTAAATTCATTTTTACAAGTACGCGGTGTAAGGCCCAATTTTATAACGCTGTTGTGAAAAATCTAGAATCATTGAATTTGTGCAAACTTTTTGCTCGTCGATGTCCGTTATTTAACCCCTCCGTTTAAACCGTCAGACGCAAAAACGGTTTGCTATATTGCATCATCGTTGTCCTTCGGACCGTTCGCGTTCCAATTATTATTAATTCAAATAAAATACGCAGTACCTAATTATTGCGATGTTGAAAGCTCCCCCATGGCAACATTTGAATTCGCAGGACCTTGAATCACCCTATTAGTTACGTTTTTGAGCCCCCCTGAGCTTTGAAACCCGAGGGGAACCCTATTGTGAAAGATACCTGTAAAAGTCTATACAAACTTTTGAATTTTTACCCGTTCATGGTTACGTTAGGGTGGGGTTACCTTCAAGTTTTGTCGGTAAGACCGGTTTCCATTTAAATAAGTATAATTGTTGAAAGACCAAGCTTTTGTATGGTTTCTTTAAAAGTTACCATGACGCAAGGAGCTTTTGTCAGCCGGTATGAAAGAAAATAAATGTACCTACCGCTAAGGGGACGTTAAAATCACGTTTCTTGAAATATGTAGGTAAGTATATGTTGCCAGTTGCCAACTGAGTTATGTAATACTAGGTGGTGAAGAATACTGCCATAATGAGGTACTTACATTGAACATTTCCTTAAAATTACTCATCATCATCAGCCTATTAATGTTCCCACTGCTGGGACACAGACCTATAATCTACCACGCAGGCCCAGTGCGAATTGGTAGATGTCACAAGTCTTCGAATTTTTGGTTCTAGGACATGCCGGTTTCCTCACGATGTTTTCCTTCGCCCTTCCTTCTTCCTTTTTAAAATTACTATAACGATTGAATGAATAACTATTATGGGAAAACTAAAACGCAGTATCCGATTCTTACTGGTGTTTTACATTCTCCCAATCAAGTCATTAAAATTAGCTGTAAATTCATGCATCTATGAGAAAAAGACGTGAGTTCATGTACAGAAAATTTATCATCATCATCATTTTCTTGCCCTTATCCCAATTCATTTGGAGTCGGTGCAGCATGTCTTCTTCTTCCATACTTCTCTTTTACTCGTCGTCTCATCAGACACCTCCTTTCTTGCCATACCATCCTTCACATAGTCCATCTATCGTTTCTTGGGCCATAGAAAATTCATATGAGGTAGAATACTTACTAAACACTAAGCCTTCAACCTATGACGCATTGCACCAATAGAATACAACTTCTAGTATCGATCGAAGGTAACTGAAAACCCATACTTACATAATTAAACTCTCCATTAGAACCCCCTTCGTCTGGCGCCAGTCAACCTACGTGCAGGCAACGCATAAAAGATGCATGGCGGCCATCGGCGGCCATGACAGTATTGATTTTCAATTTTCGAACGAGGTAGCGGCAGCCATTTTCGATCTAATTGCGAGTAGTCTATGTAATTTGCGACCTAAAAGCCCGATGCAGTGTTGCACGTACTCAATTCGACGACGGCGACGATATAATAGGCAGTATGAAATATTGTTTAGTTTAACATCCATCGCATTTTTTGTAAAGATAGGTGATCGAAAATTGGTTGCGTAGATAGCGATGAATTGTGAAATGCTGAAACAGTCGTTATTTTAACGGTTTGTTGGTAGTCTCGGGATTGAGACCGCGCTGCGCCTACTACGCAGTTCCAATATTTTGAATTGCGATTACGTCATTGCAAATTTTCACAACATTGACATTCAACGAGCGAGAATTTTTGTCTATTAAATATAGATAGACCACAGATAATGCCAATTTATAAGCAAATTAAAAGTTGAATATTCACAATGGGTTTTTTTGGGGACAAAAGTTTGAATTGTCGGAAATTGCAATGTTCCTTGTTTACGAAAATTAAAACAGTCGCAATTTTGTAGTTGAATTAGAAATAGGAGCTAATAATGATAAAAAAATGATGATCGAAAGGTAGTATAGTTTTCTGTAAGACTACTCTAAGTACAAAACGTTACACCTGTAATCCCCGAATGGCTTAGCAGAGGTGTACCTAATACTACACCCACAACAACACAACTGGCGAAATGTGGTAAAACTCTAAGAAGAACCACAGAAGAAAGCAAGAAAGAAAAAGTATTTATTGGTCTCACACAGGACAAGAAATTAATAAATAAAAAATTGACAAAAAAGAAAACATGGGAAACACTAAAAAAAATAAAACAGAATTAAAATAAGTCCCGCACGAGGCCAAAAGGCCACTATCTCGGCATGGTGCTGCAACATTATTATTGCAGAAGCAAACTCAAAGGTCATAACCTCTTTTAAATCGTATGAGGACCATGTAGGAGGTAGAGTTGGAGATGGTCTTTGTCGCCCACGTATAAGCAACATTATCGCCTCTCCTCATAACAAAGGTGCGACTCGCATTGTATGATTACTGATAAGATGTGTGCAATCAATGAGTATCACATTCTTCTGCTGTTCACGAACCTCTCATAAGTTATTTGAATTCACACGTAAATTACATGTGATTTTTAATATTTTAATTTCGAAATTTGTCGTAGTCATTGTACAAAACAGGGTTTCTGAAAAATTACTAGGAATTTTATTTAATTTTTTAAAAAGTTCATTGCCGAGCCAAAATGATAAGCTTTCGTAGATAGCCAAAATAAAAATTAAAAAATTCCCTTCCCTATTGGCCAAAACGAGAACGCAATGCGCTGCGGCCGTTTTTTTATGACATCCATCACGCGACGTCGCGTTATGTGGCAAATAATCTGTTTCAATAACAAAAAAACGTGTAAAGATTCCCAATTACGAGAGCACTAATGAAATATGAGTTGAAAATATTGAAACGGTCTTTCAACGGCTTCTCCGAAAATCCCCTAACAAAGGCATACAAAGAACATCAATCGAATGTAGTCTCTACCCTCTTTCCATTAAAATCGTTTTCCAAAAATCATATCTCCCCCATCAAAAGCACCCCTGTCTAGACATCAAAAATATTTAATAATAATCTCCCCATCTGCCGATCGAACCCCACCTCCGCATCTAGAAACCCGTAGCTATAGGTAACCGGTTTTGTGCCAGACGTCTAGGCTTCGCAGAATCGCCCCATCCCCTTTGGTACAGAAATAGCAGTTCAGGATGCAGTATTGATCGTTGCTCGGTCCGGGCGAGGCCGGGTGGCTGGAGAGGGTTAGCCCCGCCCGGGAATCGGAGATGACAAAGGTATTGCAGCCCCATTAAAATCATTTAGTCTGGTTCGAGGTGTGGAGCTGGCAAGATGTGTACTCAGTTGTAGATCGGAGCGTTGGATCTCAGGTGAGCTCTTTGATTTGAATATGATTTTGTTGCGGTATTTTAGGTGCGTAGTTATTTAGTTGCGGTTTATTAGATTTTTTTTTTATTTTGTTGCGGTTTTTGGAATAACTTTTGTAATTTCACGATTTTTGTTTCTGTGCGAATAGAACGGGTATAATTTTTTAAAGGTTTTCGTTTTTATTGGATTTCGGTAGTAGGTATTTATTTTTATTATATTTTATTTTTAATGCGATTTTTGAAATACCTACCCTTTGGTATGTTACGGTCTTTGTCTCTATTGGTTGATATATCATTTATTAAAGGTTTTCAGACGCGGTTTTGATTGGATTTCGGCACTATTTTAGCAGTTTATTTTTATGTTGTATGTGGGTTTTGAAATATACCTTTGGTACTATACTATCTTTGTCTCTGTTAATTGAGATAATAAATCAATATGACGCGAATAGGACGGCTAACATTTTGGTAAACGTTTCAGGCGCGTTTCAAATTCTATTTCGACCCTTTGGTATGTTACGGTCTTTGTCTCTATTGGTTGATATATCATTTATTAAAGGTTTTCAGACGCGGTTTTGATTGGATTTCGGCACTATTTTAGCAGTTTATTTTTATGTTGTATGCGGGTTTTGAAATATACCTTTGGTACTATACGGTCTTTGTCTCTGTTAATTGAGATAATAAATCAATATGATGCGAATAGGACGGCTAACATTTTGGTAAACGTTTCAGGCGCGTTTTAAATTCTATTTCGGTACTACTTTTTTGTGTGTCAAGTGTCAGACTTGTACTGACTAAAAACCACCCATGTTCCTTCTTAGCCCTTGTGCCGAGGTCGCGGTATCTCTTTCGAACAACCCGCAACCCCGACGGATGCTGGTTTCCTCACGATGTTTTCCTTCACCGAAGCCACTGATAATTATACAATACGATCATGAAGTGCGTGTCTTGTCTATTGTTAATACAATGGAAGTCATCGATGCGAATAAAGTCAGTATCCTCCAAGACTTCTTCAGACTATTCCCGGGTTCGAATCTGTCGTACGACAATTATCATCTTTAGTATCCTATACATAAACCACATAGTTAATTACTACCTATGTACAATACAGCACTAACGTTTCATATATTTTACGATCAATAACATGAAATGTGCTTACCCTCATAAATCCCTCAGTGTTGAAACGTGATCTGCCAAGTGCCAAGTAACATTTGTATCTCACTCAAGTGTTCTGAAGGTACTTTGGTTATATTGATGCTGGTACTACGTTGTACCTGGTACTTACTATTACAAAAAAAAAAAAAAAATATTACATGGGACTTAAACATAATCCAATATTCAAACGGTTTCGATTCCCGGGTCGGGCACATTGTCATTGGGTTTTTCCATCACGAATTACTGCAGTAATGGAGTCTGGATTTGTGCCCGGTTGATAATAATAGGTTCGCCCCTTATTACATGGGGCTAAACATAGCTGGCGAAATGTGGGTGTACTATTAGGTACACCCCTATTTTTTTTTTGAGGGTTTGATATCATCAAATAACCGCTCTTGGACAGAGCGGGAGGGAGTATCAGACTTCTACTGACTAAAAACCACCCATGTTCCTTCTTAGCCCTTGTGCCGAGGCCGCGGTATCTCTTTCGAACAACCCGCAGCCCCGACGGGTTAGGTACACCCCTGCGTTGCCTTTTGGGGATTACATGCGTCACGTTATCTGGAATGATTGTAGAGGTGACAAATATATATTTGATCATAATATATATACTCGTATATATTTTTTTATAGTCGAGATGTATTTGTGATAGGAGTGTAGGATGATAAGGAAATATCTATAAATAAATATAAGAAGTTATAGCGTAAATCCGTTTCCGGTTATCGAGAGATAATTAATATAACGATCTCTGTTGGACATAAAGATTTTCCTTTTCATCTCGATAACTCATCCTGTAGGTACATAAACATAATAATACACATACATAACATCAGAAATGTGTGGTCGTAAACCAACTAACATACCGTTTTTTTTTCTTTTTGGCGAGTGGAAAATCATCAAATAACCCCTCGCGCTCTTGGGTGGAGCGAAAGGGAGTGTCAGACTTCTACTGGCTAAAAACCACCCATGTTCCTTCTTAGCCCTTCATGTCGAGGCCGCGGTATCTCTTGCGAACAACCCGCAGCCCCGACGGGGAAACCAGCATGCCTGAGAGATGTTTCTCGAGGGCATGTAAAGTCCAAGGGAAACCTGAGAGGTATTTCTCAACGGCATGTAAAGTCAAGTCACAGGCCCACGGGTGGCATATAAACTTAAACCAAGTTACGCACCAAACCCGAAAAAAGGGGTGTGATTCAAACTATTAAACTGAACAAGTTTCTCCATGTGACCGACATCGAAATTGCAAAAAAAAAATATGTGTAAGTACCACACATTTGATATTTTTTCACGATTATTTGTCTCTTTTATAACGTACTAGCTGACGTCACGCGGTTTCACCCGCGTAGTTCCCGTTCCCGTGGGAATACAGGGATAAAAAGTAGCCCATGTCACCCGGGGATAGTGTAGCTTCTCAACGGTGCAAAAATTTTCTTCTCTTTGAAATCGGTCCAGTAGTTTCGGAGCCTATTCGTTACAAACAATCAAACAAATCTTTCCTCTTTATAATATTAGTGTAGACTCGCAGTACCGATTCACGTGCAATAAGTGCCGTCAAGCGTGATCAGTCCATCACGCCACCAGTATTATTATGTCCTTCGCCACTCAACGCATCGTTGCGCGCTGATTCCACTTACACACTTCAGTCCCCTTCTAGAATGTCAAATGCATATACTGCATACATTTCCTGATTAACGATCAATCTACATGTCGAGTTGAGTATCCTGCTGCGAAAATTGAGGGGGTCTGGGGGTCTGGTAGCTGAGGTTTTATTGGATAATACTCAGTTTAGTTTCTGATCTGGAGTGATTTGAATTTAATCGTATCTGACTTTTTCTTTGTCGTTCACTCTTGACGAGAGGGTAATGGTTATGGGGGGTCGCCCAAAGATGCGGTCGCTACCTTCGCGATCCTTTTACACCTGCATCTATTGGCCGCATGGCAACCACATTCGGCCAGAGTGGTCTTACTTCGTTAATCAGAGATATTTAATGATTACTTAAGCCGTCACTTAGTAAAGAGTTGACATACTTTTGTATGACAAAACTGTCAAAACCTTTACAAAGTGATGGCCTAAGTAATCATTAAAGCTCTCTGAGTGCGGCAGTTAGTGACAGATTTAATGGAGTCTGTCCATCGGGTTCGATCACGTGGTCTGATACCCTCGACTCTACCCTGAATTACCAAACTTATCTGACTTAACAATTTTCAAAAAGTTTTTGTTATACACACTTAAGTTTTTATAAAAGTTAGGATTAGTCAGAGATATAATAAACGGGCTTTGGGAACACTTAAAAAAAAACGATTTTGACACACGAACTACCTGATAACAGGCGTATGACAATGGACGGACCGATTTGCTACTAGGTAGTAACAAGTATTGGATTTCGATTTTCTTCGTCTTGGATTTACCTAAAAAACTACCTTTGTCAGCAGCATAAGGATTAAAAAAATCCTTATGCTGCTTTTGATAACTGAAATTACCTTTCGATCGATTTAATAACATAATGTTTGATGAGAGAAAAAGTTATCGCTAATAGAAAAGTAACTTTTGAGATCTACAAACGGCCCGCGACAGCCGGGACCAAAATCTTTTAAATATTAGTCCACAACTCCAAAATAACTACAAAAACACAAGCAACCATCTTTTCTCAAATCAATTGTGTTTATGTCACCGCATCTCCTCACACGCACTCGAACCGTGGTTCTTAAAACAATTACCCTCATTCAGAACAGTCACGGTACCAAACAGTATGGTTATTGTTTGATCAAGCACTCAAATCCAAACCTTACCCCATTACAATAAGTACTCTATCCGATGTGCATTCAAGTATGTGTTTTCAATGAGGTTTTAGTGTCAACGAACCGGCAGACACTGTATAGATGTTTGCCTTGGTTTTTTTACGTGTTTGTGTTCAAATGTCACGCGAATTTGTACTACGCAGTTGTTACATCAGTGTTTTACGTTTTGTTTTTAATTTCCACGTGTGTTGCGTGCATTTATTTGGCCAATTAAAAAGTAAGCGATAAGGAATAAAGGGCTTTATCAAGGTTTTTTGCTTGCGTGGGTTGCGTAGTTGCCAAGTAAGTATGTACCTATGTACCCATTCTTGATACTGGTTCGGTTTGTATAATGTGCGCTGTAGTGTAATGAAATGCCTTTGTAATGTAATTAGTTTTAGCCCTGCTGGTACGAGTATGGGGTGGTTATTTGTGCAGATATTGGAACAATATTGAAAGGAATGTCAATTTTAATTAATGTATAAGTGGCCTTTCATTTGGGAGTCGGAATCGGGTGTTGCCTGGACTGTTAGAAAATAATAGATCAGAATAGAGTTTACTTTAACGGTTTCTGTGTGCACTCTGTTCAGAGAGTAAAATTATTAGGTTTAATTCAAAGACATTAATATCAATGAAATTGTAGCGACACTACAAAAACTACTACAGCGCCATCTATGACACAGATGATGAACTAACATTGAAATCCTACATCGCTTAGTTAAAGTTATCCGCGTCTTAAGACTATAATTATAGTCCAGTCAAATTAGTAGTTTCACGTTTTTCGTGTGTATTAAAAATCTAAGGTCAAAGGTCCAAAAAATGGTTTATTTGCAAATCTACAATAATATCTCGTAACCTTCGGTGTGATGGCGAGAAACCGGGAAACGAGATATTTGCAAAAAAACTATTTTTGTGACCTTTGAGTGGGTTTTGAGACAACTTTTAGGATGTTAAAATACAAGTTTATCGAGTTTGTAGCTAGGTATCTCAAATTCCGAGATTCTCACCTAATTTTGGCTAATTTGACTGGACTAATAGAGCTCGTCTGATCGGAGGATCCTCCATTGTCTATAGGGGATGTACCCCTTTTTTTTTTGGCGGGTGGAAAATCATCGAATAACCCCTCCTGCTCTTGGGCAGAGCGAAAGGGAGTGTCAGACTTCTACTGACTAAAAACCACCCATGTTCCTTCCTAGCCCTTCATGTCGAGGCCGCGATATCTCTTGCGAACAACCCGCAGCCCCGACGGGAGGGGATGTACCCCTTAAAAATCAATTAAGTACACAACCCACACTTTCAAATTATAAAGCAGGTGGTCCCTAAGTTGAACCTAATTGCCCATTCTATAACGAGAGAGATTTACTCTATATATAGAGACGAACGAGTCAAAAACAATATTATGTGTACCTTGTGTCACTGCTTTATAAAAGCTTGCAAACAAAACACCATACCATTATGACTGTCATTAGCCCCACTGCCCTGTCAAGCAAATAGCGTATAATTTACCCGTGAAAATATTATTTAAACATCCGCTCAACTGTTAGGACATCCGTGGAACATGCATACAATGCATATGGAAAATATGAGTAATTTATTGTTATGTAAAGTGAGTACTTACTAGATATGTGGGCTAGTGACTGTTTAAAGAAATAACCATCTTTCTTTCTTTCTTTTTATGTGTGACAAACCAAGGGTTTGCTGGCTTATAATTATGGCAGTAAATACTCTTGCTTCTTGCGTCTCTCTAAAAGAGCCAACGCCGTCACGAGCTCCACAAGCACTGAAGCCACGTAATTCTACCTCCGTACCTCCTACGTAATCTCTGGGCCTCCTTAAAGGACTCGCCCGTGATCTGCTCGCCTGGCTGCAGGATTGACCTGTCCTGGGAGTTCTTCTCGCCTTTCTGCAGACTTTCTGTATTATAAAACTTCCTCTCTAGAGCGTGAGATAGGTAGGTCCGTGTTTTATAGATATCTTTGTATTTTCTACCCCTTTATCTTTTTATTAAATTTAATTGTTAACTTACTTACCCTTTTTTACTTGTTAGGGGTAAGTAACACGACAGTTTATTATTGCGGCCAAAAGACGTCCACTGCTGGACATAGGCCTACCCTAGGTGTCGCCACATTGACCGGTACCATGCGTCTGGTCCGTGCTTCTTGCTTCAGAGGTTGAAAATTATCCCACGGGGAAATACCACTGGTATAAAAAGTACCTATGACCTAACCTAAGTGCATTTCTCCTTGTGCCATTTATTTTTGTTTTGGTGACAAATAGACAGCCAGTCTGAGGTACTTCGAATTTCGGCCTTTGCAATCTACAGTATCTTGTAAGGAAACATTTGCAATACTGATTAAAGAATCTTATCAATTAATTGATATTTTAAGATTATCATATGATGCATTTGTCAAGATTTGATTTTTCCTAGTTTTGGCAGATGTATAAGATAACAAATACAGCCAAATATAGAACAGCACTTAGCTTTAATATGTTACTTAAACGAATCCCGATTTGCAATGTAAGTTCATTTCATAGCGACTATTGACCAAGTCATAAAAATCTTTAGCGCAATTAGAACATTTTGTGTGGGTAATAAAGTTCATCTCCCATGAACAAAATAATTTACTCTACGATTTTAATCGTTCTTATTTTGTCTTGTATCTAACTGAGAAGTTGCTCAAAAAGTTGACATATTTCAATCATTATGGTTTGTTCTCTCATGCTAGTTGCTAATGGCCTTAAATTTTCAGGGAAAATTTTACCAGAAACTAATAATAGTACATGAATGAGACGTATTTAGACGTCGTATTGCGTTTCGTCTTACTGTCGTGAGCCCATTGTCTTGTCTGCCAAGTCGCAGACCATGTGCGTAGTATGTGTTAGCATTGATTTTGAAATCGAATTGAACTCGTGGTAATGATTGATTTATTGATTGATCCGCCTGCTGACATATTTATGACCTAATTAAAATATATATTTTTTAACTTAATTGACGTAATAGCAAAAGTTACACATTTCGACTAATAAAAGTTAAGTTTATTTGAGTTTAAGAATGAGATCATTGATTATTTTGAGACCCTTTGACTCTCTCTCTCTTTTTTTCTCTTGGACTTTGGGACATAGGTATTGAATCTTCTGGATTTTTAGTTTTCCAAGTTGTTCAGATTTAACACATTTATCTTTGATCCTTTCAATTATTGGAGGGAACTAGGGAGGTCCTGGCAATGTGTATGGAAGTCCTGTGTCCCTAAATGTGTTGGGTACCATGATCGAATCAATCAGCGTAGTGGATTGCGGGTCGTTGCCTCTTATTGAGAGAAGGGTGAAGTAGGTGAAAAAGTAGGCTGATTATGTAAGCGATCTGCTACTTTAGTTTAACACAATCTGTTTCTGTTTTCGACGACGATGCACTCTCGTCTGTGCTACCTCAAACAGTCTGGTAAGAGTGTTTGGACTAAGAACAAGAAGTTTCTGTTTTCTTAAAAAATGCTCATAAAATCTATCTTTTTTTTCAGGAGTCGCTGGGTGGCGGGGTGTACGGCTCGGTGGGGGCGTCGGGTGCGGAGGGTGGGGAAAGGCGCGAGTCGGGCAAGCGCGGGCGCAGGCCTGGCCGCAAGGCGCAGCTCGACAAACAGGACATGAAGGCGAAGCTAGGTAAGGATCAATAATACAGCTTTGAAGGAGTTTACACATATTCCTCTTTTTTGTTGCTGATTGGAAATCGTCAAATGACCCCCCTTGTACTGACTAGAATACATCCATGTTCCTTCTTTTAGCCCATTGTGGTCCGGGGGTATCTCTTTTGAACAGTCCCGCAGTCCCGGGATCATCTTACTGCTGATATATTTTGTTGATTTTCTTTGTTGTTCACGGGAACGAATGTAAAATAGAAACAAACGCCTTCGTTTCTGCAGCCTTATTATAATACCGTGGTCTATGGGAGTTGTATGGCGTGCCTTTCACCGTTATTATGGTGTGGTATTTCGACATTGAAGATTTAAGGTCAATCTAACTAATGATGTACTTTTGTTTGAATTGGAACAACACAAATGCCCGTTCATATGATTTGAATGTAACTTAAAATGAGTCTGCTAGATATGTTAACCAACTGGATTAGTTCATACTTACCACAATAAGGCTCAAGAAAATAGGCGGATCATTTAGATGACAATATGTATTCGTTGTTATAAAAGAACCTCCTCCTTTTTTGAAGTCGGTTAAAAACAACCAAGCCACATTAAAAATTTAAGCCTTTATTAAACGTAAACTTTTCCAGAAAGCCTTAACTAACGGGATAGAAATGAAATTCTGACTAAACAGAAATTTCTTAATAGCAGGAACCTTACCCTTCGAGAATTACAGGTGTGATGTTATGTTTTATCTACCAGCTACAAGCCTACAAATTAATTTAGATGTCTGAATGTAGATATAAAACTACGTCACAGGTATTACTAAATAAAGCATCATTATCTGGTGTCTTCAATTCATTTACGCGAATTGTGAATTGATACGCGACTGTCAAAAATTTTAATAGGGATCAATTTAGGTAATCACTTAAGTTTTACTACGTCAATGAACTAGTATTTTATCTTCAAAGAAGTTTGGCAGATATTGAACATTCCCATGCTCCCGTGTTTGAAATACCATGCGGCCTTCGGCTTTTTTGATAACAAGCTCTGAATAAAATCAGGAATCCAAGAAATCTAGGTTAAATTAAGAAAAGTCACATCAGACTTTTATCAGCCTAAGTTAATTTATAAATAATCACATTTATCAGGAGGCAGTCACCGCGCAAATGTTGCACGCGCAAGAAGCTCCGTTACTAATATCTGGAAAAGCTTTTGCGCTCATATGTATCCGTCAAACAAATAGTCCATCATCTGCTCAGGGCTTCATATTCCATTTTTGCTATACGACCTCAAGCCTAACGTGGTTCCCTCTTCACATGTTCAAGCAGAACGCAGTAGGCAGTCGGCGCGGGAATGCCGTGCCCGCAAGAAGCTCCGCTACCAATATCTAGAGGAGCTGGTGGCAGACCGCGAGCGATCAGTTCTGACGCTTCGGAAGGAGCTGGACAAGGTCTGTATGTGATACTCTTTGTATTCTTTTTGTGTGATGAAACTGGTTTATCCATTTAACAATAAGGGGGCAACGCCTTCTGGGAACTTTGGCAAAATCAGCGGTTTTGATATAGTAATGCATTTGTTGCTTGGTATACAAAGCTATACAAAGGTTTTGCAGGTGCAAAACCAGATACTGGCTTACTACAAATGCTGTTAAATTCGGCCATTCGTGAGAAAATGCTGTATTGTCTTATACGTCTGTCATTACACCTGCACCGTTAAGTCTTCGAATCAGAACCCAGTATTGACGTCTTCTATCTCCACATTACTCTTCTGACACAAGCAATATTATACAGAAACTGTTGATGTTTTTTGTCTGTTGAAGTTGAGCCTTTTGTGTGGCACTGTGGCAGCAGAAAAATCAAGTACGAGGTGGTAGGAACACATAGTAATATGTAGTTGCTTAAGTACTTTGTTGCATGGCAATTGTCCTAGGTTGATAAGTCTAGTACAGCTTTTAAAATTGATCGGTTGAAGTTCTGTTGGTCATTTTAAAGAAAACTCTTTAATTCTGAAGTTACTTACGAGTATGAAGGCATAAAACCACAAAACGGCCTACTAGTGGCCCAATTATGCTCCAAATTATCATCATCATTATCTTGCTCTTGTCCCCTATTCATTTGGATTCGGCGCAGCATTTCTTCATCTTCCATACTTCTCTGTTAATCATCATCTCATCAGACACCTCCTTTCTTGCAATATCATCTTTTACACATAATATGCTCCAAATCTCAGGTAATAAAAAACATTTTCTCTTCTATTCCAGTATTACAAGTGGAATTTGGAACTAGATCAGGGCAGGATGCCGGAGGGTCTCGAAGCCGTGCTCCAGGAGATGGGGATCGTCAAGCAGGAGGAGAGTAAATCCTTTTTAACATAGCTTTTTTGTGTGTTTCCATCGTAGAAGTAGTTAGTATGTAAGGCATGAAGAAAAGATGATTCACACTATTGTGCAGTTTTCGGACGATGCGGTTTTGGAACCAACAAACAGACTACAGGGATGAATTTCACCAGCAACTTGAATAAAACAATATTTACTGATTTTATTGCGGACCCTTATATTGTCGACGAATAAAACACCTCTTCGACGAAGTCAAAAAGTACGGGCATAAACCAAAAGTTTCAAGATCCATCAATACTTCGAACGGAATTACTTAAACGCAACAAAGTCTTCTGATTGTTTATAAAATTGTAGGGCGTTTTCTGCCTAGTTAGGTCGAGCGAAGATAGTGTAGAACTTCCAACATTTATTACTCTTTGAAGTGGTACAAAAAGTGTCGAAATCACGTTTATTTATCAAAAAAAAAAAATACAATTACCACCTGTATTCCACTGTTTCAACCTTCTTTGTACCGTTCAACGTGAGAAACGACCTTTTTGTGGTTTTAATTCTACAAGCTGCTACACACTGTCTGTCTTGCCCTCGTTTCGCTCATCCTGTGTTGCCTACTCCAACCACTATTAGGAAAACGCCTGCTGTAACAAAAAACCAAACGTATTACCGTTTCAAAACTGGAAAATGTTTATAAAAAATTGTCACCTGAAAAATCTGTAAGCACTTTTAAATTCAAAACATAACAGCCTCATAATGTGTCAAAAAGTCTTTATCGTTTTATTTAAAAGGCACAGTTTTCCATATAGATGTAAAACGTTGTGTTCTGGGTAAAGTTGAGCTCTGAAAGTGTTACTTCCAACTTTTAATACGGTTTGCAGCGGTACAAAAAGCGTTGTAATCACGTACAAATATTTATAGAGAACGCATATATCACCTTTATGACACTGTTTCAACACTTCTTTGTACCGCTCAGCGCGAGGTCCAAATTATAGACGCTTTAGCTCAACTTCGCTCAGCTAGACTCCGTTCTGCTTTGGTTGGTTAATGTCCCATCCATCCATTAAAAAGATTTGAAGAAATTATTAAAAAACATACTAGGCTCGAAAAAAATCTAAACGTGAAATCACTAAAAAGGAATCATCTAACAACTTTAAGTACTGGCTGTTTTTAACACGGAACCAATAAGGGATCATTTTCATGGGTACAGGAGGACACTTTAAAAATGTGGAGCAAGTCTGCTGAGTAAATTTCAGCTATGAAAGTGTCACTTCCAACTTTCATTACTCTTTGATGGTACAGAAAAGGATGAAATCACGTACATTAAAATTTGTTTCTATCGAAAGTACAAAATTCCTCTTGTATTGACACTGTTTCATCCCTCGTTTGTAGCAACGCGAGGTTCTATTTCTACTAATTTCTAGACGCTTTAGCTCAACTTTTCTCAGCTGCTTTTGGGTTCTTTAATACTACCCTGCTCTTCTTTGTCCCATATCAATTGTTCCTTTTTGTGTACATTTTGGCAAAAGTCCCTTGATTCGAAAATTAAAAAAAATGTGGACATCGGAAAATCATTAAGATTGTTAAATTGTGAGCAAAACGATAGTGTAAATCGAAGAATATTGGTATTTAGGTATTTTTTTACTTTATCAAAATTCTGAAACAGATGTTTGTTGTTTGGCCAAAATATTTTTATTCATTTTCAAAATTTCCAAAGTTTCAATTAAAATATTAAGTTTATGTTTATTTTAGAATTTTAAGTTTTGTAAATAACCGCGATTTTCATTGCGTGAAGTTCGATAACGAATTTATAAGGCATTCAATGTCAATTTAGTTAGTTTTTATTTGAAAATCGTGATTCATCTTTTGGATAGAGCTAAAGAAAGTTTTTTAAACGTGTGTGTGTCTTCGAATATCATTATTTTTCGAAGAATATTATAGGGCAACAGGTTTTATATGGCTGCATCCTAAATATTACTTAAGGGGAGGTCCTTTTTAGGACCGTAAATCAATCCTTTGCAATGCCGGAATTGTTTATCGTCGTTAGATGCGCGTTTTCGTTTTAATTTCTTAAATATTCGTTTTTTTTATCGTATCGTGTGATTTTCGTTTAATAATAGAGTACAATTTCGTATTTTTTAAGGTTTAGTGGTTCAAGAACGATTACTTTATTTAAGTTTTTTAAGGCTTTAAGTGTAATGTTTAAATGTGTTTAGTTGAATAATTTAAATATTATCGTAGGTATATTTAAGGGGAAACAATGAAATCAACGCAAGCTGTCTTACCGCTCTTTTCATATTTCCAAAAACGAGAATTCAATCATTTTCAGTTTTATCAGCACTTTTAGTTATTTTGATAATCGAATAATAAAGAGGCATGGAACGTTAATTTTCAAAAATCTACCTGACATTTTTTTTTACGTATTATTGTGATAAATATAAAGCTCGTAGTAGAATATAAGCATAGGATAAAATAAACTTACTGTATATGTATATATATTTTGTGTACCAAACCTTCCGTTATTAGCAAGTAGCGTGTAAATATATTGAAAATGACCGTGCAGAGTTGTCTAATAGATCGTAAGTTGTAGTAAATAAGAGCGACTTTTGAGTGAAGATTATGTTAGGTGAGTGTACGGAACGGATTCTAAAATAGTTAGGTAATAATGGGCGTAACCGGATTTTTTTTTAGTAAGGATAGATTAGGCATTGGTTCCCAACCTATGGTTCAAAATCAAAATCAAAAGTCATTTATACAAACTGGGGTGATAATCAGCACTTTTCGAACGTTCGCAGGCCACCAGTGGTCCGCAGAACATCGAGGTCACAGTCTGCGGAAAGTTGATACTTAATGTAAACTTTTTAAATTATTGTACTAAAGATGGCGGCCCAAAAATAACATTAATACTGACTAGTATTTTCAACTACAGCAAATAACATAAATAGAAACCGATTTATGTTTACTTGAAAAATATTTTATTTTCTATTTCAAAAAACAACATAACTACAAACCGATTTTTTTATTGTATAAAAAACATTGTGTTTTCTATTACAATAGTTATTGTATAAAAGATGCCAAACCAAACTAACATGCATACAAACCAATTTGTTTTCTATGAAAGATGTTGTATTTTCAATTACAGTAGAACATAGAATGTTACAAACATATATACAGAGGCTGCTAAAATCATAATCCTTCTTTTTGACTTTGCCACAGTCGGGTAAAAAAAGACAAATTGGTCCCTGGGCAGAAAAAGGTTGGGCACCATTAGTTTAGAGTATGAATGAAAATTACAATTTTGATTGCGATTATATTTCGGTGTGTGCATGAAAACGTATTCTAAGGGCTTGTTCCAATGATGTGTAAAGTAACGCAGTGCGCGTGCTTTTACTAGATAACTGTGTTTTTTTTGTAATAATGTCGTTTCATATTTATTTTTATGTAAAATACAAGGAGAAGAAAAAATAGTAACAAAAAATTTAATATATTTTTTATGTGAAATCTATCTCTAAACTATATTTATTTTTCGGATAATAGGTATATGTTTTTTTATCCCTACAATTCTTCATGGTATACATTCTTTCATGAACATTTCTGAATTTGTAAATTCATTTTCAAGTTCCATCTTTCACTTGTTTCATTCATATTCGCTTTCATAAATCTTCTTTCTATAAAGGTACGCGCACACTTATGTAACATATTTAATTAGCACGTAGCATCGAATATTTTTTATAATTTTTCAATAATTGATAATTTCTTTAATAATATGTGTTTTCATTAATTTAGCATTATCATTAAAGTCGTAAACGGCTACTCGTCAACTGAGTGATAAAATCATAGAATTTTTTTTTAGTCGCCCTTTTTAATATGGCGTTTATTGTTACGTGTACTGAAGAATATGTACATAAAATGCAGATTTATACATAGTTGCTACATAGTTTTTAGATTGAGTTTGCATTTTTATTATAAATATCTTTTTCGTTCATAGCCTTAAGTTAAAATTAAGAATCGACAGACCGTTTTTCAAAAACCGAATGTATAGATTTTAAAATAGTAATAAGAGACACTGAAACGTGGTTAGATATAAGGAGTATTTAGAATATTAATATAAAAATAGCTGATAAAATAATTAAGAACCTAGCCTTTAGTTACAATGATTAAGAAAAGCACTAAAAAATGAGCCACAGGATAGATATAACAATATTCGTTCATAGCCTTAAGTTAAAATTAAGAATCGACAGACCGTTTTTCAAAAATCGAATGTATAGATTTTAAAATAGTAATTAGGGACACTAAAACGTGTTTAAAATATAAGGAGTATTTAGGATATTAATATAAAAATAGCAGACAAAAATAACCGAGTCAAATAATACCAATTACAAATACTTAACCGACTTCATAAATTTCACTGAAACACTTTAAAATCAGGTCTTTTAAGATTATTCTTTTAATTTTTAATAGGTATTTAATACCATTTTACTATATAAGTTTTTTTTATTTGAAGAAAAAGAAAACACTCTTTACCGTTCAATTATTAGTTTTTAATTTGATTTAGTTTATTATTATTTAGAAATATATTTTGACGTGGCTGAATAGTCTTATTACGCTTTTACTTTATAATCTTTATTTTTATCAGGAATGAGTCTTATTAATAGTTAAAATAACTAACAATTACATTGAATAAATAATAACCAATCCTGCATTACTTTAAAACTCACAAAATTATAAATAATAGTAAAAAAATTAAAAGTATGACTTTAATAAAAGCAATAAAATATTTTCGATCCAATATCATCTTTAGACAATTTATTTTTAATTACAAACAATTTTGTTTCGTAAAAAACTACTCATTCCTGATGGGTATAAATAATTTAGTTATCAACTTTAATATGTCGGTAATCCGCCTTAGGTTTATTCATTTTAGTTTCAATATTTTAAATATTTTTCTTTTCGTGATCTGCGTTCATTTTAATTTAAGTTTATTGGGTTAATACCTGTAAATAATAATGCCTTAGTTGATTGTTCTTTTACAATATTTTTTAATAAAATAAGTTTTACTTTAGAAATTAGTTTAAAAATTTCAACAACTATTGAAAACGCCACAGATTTTATAGGTTTATTTTTCTTTATTGTCAGGTTCGTAAATATTATTTTTAGATATAACGTCAGTTTTAGGATAAGAAGACGACGATCATAGACAGTTAAGAAAACTGCTGTTTTTTTCTTCATTTTTTTTCGTAACTCTAATTTTCCGATATTTCTGTGCAACTTTACATCGTTGTAGTATTTCACTAAGTGTGATTTGCTAAATAAAAATACTTCATACAACCAAAAGGAAATCCACCTCAACTAGGTTATTTAATCTTAGGTTATTTAAAATTAAAAGTCATGGAGTCCCATACACGAAACTCGAAATACAACCCTTAATTAACTTGAAAGAGTAAAAATTATCTGTTCAAAAAAAAAAATGGCGGAAATTACAATTTCAAAATACAAAAAACGAAATGAAGAAAAGAAAAACGGTAGGTACTTATGCATTGCAAAAGTAAATAAATAATGTTATAGTCAAACCATTTATTTAAATGGGACTATTATCTGTACTTAAAGCACTTCTTAATGTTAAAATTGATAAGGACATATAATTGATTATTGTTTGCCATGCTAAACCAATAGCCACAAATTAACTTAAAATCATTTTTGTTTTAAATTTTAAAAGTATACAGTCAGTACTCGGATAGTCTTATAATTATTATTTTAACTTGATCTACTAATAAAACGTCATGATATACGAATTACCACTGGTGGAAACCGTGTTCTTAGGTCATATTTTAAATTTAAACTTCGTATAAAACATCTCATTAACCAAAAAAATAAACATACACAAAAAACATCAAAAAATCATTTCATCAGCATTAAACATATTATTATCATTACATTTTTTATGAATTCAGATCGTAAATAGTCATCGTCAAATATTAAATGTATAAAATTCATTTAATTTTAAATCATTTTTTTATTTCATTTTATTAAACATATGACTGGGGCCAAATAGAATATTGTTTTTTTTAATTTTCTTTTTTGTCTTTAAAAACGTGTGAATGATTTAATTTAATACGTATGCAGGATTGTATTATATTTCTTATAGTTTAAAAAAATACTCTTTGCTGCAGTATAAAAAGATTTTTTAAACAACAGTTCAGATTTTAGTTCAAAGTTAAAAAAAGACCTTCCGCATACATTTGTGCGTAAAAAACATTAAAAACGGAAATCTTCAAAGTGCAAACGGTCGCAACCGCAGACCATAACAGCAAAGACGTACCGCCGCGCAAGGACACAGCAGTAACATGACGGCTTTCTATGTAATGGTTAATTACGAAGGTTTTACACACAATATCAAATCAGGCTCAAATTATTAAGAAACTAGTTGTTGCTCGCGACCTTCCTTATAAAAATATTACCTTCCTACTTACATCGGATTTTTTTATTATTTTTATTTTTTTTGTACGAAGCCCTATTTTTTTTATAATATAAAAGTTTAAGTTTCTCGTTTTAAATGTGATATTTGCCAGTAAAAGTCCTGTTGAAATCGGATTAGTCGGAATAAACAGACATCGATCACAACAGCAGACCATAACAGCAAAGGCGTACCGCAAGGACATAACAGTAACATGACGGCTTTTTATGTAATGGCCAATTCCGAAGGTTTTACACACAACCTTAAAACTCAGTCTGAATTTGTTAAGAAACTATATAGCTGTTGACAGCGACCTTCTTCCGCGTTATAAAAATATTACCTTCCTATTTTTTTTTTGCACCGAACCCTATTTTTTTAAATATAATTGTTTGAGTTACTCGTTATATAACTGATATTTGCCAGTCAAAGTCCTGTCAAAATAGGTTTAGCCGTTTCGAAGATTAATCGGAATAAACAGAGAGATATAAAGTAAGAACATGTTTTTTTGTTGTTAAAATTACCGTATATATGCATTCAGTGAAAAGCTGTTATTTTGAAATTAAAAACGGACACTTTACTTTTATTTATTTGTTTAAATCAAAACTACAAGACATCTGAAAAAAATGTAAAATAAATTGATAAAATATGGTCGATTAAAACCAATATTTTTGTAAATAAAGTTTTTCGTGTATGGGACACAATAGGGCTAAGTTTTGAAATAAGTTGGTTTATTATTTTTTCTTAGGTTGAATTCTATATTAAGTAGTTTTGACCGTTTGGACAAGTGCAAATAATCTCATTAAAAGTAGTACTATAAAATTAAATTTTCTTTTTCTATTTTTTTTTAGTAATGGTCACTGTAAGTTTAAAATAGATTTTAAGTATGTACATTGAAAAAAAAAGGAATCATGCTATTGAGCTAATATTTGAGCTAATTAACATTAATTGTATTACATAATTAAATATAAAAACGTGTGTTCGTGCTGATATAACCGAGTAAGACTAGTATAATAATTAGGTAGATTATTACAATTATTTAGTTTTCATTGTCCACATCAAAATTTGTATTGACATAATTAATGATAATTTACTATTATTAAACAAACGTTTAAAGCTACATGAAAGACAGAAGATAAATATTGTTCTATGTACAGTTATTGAAATAAAACAGACTAATACTTAAACATTTTTCAAATAAAAAAAAAATATCATACACGTGAATAAAAGAAAGATGTCGAGGCCGCCACCACTAGGCCACTATTGCTCCTTATAGAAAAGAAAGAAATAAAAAATAAACATACAAACACCAATCACCCAAAGGTTGATAGAAAATGTCTACGGTATTAAGTCCGCCTCTGTACTTTGTGCTTGACGCGCTAAACAAATAAATAAAATCTCGTTACCAAATTTCATTTCGATCGGATCAGCCGTTTAGTCGTGAAAAGGTTAAAAGCAAACAAACAGACTTACTTTCACATTTATAACTTAAAACTCAAACTCAAAGCATTCATTTCAATTAGACCATTACAGGCACTTTTGAATGTCAGAAAATCCATAGATACTCTTTTAAATCAGAATATTCTTACAAAACCTGGTAAATGAAAAGATGGGATATTATGTGTGATGGTATATCATCTTGTATTCCGGTTCCGGTAGACAAATCGAAAGATCCTGCCCTTACAAAAACATCCATTTTTCTCGAGTTAGTAGAACATGACGGCACATTTAACTGCTAAATTAGTTAGTGTAGTAAAATAATGTTTTTTTAACATAGCTACCTCAAACCCAGCCGTGTACTTAAAAACAAACATCTTTTAAATAAAAAAACGCTAACTATAAACACATCATCATCTGCCTAGCCTTTTTCAAATAAGTTGGCCACGGCTTTCAGTCAAAACTGATGCTGTTAAATACGAGTACTTACCCTAATTATTTAACTAAAATAAAAGTAGCTTAAGTTACACCTTATAACATCCGCAATCTGCCAGGAAAAGTCCCGTCAAAATCGGCCCAGCCGTTTCAGCATTAGCCGGAACAAAGACAGACAGTCTAAAATTAATACTCTTCGTCAGTAGTAAAGTATATCGGAAACTCGAAATAAATAGTTAAATGTGATAAATATCCCGTTACAAGGGGATAATAATAAAGTAAATGCATTCAGTAAAAACCTGTTATTTTAATAATACAAACACACTTCAATTTTATATAGAATAATCTGTTTTGATTAAATATAAACAATAAAGTAAGATTTCAATTTCTTCTGTCATTCACTGTAGCTCGATTAAAGATCAAGTGGCACACTATTCCAACAATATTAATAGTATAGATATTATTAGATATGGGTATTTCGTTACCCATGTAAGTGACGGCAGTCCTGTATCTATTAATATAATTAAAAGTATCTATTATTAAAAAATAAAATAAAATTATAAGTAGCAGTGGAGCGTCGATTATCCGAACGTCGATCAACCGAACGACCGCTTATCCAAACTGTCACTACGCCCGCCCGATCCGTGTGTGCCTCTCTCACGCCTCCCGCGCTACAGTCCTCGCGCGCATGTCGCGACTTGTTAATTGTACTCGTATGTCCCTTCCAAGTAACCGCTAATCGATAAACTAAATTTTGCCACGTGAAAGTAAACTCGATTTAAAATACCTAAACGAGATTAATAAACGGTTAGTTAGAGGAAGGCGAATCAGGTAGTTCGATTATCTGAAAATACCGGTTTTCCGAACACCCATACTAACACCCACCTAATTAGTTCGGATAATCGACGCTCCACTGTATATTCATACTTATAAGTGTTCCATTAGGTAAGAGTTTATGGGTGATGATGTATCAAAGGTGAGGCTAGAAAGTATGAGTGAGATTGTGTTAGTATATATTTTAGGATAAGGATAAATGGTAAAGATTCTTGATAATATAAAGTGTCTAATTTAGGATAAGAAAAAGTGAAATTGGTATAATAATACGAATACAGTAGTGAATAGAGCATAACAATAAAATACGGAATAGAATATAGCATGAAATAAAGTAAGGGATTTTGGTTGTTTTACTAGTTCAAGATTTTTCATGTTTGGTTCATTATTTTAGTAGGTTTTTTTATATTGTTTTGCAAACTTGAAAAAAAAGGAAAGTGTTTTTTTACGGACATTTTGTATCATACCTACAATTAAAAACCATAGAGTCATTGTGTTTTTGTTTGTATTATTCGTTTAAAAATGATAATTAAAAAAGAAAATAATAGGTACAGCTAACGGTACCGGTAATAGCTGAGATCGCTCTTAGATGTTCAGAAATATACATAACCTTTTGTTGTATTGGGCTGGTTTACTTACATGTACATTAAGTATACAGGTCTAAACTGAGCTTTTGAATTTGTGTGACTGCACATAGCCTAGCCCATTTGGTAGCGACATCGACGAGAATTCCGCTGTCAACAGTCAAAAGAGTTCTATTGGAAGGTAAACGTATTTTAGAAGATGGAAGCATATTTATATCTCCGACAAGACCAGGGCCCCGAGTCTGCTATTCAATAGTGTCAGAATGGTCTATCAGTGATCTCATAATTGTTGATTTTGACAAGTTTGGTGTTGTCAAAATCAACAATTATGAGATCACTGATAGACCATTCTGACACTATTGAATAGCAGACTCGGGGCCCAGATGATGAACAGATGCAGGAAAAATATCATTATTATTGAGGATTTTGATAAAGCGGTAATCCGAAAAACTATTCACAACTTTCGCATTACTGATAAAGAGATAAACTATGAAACAATTACATTAAAAATTAAAGACCAAAAATAAACTATTGCAAAAAGAAGTGTCTCTTTTAGATTAGCAAGGACAGAAGAAAATAGAAAAATTCTAATGCAAAAACATGAGATCCCTAATCTACGTATTTTTTTAAAATTACAATTTCCGAATATCACGTTCAGGGCCGGCCGAAATCTTATTCAGATGGCACCACTTCTGGTTTAAAGGAAATCGTTAAATAATTAATAGGACGGTTTCATACCAAATGCACTGCTGATACATACACACATACATAAACTCACGCCCTTTTCCCATGGTGGTAGGCAGAAACCGCAGAACTCTACCTGCTACGATCCTTATTCCTTTGGACTGCTGATGTTCAAAGAAAATCGAAAAAGTGGTGATTACCATATTAATGCACACAATTAAATGAAATGGTTACAAACATAATTAATTCCAAGTTTATAACTCTATAGTGTTGTGGTGGTAGACAATGCATCTTGCCACAGTTAGAAAATACCGCTCCCAACTCGAATAGTCGTAAACAAGATATGTCTGACTGGCAAAATTATCGTAATATCGATGCTTAAATACTACCAATTGATATCGCAAAACAACCAAAGATTTATTGAATATAAAATTGACATCCTACTTAGAGATCATCGTCACAGCGTCCTTCGTCTACCACCTACCACCTGGATTTCAACCCAAATTACAAATATATGGGGAATGATAAAAGGATACGTGGCGAAAAAATATATGGGGAATGATAAAAGGATACGTGGCGAAAAAATATATGGGGAATGATAAAAGGATACGTGGCGAAAAAAATGTGCCAATGAATATAGATGCAATAATGAGATTAGCGAAAGAGAAAGTTGACACTATCACTACAATCCATGGAAATATGTTTGTGACCACTTCAAAATGTTTCATGGTCACGACGCCGTTCTTAATGATATAACGGAACGATTCATTATTAACACAAACGACACAAGACGAGAGTGAAAATAAAGACGAGAGCGATTATAAAAATGATGAATATGCAATGTCCAATGTAGAAGTTAAGTTTTTTTAAATATTTAAGTTTTATTTATTGAATCTCTGACTTCTCATTCACACTTACATATGTACACATACTCATCAGTCATATTTATCATAGCTGTCCCTTATTTAAAAACGAAATGCTTATTTAGTTATGTACCTACCAAAAGATAATCAAAATAAAATTATTTTTTAAAGTGTTTTCTCTGACTGTACTTTTGGTAATCACTCACACAAATGCAAAGCTCAGCTTAGGCCTCGCAGACTGTACATAGGTTTATCATCTACCTAGTCTTTTCTCAACTCTGTTGTGATCAGTTTCCAGACTAACTGGATACAACTGAATCCCAGTATTTTACATGGAGCGACAGCCTATCTGACCTCCACAATCTAGTTCCTGCTGGATAATACGGTTAAAACAATGTTACGATGTTAAATTTTAAACCTAAGTTTACTGTTTAGTAATTCTCATTTTCATTTTATCAACAACGCATGATTTGATAATATTTATTTATAATTAATAAAATAAGTGTACATATAAAATAAAAATGGGTAGTCGCATTTCCAAAAAAAGTAGTTTAGAAATTAACTTAACGTAGAATAAGATTAATAATAAGATATTAATAAATATAATAGTCTTTTTAACATAGGAACATTAATTTAAACTTTCGTCTTAGCTTCTCTGTTTGTGTGTGAATTAATTAATATCTTAGTTGAATGCAACAATTTCTTTTTAAACATCTAACTTAAAAAATAATCATGTCGATAAATCATCTCCACATTCTTGAAAATAAAATAACTAAGTATTAGCCATTGCTGTCATAAACTAAAACATTAAAAAAATTAAACAAAAAAATCATATAATAAAGTTATTGTATAATTATGTAAAAAATATGTAACTTCTATCCGAAATTTAATTAAGACAATAACAGTTATTCTGAGTAACAGTTTTGTTGGATTATTATTTTAGTTTATAAATTCCCAGTGATAAGATCCGTTGATTATGAAAAATAGATCAAGCAGTGAGAACAATGATGTTGTTTATCTATAATTACTAAAAGTTTATATACAACAGTACCGCCTGCTATCGTAATATATAAACAACTGGTCGCATACTAAAAATAACCTTCATAAAATCATAACGCATTGTTCAAAAGAAAATAATGTTCTTGACATGTTCACGATATCGAGTTTTCTTCGTAACTCACTTTTTCATCGCTTAAAATTCATAAAATTTTCTTTAAATACATTATTTTTGTACCAAAATTTCTAGGCGTTCTACTCTTCCGTTTAAGTATCTTAAAAAAAATAAAATAATAATAAATTTATAAATCTTCGAACTATGTAGTACCTAATTGCTAGTATTTACTATAAGTATAATTTATGTAAGAAATTGAACCTGGCCTAAAATAGATAAGTGTTTAGGCAAAACGCCTAATAGTATTAAGGTTAGTTTTAAGAAATATAAAACTCCAGTCTCTTTTGTTAGTTAAGGATTACCAGGAAATAATTTTAGTTTAGGTTTTAAAATGAGTTTAAAACTGTCCTAAAGTGGTTCATATTTTAAAAAGCAAAAGTCACTTAAATGCTACAACTAAACGATGCGGAATTTCGGATACGGAGTAACCACGGATTTCAGCAATTTTATTATTAATTCATTATTTTCAGCTAAAAATGTCATGTGCCTAGATTATAAGCGAAACCGGAACGGAATAATTTACACCGGAAGAGCTTAAAGTCACCATGTTCTAATTACAACAATAGCAAATACCATCAGCAAAAGCAGATAGATATAGTAACATCAACAAAATTATTTTATCCGCGCGATTAAACTATGCCTTTTTCCAACTATGTTGAAGTATAGCCGGATACAGCTGAATACCGGATAAAAAAAATTAGACGGGCATTTTCGATAACACACTGGTGAAAAACTTCACGAATCTGATGTATGGTAGCGTAGTTTCAGTTCAGTTTCATATGAAAATCATTTGATCAAGTATTTTCGAATGTACACTACTGAAAAACCTCACGAGTGTAAAATATGTCAGAGTAGTTCAGCCGTATAAGTCATTTGATCAGGCATTTTCGAAAGCACACTGGTGAAATACCATACAGGTGTGATGATAATCAGCAAAGTTTTACTCAAAAAAGTAATCTGAACAGGCATTTTCGATTGCACACTGGTGAAACACCTTACAAGTGTGATAGAGGAGTTTTTGAAGAGCTGGAAACATTGCTTATCTCTTTCTGATTTTGAATCAACTATTCCCAAGAACCTTATTCAAGAAATTACATGTACATCTTTAAGCACGAGTATACTTTATAAGAGTAAGAAACTTGTTTGAGAGTTGCGCTTGGACAAAAGGCATTGCTAGCCTTGTTGTAAAATAGCTTTCGCTATATTTTTTTATCTGGACTTAAATGACAATGACCGCAACTCCTAGAAGTTATCTTATTCTTGATTAGCATACTCAATGATCCTGACGATTGAAAGGGTCCATCTGTTGCAGTTTTTGGTTCAAAATCTGAGGAATACGCAAAAACACCATTAGCTAAAGCAAATGGTTCGGAATTACTTATACACGCAGTTAAGCTAAAGCCTTTTCCCAACTGTGTTGGGGTCTGCTTCGAATCTAGGTGGATGTAGTCGAATACGAAATAAAATGTTATTTGAACAGGCATTGTGTAAGACCTTGCAAGTGTGACATATGTCAGAGTAGTTTTACTCGAAAAAGTATTAAAATAGACATTTTCGTACAAATACTTACAAAAAAACCTTACAAATTTGTTGCATGTCAGTTAGTAGAAAGTCATTTGAATTGACATTTTCGAATGCACGGTGGTAGCTCATTATGCCCATAAATGTGATATAAGTCAGCGTAGTTTCAGTCGTAAAAGCCATTTGAACGGGCATTTTCGAATGAAAACAAGTGAAGATTCAGTTGTGATGTATGTCAGCATAGTTTCAGTCATAAAAGTCATTTGAACAAGTATTTTCGAATGCACACTGGTGGAAAACCTCACGAGTTTGATGTATGTGAGCTTAGTTTTAGTAATTTGAACGGGCAAATTCAATGCACTTTAGTGAAAAACCTTACAGTTGTGATGTATGTCAGCGTTCAGTTTTTAAAGAGCTGAAGTCTAATCTCTTTCTGATTTTGAATCAATTATTGCTGAGAGCCTTATTCGAGAAATTACGTAAACATCTTGTAAACACTAGTATATTTTTTAAGAATAAGAAACTTGTTTTGCAGTTGCGCTTGGACAAAAGGCATTGCTAGCTTTATTGTAAAATAAGCTACAGCTTTCGCTATATTTTTTACGTGTACTTAAATGACGAAGACCGCAATTCCTAGAAGTTATCTTATTCTTGAATAATGTACTCAATGATCCTGACGATTGGAAAGGTTGATCTTTTGCATTTTTTTGGTTCTAAATCTGAGGAATACGCAAAAATACCATCAGCGATAGCAAATAGATGTAGTGTCATCAACGGAATTACTTTATATGCGCAGTTACCCTTAAGACATTTTTACTGGAAAAAGTCATTTGATTTGACATTTTCGCTTGAGCAGACATTTTCAAATACACACAGGTGTAAAACTTTCCAAGTGTGATATATATTGAGTGTAGTTTTACTCTAAACAGTAATAACATTAAAGAAGCATTTTCAATTAACGTAGTTTTACCCGAAAAAATCGTTTCGAATACAGACTAGTGAAAAACATAACGAATTTCGTTTCGTGGTTCGTCCCTTTCGCCCCGCTTCGTTTTTTGTGCATCGTTAACTCGAAATACGTTATTAATAGTTTCTAGTCCATATTTCCGCCGAATAAGTTTTTGTCAAATATTCAAAAATGTTCTTTTATTACTTCGTTCTTTCAACATAATCGACTGATTAATAAAATCATTAAAAATTAATAGCATAGTAAAAGGACGTTTGAATTAACAAAACAATATATTTAGACTAAAATTAAATGACAATAATATTATAATAAAAACTTCTTTAAGGGAAGTTGCAAGAAGTTTTTATTAACATATTACCGTTTAATTTTTCCAAATACAAATAAAATTAATAATCAATTCTTAATGAGAACAATATGATTTTGAATGGATCCTTTTACCAGTTTATGTATTCTCACACAGTATCAGTAGCATCTAAATATATTCATATGAACAGTTGATTATAATAAATAATATTTCAATAAATAAAGATTTCTAAACCATTAATTGTCTACTTGGCGGAAATATTGGGTTATTATTTATTTATTTAAAAAAAAAATATGTGCACGCTAAATACATAAAAGAAGAAAGGAACAGAAAAATAGATGGAAATGTGTCCAAAGAATTTTCAAATGTGTGTCTAAATGTTTGTTATTTGACGGCACGGTTGGCGCAGTGTCTGAGCGATTCGACTGCTGGGCTGCGTGTCGCGGGTTCGATCCCCGCATGGATAAAAATTTGTATGGCCTACAGATAGTTGTTTCGGGTCAGTTTTTAAAGAGCTGAAGTCATTGCTAATCTCTTTCTGATTTTGAATCAATTATTGCTTAGAGGCTTATTCCAGAAATTACGTAAACATCTTGTAAACACTAGTATATTTTTTAAGAATAAGAAACTTGTTTTGCAGTTGCGCTTGGACAAAAGGCATTGCTAGCCTTATTGTAAAATAAGCTACAGCTTTCGCTATATTTTTTACGTGTACTTAAATGACGATGACCGCAATTCCTAGAAGTTATCTTATTCTTGAATAATGTACTCAATGATCCTGACGATTGGAAAGGTTGATCTTTTGCATTTTTTTGGTTCTAAATCTGAGGAATACGCAAAAATACCATCAGCGATAGCAAATAGATGTAGTGTCATCAACGGAATTACTTTATATGCGCAGTTACCCTTAAGACATTTTTACTGGAAAAAGTAATTTGATTTGACATTTTCGCTTGAGCAGACATTTTCAAATACACACAGGTGTAAAACTTTCCAAGTGTGATATACAGGGTGTAAATCAACCCATCACACAGCCGTCAACCAAGCATTCAGTACATCAAACTAAGTACCCCTACACAAAAATTTTTGCTGGGAAACGACTTTTTTTTTGGGGTCAAAAATCACATTTTACGGTAAAACTCAATGTAGCACTGTTAAAATATTGTGCTAGCGGATGCTTTGAATAGTAAACGGGTCATGGAGGTAATTTAAGTAAAATTAAAACCTTAAAAACTAGTATTTACAAAAACAGCTGTGAAAAATTTAGAACTTTGACCCCCAATACCTCCGTAACTAGGGGGTTCCCAGGTATGATCTAGAACAAAAAAAATATCGCAGTGGTGGGGAGAACAAGTGCCCTTCGTTTGCGTTAAGGGTACTTTTACACCCTATATATTGAGTGTAGTTTTACTCTAAACAGTAATAACATTAAAGAAGCATTTTCAATCAACGTAGTTTTACCCGAAAAAATCATTTCGGATACAGACTAGTGCAAATCATAACGAATTTCGTTTCGTGGTTCGTCCCTTCCGCCCGCTTCGTTTTTTGTGCATCGTTAACTCGAAATACGTTATTAATAGTTTCTGGTCCATATTTCCGCCGAATCAGTTTTTGTCAAATATTCAAAAATGTTCTTTTATTACTTCGTTCTTTCAACATAATCGACTGATTAATAAAATCATTAAAAATTAATAGCATAGTAAAAGGACGTTTGAATTAACAAAACAATATATTTAGACTAAAATTAAATGACAATAATATTATAATAAAAACTTCTTTAAGGGAAGTTGCAAGAAGTTTTTATTAACATATTACCGTTTAATTTTTCCAAATACAAATAAAATTAATAATCAATTCATAATGAGAACAATATGATTTTGAATGGATCCTTTTACCAGTTTATGTATTCTCACACAGTATCAGTTATGTACATCTAAATATATTCATATGAACAGTTGATTATAATAAATCTTAAATATTTCAATAAATAAAGTTTTCTAAACCATTAATTGTCTACTTGGCGGAAATATTGAATTATTATTTATTTATTTTAAAAAATATGTGCACGCTAAATACATAAAAGAAGGAAGGAACAGAAAAATAGATGGAAATGTGTCCAAAGAATTTTCAAATGTCCGTGTGTCTAAATGTTTGTCATTTGACGGCACGGTTGGCGCAGTGTCTGAGCGATTCGACTGCTGGGCTGCGTGTCGCGGGTTCGATCCCCGCATGGAACAAATATTTGTATGGCCTACAGATAGTTGTTTCGGGTCTGGGTATTTGTGTATGTGAGTCTATGTTTGTGAACGCACCCACGATACAGGAGAAATTCCTAGTGTGGGGCAACATTTAAAAAAAAATTAAAAACTTTTGTTATCCCTTTGTTTGTATTATAATAATAATATATATATTATTATTTCTTAATGAGCAATTTGACATTGCTGTAAATGATATAGTGGAAGGGTAAATTATTATAATATTTATAAGTAAGCCTAAGCTTAAGGTCGCTAGTACGTAAGTTGTATACTAAAATTGATAATGCAATTAATCTCAAATTTAGCATCTCGTACGCCAATAATTACTTCTAAGTAATATAAATATATGAGATTGTGTATAAATGTATTTCTAAGTTGTGCTAATTTAAGAATCTTTTGTTAAGCTTGGCATGTAAATGTTTTTGCCCCTTTTAAATAAAATAAAATATATAAAATAGGTTATAGGAGCGTACTTCTGAATTTAATAGAGTATACCATTGATAATAATACAAAAAAAAGGAACACCCAAAATCATTTAAAAAAACCTGCTGCAAATTTCTTCCAATGTTATCTTCTAAACCAAAAGTAACAAGTTAATATCAGTATTATTTCTAGAAATATTATTTTTAATAATTAAACTATTTATTAGAACCGGAATAAACAGAGATTGAAACTAATTAAATAACAAAAATACCTCATGGATTTTACAAAAATGATAATATTTATGGTTTAGCTCAATTACACGTAAAATTAAGATTATCTATTACAAATAAAAGAAAATTCGTTAGAAACTTACATATTCCAAACTTACGCATTCGTCTTTCTGTCTCTCTTCATCGTTATCTCATGATTCACAAATCATAAAAAACTTGCGTCATTCTTTGTTTATGGAAGGGTTGTTTGAATTCATTAGTACTTTAGATATTTTAAGATGTAAATATGCATGAGTCCCAATGAACGTTTTAAATTGAAAGATCTACATTAAATTTAAAATAAAAATTAAGTGATTGCAGTTATTAGTATAAGTTAAGTAAATTAAGTTAGTAAAAGTAAGTTAATTAAGTTTAAGATTAGTTTCTGAGTCAAATCTTCGAGATAACTAAATTGAGCACACTATTAGAACACGATTATTATATTAGAAACACTGAATGTGAGTTAGTTCTAAGCGTATCAGGTAATTATAATAAAGCTAGAATAAGAATTATTACTAAGATATAATCTTTTTAAAATGTGCAAAAACGACATTTGTTTTGAACGCAATACCAGCTATATTTAACGTAAAAACAACATATATAAACTAAACTAACTATGAAAGGTCATCGAAAATCTTCTCCTCAACGCTGTCTGCAGGTAAAGTGCTCAAGAGACTGGCAGCGTGGCCACGTTTTAAGGCAACACTTAGCCTCTGGAAAAAGCTATACCAGCTTGCATATTATAATCATTTTTACAAAAAACATACGAATATGAAACTTCCTTAATTATATAATTGGACAAAATTAAGACTTATTGAAAAAAATCTACTATTCTTCTCTTTGGTTTTCTTAAGGGCAACAATCAGTGTGGGTGTTTAATTAAAATATTAACAAAAAAACCTTTAATTATAATAAAAATATCAAATAACAAGGCTGAGACCATGTATTAAAATGAAAAGAGAAAAAACCCTACATTTTTGGAATATTTAGACTGAATGATATAAATAGCGGATATTTACTATGCTACTAAAATAACATAACACGCCTATTTCTGCCGCTGCTGTTTTAGTCAAAATGATTTAGTGCGGGTACAAACATTACTAGGAGCCCAATTTTATAAGATAATTAATGGTAACAACGTTCATCACAGACCGTACCCTTTTTTGGGGGGAGGGGGAAATCATCTAATAACCCCCGCTCTTGGCAGAGCGAAAGGGAGTGTAAGACTTCTACTGACTAAAAACCACCCATGTTTCTTCTTCTTGTTGTTGTTTCTTGTTTGTGTCGAGGCCGCCGTATCTCTTTCGAACAACCCGCAGCCACAGACTGTATGCTGCCTTGATCTTAATTTATTTGGGGTTAAGGCAACTTGTTCCTTCTTCCATACTTCCTATTAGTCTTCCCAGTGATCACGACCCGTTCTAGCCATTCGTATCATCTTTCACAGAGTCCATCCATCATTTCTCCTACTCCTCCGCTATTCTTCTCTGATTAATTTCGTTGCGAGATCCAAGACACTTACATCCTCTGGGACTTCGTCAAGCCTCATTGTCTCGGGGCTTTTCTGGTGGCACCGTTGATTCTGGCTTCCAGAAGATACAGTAGTTTAAGAATAGTGTGACGGGCTTGTCCCAATAAAAAACTTTATCCGCCGTTTCTTAGGTCTTCTTCCATACCAACTCTTCTGTACTGAAAATATTCACATAACGCCTCACACTGTTCACACAGAAATACTTATGATAAATAAAAAATAAAAACATATAAAGAAAACTCGAACTCTGATCTAAAGCATTTATTCCAATTAAACAATTTGATATGCACTTTTGATCTGTCAATGAATAAGAAGTCCCGCCCACCAGCCCGTTCGGAAATTTAGATTACTCACGGAAAATAAACTCCACGGACACTTATCATCACGCACTCGAAAAGAGCGATATGACCAATGTTTACAGAACTAGCGACATCTATTTCGAAACATTCCAACTAAATAACTTGCATCGTAAGCAGTCATCCACGAGATTAGCAAAATATACAAGAACCCTACAACAACCATCGGGCAGTAGCCCACGGCCCACCTGTAACAACATTTGTCTGGTCGGAGAATCCTTCCTTTTCAATTCAGAATGAGGGACTGTGCACCTTGTTCATCATACTGGTGACCCTGACGTACGTTCATTATCTTCCCTCCCTTGTCTCATGTTGCTTCGTGTCAGCGCAGCGCATTTTTTCTTCTATCAATCGTCACGCTATCATGTAATCCTTTTTCCTTCATTCCTCCCACAATCTATATGGATCTATCCATATTTTTCTTTGTTCTTCCTCTCTCTCTCTTTCCATCCATTGACATTTTTATTTATCACTCTTCAAATCAAATCACATGCGATTCGTCCTTCCTCATCACATACCTACCACGGCAGTCGATTACCAGCCTTTGAGGGAAACAGAACATTGGCATTTTTGCACATTTTAAAAAGAATATAAATACCTAAATAAGATTTTTGGTTAGTTACGCTTCAGATTTTGTTTTGCTCCTTCTTCTGCCGATGAAAATATCTTCATGGCAACATCGTGCACTTTCACTCAAGTCGATACTTAATCTATTTATTAATCTAGGATAAGTAGTGAAACACTGATTCTTCACATTTAATACTAAAACATTAGATGTAAGTCTGGGATAATAGATTGTCAATATAATGCATGTTTATTAATATTATAAGTAGTTGTAATGTTAATATAAATAGGCTTAGTGTTTTATTTCATTTCGTAACATTTTCAAGGAAAAGCGGAAGTTAGAGATATGAACAAAATCCCATATAAGGTATTAAAATGATAAACGCGGTAATGACAGCTTGCTAAAAACATTTTTCATGTTCTCTCCAGATATTTTTTCACATTTATTGTTCTTACTAAATTGTTTTTCAAATAACAAGATTAAAGTCTTAAATATTTAGGTACAGCATTCATCATGAATTACATCTTGGCAAAATCAAAATGTAGGCAAATCTAAACACATATCTAAATAACGCAAGAAATATCATGCACAATTGTATGCACAAACGCAGGATCGACGACTACGTGCCTTCCGAAGCACGGAGTTGGTCTCAATATCTGAACAAAACGGTAATCCATCCTTAGACCGAACTTGGCAAGCGTAGCTTGATTTCGCAGATCAGGCTATGACTTAGTCACCAGCCACTCATAGATTCTCCTCAGCGGGAATCGAACCCCTGATCTCCTGCATGACATGCAGGCTTACTTACCACTATTACTACCGAAGTAAATTAGTTTTAAGGAAATAGCTGATGTCATTAGGACTATGCTGATTTAGTATGGTTTAAGGTTCCGTGTCTCAAGTGGACAAAACGGAACCTTTTTATGATAATTTAAGATGTTCTTCTAATTGTTTGAGTATCTTATTAAGGCAAATAAATGTATAATTTGTTCTGGTTTACAATATAAAGTATGTTATCATCTATCTATTCTATTCCAAAGACTAAAATCCTTCGCCATTTTGTGTAAAATCAACTGATACTATTGTTCACCCCTTTCTTTTACCGTGACATTTATAATCTATATTATTATAAGTTGTTTTAATTTAAAATATTGTTAGGTTAAGAAACTATTTAGTGCACTAGTAAGTACAGATGTGAATACAATTCAAAACAATTTATTTTGTAGTCCTCTGACACTTTTCGCAAAATTCAAAGTTTTGGCTGTTTAAAACACCTTTGAATTTATTTAAGATTTCTATCTTTCCTACTATACCTACTATAACACTTTAAGGCTACGATATAATTTATAATTTTCTAAAGAAAAAGCTCTCCTTAGCCAATAGGAAACAATAAAAATATGTGTTAAAGAAACCAAAACTAATGTTGTTATAAGTTTCATATAAAATTATTATATGTTTTTGTGCCATGGATGCCATCTGTATTTTATCATTTTGTGAAACAAAATTGTGTGTTGGTATGTTTTTTTTTTTCAATAAATTAGTGTTTAATTTATATCATGTTTTTTATTTTACCTCCAATAGATACCCGATGACTGCCTTGTTGGTCTAGTAGTCGCAATCGCGACTGCTGAGGTGCTGCCCTCATCGTCCTGGGTTCGATTCCTAAATCAGGCAAACGCGCTTGTGACCCCGAGACCAAACGGCTGCTATTATATCATCATATTTTCAACACTAACACTACATGCTGTTCGTATGTACGTCGATGTAGAAGCTTTGTTCTCTACTGAAAATCTGACTCCCTACGCAGTATAATTAAATTCCTTCGCAGCGTAATAAAAGCGAACAAATGGCAAAGTATTCAACGTGTGACGTTCAACTATGCTGGAAACACCATTTCAGCTGTTTATTCCCTTCCGGAGAACTTGTAAAAGTATGTGGTTAGAAAGTAAGAGGTATTCCGCCCAATTCTTAAACGCTGTTCAATTTTAGGTCGCAATTCAATTTTCCATCGTAATTTCGCATGGTGTTTGTCACGTAAAAGAGTTAAAAGATTGCGCACCCAGGAAGGCCGCTGTAAACCTAATCTGGCAAAGTGAGCGCTCCGTATCAAATAATACCCCACCTGCTGGAGTGTCCCTAGTGTTCGTTTACTTGAACTTTTAACGACCTGATTAGCTCCTGCCATCAGCCCAAACTGTGTTGCTAAAATGGAAGCAAAATCGACACGAAAATATGAATGGAGGGAATAAGGAGCGATAGAAATGTTTAAGACCTGCTGTCTTATATAGATCTCTCTCTGGTCTGATCTCTGGGATGAATGAAAGGCATGTGGCTGAGATGAGAATGCTAAGGAGGATGTGTGGTGTAACGCGAATGGATAAAAAAGGGAATAAATACATAAGAGGAATTATTTCTTCTTTCTTTTTAGAAAAAATGTTGCCCCACACTAGGAATTTCTCCTGTATCGTGGGTGCGTTCACAAACATTTAAACTCACATACCTACACAAACCACACCCTAACCCGAAACAACTACCTGTAGGCCACACAAATATTTGTTCCGTGCGGGGAATCGAACCCGCGACACGCAGCTCAGCAGTCCAATTGCTCAGCCACTGCGCCAACCGTACCGTAAATGTGACACCCGGTAACTAAAAAGTTATATGATAATCGGTTATCGTGGCATGTGATGCAGAGGAATGTGGAAATAGTATGAGTATGAGTGTAGATAGTTATAAGAGTAGAGAAAGACCACAGCAAGCTGGATAGACTGTGTGAAGGATGATATGGCTAGAAAGGAGGTGACCGCTCACTTGCTCAAATGACAAGTGATAGAGAAGTATGGAATAGAAGAAGACATGTACTGCGCCGACCTCAAATAAATAGGAATAAAGGCAGGAGAATGATGATGAATATGGTAGTTAACTAAAAAAATCTAATTAGTCCGTCAGATAGATTTCCAAAAAATATTGGACACGTATTTTTTCTTTTTTCACGTAAACAAACAATGAAGACGCTACTGTACTTTGAAAACTTGTGTGACGTCATATTCTAAGACATTAGTATGACATTTTTTACCGGTGAGTGACGTCACAACCCCCCACCCAAATCTTTGACGCGTTTTATCTTGGTCAATTTTGATTGATTTGATAAAACAAAAAATACGTATCCAATATTTTTCGATAATCTAACAGACGGACTAATTAGAATCACATTTTTTTAGTCAACAAACATCCCTATTGTTGGAAACAAGTCTCACGTTTATGGGTGTCTTTATCGTGTGGTTAGTGCGTAACCCGATGTCAGAGTTTTCATGCCTTCCTTGGCCCTCTGACTTGGCTTTACATACCGTCGAGGAATATATCTCTCTCTCTTGTTTGGTTTCCATCACCGAATGCAGTGATCATTAAATGAATCCGAAAAATCAGCAATGCGTGTCTTGGGTTCGAAACTCAAGTTGTTAGACTTAGCAGTCCGTTGGCACACCGCATGCGTGTGTAATTTGGGGTTAAAGTTATGTCACGTTTGAGTATTCAAGGGTTAGGTTAAGGAAATTGTTTTTTATGTAAAACCGTTCGTGTGTGGCATTCATAATTAAAATGTGAACGCGACGACATCGCTGTGTAAGAAATTCCTATTCGGTTATATCATTTACCACGCATTTTCCCGGTTGGGAAAAACATAGTTATAATAATAATAATATTTATTTAATTCAGACACAGTCCATACAAGAAATACAAAATAGAATCACATACACAAAACACAAATGCAATATTAAAATAATCAAAACAAATTAAGTTACACATACACATTAGAATTACGTATACGTTCACGTACGTTACGTATTACGTTATGTTTGGGTCATTTTCCACTCCAACAAGATTAAAGATTCTTTATTTCTATGAAATACTATACATTATTTTCCTACAAATAAAAGGATCAGTTCCATACTAAGCGAAACATGTGAATGTTTCGCTTACTATGGAACTAAATATCAGTGTTTACTAAAGCGACTGCTGTTCTGATTTCCATAACCTAGTAAGTACTAGGTAATACTTTCAGACCACTGATTACCTGTAACGACAGTCATCATCATCATCTGCCTAGCCTTTTCCCAACTATGTTTGGGTCAGCTTCCAGTCTAAACGAATGCAGCTGAATATCAGTATTTTACATGGAGCGAGTGGAGCATGGAGTATTTTACTGGGTAATACGATACCCTTTGGTAAGACTGGTTGTCAGACTTTCAGTTCACTGACTACCTTCAGCGACTGCCAAAGATCTATATAATGGCAGTCGAGATCAACAGGTTAACGTGCTTTCCGAGGCACGGAGGAAACTCGATATGTAAGTTGAGGTTGAGTGATCACCCAATACATACCTACCCTTTTTTTATTTTTTGGCGGGTGGTAAATCATCAAATGCTCTTGGGCAGAGCGAAAGGGAGTGTCAGACTTCTACTGACTAAAAACCACCCATTTTCCTTCTTAGCCCTTCATGTCGTGGCCGCGGTATCTCTTGCGAACAACCCGCAGCCCCGACGGGCGTCGGCCCTTGCGGGCCCCTTCCATGATGCTGACATCTCTTTGAGGCGCGCATGGAACATGAGCGCGCCGTCGACACAGCCTGTCGCCGTCATAAGACGGACGGACGGTGAGCTAGCCCATCACTCACCGTCCACAGGCCCGCGTCTACGGTGGCCGGAAGCCATCACGTGGCCCCCGACGCCCGGAGCGCCTCCCGCGGCGTCTTTCCCTCTCACGTTCCGCCACCTCCTTCGCAAAAGGAGGCGACGGGGTCCCATTCCTCTTGGCCCCGGACCGTGGCTTGCACCAGGGCCGGACGCGAGAGGTTGCCGCCGCCGATCGCCGCTACGAGAACACGGTGAGGCTCCGCACAAGCGGGACACACCTCCACGGTGTGCTGCACCGTGTCCTCCGGCCGATCCTTACAATGGTGGCATCCGGGCGTTTCCTCCCGCCTGATTCGGTGCAGGTACCTCCCGAATCAACCGTGTCCGGTGAGTACCTGAGTCAGATGTAGGGTGAGGGCACCGTGGCGTGCCCATACATACCTACCCTTACACAAGTGGTAGGAGCCTGAGACTTATTAATGTACAAGAAAGGTTATATTCTATTATATCTTAACAAAAACAGATATTAGAACCGTCAAAAGTAGCGATTGTCAGCCGAGTGTGAACAATTTATTTGTGCCTTCAGAGACACGCGGCCAGCCGTCAAATGCGATGAGACCTTATTATCAATCTACTGGAAATAATACTCGCATTGAGAAATAAGATATCGCTATAATTTTCGTTTATCATTTATTTTGTTGGAAAGAAAATAATATAGATATTATTATGTTATCTTTTGGAAGATAATTTTTGTATAATATGTTGGATTAATTAATACTTAAGAGCAGTGGTGGCCCAGTGGTAGGGGCCTGGCTTACGAACAGTAAGTTGTGGGTTCGAACCCAGGCAGGCGCATAATTTTGTGTAATTTATTTCATCACTGCTGCTATCAAAACGGTGAAGGAAAACATCGCGAGGAAACCGGCTATCTTAGAACCAAAAAAATCGAAGACGTGTGACATCTACCAACCCACACTGGGCCCTCGTGGGTGATTATCGTCCATCAGCGGGATGGGCGATAATCCATCACCCTAGAGAGGAGGCCTGAGTCCCTGCAGTGGGAACATTATAGGCTGATGACAATGATTAATACTTTTTGACGTGACAACGTCTTATAAATTGGTTTGCCGGGTGACACTTCAAGAAACTGCGTTACGCTCCGCTCACGTTATGCGCTCACAATGAGAGCGAGTGAGAGGCACGCGTCCAGAGCGAGAGAGAGAGAGTGAGAGAGATAGGCATACACACCGGTTCATGTCTTGCGCTTCTATTTTCGTTGTCACGTAAAACTTTCGCCCGTATACCGACTTTACAGGCAACCAATTTTTTTGTTTTTTTTTTTTGGTTGTTGTAAATCATCAAAAACCCCTCCCGCTCTTGGGCAAAGCGAAAGGGAGATATCTATCTCTTGCGAACAACCCGCAGCCCCGACGGGATGATGATTAATACTTATGTAGATTCTGGTGAAGAGTATGGTAGCTTGCTTGATCTATAAGCCCGAATGAAAATACAAAACTTGAAAACTACTGCAAAAGAAAAATAACAAGATTTGCAAGACTTTTCGGGGCTATGTTTTGCCTTGTAGGTACTCTCTCTTTACTGAGGTACTTTACCGGTCCAATATGATTGAGCTTCTGGTATAGATAGGCACCTCCGCGTTTGATGTGTGACCTTATTTGCAGTGTCATTTTGGTAAACTTTGTTTGTTACAAAGTTCAATAAATAGGAATATATTTATTTTAAACGTTACGTTTTTGACAGTTTATTGTTTTATTGAATAAATACCAAATCATCCGACTCATTTATTCTCAACGCGGAATAGAAGAAAGTAACCCAATCATGAATGGTTTTGCCATTCAGCCATGAATAGACCACTTATAAATAGCCACTTCCTAATTAATTGGAAAATTCGAAACGGTAACGAACCCTTTCAATTAGGAGATCCTTTTATCAATAAACCATGGACATCGAACGAAGTTCTGAAGAGTTATGATTGACTGGATATCATAAATGATTGGTTGCCGTTGTTAATGACTTCCTTTGTCAACTTAATTGACAAAGTGATTTAGCTGTAACTTCAAAATTGGATAGATCAGTTATAATTTTTTTACATGAATTAATGACTTGTTCGTCAACTGACGAGTGTAAACTCGCGCGTGCTGATTTTACCATTTTTTTTGTTGGCATAAAGTTCTAAATGTCATTAAGTGTAGGATGCAGTGCAAAATGTAAGGAGCATTGTCTATGAAGAGTTTTCAGCAAACGCACTTAAGATCAGAGCCATTCGTGATCCTCAATGTGTGAAGATTATCTTTGCTCCGGCCGATTCAGGTTCGAAATATGCCTAGAGACTTCCAAGTCGGTCACGGCAACGTGTGCTGAGGTGGAAGCTTGAGCCGGTGAGGGCTTTAGCAGCTCACATTCTATTTCGGAGGCGTTGCCATTAACTGCTTATTAACCATTTGCCATTAAAACTTGCACGACCTTGCCATTGCTGTTTGCTGTTGCCTTCGGAATTGGAAATTCAATCAGACAATCGAAAACTGATCACGTTTACAAACCGCAGAATGTTATTTTAAACAGGAAATGTCCAGCTGTCCGAAACTACGTCTTATTTATCCAAGGCAAGGTCTCCTTTACACAACACTTACTCAAGGTTACTAAGAAAATAAATATTCGTAGAATTGGACCCGGATAGTGTCTTACATAAAGTACATAACACCACGCCTGTAATCCCCGGAGAAATAGGCAGAGGTGTACCTAATAGTACACTCATATTTCACCAGTTATATTTTAAGTCCCTATAATAGGGGCGAAAGGAAGACATGCTGCCCCGACCCCAAATTAATTGGGATAAGGGCAAGAAGAGGAAAATAGAAGAAGAAGAAGAGGGGAATGATGGTGATGATAATATGGGGCGAGCCTATTACCATCAACCGGGCACAATTTCAGACTCCGTGGTTCCTGATAAAACATTGCATAACGATTTGCTCGACCCGGGAATCGCTCAGCAGTCGCGATTTCTACCACTCAACCAGGGAGACATAAAATACTCTATTGGTAGTCTAAGTACGAACATACGTCTGTTGAAATAATAAATATCAAATCTGGATGTAATATCCAAACGTAGGTTTTAGTTTCATGTGCAACCGTGTGGCGGTAGTGTGTTCTCTGTTCTGTAAAACCTTTCTATCTCGCATTAATTTTCCAACAGGTTACATTTATATTCAAGCATATCCCTTTCACGATAATACTTATGTACTTACAATTAACGTCAAAAACCAGGAAAGTGTCTAATATAAAATAGTCAAGGAAAAGAAAATCAACTAATTAAAAGGTACCTACTCAGAGTTTCTTACGATTTGGACGTAACGTATTCATTTCTTTGAAAAGGAAAATTGATTAATCTCTTTTTATTTCGGAAATCTTCAATATCTCAAGGTTAACTACTCGTATGAATTTTGGTCTTGTATAGTGTAAAGTTTTCTTTATACCCATGGGTGAATTGGCTACTTTCCTGACTAAAAAGTAACTAAGTTCGAGTTTTCGAAGCACTGTATCCGTCTTCATTTTTAGTTTACGTGAAAAAATAAAAAATATGTGTCCAATATTTTTCGGAAATCTATTTGACGAACTAATTAATTTTAAAGAAAAATACTAACGAATAAATTACTATTTCTGCTAATCTTAAAACGTAGCTAAAACTATTTAAAAGCTTGTTTCATAAGATGTTTTCGTTACTTCAAAGCAATGTTAAGTATGGTGGTAAATGGATAGACTAGAATCTATTTCATTTGTCATAGCATAACATCCCGACTGTAATACCCGAAGGAGGAGAGCAGAGGAGGAGGCCGAGGAGTGCCCATTAGAATATATTTTAACTGGTCATTTTCTTCAATTTAAAATTAGCATTCCAAGCAAAAAAAAGTTCTAGTCTAAACTTAACAATCTTTTTTATAAACAATAAGTTTTATTTTTAAAGTTTATATTGTTGAGTTAGTACTTGAAACTATTGTTAACTTAGAGGTAGTATTTTCAAAGCAGGCGTAAATCCCTGAATTTGAGTCTATTTTTATACTCAGTGTTATTGAACTAAGACGGTATCTTACAAGTTCTAAACTATAATTAAGTTATCTAGTATTTCAGTATATTTATTATTGTTTGTGTCTGCAAACATTCTCAATAATATTCCGATATCGGAACTACGTGCTTTTTGGACAAAATATATTTTCGTAAATCCGTTGAGAAATCATGGCGGTTCATTAAGTTTATTTAGGTGGAAGAAATCTTGGAATCGTGGGACGAAAATAAATCCGCGGTTCATTTATTTACATACATGATTATGCTCGCGGTTTCGATCGCGTGGATTTCAGAACTTATTTCACGGCGCGCGGCGGTCTAGTTTCGGTAACCCACCAGGATTAGGCTCGGTTTTCACCAAAGCGGCTCTAGGGGCGGAGACGAGAGGAGATGTGCGGAAATCGGACAACCACATTAGTTAAAATTTACATCTGGTCTTTCGCCCTTCCTGTGATTGGTCGAATTTTGCAAATCTCCTCTCCGCTTTGGTAGAAACCGGACCTAAGAAGTATTTTGGTCCTAGCACAGGTCATGATATATTATAATACAAGGCGTAAACGGATCTTTCAAGAAGCCGTCAACCCGTTTTAACTGGGTTGTGGTGGTGAGATAGGTAGTCGCTCCATGCAAAATACTGGTATTCAACTACTTACTTCCGGTTTAAACTGGAACTACAACTGTGTTGGGAAAAGGCTAGGCAGGTGATGAGGATGATGATGAGTGCATTGTGGCGATTTCAGCGCCAAACTTTCTACAATAAAAGTCATGAAATTCTAAATTTGACGGCACGGTTGGTGCAGTGGCTGAACGATTGGACTGCTGCGCTGCGTGTCACGGGTTCGAACCCCGCACTGAACAAATATTTGTATGGCCTACAGGTAGTTGTTTCGGGTCTGGGTGTGTTTGTGTATGTGAGTTTAAATGTTTGTAAACGCACCCACGATACAGGAGAAATTCCTAGTGTGGGGTAACGTTTTTTTTTAAAAGAAATGAAAAACAAAATTGCCAAACCCAACAAAAAAAGTAAGAACCCGAATTTGTACCTTGAACGACTAAATATTTGGAATAATGAACTCAAATATTTCGACGCTACCGTCATTCAGGCGCTTCTGAATAATTTAAGCCAAGTAATACTTACAAAATATGAGAATAAGCTTCATTGTTCTCATATTTTGTACCTACCTAAGTATTATTTACAAAATTCATTCGTATTTTAACCAAAAGCTCGTCAAATAAATTCCCGATTTATTCAAGTGTGTTGGCACAATCACGAATTTCCCCCAAAAAAGTAAAATATCAAAACTGGTGAACGTAGTACAGTCGAACAAGCTAATAAGTATACAGGTAGAGGTCTTTATAGTTCTAGTACACTGAAAATATTGACTGCAATTTTGTTTCATAAACGGTTTCGCATTAAGCGACCGATTTCAAACTCTGTATCATTTCACACCAGTCTCTAAATGTATCTGTATAATCTTTAAAGTAAATACAAGTTAGCTGGCTGTATACTTATTAGCTTGTTCGACTGTACCAATACCCTTCGTCAGATTTGAGTTCTTTTTTGTCAGCATATTTGACGATCTCTTGTTGATATGTTGGGCTTCTGTAAATATACATCAATCTTACTCATGTTTGTATATTGAGTAGTAAGTATTCTGAGATTATAACATGTCTCAGTGCCGTTAGTTCCTAAACATGCTAGTTATTGCTAGGTAAAATTTGCTGGTGACAAGATAGCGATAAGCTCCCACATTTAGGACTGATTAGTAGTATGAGGTCCGGGGTTCAATAACAGCGATATCTTCCAGGCAACCTTTGGATGGATTGATGGCAGATTTTTCGTAATACATACCTAACATCACGCCTGGGAATTGTGATCCCCGACGGGTTTAAACAGAGATCTTCCTAATAGTAGGACACCCACATTCCGGCCGGTATATTTCAGTTACATAGGCACAAATCTAGTCTTCATGGCTGCTAACGTGAAAAACCCAATAAAATTCCCGAAACCAAATAACACTTTGTCCGACGTGGGAATCGAACGCAGGACCACATCGTCAGCAGACTGCTGAGGCTGCAGATTATTCTTTGTTGTGTCCAGTGTTGTGGACACAACAAAGAATAATCTATCCATCCAAATCTATCGCAATCTTTTCCGCCTATAAATAAGTTCTATTTGCAACTTTAAGGGAATTCTTAATAGGTATCCCGATTTCCAATAAGATTCGACCCTCGTCACATATACCGTCATTTACATACGGTATGTAAATGGCGGTAAGTGTGGTTGGCCCTAAGCAATCTTGAATGTGAGGTAAATAGTTTACAATACTGAACGTCGACTTCCCTTAAACCCTGATCCTTGTTGATTTCTAACCTTGGTCGATTGAATAAGCCATGAGTTTTACTTGAGTTTTGGAACATGGGGGTTACTTGGCTTAATAATAACTGCCACTTAGGTCGATCTTTAGAAAAAGCCGCGCTTGCCTTGGTTGGTCTGTGGATAGGTAACCACCCGTTACATACCAAGTTTCCTCCGTGCCTTGGAAAGCACGTTAAGCTGTTGGCCCCGGCTGCCATATATATAGATCTTTGACAGTCATTACAGGTTGTCAATGACTTGAAAGTCTGTCAACCAGCCTTACCAAAGCGTATCGTATTACGCAGTATATTCTGGGTTGTGGGATCGTTCCATGTAAAATACTGATTTTCAGCTGGATCCGGCTAGACTGGAAGCTGGCCCCAACATTGTTGGGAAAAGGCTAGGCAGATGATAATGGGTGAGAATTCTTCCTAAATATTTTTTTTCTCCTGGAACATTTATTTTTTCCCATAAAATCAAGGTCTACTGTAGACACATCGCTATCATTTCTTTTTTTCAGCAAATAATAAGTAAGACACTCCAAAAACGACAAAAAATGACCCATTTTTACAGACGTAACTTATTGGGACTTATTTTACATGGACCTACAGCCTGTCTGACCTCCACAACCCAGTTAGTACTGGGTAATAGCACTTGTTAAGGTGAATGCTCCAACCACCCCGCAAAATTCAAATATTCTTACGTTTTTTGCAATTTGCAGGCCAGTGCTAGTTTGTATGTTGATTAAAATATGAATTGCGGCTGTAAGACGTATGTAGTTACAGAAATATAATCATCAAAATCATCAATATAAGCCTCCAAGTTCATAAAGGTGCAAAAATGACTTTTTCAAGTTCCTGCACCTTTATGAACTTGGAGGCTTGTCGCCTTAAGGCAGACTGTCAGACTTTTTAAGCCATCGAAAAATAAAGCCAATATTTTTGAAAGTAATTGTTAAATAGAAATTTACGAATGCTGGGCATGAGGTCCTGCGTTCGATTGCCAGGTCGGGCAATGTTATTGGCTTTTGCTATCAGGAATTTCTCAGTAGCAGCCATATTCTGGATTTTTGCCCCGTTGATGTACATAGGCTCGCCCACTGTGACATGGGACTTACACATAACTGACGAAATGTGGGTGTACTACCTACACCTCTGCCTAACCTATCGCGGATTACAGGCGTGATTTAATGTTATGAATCCCTTTGTTAGCAATTCCCACTTGTCAAAGTCCTTTGGTCCTAAACAGCGGCCATTTTGATTACAAAGCACATGAATACCTTCTATAATTCGTTCCATCCGAAATCCTAATAGCCAGGAAGGGTTTGATCCATTCAATTTCAAAATCGGCCTTCTCTATTATTGAATAATAGAAGCAGGTGGCTTTAATTATAATCATCTTGATTAATACAACAGGCGCCGATATTTTGTTAATCAAAGGAGATCTGGGAGTGACGTCTTGTCCTCTCGCAACCCTTTGTACCTATGTCGGTTTTAATAAGCCTTTGGTGGAAACCTCGGCTAAATCTGTAGTTGTATAATTCACTAAATTTGGTTGTCACACACATTTGCGTCGAGTAGGTGTTGAAAATTTGTATGAAACAGTTAATAATTGTTATTACGGCGAACGTGAACGAGCCAAAAGAAGTATGTAAGGATCGGTTCCATGGGAAACGGCGTGATTTTATGTAATGTGATTATCTTAGGGCTTTGGTCTCATGGAGATTTCTTTTTCATATGATGGTCTGTACAACATCTTTACTTATAAACACATTTTCTGTCGCTGACGCTGTATAGTAAACATAATAAAAAACAAATCATTATCCGTCTTTGGGCTCCGCCGCAGTCGAGTAAAAAGGCGAACGCACGAAATGTGTTGTGTTCAAAATACGGCAATACGGTGTGCTTTCAATACGGTACATTTATTTATTTAACACTTGAAGCACAAATTACGGAGGCGGACTCCATGCCGTAGGCATTTTCAAACACGTACATGTAAGGGAAAAATGTTACATTTTAAAATTCTGAAACGATGTCGCCTATCTATAAATCTTGAATGTTTTATCTAAATATAATTGTATGTACCTACCTATGTTTTATGTGTATTAATGTTTTTATGAAGAAAATTTAATTTGTTTTGAAGAAAAATATTACCTATTTAGTTTGTATGTCAAAGTTTTATGTTATATCTATTTTTAAGTTCTAAAAATGTTCTCAAGCAAGTGAAATAATTGTAATTTCTTTTTGAGAACATAAATTCTTTAACCAAAACCATAATTCCGGACGTATGGCAAGTATAGCAACCCTAGGTGAAGGTATCAGCGAGATAGTCTTACAGGTGATGCCGATACAACATATGATTCTTATAGTTTGTGTGAATTTCAGGCAAAACTGAAATTCAAATTCTTCTTATTATTATTATATTATTTCCACCCGCCCAAAAAAAAAGGGGTGTTAGACCTTACTACCCACACGATAAGCAAGTAAGGCAAAACTAGGCCAGGCCTATGCCAAACCGTTTTATCCTGTCAGGATACACGAACCCAAAAAAAGCAATTACACTGCACCAACGGATGTAGGCGCTTGACGGTCGCTACTGCGGCACCGCTCGCTATGCTCGCTCGGCTCGCGCGTGGTTGGTTAGAGCTCTAACCTAACCTAACCCAGTTAAACGGTTTGCCCTATGATCGTTATTTTTTTATTACTTCTAGTTTAGCCTAGAACCAAGTAGTTTGGCCGGAAATAGGGTTTGGCCGGTAACATTCACAATACTAAACAGTTTAATTTAAGGCAACGCTGGATCCGTTACAGGAGTTACATGTGTGGCCTTGTTACCTTTGACTGTATTTATTTCGTCAAGTGCCATTGTGTCAATTACTGTAAAAGGGTTTTTCAGTATTCAAAATAGTGCTGTAGCGTTAATTTATACAGCATCGTTTTCATTGTTTTTGTAATTAAATTAAATGTGGTTTATTTACTTGATTTACATCTTAATGAAAGTATTTAATTAGTTTCAGAAACGCGATAACTTATAAAGCTTGACATTTATTAACACTTTATGAATATTCGTGGCCTCGTCATTAGAATTAGTTATTAGAGACTATAAACTCATAGCCGGTAAAATTTTCAGGCGATTGTAAAATATAAATATTTAAGCGAAATTACATACAAGATAACTTCACACCGGATTTCGCTAACAGTCAGGCAGAGTTGGCCAAATGCGACTGTTTTATGACAACCACATTTCGCCAATCGTTAAAAGCCAACTACCATCATCCGGACATAAATCCAGACTCCGTGTTCGTAGAGTGCAATACGTCATTCCGAAAGTAACTACGTCGAATTACACGGCGCCGAATGTTTGCAACAACGAATACTGTGAGTACGAAAGCACCCAGCGACGCATACCGTAACAACGAATGCACTAGACTTCGAATCACAGAACAACGAATGCACGTTACAACGAAAATCATCAATCCGAATCACGTGACCCCGAAATAACGTAACGACGAACGTATCACCGACAGCAAAACAGTAAAACAAAATCAATTAATTTTTACTACTTTTTCACATTGACGCATTATTTATATAAGCTAAACTTTCCCGGTTGTATGTGTTTGTACTATAGCCGGTAAGTATTGCTGGGCCATCTCGAAAATATTGCCAGCTACACGTGAAAATGCTTGACCAAACGTGTGGGTATATGGCCGGGCCATTAGTGCAATATGCAATTTAACCGATGCATAATAAAAGTAGTAAAAATATTTGATTTTGTTTTACTGTTTTGCTGTCGGTGATACGTTCGTTGTTACGTTATTTCGGGGTCACGTGATTCGGTGTGACGATTTTCGTTGTAACGTGCATTCGTTGTTCCGTGATTCGAAGACTCGTGCATTCGTTGTTACGGTATGCGTCGCTGCGTGCTTTCGTACTCACAGTATTCGTTGTTGCAAACATTCGTCGTCGTGTAATTCGACGTAGCAGCTTTCGGAATGACGTATTGTACTCGTGCTCGTAGTGAGAATTCGTAACTAAAGAACTCAAGCCAACACTAAGCCCGGCATGGAAATCGAGAGCCCAGGACCTTGTGCTATGCCCGTCGGGGCTGCGGGTTGTTCGCAAGAGATACCGCGGCCTGGACATGAAGGGTTAAGAAGGAACATGGGTGGTTTTTAGTCAGTAGAAGTCTGACACTCCCTTTCGCTCTGCCCAAAAGCGGGAGGATGATTGATGATTTTCCACCCCAAAAAAAAAACGGCCCTGGCTTTAATTCTAAGTATAATTAATGATTAATACTTGTACTTATTTCAAACCCACAACAAAAAGTTATTTGGGTGAACGATGATTATATTTTATCCTAGATCGTGTTAATTTTACTTGGAATCGCTCGAGGAGTCCGTGTAATTATTAAAAAGTATGTGAAACGTGAAATTCTCTTTTTTTGTTTAAACTTAATGAGTCTATTTTAAAATAAATATAGTTAAAATAGCATTATGTTTAAATACGAGATTTAATCAAATTCATAATTAGTACTGGTTTATAGGGTAAAGAAACCTTTTGATTTCCAGTAAGGTTCAGTTTAAAGTAAAGAGTTCGGGTGGCACAACCACCTGTCTTTATTTCATAGATTTTTAAGATTAGTATGTTTCCATAAAGTCATCATCTGCCAAGCCTTTTGCCAACTATGTTAGGGTCGGCTTCCAGTCTAACCGGATGCAGCTGAATACCAGTATTTTACATGGAGCGACTGCCTATCTGACCTCCACAACCCAATTAATACTAGGTAAGACTGGATGTCAGACTTTCAGGTCACTGACTACCTGTAACGACTGCCAAAGATCCAAGATATGGCAGCCGGGACCAACAGCTTAGCGTGCTTTCCGAGGCACGGAGGAAACTGGGTATGTAATGGGCGGTCACCCATCCACAGACCAACCTAGGCAAGCGCAGCTTAACTTTAAAGATCGACCCGAGTGGCAGTTCTTTTTAAGCCACGAGCTCTTCAGTATGATTTTCTTATTACTGCGGTACTCAGAGATATTTAATGATTACTTAAGCCGCCACTTAGTAAAGATTTGACATACTTTTGTGTGACAAAACTGTCAAAACCTTTACTAAGTGATGGCCTAAGTAATAATTAAAGCTCTCTGAGTGCGGCAGTTAGTATGTTTCCATAAAGTGTTTTTTAATAAATATATTTCTTTAAAAATACAGAAAAATTATGACTGTTCATGATTGAGGCTGGGTGTTATCTGTCAGGCAAACAAACACGGAACTGCCTAACGTCAAAGATTTCTTCAACTCAAAGGCTATTTGATATTGTGTACCCTTGGACTAAATAATTCCATGCATGTACTAACAAACTTTGTGTGACCAGTAAACTGTGTGACCCAACAGTGCGAGCGTTTATTTGAGGTGGTAACACTAACAAGCCAACTACGCGATATGAGGAAAGTTGTCTGTGTTACATATTAAAACTCTGGTGGACTCAACTGTAGGCGGACAGTATTACGAGGGATGAAACTACAATTCAAATAAACGTATAATGTAATAATTAACACAAACCACTTTTTAACCAGCAACGTTAACATTTTAACGGGTGTTTGAATAAGTAGTTTCGCAGGAACTCGCAGCTATTTATTTTTTGGTTTGTGGCCAATCATCAAATGACTCCTCCCGCTCTGGGTGGAGCGGAAGGGAGTGTCAGACTGACTAAAAACTAGTAAAAACCACCCATGTTCCTTCTTAGCCCTTTGTGTCCGGGGCCGCAGTATCTCTTACGAACAACCTGCAGCCCCAACGGGAAGTATGACCGTGGGTATGATGGGCCAAAGGAGCCTGTAAATATAGATATATGTTATGTTTGTTATGTTTAAAAATAATATGGAACAACGTTATCTTGCTTCGTTTTCTCATGAGAGCAAGCAACAGCTACGCCTCGCCATGGTCCAGTGTCCTTTCAAATTCCTGCTAATTCGCGTTCATTCTTATACTAATTACATAATACCAGGAAACCTTGATTACTAATCTAAGCTTCAGATTGCTGAAATTTTATTAATGATAACCAGTTTTTCCCAGAATGTAATTAATTATAATCGTATCTTTACTTAATCATAACTCTAACCAAATTGTAACAAATGATAATCATAATTTGTTAGAATTCAATCTTAACAGATGTTTTCAGAAATCTAAATTGTCTCTATTTTTATTTACCATACAACAACATTACATATTCACCATACCGATGTATGGTGAATATGTAATGTTGATGGATGGAAAGGGAAGATCACTTGATTGTTTTTTCTTACCTTAGCATGGCCTTGGTGTTGCCAAATAATGGGATGCGATCTGAAGTGCCGTTGACCCCTGACCCATGTTACTTTGGGTACCGTTAACATTTATTTCTTATTCTTTCATGACATTCCTCAGACAGTCCATCCATCGTTTCTTTGGTCTTTCTCTACTTTTTATAGCCAGCAGAATTTGTAGTGATTTGGCAGTTTTTTGCAGCTTTTATTGGCTTTCCTTTTCATTCTTTCTCAAATTATTCCTTACTACATTTTCTACATACACAAGTGTAGTCAAGTACAAAAACAAAGTAGATACACAATAACGTGAAGAAAATTGGAGCCTCAGCTTATGTCCTATTACACCCGTTATTTATATCTCACTATTTCACTCTGTTATTATGAATAACTAGCTGATGTCACGCGGTTTCACCCGCGTATTTCCCGTTCCCGTGGGAATATAGGGATAAAACGTAGCCTATGTCACTCGGGGATAGTGTAGCTTTTCAATGGTGCAAGAATTTTTAAAATCGGTCCAGTAGTTTCGGAGCCTATTCGTTACAAACAAACAAATCTTTCCTCTTTATAATATTAGTGTAAGATAATAATAATAATTTACCAATCCACATGATGAGAACCTCGTGAAAGCTGAGAAAGAGAAGCAAATAAAATATCTGGACTTACCCACACAGGTTGTCGATATGTGGCATGTGTACTCGGCTATCATTGTGCCGATAGTCGGCCAACGGCCAATGGCCTTATAGCCAAGAGTCTAGACGACCACCTGTCCAAACTCTCGCTTGGCGGTTAGATCAAGAGCCTGATTCAGAAGGCAGTACTCCTCGATACGGCTCGCATTATGAAGAGGTTCCTGTCTCTGGAGCTCTAACCACCGGTAGCTTGGACCCTGCTCCCGTCACCGGTGGACGACTATTTTATATATTTTTAAATGTTTTTTTATAAATTATAAATGAAATATTTAAAAAATTTAATGAATAAAGGACATAATAATATACATTTTCTTTTTCTTAAAAAACCTTAGTATACATAAGAAATTCTTGCTCACATATGAAGGAAATCTAACCGTGTGCGTGTGAGTGGTACTAATATTAACTCATACTAACTTGTGTGGAATCCGAACCAGGCGGGGAGACAGAGGTAGGTAGGTAAGTTAAAGTTGTCGCTTTCGGGAATTCTCAAATCAGATTCCGAAAAATGTTATTACTTTGATTAAAATATTGGGAACGTGAGAAGCCAAATTTTTATTAGCTGTCGGTCTTGTGATGTGCTTCTATTCAATATTGATCAAGGACGAGAAAAAAAAAATTGGTTATCTTCTAGGTAACGGACTGACTGACCTCAATAGTTAGAGCGCTCAAATGATCTTGATACAGGAGCGCTGTTGTCGAACATTTCAATATTGAAATTGTTAACATAACCTCACGCCTCTAGGCCCCGAAGGGCGTGGCAGAGGTGTAGCTAATAATACACCCACATTTCGCCAGTTATATTTAAGTTCCATGTAATAGGTAGCGAGCCTATTGCCATCAACCGGGCACAAAAGGTGACTCTGAGGCTGCTACTGACCCGTCGGAGCTGCGGGTTGTTCGCAAGAGATACCGCGGCCTCGACATGAAGGGCTAAGAAGGAACATGGGTGGTTTTTAGTCAGTAGAAGTCTGACACTCCCTTCCGCTCTACTCAAGAGCGGGAGGGGTTATTTGATGATTTTCCACCCACCATAAAAAAAACAAAAAAAAGGCTGCTGCTGAGAAATTTTTATTGGAAAAATAATATCCAATAACACTTTTCCCGACCCAGGAAACGAACCCAGGACCTCGCTCAGCAGTTGTGACCTCTCCCAAGTCGGGGTTATGAGTTAAGCTTTAAAATTTAATAAAACATCTCAAACACAAAAGAATCCAATATCCCGTATTCATTGAAGTGATATTCATTTATAACCAAGATTTTCGCTTTCCGAATTTTCATTTAAGCTGAATTTTTGCCAAACGCCCTTACCGACACAGATGCAACCCTACCTTACTGGATATTACATTCCTGAAAGTCTGACTAGCAGATTCGTAACAAGGGTTATCGTGTTACCAAAAGGTTGAAATACCAACTTTATGTAGGTACACGGCCTTGCTAAGTCTCTCCATGTTTAAATACTATTAAAACTATTTTTTATCCTGTTCTGTGTGTGGTATGTGGCAAATAAATATATTGTCTTTATTTATTCTTTATTTTGCGCAAACATTGTTTAGAAAATGATGACGTTTTCACAAAATCTTCGGCCAAAAGTGCCTACGTGCTACAAGGGTAGCACGTAGACACGTGGACAGCGGCTAACACAGTAGCTTGAAGTTTTTAGATCCTATTTAAAATAATATGTTCCATCTTTTCCCATAATAAATCAGATTTTATAGCACTTCGAGACCGGTTGTTGGACTTTTAGGCCACGGACGACTGTCAAAGATGTACAATAAAATTGTCAGCCGGGGCCCACGACAGCTTTCCGAGACACGGAGGAAACTTGGTATGTAATGAGTGGTCAACGATCCACAGGCCAACCATACACTTGGAAGAAATTAATACCTTCCTAACCTACCGTTAACTACGCTTTAATCATTTAATCTCTCGGAAGTTGAAGATGAAAGAAATCAAATAACTTTGATTGATAATGATGTAGCATTGTTTACGATATTTAGCTAGTGACCTGTGTAATTGTTGGCCTACATATGTGATTGATGTCGGCCTGTATTCAGCTAGTTACTAATGTAAACAGAACGAGGTTGGAGGTAAACAACATGCCCTGATAATAATTGTAGACAAACACTACTCTACTCTCCTTGCCTTAACTCATGCATGTCTAAATTGTATTTGTTTTTATTAATTTAGTTTAGTTATAAGTAACAATATTTGCATGCTGAATTTTAGTAATAGCAGAATATCTTAATGTCGTTAACACTTTTCAATTGACGGCCAGACCAGTATCAGTATTTTTAATTGATAACATGACGGTTATATAAATAGGTACTAGCTGACCCGCGCAACTTCGTCTGCATCATATAACCACAGATTACTCGATAAATGGACGATAATTTTCTATTTTTACCGATACGTAGTTCCTGAGATTAGCGCGTTAAACCAAACAAACAAAGTCTTCAGCTTTATAATATTAAGTATTGATAGTTGGCATCAAATGGTTCCAGACCTGAATTCAAGACCATTTTTATTATTGGTCCCAAATTTTGTGACAATGGGAAAATATTTAAATAGTACTTTTACTTATCTTTATATTTCCACGAAACAACAGAATTTGGGTGAAAATACCGAAAGAATAATTGAAGAACAAAAACCATTTGGGAGCAGACGTAAACAAGCGTATTTCTTAAATTGTTTTCCAACCTTTCAATTTGGCAGAGAAAGCTTTGTGAGGGAGGTTCCGAGATGTAATTAAAATGGACTTAAATGTCGCTTTACGGTAAACGATTTTAAGTGGGCAGGTGGGATGATATCTACATTAACGTTTGAAGAAAATGTGATAACAGAGGTGTTGGAAACAGTCACGTGTATGTCATTATTTTATGTATGTTACTGAGCAAAGTCTAAAAGCAATTTGCTCGTGAAATAACGGTTTTCACTTTGATAAAAGATATTTTTCGTTATAGTATGGCTTCTAAAATAGGTTATTACTATGTTCGTGAAAACGTCAAACGTTAATAGCGCGGCGGATCATTTACAATTTTTCATTATCTTCCTCTGGCGAGGCACGTCCTGACCGACCCCATGTATTGGCACACGCGCATGCCTCGCTCAGCCAGTACACGGCTAATGATGTAGGAGAGAATCACTTTTATAAGTTGCTGCGTATATAAAATATACTCGTAACAAAGCTTTGAATGTACACCTCTGTTTTATTTGGCAATAGAAATGGGTATTTATGAATTGGATATTCACATTCGTTTAGCTTCGAATACATGTGTGTTTCGTGTGTGTATATATATATATATATATCAATTGTGCTGCCGTGAGATGGAGATTCTCGACCCTGGGGTGGGGGAGGAGCCGCAACCGCTGCCGCTGCGGGACCTGCCAGCCATCGGGTACCTACATCACGCCTTCTTACCACCTAAGGGTTAGGCAGAGACCCATATTTCACCTCTTATGTTTTGGGACTTAAAGTCCCATGTATTAGAGGGTGAGCCTATTGTCATTATCCGGCTACAAATTCAGACTCTGTGGCTGCTACTGAGAAATGAAAGCCCAATAACACTTTACACTCCCTGAGAATCGATCCCAGAGCCTCACACACACCTCGTTTGCGACCACTAGCCCAGGTATTCATTACAGAAAAACATCTTGAAGAGGCAAAAAGTAGAAGCAGATATTCCAAAGCTCTTCAACAAAGGCTTTTGCCCAGCAGTGGGATTATGCAGGCCAACAGTATCACTATCAATACCTTCAATAAAACAAAGTCATCGTGTTTTAAAAACCGCAGTTTGAGCTCTCTTTAGTACTGACACTGGAATGCACAACTTGGTTAGTACCTAGAGATAGCTATCTCCTTAGTCAATGTTTATAGCAAGTTTTAGTGCCTTTTCTAGGGCACCTAGGTTTTACAGCTGACTATCAAGGTTAACTGCAGTTCATAATCCGCCTTGTGGGATTACAGTTTTATGTGTCAACTCTAATCTATGTTATGTACTGAGGTACGGTCAGCAGCAGAAGTAGCTTAACATTTCGGAATTTTAATTTGATATACAGGACTCCAGTTATTATTTTTAATGATTCAGAAGATTATTCTGTAAACTATTCCTTACTCTTTAATAACTTGTTAGTAACGAGAAATATCTAAAAAGATTTTATTAAAACACCTGCTTTGCTACTGTGTGTAGTGTTAATCTACTGCTGATGTTGACTGTACTAGCACGAGTACGCCGTGTAAACATAACATAATTACGTCGTTTTTCCCGTGGTGGTAGGCAGAAACCACAGAACGCCACCTTTTACGAACCTTACATTGCTTCCTTTTGCGACGTTCATAGATATACTCGTTTCACATATAATATTTACATAATTTTATTCGTATCTATGAATGATACTGATTGTGTTGTTGCAATCAATTTAACTAAAATTGTATAGGATAATTTGTGTTAGCGGTTTAAAAGTCGACGTTTCGGCGAAAAGGCGAATTTTTATTCAATTTTAATGGCATTTTTAATATTGATATAATTTAACTTGGGTTGTCAAATACGGGATATATAACACCACATTCAATCAAATAATCTCAACATACATTCGGTCAATTACGTTTAAGTTCCATGTAGGTAAAAAGGGGAGAGCATATTATAATTAACTCGGTACAAAAAGTATAAATCTTGTCTCCGGGCTGCTATAGAGAAATTCCTAATGATAACACCCAATAACACTTTGCCCGACGTGGGAATCGAATGCAGGACCTCAGACTGAGCCAGCGGTAACTTTTTTGTGCCGGGGTCGCGATATCTCATTCGGACAGTCCCGCAGCCCCAGCCTCGGAGCCAGGTACCTAGCGAAAACAACAAGTGTGGCAGACAGAAGTTCTAGATTTCTGAACAAAGATTCTCGTAGTATTTGATAAAACCATGGTTACAACGCTTACTTACAAAATAGCCAAGTAATATACTGCTCAAAGTACTTACAAATCTATTTGAACACTAAGAGTTCTCCTGAAATAGAAATGATTGTTAACTGAGATAGTTTTACCAAAGCTATCGATTTGTTTCTAGCAATAAATAAGCCTTTTTGCAAAATATTTCATCCTAACACTACTATCCAAATTAATAACGGGGATCTTCCCATGATTGGAATGTAACTTTGAAAATATTATGGAGAGTTTCAAACTATGTCCAATAGTGGACTTATACAAGTTGATTGATGAAATAGTTTTAAGTTGACGCACTAGTTAAATTGTTTAAACTAGATAATATCAGGTTTGATATTATCTAGTTTCAACAATTAGGGAGTTCGCTTACCTGTATCTGTAGCGCCTAGTCACCCAGAAACTTGTATCCTTTATCGCTTCATTACACTTATCCTTGTACGAGTAAGTTAAGAGTAAAAACAGCATAAATTGTGTGTGTGTGTGTTTCACTCTCACTCCCATATGGTTGAGCAGAATAACGTTTTCGCACGTATCATATAGCATACTTAATGTGTAACATACTGTAAAAATATTATAGTATTATTTCTATGGTATAAGGTTATTTAAAAAAAATATAAGAAGAAACAGGATAGGCCCAACGATGCTTCCCTGTAGAGTACCATAGTTATTTCTTTAATTTTAATGTTACCAAAGAGTCTAATACTTTACAATATCTTGAATAGGAAAACTTTATGTTATTCAACCCTAGGTTCCATTACATACTAACATTGAGACACAAATATGTAATAAAGAAACGTTACACAATATCCTTAAAGAATTCAATTATGTTTATCGGTATAAGAAATAGGAATTATTCGTTGGAAATGCCTACGCATTTCGCCGATCAAAGACGACGATTTCGGACTAATATAGTCGAACGAATTATTTATCATAAAAACATAATTTGCTGAATATTGCTAGCTAGTAGCTGACTTGCTTTTGTCCGTGATTTCGTTCAAAAAAATGTAAAACGCGGTTACACGGACAAGCAAGAAAAGCGAATGATATTATGTAAAAGGTCTCGTTTACGGATATGCGGGGCGGACATGGCGATGTATGAAAACGTTAACGATTTCGAACGTTCGATTTTACGAGGAGCGATTTTTCGCGCGTTAGTTTAAAATGCAGCGTCCTTTACGGTGCATTTTAAACTAACGTGCATTTTAAATAAATAAAAAAGCTCGAGACGAGCTTTCTGCACGCGCCGTGCGACGCCCCGCGTCTCCGTAAACCAGCCCTAACTCTGTCTAGTAGAGCGTTGTGGTGGACACTTATTTTTACGTAGTGGTTGATATTAAATGTTATAGCCCCATTATAATGATTTAACGTAGTTGTAAAAAATACTCTAGTCGTTACTATGGAAAATGTTAATGTACAGAGAGATAAATTATCATAAAGAATGACTGACAACCGAGATGTACCAAGTAGTAACAGACTTCAAAGAAAGGACTCCTCTTTTCTTTGATGTCTTCTCAATCCGGTTGTCTTTTATTTGTTCTCCGCCATTTGTGAACTGATTGTATTTTTGAGACTGAGTTATTAAAGCGTGGATATACGTGAATTGGCCTTTTTTAGGATACATTAGAACCTTTTTTTTTTCCGCAACCATCACCGGATTTAAAAAAAAAGAAATATTAATCTACTCAATCTTTTTTTAAGCAAAGAGGACATGCTCTAGGCATGTCCTCTTTGCTTAAAAAAATATATTAAATTTAGACATCATAAATAAATAAATGTGCAAAATAGCCTCTGTTTTTATAATAACTACCATTTTTCTCCTAAACTATCCATCATAGGATATTTCTATTGCCATCAATATACACACATCAAAAGTGTCTAGGGATCAAGCATTTAAATTTATGCGGATTTCTTGAGATTGAGATGTGGCTTTGTAATAAATTTATGATTTTATAAATTTATATGGATCCTTTTTGGTGCATTTCATAATTTGAATCAGGAACTGTGAATCAAATTCGAGTAAAAGATGAAAATCAGCTGTCAATATTTTCCCTATAAAAACGTACAACGCATTGAAGACATTATTAGTGCTACTGTTTCCCTACTACTGATTAAAACCAACGTTATTATGGAGCGGCGACGTCATTTAAGCAGGGAAGAAATGCTCAGAGCCGTGGGAATGATAGAAGCTGGTTCCCGGCAACGTACTGTGGCTTTAGCTCTGAATACAAGTCAGAGTGTTTTCAGTCGACTTTGGACACGTTACCGAAGCACTGGTACCGTGGCTGAGCGCCATGGAGGACGGTATCGCTGCACCACACGGAGACAAGACCGATACATTCAAATCTTAACTCGAAGAGCTCCAACAATAACCGCCATGATGTTAGCCGTGAGGCTTCATCACTCTTCAGGGAACTTAATTAGCGACCAAACAGTCAGAAACCGCTTGCATGAAGTGAACCTTCATTCCCGAAGACCGCTACGGGTACCACCTATAGCAATGCACAATCGTAGGATTCGATATCAATGGGCTCTTGAACACAGAAATTGGGCAGAAGAACAATGGCGTTTCGTGTGCTTTTCTGATGAGTCTCGTTTTGGTATGAGACCGGATACAAGACGTATACGACACTGGAGAACCCCTGGACGCCAACAGCGATTAAAATCCTGCCAGGAAGTCCATCCTTATAGTGGTGGAACCATCATGGTATGGGCGGGTATTTGGATCGGCGGAAGAACTGAGTTGATTTGGATAAGAGGCAACCTCAACGCTCAAATTTATGCTGAGACGATTGTATCAGACGTCATCGTTCCTCTCCAAGTGCAAATCGGTCCCTTATTTCAGTTAATGCATGATAATGCACGACCGCACATCACCGCAAGAGTTGTAAGACAGACTCTCGCCGCAGCTAACATCAATGTCCTGCCCTGGCCTGCTCAGTCGCCAGACTTGAACCCGATTGAGCATGCATGGGATATGCTACAGAGAAGAGCTCTGCCGAATATGGAGGGTATCCAGTCGCAAGAAGACCTTTTTTTGTTGTTGCAACGAACATGGGCGGCCATTCCACAGCGTGATTTGGATGAACTCATTTTGAGTATGCCAAACCGATGTTCTTGTGTTGTTAGTGTTCGCGGTAGAAACACGGATTATTAATTGTTTCAGTTACCCAATAAAATTTTAAAGAAAACTGTTATTTCAGTCTTTTTTTCGAACTTTAATGTTAGTGGTTCAAATGTCAAAAATCCCTTTATTAGGAAAATGGCAAATTTCTTTATTAATGCAAAGGTGACTTGGTTTATCGTTACTGTGACAAACGAAAACACTTTATTTGATGAATCCTTAAAGAAAATTTTAATTAATATCAATCAGGAGAAAAGTTATTGCAAAAATATTGTTGATCCCTAGACACTTTTGATGTGTGTATTATATAAAGTCATGCCGAGGGGGATCTTCAGCTTATTTTTGCCAATAACTTTCTTAATAATTTATATGTAAATAAATAAATGGACCATTCATAATAGTAACTGCGTCTGTGACCATTTTATAAATTTTAACGCAATTCATAATTATGATTTGCTAAAGTGGCTATTTTAGACCCCAGAAAAGGGTAAGAAGTAAAATGAGCCTAAAGCAACCGACTTCCAATAAACACAAAAAAAGTCCATGAAACAATCAAAGTTACAAGTTCTCAAGTTTGGAAGTCGGTTTTTCTTTGAGATAAACGTTTGATAACTATTCGCCTCAAATGTTCTGGACATTATGAATGTTTCTGACTTTATGAAGGTTTAGGTTTAAATGAAATGAGCTACGCACGTGTTGCACCTTGTAGGACAGTTGGAATTCCTTTTGACCTAATTTAAAAGTTTCCAGTTCTACATAGCTCTCGACTTATTTGTTAAGCTTAGTTCAAGGTTAAGAAATTAAACAGCGGAGGACATTTTCAAGTGTATTTTATGAACAAAATTTTACATTTATATCAAAATTAGTATCTTAGATAGCTTACATCGATTCTTAAACAGTATTACAGAATTATAGATATTAGAAAATCTTAAGTGACTTATTTTAATATAAATAATAGAAAAAAATATCAAATTAGTCCGTCAGATAGATTTCCAAAAAATATTGAACACATATTTTTTCTGTTTTTACGAAAACCAAAAATGAAGATGATACAGTGCTTTGAAAAGTCGTGTGACGTCACAGTTTGGTCCATTTTTGACCAGACTGTGACGTCAGAAGCCGCCCCACTCATGATCTTTGACACGCTTTATTTGCGTAACTTTCTACTAATTTGATAAAACAAAAAACACGTATCCAATATTTTTCAATAATCTAACAGACGGACTAAACAGAATCATGTTTCTTTTAAGTCAGGAATTATCCCCATTTAAGTGATCTTTAGAAGTCTAACTTTCTTTACGAATATTGCATGAAATTTGTCGTTTGAAATCAAAACACAAAGTTAACACGAACAACATGAGACGTTTCTAAACTTTGTACACTGAAACCGCAGTACTTACATAAGTTTCGTAGAAGTGCTGACGTCTTAAAGATCTTTTGAACTTATGGAACATCAGCTTAGAGTATAATTTATGATGACAAATTTTATTTACTACCAGTTGCAGTTTATATTTACAGTATTCGGTATCTGCACAAACCGTTTACACAGCTGTCAAATGTTTCAGCTATCGCCTATCAGCGATATGACTGCTGTACATTTTAAAACATTGTAAAAGCTATTCTCTAAGAAAAAAAATCTGTGCAATATATAATACATACATTTATGTAATTCATGATTTTCGGTAGAGCTTTTATTGATTTTAAAGTTCTAAGAACTATTTTTATTTTAAAGACGAAAAATATAAGAGGACCGCCACCTTAAAGTCGTAAGCTGACACAGAAAAGCTGGAAATAGAATAAACTGCTTAATAAAAGTTATTTAAACAAAACAGCGTCTGAATTTTTCAGAATATTTTGTGACCAAAATCAATTTGGAAAAAAGAAAGTTTTTTTTAAGTCGCATTCCAAGATTAATAATAGAATTGGCGGTTCTTACACAATACAATACAACACAGTTTGAAGAATAACTGAAGCTGAATTGGTCTGAAAACTAAATCTATGTATATAATCTATATATATTTATAGTTTATCAATTAACGAACTGAACCCTAAAGTTCCTTTCACTAGTTTATACAGTATATGTCCATCAATTACTGCAGTCAGAATTCATTAGTTATCTTGACTAGCATTTCTCCTAGCAGATATAGGATGACAGATCAGCATTTTCTTGCTTTGTTTCTTTCACTTTTATTGTCAGTTTGTCACTCACTTAGGTGAAAGGTCAAATCGTACATAAAAGTACTTCCGATAATGAATATTCGCCTTCACTTGCGACTAGGCTTCTCGCTACACGAAAATGACGCTTCTACGTGACATAGTTTGATAGAAATACTCGAATACACTGATCTTGTGGAGCTCGTGGCTTAATAAGAACTGCCACTCGGACCGATCTTTAGGTTAAGCTGCGCTTGCCTAGGTCGATCTGTGGATGGGTGACCGCCCATTACATACCGAGTTTCCTCCGTGCCTCGGAAAGCACGTTAAGCTGTTGGTCCCGGCTGTCACATATAGATCTTTGGCAGTCGTTACAGGTAGTCAGTGACCTGAAAGTCTGACGTCCAGTCTTACCAAAGGGTATCGTGTTGCCTAGTATTAACTGGGTTGTGGAGGTCAGATAGGCAGTCGCTCCATGTAAAATACTGGTATTCAGCTGCATCCGGTTAGACTGGAAGCCGACCTTACCATAGTTGGGAAAAGGCTAGGCAGATGATGATGACACTGATCTTTGGTTGTCCTTACGTCTTACTCAGGTTGCTTCCATCCCAAATCACAAAAATGTACATTTTGATCTAAACGTGTCGTAACAATTACAATCGTTACAATCGTCGTATTATTATCGTTACAATTTTGTCAATCGTTTGAAAGTACCGATACAGAATGATGTTTGAATTAAGATTAGCGTTAAATACATTTAATAATTTGTTTAACTAAATATTAAAAATACTATACTTAATAATATTATAATTGGTTGAATTTACATCGAAATATTTACAGTTATATTAGTACGTAAACGGGTTTCTACCAATCTATCTTTAAAACATCTTTTTTCCATTCATGTTTGATTATATCTTTAGCTTACAGAACATTAACTTTTTCAGTCACGTAGCGTGTCTGTAAAACTTTAAGCTGTAATAAAATTTCCATAAATAAAGTTCCCCTTAATGAAATTTTAATGAAGTACACGTCCTAAAAGTTCTAATTAACAAGATAAATAAAAATACTTTCCTGAAGAGTCCATCAAATAACAAAAGTTAGAAGAAATATTTACTTAATTAAAATTCAACTTGTAACTTCTTTGATAATCTTAATTAAGTTAGAAGGAAGAGTTTTTATCGTTCTTAAATAACTTTACAATATAAATAGCATTAAGTAACGAATTAAGTTAATTACACAGATATTTTTTTAATTGAATCTTATCTTTACAACTGAAATAGAAAAAGGATATACCTACATTATGATTTCCAGAGTACCTAACATGTATCAGTAAAACTTTCATCGAAATGTTTACCATGTTTCGTCATTATCAACTGATGGGAGCGATGGAGGTGGAGGGACTTCTCTACCGCCATAAGCCTCTCTCAAGTGCCACATTGACCGGTCTCCTGCGCATCCAGCGGATTCCCGCAACCTTCGCCAGCCCATCGTTCCACCTAGTGGGAGCATTTGCAGCGTCTTCTGGTCGCCACTCCAGAACTTTTCGGCCCCATCGGCTATTCGTTCTGCAAACTATTTACCCTGGCCATTGCCACATAAGTTTTGCAATTCTTTGAGCTACGTCGGTAAACTTGGTTCTGATGTACATGGGGAATCGAAACAAATACTAAACATGGTAAATATCCCGTTTTAAGTATTAATGCTAATATTAGTGACCATGTCAGTTAAAACTTATACCTAACAAATGTAGTTTGATCTTACATTTTCTCGTTAACCGTAACAGATTACCTTAAAATTAGTTCACGTTTTCGGAAAGCTTTTAAAGACCGGTTCTTCGCAATCCCTGTCTTCGCTATCACCAACGCAATATGGTGTAGGGTCCTTCACGAAATCGACTTTGCTGATGAATGATATCCTCGAGTCTCGCTTGGTGCTAGCTGAGTGCACGCTGGGTAGTGTGGTCACCTCCCTGCAGACAGTGTGGTCTAGATTGATGATGCGGGAGTCGCGTCGTCCATGGACCTTCCTGCAGAGGAGAGTTTCTTGGAATGCGATGCGGTATCTGAAACAAATTGATGTTCTTAGTTAGAATTGAAATAAGATTGAATTTTGAGCATATTTTTGATGGTGGTGGGAGTGATTGTGTTGTTTTTTGATGGAAAGTATGATATTTAACAAAATGTTATTCATCATCATAATCTTTCAGCCAAAAGACGTCCACTGCTGGATATAGGCCTCCCCCAGGTGTCGCCACATTGACCGGTCACGTGCGTCTCGCATCCAGCGGGTCCCCGCAACCTTCACCAGGTCATCGGTCCACCTAGTGAAAGGCCTTCCAACGCAACACCCATTGCTTCATAATAATTATGTACGCTGTCGAACAAACATGTCGCCAATATCGTTTAATTAAATTTAATTAATTAACTGCGTCGTTGTTGCTGGTCGCTATTGCTGAACATGAGATCCTAGATTCGATTCTCGAGTCAAGCAAAGCCCGGAGTTTGGACCCGTGGCCGGTTGATGGCAGTGGGCTCCCCTATTACATGGGACTTAAACATAACCGGCGAATTATAGGTGTACTACAGGGTGCACCTCTGTCTAACCCTTCGCGAATTACAGTAGTGATGTTATATTATGTTGATGATTTTTTTAAATAAATGGTTAGCCATTAGCCATCGCGTACGTAAGTGTGAAACTCAATAAAGTTTGTGGTCGTATAATAAAGCCATATTAAATCTCGAGTCGGGTTATTTTATTATAGTAATAGAGACTCTTCTAAAAGGACTAGTCATTCGAGTATAAATTCTAATATTGGTCTGTACAAAAAGAAATGTGCTTTGAGATAAAGTTGATAAGGAGAGACTGAGTTTATTATTAATGCCGTATCTTCTTTTGATCTCCAAGTGCGAAAATATATGCCATTTGGCAGAAATTGGCATAATATAATAAAAACTTATTAAATAAGAATAATTGAACAGAAAACCTTTTTCGTTTCAGCATTCAGCATAAATTCTAATACTGAGAAAAACTGTTACCATAAACAAATTATTTTAAGTTTTTTTTTATTTCGAAATATGTTGCTGTCGTGACGTCTAACCGGATAGAATAGAAGAAGAAAACGTGTTGTGCCGACCCCAAAAATAATGGTACGAGTGCAGGAAGGACATGGTGATTTCAAAATAAGTTGTTACAAATTATTTTTGTGACTGAGCAAAATTAGCTTCATCCATTTTCTTTGAATATCAACTTCCTTCCTTAAAAATTAATTATTAAAGTCCATTATTTTTACACAAAAGCTTTATTATTTTTATAGGACGCCCGGACGTAACGTAAGTCGTAAATATATCTGAGTTATTTATTTACAAAATGGGAAACTGTGTTTTAGTTGTTGTAGCACCTACTCGTAGAAATCAAGCCATATCATTATAGGTAATATTCACGAATTTTGAGGTCGGTAACCGTATGCAAAGCTACTTCACGTGTAGTTAAGTAACAAGTTAGCATGATATATTAAATTAAATTCAGCTATGTACCTACTCATACACTCGTATCTATAAACAAGTCGAAGGGATTACTTGAGTAAAAGTAAACTGTTATTCTGTAGTTTAGTAATTGCTTGAAGTTAAAACTTTCAAAAGTTACAATTCTTACTGCCGCACTCAGAGACCTTTAATTATTACTTAGGCCATACACTAAATAAAGGTTTTGTCATACAAAATGATAATGAAGCACAGAACATAAAAAAACCGTTTTTTATGTTCTGTGTAATAAAGTACAATAGGGGATCGGACAAAAAAAAACTAATTAGTCCCTCTGATAGATTTCTAAAAAATATTGAACACATATTTTTTCTTTTTTCACATAAACAACAAATGAAGACGATACAGTGCTCCGAAAACTCGTGAACTCCTCGAAAACGTCACATGCCACTCATGATTTTTGACGCGTTTTATCTTCGTCAATTTTGATTAATTTGATAAAATTTGTTTTATCAAATTAGTTAACACGCATCCAATATTTTTCGATAATCTAACTGCCGGACTAATTAGAATCATATTTTTTGACTCAGTCCGATCCATAGAATATATTAGATATATAAAAAATGCACATTTTTATATCATACCTACAAATTCGTATAAAATACAATTTTAACAAGCCTATAAAAGCAACTACTATTATTAGTATCTCGAAAAAATTGTGTATGTTCTTACAAACGTCAGACAGACATAAAGACGGTTCGCTATTAACGTCATCAGCATGTGCCTTCCAAGAACACGTCTAAAGCACCAATAGAATTACGTGTTCACTGTAAAGAAATTGCTAAAAGTTAGGACAAAGAATAAAGAACCGATAACTAGATGCCCTTTTAAGTTTGCCCTTACATTTTCAACAGATCAGAGTTATTCGAGACTTTATTAGGGACCTGTTGATAAGGGTAGGTATTAGGTATCCACGATACATATTAATACTGATCGATGAAGAGGAAAAACAAAGTCATCATCATCTGCCTAGCCTTTTCCCAATTATGTTGGGGTCGGCTTCCAGTCTAACCGGATGCAGCTGAATACCAGTATTTTACATGGAGCGACTGCCTATCTGACCTCCACAACCCAGTTAATACTAGGTAATACGATACTCTTTGGTTCTTACCAAAGAGTATCGTATTACCTAGTATTGGTTCTTACCAAAGAGTATCGTATTACCTAGTATTAACTGGGTTGTGGAGGTCAGATAGGCAGTCGTTCCATGTCAGAATTCAGAATTCCAGATGTCAGAATTTCAGGTCACTGACTACCTGTAACGACTGCCAAAGATCTTCATATATGGCCGCCGGGACGAACAGCTTAACGTGCTTTCCGAGGCACGGAGGAAACTCGGTATGTCGGGCGGTCACCCATCCACAGACTGACCTAGGCAAGCACAGCTTTACCTAATGTAAACCTAAGTAAGGTATGATATAAAAGAGAAAAGAGTGAATGATGCCGAGACGTCAGACAGGGGAGAATTTGACAGGGGCTAGAAGATGATGGTGATCTTTCGTTAAACATTTGGGCTTGAGCAGAGGTGTTACACCCACATATTCACCAGTGACGGATGTCAAAGTCTCAATATAACAGCTCGCGACTTAGGACCCAGTAATATTAATGACATTAATATCCGTGGTGCTAGGCAACTGGGCTTATCCGTCCGTCCGTTGTATACTCCCTGTGTGCCTATTGGCGTTGTTCTGTCTCCTGCTGATATGGAGGGAAGTAGAAATTATGTTTTTCCTACTCCTCCGCTATTCTTTTCTGATTAATTTCATTACGGGATCCAAGACAGTTAAATCGTTTCACTTGGACTTCGTCGAGCTTCATTGTCTCGACGCTTTTCTTGTGGTCGCCACTGTTGATTCTGACTTACAGGAGTTACAGTGGTTTGGAAATAGTGTGGCGGGCTTGTCCCATTTAAAAAAAAGTCTCATTTGATTTGGGGCCAGCCTACGCCTTCAACTGGACACAATTCCAGACTATGTAATTTTTAAAGCTCAAATATTCACCAACCACAATTTAAATACGTTACAAAAAGCCACGAACATTAAACAGGTGCCCAACGTAATAGGGATATTTGCGGTATCATGACCTTGTCGCAAGAATTTGAGGACTCCAGAGAATTCACAGAGATTCCCAAACCCTGAGGCATTTGCAATTGAAGCGACAGAAATATATGTGTCTTATGTAGATTTATCTTTTTGAATATAACTTTTTGTTCTGTTTCTGCCCCTTTTGTGTACGACCTCGATCTTTGAACGTTTGCCTGACTTTTTTGGAAAAAAATGTCGGGTTTTCTGTGGTATTTTAATGGTTTCACTTGGTCGCAGCAACAATTAGTCTAACAATCGTATAATAAATAGTCAAATGTGGCTTGATAGAAAGTCCATGACTTAAAAAAAGCTGAACCAATTTGTTTTTTTTATACACCATTCTGATTTAGGTTAGTAGGAAGGATAATATGGAAAAGTCCGCGAAATATTGAAACCAAGATTCCATGGAAGGAAGCTGTGTTTGTTTCATTAGATTTTTGTATGAACCATACAAAATATTCTAACGGTGAAATGGAGGCAGGGCAGCTTGTTTCAAATAAACTTTCGAACTGATCTAAAGTTAGCTTGCTGAGAATAAATTAGGCTAATTGAAAATCTGACAGTCCCCAAATAAAACCACGCTCACCTAAATCTTGATTTCTCTGGCTTCGTTAAATCTCGTCAAGTTTAACCAAATGTTAAATATGTACCGACATGTCCCTGATTTTCCCGTTTCTCAATGAAAGCCCCTTTTCCATTAATTCGCATTTGGTCGCGGACCGCTGATGTCGCCTCAGTTAATTTTATTGAAAAAGGGTTTGAGTGATTTAGAAGCAACGCTTTGAACATTGCATGTGCCTAATTATTTATTTATTTTTGAACATTAATGGTAAAAATAAGCCTGAAATTATAAGAGAACCAGAGATGCGGATGTAACCGTCCTACCTATAGAATTTTTGTTCAATCTTGTGCCATTTTGAACCGAGTACAAAAAGGAGGAGGTTATTAATTCGTCGGCGATCTTTTTTTAGACCATTCATTAATATAGGTTTTTACTACTTATTACTTGCGAAACCATTACCTTGATGAAATATCATCAATATAATTAGACAAAAAAATGAAAAAGTATTTATTGGACTCATCACTCATGGACAAACAAAAAACATAAAATATGAAAACAAAGGAAACAAAAGTAAAATTCGTAAACAAGAGAAACAAAAAAATAAACTAAAACAAAATTAGTCTAGTGACTTCTAATGTTTCCTTACAGAATAAAGTCCATATTTTTTCTTGTTTTTTACACGAGTACGGAACCATTCACTGTTGTGTTGCGATTTTACGATACGGAGTTGGCCGGTTTCTGTAGTCGACAATTGTATTGATATTTCTAGTAGAATATCTATGTAAATACAACATTAAATATTTCTTCAGACTTCTTAAATATTGTCACAGGGATGAAATTCTGAATACTGAAAGCAAATATAATGTAATAATAGATGTTCCTACGCCGAATATTTTGATTCCTTTCAATCATAATTTCGTAGAATAATATGAGATATTTGAATAAGCGATATATTTTAGGCTTTCGCTTCAAGAACATATTAGAAGATCCTTTGTTTACGTAAATAGTCTTTTGGGAGTACAATATGTTAGTAGGTATTCTTTTTTCTGATACAAATATATGTATAGACTTTTCGGTTTTTTTAAATTAAATATTAAAGAGATATAGGTATTGTGTTTTTCTATCTATTGTTTTAACAAAGCAATGTCTCTTTTATAAAGGAGTGTTTTGTTTGTGTAGGCTATATAATACTGTTGCCTATGTGTGTGTGTGCCTTGTATAGATTTTATATGTATATTGTTAATAACATTACTTTCAGGTCTGGTAGAATTAAAGTATTAGTCTTGAAAATTGCTTATTTATAAACATAGTACTAACAGCTGGGCAGAGCTTTGGATGAAACATCACCAAAAGAATAATAATTTATAACTTTCATGTTAGCCATGAGTAGGTACTCATTTTTTTTTTTTTTTTAAATACCGTAAAGTACCGGGATGAGGGCAGAAAGATGATGATGATGACAAAATAAGTCTTTTTCTCAAACGACACAAGTCCGTGATTCGACCTGTAGACATGCAAGCAATTACATGAAGCAGGTCACGAGTTATTACCGACGTGTCTTGCAACACGACGGCGTACGTGATGACGCGAATGAAACAAATATAGTGTCCGACCGAATATTCAGGTTCAGCTAAAAGTTGAACACCCGGAACAAGTGTTGCACGGGCCTGAAGCTTGACGCAAGTTAGTTTATGGATAAGTCTCTCGCCAATGTGGCGAATGCCAACGATTTTTTCTTAATTAAAAATAAAACTAGTAGGTACCTATAACTGATGTAAATAAAGTCTTAAAACTAAACATTACCAGAGAAATGTATATATTCTCTTTTGAAATCGTTCAAAACGTAACGTTTAGATACTCCACGCGTTCGAGTTCGCCTTGTTACTTTCATATAAACAAAGGGGTAGAATTGGTAAAACAGTAAAATACTATTGATATTTCCGAGTTGCACGTAAGTGTATGCACAGGCAAACGGTGTATGAATAGCCCACTCCCACACCTATAGGTTTCTATTCTATTTTATAACGGGCTGATGTCCGCAACTCCACGTCGGTAGCGGGTCACCTATGAACTAGGTATTGCGGTAAATGTATTATGTATGCAGAATAACGTCAAGATTTGTTGCAATAAACATTTAGGATTAGTACGCTCATAGTAAACATACTATGAGCGTACTAACGTAGCCAGTAAACTCTAGTGAATATTGAACATCACTGACCTACCATGTAGAAACAGAGGGTCTAGCTAGCCAAAATAATATTCTATTTAATGGTGATGAAAAAGTAAAAAAATGTGTTGGATTGTCAATTCATAAATCTATCATCTAGTTTATGTCAACCCTGTGGCAAATCGTTGTAGAAATAAACACGAAACACACGTAAAGTATGTACATCGAGCCCGTCGGGGCTGCGGGTTGTTCGCAAGAGATACCGCGGCCTCGACATGAAGGGCTAAGAAGGAACATGGGTGTTTTTTAGTCACTACTGACTTCTACAAGTCTGACACTCCCTTTCGCTCTGCCCAAGAACGGGACTATTTGATGATTTTCCACCCGCCAAAAAAAAAAAGTATGTACATATTTATATAATCAGTGTTCTGAAAACGTTAAAACGCAGTATAATATTGGAAGTATATTTCTTTTCTGTTCGACAGACAGGACTCGTCGATAATACAGCGTGATATAAAAATTGTACACAGGAACAGTACAGGTCATTAAATTGTCAGCTGTCCCAGAAAGTTGTTCAGTTTTTGATTTTGTTTTGTAGACACGACGACATAATAAAGCTATAAATTTATAACATGGCCTCACTTTAAACAGATTTCCCGTAGAATGAGAGTTCCGCATAAACTGGTTTTGTATAGCTTGATTGGCCACACCCTTCAGTACAACCACACTTCTCAGATGCATGATGTCGAGCGAACAACGACATAAGTGCTTAGGAGCAAACCTAACATACGACAAATGAAGCGACTTACCTACAGATCTCACCATAAATCACTCTAGCTCCTAACAAAGTGCTCATTACTAGGTTTAGAGCAATCCGCTCGTGTCTAAATCTCCTGAACTAATTAACCACATCAGCAATGCCAGTCTATGATGCCTACTCAATTAGCAAACTAGCAAGTTGAGACTTACGATTCTGTAATTAATCACTCGGTAAATCTCTGATTGATATGGCACAAAGGTATACAATGTGGTTTATAATGTATGTTTGACGTAAACTAAGGACTAAGATTTTGAAGATTGTGGTAATCACAGATATAGATATGCCTAGATAACGCAAGAGCACCTACGAGTCTTTGGTCAACTGGACCTGCTTGCTACTGAACCCGCGGCCCGTCGACCAAGTCAAAATGTAATTTTGTTGAAAGATCCCGCGGGTCCAGTTCGCGCGGGTCCAGTTGACTAAAGACTCCTACTTCGCGTGCCAGCTTAAGTATTTTATATTTAACGAGGTTAATGTCGCAGCAAGCTAATTTCTTTAAAACATTAATATTGTTTTAAAATTACACTGTTACAACTCGAGAACTTAATTCTAGACATTTAAAGAACCAAAAATGGAGTCTTTTTAGTGCCTAACTAAAAGTGCTTATGACGTCATAGTGGCACGCTTGGTTTTTATACGGATCGATATATGCGTTTTTATGTATATCTACGAGGGACATATCTGTGGTGGTAATAGAACAATCCTGGGAAATTACCAGATAGATTTCTGGTTGTGTATGTACTGAGATACGTTTTGTCAGTTTGTCATAACAAACTGACAAATTATAATTTGTAGGTAGTAGTTTCAAGAAATTCCAGAAATAAAATTGAGGTAATGACAAAGCATCAACCATATTTTCCGTTAAATCAAATTTGTTGTTATTAACCATTTCTTCTAAGGTTTCTAACACAAAGTTGTGGTATGTACACCTCAACTATATCTAGATATTTACTGACAGGCTGGACAGATTCTGTTATCGAATATATTGTGATGCCTCACGTGTTAAGAGAAAATAGACCTTTATATATTACTAGCTTTTGCCAGCGACTTCGTCCGCGTAGTAGTCGAAAGTGGTTCTAACAATATTTTGTAATTGGTTTTTTATGTTATTAATTTTTTTGTATCATATTAACTATTATGTTAAAATGTTTGAATACTTAACAATACTTATAACAATCTTTATTATAGTGTAGGGATTTAAAGGTTAAGTAAACATAATAATAAAATAACATTTTGTTATATTTTATGAACACGAAGCCTTTGATCTGGTGAAAGTTACACACGGTATTATCTTTTCGAAATCGAAATACTACACCTACCGCAGTATTTCTTTATAAACAATATTTTTTGTTTTTAACTCGGGTGCTAGAATCACCAGGCTACTCTGTGCGCTTACTCTGGAGCATGCTACATACAACTGGCCGTGGGAGAAGCAGCTTTCCCTCAAGTCTATTCCCGCTACCCCAAGAGTTTGACCTTGAGCTTTGTTTATGGTTATTGCAAAGCAGACTTTGACGGGAAACTGCACTCTCTTAAATTCGAAGGGGTAATTTGATGGTGTTAGGGGAATCCTAGGAATGAATACAGACTCTCCTCGGGAACAACCTTGCCTCGATTACATTGTGATGCAATGTTTTCACTTGTAATCTGGTGCCATTGCATAATTTGGATGGATTTCTATTGCACAGCAACATAATTGGCGCGCCAACTCTCAATTTTAATATGTGAGTTGGGAGACCGGGAGGCTTCAGTGTATTCAGGAACTCGACCGGATAATGAATGGCATCATCGGTGTTTATCACTGAGTCGACGGATTTATATTGGTATTCGACCCCTTCGAATGATCTCAAAAGTATTTCATTTAAGACTGAGGCTTGTTCGTTTTTTGGTGCTAGTTTCATGCAAGCTAATTGAAAAGTTGGTTGGAGGACACCTTTCACAGTCTTCAAGTCATCGAAGGATGATGGACCCCTAAACAAAAACCTAAATATCTTATCTTATCTTAACCTCGTGCAGAAGTAAGCGTAGATGGTAACACTCGGTGTTATTCGAGTGAACCGTGTACACTCTACCAAGAGCGTGTTCTTTTATTATTCCTGGCCAGCCATTTACGGGTTTTCCTCTTTTCCTTCTCACAAATTTATTTTTTTGCCATACAAAATATGAAGGCACTTCTGCATATAGAAGGGTCTTAGCAAAATCATCTGTTTCACATAAATCAAAAAAGGCTAACAGTGTCGTTTTTGGTGGGCTATTAACTTTGTCGGCGAGGTTGTCGGAATTAAAATAGACTCTTTGGCCATTTTCAAGGTGGACAGCTAAATGTATGACTGCGGGAAACCTTTCATGAATGGAAAACCCTAAAATCCTCCAAACTGCCTCCAAACTACTCAAATAACGCCCACTCTCATATAATTTGAATTCGTCGTTTTTGTTTTCTAGCACGAAAGCCGCCTGATCACTGCCCTTATTGATGTACTTACAAACGTACTTTATCGATTTAACAGAATGGGACCACCCACCTATTGTCTACTTCAATGTCTTTTAATTTAAGTGTAAAGCCACCGTCAGCCGGAGATCGTCTTCTATACTGTGGGTAACCATCGTCACCTGTCTGTGTATCTCTAAAAATTGTCTGGGATATTTTTTGCTACATTTATTATTTTTCATGCAGGGAGAATTATTATTAAGGTTCCCACATGGACCGTGTATCATATTGTTTTTAATTATGTCGTATAAAATAGGATCTTCATTTGGATTTGGTATCACAGCACATATAAGTTCATCCACCATGTCAGGCGAAATGCGGTTAACCATCCACAACAATAATTATGTGTATGTGAGGCAGACCCCGTTTCTGCCATTCGGTAGAGAACATGAAACAACGTACCTCTCCAAATATTTTTCCTTTGGTTAGGAGTCTAAACTTTGAGGTGAAAAACCCTGGCTATTATGTCGTGTCTATCATAACTTTTTTGCCCAGGCAAAAGCATCTCCGTGATTTCATCCCATCGAGGATTGCAAGTAAATGTTATAAAGAAATCGGGCCGACCGTAGTGGCGCACATACTCGTACGTCATGGCGTCTTGTGTCCGCTCATGCATATAGCGTGGCCTCCCAGTAAAAGAAGAAGGCAGCACCACCTTTTGACCCAGCTGATCAGCATCAACGTCCTGTCTCCCTATCGCATCACCGAAAAGTGTATAACCTCTCTAAAGCTTAGAATCCTTCAAATGTGGTACTAATATAGTACGGTGACTTTCGAGACATTCCGATTTTATAGAGTATTTGCACCAAGGTTTTATGTGAGTTTAACCTTTTTTGAATAAGATCGGATTGAGTTTTCAAACATGTGTCAAAATAAAGTGTAATTTAAATCAAAAACACTAAGGAGTATTGATATCAACTTCGAAGCAAATGACCGCTAAAATAACTTTCTACCCCTTTTTAACCCTGGTAAGGGATGAATTTCAATAAAATACGAAACACGTGTTCCATAAATTCTGTTAAAAAAGGTTAATGCAAAATTTGAAGTAGATTGGACCAAGGAATCACGTTGTCCCATACAAACATGGCCCCCCTTTTTCACCCCCTTAGGGGTAGAATTTCGGAAAATCCTTTCTTATCGGATGCCTACGCCATACAAAGAACACACCCTCCAATTTTCAGGTCTCTACGATCAGCGGTTTAGGCTGTGCGTTGATCCGTCAGTCATTCAGGTCAAAGCATTTTATATATATAGATGTAAATTCAAACCTGATTGAATAGTATTTTTTTTTCTTATTCAAGTCTCTGGGGAGGTAGAACGATATTTATAAATAACTCGCATCCATCAATTATATATGTTTATCATATCATATATCTTTGAGTAATAGATATATTATGGTGATATATAATTATATCATGTGCTATGCGGCAAGATTTACGACGCGCGGCGGTTTTTTGTTCGTAGACTGCCTCGTTAGTCAAGTGGGCGCAAGCGCGACTCTTTGGCATGAGGTCCTAAGTTTGAGTGCTGGGTCGGGCAAAGCGTTATTATTGGCCTTTTCTATCAAAAATTTCTCAGTAGCAGCCACGAAGTCTAAATCAAAACAAATCACAAGTCATTTATTCAAATTAAGCTGATAATCACCACTTTTTGAACGTCTAATTCTACAAGAGAGAGTCCCTTAAAACGCCCACCCTTCGACACTTCTTAGAGTGTCTGTCTTCCTAGTGATGTGTGGCCGTTTGATGGCAATAGGATCGTCCCCTAGTACATGGGACGTAAAACATAACTTAAATATGGATGTTCTTATAGGTACACCTCTGTTTACCCCTTTGGGAATTATGGACGTTATGTTACATGAGCCAGAAAATCCAGAAAACAGCCACGATATCTGGAAAGTTATTCAAAAACTTTGACGTGTAAAATCTTCGCATAAACTTTTCTTTCAAAACAAAGCGATTCTGTACCTCGAAAGGAAGCTCTTTTAAATTTTACACTCAAATATGAATGTCTTTTTCGACAAGGAATCTCAACGCCGCCGTAACAAAAGTCAGACACGTGTTACCAACCCCATTTTATATATATATTTGTCAGGGTTCGACTTTTGTTTGAAAAACAAACTCAGATTGCTATGTGCTCCGTATCTTAAGCATGATTGCAAGTCGCCTGGACTGCGTGTGTGTGGGTGGCTGTTGTGCAAGTATGTGTTTGCCCTCTCATTCTCACGATATACAGGGTGGTGCCGACAATACGACAATAAATGAAACCACTGGTAGTTCTAGTCCATAGAAACATTATTAAACTATCAAAAAAGTTTTAACACCAAAATAAAAAAAAATAAAAAAAAAACAATTAAATAAGTAGCATGAAACTGTTAACGAAATACATTACAATTTACAAACAAATATTGGTTTACTAACCTTAGGAATAATTTGCACCGATTAACAAGTGGAAATAAAATGTAACAAAAGAATTTGGCAAAGACATTTAGGTAGGTTGTTGTCGTATCGTCGGCACCACGAAGGTGTTAGGATTTATTTGATAGTTTAAAAATGTTCCTATGAACTAGAACTACCAGTGGTTTCATTTATTGTCGTAACCAACCTGTATAAAAAATATAAAGTATATTGTGAGTAAGTGGACATATTTTGGGATTCTGTACACGAAAGGTAACCAACAGGACCCTAATACTAAGCCTCCGCTATCTGTCATGAATGAATGATCATGATCCGTAATAGGTAGACAGTTGAAATGTTCAAACAATGTGTATTTCAGTTATCGCTAAAACATTAAAATAAAACTGGCCAAGTGCAAGTTGGACTTGCACATGAAGGGTTCCGTACCATTGTAGTAGATATTGAGAGATTTTCCATGTCATTTTATAGGTTTTTCTGTAATGTGTGTGTGAACTAATTTCTGAGGAACTCGTGGCTTAATAAGAACTGCTACTCGGGTCGATCTTCAGGTAAAGCTGTGCTAGCCTAGGTCGGTCTGTTGATGGGTGACCGTCCGACATACCGAGTTTCCTCTGTGCATCGGAAATCACGTTAAGCTGTTGGTCCCGGCTGCCATATATAGACCTTTGGCAGTTGTTACAGGTAGTCAGTGACCTGAAATTCCGACATCCAGTCTTATCAAAGAGTATCGTATTACCTAGTATTCACTGGGTTGTGGAGGTCAGACAGGCAGTCGCTCCATGTAAAATATTGGTATTCAACCGCATCCGGTTAGACTGAAAGCCGACCCCAACATAGTTGGGAAAAGGCTAGGCAGATGATGATGATGAGGTACGGAAACCTAAAAATTAATGAGGCCTTATATAGCCCATAGTAAAAAAATACCCCCTACTACGATAGAAAAGTAAACCCTGCAATCGTGAGTTCTAATTACATTTGGCCGGCTTTTTTATGCAAAATTTACTATAGTCATAAAGATTAGACTACTTTACATAGTAAGATATTACTTTAATATCCTTTCCTTGAAATATGAAACTTTTACTAGGCTAAACAATATTGTTATGTTAATTTAGTCTTGCTCGAGGATTAAGTAAACGATTTTGTTTTGTTATTACAACTACCATTAATCCTGGGAACAAGGACGGCTTGGGGTCAAAGTGGAACAAAATTATTGCCTTAAAAATTGTTAGTCTGACCCTGACCAAGGCTTTGACCAGAGTAGGTAAACATTTTTTAAATCGAAAGTCTTGTATAAACATTTACGTTGTGTTAATCATAGAAATGTTTGCAGAGTATCCTTTTAAATATTTACGTTATCAGGTTACGTTTTCGCTGTTAATGGACCTAATTTAAAACTGTTTGTAAAAGTAAATGAATGGAGGTACCGATTTAAAAATGTTGGTACTGATTCATCTAGTGTCATTAACTATGTGGGAAAGAGGTACTTTAAGTTTGTATACTCGGGTTCGGATGTAGGGAGAAAATCTCCAGAACCTCTCTTCTAATTCCAAAAATACTTTAACTGATGTAAATCTACACTATTATAACATAACATCACGCCTTTAATCCCCGAAGAGTAAGGCAGAGGTGTACGCTACTGAGAAATTTATGATGCAAGAACACAATAATAGTTTGTCCGACCCGGAAATCGTACTCAGGACCTTATGCTCAGCAGTCGCACTTGCTAACACTAAAGTCTAGTGTTCTAGTGCTGAGTCTGAGCGAGTCTAGTTACTAGACCAACGAGGCAGTCGGCATCCCTCCCGACTGCTCGTCGGCGGTGGCATGTTACACTATTATTGAAAGCCAAGAAAATTGTATGTGTTTTTTTTGCAAGTTGCAAACAGAAGCTAGAAGGTGTTTTTATATGGGTATAAAAAACCAATATAAACAGTAATGTTACTTTCGCTAAGTAGAACAAAGTATCATCAACGGTGTTTTAAAAGATATCTTAAATGACCTACATACATGGCACAGAGGATTCCTGCCTACTTAGCTCTGAACAATATTACTAAAACCAACCGAAAAGATATTGGGATAAGATAAGTGAAACAATCCATTCTATTTCAAGGTTTAACGTGGAAAGAATAAGCAAAAAAGTTACGTACCGTCAGCAACACCAATATCTTTATACGAGTATACTTAGCAAAGTTTAGAAGCAATTTTAACCAGCTCTATTCATTTAATTTTCATGTTGGTAACGAAACCAACATTTTGGAAACCATTTTTTTATTATGTCACACAAGTCAATACAAGTCCGCCTTCTGTCATTCTGGAGTGGCGACCGCGAACCGGAAGACGTTGCGTTGGAAGGCCTCCCACTAGGTGGACCGATGACCTGGTGAAGGTTTCGGGGACCCGCTGAATGCGAGACGCACGGGACCAGTCAAATGTCCAGCAGGGACGTCTTTCGGCTGAAATGATGATGATGATGAAGCCCGCCTTACTATTCTTAAATCACTGTAACTCCTGTAAGTTAGAATCAACAGTGGCGGCCACCAGAAAAGCGACGAGACAATGAAGCTCGAAGTCCTAGAGAAACAATTTAAAAGTCTTGGATCCCGCAATGAAATTAATCAGTAAAGAATACGGGTGGAGTAGGAAAAATATAATTTTCACTTTCCATATAAACTAGGTCATATCTCAAAGTGGCAATTTCACGAAAAAAATCTCGTTTGAACTTTCCCAAGTGTATACATATTATTGCTGGTGACTACGTAAGTAACCAATTTCAGCAATACGCAACAATATTCTTTCAACAAATATAAATATTTACCTTGGAGATAGGATTTACATCTGTCGTCAATGTCTACCGACTTCAATTTTGTTTCTGATATTCTTACCTACCAGGTAAGCTTTAGACTGTCTAGAACATAAATGTCAGGGATAATATCGCCATTGTATCTTTTTTTTACTTTAATAAAAAAAGTTGCCCTCACACTAGGAATTTATCCTGTATGTCATACAACTACGAGCTATGTTGGTTGCCTTAATTCTCATGTGAATCACCTATAATCAGCAAAAGCCACGCAAAGAAGCTCCCCGTAACAAAATTAATCGTGATTAAATGAGTTAACAAGCTGTATCACTATGTGACACTATACCGTTTAGTGCGACGATTGGCCTAATTCAATATGACGGAGCATGTGCCTCTACATGGTGTAAGTAACGAAGATCCAATCCATATGAAGGGTAAATATTATGTGTATTTTACATTAAATAAAATGTAAAATGGTGGAGCGCCTTGGATGGCTTTCTCGTTAATTTTGGGAGTGGGAAAGTACAGGTTAAAAGAAAATAAAATATGCCAACAATACAATTATAACAAATAAATTACGCGAACACATGCAAATCTTTTATAGCTTCTCAATAAAACCTTTTTAACAGCAGCAACCAGATTTATATTAAAAAATAGCCACAGAGAGTTTTGAAACGAATTCAACATTGCAATGCAATTTTACCCAGGACGTTCCAGTAATTAATGAGTACGCCTTCTGTACATCGTTCCACAGTGAAATGACTCCATCGCTCTATTAATTAAATTTTGAGGTTGCTCTGTAACTCAACTACGCAACCTCGTAGTCCGCTACGAGAATTTGCTACGAGACTCGTAGCAGCTCTACGTAGCCAATGTGCTACAAGTTTTGCTACGCAGCTACGAAAAGGTGAATTAAACTTAACGTAGCAATATTTATAAATCTGATAAACTAATGATGTGTTTTTATAACAAAATGATGTCTCATCAAACATACTGTATTTTTAAAACTAACAAACAAGTTCAAACATGTTCGTTATAAATTTTCTGTTTGTACGAAATATGTTGGAAATAATTTAAACTTTAGAAATAATCTTGATTAGACGCGACTAGAACTTAGAAAGTATTGATAAATTAAAGTTTCTATCTCGTAGATTGCATCGCAATCGGAGTGAACAGATACAAAGTTATAGTGATTGCACAAATATTTTAGTGATCATTCTTTTTGCGTTTTTCTATTTGTTTTGTACAACATATTTTTATATCCCAGAACTGTAGGGTTACATTCTATAAGTAAAACAAATACAAAAAAATGTGGTCCATAAATGCGTACTATCAAATAAATGTTGCAGCATCGTGCTGAGATAGTGGCCTTTTGGCCTCGTACGGGACTTATTTTTAATTAATACTGTTTTATTTTTTAAGTGTTCCTCTTGTTTTTTTTTTGTTTAATCTTTTATTATTGATTTCTTGTCCTGTGTGAGACCAATAAATACTTTTTCTTTCTTTCTTTCTTTCTATCAAAGATATATCAATCATCATGACTCTCGATGTGTATAGGAAAGTTTAATTGATAAATACGATAATATTTAAAGCTAAGAAAATATGACGTTATCATATTTTACGTAAAGTTATTTTAAATTAATAATCGTGACTGTCGAGTTATTTTGTACGACCATCATATCAACCAGGAGTCACCCACTGCTGGGTAAGGCCTCTCTTTTTTCTGCCTCACTTCCCGGTTTAATGCGTCCTGTATCCAGGTATTTCTTCTAAGATACTTGGGAAAAGACTAAGCAGATGATGATTACGTTAATTTAAAGTAATATCAATTACACACGCCTATTCAGCCTATGATGCTAGATTGCTAGCCCTGGTAAGACGACGTTTGTCACTCCAATACTAATTTTATTTGTTTATTTTATGATGTTTATGATTTAATTTTAGTCTTCTAATGTATAATTTTCAATTTCCTATTTAAATTTTGTATTTCAATATTTTATGATTGTTTTTTGTGCTAACATAGGTTATTAATTCCAATTGTCACCAACCATTATGGATTATTGCTATCCGACTTTAAATAAAGTATTAATACGATAAAAATAACATTATCTTCAGTGTTACAGACTAGGCTTCGAAGAATAATCAAGAAAATTTATCAAAGTGTCGGTGCCTCCGTCCCTAAAGCAAATTACCTATATTAAACAGGAAGATCGATAGTAAATATTGGATTCTCGTGCTCTCAACTAAGGTAATCCAATTTACTATCAACAGTTTCAAACTAAGTTTGTTGCCGGCCCTTTTCTGTAGAATTAAGTTTTGCAAACATGAAGAAATTCTGTGTTATCATCAAAGAGAAAGTAATGAATGCCCTATTTGTTGAGTGGATGTTTTGTGATCACTAACTTTAATTCCTGTTTTGATGTACTTACAGATAAGTAAGTTTTGGGCTCTCTCAAAAATGAGGTTATTTTATGTTTTTATTGTAATTTGTTCCTTCTATTGTTGCTGGGGAGTTTGTTCCGCCACTTCTTCTTTCCAGCAAAAACACTAGAAAGTGTCGAAGTGTGGGCGTTTTGGGGGACTATCACTTGTAAATAAGTAAAGTAATTTTTTTTTTTTTTTTAATTTTTTTTTGACGTTCGAAAAGTGCTGTTTATAGCAGCCTAGTTTGAATAAATCACTTTTGATTTTGATTTTTGATTCTACTTCGTGTCGCTGGCGACACAGTTAGTCCAGTTAAATTGGCCAAAAATAAGGTAAGAATCTGGGAATTAAAAATACCCGGCTACAAACTCGTAAAACCTTGTATTTTGACATCCCAAACGTTGTCTCAGCATCTACTTATGGTAGGGTGTCCGCGTCTTTTAAAATCTAAGGTCAAAGGTCACAAACTCCGAGGTGAAGTTACTTTGACTGGACTAAGTAGGTATTTAAATAAAGCAGTGATAAGTAATCTAGTGGTGTGACCGTTAGACTTCCAAGTCATGGTCTCGCCTTCCAACGCAAGACGCACTTCAAATTTCTCGGATTCAAGTACGTTTTGTATATGAATCAGGGATGCTTTGTCATGTTTCAATGCACTGCAAGTTTTGTTTCCCACAAGTAATATCTATCTCATCTTCAGTGCGATATAACTAACTGACTTTTATAATAGGATGGTTGAGCTATTCTCGTACCGATTTTAGTTAAGGAGATTAGGATCTACCTCTACTACAATATCTAATTATCAAACCAATTGTTAGGCTTTATCGTTTGGGCTGCGGGTTGTTCGAATGAGATAACGCGGCCCCCAACACAAAGGGCTAAGAAGGAACATGGGTGGTTTTAGTCAGTAGAAGTCTGACACTTCCTTTCGCTCCACCGGGGGATTCATTTGATGATTTCACACCATAAAAAAATGGTTTTATCGTGATAAACCTATTCGAAGGTCTTGTACTGAATATCATTATGACCTGCTTGTCAATTAACTTGATTTAAATTTGGAGACTGAACTAAAAATTCAAATTGAAGCTTCTACAAAATCTTCTCAAAATAAAAGAAATATAAATAAATAATTGAATCTTCTCTTGAATTGTAAATTGAATTGGATTTTATTATCTCGCAGTAAGTGTGTAAAGTAGAGTATTGTATTCGGGAAGAATGGTGTCTTTGTCTTAGGCGAGCTTGAATGGCTAGCAGGGGGTTTAAAATGGCTACTTAAGCAGATCATAATAGGATCATAATATGTATTGCGGTAAAATTCGTAAAATGAACCATTCAATAGTACCTGCGTCTGTGCCCATTTTACGAATTTTAAAGCAATTCATATTATTTTCCTATTATGATATGCTAACGTGGCCATTTTAGACCCCCCTGTCTCTAGGTGTAACTCCCTCGCTTCATGTAGGAGTATATTCAGAGCTCCCTCGATGTACTCTGGAATCCTTAAAACCTACTTTCGTAATTCAATAAAGCGTCTATGACTCAAGAGCGCGCTTTTTCCTCTTGGAGAGTAATAGACAAATGGAATTTTAAAACCAATGGAACGTTCACGTGTGAACGTGATACGAAATTTTGAAGAAAAAATACAGTAAGATTTTTAATGTGGGTAATCAGTTTAATTAATAAGTGTCGTTTTGCTTCAACAGAAGTTACAGGCAATAACTAGAACATCTTTTCATGCCTATTAGTAACAGTTACAAACAGTTATTGGTACAATTTATCACAGATTCTGTTGAAATAGGATCGTTTTGAAATAATTAATGGAAGTCGTAGAAACTTGTTCTTTTGGTAAGTATCGCGAGTAGTAATGGCCTGTCTTTACTTTTGTTATAAAAAGCTTGCAAAAGTAATAGAAAGGTATAGTTTGTATTTACGATCTGCTGAACATACTGCAGTATACTTATTTTGCGAACTAATCTTTTTGATTACCACATTGTTATTTATGTCATCATCATCATCATCATTCTTCTGCCCATATCCCAATTTATTTGGGGTCGGCTCAGCATGTCTTCTGCTTCCATACTTCTCGCCATCTCAGCAGTCACCCCTCGTTTTTTATGTATTCAAATGAATGAATAAAGATAAAAGAGTAATATTGCGAATAACATTATGTAAAAGAGGTACTTATCGTTCAATTCACAATTCCAAGCTTCGCAATAATATCTGCGACAGGCAATGTAACGATTTCCCGTTAATAATTAATTTTAAAAGCAATCAAACTGGACTGGTTCTTAAACTGTCTCTTTGACAATTTTACGAACGGAAGGCGTCGTTTTCCTGAACATTTCCAGCAAATCGAATGCCGTTTGAGGAAAATAAGGAAAACAGTATTTAATAGGATTATAAGTAAAGCTGTTCCCGTTAAATAGAGGTTACGGAGACAAGAACGCGTTTAGGTATTATTTAGAAAATTGTATTGGTCTCCCAGGACTTTAAGAAAGCGAATGAAGGATGGTGCGGGGAAAAATATTATTTCCTATATACTCAGCTTAAAATTTTTCCACAGCTGGGAGACAGGAGGGAGTGGATGTAAAGTGAGCTACCAGCACCACTACTCTATTTATAAAATTTCTTCTTCTTTACTAATAAAATGTCGAATGATTCATCATCTGCCTAGCCTTTTCCCAACTATGTTGGGGTCGGCTTCCAGTCTAACCGGATGCAGCTGAATACCAGTATTTTACATGGAGCGACTGCCTATCTGACCTCCACAACACAGTTAATACGAGGTAATACGATACTCTTTGGTAAGACTGGATGTCAGAATTTCAGGTCACTGACTACCTGTAACGACTGCCAAAGATCTATATATGGCAGCCGGGACCAACAGCTTAACGTGCTTTCCGAGGCACGGAGGAAACTCGGTATGTCGGGCGGTCACCCATCCACAGACCGACCAAAATGTCGAATGATTGCAAACAAAAAAAAAAATGTCGCTCTCTGCGGAGGAGCTCGTGGATTTTGGAGGTCAGATAGGCAGTCACTCCATTTAAAATACTGGTATTCAGCTACAATCGGTTAGACTAGAAGCCGACCCCAATATAGTTTGAAAAGGCTAGATAGATGTTGTTGATCAGACGCTATCAGTAACTTGGCTAGCACCCACGCATACAAAATTACTAATACTTTAGCGAAGGGGTAGATAAACATAAGGAAGTTGCTAGTTCATTAACCTTCGGGAAATTGACAACCGAGTATACAACTTACATAAAGTAATAAATGTTTGTGTCAGGAACAAACAGTCTAAGTTATATGGAGATATAACCAACAAGGATTATTAAAACAAGCGCAAAGTACTTCAACTTACAAAATGTAAACTGAAATTCTATTTAAATGAATATTAAAGCTAAACTTAGATGGAAAGAGATTATATCTCGTTAAACTTTGTTTATGTATTTATGAAAGGTAGCTTCACAGCTTACGAGTACAGTAAAATAACTTAAAATTATTACAAAACAATACGCCGATTACGAAGTACACAAATAATTAAATAAGATAAGGTTTCCAAGAGTGACTTTAAATGTATTGTGCGTGCGTGAATGTGTGCGGTGTGGGTGTCTGTGAATGTGTGCGGTGTGGGTGTCTGTGAATGTGTGCGATGATATTGTGTACTTATGTCTATTTGTGACAGGGGGATGGAGCAACGCGCGTTTGTTCGAAGATTGTAATTATCTCTTTTTTAAGATGGTTCCGTGTGGTATTGAAAGGGTTAATGGGTTACCTGTGTTAAATGTTTATGGAATTGTTTATAAAAGATTGACTCGTAAAATATTGTGGTATCGTAATAATAGAAAGCTGAAGAGTTTGTTTGTATCAGGAACTACTGTTTAGAATTGTAAAAATAATTTTGTGTTGGATAGTCCATTAATCAAGAAAGGTTTTAGGCTATTCCACGCAGATGAAGTCGCGAGTAAAAGTTAGTGTAGTTATAAAATCGTTTTTTTTTTACGCAATTAACCGACAAATTATTACACGACCCAGAGTATTTTTTCTGCTCATAAAAGCGAAAAATGACAGAAATTACCGCACGTGTCACCTTTCAGAGACGATTAAATGAATTGTTATTTATTTCAGTCCGCAAGCTCGTAGTAACACTTAAACAAGTAAATTTTTTGAATTTGGTTTTTCGTGTCTGACTACTCGCAGAAGAAAAGAAGACCGAAACAAACTGAGAGGTCAGACAATGTCCAGACAATGTCTGGATTTAACAAAGGTGTCAAATCCAGACATTGTCTTGTTCAGATCATTCAACACGCTTGAAATATTCTCTCGAGGTAGAACGCCGCACACATTGAAGGACCTGAGCAGCCAGTCTAAACATATGTAATATACATGTGTGTGTGTGTGCATATGTAGATCAGAAATAACGTGTAAATGAGCAGTAATAATTGGTGCTGCCGATCTGTCTAACATAATTATAGCAAATAACACTCAAAAAACCCACGCTAAAAACACAAATTTTCACCATATCTACAGTAAATAAACTAGTGAAATTATGTTTTTAGCATAAAAGCTCTAAATAAAACCTTTTGTTTGAATCGCCAAATAAAATACTCTTCGTTCGAACATGAAAAAGCAATCACGGGAACTAATTACTGAAAAATAGAATTAACGATGAAAGCTTTGGAAACGGGAGGAGAATTTAATAAATGTTTTAGTGGCCATTTTTTTGCTATTATTGGTAGAATACCATCAAAGAACAAGGTGTAAGCGGATTATTTACAAGGCTGTCAACAAGAAACCCTACGCAAAAATGATTGCGGGGAAACGACTTTAAATACCTCCATGACCCGTTTAATATTCAAAGCATTATCACAATGTTTTGAGTGCTACGTTGTGTTTAACCGTAAAATGTGATTTTACACCCCAAAAAAGTTCTTGAAGGGTCCGCCGTTTACCCCTTGTATAGTTTTTGTGCCGTAATTTTCCTAGAGATACTCTTAGCTAAGTATTAGTATTACTTAAATCCGCCGTTTATTTTGACGAGCAGATGAATTTTTCAAACTGGGAATTTCGTTTAAGGATTTGTGGTTAAAGGTACACAATAGACGTGTCAATATCAGCCAACACGACAATCAAATAAACATAAAAATGGCTTGAATACCATGTTAATTATCTTACCTCTAACACACAAAGTTTTACACACAATACGCATATACTCGTACATATAATGTATTTGTGCGCGCTCGTGCTGGGGCTTCAGGCCATTCATACACGCACGGCAGTGGCGAGTATAGTAATAAAGTAAAGTAAACATAAGTATAATATTTGTATGGCTATTTTATGAATTAAGTACGACGACGAGAAACAGAGAAGTATGGAAGAAGAAGACATGTTGCGCCGACCCCAAATGAATCGGGGTAAGGGAAAGCGAATGATGATGATAATTAAATTAATGAAGTCAATACCTACTAACCTCAAGTATGGCCTAGAACTATTATTACCATCGTCTTGAAACAACTCCTTAAGCTTACAAACAATCGGTTTCTCTCTTGAGGCAATGCTCGCTAAATGTGGGTGTTTCTGTGAATTAATTGTTCTATAATCTCTTATAAATAATGGTGAAACTTGGAAGTGTCGGTTTGAGTTCTATGGTAACACTGAGGCATTTATTAATAGTTTGTCATCTTCTAAAGAGAAAGCGTATAATTTATGTTACTGAAAATTTGAGTTTGAATTATACGTAGACATGGTGATGAGTTTATATCTAATTGTTTCATAGTATTTTGTTTGTGCATTTTGCCGGTTAGTAAGTAGGTGAATTTGTTTAGCCAGTTATTGAAATAAAAGTAAACGATGGATTTCCCCTTTTTTTTTTTTTTGGGTGGTGGGAAATTATTACATAATCCTTCCCGATCTTGGGCAGAGCGGAAGGGATTGTCAAACTTCTACTGACTAAAAACCACCCATGTTCCTTCTTAGCCCTTGCGCCGAGGCCGCGGTATCTCTTTGAACAACCCGCAGCCCCGACGGGACGATGGATTCCTTAGAAGCATTACGATGATAAAGCTGCGGGTAAGCTCTTTGAGAGTAATTACGTTTTGCAACTAGCTGTCTAAAATAGTAGCAGCTCTCTCTCTCTCAAACAAACATATTAGATATTTCCAAAAAAAACTTTAGACCTAAATCATTAAAACCTTTTTCCAATTTTTAAGACGTAGTTTTAAATCCTTAATGTGAAGTTCAAGGAAAAATTCTAACAATGATTGATACTGTGCTAGCTTGACAAGGAACTGGAACAATTTTTCACACTATCGAAAAATCTGGGTTAATGAAAGTTTAAAAAGAACTCGATAAAAGCCACTAAAACCTCGCCAACTTTATGAAACTGAGACGAATCCGATAAAACTAGAAGAGCGGTTACAATCCCTGTCGACATCAAAGACTTATAAAATCTGAGTCTAGAAATCTAAGACCGAGACCTAAAATCATAAATTAGCATAAACTTTAACTTAGCGTTAATTCTTGTCACTGTCACACAACTGTTTTATTACAAGTGCAAAACAGAGACGGAGACAACACATACGTGTAAGTCGAAGTACAGTTACATATACAGTATGTTAGGTTAAACGAGGGACTTATTGAGGGAAAGTATTCAGTATTCGATTCTCGTCCCATTTATGAAAAAAAGCTATACCCTTTTTTTTTTTGGGGGGTGGGAAATCATCAAATAACCCCTCCCGCTCTTGGGCGGAGCGAAAAGGAGTGTCAGACTTCTACTGACTAAAAACCACTTATGTTCCTTCTTAGCCCTTCATTTCGAAGCCGCGGTTTCTCTTGCGAACAACCCGCAGCCCCTACGGGCGTCGGCCCTTGCGGGCCCCTTCCATGTTGCTGACATCTCTTTGAGGCGCGCGTGGAACACGAACGCGCCGTCGACACGGCCTGTCGTCGTCATAAGACGGACGGACGGCGAGCTAGCCCGTCACTCACGGTCTACGGTGGCCGGAAGCCATGACGTGGCCCCCGACCCCTGGAGCGCCTTCGGGAGGCGCTCCTTAATTTGTGACGTAATTGTGCCATGGCCCGCACGCTCTTCAGATTTCACTTCATGATACTTTTCTTTTTCGCCATTGTCCTACGCCAGTTTTAAAATATGAAAGGAAAATGAAAATACCTAAATATTAAAACCCACACACATGTGCGATTAGCGAGACTTACGAAATATTTAGAATGGTTCTGTCTGTTATTTATCAGTGTTCTTTTTTGTTCATATATATTTTATTAGTATCATGTAAGTATGCACTATTGCGGTTTCAATATGTCCCTCCTTCATACTAAAATACTGTATTATAGATTTTAGCTTAAATCTTGCCTAATAATAATCTCCCAGTTGATTTGACGCACACAAAATTAGTATGATTCGTAAAATCCTTTGACAATATTCTTCGTATTAAGAAGTCTTTCTGGTAATATCTAGTCGTTTTTATTTCATCTACGAAATCAAATCGTTTTCAGCATAATTAAATTTGAATATGCTCAATTACTCCTGACCTTTAATAAAAAGAGGATTCAGCGTTAAGCTTACAAATCAAATAGATTTCTTTTGAGTTTTCCCTTATATAATTTCGTTTCGTTATTTGGTAAATAATAAATATTGACTGAGTTGTAATAAGTGTAGGTATTAAACGATGACAAGGAAAGGAACCTATATATTTATATTATGACTTGACAGGTCGCTTTCGTCGTAGGAATGATCAATCATATTGTTGTAATATTACATTCACAAACATAAACTTACGCCCTTTTCACAGGGGGGTAGGCAGAAACCATAGAACGCCACCTGGTACGATCCTTACATACTCCTTTTGCCTCGTCCACATTCATACATCTGGTCATACACGCACGCCGGTTGTGAGTACTACGCACCTGTCCTTCCTGAAAAACATCACCAATAAGGTCAGTGTATGTCTTTCTAGGGCATCCCCTCCCGGCGTTGCCACTTACGTCTGCCTTGTAAATACCTTTCGTTAATCGACTTTCACTCATCCTCTATACGTGACCAAATCACCTAAACATACTCCTTTCAATTTTTGTCATTACATGTTCTTTTAAACCGCAACGTTCTCGTATAACCTCATTCTTCAATGTATCATTCAGAGTTACACCACACATGTAATATTAATATAATTATTACATTCATTCTTTTTCTGTTCTAAGTACCTATTATGAGTAAAATAATAATCATTTATTACTCAGACTACAAAGAGGTCCACTGTGTTAGTAACAAATATAGCTTAGCCTATGTACTTAATAACTAAGACAACAATGAGGTTCACTGGGTTAGTAACAATATTATAACTTAGCCTATGTTAGTACTTAATAACTAGAACAGATCAAGTCCGATTGGTGAGCGCCCACACTAGCGGGTTGTCTGCCCGGGCGGCCATTGATTGCAGGATAGTGTTACGACTGCCACGCAGCCTGCGGAGTAGCGAGGCAGATTTCTTACGCCACAAAGCACACAGCGCATCAAAGCTGTCAGTGCGTGCGTCGACCAACATTTCTGAGGCACTGCAGAAGCGTGGAAGTCGCAACAATATCCTGAACGCATTATTGTATTGGATACGCAGAGCATTATAAGCCTTTTGGGTATATGTGAACCATAGGGCTCCCGAGTACAGCGATGTGCAATATGCCTTAAAAAGTACTATATTAACTGCGACTGTACATCGAGAGAACCTGCGTGCCAGCATATTCGCCCTGACTGACAATGCTCATTCTGATTATTTCACCGACCTTTTTACCATCGAAAGGAGTAAAAGAATTCTAAAAGTAATTTTGAAATGAAGTTCAAAATATATCCAGTAAAATGAATCAAACCGCTTTATTGTTCGTAGCTTTCCAAATTCAATAAGGGGTAAGCAAGTAGGCAAACATACCAGTAATGACAAACAAAGAAATTGCAAAAGCCTGGTCTATAAAAGTGTTTAAATTATTGCCACGTGTTTAAATTCCACGGCAAAACCAGTAACACACTTGATTTATTATTTTTAGGTAAGAATAAGCAAGGGGACGGAGTGACTCACGGATAAATAATAACAGCTGCACGGTTCAATTGAGGTCGGTTCGTGGATTAGTGACCACCCTTTACATACCGAACTTCGTCTATGCCTCGAAAACCACATTAAGCCTTCGGGGCTGCGGGTTGTTCCCGTCGGGGCTGCGGGTTGTTCCCGTCGGGGCTGCGGGTTGTTCAAAAGGGATACCGCGGCCTCGACACAAAGGGCTAAGAAGGAACATGGGTGGTTTTTAATCAGTCGAAGTCTGACGCAGCCCAGATCAGGAGGAGTCATTTGATGATTTCCCACCACCCAAAAAAAAAGCCTTTGGTTCCAACTGTTATTTGTAGATCTTTGACACTCACTTTATGGGTGGTCAGAAAGCGAAAACTGACACCCAGTAACAGAGTTGTGGAGATCAGATACGTACGTAGATTGTTTCATATAAATAATCGTAATTAACTATATCGCGTTAGACTGAAAGCCGACCCCGACATAGTTGCAAAAAACGAAGACGAAGAATAAGAAAGAAAACAAAGTCAAGTTTATAAATGCAATCCCCGACGTTATCCAGCATTATGAATCCAAGAAAACGTATGTATATCGAGCACTATACAGCAAGGCATACTAAATAATAAGTATCCGTTTGAAGCTAAAAGCATCTAGGCCATTCTAGCCACTACATTTCATTAGGAGTATCAAAAGGAACCACATCACTCATTGTTGTAACCTCGGTAACCGCGGCACTTTCTTTCCACTCAGTCTCACCTCATTTTCTACCCCACTTTGGGTCGAGACAAGTGTTGTATCACATTAGAATAGTCTTACAAAGATTTAAACCGTTAAATCAACCCTTAATTGGTTGCCCTTAAAAAGTTACCCACGTAAACAGTCGTGTGGGTTGCGTGACGCCCCCCGATCATATAAATCTCCCGGCTTCGCACGGGTGCTCATTTATTTTTTAAAGTGGTAAATATAGCCCATGTTCATCATCTGCCTAGCCTTTTCCCAACTATGTTGGGGTCGGCTTCCAGTCTAACTGGATGCAGCTGAATACCAGTATTTAACATGAAGCGACTGCCTATCTGACCTCCACAACCCAGTTAATACTGGGTAATACGATACCCTTTGGTAAGACTGGTTGTCAGACTTTCAGGTTTACTGACTACCTGTAACGACTGCCAAAGATCTATATAACGGAGAGGGAACAAGAATGTTATTTTTGGGCAAACCTTCCTCCTCATACATCTTTAGAAAACAAGAAATAATACCACGAACAAATAGCGTAGACCTTCTTTAATAATTTCACAAACTTTATAGAATCACAATAATCAATAATCACGATAGAAAATGGATGGAGGTTGTAAGGTCGTCCGCTCACGCGCACGTTCTCAGGCAGACTGTCCGCACCGTTGTCGCCCACCCCACTTTTACTTGCCAACAATGACATCACTACCGCCATCTTGTAACAAATGTTACAAGTTTCTTAAATCTACGACTCCCGCTGCGACACGGCCGTCCTGCGCCTCACACGTCCCCGTGTGGGTCATCTGAAATAGAAAGTTCTGTGTACATTACTTTGTTTCGGCCATGCCTGACCAGGATTGGTCAGCTTAACCATGACATCGCTTTACCAGCGGCATCGCTTAACCAGCGGCATCACTTCACCAGTGGCATCACTTAACCAGCGGCATCACTTAACCAGTGGCATCGCTTAACCAGCGGCATCACTTAACCAGCGGCATCGCTTAACCAGCGGCATCACTTAACCAGCGGCATCACTTAACCAGTGATAATAATAACGCTTAACCAGCGATATTAACCCACTAACGCTTAACTAGCGAAATTTACATCATAACACGCTTAACCAGTTATATTAACCCACTAACGCTTAACCAGCGAAAGCACATACCACGCTTAACCAGCGATTTAAGCACTAACGCTTAACCAGCGAAAGCTCAACGTAATCCGCTTAACCAGCAATTAAACTTACCAACGCTTAACCAGCGAAAGTACATCATAACACGCTTAACCAGCGATTCAATCACTAACGCTTATACAGCGAAAGCTCAATGTAATCCGCTTAACCAGCGAAAGCACATCATAATCCGCTTAACCAGTGATTACACTACTAACGCTTAACCAGCGATAGTCAACATAACTCGCTTAGCCAGAGATAGCGTAATGGTAAAAGTAAAAGATTTACGACTCCAAAGATCAAACAGGTTCATTCATTAGTCTCATCATCATTAATTTCCATTGGAACATTAGAATCAGGCATTTTTCTAAGGCGATCGTGAGCATATCTTTAGAGTGCTCATAATCCTTGCAAACTAATATTTTGAGAGGAACCAACTTGCAAAGTCAGTACTTGCAAAACAACGTCCCTGATCTACAATTACTCACGTCGGCGCGCCAAACAAGATCAAACACTTTTTTTTAAAGCACGAATAGCACTAGTTCTATTAATTGGATCGGAATCAATGGCAATGGAAATCTCTCAGGTACAGTAATATCGTTCAATTCGCGACAATCAACGCACATGCGGTCGCTGCCTTCCTTCGTCTTCACCAGAAGATTAGGACTGGCAAAAGGTGACGAGCTCGGGAGAATCACATTAAAGGAGAGCTGGTCTTCAATTTTATTGCGTACTATCTGTCTTTCCTGGGGACTCAACGGATAAGGACAACGATAAACCGTTTTATTGGGATCTTTGAGTCATATTTCCATAGGGTCCGTATTTGCAGGAGAGCTAGGTGTTCCAATAATAAAGTTGTTTGAGAATCGACTTAAAATTAAAGTTAGTCTTGCTTTGATATCCGGAGAAACGTCGGTATCAATGACATTTTTAACTGCACCTGACTCTACATTTAAAATGGTACGTAATTCGACACTCGACTCTACATTCGACTCTACACTCGACTCTACACTCGGCTCAACTCTACACTCGACGACTCTACACTCGACTCAACTCTACACTCGACGACTCTACACTCGACTCTACACCTAACTCTACACTCGACTCTACACTCGACTCTACACTTACGGTATTCCATCCGGTAAATTTTTCTAAAAGTTTAAAGTTCTAGACGTCATGTTAATTACTAAGTCATAAATCAAAATTTCACGTCCAATCACTATGTCATGTTGTCAGGTAAAACATGAAAAACAATATCCAAACTAATGTTACCAATATCAACATTAGCTAAAATGTTCAGGTTACTATTCACGGAGGTTTGACCTATAACCGTCGTAGTAACGACACTATAATTACGCTCACTATTAAATTTACACAAAATGTAATCTCTCATTAATCTACGCTCCAGAATCATAACAAAATGAAAAGAACTCACCGAGGTGTTCTAGACGTCCCATTGGTGTACTGACTGGGCAGATTTCAACACGCCACCGTTCTACCGGCTTGCTAGTTGGACTAGAAGCGGTCGTCGTTGCTTCTGTACTGGCACCCCGAGGGCATCTTGATGCGTGGGGTCCGACGACGTTCCGACAGTTGTAACGTAATTATGATCTCTGTTGTTGTAAGTTTCGAAGTGGTTGCAAGTTTATTTGCTTCTCCGTGAGACACACACAGAAATATGGCGGCCCACTCTCCCACAATGCGCACATTTAACCAGGGTCGACATCAGCTTGCGTTGCTTTGGACCAGGGTTGTCACTGTTGTAGTCACTATTCGGCACCGTTCTTTTTAAGTAGGATAGTACCTTCAATTCCTGCTGCATTTTTGATTTTGTTGCTCTAATATCATTTTCCATTCACTATTGTTCAACGTGGGCTGTAGTACAGAACGTGGATCACATCCCACTTCTGATAACGGAGAGGGAGGGAACAAGAATGTTATTTTTGGGCAAACCTTCCTCCTCATACATCTTTAGAAAACAAGAAATAATACCACGAACAAATAGCGTAGACCTTCTTTAATAATTTCACAAACTTTATAGAATCACAATAATCAATAATCACGATAGAAAATGGATGGAGGTTGTAAGGTCGTCCGCTCACGCGCACGTTCTCAGGCAGACTGTCCGCACCGTTGTCGCCCACCCCACTTTTACTTGCCAACAATGACATCACTACCGCCATCTTGTAACAAATGTTACAAGTTTCTTAAATCTACGACTCCCGCTGCGACATATATATGGCAGCCGGGACCAACAGCTTAACCTGCTTTCCGAGGCACGGAGGAAACTCGGTATGTCGGGCGGTCACCCATCCACAGACCGACCTAGGCAAGCACAGCTTTTACCTAAAGATCGACCCTAGTGGCAGTTCTTATTAAGCCACGAGCTCCTCGCGACGAGATTTAAACCGTTAAATTAACCCTTAATTGGTTGCCCTTAAAAAGTTACCCACATAAACAGTCGCGTGGGTTGCGTGACGCCCCCCGATCATATGATCGGGGGGCGTCACGCAACCCACCAAAAAATAAATGACCACCCGTGCGAAGCCGGGAGATTTATATAAATCTCCCGGCTTCGCACGGGTGTTCATTTATTTTTTAAAGTGGTAAGTATAGCCTATGTTACTGAGGGATAATTTAGAATTCCAACGATGAAAGAATTTTTGAAATCGGTCCACTAGTTTTTGAGTTTATTCGTTACACTAATCTTACATATTATAATATTATTATTGTAGAAATACGCAATACATGTTACATCACGATTATATTCCAAACTTGATCATAAATACTAAAAACTTTTACCCGAATGTACTGTGAGAGAACTTGCTTGTTTATTTGGTTGTTGTTATTTAAAAGTAGGTCATGATTTTGGTAAAAGTTAGATAGCTTTAGGGATTCTAAGTCTCAAAGTTTGAACTAAAGTTTATTTGCGAACCTCAATCGTGATGTGGTTCTGTGATAGGTTACCAAATGGTTCACGGTTGTAATAAGGATTTAAACTTTTCAAGTAGATTTAAGATATGTTAAGCTTTGTGCTAATTAAAACGTAATCAAGTCTGATGACAATAATTGGCTATTTGACCACTGTTAAAAATTCACGAAAATGTTATGTTATTTCAAAAAACTAACAGAAATATCACGATATGTGCAAAAAGTAATGAAATCATCAAAAAATGGAGTAGGTACATGCTATAGAACCTTTTGGTGGGGGCTTTTTCTATCCTCGTCGCGCGAAATTTGTACTACGTAACTATGGCGGTATGAGATATGACGTCACATTTTTGTAGCGCTGTCTTTGTCTAGCACGTCATTTAAAATCAGTTAAAACTAAGCCATTTTTAGATCGATTTTATTACTTTTGTCACACAACGTGTTATTTCTGTTAGTACTTTGAAATAACATAACATTTTCGTGATTTTTTAATAGTAGGCAAACAGCCATTTATATATACTACCTGTTTCCAGCAGCTACGCCCGCTACAACTCGAAAATTATCCCACGGGAAGATAAAATCGGGATCAAAACTATGTGTTATCCTATGCGTTACCCCGGTTATAAATTATCTGTGTACCAAATTTTATCGAAATCCGTTCAGTAGTTTTTGCGTGAAAGAGTAACAAACATACACACTCACACAAACTTTCGCCTTTATAATATTATAGTGTGATGTGATAGTGTGATATAGTGTGATGCTCTTACAAGGAAGTAAGGTAAGGTAATGTCGGGGATGCGCGCGAAAGTACTTGCATCTCCTGGACCTCCGACACATGGTAGGAGTAGGAACAGAGGGCTTTAGCCGGTTAGAGTCCAACTTAACCCTCCGCTTGCCTCACACTCGTGTGTACCTGGGAATTTTGTCATTCAAAAAAAGACGTGTGGCACTCGGAGACTGCCGCGGTAAAGCTATTGCATAGCATTTTTTATCAACTTATGCAATTATAATTATTTATTTATTTTATTAATGCAGTATTTAAATATAGTATTTATACTTACACTTTTACTAATCATCCTCATCTTTTATAAAATGTCCTTTTACGTCTCATGTCGCGCCTTGGCGACAACTATTTTTGTTGGCAGCCTTATAATCGATCTTATTCGATTTATTAACTTTGATTTTGCTGTTTTAAAATATTAAATCTAATAATTTTTCAATGTTTACTTTTCATCTGACATTACGTCAGTTGTCAAGATGTCATTTACTTTTTCTTTTATTTTGTGTCATAGTTTTTCTTAGTGGTTAGAGCTATGAAGGTTACATTTGATTTATATAATTTAATTTATTTTTATTAATATGTTTGCTCAAATAATGTAATTTCTTAATAAAGTATCTTATCTTACGCTTATAAAATTAATTAACACGCTCACAGAAATTCTTTGAGGAAGTTTTTGACTGAATAATAAAATTAAATACAGGCAACTCACAAATTTGATTTCAAGAAATTGTCAAGTGTCAATTCGTTAGGTTTTTTTTTTTTTTTTCGTTACGGAATTTCTGGATTCGGTCCCCACGCTCAAGGCCCGCGATAGAAGCTATGCAATAGCTTAAAAAGGTCATGCAATGTGGGAGAGACTGTACCCGCGTAGTGAAAACATACTTTATTTAATTTAAATACCGAAGTATAGATAACTGCGGTACACAGAGATATTTAATGATTACTTAACCCGTCACTTAGTAAAGATTTGACATACTTTTGTATGACAAACCTGTCAAAACCTTTACTAAGAGATGGCCTAAGTAATCATTAGAGCTCTCTTAGTGCGGCAGTAAGTGTCACATTCAACACCTAAGACACAACTTCTGTTAAAAAGTTGAATAGTTTTAGAAAACAATTTATGATAAGCTAACTACGTCAAACAATTACGTCATCCGTCAGTTTCCAAATCAATATTATTTTCACAGATTCTGTACCTAACTATCTTTTATACTTACGGGCTTTTTCCCAAAAACATAATTCTAGCCACGTATTACCTGAAGACATTGGTAGAAGATTAATTGTAGTAGGCGGTGAGGCAATTGCGTAACCTGGAGGAGACATTACTTCAGACATTCTGATAATCTGACTTGATCGATTGAAGTAGGTTTTTGGTTTAGAGATAGTATTTTCTTAGAACTAGGATTAACGATCTTCTAGAATTGTTTTTGTTACCGATGTGTTAAATTGTCTTATCTTCGGTTTTTGTGGTTTTCCTTTTTTTTTTATGGGCGGGTGGAAAATCATCAAATAACCCCTCCCGCTCTTGGGCAGAGCGAAAAGGAGTGTCAGACTTCTATTGACTAAAAACCACCCACGTTCCTTCTTAGCCCTTCATGTCGAGGCCGCGGTATCTCTTGCGAACAACCCGCAGCCCCGACGGGAAATATAATGCTTACGTTACATCTATTAAATTATGGCTACTATCCAAAGTCCCTATCATCATCGTAGTTATATGTCCTGATGTATTCCTTGACTGGAGATTATTCGATAATGTTATTGGCAATACATAACTTTACAAAAAAAACATTTTATTAATAATTAAATAATATTTTTCAATAATCTAACTGACGGACTAGACAGATTTTTATTTTTTTTGTCATTTGAACTTAAAATTGAACCCAGAACTTCATGCTCAGTATGTCAGTAGTCACCACTAGACCAAGTAACGAAGCAGTCAACTTCTAGATATAAGGGTTTGATAAAACCCGTCGGGGCTGCGGGTCCCATCGGGGCTGGGGGTTGTTCGCAAGAGATACCGCGGCGTCGACATAAAGGGCTAAGAAGGAACATGGGTGGTTTTTAGTCAGTAGAAGTGTGACACTCTCTTTCGCTCTGTCCAAGAGCGGGATTATTTATATATTCGATGATTTTCCACCCGCCAAAAAAAAAAGGGTTTGAAAATTAAAATTGACAGCTTATTAGGCTACACTTCCATATAAAAACATTTATCTTTGAATAACGTTTTCCTTTTCTTGTGGTATTTTATTAGCCAATTTTGCTACGAGTTCATAAAACTGCACGATACCAGAAAACAAAATTAAACAGCGAACATAAATATTTGTGCGAACGTGTACCCGTTTAATGGGGTACCATATCAAAGGGTAAAATAAAATGTTTCGAACAATTACAAAACCTGAAGTATGATTACACGGTAATTATCAAGTCATTTACGAAAATGGGTTTACTAACTAGACCAGGAGTTCCCAAACTTTTTCAGTTCGCGGCGCACTTCTAGGTTTATTATTTTGTATCAGCGCCCTAGCTAATCGAAATAGGGAACAACCGCTAGATGGATAGGTAAAAAATTGAAATTTCCAGAATAAGAAGCTGCGATTTCATATGTCTAGTGACACACAAGTCATGAAAGGCGATCTCCACATATTTTTTCAAAACGTGATTGGTATGGTCCCATTAGTACTCTCTTTTTTTGCTCTACATTGATCTTTGAGCAATGCAAAGCAGCTTCACATAAATAAGATGTTGCAAAGGGAGTGAAATTTTTTATAGCCTTTGAGCTTAAAGTGGGATATTCATTTGGTCTTCAATAAGTCTCTGTTCTTTTTGCGAAGTGAATTCTGGCCAATCAAGCGCATGGAAAGGAGCCGGCGGTGCTCCTCTTTACACTTTGGGAACCCCTGAACTAGACAGATTATGAGTACACTTCTGCTAATCCCTACGTGGAATACAGGTTTGATGTCATGTAATACCAGACCTCGTCTGTCGTTTGTCAAATAAAATTGTTTGTCAGTGCTATGGAATACCTAGTAATTTCGAATGACCTTTCAGATTTCATTGTAGCTGATTAAATAAAAGGCGTATTCGTTCTTTTTAGGATTTATTTGAGATTTTTTTGTAAGTTATTACGGATTTTTTTCTAATTTTAATGTAGGTACTCGTACATACCGCACCTCGATATTCGAAATGATGGTACAAGACATCAAAAGAGTTTGGTGAATAGACTAGATTTTTTTTACTGAAAGCACATTTATGAGTGGTGTCAAGGAGTTATAATGAGTAACATTATAGCTTGCCTATGTTGTCCCACTGCTGAGCAAAGGCCTCCCTCCATTCCTTCCAACGGTCACGATTCTGTGCAACGTCTCTCCAATTCTCAAGGAAGGCATCCAGTTCGTCCCGTCATCTGCTTCGTGGTCTGCTGCGACCCCGTGTATAAATAATGAGTTACTACAACTAATTAATACCTGATTAATATCACTTGAGGGAAACATCGTGAGGAAACCAGCGTGGCTGAGAGATGTTTTTCGACGGCATGTAAAGCCAAGTCAGAGCTGGCTCATGAGCAACATGAAAACTCTGACACTAGCACACCTCGGACACTCCATACAACGCTCGCAAAATAATTGCCTATTACTACTACGTAATCAAATAACGTGAGTGCACACTGTGCACGTGCAAATGTGTGCGTAAACTCTAGTAGGGTTGTCGTAGCGTAAAAAATGGCGCGGAAAGTGCAACGGTTTGCGTCGCGAAAACCGAATGAGTTCTTACGATTGCGAGCGCCCTTGCACAAGAGTCGGCGACGAATACCTCGAAGTGCGGGGTGAGATGCGGTATTTAATATGAGTGCTGGGAAGGGAGTGTCCCTTCTGTACGTAGTACTATTATGTATTCTGTGACACTAGGTTACACACACGATAAAGAAAGAATCCCCGATTAGTCAATACCTAGAAGAATTTTATATACTACTGGCTTTTACCCGCTGCTTTGCCCGCGTATATATCGGAAATATCAAAAATTTCCATACAAACTATTGCAAACAACCCGCAGCCAAGTTTGTAGCCCTAATGCTGTACGTTGTTTTAAGCATATTACAAAGGTTTAAAGTTCTAGTTTTCAATATAACACGACCAAAATGTCTAAGAAGTTAGGAACCTCCTAATCCCCAAGCAACTTACGTAATCTAGACGCACTGAAAAGTTTCCACATAAATCTTCGGCGCAGTAATCCGCACCACACATACTCGTACGTTCTGTCATAGCAATTCAAGATTTCTTACACCGCAATGTCAGTCAGTTATCTGTGTACTGTATTTTCTCTAAATGTTTGTTATTCTGGGGAAAATTCGCATAATGAAAAAAAAACTCGGACTTTTGAAGAAAATGCTGCCATTTTCTTCAAAAGTCCGAGTTTTTTTTTCATCATAACAGGAAGGAAAAGTCTGAACTTTTCCTTCCTGTAGATTGTGCAAAGTAATTGTAATAAGTAAGTAATTAACTTGCTACTTTTCTCTTATTTTATTTACGAAAATACCGATATTTCCAAGATTAGAAAGAGAACTCAAGAGTTTCGATATTGAATTTTTTGCAGTGCAGCATTCGCCAATTCCCTCCGCATTCTGGACACAGAGCTCGAAATAAATTTCAAAAACGTGTTTATTGCGACCCTTTTCCCGGCTGTAATCTGTGGATCTTCAATGTTCGTTACACGTAGTTATTGACCCGAAACCTGTGCGAAACTCCGACTATCAGTCTTTTCAAGTAGTATCATGTTACCCAGAAACAGGATAGTGGAGGTCAGATAGACACTCTCTTGTATAAAATACTGGTATTCAGCTCGTTCGTTCTATCGCCTTATGAATGTATTTCTCAAAAAATATTTTTCAATTTAACTCAAAGATCCATCCAGACATTTCAAGTTTTGGCTGCTTTAAGTTTATGCAGAACTTCTGAGATCTAAAGTCAAGCCTAATGGATTGCAATTAGCACTGAGTACAGGAATGAATAATACATTAGTACCTACGTACTGGAGAGAATATCACTTCTGACGTTTACTTTGAACTATGTACCTCGTTAAACATGTGGGCGAGAGCAGTTGGCTCTTGCTGAACTGATGAGGATTAGGACCTAGGTTCGTTTCAAGTGAATAATAAAGTGTTATTGGGTTTTACTGAATGTCTTTGAAGTATTTCTGATTTAACCCCGTTGATAGCAACAGCCTCGATATAACTAGCCTATTTTGTCTCGTAATATTGTGGTTTATAATTAACCATCGAATTCCAAGGTGCCAAACCAGAAAAAGTTTGACCCAATCTAAAAATAACATCGATTTATTCGGTTTTCTGAGGTTCCATGTACAGTCAAGTACAATATGTAACCCCAAAGCAAATAAAAAAAATAAAAAATCTTACTGTGTTCATTATCGTTTTACGTTTTTTACGTCCATAGCATTTTGGAAGTCATGCTATTACGAAATAGGTCTCAAAAGTAGTAACCGTTTCACAAGAAAATAGCATTTGAATTTGGCTAAGTGTATAAATATTTTTGCCTGTGACTGTACTTGTATAAGTAAAAGGTATAATTATATGTACGCTGCGTTCGTCGTAACGTAAAAAGCGGTTATTACATTTCTTGAAACCTTAGGCGGAAATAAGGTGTCAGGGTATGTGATGTGGGGCTGCGGGTTGTTCGCAGATACCGTGGCCTCGACATGAAGGGCTAAGAACGAACATGGGTGGTTTTTAGTCAGTAGAAGTCTGACACTCCCTTTCGCTCTGCCCAAGAGCGGGCGGGGTCATTTGATGATTTTCCACCCACCATAAAAAAAAAGAAAGGATATGTGGTGTGGAAAAATGAGGAAAAAGCTATGAGGAAACTTTTTAAAAATAAGGGGCTGCCTCGTTGGTCAGTGGTCGCAATGCTGTGAGTGTGCATGAAGTCCTGGGTTCGATTCCCTTGTTGGAAAGATGTTATCGGGTTTTTTTTTCCGTATGGTTTAAAGAACTAGCACCATCCCATATCTTACCGTGGGTGACGTAAGAGGCGACTAAGGGACTTACCAGAGAATGGGCAGCAGCGTTCTCTGTGCCTTCGTAACAACCATACTGCGATCGCCAACCCGCCTGCCAAGCGTGGCGATTATGGCAAATCCCCCCCTTCTGAGGGAGGCCTATGTCCAGCAGTGGACGTCTTATAGCTGAAATGATGATGATGATGATGATATCGGGTTTTTCAATCATATTTTTTTTTAGTAGCAGTCACTGAGTTGTATTAGTAGATTTAGATTTTATTAAATCGTTGTTACAGTAAATCCTTAATCTAAACAGCATGGTTACAAAACAGAGGTCCCCAAACTAGGCTGTGCCTGTATCTTGGGGGCTAGAGTTGCGTTAACTTTAAATTAAGTACTTATTACATACGAACAAATAATAAAATGATATTTGAATAGTACAAAAGTTTAAAGTAAAAAGTTTATTGATAATATAAAGTGAATAAGGATTCTAACTTGGTGTATGTTAGTGTGCATGAATGAGTATGACTGGGTGTGTGTGTGTATGTGTGGGTATGTGTGTGTATATTTATTTTTGGTATAGTTTAGTTAACTTGAAATTTCTTTCGTCTCTTCATACGATAGGTTGGCTAACCATTTTATCAAAGTTTTTTTGCACGTCAATTTGTTCAAGTCTTGAAATTTGGCTTAATTTGGCGAATTGGCTTATATTATAGGTACACTATTTCGAAACCTCTGCAACTGCTGAAAGCCAGAATAAACATTGCGAACACCAGAGAATCATCGTGACGATGAAGCTCGACGAATTCCCAGAACACAATTTAACTGTCTTGGATCCCGCAATGAAATTAATCAGAAAAAACTTTTTTAGCTTTTTCCACTTGACTAATGTACGTCTTATATAGGGTGTAAAAGTACCCTTAACGCAAACGAAGGGCACATGCTCTCCCCACCACTGCGATCTTTTTTTTTTCTACACCATACCTGGGAACCTCCTAGTTACGGAGATATTGGGGGTCAAAGTTCCAAATTTTTTACAGCTGTTTTTGTAACTACTGGTTTTTCAGGTTATAACTTTACTTAAATTACCTCCATGACACGTTTACTACTCAAAGCATCCACTAGCACAATGTTTTAACAGTGCTACATTGAGTTTTACCGTAAAATGTGATTTTTGACCCAAAAAAAAAGTCGTTTCCCAGCAAACATTTTTGCGTAGGAGTACTTAGTTTGATCTACAATTTTTTTAAGCTATTGCATAGCTTCTATCGCGGGCCTTGAGCGTGGGGACCGAATCCAGAAATTCCGTAACGAAAATAAAAACCTAACGAACTGACACTTGACAAATTGACACTTGACAATTTCTTGAAATCAAAAATTGTGAGTTGCCTGTATTTTTAAACGGCCTGTATTATTCAGTCAAAAACTTCCTCAAAGAATTTCTGTGAGCGTGTTAATTAATTTTATAAGCGTAAGCTAAGATACTATTAATAGAAATTATCAATAAATTACATTATTTGAGCTAACATATTAATAAAAATAAATTAAATTATATAAATCAAATATAACCTTCATAGCTCTAACCACTAAGAAAAACTATGACACATAATAAAAGAAAAAGTAAATGACATCTTGACAACTGACGTAATGTCAGATGAAAAGTAAACATTGAAAAATTATTAGATTTAATATTTTAAAACAGCAAAATCAAAGTTAATAAATCGAATAAGATCGATTATAAGGCTGCCAACAAAAATAGTTGTCGCCAAGGCGCGACATGAGACGTAAAAGGACATTTTATAAAAGATGAGGATGATTAGTAAAAGTGTAAGTATAAATACTATATTTAAATACTGCATTAATAAAATAAATAAATAATTATAATTGCATAAGTTGATAAAAAATGCTATGCAATAGCTTCACCGCGGCAGTCGCCGAGTGCCACACGTCTTTTTTTTTTTTTTTTAGTTTTTTTTTTTTTTTTTTTTTAAAACATTGCCCCACACTAGGAATTTCTCCTGTATCGTGGGTGCGTTTACAAACATTTAAACTCACATACACAAACACACCCAGACCCGAAACAACTATCTGTAGGCCATACAAATATTTGTTCCGTGCGGGGATCGAACCCGCGACACGCAGCGCAGTAGTCCAATCGCTCAGCCACTGCGCCAACCGTGTCGTCGATATGCGAAAATGCTTGGTTGACGGCTGTGACGGTTGATTTACACCCTGTATAAGTAAGTTTTTTATTTCATTTTATATTATTTTTTTGTTCTCTTTACTTTTTCTTCCTTCCTTTTAAATAAAGCGGCGAAGAGAATGATGATGTCGTGCCCTGGATATCAAAACTATAACTTTTCGTTGTTAACCTAGTCAGAATATAAAACGAGAAACTACTCGTTTTTTATTGTGACTAACGGAAAAGTCAAAAACATAACATAGCGGTTAGCAGAGTAATCTTTATATATCGTAACACGAAATTCGGTTCACATAATATCCCGGAAACGATGTTAACTTTTAGTACAAAACTATGTTAAACATAACCCATACCGCTTGTTACAGTTACTGTGCTCCTAAATATAAATTGCGACAAAAGTTCCGACAATGTTCTGGTTAATAAACAGGAACAAACTCGTATAACAAATGTTGTTAATTGTAATAGATAGAGCGAACTAGTGAGTTAGCATATTTACTAAAGCAGGATATTACGTGTTATATTGCGATGCCTGTTATCAGGATATTTAATGGATAGTTAGTTTGCTATCGCAAACTTATTGGTACCTTATGTACCCATACTAAACTCGCGGGCCTGTGTACGGTGAGTTATGGACTACCTCACCGTCCATCCTATAACGATGACAGACCGTCTCGACAGCGCGTTCGTGCTCCACGCACACCTCAAAGAGATGTCAGCAACATTGTAGGGGCCCGCAGGGGCCGACGCCTGTCGGGTTGCGGGTTGATCGAAAGAGATACCGCGGCCCCGGAGACGAAGGGCTAAGAAGGAACATGGGTGGCTTTTAGTCAATGAAGTCTGACACTACCTTCCGCTCGAAAAAAAAAGGTTATAATAAACTAAATTCTACCCGCTACTTTCCCCGGGTGTAGATCGGAAGATCTATCGAAGATATCCTACGGGAATGTACTACCATAAATTACTACGATAAATTAATTGAAATCCGGAGTCCTAACCCCTGGTCATAGTCGACCTATATGTCTTTAATCGAATTCAATTCAGACGTTTACAAGGTTGAAAAGGTAACAGATAGACGAAGTCACTTTTGCGTGTATATAATATTTATTAGTATGAACATTTATATGTCACGTCTATATTTCACCCTTGGGAACACTCAAATTTCGGTGAACACGATAACGGAGAGTAACAATATGGATTCTAACTATTTATATGGCTATTACATGATCTCGCTGAGAAACTGTGACACAGTTTGGTGGGTGCATTAAATGTAGAAAATGTTTGGTCCTGAACAAATTATTTTTTATTCATTCCTTTTTAACATTAACATTTACACACCTATTATATTCTCTTTTTTTTGGAACATGCCCGCCACGCTATTACCAAACCACTGTGACTCCTGAAAGCCAGGATCAACAGTGGCGACCAACAGAACGATTTAACTTTCTTGGATCCCGCAACGAAATTAATCAGAAAAGAATTGCGGAGGAGTAGGAAAGACATAATTTCCACTTTCCTCCATAACAGCAGGAGACAGAACAGAACAAGGCCAATAGGCACATAGGGACGAAACCTCTTGCTAAGACTGGTGGTCAGACTTTCAGGGCACCGACTGAAAAAGGCATTCAAATTCGTCCTTTCCGAGGTACGAAGGAGTCCCGATCTGTATTGAATGGTACCCACCATTCATTACAGATCGGACCGTCCATAATAGATCGAGCCTCCGCAACTGTCGACAAACGACTTTGGCACGTGTAGCTTCATCGAACATACCGGCTTTTATTATTAAGCCACGAACTCCAATGGATTCTGCTATATTTCTTTATTTTATTTTCGCTTTCGATAGTTTTCCTCGTTCATGGGTGAACAATTTTATGTACTTACTAAAAAAGCAGCCTGCAAATTGTAAAAAGCTGACACGCAATAAACGTATCTTATTTTGAACGTCTGTTGAAAAGAACATTGTTTTATTCAATATCATTCTGACAGATATTACTACGGTATTCTGGTGTAATTTATATTTCGTTTTCTACATTCTTCGTCGGTATTTTTCACCGTAACTCGAAAAATAATTGACATTTGCAGTCGTTGAAAGCGACAATAAAATGTCGTGTTTTTACTTCTTTTAAGAAAACAAAAGTTTTTTATGGAATGCAGTTTGTTGAGCAGGTTTAGATGCAATTACGATGGAAAAATAACTTCTGGTGAAAAGTTATATTTTCGAGACAGAACTTTATTAACTAGCACTCACCTGATTTGCCCGGTTTTAACAACTTTATTTATGTAGTTTTAATATTGTATTAAGCAACACATCACGCCTGTAATCCCCAAGGATTAGGTAGAGGTGCAACTTAACATAAATAGTTAAATGTGGGTGTTAGTACACCCAGTCACAAATCCAGACTCCGAGACTGCTAATATACGAAATTCCTTTTGGAAAAACCCAATAGTAATATACCATTTTTTTTTTCTTGGCGGGTGGAAAATCATCGAATAACCCCTCCCGCTCTTGGGCAGAGCGAAAGGGAGTGTCAGACTTCTACTGACTAATAACCACCCATGTTCCTTCTTAGCCCTTCATGTCGAGGCCGCGGTATCTCTTACGAACAACCCGCAGCCCCGACGGGAGCTGGGAATTGAATCCAGGACCTCATGCTCAGCAGTCGTGGATGCAACCACTAGAGCAACGAGGCAGTCAAATAATTGTATTAAAAACCATACTTAAATCTTTTGAAATGAATTCTCTGAAATATGCAAAAAAACAAACACAAAAACCGATCTTTACATACAATGTTTAAAAGTTACAATGAAGTGACCTTTAAGTACTCCTTTATTATTTGCCTTTGTGACTACAAACATAATTTTCCTCTTAGCAAAAGGTCGGTACTTGACAATGGCCCGATCACATAGAGTAAATAGGCCATCAATACGTGGGCGGCAAATTAATGGGAAGCCACTTGTATCAATGGTCCCTCGCTGTGAGGTGAGGAAGGTTATTTGCCGCCAGTGTTTGATTAAACTTTGGAAGGGTTCAGGGATAATTCTGATATGTCAAATTGTCAATATGCTATCATTGGTCGAGACCAAAATCAATTGTTACATGATCTTTGTTTCTTTATCGTGTGGATTAGTACCTGGAATCAGAAGAGTTTTTATCCCACCCATTGACTTCTGACTAGGCTTAACATGTCGTCAAGGTTTATCTCTCAGGTATGCTGGTTTATCCTCACGATGAACGATACGCATATGAATCCGTAATATCCATGTCTGGGGTTCGAACTCGAGACCTATGACTTGTGAGTCCGACGGTTACATCACAAGACAAACACTGCTTTTTTGACATGATGTCCAAAAGTAACAATTGCTTTTTGAATATTTTTAAGGTATCCAAAAGGTGTTACAGAGAAATTATGTCGCTGAAAATATTAATTTATCTGAAAAGGTTTGTTTCGGTGAAGTATAAATACCATTTGCCGCCATTCACTGATTATTTCATGCACATAAATGCAAGCTGGGAACAAGATTCTTTTGAGTCCGTGACAAAACCATCCGGTAGGTCGTCTATTGCTAAAGACGTCGTCTTTAATCTTTAGTAGGCCCTTGGCACTTTTGGATATGGAACCCATTAGGGAAAATGCAGGCAGCAAAAATAACGGAATAAATGCCCGAGATTTTAGAACAAATGTTTGCAGCAAGAGTGAGCGCAGCGAGCTTTAACACAGCTCTCGGATGGTTAATTTGTTAGGTTCTCTTTTGACCGTCACTAACGTTCCTAATAACGTTGCGGTGTTATTTCCGTGGATCGTGGGGCCCAGGGAAAAGAACTAAAGGAAGAGACGGCCTTACCTTAGCTTATAAATTATAGACTGTGCCGTTTCATTGACGGCTGGCTCATGTAAAAAATCAAAAAGTGTCTAACCTGCCACTCATAACATTGTATAGTATGGGGTTGACAGTCGCCGACACGTAGTACAGCGCACCAGCCACGTTGAAGAGGTGTTCGTTGATGACGTGGAACTGCGGCAGGTTGTAGCCGTAGATGAAGAACAGGCGCTGCACGTGAAATGGCGCCCAGCACACGAAGAATGCTATCACTACTGCAGCTGTGGACAAAAAAGAGCATTTAATTGCAAATTCGGTTTAGCTTTTCGATGGAAAATACAAGCCGTGTGCCAATCGAATTTCCTGTTGGCAAAAATGACAAACAAACTTTTTTAAATTTTGGCGATTATCTGTTCGTTTCATTCGTCTTACGTTTAAAGCTGGGTTTATACTTAGCGATCTAAACAGATCTTAATGAGTGTATGTTTGTATAGAGATGATCAGTTTGATTGGCGAACGATTGCTCGCTCACTTATTTATTCAGTGAAAACTACGTCATCGAATAGCGAGCACTTTAGGGAATGCATTTTGAACTTTCTCTCATTAAGACTTTTAGTATGTAGGATAGCAAACATTGAATGTTTTCTAACTTTGTACAAGGAAGTAAACAGATTGGAAACATAAACAAAGAATCCAAAACATAACTAAAGTATAAAAGCACGCGAGAAGAGTTTGTTATTTCAAAACTCTGATACAACAGATAAAGTTACTAAAACATCAGTTAACTACATCATAATAAATGTAGGATAACTTTTGCATAATGTAAGCTTGAAAATATTCCGGGGGTTTTTTACAGTGTCCGTATTCGAGCGGAAAGTTAGGTGGAAAAGTTTTTGTTTTTAGTCATAGAAATGGTTACTTGATTAGTGAAAGTGAATGATATTGTAAATGTTTCGAGAGGTGTAAATAGCTGTAATATCAAGTCTATGCTGGACTTAGCATTGCTACGCCGTAGCTGCGTAGCAATGCCTACATTTTTATTTTAACTGATTCTTTTCCAATTCGCCAAAGTAGGCAACTAGTTGGGTGTGTAGGTAGGTAGCATATAGGGTTACATCAAAATTTACGAAGACCTGCTAACAAGTTCGAACATTTAACTTATTAATAAATCTACGCTTTCCAGGATTTCAAAATTTGAATAATGTTCTAAGAAATTTGGGCAAAGAATTTGTTAACGTCTAGATAAATGACAAGGCCAGACAAATCTGGACGGATTCTAAGCCTAATTGAATATTTTAAATACCAAAAATGAATATCATTAGAGGATCTTCTACCTAAACACATGGAAAATGAAAGTCTACCACTGGAATATGAGTTGCCATGGCTGACCTTGAAGTCTTTAAATAGACTCCGGACACAGGTTGGCCGAAGCAAGGAAAACCTATTCAAGCGAAGATTCATAGATGACTCTGCCCTGGAGTGTAAATTTGGTCCTGTTCCACAAACAATGGAGCACCCTACCTGACCTGTTGCTTGTACATTACAGGAGCATTAGCTCTTGTCCATTAGGACGCAACAGAAAGTGCCAACCTCGAGGCCAAATTTTGGGCTGAATCAATTTAGATTGTTATCGACACGCGTAAAAGAAGAGAACACTAAAAACAGGACTCTCAATATTACTGAAGTCTAATTTAAACGAAATTTTCGAATCATTATCATCATCATTTCAGCCGAAAGACTGTTGACACAGGCCTGCCCCAAGTGTCGCCATATTGACCAGTCCTCGCATCCAGCGGAACCCACCGCTTCATTCACCAGATTTTCGAATAAAGAAATGGCTCAATCAAATTGTATATTCAGTAGCAGTGTGTTATTACTTAGGTCTTTACCAAAGTGCAACTACGCTGGGTGTCTGAGAAAACAATAAAACAATTCAATAATATTTTTAAACTACCAGAGTTAGTGACCTCCGGAAAAACAAAAAGTTTCAGAGTTTTCCGGTTCGTTTCTTAAGTACTCATGACACGTACTGACTGAACACTGCCTGAAAATTAATGAGATTAATTAAACCAAACTGAAAACTTGTTAGAAAATCCTTCAAACTTCAAAAAACGGGATTTTTTTCTTCTTCTTAAACCTTTGCCACTCAATGCTGAATGTAGGTCTCGTGCAAGGACGTTGTTTTAAATTAAATTGAAGGTCTACTCTTGTTTAAACTTTCGATGAACAGTCCCGAAATCAACAAGATTCATGTACTATAAGCCAACCGTCTTACTAACAGCAACAAATTCTGCTTCGAATGGTATAATATATTATTATGTTTATTAAATACATTTAAAGATTTCTTAATGGAAATAATTAACGTAATATTTACCTTTAACCTTCCAGAAAATATTTACTTAATGCTGGTGAGTGTACAAGTGGTAATCGCATCAAAATCCGAAAAAAAAAAAACTTATATGTGGTTGTGTTGTCCGTTGTGTGTGTATGACTGCTAAGAAAATCGACGATTATTCATAACATCACGCCTATCATCCCTAAAGGATTACGCAGAGATGAAACTGATAGTGGGTGTAGTGACTATTCATTTTACTTTTGCGTAATCCTTCCTAGCTGCTAATGAGAAATTCCTCGATGATTTCGAATATTAAAAAAAAATGTTTCAAATAGTCATCATCATCATTTCAGCCATAAGACGTCCACTGCTGGACATAGGCCTCCTCCAGAAGGGGGGATTTGCCATAATCGCCACGCTTGGTAGGCGGGTTGGCGATCGCAGTATGGTTGTTACGAAGGCACAGAGAACGCTGCTGCCCATTCTCTGATAAGACCCTTAGTCGCCTCTTAAGAGACCCACGGGAAGACATGGGAAACCAAATAGAATCTACCTGTAAAATTAATTTCGTAGTTAAGATAGTACAATATATTTTACATAAAATTACTGTTGTGCTTCTATAGTACAAGTTTATTTTAATAAAATTGTCCATTCGTCTCAGTTTATAAAATTCCACTCACACAATTAAACATTTTAATTATTTTAGACCTTAATTATACTAAAGTCACACTGGGAATTATAATTCAATTAAGTAATTCGTTTTATTGTAAGAAAAATAAACCTAGTGCAAATTGTTTTGGTTTGATACAAATGTGGCGTAAATCCTTTTCTCAAATAAATAGGAGCAATTCTATCCCATTTTATATTGCAGAACATTTTGTAGTTTTCCAAAGTTGTTAACTTTAAGTGCAAATTTACTTAATCCTTGGGATTTCAGCTAACTAGCAACATTTATTTTGTACGAATAAACGCGTTAGACTACATTTATTTGAAAATTGGTAATTTATTAGAGTTTAAAAACCGTTGGATGGTTTATATCTGGATAGCAAAATTTGGATTTCTGTTAGAGCGAGTTTGGTCCCGGGATAATTTATAAATATTGCACCTTTAGGGTACTATTGGAGGCAATTATTTATCCGTGGTAAGGTCTGGGCCAGATAATTTGTTTGTTCAAATGCCGTTACCATAATCAGCCCAAGTTCGCGCTCGTGCTCAAGAAGTTCCTTACCCCGTCGAGGCTGCGGATTGTTCGAAAGAGATACCGCGGCCTCGACACAAAGAGCTAAGAAGGAACATGGGTGGTTTTTAGTCAGTAGAAGTCTGACACTCCCTTCCGCTCTGCCCAGAGCGGGAGGGTTGGTGATGACATCCAAAAAAAAAAATGTAGTTCCTTACTAAATAATAACAGCCGTTTGGGTCGATTTATGTTAGGCTGTGCTTGCCTAGTACAGTCTGTATCCAGCATTACTTGACCCCTCTTCTCACACCACTTGCTTTCTTCTTCTTTGTACGAGGGGTCAGGTAATGCTGAGTACAGACTGTGCGTAGGGTCAGCAACAGAAGTAGCCTAACATTTCGGAATTTTAATTATTTGATGTACAGGACTCCAGCAATTTTTTTATGTTTCAGAAGATTACCCTTTAAAATATTCCTAACTCTTCAATAACTTGTTAGTAATGAGTTTTTATTAAAATAAACCTTTGAAACTTTGAGTAGTATTAATCTACTGCTGGTGCTGACTGTACTTATCAACTTTCTTCCGTACCTCGGAAAACACGTTAAGCATTTGGTCCCGGCTGTCATTTGTTTCACAGTCACAACCAGTTACTAAGAGGTATCGTATTACTGGGTTGTGGAGGTCTGATAGGGAATTCAGCTGCAGATGATAGACTGGAAGCCAACCCCAACAAACTTGGGAAAAGGCTGGGCAGATGATGATGTTGGTATCAAAATCTTCGGTCAACCAGTGTCCGGAGTCTATTTAAATACTTCAACGTCAGGTATGGCAACTCGTGTCCAGGAGGAAGATTCTCATTATTATAATCACTTTTGATATTTAAAGAATTCAATTAGGATAACAATTCGTCCAGATTTGTCTGGCCTTGTCATTTTGTCTAGACGCTTACGAATTCCTTACACAAAAATTCTTAGAAAATGATTAAGGTTTTAAGTAATATGATATTGAAGGCACGGTTGGCGCAGTGGCTCAAGCAGTTGCTGCTGCGCTACGTGTCGCGGGTTCGAGGTCGGGTTCGGAACAAATATTTGTATGGCCTACAGATAGTTGTTTCGTGTCTGAGTATTTGTGTATGTGAGTTTAAATATCTGTGAAAGCACCTACGATACAGGAGAAATTCCTAGTGTGGGGTAACGTTAAAAAAAAACAATCAATCATGTTCCAACTGCTGGGAATAGGAATGCCTACTCTCAACGTGAAGGATTGGACCGGTATGACTACACTGGAGAGATTGGACCAAAATGATCAAAATCTACTGTATCGTTAGTTTTTTCTTTTATCTTAAGCTTATTCATAACTTGTAGGGGGACTTTCTCGACATTTTTTACATCCTAGTCCTGTTTTCCTCCCTGAGGGGGATTTCCTCAGGGGCGAAAAGTGGAATAAACCGTTTATTTTCTACTATACCTCATGTTCTGCTCTAGATGATTGTGATATGCTCTATTCAAAAATTGTTCAAGCAGTTCAAAATTGTAAATAAAAGAAGCGAACTGCCATTGTTCTCTACAATAGATTTGACAAGCTTAAATAAACTTTTAAAGCTTCCGATTTCCACTGAGCGTTGTATCAGAGATACGGCTGACAAAGGCAAAGTGTAGCTCATAAGGATAGAAAATCTTTTTATCACTTTCCTTTACTACCATCGCTGGCGGAATAAAGATCAAAGTGAGAGTTACTGCAACAAGTAAGTAGGTACTATGAGTCAACGATATTTTGCAGAGTAATTGGTTAGTTTTTGGTGATTGGGATCTTAAGCCTGAAATTCTGACAACCAGTCTTATTAAGGGGTTTCATTTTACCCAATACGGGGCTGTTTAGGTCAGATAGTTTGACGCTCCATGTAAAATTCTGATAAAGGGGATCACTACACCCCGTCGGGGCTACGGGTCGGCCTCGGCACAAAGTGCTAAGAAGGAACATAAGTGGTTTTTACTCACTATAAGTCTGAAACTCAATAACGGTCTGCCCAGAGAAGTCATTTGATGATTTCCCACTCTCCAAAAAAAAACGGAATCCCTAAGGTTACGTAGGGATGATGATGAAATAAAACCGACCACCGCAAAATCTCGTTGAACACTGATTTATTGAATTAATCTACTTACACAAATTACCTTTACTGTAGTTATGACATGCTGAGCGTATTGAATACACGGCGCGTGAGTAGGTGTGCTATATAATGTACGGTGCTCCATACAACTGATATTCAGCTGTATGACTGTATCCATAAACTATAAGGCGAGCCCAACATAGTTGGTAACAGGCTAGGCAGTAAATAAATAATGATGTTTCTAGAATAACTCGGGTTTAGAATAAAACATCAATTCGCAAGTTCATATCTACTTAGTTTAGAAACAAAAATAATAAACGCATTTCGGTTTTTACACAAATCGTTTGTAAACATGATTTAAAAGAACCAGAATAAATTTTAATGCACGCAACGTTTGAATACATTATTGGTTTACATTTATTATTATACAAAAAACCAACGTTAACCAACAACAAACAAACATTGAAAAAATATCAAAGGATAGAATGCTGTCTACCCATATGGAATGGTAATAGAATCGTTTATCGCAGCTTTGTCCAATTATTAGTCGTTCGAATGCGTTTGATATCGATTAAACGATTTGTGTTTGATCTTATGTAATTGAATGGAATGTTATTGAGGGTACACCATGCTATGGCATCTTAGGGTATGGGCTTTTTTTTTTTTGTTGGGTGGAAAATCATCAAATAACTCCTCCCGCTCTTGGGCAGAGCGAAAGGGAGTGTCAGACTTCTACTGACTAAAAACCACCCATGTTCCTTCTTAGCCCTTCATGTCGAGGCAGCGGTATCTCTTGCAAACAACCCGCAGCCCCGACGGGCGTCGGCCCGGGCCCCTTCCTTGTTGCTGACGTGCTCGTGGAACACGAACGCGGCGTCGACACGGCCTGTCGTCGTCATAAGTCGGACGGACGGCGAGCTAGATCTTAGGGTATGCCCTAAGTAAGAGATTTATATTCATCCATTCATTCATACATTTGTTTAGTACCATGTAACAATCGAATTTCGCTTATAAAGCAACACTCATAGGTTTAGATTAAACGGATAGATAAGGGAAGGGACACAAAACCGGGAAGATGAATGATGCAAATGAAAGCGGAGGCCTGTATTCAGCAGTATGTGATTCCGGGCTGAAATAATGATCAGAAGGCTTGAGACCTAGCAATAGGAACATTATGGCCAATATTAAGGAATATTAGACTTTTTATAATCCTTGTCCAGCAGTAGATTTTTTACCTTCATTGTGGGTGCATACACAAACATTTAAACTTATATTCACAAACAGTCAGAACCGGAAAAACTACCTGAAAGCCGTACAGTAAATTGTTCCATGCGGGAATCTAACCGGGCGACACCCAGCGCAGCAGCCAATCGCTCGCCCACAGCACCAACGCAACGATGCATTTGGTTAGATTCCTCATCAGCAAAAAGGTGAACTGTGTATTTTATCCTTGAAAGTAATTTTCAAGAACCCTTTTTTACTGCTCACCTACGTTATATAAGGAATTCTTGTACTAAATGCTGCTTTTGGACCTATGTGTTAAGGCTGTGCATTAATTGATCACCATCATTTGAGCCATAAGACGTCCACTGCTGGACATAGGCCTCCCCCAGAAGGGAGGGATTTGCCATAATCGCCACGCTTGGCAGGCGGGTTGGCGATCGCAGCATGGTTGTTACGAAGGCACAGAGAACGCTGCTGCCCATTCTCTGGTAAGTCCCTTAGTCGCCTCTTACGACACCCACGGGAAGATATGGAAAGGTGCTATTCTTTACGTCCGACACCATTACGGAGTTGATCTACCAGTGAGTACCTAATTAATTAATTTTATTAAGGTTCTAAAAATTATTGAGATGCTGGCAGGGTGGACATGAGCCAACATATTTTGTTGTTGACTAACACTTTATTAAATTTTTAAGCACCTTACCCTAAATGCGCCTCGCCTGAAATAAAGTTTCGAATTTGAATTAAGTAGATCTGTCGTTTACAAAGTCCCTAATAACTTTTAGTTGCTTTGATTTTATAGGGTGTAATTTCCTCCTAATGATATAAAGATCGTTCAAGCGTAATGTTCGATATAAACCCTCCTTATTCCTTTGTAGATAACGCCTAACTCCCTCGGATTTGATAACAATTCTTGATAATGGTAATCTGCGTGACCTTAATGGAGAAAAATGACCCGTAATAAGATAGTAGTAAGAGGAAATTCGCATGAACTGGTAATAGAATATGTTGAAAAAAGTCTGTGTTACTGATAGTTGATCCCTTGACCCAATTATGAGAATATTTTGATGGGAGTACAAAGATATATTTATGTATTACCTGTATGTCTTTGTGTAAGACAATACTGGGTTGATAAAGAAAATACCAGCCGGGTCGTATATCCATGGCAACATGTAGAGAAATATAAGAAGGAAAGAAATATAATTAATTTAGAAAAATGAGATCAAGAGTACGGAGTCATCATCATGACTAAATATTTCAGCCGAAAGACGCCCGCTGCTGGACATAGGCCTACCCCAAGTGTCGCCACATTGGCCGCCCCCGTGTGTCTCGTATCCAGCGGATCCCCGTAACCTTTTTAAATGTCAGTGGCTATCATAGTTTCCATCAATTAACTGTCAATTGGTTATGGTTTGGTACAAAATGAAACCATTCGACAGTTAATCCATGGACACTATGATAGCCACTGACATTTAAAAAGATACGCAATAGGCCTGCAGGTCGTGAATACGGAGTAATCAGAAAAATACGAATAAAGAAAAACAAAATGAAGACAATATGTTACGTTTCTTTGGACTTAAAACGGCAAATGACAGTTCTTAAAGGATTGAAACCTATAAATAACCCTAGACCGGTGCCAAATAAAAATAGCTCCAATCCATTTTCAAAAACGAGATAAATTCTAAAGTCTTGACAGTAGGTGTTTCCACTTCACTAAAGGCGTAGGCATTAATGAAAAACAATTCTCCTTCGTCACTTCATGACAAATAAAGTCTAGCGTTTACTCCTCGAAAGCTGAGACAGAAGTGCATCCATAGTAGATACATGCTAATCCATACTTTCACACTAAAATATTATATTTGTGAAAGTCTGTTTGTGACCTTTTCATGACTAAACGGCTGACCGGATCGTAATGAAAGGCAATTAAGTAGATAGATTATATCCTGAGAAGGGTTATAGTTTTAAAGTTATATTTTGTGTATAGGCGGGAAACAGCTTGTTATTTATAAAAAGGACAATCTAACACCAACGTCTTAAGTTCAAACTTATACTGCTAGTCACTTTGTACAGTTAACAACAGTTAACAAAAGAGTTTGGTGATCAGGAAGAGAATTTGAACATTTAATAACAACCAATGCTCTGCTTAGTAGGTACACTTCCAAGGAATTTTATCCAATTCAATAAATGTATTATTATTTTAGAATTAAAATACAAAGTAGCTCGTGGCTAAATAATACCAACCCTTAGGTTAAGCCGTGCTTAGCTAGGTTGGCCCATGGGTCGGTAAAAGTACCCTTAACGCAAACGAAGGGCACTTGCTCTCCCCACCACTGCGATTACTATTTTGGTCTAGACCATACCTGGGACCATACCTGGGACCATACATGGGACCATACCTGGGACCATACCTGGGACCATACCTGGGACCATACCTGGGACCATACCTGGGACCATACCTGGGACCATACCTGGGACCATACCTCCTAGTTACGGAGATATTGGGGGTCAAATTAAAAAAAAATTCACAGCTGTTTTTGTAAATAATAGTTTTTCAGGTTATAACTTTACTTAAATTACCTCCACGACCCGTTTACTATTCAAAGCATCCACTAGCACAGTTTTAACAGTGCTACATTGAGTTTTACCATAAAATGTGATTTTTGACCCAAAAAAAAAGTCGTTTCCCAGCAAACATTTTTGCGTAGGGGTACTTAGTTTGATGTATAGAATGCTTGGTTGACGGCTGTGTGATGGGTTGATTTACACCCTGTATACCGATTTTCCTCCGTACCTCGTCGAGAAGCACGTTAAGCCGCTGGTCTAGGCTGCCATTTATAGATCAGGTACTCAGGTACTCAGTGGCCCGAAAGTCTGACAACTATAATAGTCTTATCAATAGGTATTATTTATTTAAACCTCATGTTCAGAGGTACAGGGGCGGCCTTAATGTGAAGAGGTATTCTCAACGAATCTTTTGGTTAAATAAAAGAACATTGTGTCGAATCACCCCGTACCATCATCGTATTACCCTGTAGGTACTAACTGGGTTGTGGAGGTCAGATAGGCAGTCGTTTCATGTAAAATAAGGGTATTTAGCTACATCTAGTCAGACTGGAAGCCGACCCCAACATAGTTGATGCAGAATTGCAGATGATGTTGTATCAGTGAATCACTTGTTAGTTAGTTCAGTAGCCTATATTATGCCTGCCTGACTTTATTGTGCCTGTATTTCGTTGGTGACAAATTTATTGTTTGTAGTTCGTAAGTGACAGCGACTGAAATTAATGTGTGCATAAGACTCTCAACTGTTGACTGTACAATGTACATTATTCAGCAGTTCAGGACGTGTTGTCTCCTTGAAATATTATTCTGTTAGCATGACGTGAACTCAGTGTATACATATTACATATTATGTTAGTGAGCATTTGAGAGCAAGCATTCGTGTTATGAGCAAGCTTTATAACACCCTGCTTAAAGAATGGTGAATATTCTCATCGTGGAATGTTTAATATAACGTCCTTGTCACATGTTTTATACACAGTCTGAAATGTATTGGAAGTACCAAACGGAACGTAATATGTTTTATTACACGGTATCTTTAAAATTTAAATTACTGGAGGTACCTAACGCTATGCACCTAATACTAACAAAAGAAAAGAACGAGCATCTGAAAAATCTATGTTATTAAACAGTCTATACGGTGCTTCTATTGTTTTTTTTACTATTTAATAGGTACTGAAAAAGCGGTCGGGCAAATTGTTATTGGATTCCTCCAACAGGATTTTTTCAGCAGCCTTGGAGTCTAGATTTGTGCTCGTTTGATGGCAATAGGATCGTTCACTATTATATGCGACTGTGGGTAGGTACAACGTACACCTATGAAATCTAACCTGACCCTTCGGGGCTTACAGTAAAATGTTCAACATAAATTTACGACCGTAAAAAATACGTTCTTGTCATGAAAAGTTCTTGTAAAAAGTTGATCCTGCCTATTTGACAATGACAAAAAAGAGAAAAATATTACACATTTTAAACAAAAATATGGCAGTGCAACATTCACGTAAAAGCAATTTATTTTAAGCTATTTTTACAATAAAAGTGATACTACACAATTCAGGCGATCAAGGTGCAAGACGTGTGAATTTTTGAACACGATTTAATTTTCTGTAGCGCCATAAAAGTGATATAACGATGCCTATATTTTACTAACAACAAAGGAAAAAAGATCCTGAATGTGTTCGGTTTAGGGTTTAACATTTGTTTGGAAAATGGTGTGAGACAGCTATGAAATCTTTTATGCAAACGTTTTATGGACATAATTTCATTTTTGGGTACATTACCAGAGCCCAAATACCAATATAAGACGTGATAAAAAAGCTATTAAATACGCAGATTAGTACATAGATTTAATATTACTTACGTACGGCTTGTGGATAGTGAAGTATAAGTTTGGGATATCCAAAAGGCTCAGACATTCTGCGAAAGAGGCATTGTGAGAAAGCGGCATTCTGCGAAAGCGACATTTTGCGAAAGAGAAATTTTACGACTGAGCCATCCAAAAGTTGACTATTTGTCCAACACTACCCGCACATAATATTATGTGAAGGCTTTTAGTGTAATTTTCTTCGTTTCATTTAGTTATAAAAAAAAATTAGGTACATTTCGCCAGGGACCAAGAGGTTACTAATGAAATAGTGACAGAATGGCTGATCATTGATACCGTAATCGTATATTTTTTTGTAGTTGTTATGTTATTGTTAATACTCTAATAGAAAACTGTTATTTTGGTTTTCCATGGCGTGCCATTAGTCAAGCGTTTCTCTAGTGTGGGCAGAATGGCTCGAAACAAGTCTCATCAGCTGCCTATGCCCTTTCTCAAATAAGTTGAGGTCGGCTTCCAGTCTTACTGGATTAATTTGAATATTAGAATATTGCATGGAACGACTGACCTCCACAACTCAGTTAATACCTACTGGGTAATATGATCCCAATTGGTAAGACTGGCTACTGACTACATTAATTCGATAAACTCTTATTATTTTGAATTTTGATCTTTTATTAATTTGCTTTTTTATAATTATGTACAGTCGAACAAGCTAATAAGTATACAGCCAGTTAACTTGCATTTACTTTTAAGATTATACAGATACATTTAGAGACTGATGTGAAATGATACAGCGTTTGACATCAGTCGCTTGATGCGAAACGCTTTATAAAACAAAATTGCAATCAATATTTTCAGTGTACTAGAATTATAAAAAACTCTACCTGTATACTTATTAGCTTGTTCGACTGTACAATTTCAACAGAATGCTATCAAGCGACGATTACTAACTTTTGTGGAAATCACAAATCATTTAAAAACAGCTTTGGTCTCCTGTGCATGATGTATTTTATATTAAGTACTAAAAACGCACACAAAACATCAAGCCTTTTCCCCCGAATAGTTATTTTAAACTGTACGCCCAGATTTCAAGAGTTATGGGCCTACCACACGCTCAAGCTTCACCACACTTTTGAATGCGCGATTACACAGTGCACACAGTACATTGCGCGCGTGGTTGGTAATGGTAATACAGTTTTTAGACAAGACTGTGGTGAAGCCTGTGCGTGTGGTAGGCGGTAGGCCCATTAGATTAGTAGTAGTTATATTTAAGATCCTATGTAATAGCAACAAAGCTTACTGCCATCAACCGGGCACGAATCCAGACACCGCGCTACTGAAAAAACCTAGTTCTACAAGTACTTACATAAAAACAAATAAATCAAAGTTTTCAAAGACTATCGCCAATCTTCACGAAACACCCTCTATTTAGAAAGAAGAAAAGTAAAAGCTTTTCAGTAGATTAAACCCCGTCTTGTCTGGTTTGTGGCGGTAAAACAAATAACCCGCGGTTTCCATTGACAATAGACTTGATTTACGTAATACTTGAATATCCACAGAATGTATTCTCGCTTCTGTGTTTGTCTTGTGTTCAAGGATTCGTTTATTAGAAGGATATATTGTAACTTTCGTGATTCGTACACGCAACTTGTTTGTAGCTTTTATTCGGGTTTTTATTATTCATCATCATTAACCTACAATGTTCCCACTGCAGGGACTCACACATAACGTACACCCATACACCCGTACACCATAAAAGGGGATGGGCTTATCCACCACGTCTGTCTTGACTGTCTTCGATTTTCTTTTATCTAAGACATGCCGGTTTCCTCACGATGATTTCCTTTACCGTTTTGAGAGCAGCGGTGATGAAATAAAAATGACACAAAGTAATACGCCTGCCTGGGTGTGAACCCACAACTTACTGTTCGTAAGTCGGGGCCGCCACCACCGGGCCACCACTGCTCTTCGTAATTGCTTATCTAAATTTTACGGGAAAACAAATAGTACGCGACTAAAATAAAACGACCGGTTCTTTGGTCTAATGGTCGCAATCGCGACTACTGAGCATGAGGACCTGGCTTCGATTCCCGGGTCGATCAAATTTTATGCATCGTTAGTTATGTAAAGAAATACGTTTCTTAATCTTCATCGCAAGTATTCGTAAGTGAAACAAAGTTACCTAAGTAGTAAGTAAGACGCTCCCCATATTTCATAAACCTCCCAACTAAGTTTACTTTACTTACAAAACTACGTTCTCCAAGTTAAGGATCAATTTAACTAAATTATGGCGACGATTACTAAAACGTTAGCTTACGATGTAACATCTTGGCCCTTTTGTTTGAGGTCGGCTAATTCGTTTAGGGACGCTATTTTGAAGGGCGTGTTGGAATAGGCTGTATTGGTACACAATTTTAGGCACAGTGGCTTTGAAAATTCCCAGACAAACTCGATTATCAGAATTCGAGATGAATTGGCCTTTCTGGTTTGATGGCTAGACTATCAAATGTTAAACGTTTTGGTTGTAGGAGATCTTTGTAAGAGTATCCAGGCAATAATATATTTTTTACCCGACTGCAAGTTAGGTTAGGCAAGGGTTATGTTTTTCGCGCCTATCTTAGTAATATTCTTTATTTCCCCCTCATATCTTCTAAACCACTCGACGGATGTCTTTAATTAAAGTATCATTATCATCATATCATTAGATTCGTCTCATTTGCCAAGTGGTTTTAGATAGGTGACATAAAAAAAATTAAATAAGGGGGCTGCTAATTTTTTTTTGTATTTCCTGTTATCATCATGCACCATGACAATCTGTCTTAGAACAATAAGTCATTGTGTTCAACAACTTCGAGTCTATTTGGTTTTATTATGGTTTTGAGAGAGCTTCCATTTATTTCTGCGGCGTAACTCTGATCTCTCTATGCGAATCTGTCACTTTACTGTGCGCACTCGGAGACATTTTTAATGATTACTTAAGCCGTCACTTAGTAAAGTCACTTATTTGACATACAAAACTTTTACTAAGTGACAACTTAAGTAATCATTAGCCGTCTCTGAGTACGGCAGTAAGACTGGGGATGTTACAACTGTTCAGTGTCGTGTGCTGTGTCCATCTCTCTACTCAGTGCTAGCTCTAGCTCATTTGTGTGCAAGTCATCTATACATATAATAAATCTGTAGAAAAATCTTTTTTGTACATCGAAAATATTAAAAAAAAAAATGGTCAGGGTATTAAAGTATAACCAACAGAACACATTTCCAGCATTTTTGGAATTTTTGTCTGTTTGTCTGTTTATCTGTTTATCTGTTTGTCTGTTTGTCTGTTTCGATGACTAAGCATCACGTCAAATTTACGAAACGAATGTAGGTAACTTTTATACATAAATATTGTGCGTAACTTGGACTATTACTTAGTTTTTGTTTCATCGTAATCGGTGCTCTCTATCAAAAGATATATGCATTTATAGTTTTCAAGAAGAACTTATCATTATGGTCAAGAATGAGACAAGCAACGACATCTATTGAACGAATATGGTAGTTATTAAATACATGCCTTCACAAGATAACTTTAAATAAGTTATGATAGCAAAAGGTACGTAGATATTAGTCTAAATGACGCTGCTTTCAAAATCTACATAGCCTAAACCCTATAGTGTGTTTGATCGCTCTTTTTTAGCAGTTTATCTTCGTTTTCGACAGATGGCGTTATTCATTTGATGTCATTTTCTGAACCGCGGTGTTATTAAATAAACATATGTTTCGTGAATAGTCAACAAATAAAGATTTACCAATTAGGTACACAGTATAAAAATACTATTTTTTTAAAACTAAATTAAAATTAGATAAAACCCACGACATATTTCTTTTGTACCGTGTGGGAATCGAACCTGCGACACGCAGTGCTACTGTTAATCGTCCAGCCACTGCACCAAACATGTCTTTATATAGATGTGGTGTGTTGTTGGCCCTATGTGTCGCGGCCGCGGTATTTCTTTCGAACAACCCGCAGCCCCGACGGGCGTCGGTCCTTGGGGGCCCCTTCAATGTTGCAGAGATCCCTTTGAGACGCGCGTGGAACACGAACGCGCCTCCATCGTCATAGGACGGACGAACGATTTAACTAGCCCGTTACTCACCGTTCACAGGCCCGCGCCTACGGTGGCCGGAAGCCATCACGTGGCCCCCGATGCCCGGAGCGTCTCCCGCGGCGGCTGGGAAGAGGGGTTGTGTCCCTCTTACGTTCACCTCTTTCGCTAGCATTACTGCTTCGCAGAAGGAGGTGACGGCGTTCCATTTCAGATTCGATGTCCCAGATTCGGTACAGGTACCTCTCGAAACAGCCTCTAATCCCCCCTTTTTTGTGGTTCGTAAATTATTAAATGACTCATCCCGCTCTGGGCGGAGCGGAAGAAAGTGTCAGACTTCTACTGACTAAAAACCACCCACGTTTCTTCTTAGCTCTTTGTGTTTCGGGGCCGTGGTATCTCTTGCGGACAACCGTCAGCCCCGGCAGACGACGGCAGCATTAAGGGGCCCCAAAGGACCCCTTAATTGTTGCTGACATATCTTTGAGGCGCGCGTGGAACACAAACGCGCCAACGACAGTACCTGTCGACTATAATATACCCGTTTCAAATTTCTTCAAGATCCGTACGGCCGTTCTGACGTGGTTGATTAACAAACACTTCTACAGCGGCAGTAAGTTAACGCAGGGCAATGATTTAATGTACTTTTATCTAAGCGACGCATTTTGGTTTCCGACAAGCACGCGAACGAAGTCGCGGGCACAGCTAGTTTCTAATATTTCTGGTTTACTGTTCGTATATTGAGGTAAAAGTACGATCCGGGAATGCAGGTTGTTCGATAGAGCGGCCTCGACACAAAGGGCTAAGAAGGAACATGGGTGGTTTTTAGTCAGTAGAAGTCTGACACTCCCTTCCGCTCTGCCCAGAGCCGGAGGAGTCATTTAATGATTTCCCACACTCCAAACAAAAGGTAAAAATACGATAGTATTTTATTGTCTCGTCAAGCACCGTTACTGAGTTTCAGTTTCAAAGGTATGGTTGTCGGAGTAAATACAGGTGAGACCTATCAGCTGTAGACTCCGGAGAAACTAATACCTACTCATACGCCAAGTTTATACGCTTTTATAAAGGTCAACCAATAATAGCTTTTATTTTTCTTTTATTTAGAAAATCCATTTTCTTTAGATTGATTACAGGACCCGGCGATAAATATTGCACATCGACCTTTGGAAAAATCAATGCTAGCTTGCCGTGAAACATTTTCGAACCGACCTAGCTTGCGGCAGCTATATATAAAAGCACAGCGGAAAAGAGATGTCTCGAACAGTCATTTCGTATAAAGTTTCTCCAAAGGTCGATGTGCAATATTTATCGCTGGGTACTGTACACATGAATGTAGGTACTGATAATACCTGCGTCTGACAGTTTTCAAATAAAAAGGTCTTAATTGAATTTACGAAAGGCATCAGGTGCAAAACAAAACCTGATATTTAGAACATCTGAGCCTGGATGTGTTTTAAGATTAAGTAGGATTACAAAAGCTGAAACATGAATGATAATTATGATTTTAGTAACGTCAAAGAACTGGAGTTACAGACATAAAAAAGCAAAAAGAGATAAAAACGTTGTAACTTTTAATATACCATAATACTTTTTTTTCCTTTTGGTAAGGACAATACATAACTTTCATGAAGCCCACAGAAAAGCTTCTTTTCAATTGTCAGATTGTGTTGTAACATTCTAATATTCGTAACCGAAATAATACGAAACTAGCGGACAATCCGAAATAATTTCATATCTGTCACCGTAGCCGAATCCGGTATAATTTAATTCCTATATCTGTATCCGGAATTTCGTATTCCATAACATCCCTGGTTACATTGTTTGTTTGACCGTAAAACCTGATTTTTCACGCAAAAAAAAGTGGTTTCCTAGCAATAATTTTTAAGTAGGGGACTTAGTTTGATTTACATAATGCTTGGTTGACGGCTTCATGGAGGGTTCGTTTACATTATTTTAATTATTTATTGTGTACTCTTGTATGGTGAAATTTGTAAGATCAAAAGCCCCTAAATAAATAAAGACTAAAATAAAACACCGGTACCAATTAAATAAAAAACAAAGTGAGAATTCTCCACCTTAATGAGGTTTCGGTTACAAAAGCTAGAGTCGCAAGAAAACGCTACCCGAGTGTCTAATACCAAATCAAAGAAAGTTTAATTAGTATTCCGATGTCGTCCCTGTTGTTCTTACAATCACATAAATGTGATTTATTGTTATCCCTTTTTTAGTGTTTACGGTAGTCATGCTACGCGTGCAGAGCGGGAGGAGTCATTTGACAATTTCCCCGTCCACCAAAAATTAAAATAGGTTAGACATATTTGTCTGCAATTTATTTAGCTTCCACCCACATCCTGCACTTCAGTCATGGAGCTTGCAGCAGCGTCGAAATATTGCGCGCTCATCATAATTGATAATCACGGAAAATATCCCGTAAGTGGCAGAATAAGTTGATAAACAAATCAACTTAAAACTCGTATAACCACAACAGTCCTCTTTGGCCCGAAATGATATGATAAACGGTATTAAAAATTAATCAAGCTTAATTCCCCAAAACCTTTTATCGTTTTTTCAACGAGTTTTCCTTCTTTATCTAATACATTATTTATCAGTCTATTAAGTACTTAAAATGTATTAATAAATTCGTAACTGCTTGATTGGATTACCCAGATTATTGAAACTTGATGTAATAATCCGGTTCGCTTGGTTTAGTTTTGGTTAATTTAATGAACAATTTACGAGTAAGAGGATTTGTTTTCGGTGAATTGTTCTGAACTGCTCTCGATTAAATGGTTTGATTAATCTCTGTTAGTTGGAATTCCTGTTAATCCCTTGTACTAATAAAGTTGTTTTGTCTAAAACAACTAGCACGTGTTTGTGAGTCAATGGAAACCTATGACAAAAACAAACAATATAATTATGGAAACAAAACAACACATAAATAGACAAACACGATTTGGAGCTCTTTTTAAGCAAGTAGAAGCTTGTGTTAAGTGAACCCGCTCTTCCACTTAAGATTAAACAATTTATGCAAGAAGAAAATACAAAACCGACCAAGTGCGAGTCGGACTCGCGTACGAAGGGTTCCGTACCATTATCTATAAAAATCGCGTTTGTTGTAGAGGAGTAGGAGCCCCACTTAATTTTTTTTTTAATATTAGTTGTTATAGCGGCAACAAAAATACATAATTTGTGAAAATTTCAACTGGCAGGCTATTGGGGTTCATGACATACAGCCTGGTGACAGACAGACGGACGGACAGGAAGCGAAGTCTTAGTAATATAGTATATAATAATACCCACAGGGTAAAAACCTACCCTGTTTTTACCCTGTGGGTACGGAACCCTAAAAATGTCTGTGTGCGTGAGAATTCCTATCAAAGTTTTAATTGTTATGAATATTATAGCTGAATAGCACACACGTCACGTCACGTCACTTGATGAACACTATGACGGCTTCAGAAAGTCTAGTTCGTATAGTTTCGTATACTTGTTGATGTTGATATCGATTCGCTACGAAGACTCATAGACATATATATATATATACTCATGTTTATACCTCGTGCTTACCTAGACAAACAAGGTGTAAATAAAGCCGTCGACCAACCATTCAGTACAACAAATTAAGTAACTCTACTCGAAACTTATTGCTGGGAAACGACTTTTTTGTTTGTGGAAAATTAGGTTTTTACTATAGTATTCAATGTAACGCACTGAAAATATTGTGCTGGTGAATCCATCGTACGTAGTACATGGTTTATGATGGTATTAGAAGTAAATTAAAAGTTCTAAAGTAAAGTTATTATTTTCAAAGTTGTGAAAATGTTGAAACCTGACTTCGAAAGGGTACGTAAGGTAAGGTTCAGAACAAAAAAAACAACTGGTGGCACTCCGGGAGTGGAGAAGTGAAAACTTGACCATTAACGTTGTGCATTTTTGAATATTTTGGAACGGTAAGGGAATAATTTCGCACGAATTGCTTCATTTATCAGTACAATATTCATTTAATGCGCTATCGTACACAAACATGACAATTTATATTACATAAATAACACTTCAGAATTTTGTATTACAATTATTTTAAATTAAAAAGTTTGACTCTCAGAAAAATCAACTTGACATATTAATTTTTTTGACATTTGACACACGCACATTCGCGCAAGTGCCCTGCGCCGTCTTACGATCAGGTCACGTGTCCTCCTGACGCGAGTTTAACAGTTTTTACCCATCTCAATAAAAGTGCACAACGCCGCTAAAGAAATTTCCACTTTAAAAAAATATCGAAATGACAAGGAGGATAAAGGCTCTTCGTCTTCGTTAAGACTATTTTTACACCCATTACTATTCTTTGAGCATAAGTTACAAGAAAATGACATTTTTCTCGGCAACCTTGGCCATTCAAAGCGGCGGCGGCGGAGGATTTGCAATTTGCATGCATATATAATGCTTCTTTAGCTAACGCCAAGAAAACTGCGTAGGTAGCTTTAATTTGCGCGTAAGTTCAACACAATAAATAAGACCGAGTCTTTTTTTAGACAGAAAACTATGCAATAAAGGCTGAATATCAAAATCAAAACATTTATTTCAAGCAGGCCAGTTACAGGCCCTTCTCTCAATAGTCGAACAAATGCAAAATCACAAGGTATAATAACTGTGAGTGAACTGTAGTTGCCCATTCCCTAGCGTAGATCTCCATGGAAAAGAACGGGCAAGAAACTCCATGGACACTCTTAAATCAGAATATCGTTACAAAACTTTGGTTACATCATTCATGTTGAGATGGTATATTATGTGAGAACGATGTGCACGATGAAAGTGTCGAAATAGTAATGACAAATGCCTCTCCTCATTCAGAGAAGGAAGAGATGAGCATTATCACCATACGCTAGGCTATTTTCTTCGTCTTGAATCGATGACTCAGATTTTGTCCGACCAGTACGTAGCAACCTGGACAGCTCCGAGCTCTATTGTTTGCTTCATTCAAGTCCTGGAGGGTGTAGTTAGTTGAGCACGACTTCAATTCAAGTGATATTGACAATAACTTAAAGAGAAAACTCGAGTCCCTGTTCCCGACAGACTATAGAGATTTTTATTTTATTTTAATGTTATCCGATAATTATATTATCGGATAACTACGAGGGGCTCGTGGCTCAATAAGAACTGCCACTCGGGTCGATCTTTAGGTAAAGCTGTGCTTGCCTAGGTCGGTCTGTGGATGGGTAACCGCCCGAGCCCGAAATACCAAGTTTCCTCCGTGCCTCGGGTAGCACGTTAAGATGTTGGTCCCGGCTGCCATACATAGATCTTTGGCAGTCCGGTCAGGTAGTCAGTGACCTGAAATTCTGACATCCAGTCTTACCAAAGAGTATAGTATTACCTAGTATTAACTGGGTTGTGTAGGTCCGATAGGCAGTCGTTCCATGTAAAATTCTGGTATTCAGCTGCATCCGGTTAGACTGGAAGCTGACCCTAACATAGTTGGGAAAAGGCTAGGCAGATGATGTTATCCGATAATTATATTACTTTATCAACGTGGCAAAGAGTTTCACCGGAGCCTGAAGTCAGGCTAGACCGAATCTGTAAGTAACCTTTTCACGTTTTAATGTTTGGTGGGAAGGTAATCTTATTTCCGACAATTTGTCTGGCAGACAATTTCATTAAGAAATTCGATCCGTTTTTTTTTAATGGTGAATATTTTATCGAATAAGGAAGACTATATTTAATTGACAGCCTTGCCCCCCCACCCACTTCGGAAGTGACGAATGGTGAATATTTTACCGAATGAACCAAGACAAAGAACTTTTTATACGACATCATTAACAGCCTTGCCCCAACCACTTCTGAATAAGGAACTCTTGCCTTTTGTACCACACTTTCCTGGTCTACACGAGGCCTCAGACCTTAATTCCACAGCTAATTGATTGAGTTTGAGTTACAATTATTTATAAACGGATTCAGAAATAATTGCCAATGTTGTTACAGCAGAATAGTTTTCGTCCTATACAAATATTAGTCACGCGATTCAAATAGGAATTGCCACAACACATAAATTGGCAATTGTTGAAAGCTCGGGACAACAATCGGCAAAATAATTATTTCAGTGTGTTACACTGTAGGAAGGTAGATAGGAACACTGGTACATGTTTGTGAATGTGAATAAACAAGAATTTTGGATGAATTGGTTTGTTTGTTATTATTTTGTCTATTTGTAATTACTTATACAAACGTACTTATATATTACGTAAACTTGGATAAGGTTATTTTGGTAACAAGACTGATCATCGTAGTAAGATCGGCAACATGTCCAGCAGTGGACATCTTCTGACTGAACAGATGATGATAAAGGTGTAGATTATGTAAGTATTCTAATCACAACAGGCATTGGAACTAGTGCAAGATTTTTTTTAAAGTTCGTTCTACAAGTAAGATAAAACTACTAAGAACGTGGATAATTATGTGATGTTACTAACAAATTAAGACATAACCTAACATCACGCCTATAATCTCCAAAGGGTTAGGCATAAAAATATATGACAGACACACACATTTTGCTAGTTTTTATCAACCGGGCAACAATCTAGACTCCATGGCTGCTAAAAACCTAATGAAAAATTCCAATAACACTTTCCATAACCCGGGAATCGAACCCAGGACCTCATGCTCTGCAGTCGTTCATGCTACCACTAGACCAACGAGGTAGAATAAAATAAAAACCAAAAAAAATGCAAAGCACAATAGAATTCTGAAAGCAATTAATATTTTATTGATCCGTGTAAATCAGAACTAGCCAACGGCGTCCAATAACCTACTAAGAAGTGTTGGCATGAAGTGTTGGTTAAGAAACTTCAGTGCTGAATGTAATACTGTCAACACAGTTCAAGAGAATCGCCTGAAGTTACCAACTGCTGAAACTTTGCAGTATATTGCAAATGCCAGAACTTAAACCTCATGTACAGCGCGATTTACGATCTAGCTATGTAATACTTAGGTATTTTTACATCTATTTGAACTGTGTAGGTGTGCAGGCTGCGGGTTGTGTCGGGGCTGCGGGTTGTTCGTAAGAGATACCGCGGCCTCGACATGAAGGGCTAAGAAGGAACATGGGTGGTTTTTAGTCAATAGAAGTCTGACACTCCCTTTCGCGCTGCCCAAGAGCGGGAGGGGTTGATGATTTTCCACCCGGCAAAAAATAAAAAAAAGGTTTACAGGATGAATTTTTCAAGTGGGCGTGAATGGGTAAATTCGAAAGTATATAGGAGGAATAGCGAAAATTACGAAAAGAAGCCTCGTACACGTTTTGAAGAAAACTAGAACTGCATGATTGGCTTTCGAAAAATCAATTTTCCTTGCCTAGCCAGGAATCGAAAACATTAGGTGGATTTACGCACGGGAATGGCTAGAGACGCAAATTGAACGCAAAATCTTGAAATCTTTTTTATCATCTCTGAAAAAAAATACGTTTTTTTACAACCCTACGAATGACACTCAGTTGTTACGTATTCTGTTTTCTGATGGCTTTTGCTCTTTTGAATTGTCATGCTAATTCTACGACGCACGTGCTTGGCGAATTCCTCGTCACCAATGTTTTCTATATTTTGTACACTTGTGGCTAAATAAATGTATTTCCTTGCTTTTCTCTCTTCTTTCATTCTTTGAAAGTCGATTCGAGTCGCCAGCTCATAACGTCTGTGATGTTGCGCTAGATAATTTAGTTATACTTTACATGTTCATACGTCGTGTTGCTGTGAATAAATTGCCGTAAGGTGGGAAACAGGGCCCGTCGGGGCTGCGGGTTGTTCGAAAGAGATACCGCGGCCTCGGCACAAGGGCTAAGAAGGAACATGGGTGGTTTTTGGTCAGTAGAAGTCTGACACTCCTTCCGCTCTGCCCAAGAGCGGGAGGGGATATTTGATGATTTCCCAACCTCCAAAAAAAAAGGCGGGAAACAGGGCATTGTCGATGAAACAGCTGAAGTTTTAGAGATCATTTATGTAGGAAAGAATCACATGTTGGTACTTAGACGTACTCTCCTGACAGATAAAAAACAATATTTTGAAAACAACCTTACGGAGCAATTCCAATAGGAGATTGGCCGGTTTTTCTTAAATAAAACTCGTACCAATTTTCACGGTTACACTTTACAACAAACAAAAAAACAGGTAAAATTAATGCGTTCAAGTTAGATAATATAATTCCTAAAATATCCGTTGTTAACGATAACTTCCACATAGGGTCGACAGTTAAGTTAATCACATAATCAGACAACAATAATACGTCACTTAATATAAATATTAAAGTGGCTATATACAAGCGACGCCGGATGTTAGCAGCTGTATGTGCGCCCGTTTTAAAACTACGACTAAGTGAAAATACAATTACAATGTAAAAACAAACGTTGACTATTAGAGGTATTAATTCAATTGCGATTTCAATCTCAAAAGGAACAAAAGGAAGAGTACCGTAAGAAGAAGAAGCTATTTTTATCTTTGTAGTTAAACAACACCTATAGATGGAGATAAAGATGATAGTTGTAATCGCAGAAACTCCCCAAACGAAGAGACTGCTCTTTAAATACTTCCTTCGTACATGGACGTTGAAAACTTAAACAAAATCCACGTAAAACATATGACTTATAAGTACCAAACAAAGGTTCTTGACAGTTACGAAATATATATGCAGATTACTAATCACTAGGTATATCCATTTAGTTTTGCTTGATTTCTGCCATCTTAGTACATCATGAATGAACATTATTCTGAATGTTAAATAAAGCAAAAAGTTTGCCGAAATTGCGTTGAGGAATACGAAATTTCTGTAGTTGCGGAACTTCTTTAAGGTGTACCAGGATATCGCTCCATAAATCAACGCAGATAGTAAGAGTACAAGCATAATGTACTCTATGATGTCGTCCATACGATATAACCACTTGAGCTCGGATGGACAATTTCTCCTCATCTTCAATAACAGCGTCATCGTTCACTGATAGTACCAATTAGCTGGTCATCACACACGAAAAATATCACTAGTACACTTCACTGATTTACAGCACAAAATAGTTTATTGTTTTATTTTTTCTTGTTCGTTGTTGTTGTTGTTTGTTGTTCTAAGAGATTATGTACGAAAGGTAACTTTATTCTTGTTATTTTTAAGTACTTATTTCCATTTCATTTATTTCTTATTATTCCTGTACAATAGCTTCGATTATTCTGTCAAATTGTACGTGTTTCTCCAAACAAATGAATTGATATCACACAAAATGTAAAATGGTTTGCGAACTGTTTGATTTAAAGTATTTTAAAGAAACACTGCCATAAAAACAAGTGTCGCTTCTGAAACGTACGATGTAATTAAGGTAAGTTTAGTTCATAAATCCCACACAGGTAGATATATTAATTGCTAATTGTTATAATAATTTTCCTGTTAGTTATATTTAATTTTGCCTCCTTAAAGATACGGTGACGGTCATTACCGGTTATAAATTATCATAACAAAATGCTTTGCAATTTGTACTTCCCTAAATTACTGACTTCGCTGCATAACAAGTTAAAATTGAAAAGAATACTTAGATATCCACCACTAGGGACTTTAATGTAGTTTGGACATGATGCCAGTGGCGATGGTTTGTAATAAAGATGTGTGAAAATGTTGAAAACTCGCAATGACGCGGACGGGAAGAACAAGTGTCTTTCGGGTTTGTGAAGTTTATTTTACACCCGTTATAAGTACCTGAAAAGTGATCTTAATTTAGTAACTACAACATATATATTCCGAAATACTGTCTCAAGTGTAACATACCTAAGGGTATTCGATAGCATATGGTTTTGGTAAGAGAGAAAATCTCAAAGGATTCTCGATTCTCGAACTTAATCACGTACACGTTCAGTGAGTTTAGTCATAATAATTGCGAGTCTGCGACAAAGTACAGGAATATTCAAGACCTTTTTTAAATGTGCCTAAATATGAATATTTATATACGTATTACGAAGGAAATTCGTGTATTTCGGTACGACAAAATAGGAGCACTACATAAAGGAATTGCGACGTGCAAACGATTGCGAGCACACCTAATTAAAAATTTGATCATAATTGCGACGTAAAGTACGAAAATTGTCATGGAGCTCTTACAAATGTGGCAATATAAATTCGGAGCACATTTCCACGTTTACAGTTTGATAAACTTCCTTATTTTTAGCGCAAAAGTTAAGGGTAATGGTGTTATGGGCGATAAAACCAGAGAACAACAGTTTTTATTTTAATTTAATGGGTGTAATTATTATGCATGTGTACTTATCGAGGGGGTTTATTACTAAAATTGTTTTTGACACGAGCTTAAATAAATTTATTGAAAATCAGACAACAATAATAACGAATTATCGCCTTGCACTCAGGACCACGCGCTCTGCTATCGCGCTTGCAGCTATACAGGTGGAAAAAAGTTGGTACCTAGTATATTGAGATAAGCATACAATATTTTCTCCTGTAAAGCGATGTAATTCTTATATATTCACTTACCAAGCATTCTAATTATAGCTTTTCTAGATTTCGCCTGCCGAGTCTCGCCGTGGACGTGTCCGTTTAGCAAGCCGATCTTCGTTTTTTCCATGACACGAGTCGATCTGCGAACAAGGAAGATTCATAATCATTAACTGGCAGTTTTGTTCCGCCCATCGCCGAGTGGTACATACTTCCCTGGTCTGTGCATGACTCGCACTTTCATTCACTGAGTAATTATTATTTACTACAATGAACTGAATATGAATTGCAACTTTATTTGCGTGTAAATAAATATGTACCGTACGTTAGATTATTTTGAAAAAATCAGGCTATCATCGTCATCATCTGCCTAGCCTTTTCCCGACTACGTTTGGATCGACTTTCAGTATTTACCTACCTACCAGTATTTTACGTAAAGCGATTGAAGCTATTGTAAAAGATATTACGTATATACTTTTACGTTCCCGTTAACTTATAATGACAATAGAATACACACCCAAATGAGCAAACCGCAGGTAATGCTAAACTAGATTATTAAACAGCACCTCAATTGAGTAACTGAATCACAATCTTCTTCATTGAAAATTCCGTTTGCGGCATCCATACTATAGATTTTGTGAAAAGATTTTCTCTTAAGTTTATGCTATTGGCGTACTGCGCTTTCTGAAAAAAGAAACTTTACGTCAGAAAGCAATTAAAAAATAAACAAGATTTTGTATAAAATTATTTATCGGTCAAGAAGTTAAAAATAATTTATGGTTATTATTACAATAAGTATTGTGGGTGTACTATTAGGTACACCTCTGCCTAACCCTTCGGGGATTACAGGTGTGATGTTATGTGTTTATGTGTTATAAGTATTATCTATCTTCTTCTTCTTCTTCTTATATTTAAAAATGGAACCCGTTTTCCGTTGTCACGACTTGGCATGAAAACGGCTTGACCGATTTGGCAGATATTTTTTTTTAAATGTTCGTTGAAGTTCAAGGATGGTTTTTACGGCGAGAAAAATTCGAATAATGGCCGGAAAAGCCCTAAAAACAGCCCTTTTCTTTTTCCCATACAAACGTTTTCTAACTAAAACGTAAAATCAATTTGAGCTTTAATAGCGTACCCATAAAGTTCAAGTGTTAGTGGAGAGGTTCCGGGAAGGCAAAACAATTGAGTGACGTTTAGTTGTTCAGTCAACGAATGACAACTTCAAACAGACCATACGACATTATCACAATAATCACAAATAATTACTGTTTCTTTCCCAATAGAAAAACGATTTTTCAAATGGTGTTTGCGTATAATATAAAAATTAATTGCTGTTAGTTAGTCGCGCTAAAACTAGAGAACGGCTAGACCGATTTGTCTAATTTTGGTTTTGAAACATTTGTGGCAGTCCAGAGAAGGTGAGAAATTAGTAGTATGTAGGTAGGTAGGTAATAGGTAGGTGGTAGGTAGTTGGTACGTAGGCAGGTAAAAGGGCATTGCAACGCACGCGGGGTACAGCTATATTATATAAAAATGAATAGCTGTTCGTTAGTCTCGCTAAAACTCGAGAACGGCTGGACCGATTTGGCTAATTATAGTGTTGAATTATTCGTGGAAGTCCAGGGAAGGTTTAAAAGGTGAGAAAGTGGTAGGTAGGTAGGCAGGGTAGTAGGTAGAGTAGTAGGTAGGGTAGTAAGTAGGATAGTAGAGTAGGTAGGGTAGTCGGTAGAGTAGTAGGTAGGGTAGTAAGTAGGTAGGGTAGTAGGTAGGTCGGGTAGTAGGTAGGTAGGGTAGTAGGTAGGTAGGTAGGGTAGTAGGTAGGTAGGCAGGGTAGTAGGTAGGTAGGGTACTAGGTAGGAAGGGTAGTAGGTAGGTAGGGTAGTAGGTAGGTAGCGTAGTAGGTAGGTAGGGTAGTAGGTAGGTAGGGTAGTAGGTAGGTAGGGTAGTAGGTAGGTAGGGTAGTAGGTAGGTAGGGTGTAGGTAGGTAGGGTAGTAAGTAGGTAGGGTAGTAGGTAGGTAGGGTAGTAGGTAGGTAGGGTAGGAGGTAGTAGGTAGATAGGTAGTTGGTACACAGGCAGGTAGTAGGTAGGATAAAGGGCATTGCAACGCATGCCGGGAACAGCTAGTAACGTAATAAAATACGAGCTTTAACCTTTCGTATGCCGTATGCCGTGAACGTAGATCCACGCGAGACACAATGGCTTTTTAATTGTGTCTAATTACACGGCATTCGAAAGGTTAATACATTCAGGTCACTCATGATGATGACATTTCAAAAATAAAAATACCTATATCACACACATTTCTTATTGACAGAACAGCCACAAATAAATAACCTAGTTACGAAAACCCTTTCTCCACGAATTCTATATTTAGTAATAGTAACATTAAGATGATTGATGTGTACAAAGCTAGCACCGATAAATAGTAGGATACAAAATAAAAGTAACATATTAAGTAGGTTACATTTCTAACCACTTGAACAGCTTTCAATAACGTTGCTTTAGCAATATATTTCAGTACGTTTCCAGCATCATAAGTTCGCACCAATGATTAAAAAAATATTTACTCTTAAAATAGTATGTAGGTATATAAATATAATGGTTTAGTATGTCCTAAACTATTATTTTTTGATATCATAAGGTTTTCCTCGAAGAAAGGCTTTTTAATTATACAGTGTTAGTGTATAGTAGCAGCACCAATATATTTACATACTGAGCAACGTTTAGAAGCAATGTTCGCCTTCTGTGTTTATTTCATTTTCATGTTACGTAACGAAGCTAATATATTTTGGAACGCGTATTGTCATAAAGTAGGTTACATCTTAAAGTTGCAATCGTTATTGAATGAGTGATGAGAAGTTTTTACATATTATTATTATTATGCGAATATATTATGCGAATAAATTATTTGATTTGATTGATTTGATTTGATTGATTTGATTTGATTGCTCGTAACCGTAATGTAGATATTTATGGCTTTTTTTTTGGCGGGTGGGAAATCACCAAATGACTCCTCCTGCTCTGGGCAGAGGGGTAGGGAGTGTCAGACTGCTACTGACTAAAAACCACCCATGTTCCTTCTTAGCCCTTTGTGTCGAGGCCGCGGTATCTCTTTCGAACAACCCGCAGCCCCGACGGGGGATATTTATGCCTTACTATATGTATTGAAAATATCGATAACATCGTCTTTAAGCTTCAGAGACACGTATTTGCCTTGACGTGCTTTGCTTTCATATCGTCGAGAAATAAGTAAAGGGTCATTGTAGAAGATTTTGAATAAGTTTCAATTCTTTCAGAGAGAGCATAAAATTCATGAATATGAAATTTAGTAGTACGAGACCAACTCCGAAATAAAAGAAAAATCAGGTTTGTCTACGTGTCGATGACTCTTTTGGTCTTTGTGTTTTGTAGACACGATCTAAAGGGATATTCTTTTCACGCAATATTTGCTAAGTATTCAGCACTTCGGGGGTTTTTCAATCATGGTTCGTTTTTTAATCGTGGTTTGTTTTTGTGACGTTTGGTTCACGAAGTCACTTACATCGTGAATTTTGTATGAAACTGATTTTGATGGGCAAAATCAAAATATTTCATTTCACATGGGCATTCATAAAACGTAGAGAAAAGGTGCACGGTTTGGGTTGGTCGATACGTTAGAAGAACCGGCAAGAAACTCCATGGTAGGTCATATAAACTCTGTAACATGTGCTTTCAAAATAACAACTAATGTTTTATTTAATTATTTAATATTATTATAAATATTATTATAAATTATTCCCTTTCAGCTGACGGACGCTTGGTTAGTTGACAAACAATTAATTAGCGTAGGGAATACAGCTGTCAATCATATTGTTTGACAAGCGAGATGTTATTCGAAATTATCGAACGACCACGCTACGCCTACGTTTCAGGTACACAGGTAAATTACAGTTTACGTTACAGATTACAGTGAGCTACCAGTACTTGATAATGTAAACTTAAATCGAAAATGGGAACGTCATTTAAATCTTTTACAAGGTGTGACAGGAAGGGCCTGCGGGTTGTTCGAAAGAGATACCGCGACCTCGACACAAAGGGCTAAGAAGGAACATGGGTGGTTTTTAGTCAGTAGAAGTCTGACACTCACTTCCGCTGTGCCCAGAGCGGGAGGGGTTATTTGATGATTTCCCACCCCGGAGTGACTGGAAATCAACACCCCCAAAAAGGTGTGACTGGAAATCAACCTCTTTTTAGGGATTATTGTTAATCAGGAAGTAAAAGTAATATGAAAGGATCGTAGCAGGTGGTGTTCGTTTGTTTATGAGTTTTTGTAGGAACTCATCAATACAACATCTGTTCGCTCCATTTCCTTCAACCGTCGCGACACGACGTGAAACATAAAAATTTTGCGCAAAAACTTCGCCTCCTTATCGTGCTAGCAACAATGGGATTTTGGAGGTGGTTGCGGATATCCGTCCTATTAAAACAAAGTGACATAAATATTTTTAAAATGAATGTAAGTTAGTCACCAAACTTACCAGTAACATATATGGTTCGCAAGTATTATTCACTAACCCATACACACCGTGTTGTTTGAAATAATTAGTATGGAGCAGCAGGATTTTAGATATTTATTAAACGACAATAACCTTCCTGGTATATACTAGTTATCATGTTATGACATTTCCTTCCACTGAAGATCAAAAGTAATTATCCATCTTAATCATAATAAATACATAGAGATTATCTCGACTAAGACGGTCTGCTGTGTTTGAACAAAGATACTATACACTAAAACTGCTCATTGACATCATCTATCGGGATTGATTAATTGATAACAGATGATTGATGACAGTAAATAGCTTAGGTTCCATTCACAAAAGAACCTAGATCCCATTGGTGACTAAGTCAGTCTCTACAAAAACTTAGTTCTATAGTGAGGCTTAGCTATTCTTGGAGCCTAGAACTTGGCCGAACAAAACTAAGGTCCGATTTAAATGGATGGACAAACTTTTTGAAATCATTCAGACCACCAAAATGAGGACAATGGCGAAAAAAATAAATAAGAAAACCGTATTAGATACTCACAAGAAAAAAAAATGCTAACGAAAATACACAAATAATGTTGTACCCAACATTTTAGGTCTAACAAAAATCACTTTAATCAGTGTTTTTTTTACTTAGATTTCTTTGGTTAGACATACTAAACGCTGTGCTAAAATTTGTCCATCTATTTGAATGGGACCTTATATAATACACGGTAGCCACTTGCATCCTTTGGGGACGTAAGTGTTCCCGTCATATTAACCAAATATCTAAGGTAACTACATATATCGCCACTCTGGTTCCCTAATAATAGTTTATCATTCAGTAAAGACAGCACATTAAGTTACCCGAAACTGTAAATATTTCCCAATCAACCTTGCTCAAGGATGAAGAGTTTTTTTAAAAAAAAAAAAACGTTGCCCCATACCAGGAATTTCTCCTGTATCGTGGGTGCGTTTACAAACATATAAAGTCACATACACAAATACCCAGACCCGAAACAACTATCTGCAGGCCATCCAAATATTTGTTCCGTGCGGGGATCCAACCCGCGACACGCAGCGCAGCAGTCCAATCGCTTAGCCACTGCACCAACCGTGCCGTCGAAAAAGTGGAAAATCTATTAAGGTCAATGCGACAAGGTAGTTCATAAACTGTCAAGAATGCCTTTTTCATAAAATAGTCACTCAAGACATTTATATGAACTGAGACGGTTGTATTGGTGATTTTAATCATTATTACTCAGTAAAGTCACATTCGTTACGGTCGCGAATCCTATTTTATTTAACATACAACCTTACACTGACCGGTAAATTGCAAAAAAAGTAAGAAAATTCGAATCCTTCGAACCTTGTCGCATTGACCATAAAGAAATTTGTCACATTGTTGTAGCTGGTGTGCTGGTCTTTGTACCACTTAAAGTTTAGGTTTCATATACTTTATTCTCAAAAAAGACAAAGAGCCACTTACATGAGAACATATGTTAACATAATGTAATAAACTTATTCTAGGTAACGGTCACAAATACAATACAATAATTATGTAGTCTTAGAATTATTTTGTTTTAAATTGAATTTAAATTTGGATACACGTTCAAAGGTTTTAATCTCAACTTTTACACCTTTATTGGCGAAATAAACGAAGGTTTTGGCCAACAATCTTTTTTTTTTTATTATACGTCAATCAAATGAGACAGTCATTGGAGGAAAATGATCTATGTCTTCCCTTATCAAATTAATCAAAATCTAGTATATTCTTGGTCTAAACCTTTGACGCTTAATCACGGTTCGCTGAATCCCTCCTGAATGTCTTTTGACATCCAAACAGATTAAAATCAGGGCCCAAACAGATGACTTTGGTCTCCAACTTTTTCAAACATTGGGTTAGGTTTTTTTTTATAATCTTCGGGAAATCTGGACTGTTCTGTATTACCTTTGACCTTGGTCTTTGAAACGTGAAATTACTATCAAATGATCTAGAAAATTACTACAAAAAACTCATAACGGATAAGGTGAAAATTGGCTTGGAAATTGGCTAGATAAAAGTTTCATAGACTGGTTACTACCTTATAGATACTATATAATATCTATGTCTTATCACATAGTGATGCTGAACAAAGCATCATTTAAGGCCAAAGAGAAAACGAAGGGTTGTAATTTCTGGTCCTACTATATTTGTAATGTTATATTGTTGGGTGTAATGTTTTATATTGCTGTATTAATTTGTTTATGTTTTAATATTAATTGCTATCAATGGCTACTAATAACTTTCTGATATATTACCAGAATTGTAGAGGTATTCGTACTAAGTTGCACACGCTTTATATGAGCATCATGTCGTGTTCCTATGACGTCATCATACTTACTGAAACCTGGCTCATTCCTAGCATTCACGATAGCGAGTTTATTGATGATCGCTATACAATATTTAGATGTGATCGTGACCGTTCTGCGACAAATAAACGTGAGGGTGGGGGTGTCTTAATAGCCACACTTCGTGGGCTGCGACCAACTGTCCTTGTGACCCAGTTTACCCATGCTTGCGTCGAACAGCTCGTGGTTCAGTTACCTGCATCTCAGTCTCATAAATACCACGTCATCAGTGTAGCGTACATACCACCTCGCACTACTGATGCAATATACAGGCAATATTTAGATATGTTGCATCTGATTGCTAATAATTCTACTACCGAGTCATTCTTTGTTGTTGGAGATTTCAACTTGCCCGATATAAAATGGTTGGATCAGGGTAATTTTGCAGTGGCAGATACCACAACATCAAGCGGCCAGCTAATATCGAACTTCATGTCATTAATTAACGGTTCACAATACAATAAGACTAGAAATAATTTCGGACGACTACTTGATTTGTTTATCTCCAATATTGATTGTCAGACGGTACCGTGTACGTCACTACTTCCGGCTGACACTCACCATCCTCCTTTTTCTGTGTTTGTGGATCTCAAGATGCAATTTACCCCTATGAAATGCCATTCCGTACCTAGGTACAACTATCATAAGGCTAATTATCCCGAGATTAATGCAGAACTCGCCTCTATAGATTGGGACACCAAACTCGCACATCTGACCGCTGAACAGGCTGTCAACACTTTCTATGACACTTTATACGGGATAATTAGACATCACGTTCCACTAACTCGAGTTAAAAACTCACAATTTCCTGTTTGGTTTACACCCTCTTTGATCCGTATATTTAAAAGTAAAGAACGTGCGTGGATAAAGTGGAAAGTATATCAAAACCTTTGCGATTATAATCACTTCTCGAGTTACCGTAAACTGTTTCAGGATGAGTCTGTTAATTGTTTTAAAAAATATATTAATTCAGTCGAAGATAGTATACCTAAAAGCGTTAAGTATTTTTGGACATATGTATCCAATAGAAAGGGCAAGACTAACTACCCAGCCAATATGTATCTGAAAAATACTTTGTCTGATAGCCCTACCGATATATGTAATTTGTTTTCTACTTTTTTTGCATCTGTCTATGAGCCGTCCACGTTTAATCCTGAGACTTGGGCACCATCGAACAATATCCAGGATAGCTCTGCTTGTATACCTGATATTTACCTCGCAAAAGAAGTAATACACAGAGCAGTCAAATCACTTGACCCATCTAAGGGATCTGGCCCCGATGGTCTTCCACCTGTCTTTTTTATAAAAACAGCAGGTGTTATCTATACTGCGTTATACCTAATTTTCAATAAATGTCTACGGGATGGTGTCTTTCCCAACGTGTGGAAGCGAGCATTTGTTACGCCTGTTTATAAAAGTGGAGACAAGGACAATGTGGAGAATTATCGTCCCATATCTATTATTTCCACCTTGTCGAAGCTTTTTGAGAGACTTGTGCACAGCGCTCTTTATCCTCAACTACATGACCTTATCATACCCGAACAACATGGATTCGTTAAACGGCGTCCAACAACTACTAATTTAATGATATTCACTAACTTTCTATTTGAAAATATGGATAATAGAGTCCAGGTAGACGCTGTGTACACTGACTTTCGGAAAGCTTTTGACAAGGTGGACCACAAAATTCTTCTGGAAAAGCTTGCCTACAACGGTATTCGAGGCAATTTACTTCGATGGTTTGCATCATATATTTATAACAGGACACAAAAGGTCGTTATTAATGGATTTGAATCTGAAGTTGTAACTGTCCAGTCTGGGGTTCCTCAAGGGTCTATTTTGGGTCCTTTGCTTTTTATCTTGTTTATAAACGACATAAAACAGTGTTTTGTTAATGCAAATTTTTTGTTGTATGCGGATGATGTAAAAATTTACAAAGCCTGCAAAAAATTCCATGACTGCCTATTGCTCCAAGAGGATCTTCACAGACTTGATACCTACTGTAACAGAAACAAACTCTTTCTTAGCCTTCCGAAATGTCACAGTATATCTTTTACTAAAAACAAAAACAAACTTAATTGTACGTATACATTGAATAGCCATAATTTAAATGTAGTGGATTCCGTTCGCGATCTTGGTGTGACAATTGATTCGTGTTTGCACTTTGACTTGCATATAGCGAATATAATAAATAAAGCCTTTCAGATGTATGGTTTCGTCATGAGATCCTCGAAGGACTTCGTGCGACCCTCTACTTTTCTGCTATTATATAAGGCTTTGATAAGATCTCAATTAGAATACGCGATTCCTATTTGGAATCCGTACTATGACAAATATAACATTAAATTGGAATTAGTACAGAAAAAGTTTTTACGTACTGTAAACTATAAATGTTACCATTCAAGGATTCCTTACACACAATTATTACAGCAATATAATGTTTTAAGTTTAGAATCTCGGCGATTACTTTTGGGGGCCATGATGCTGCACGGTTTGTGTAACAATAGATTTGACTGTATTGAAATCACAAATAAGTTACGCTATACAGTACCTAGAACCGTTATCAGACGGGCGGCACGCGTGCCACGGTTGTTCCATGTAGATTCATGCAGGACTAACGCCGGGGCACGAGTGCCTCTTCGTCAACTTGTGGAAGCCTATAACACACACTTCATCGATATAGATATATTCTCTCTTTCTAATATCAAATTTAAAACCTTAGCTATAAATTCTCTTTCAACATAATCTTAACTAATATTCACTTAATTCATAACAAGATATTATTATAAATACATTTCCGTTACTTACTTGTTCATATATTAATCCGTGGACAATGGTGTGGGTTATATGTTTACCTATTTGTGCAACGATTCATAATTGTTAAACTTAACATGTAACTGTTTTTTTGTCCCTAATAAATAAAATAAAATAAAAATAAAATATTACTTTTTATGACGAGGAGCTCGTGGCTTAATAAGAACTGCCACTCGGGTCGATCTTTAGGTAAAGCTGTGCTTGCCTAGGTCAGTCTGTGGATGGGTGACCGCCTGACATACCGAGTTTCCCGGGTTTGGTCCCGGCTGCCTTAAACAGATCTTTGGTAGTCGTTACATGTAGTCAGTAACCTGAAATTCTGACATTCAGTCTTACCAAAGAGTATCGTACTACCTAGTATTAACTGGGTTGTGGAGGTTAGATAGGCAGTCGCTCCATGTAAAATACTGGTATTCAGCTGCATCCGGTTAGAGTGGAAGCCGACCCCAACATAGTTGGGAAAAGGCTAGGCTGATGATGATTACTTTTGATGAAATAACTGGCGAAAAGTGGGAGTAATAATTATTAAGTACTATTAGGTACACTTCTGCCTAACGCTTCGGGGATTACGGGCGTGATGTTACGCTGTTATTACTTTTGATTTTCACCTTATAATGCTTTCCTGCAGGTTCAAATATTCTTTCAGAAAACACACAACGCGGAAAAATAACTTATTCCGAGTCCAATATCCTTGTCCACTTCTTGTAATTTATGGTTAGTGGCTAGGATTAATAACGGGCGAGAATAAGAGGAAATTATCGGAAAAGTAATTCTCCTGTAATTTTCTTGACTAATGAAAGAACGTAAAGGTTATCGTTAAGAAAACCACGAAGGGATGAATTTAAAAACGAGTGAAGTATGAACGTAAGATATGCAATTACGGTTTGTCAACATTGGTTTCAGAAAAAAGAAACGTTGATCGCGATGTGTAACTTTATTTGCAGTTCAGACTGCATAATACCCCGTCGGGGCTGCGGGTTGTTCGCAAGAGATACCGCGGCCTATACATAAAGGGCTAAGAAGGAACATGGGTGGTTTTTACTCAGTAGAAGTCTGACACTCCCTTCCGTTTTTCCGCTCTTGGGCCTCTGCCCAAGAGCGGGAAGGGTTATTTGAAGATTTCCCAAAAAAAAAAGCCTATATAATACCCTAATAGTTAGACAGAAGTGTATCTACCTAATATCTTATCGTATGCTCGTCATGTTTCTGCGACAAATAAATATTTTTTCTTTCTTTCTAATAGTACACCCATTTTCGCCAGTTATAGTTAATACGGGACGAGCCTATTTCAATCAAGCAGGCACAAATCTAGACTCAATGGCTGCTACTGAGAATTTATTCATGGACAACCCAATTACACTTTGGCCTACGTGGGAATTGGGCCCAGTAGCTCAGGGCCCCTAGTCTGCTATTCAATAGTGTCAGAATGGTCTATCATTTATCTCATAATTGTTGATTTTGACAACACCAAACTTGTCAAAATCAAAAATTATGAGATCAATGATAGACCATTCTGACACTATTGAATAGCAGACTCGGGGCCCAGCAGTCGTGCTTGCGTCCACTAGACCGCCACCAAATTATCAAGTTGTTCTGAAAACCATTGAAACATGATTCTCCAACAATAGGGATGTTTACTGACTGAAGAAAATATGATTCTAATTAGTCCGTCTGTTAGATTATCGAAAAATATTGGATACGTATTTTTTGTTTTATCAAATTAATAAAAATTGACGAAGATAAAATGCGTCAAAGATTTGAGTGGGTTTGTGACGTCACTCACCGGTAAAAAATGTCATACTATTGTCTTAGAATATGACGTCACACGAGTTTTCAAAGCACTGTATCGTATCCATTGTTTGTTTACGTGAAAAAAGTAAAAATACGTGTCCAATACGTGTAATATTTTTTGGTAATCTATCTGACGGACTAATTAGGTTTTTTTTGTTAACTACCCTATTGTAGCAGGTAACATAATACATTAAAATAATTAACTTAAATGAGACTACAAAACTTTGGGACAGGACGGATCAATATCAGTTATACTTTTAACTTTAAATTACCATCATAGCATTTCATATTATTTACAACACAGGGTAGGCATACATAGTTTCAGCAGTTAGCATTGCCCCAAGTAATTAATAATTAACGTTAATAGTTTCAGCTCGCCAGAGCGAGACAAACCATTTATGAGAGGCAAGCTATGTGTATGTAGTTATCTATGTCTATGTATAAACTACTGGTACACTATTGGGAATATACCAATACTTCAAAGTATAAGTTATAAACTAGTACTTAATTAAATAATATTTGTCAAACAAATTCAGTTATCTTTCACTGGACAGGCAGCCCTGCTAACAACCTCAGGGACTAAGTAAATTATCTCGATATAAGCCATGCAGCCGATAGACGATGTCCCATCGGTAAACAATTTCCATTCAAACTTTCATACACTGGAGGAATGAATTTTCAAAAATCTTATGACGTGTGCTGGTCATTTTTTATTTGTCTATGTGTCCTCTACCCATACATACCACTTTAGTCGGGTACTGCGATTTCGAAAAAAAGTCAAAATAGCCGGCGGGTTGATATGCCACATCGATTCCCCTTTATACACTTAGTTTTTTTAACCGACTTCAAAAAGGAGGAAAAATCAGTTTCTGAAGTCGGTGGCAAAAAAATTAAATCAAAAAAACAAAAGTCACCGACTTCAGAAACAGATTTTTCTTCTAAAGTTTATTTTTCACTTTTTGTGTTTTATTTTTTGTTGAAGTCGGTTTTTTTTTTCTTTGTATATGTCGTAGGATAATTTGATACTTCGAATCTTCGCGGAAATCCTAGGAAATCCTAGGGGTTTTGCGAAAACGCGGATAATTAGACATAGGCGAAAAATTTTTTTAGGGGCGGCATGGGCACCGGGCCGTAGGCCGACGAAGGAGGCCGGCGGAGGCCCGGCACTTCGGGGACAGAAGATATTAGTGTTATTTAATATGCGAGCGAAGCGAGCGCGCGTTGAAAAAGCTTTTGCTTTCGACGTATTTGGTGACCATTAATCCATTTTGGTAACTATGTCTAATTATCCGCGTTTTCGCAAAACCCCTAGGATTTCCGCGAAGATTCGAAGTATCAAACTATCCTACGACATATACACTGTTGTCTTTTGTACACCACTTTAACTATTTTTTAATTTGACATTGAAGAGCAGGATCTCTTAAGCACAGGTATATATTTTACTTAAAAGGATATCACTATGCAAGATTAACTGTAAAAGTTGTGCAAGTTCCTGAAATATACCTTTTATTTGTTTTATCTCTTAGTATGTTATAGTTATTAGTATAGGGAACACTTGTGCTAAATTTCAAGATTCTAATTCCAGTGATTTAGAATTTGTCTTCAGTAAATTAATGAATTTAATGTTTCGTGCATGAGCTTTGCCTACATAATATGTAACTGTGTACAAACTTAGATTAAAGTATCGTCCAAAAATATTGTAGTAATAAGATTTTTTTTTATTTATAATACTCTTAACTGCTTTTTACTCTTAATAAATTAAATGACCAATACTTGAGTGCCAAACCATTAAAATCCAATTCGAGTGTATTACAAAATGTCAATTTGAATCAACCTTAATTAATTGGATAATCACTTCGTATACCCCAACGCAAGATTAAGAGGACATCAACCTCTCTTGAAACACGATATTTGTTGCAGAAAGGAGAATCTCGAGAGGATCTTGTTATACCACAACATTAAATTTGACACTTCGATTAAGTTCACCTACGCTCATAAGTTTATAATTGTTATGTACGAAAGCAGTACAAGTATTGAGAGTCACCGCAAGCTTCAAATTTAGTAAAGGTCATTGGAAACATTGTTATGGAAAATTAATATTTGCATGAAATCTGAGGAAACAGGGCTTGTACTAGAGCTACAGCTATTATTTAAACTATAATAAGTAGGTTTCGTTTCGATCTTGTGGACACCAGCATGCCTGAGAGGCATTTGCAAAGCCGAGTTAGAGGCCCATGTGCGGTATAAAATTAAAAACTCTGACACCAAGTTAGGCACTAACCACACCAATAAAAGATTTTGATCTTGTCTGTAAATTGAAAATTATTTATGGAAAATCGTACTTGGCTGACTGGCTCAACAAAGTGTTAGCACACACATCACATCATCAGCCGTAAGAGGTCCACTCTCACGATGTCGTCGGTACACCTGGCAGGAGGCCTACCAACGCTGCGTCTTCCGGTTCGTGGACGCCACTCGAGAACCTTTCTTCCCCATCGGTTGGAGGTTCTTCGAGCGATGTGGCCTGCCCATTGTCACTTCAACTTGCATATTCTGAGAGCTATGTCGGTGACTCTGGTTCTTCGGCGAATTTTCCCATTTCGGATTTTGTCGCATAAAGAAACTCCGAGCTTCTCCTCTCTCCTAGAGCCAGCAGTTAACGACCATGTCTCTGTGCCATAAGTCATCACTGGGAACACACACTGGTTATACACCCTCGTCTTAAGACACTGCGGAATTTTGGACGAAAAGATGTCGCGTAGTTTCCCGAACGCCGAATCCGAGTTGAATTCTTCGGGCGAAGTGTTAGCAATTCGGATAATATTCATTAAAAAGGAACAGCAAAAAAGCCTTTGCGAAGTATAAGGAAAAAAGTAATTCTTCAAGGCCGTTGATGTGTCATCTTTCACGGTAAGGTACTGAACTTATCACATAACAAAAAAGATGTTCCTAAAAGCCAATTTTGGCATTACGCTTGGTAGGCATTAGAATTTACCAACAAAAACCTCTGAATTTCTGCCATACATAATAAACGGAACTTCCCTAATGGCGTGACTCGGCAAAGTTATAATGCTTCTGGATACCAGCCCAGCTGACGGAACGCAAACGAAAATTATTAATAACGGCGAATTGGATTGACTTAGTGACCCAATGCCGTCAAAGGAGCAGGAGAATTCACTACCAACGGATCCTATGTCTAGTGTAGCTGAAAACGTACACGTTTTTTTTATCTATACTAATATTATAAAGCTGAAGAGTTTGTTTGTTTGTTTGTTTGAACGCGGTAGGCTCAGAGACTACCGGTTGAAATTGAAAAATTCTTTTAGTGTTAGTTAGTTCATTTATAGAGGAAGGCTTTAGGCTATATAACATCACGCTACGATCAATAGGAGCGGAGCATAATTGAAAAATGTTGCAAAAACGGGAGAAGATATTCCTTTTTGAGAGCTTCCGTTGCGTGTGCTGCGAAAACGGTTTAAGTTACGTAAATATCATGTATGAAGGAATTGTTCCTCTTTAAAAGTTATAAAAAAAAGTCCGGGACAGCATATGTTTATCTTTTAAGATTGACTCACTTTAACCATTTTTTAATATTAAAATGTTAGGTTAAAAAGAATGATATTTTGCGAAGCTTATTTAACCCATATTATTATGCTATTAATCTATATCTAAATAAATTTAATATAGAATATTTGTGCCGTTTACTTTATACAGTTTAAACAAATATCTTAGAAGATATCGCAATTTAAAAAATACGGGCGATAAAATAATTAAGCGCGTGGCAGTCATTCGTTCCGGTGCGGTAGGTACCTACGTGGGGATTCTGGGCCTATGGGGGCTCCGGAGAAATTCAAATTCAAAATATTTACTGCACCATAATGTTTACAAGTACAAGGTGTTACTGTATATTAAACAGTAAGAGATACCTATAGTAATTGTTACTTTAATAATATAATCGAAGCCAATCTAAACTAATAGGTATTATAAAGAGGAAAGGTAAGATTTTTTGTTTGTTACGAGTACGATTTAACTCAATTTAATATGTTGGATAGTCGATTTATCGAGAAAGGTTATAAGCTATATTATGTGACGCAGACGAAGTTGCGTGGGTCAGCTAGTTTCATATAAGCAGTAATTACATAAGCTTTGTATGAAGTAACAGTATGTTTCACTGCTGCCCGTAAATTCGTGTATACTTTTTCTGAGGATTTATTTGTAACTGGAAAATCCACAGACTTTTTTGTTTTTAACAGGAATGTCTGCGTTTAATGTACGATTTCTTGCAGACTAAATATCAGTACGAACACTATCCTCAAGAATTACAGTCTGACGTCTGTTTCATTGCAGCCTATAAATTCAGTCTTAAGGCCAGGATATTCGAGCGCAGAAGACATTTAGACTACTTGCTTCCCTCCCGTGTGCTAAATCGCGCAAACGCGCTTTTCAAATGAACTCAAACGATTTTAATCTTAAATACGAATATATTTTATTACATTTTAAACAAATATCTACAGTTTAAAAATGGATAAAAATATTTACAGACAAATTTTTCAAACTATATTTCGATCGATTGGCGGAAAAACGCACCGAGCTAGATTTTTGATTACTTTTATTGTTGAATCAAAAATAGGTCGATTCTAAGAGTCCAGGCTTTTAGGTTCAGCAAAAGTAAAACTTCGGCGTAAATTCTGTACCATACGTGCGAGGGAGTTGCAGCTGTTTCGACATTCGAAGAATACCAATTATTAACTTCTATTTAGAACAAAAACCAAGTAATGTTTATGACAACATAATTTCCCACATCTGCGTATGGTAGGTAATCACAAATGTTATTTCCAAACTCCAAGTCGTAATTGTAATGTGATATTAAATCAAGATTCCGAAAGTACTTACAACAGTAATTCTTCGAAGTACATTTAAGTTTTTATATTCTGACACAGAAATATTCCACCGTAAATTTCATTTAGGTACCGCTGCTTTTAGTGATAAGTAATTGAGTATTTTATTATTTATCTGACTTTTTAATTGTTAGTTAACTTAATGAGACTTCATAAATGGTTATTATCTACATAAATATAGAGCTGTAAGAAAAAAACTATTTTGTTCAGTAACTCTGTGTTCTGGATGGAAAAGATCGTTATAAAATGAAAATTATTTGTGAGGGAGGAGGAATTTATACATGACGAGACTGTTTAGCACTAACGGGACAGTAGCCATATGAGAACTTTATTTTCATGAAAATAAAATGCGTTTTTTCAATTACCTACTTTTTCGGTTAAAGAAACGGAGATCAGAACCAGACTCACGATCACGTTGTACACATTAGGTTACAACTGTTAGCCTAGTCGTGTAACCGTCGGAATGCCAAGTCACTAAGGTCTCATGTACGAACCCAAGACACGCACCTTTGATTTTTCGGATTCAAGTGCGTATGGTATAATTAAACTTTCTTCGGAAGGAAAACATCGTAAAGAAACCTGCATGGCTGAGAGATATTTCTCGATGGCATGAAAGCTGGTTGGTGCCTATAATACTCGTAACTCTGACACTTGAAAGAAGCGGAAAAAAATACAAATCAAGGTCTTTTAAAAACGTGAGGCATTGTAAAAGGAGAACAGGTAGCAACAACATCCTACAAGTCTATACATAATACATTATATCAATCCAATAAGATCTAATATTAAACGAAGATCAAATATCATCCTTTAGATCAAACATGATCAGCAATCATCTCTGTTTATGACGTAAAACATATTGCTTTCTACATTGGACCGAATTTTTCCCAAAAAAATATGAATCTAACCAAAGTAGATGTGAACAAATAATTCGGAAATCTTGCTAGATGGTCGGACACTGACAAATTACATACAATAGTTGAGAAAACCATTGTACAATGAATGTTTACTGAGACCCTAATCTCACCGGGCGCTTACGCTAAACGCAGACTTAGGTACACGTCTTGAGCGTGAAAATAGTCGGATAGCCCCCGCCACCAGAACTATTTAACATAATGTAGTTAAAAAAATAAAACACATTTTTATTACACACTATTTTTTTTTATGTATTATATTGTCCTATTACTTACCTCTTAGCTCCATCATCAGACCCACAACACCAAGTGCAATTTATCTTAAACTCGATAGGTTTATTAGTAGCCACTGAAGAGCTTCCCTATCCAGCTCCTAGCTCCAACATCACATCAGCTCCAAGATATAAAATTATTGTATTGTCATCAAAACTAAATGTACAAACAAAGTTTCATTTCGATACGACATTTAGAAGTAGGTTAAATTGGTCTTCCAAGATTTGATTACATTATTTAAGCTAGCGTGTTAAAAGACTCGTTTAGAGACGCTCTCTTGACTGGCAAAACATTAACTCAGAGACAGAGACTCTTGGTTGATGCATACCAATGCCTGCGCGACCCCCACCCCCCACCCACCTACCCACTACCGGGAAACCCTAGCTGGCCTACTTGAAAAACTAAGTACGGAAACCAATCCCTGTAACGTAGAAGTGTCCACGTTCGTCCACTTGCCCAACAACAAAACTATCCTCTAGGTCTAGAACTACACACTCCTTGTCCAGCAACTCGCTAGCTCCATTCTCTTGTCGCTAATCGTTGGCTGTGAGAGAGTTGCCTGAGGCACCGCGTCAAGAGTCCTTTCTGCCAAGTAATGGAAAACTGATGCTTGTTCCCGGAATTCTAGGAATAACGTCTGTGTGATGAATTATGCTCATTAGTTATTTTTTTGGTACGATTAAGTATCGTTCTAGTCTAATGACCAAGGTCGTTAGGACAACGTTTTCCTTTCGCAAAAGGTTAAGGACGTTGGGAGTTGGACGTTGCTATCCAAACTATTGAGGAAAGTCCGAAAAATATGTTTCTATGTCTATAAATACGCAAATATATAAAAATATGTTTGAATGTATATTCAAATACATCACACACATGCATATCGCAGAACCCAAATATGTATTGCGTTACACAATGTAGCTAAAAGCTATACACAATATTCGTCGTAACATTACTTTTTGTTTTAACTTTCTGGCAAATAATATGGGAGAAAATGACGTCAAAATATTTGCTTTATATGGGTTTTTAAGCGTTCATTTGAAACATATTCAAACGCTTAACATATTTAAAGCTTCAATTCAATACAGCATCTCAAATCACTTGAACATCTCACAATCTATTACCCAGACACATGATTGACATGTAAATGATGAGGATAACCAAGCCTAAGGGCTGTGTATATCTTCGTGGGCCTATCTCCGTCAGTTTCACGTATTTAGAAAGGGTTTATCAAGTGATGTGCTCGGGGTAAGGTATAGTTTATGCTAAATTAATAAAGAGAAAGCAGCCTACGGGCTTTTCCGTTAGTTTGCCTATCTCTATTAGTTTCATGTATTTTGATTTAATATTCCCGATATAAACTACTAGCTAATGCCCGCGGCTTCAACCGAGTGGAGATTGGTAATAGGGTAGTTTACTAAAAAAAAAATCTAATTAGTCCGTCAGATAGATTTCCAAGACATATTGGACACGTATTTTTTCTTATTTCACGTAAACAAACAATGAAGACGATACAGTGCTTTGAAAACTCGTGTGACGTCATATTCTAAGACATTTGTATGACATTTTTTACCGGTGAGTTACGTCACGACTCACCGACTCAAATCTTTGACGCGTTTTATTTTCGTAAATTTTTATTGATTTGATAAAACAAAAAATAAGTATCCAATATTTTTCGATAATCTAACAGCCGGACTAATTAGAATCATATTTTTTTTAGTCAGTAAACATCCCTATTGCCCCACGGGATATACTACCGGAATAAATATACAATATGTTAATCTAGACAAAAAACTATCTGGTTGACAAATTTCATCCATATCTGTTCAGCAGAGTTTGTGTGAAAGATTTACAAATATCTAGTCACATTTATTATAATAGTCAGATCAGATAAGAAGATTTGCAATGAGTTTAGGACTATGTAATTATAATATATAACTTAATATTATGCTAAATTACTAAGTATTAATAAAAAGGAAATACTAACAATGTGTACCTTATATGATACCCCATTCTCGCATATAAGCAGAGAATAAGAATCGCAGGGACGAAGAAGAAGAATATGCTGCTCAGCTCTAGAAGTGGAGACGGGGCCATCAGTGCGCAGAATGCAGAATCCAGCGAAATGTTCCCGGAATCTGGAAAGAGTAGAAACGTTAGCAATTTTCGGTAGAGATAAAGATTTGAGATCAGGAATATTAATAATTCTTTTCCTCTTTTATCGTCAGTGTCAGAAATTTTTTGCTGTTTTTAGAAATATATCTCATGCATGCTGGTTTCGTCACGATGTTTTGCATCACCGAAGCAAGTGATAATTACACATACATACATAAACTCACGCCCTTTTCCCATGATGGTAGGCAGAAACCACAGAACGCCACTTGCTACGATCCTTACATACTCCTTTTACTCGTCCACATTCATACATCTGGGCATACACGCACGCCGGTTACGAGTACTACGCACCTGTCCTTTAATTAAACAATACGCACATTAATTCGGAAAATGAGAGGTCTTAGGTTCGAACTCAAGTTTAAACAGTGATTTTAAATTAATTAATAAACTGATGATTTGTGCCGAGATTTGTGACGAGTCCTGTGACTTGTCCCGTATTAGATGACTTTAACATATAGAATGTGTCCGTAGTATATCCACTCCTTTGCGAACAAGCGTGATGATATATTTGATAAAGATTTGGTCAAAGTACTGCAGAATAATTTATTTTTAGTCAGCAAAAAAGATAGATTTATTTATACTCATTTTGAGAGATAAATCTTATTTTTAAAACATTTTGTGCGTGCGCTGAATAAACAATTTTGTAACTATAATATTTTGTGTTTCGTCTGCATATTTAACTTTTTTGTTGACATTGTACTCTTGGAAAAGAAACATGACAGCATTTTATGAAAATCACTGTAAGAAATAAAAAGGCATGGCTGACTGATGTTTGTTTATGACAAAAACGTAGTGAAGAAAATTTTGAGTGTCAGTGTGGATGGCTATAATGGCAGCTACACACGTTACTATAAATCGTTACGATTGGACGGTACAGTTCAAACTGTACAGTTTAAACTACATGTGTATTGGAAAAACTGTACAGTTTTCTCATACACACATGTGGATTTATCGTTGCAGTTTGAACTGTACCGTCCAATCGTAACGATTTATCGTAACGTGTGTAGCAGCCTTAAGAGTAGAGGAAGGCTAAAGAAACGATAGATGGACTTTTTGAAGGGGAATATGGCTAGAAAGGAAGTGACTGCTTCCTGAGATAGAAAGGTGTGACAGAAGACATGCTGCGCTGACCGCAAATAAATTGATCATTGTGCAGGAGAATGATGATTGTTTAGATTTGGTTTAGATACATAGAATTAGTTTAAGGTTTTTTCTTTTATAATGAAATTGGCCTACTCTTGCCCTAAGGGCAGATATGAGGTCGACGATGAAAAATCTAATCAAAAAGAAGCCTATTTAGTCTAGTCAACAAGTTCAAAAACGTGTTAATTCTTGATCAAGCTCCTAAAAATATGAGCAATAACTCATTCGATGCGGAATGACGTCTCGAAAAATGTATCTCGAGGACATAATTAGCACATAAAAAATTACAATTGTTATTCACAAATAAAGATAAACAAAAAATGCCCATTCGTTTTTAGTCAATAACTCAAAAAATATTCACATATAAGGAATTTTGAAAAAGATTCTTAAAGAGGAGAAAATTTCCAACGAAAACGTTCTCACTTTTGGAATTCTATCTCTATTATTTGTAGGATTAATTCAACGCCGAAAATGGGGTTCAGCCCAGCCGTAATGACATGGGCGCACTGCCGGACATTTTACTGGAATGCGTTGTTTTCTATTTTGGCAGTGCGCTAAAAGAGAAACAACTATATCGGTTCCGTGTCACACAAACAACAAACATAAGTACGGTTCCAATTGAGAAAACGTGTTGCTTTTAGTTATCATAAGTAGATTCAAAACATTTCAAGAATTTATCGTCAAAGTTCAACGAAGATGTATTTAATGACTTTAAAAGTTTGGCAACTCGATCTGAACGTGCTGATGCAGTTACATGTGAGAAAAGAAAGGATAACTCGGTAACATCTGGAGAGCTACGCAAATAGAGAGTTGGCGAGTATATACTGTAATACGTATGTACGTAGATATTTTTTCAGTTTAGATGTTTAGGGTTTTTCTTTTTGATGGGTGGGAAATTATCAAATGACTCCACCCGCTCTGGGCGGAGCGGAAAGGAGTGTCAGACTTCCACTGACTAAAAACCACCCGTGTTCCTTCTTAGCCCTTTGTGTCCGCAGCATAGATATATGGGCTGGGGTCCCTAACTCTTGCTGTAGTCCGATATAGACTTTGTTTGTTACTAGCTGCTGGCCGCGACCTTCGTCCGTATGAAATTATTATTGTAAAAATATTTCTTCCGTAATTGAATCGGATTTTCTTAACAATTACACATTTGACATCACGATACCAGCACTGAGGCCGCATGCGGGTTACGGCCTGTTTTCTGTTACACAGAAGTGGACTACGTCTCAACAGTGGGAAAATCGTAGCCTGATTAGTGGTTATACTAAACTTTTTATATTTCTTGCGCAAAACTGCTGAAGAATCAGCGTCTGGAATCTATTCTTGACCAGCATGGAGATTGAAACTCATACTTACTTTTGTTTTATCTAGTTCAGAATATTTCGACTAAATTAGTCTCACAGTCCTCACCGGTTGGTAGGAAGAAAAAAAAAACTAAATGAAAAGCAAGCCGAACTGAAATGAGTTATGTTCGAATGAAATGATTTCCTTCATTCACATAGCGCAAAGTTCTCCGCATCAGTCCTTTCAGCTTGAAATAAGTACTCAGCTGTGTTCGTTTCTAGGTATTTATCTACGTTTCATTGCAAGACGGGGTATTTATTTATTTCTACTTCGTTTATAGTTGTGGTACATCGGATCATTCTGAAAATCTCGCGAATATCCTGAAATGTGCACAGGTTTTTAAGAAAATCATACAAAGGAAAAGTTTCGGCCGTTCACACAAATGTGGGTTTTTATAGATTGAACCTACCAAGTCACAGTTTTGAGCCGTTCGGGGAATCACTCTCGCCGACTGATCGACACTTCGGTTACCCAGTCCCAGAGGGCGTTTCCAATTCGTCGGCCAAAGAAAGAGTTATCTTTCTTTGGCCGACGAATTGGAAACGCCACGTTCAACAGATGTAGAAAACTGGCCGGTATTCTGGGCACGTTTCCAGATGACAGCGAGTTAGAGAACTACTGCTTTGACGCCTAAGCGTCCTATTGCTTATCTTGTTTTAGTTAGTGTTGTAGTTAGTTTTTTCTATGTAATGAATAACGAGAACACAAAATAACGAGAATGTTGGTGTGGGGCTGTGAATCGCGTTACTTTAGGTGTCGCTATAAACATAATACACGAAGCATCTGAGAGACACGCATTAATCTTCTTGCTTAAGCTTTACGAGTAAATAGCGTATGTAACCTCGTGTTGTGAGAAGTATGAGAAAGATGAAGAACCGTTACACGTGCTAGACTTTTTGTTAAAGTCATGTAAGATAGTTGATGACTGCAAATAAAAACTGAAGTTTCGATTGAGTTCTTATCCCTAAACACGATAGTCTTTACGCTTGTTTTGCATTTCATTAGGAATAATACCTAACCAGTAGGTACATACTGAAACCTGGGGCTTGAAAAGGCCGCTTTAGCAGATTCATAATGGAACAATAACTATGAATAGCGTTACAATTCTGTAAATGGTTCCAAATTGACAATCCATTTTATTAACTGCGTCTGCGATCATTTTACGAATTGTAACGTGATTCATGCATTTATTATCATTACGATTCTGCTAAGGGGACTTTTCAGGCGTCCTGTGTCCGTGTCGAAAGCTGAGATTGTCCTATTCTGAAAACTATTAATTAAAACTACTTTCAGAATCCACTCTCTTAACAACACAGCGAATACCATAAGACACAGGCGTAATTTAAACAAATACTCGTATTTTGGGCCCGTCTCTGCTTAAATGCAATAGCAATTGGACTGCAATTTTCAAGTAACTAACAACTCCAACAATAGAGCCACACGAGTACTCAAGTTAATCTTAAAATACGCAAACTGCTAACTCACCCACAAACACCGTGGTAATCCAATAGCCATGTCGTACATCATACTTGCAAGGACATTATAAACAGCTGTATCAGCATATTACGTTATATTTACCCATGTTTTTACCCGACAAAAGGAAGGGTTATGATTTTGGCAGTCTATGTATTTGAACACTGATGTTTACCGTTAGAGGACATCGTCCTGCCTTTATTACGCTTCAGGGTAGTACAAAAAAAATATAAATAATTTAGGCTCTTTTGGAAGCGACCCACGTTTTGAAAGTTGACTGAGGCGACAGACATGTTTTTGTAAATGGAAAAGGGTCTGTTGAGCCTTTGGTAATAAAAGCAATTTCACTATCTTTAAGATTTTGAATTTGATTTCTAATGTGACTTTGCCTAACTTTGTCGATTGTACCAAAGTATTATATTCAAATTCATTAAGTAACCGAAGTTCTAGTGAAATTTAGATTTTAATTGTATGGTTTCAAACTCAACAGGGGTCGTTCTCGGTTGTCGGGGAAAATTATATTGTACCTTATTTGCCTCTTTTTGATCTTATACACGTAAACGGACCCTTCACGATATCGTCAACCAAATATTATGTTGGTGACATAAAAATATATTGCTGGGGAAACGCCTGTAAAGACAATCGCGTTTTACGATAGAAGCCCAATGCGAAGCCCTCAAAATATTGTGCTGGGCCTGGTGGATGTATTGAATAGTACAAAGTTCATGGAAAAATTTTAAGTAAAGTTATGACATTAAAAACATATTTTTAACTAAAACTTTTAAAAAAGTTGGAAGTTTCATCTATGTCTCCGTAACTAAAAGGTTCCCAAGTACTTAGGAACCTTCGGAACAAAAAAAAACATCGTAATGATAGGATAGGGGGAGAGGTTCAGTATCGTTATGCGTCTATATTGCAGTAATGGTCTTCGCTCATTAGATTTAAAATCATAACATTGACTATCTCCACACTATAATGACCTAGAAAATAATCGTATTCAATTTAGATGTAAATTACTATTACTATGCAAAATACTCATCGTTATTATCATAATATCCGAAAGCTGGAGGCTAAGTGTAGTTTAACTTTGAACCAATTTGTATGGAGTGGCTTAGTCTAATCGGGTTTCTGCAGGCTTCAACTAGACACTAGAACGAAGGCCCCAAGAGCTATGAAGTGTTTATGTTTATAGTAAGCTATAAGATATTAAGTTATACCTCTTTAAAACCACTTAATCGGATTAGAAACTTCATCATTGCGAAAGGAAGGTCTGTGGGGTCCACTTTCAAATTGTTATGATGTTATTTGCATTTTAACTGATTGTGCTACTTTATGGGAGAGGACGGTCTTAATTGGCAAATAATTACTAAAATAGTGATACATAACACATACAGGACAGGGGATGTATCGGATAGGTCAAACTATCGACCCATCTCACTTGCTACAACAACAGCTAAGATACTTGACAGTTTGCTTAATCAGAGTCTCAGTGGGTACTTACATTTACATGACGCACAATTCGGTTTCAGGGCGGGACTATCCACTGAGAGTGCTATCTTGTGCCTTAAGCAAACTGTCAGGTATTACACGCGGAGAAAGACACCCATATATGCCTGTTTCCTTGATCTGTCAAAGGCTTTTGACACAGTTGCTTATGACATGCTGTGGCGAAAGCTAGAGGAAACGGGTATCCCAATGGAACATAACAGAATTTTGCAATTTTGGTATAAAAACCAGACTAACCAGGTGAGATGGGTGGATACACTATCTGAAGAATACAGGTTGGAATGCGGTGTGAGGCAGGGCGGCCTCACGTCGACCGGCCTTTTTAACCTGTATGTTAACCAGTTGATCGAGGAGCTCAGCACGACACATGTCGGATGCTACATTGACGGAACCTGTGTCAACAACATAAGCTATGCTGATGATATGGTTCTGCTGGCCCCCTCGGTCAATGCTCTGAGGAAATTGGTTGAAATTTGTGAACGCTACGCTTCCGAGCATGGTCTCAGGTACAACACACAGAAAAGTGAGGTCCTGATATTTAGTGCAGGCAAACAGAGACCTAGTGCAGTGCCTCCGATCATGGTCGATGGAACGGCCTTGAAAATTGTAAAAGATTTTAAATATCTGGGTCATCTGGTCACGGAGGACTTAAAGGATGACCCGGATATTGAAAGGGAGCGTAGGGCGTTGGCGGTAAGGAGCAATATGCTGGCCCGTAGGTTCGCTCGATGTACAAGGGAAGTGAAAATAACACTTTTTAGGGCATATTGCCAATCCTTTTACTCGAGTGGCCTGTGGGTTCGGTATACGCAACGAGCCTACAACGTCCTACGCGTTCAGTATAATAATGCTTTCAGAATGCTGTTGGGGTTGCCACGCTATTGTAGTGCGTCTCAAATGTTCGCAGACGCGCGCGTTGACGGTTTCCACGCTATAATGCGGAAGAAAGTGGCGTCGTTATTCCAAAGACTGCGCGGTAGCACCAACAGCATTTTGCAAATGATTGCATCCCGTTACGACTGTACCATACAGGCTCACTGGGTGGGAATCGTCACGGGAAAATTGTGATGTTGTGTACCTACTAACATAGATCGTAAGAAAATTGTTACTAACACTTATATTTATATTTACCTACTAACATAGATCTTAAGAAAATTGTTACTAACACATATATGGATTCTGTCCGAAATAAATGGTTAATAATAATAACTTCAATATTAGGCAGAGTCGTAGCTAATCCTACGGGTTTTGGTCTATATCGCCCACAGTTTGCACAGTTTTTATGTTTAAGTACTGTAAATGTCCTCCCTTCATGTAATAGGAAGCGAGCCAGATAACTGGGCATAAAGACTTCGCGCTAAGGAGAAATTCCTGATGGAAATTGACCTGACCTGAATTCAAGACATCATGCTCAACAGTTGTATTTGCGGCCAGTATACCAACGAAGCAGTTCTTATTGGCGATGTCCTTCAGAAGGGTGTAGGTATATTATGATGATGAAAGGTGGATATGAGGAGTATGGACATGAAAGAAGAATTAATTGTTTGGGACAGGAATTGGGAGTTGACACTTGTCGTTCTCTATAAGTACTTATCTCGATTTAGATTGCCTGACTCAAAGCAAATAATAATCAGTTTATATGCATCTTATTGTTACTGCTATTGTTGTTCGTCCTATTATTCAATATCGACAGGAAAACACTTACTAACTCTGAACTACTTACTCAAAACTAATTTGATCCCGTCGGGGCTGCGGGTTGTTCGAAAGAGATACCGCAGCCTCGACACAAAGGGCTAAGAAGGTACATGGGTGGTGTTTAGTCGGTAGAAATCTGACACTCCCTACCGCTCTGCCCAGAGGAAGAGTCATTTGATGATTTTCCATCCCCCCAAAAAAAAAACTGATTTAATGCTCAGTTTAGAATATTCGTTGACCTGTTTGTTTCATAGTTGTTTCAGGAACTCAAACATCTTTGAACTTGGTCAAAATAATAACAATAATTGACCTTATAAACAACCTTCCTCAAACCCCAAAATAATTGAACGAATCTTTCCTAGGCTTCTTTTTTTTTGTTGGGGTTGGAAACCATCAAATAACCCCTCCCGCTCTGGGCAGAGCGAAAGGGAGTGTCAGGCTTCTACTGACTAATAATCACCCATGTTCTTTCTTAGCCCTTGCGCCGAGGCCGCGGTATCTCTTTCGAACAACCCGCAGCCCCGACGGGAGCTTTCCTAGGCCCTGATTTGGAATTAAAGTCTAGTCTAGTTTAAACGGTACCCTTCAAATGGTAAATATTGTCTTAATCGGTCTGAAGGCTGAGTTTTAAATTATGCAGAAAGTTGTTAATCATACAGAGAGTTTTATTTGTTTCATACCACTTTTAAAAGCCGCGAATTTCCTCTTACCCCTTTTGTAAATCGTAAATTTTTTACGAGTGTTCAAAAAAATGAGTGTTTTATTTTCAGAAACGGCCAACGGTCAGTTTCCTTCCTCGTTTTATGTGTAACTCATAAATAATTTGCGTTTCGGAGATTTATGTACTCGTTATTTATGAATGGCTGTCAAGCCCTTGTAAGCTTTTTCAATGATACTGTCATTCAAATTAAAGCGCTTTCAAATATGTATTTTAATTTCCTTTGAACTGCGAAAAATCAAACACAAAATTATAAATTTAATAAATCATAAATATTCACTTCTCAGAATTGAAAAATGGTCCAAGGAGGACTAACATCATTAAGTTTTAAGAATTTAGACCTTTGAATTTTCAGCGTTATAACCTTTTTTGCTTAACATAATTTAAAAAAGGTTTATTAGGGTAAGATATTGTAGGAATTAAGAAAAGTTTTCCAAGAAAATTTAATCATTAACGAGCCTTGCAAAGCCCTTGAGGGCTGTTTTTAAAATATAAACAGTTTAATAGAGATTTTAAGAAATTGCTCATTAGTGTTCTGACTTGGAGCTCGTTGCTGAATAATAACTGCCACTCGGGTTGATCTTAAGGTGAAGCCGTGCTTGCTTAGGTTGGTCTGTGGATGGGTGACCACCCATTGCATACCAAGTTTCTTCCGGGCCTCGCAAAGAATGTTAAGCTGTTGGTCCCAGCTGCCATAAATATATCTTTGGTAGTCGTTACAGGTAGTCATGCAGTGACGTGGAAGTCTAATAACCTCTTATCAAAGGGTATCGTATTACCCAGTACTAAGTGGGTTGTGGAGGTCAGATAGGCAGTCACTCCATGTAAAATACTGGTATTCAGCTGCGTTACACTGTGGAAGCCGGCCCCAACATAGTTGGGAAAAGGCTAGGCAGATGAGTGTTTATAAACTTTAAAACGAATTGCATGGAGCGCAGTATGGATTCGTGTGCCATTTGTTACCTCTTCTTAGCGTGTCGATGGCAATCTAAACTGAGTCGACAGATTTTGGCAACGAATTCTGCACATTCAGAAGCGTCGCGAGAGCAATGGCAGCTCTGAATTACAAGTCGTGGGGTTGAAGTCGGGCAGCCGCATTACCATACGTATTATTTATTTGTTCGGCTATTGGTACTGAAATGGACTGAATCGCAAGTACCCTAGTGCCGACATCACGAAACGTCCTAAATAAGAAGCTCGCTGTTGTGTCGGTAGACATGTAACTACCGACACCACAATTTTATCACGACTGCTCTCAAAATGATAACGAAACCATCGTGAGGAAACCGCCAGAACCCCGCCTAGAACCAAAAACTCGAAGACATGTGACATCTACCAATCCGCGCTGGGCCCTCGTCGATTACAGCCCATTCTCCTCATTGCGACGACATTTTAGGCTGATAATGCTTTAATGCTTATGCAATAGATCTTGTAACGTGACTGTGTGTTATCGTGGATAAAATATACCACATTTAAATTCCCAAGCACTTTGGGAGCTTTTCACAGCAGAGAAAATATCGCTAGGGACTAATTTATATGCGATTGCACATAACACTGCCACGCCAGTGTAGTTATGTTTCTGCGACAAATTATTATTTTTTCTTTCTTACCCAGTCGACGTTTATAGTCTAGAATGGCGGGACGTTGGAAAATTTAAACTGTATTCGTACAATATGTATTTAAATTAGTCTCTTGAGTTCTGAAATGTTGTGTTGGAAGTTGCTGCTGGGAAATTTTTGATGGAAATATCCACTCATGAGCAGGGTTATTCCAGAGGAAGTAATTTCTACATACACACACACATATACATAAACTCACGCCTTTTTCCCATGGGGGCAGGTAGAAACCACAGAATCCCACCTGCTACGATCCGATACATAGGTACTCCTTTGTCTCTTCCACATTCATACATCTGGTCATACACGTACGACGGTTACGAGGTGGTTACGAGTACATAATAAAGGAAAAAGAAGAAATGAAAAAAGAAGAGAGAGGGAAAAGAAATGGGAAGAAAAAATGAGAGTAGAAATTTCTTTGTAGTCGTGCTGATTATAGAAGGTACTACTTCTAGACGGTTAGGAGTTGAAAGCAATAATAAGGGAATCTTGAATGTTAAGAGCTAACCCTTAACCTTCAAGATTCCCTCATTATTGTTTTAGGGTTCTTGGTTGAATGTTAAATATTTAGTAAATATTTGTAAAATTTATCTAAAAATTGTAAAATAAAAACACTGTTTTGCAAAAAAAAACCGACTTCAAAAACACAAAAAAGTAAAAAATTAACTTCACAAGAAAAAGCAGCTTCTGAAGTCGGTGACATTTTGTTTGTTTGATTTCGTTTTTTTTTACCTCCTCCTTTTTGGAAGTCGGTTGAAAAGAAGAGACAAGGAAAAGAAAAGGGAAGAAATAATGAGAGTAGAAATTTCTTTGTAGTCGTACATAAAAAAATAAATATGAACACCAATCCCATCACTGTTTTATTATTTATTTTAATGAAATTATCTTCATCTGTCTTAACATCGCCTAACTGACTATGTTGGGGTTGGCTTCCTGTAGAATCGAATATTCTACTATTTTAGATGGAGTGCCTAACAGACCTCCCAAAATCTCGACAAACCAGTACCTACCTGGAAAGTAAGATACCCTTTTGGTAAGACTGGTTGTCAGAGTTTCAGGTTTCCTACAATTTTTGAGGTGCCACGAGAAGTAGTAAATTTTAACGAACTTTCTTGAACATTGCCTCGTACTTGTTTGTCGAGTTAGAAATGTGCACCCTTTTTAACAAATAACAAAGCCATAAAAGTGTAAATTGACCCTTCAATAAAACCCGTTAATTACCACCATAAACCCCTCGTAATTAAGAGCTCAGCAGAAATGTCGATGAACCTTAAGACTGCTCAATTAAAATAATCCGACTCAAGCCTTGCTAAAGTTTGCAGAAATTTTATACTGACTTCACCAGATTGATTGATTATAAACTTTTGGTTTTGACGTGAACAATCCTTCCTACAAATATTATATACGCGAAAGTTTGTAAGTATGGATGGATGTTTGTTACTCTTTCACGCAAAAACTACTGAACGGATTTGGATAAAATTTGATACACAGATAGTTTATAACATGGATTAATACATAGGATAGTTTTTATCCTGATTTTATCTTCCCGTGGGATATTTTCGAGTTGTAGCGGGCGAAGCCGCTGGCAACACCTAGTAAATGTATACAATACTACTGGTACAGTACTCGTGGCTAAATAATAACATTCGCGTTAAACCGCACTTGCCTAGATCAGTCCGTGGATGATTTGGGTGTACCCATTACATATCTGTCTTCCTCCGTTCCTCGAAAGACACGTTAAACCGTTGGTCCCGAATGTCATTTGTAGATTTTTGATAGTCGTTACAGGTAGTCATTGGCCCAATAGTCTTACAACCAGTCATACTAAAGGGTATCGTATTACTCAGTACTAACTGGGTTGTGAAGATCAGATAGGCAGTCGCTCCATGTAAAAATACTGGTATTTAGCTACATATGTATAGCCTGGAAGCTGACATACTTAGGACAGGCTAGGCAGATGATGACTTGGCACAACACAGTGATACTTAGTTTATATAAACATTTTCTTATTTATATAATAAGTAGAACACTGGAAGTCGGGACACATCCGCAGATGGTTAAAACACCCATTAGATAAAATATAACACTATTTAGGGAACACCGTTTTAGGGGACAACCAAATAATAGCAAAAAGGACCATAAATTTGTCAATAAAGCCTTAAGAAACTATACACTTTAGTTCAGAATCCATACCATCGTAAACCCAGATCTTGGATCTGAGACCAAACCAGATGTATTGGACAGTACATTATTATCAAAAGTAGGGTTCATAAATTTAGCCAAACACGGGTACATTGTCTTAAATGGGGTGGAACATCCGTTATTTAGAAGCGCTGATAAATTTCCGGAAAGTGGAACCATCAATTTAGTCTGTCGTTAATTAATTAAGAATTAGGACCTAAACATCGTTTTATGGTGGCTAATACTTTTATGTTTTTTTTTACCATTACCACGATTCTGTATCTATTTTTGCTGTCTTAGTACTCAAGATTTTCCGCTAAAGCTGGTGCAGAGAGGCAAACAAAATATGTGATGGTGAGATGACAATTAGGGTCTTATGACTGCAAATACTTAACTGTATTTATCCAACTTCATGAGATTGAGGAGCTGAGCAGCGAGTATCTTTGTTCCGTTTGCCTGGCTCTGATGCAGTTCCTCCATAATATGGAAAATTATGCACGGCTCTCATTGTCGCTTCGGCGGGTATAAAATAAACCTCGCATCATTGAACATTTTCCTACAACAGCTACACTATCCCAGTATTGGAAAATAAAACAAAGGCAGTCGCAGACGTTTTTTTTCTAGCAGGAAAATTTTCTTTTTATCGTTTCACTACAATAATAATTATAGTTAGGCTTACAATAGAAAATCATAACCCTCCTGCCGTAGTCGGCTAAAAATAGAGGACACAACAAAACCCTTTTGGTTTTTTCTTGTATTTTTGGCGGGTGGAAAATCATCAAATAACTCCTCCCGCTCTTGGGCAGAGCGAAAGGGAGTGTCAGAATTCTACTGACTAAAAACCACCCATGTTCCTTCTTAGCCCTTGCGCCGAGGCCGCGGTATCTCTAGCGAACAACCCGCAGCCAACGGGCATCATTCTCTTACCCTCATCCCAATTTATTTGGGGTCAGCGCAGTATATCTGCTTCCATAGTTTTCAGATACTCATCATCTCATGAGACTCCTCATTCCGTACCATACACACAATAATATTTTAAACAAATATCAACTACATTCTCCTAGCAAATTCTCTTGCCCATTTTGTTTCGGCGCAGAATCTCTCTTACACACATTCCTGTCACTACAAACTCATTAATTTATTTTAATGAAGACTCATTAATTCTTTATTTTTTGTCGCCAACTTCATAAAACGATGCCGCAAAAACGAACCACTTAATTAAGCGCTATCATGAAACCTTCAAAGTTACCGAAGTAACTTACTTTGAAGTGTTCGAAAACACGTTCTTCTTAATAATTTCCTAATAACAACATTTTGGTTATCAAAGGACTTGTTTACTGAGATGGTGTCTTTTTGTTACGGGTTTAATTAGTCTACTACTGATAGCAAGATGACTGTTAAGTGAGACTTTGGAGGTACTTCGTTCATTCCAAGAGGGGTTCACGGGTCTTGCAAATTGTTATAAGGTTTTTCCATCAAGAATTTCTCAGAAACAGCCACTGAGTGTGGATTTGTTCCCGTTATAGCAATAAGCCCGCCCGCGCCCCCTATTACATGGCACGCAAAACGTAACTGGCGAAATGGGGGTGTTCTATTATGTAGGACGTAGGTACACCTTTTTTTTTGTTTTAGGGGTGGTGGGAAATCATCAAATGACTCCTCCCGGAGGACTCCTAGGAGTCATGTCATGTCATGTTCCTTCTTAGTCCTTGTGCAGAGGCCGCGGTAACTCTTTAAAACAACCCGCAGCCCCGACGGGGTCCCGCAGCCCCGACAGGATTATGTACACCTCTGCCTAACTTCGAGGATCACAGGCGTGATGTTATGTTTATGTTACATCTCAGTAGTATCACATAACTCAATCAGCTCGGTTTAAAGTAGTCCACTGGTGGATCTATCAAGCAAGTAGCTCCATAACGGCCCTCGCCTCGGTTCTAGATCGAAATACTAAAGTCAATAATACACACATCAAAAGTGTCTAGGGATCAACATATATTTTTGCAATAACTTTTCTCCTGATTGATATTAATTAAAATTTTCTTTAAGGATTCATCAAATAAAGTGTTTTCGTTTGTCACAGTAACGATAAACCAAGTCACCTTTGCATTAATAAAGAAATTTGCCATTTTCCTAATAAAGGGATTTTTGACATTTGAACCACTAACATTAAAGTTCGAAAAAAAGACTGAAATAACAGTTTTCTTTAAAATTTTATTGGGTAACTTAAACAATCAATAATCCGTGTTTCTACCGCGAACACTAACAACACAAGAACATCGGTTTGGCATACTCAAAATGAGTTCATCCAAATCACGCTGTGGAATGGCCGCCCATGTTCGTTGCAACAACAAAAAAAGGTCTTCTTGCGACTGGATACCCTCCATATTCGGCAGAGCTCTTCTCTGTAGCATATCCCATGCATGCTCAATCGGGTTCAAGTCTGGCGACTGAGCAGGCAAGGGCAGGACATTGATGTTAGCTGCGGCGAGAGTCTGTCTTACAACTCTTGCGGTGTGCGGTCGTGCATTATCATGCATTAACTGAAATAAGGGACCGATTTGCACTTGTAGAGGAACGATGACGTCTGATACAATCGTCTCAGCATAAATTTGAGCGTTGAGGTTGCCTCTGATCCAAATCAACTCAGTTCTTCCGCCGATCCAAATACCCGCCCATACCATGATGGTTCCACCACTATAAGGATGGACTTCCTGGCAGGATTTTAATCGCTGTTGGCGTCCAGGGGTTCTCCAGTGTCGTATACGTCTTGTATCCGGTCTCATACCAAAACGAGACTCATCAGAAAAGCACACGAAACGCCATTGTTCTTCTGCCCAATTTCTGTGTTCAAGAGCCCATTGATATCGAATCCTACGATTGTGCATTGCTATAGGTGGTACCCGTAGCGGTCTTCGGGAATGAAGGTTCACTTCATGCAAGCGGTTTCTGACTGTTTGGTCGCTAATTAAGTTCCCTGAAGAGTGATGAAGCCTCACGGCTAACATCATGGCGGTTATTGTTGGAGCTCTTCGAGTTAAGATTTGAATGTATCGGTCTTGTCTCCGTGTGGTGCAGCGATACCGTCCTCCATGGCGCTCAGCCACGGTACCAGTGCTTCGGTAACGTGTCCAAAGTCGACTGATAACACTCTGACTTGTATTCAGAGCTAAAGCCACAGTACGTTGCCGGGAACCAGCTTCTATCATTCCCACGGCTCTGAGCATTTCTTCCCTGCTTAAATGACGTCGCCGCTCCATAATAACGTTGGTTTTAATCAGTAGTAGGGAAACAGTAGCACTAATAATGTCTTCAATGCGTTGTATGTTTTTATAGGGAAAATATTGACAGCTGATTTTCATCTTTTACTCGAATTTGATTCACAGTTCCTGATTCAAATTATGAAATGCACCAAAAAGGATCCATATAAATTTATAAAATCATAAATTTATTACAAAGCCACATCTCAATCTCAAGAAATCCGCATAAAAATGCTTGATCCCTAGACACTTTTGATGTGTGTATACTCTATGCAATACCACATTAGAAGAAAAAGAAAGAAAAAAACTATTATTTTTATTTGGCTCATGCCACTAGTGCAAGAAAAGTCACACAAAAACTGAAATAAATCCAAACAGAATAAGATAATACATTCTGTGTCCAACAGCTGAGCCAAATAGGCCCAGTTCAGCGAAATGGCCAACATTTTTCCTTCTATTAATATATTTCCAATTGCTTTCTCGAAAACTGGCTCTTATTGCACTATAATTACTTGATTAGGGTCAACATGCAATGTATTTCACACGAGTGGTTTTTTTGCATTTATCACAACAAGTGCGGAAATTAGAAATTTCAGGGATAAGTATACTTACACAGTCCAAATTGGTTCAATTCATAAAAAAAGCAGTGATTGTTTTATTTTCGTCTCGGCAAAGAGGTATGTATGCATCTTTATTACCCGACTGCAGTGAAGCCCAAAAGGAGGGTTATGTTTTAGACCTGTATGTATGTATGTCAGTTTCTTTGTTCCCTCATAACTCTTAAACGGATGAACGGATTTGGATAAAATATACGTCGTTAGATTTGTGGCACGAGTGTCACTGGCTACATTAAAATTAAAAAACAAAGACAAATTACGGATTTTGGGAAATTCAAAGTGACAAGACGTATACAAAAGTCAAATCGTCTGCGAAATTTTTTACGTGACTAACTAAAAAGATGGAAAAAAGTAGTTAAAAAACCCGACAGAAAAAACAAAAAAAGCGAAAAACGAACACTTTTTAAATTGAACAAAACTTGGAGGCGGGGTCTATTTAATTTAAAATTACGAAAATAGAATGGGCCCCGTCTGCTTTTCATTTTTTCGGGGATGGGTTCAGATATAATTATGTAAGTACATTTGCTCAACTATTCAGATGTATAGGATTCTGAAATAGATGGATAGAGTGAAGGTAGAAACACCAAAATAGATAAGTGTTTTTTTTTATAGCTGAAATAGCTTACAACAGACCGAATGGGAGTCTTATATAGGACATTGGGACAGATTCATATAAATATAAACACCATTAATAGACCATTAACTCTGGAAACGGGATATTCAACATTTTTTTTGAGTTGTCGATACTTCGGCGCTGGTGCAAGCACCTTAATCACGGATAAACTGAAGTTATTACAAAATATTGGTACAAATAATAAACATGGTCAATATTCTGCTTTCAGTGTCAATGATAAAGTTAGTGACCATGTCAGTTTAAAAACTTATTTCATACGTAGAAGTTACAAGAGAAGACACTTTATAATTAAAAGTGTTAGAGGAAACGAATGCAATAACTTGTTTTTTTTACGTCTTTTATATAAAAGAACAGTAAGAACCGTAGTCAGATATTTCTTTGAAAAAGAAACACTACAAAAGAGCACTTAAAGATATCTTTGCGACAAGCGCATTTTTCTGCAATTACTGATAAATAAATCGCACCCCGAAGGCAAAGCCACTGCAATAAAAAGACGGTCTTGAAACATTTTTTCACAAGAAAACCAGCTGTATTATTTTGAAGTATAAAAGTGCTATTAAAATGGATCATAGAAAGATACGATAAGTAGTATTCAATGATAATGGGCTGCAGGTTTCAGATAAGTGTATTAAAATAGCCTCGAAAATGGTGATAGCTAGGACTGCCTAAGGTTGGTCCAGACGTACATAAACGTCTGGACCAACCTTAGATAGTCAATTCAGCTGCAAAGTGGCAGCTGTATTGACTAAATTTTATTGGTTACCTACATTATACCTTTTAAAAGTGATTTTTTTCTACTGTATGAATTCACGAACATAGTATTTTGGAAGCCATCATAATCATCAGCCTATTAATGTTCCCACTGCTGGGACACAGCGCACATTTTGGTGCGAAAATGGAACGCAAAAAAATATCGGAGCGAGGTTCATTAAAACTCTCATTTGTGAAATAATCTGAAACTAAGTTGGAACATTTGCTTTATATTTCTGGCACCAGAAAATTCAGGCACGTTTTTACTAAAATGGGAATGGCAGGTTTTTACTAAACAATTTTCACAATGAAGGGAAGAGGAAATTATTACATGTCTTATTTGCAAAATTTAACGTACCTAATCTATGTAGCTTTTGGTATTGAGAATAATTATTCCGGCGGACTGGCGGAGTAGAGGTGGTTAAGATTTTTTATAATTCGGTGGTGCCCTGTGCAGTCACGCGGTGAAGCGGATCTCACATCGCATTGGCTTGTATGAAATCCGTCGATGCCTAACACACTTACACCGCCCGATCGAGCGGTATATGCGGCGATAGACCTTGACTACGTGAAGTCGTGAACTATTCTTGTAAACTTTGTAAAAAAATCTGTACACGACCAGTCTGAAGAATCTTCTTCAGACTATCTCCAATTATTCATTCAAATATAAGGTCAGGTACAAAACGTAATTAGACTTTTTTCTTCTAGAAAATTCTTAATCTGTGGTAATTGGACTGAAGTCTGATAAATTAAGATAAGCTCAGGTTCAATTACGTTGAGATTTTACTTCAACGAAAAAGTTCTTACACGTTCAAGTGGCAGTTTAATTGTTTATTTAATTAACTTAAAAAAATACGAAATAAAATAATTAAATAAAACAAGCTCACTTTAGCCTTCGCCTCTCGTTGATAAAAAAAACAAACTGAGTTTATTCGCCAGTGGATATGTTGACTAATTAAAACAATTCCAAAACATCTGTATAATAATATAATTGATTATCATTGCCGTCAATATAAAAGGTTGGTCTAACTATGAAGAAAATGAAACGCGAACGTACACACACGACACGTAGAAAAGATACGTCATAAAAACAATTGACAGCGATATCATGTATTCTTGTAACGTTTGTTCGACTTCGAAACAAATGAACGCGAAAATTTGGACAAAAAAAGCCATAAGCCACTTAAGCCATTATCGCGTTAAGTTTCCTTGACACAGTTCCCCAGTATCGGGATTTTGTCTGGCATGATAAGTGTGCCTCCCAGTGTCCCAGTCCTCCCATTACGTTCTTTGTTTTTGTCTGTCTTCGTCTTTACGGCCATTGCTTGTCGCTATAGCAGAATGTTCACAAACTACATTGAAAGATTGTTAACGGACATGTTTATATAAAAAACATGTAGGTACTATGACAGATTTATGTGAATTTGTTTCCTTATGTGATCACTTTATCTTTATGCCTCTCGGAAGGGGTCGTTATGACTTACCTTTATATTTATATAACAATAGTAGATGTGTGTTGTACCTAATATCTTTTTTTTATGGTGGGTGGAAAATCATCAAATAACCCCTCCCGCTTCTGGGCAGAGCGAGATGGAGTGTCAGACTTGTACTGATTAAAAACCACCCATGTTCCTTCTTAGGCCTTCATGTCGAGGCCGCGGTATCTCTTGCGAACAACCCGCAGCCCCGACGGGGCCTAATATCTCAATATGGTAAGTAGTATTTTAAGAAATAATAAAGCGGTTGCCATGCAGGCATGTAACACCATAAAAAATAACCACGGGGTGTTATATATAGCCTTTATCACTACGCTCGGCTCTGCTCAAGAATTGAGCTTTGTTTAAACACATAACATACACCTAGGTATAGGCATTATACTAGTATAATGCTTTTTAATCCTGAAGAGTGAGGTGAGGAGAGGCGAGACATCAACCGGACACAAATCCAGACTAATGGGTCTACCACACGCACAGGGCCACAGGCTTCAAGTGTGGTGAAGCTTGAGCGTGTGGTAGGCCCATAAGAGATTTTTTTGATTGAAAACAACTACTACACTTTACTCAGCCTAAGGGCTCGTTTACGGACACGCGGGGAGTCGCGCGGCGCGTGCAGAAAGCTCGTCTCGAGCTTTTTTATTTACTGAGAGGCGCGTCAACGAACGCTGCATTTTAAACTAACGAGCGAAAAATCGCTTCTCGTAAAATCGACGTTTGAAAACGTTAACGTTTTCATACATGTTTTTGAATTAAAAAACCCACAACGCGCCGCGCGACGCCCCGCGTTTCCGAAAATGAGGCCTAAGAATCCCTCGACCAGAAAACAGATTGTTCAGCTTTGCACTACGCAATGTTTATAAGAAACATATATCACGACTCTCTGTCTAGCCCGACAAAGGATTATAATCAGTCACTTACAACACATATTATTATAATATCCTTTATATCAGTCAACTCTAGGTTAATATTACTCTGATTCTCTGTCATGTCTGGCAGCTCTGAGATTGAAAATACAAGGTCGCTTCTGTTCATAATCAATTCATTTTGACTGAAACGATTTCTCTTGTCACCTGACCTTGTAGAGGAATTTAGTCATTGTTCGTGCCTGGAAAAGTATACAAAGGATCAAAGGGCAAGACAATTAGGAATTGACACTACGGTTTGTAGGGCAAGCTGAAAAGCTTATAAATGCTTGGAATTTCCGTCACCGAAATATTAATCATTTGTTTTATAAGTCTATGGTTACTAGGGAAGAATTTTGGTTTGTGGACTACTTTAGAAGAATATTATATAACAGAACCTCACGCCTGTAATCCCCAAAGGGTTAGGCAGACGTGTACCTTATAGAAACGTCACATTTCGCTAGTTATATTTAAGTCCCATGTAATAGGGCCGACTCTGTTGCCATCAACCGGACACAAATCCAAACTCCGCGGCTACTGCCGAAACATCCAGGTATTAAATCCTAACAACACTTTGCCCGGCCTGAAAATCGAAATCAGAACTTTATGGTCAACAATCGCGCTTACGACCACTAGCCCAACGATGAAACCTCTTAGAAGAAACTTCGCGATTAAAATTCAATATAATATTCATGAAAAATAAGATTAAAATTCAATATAATATTCATGAAAGAATAAGTAAATTCATTATTTTGTCCCGAGTCCCTGACAGGAAATGTTGTAATGTTGTACACAAACATTCAAGGATATCGTAATCTGAGACCCTGGCTATAATGCCTACGTGCTTGATACTTTGATAGGAGCTTATTTTTAAGTGGGAAGTTAGATAGCGTAACTTTTGATAGAAGGAATTTGTGTCTATATGTGTTTGCTATATAATAATAAATAATCGCACTAGAGTCGTGAAAGGACACACGGAATGAATAGTAAACATAGCTACGTGTGATGGTTTGACTTACTCGTATTTTAGGCATTTGAACGGAAAAGCTTTTGTTTTTCTGAGGTGGATCAGCCGAATCGTTTTATAATTTGATTCAGGTCGATGTCAAGTCTCACCGGTACAGTTAATTGGCTGAATTTCACATGGAGGGTCTGCCTATTTGAACTCTTCACACACTGAAAACGGGACATTTTCCATGTTATGTTAACATCCTGTTTTCAGTTGTAATGATAATGTTAGTGACCATGACAGGTTAAAAGAGAAATCTCTTGCTTAAAAAAACCCGTTTTCTGATTTGTGCCCGGCTGGTGGCAACGGGGACGCCCCCTATAATGCGGAATTTGAATAAAACTGACATTATTATGGGGGTACTATCGTGCAAACCACCAGGGTTGCGCTATGTCGTGCTGCTGATCGCATCGTTGATGCTGCTGCGTGCTATAGGATTCCCGTTCTGCATTTTACTCTAGCACATGATAGATCTGGGCGACCGAAATGGATAAGAGCATGCAAAAGTACGATTCCGTCCACACACATGGCGCAACCCTTCTGGTACCCCTTCGTGTGACTCTGACATAAACCAATAGTGATCAATAGATAAACTTCCTCCAACAAACATCCATCTGTTGTCAACAGAAACTCTTCAGAAGCTCGTGAAAAACAATGTCACTTTGACGTAACCTCAAGTGTTCGTTCGTAATTAATGAGGACAATTTTACGAAGAGGGGTTGTTAGTTTAGTACAATTCGTGAATATCATCACTCAACGAATTATGTTATGATAGGGTTGAGTAATTAGTTTTATTTTTACTTTGTTAGTGGTGGTTTTGTTGGAAAAGGTCGTTTATTCTTTGGAATTTTCGTATTCCAATTTTCACTGGTTCACTAAAAGCGGAGAGGCACCAAGGACAGATTGCAGACACGGATGTCCATACAAATAGTAGTGAAGTATTAGTCAGTATCCAGTATACGCGAATACTGTAAGCTTATACTGCAGTTTTCAGCAGCTGTTAGAACGATTCCTTAATATGGACCTAATAATTCCAAAGTACATTTCATAAGACCAAAGTACATTTTAGATTTTTCGTTAATATCTTCGATTTTTCTTCAATTTTGAAGTAGAGTTCGAGTCCTGCCTCCTGTTGGTAACATGATCTGTATTTTAATAGGTGATTCAAAGGAATCACTTTATCCTCAAAGAAGGATAAAGTTTAAAAGGGCATGTACAGGCCCACAATGATTTTTCAGAAAGAAAAGAAAAAGTATACTTTGTGAATTTAGGTAATTGTTATGTTAGTACTGATTTACTCAACACCCAAAAATCCTTGTCCTGCAATATTCCTAAACATCACAACCGCAATTAGAACTGGAACCGACCACAAATGTTTACAAACTACACACACACATTAAACTTCCGATGTCCAAAGCAAACACAGAACGCAAACATTTATTATTGTTACTCACAATTTATGAACACAATGGAGATAACTAGAATTTGCATGTTGCTAACCAAACAGGGTCAAGCATGTAGGTTGAATAGTTGGGTGTGTGTTCTCCTGGACAAAAAATGGAGATCAATTTGTTCACACTAAATACATCTAGACATTCTAGAGTTCTAGACGATGAGAACGCGAAGACACCACCTAGATACCTGTAAAAACCTTTGGAGGATAAAATTAACGTTAGGTTCTAAGTTTCTTACTGTTGTTTTACTGTCCATTTTATTGTTATTGCTCTGGACTGCCGTATAAAATTTTAGAAACAAAAACAACCGAATTAAAGCTCCTATAGCTTTAATTCGGTTGTTCATTTTTTTAAGTTGGTTAAAAAACAAATGGTGTTCCATACAATATTAAAATGGTCAAAATGTAAGCATCGAATGACCTCTCCGGCACTGGACGGAGCAGTGAGAGGGAATAAATTGCCCTGGGACTAGATGTCTAGGGACTTTTGATTGAGCTTGAGTATACTAAGCAGACTTTTATTTTGGAGCGTGGGAAATCATCAAATGACCTCTCCCGCTCTGGGCGGAGCGGAAGGGAGTGTCAGACTTCTACTGACTAAAAACCACCCATGTTCCTTCTTAGCCCTTTGTGTTCCGAGGCCGCGGAATCTCTTTCGAACATTCCCTCAGCTCATGATTTTATTTGATAGATGCTAGTGCTATTTTGTGTTATGAACTGCAGAATTTAGTTTGTCAGATATACATAAGATTGAGTTCTTAAGTACTTACCTACTTACTTACATTAATATACTGAAAATCCAAAATGGTATCAGGTGAAATACAATTAACACTGTCAAAACTTCTCTCATCGTTTATATTTTTGATTTAATAAACACTACTCATTCATTTTAGATTTAATTTAATAACGCTGATAGCTCAAAACTTTAATATCATTTTCTAGACTACATTTCATTTAAAACAATGAGTAGTGATATTTCATTATGCCACTTCATAAACAGAATGAGAATAAATCAGTTTAGAAAGAGCTTTATCTTGGTTTTCTCTGCATTTTATACGATTGATTTAATATGTCTTGCTGTGAAAAAGTCATTAAATACGATGTTTAGTAAATAATTTATCGCTAATATTGTAAATATAATAATAATTTCTAGCATAAGTGAAAATTAGGCTAAAATGTACCCTTTACTAGGAAACAGGCATACTCCAGGAAAAGGAATTAAAGTCTCCCACCTGAATAAGACTTGCCATGGATGACCTGGAAGACTTTAAAGAAACGCCGGACCCAGGTTGACCGCAGCAACGAAAAGCTTCTCATGAGAAGATTCAATAATGACTCTGCCCTGTAGTGTAAATGTGGTGCTGTTCCCCAAAGGACCTGCGTGTCCTGTTTCAAGATCATTATATGAACTGATGGACGCTACTGAAGGCTAAAATGAACAGCAATTATAGCTTCGGTATCCATCACTTGAATTACTTCTATATTTAAAAAAAGCACCCGCGTGTTAAAATTATTCGTTCGTCAGATAAAGTTTAAATAAATAAATAATAAATGTGTTGTTCCATTCCAATCTTGGTATGGTCATGTAATGAGGAGGGATGAAACGCATGTGACTAAAAAAGTGATGGATATAAATATTGATGGATGGAGAGGGAGAGGAAGGCCAAAGAAAAGATGGATGGATTGTGTGAGGAATGATATGAATGAGAAAGGAATAAATGCCACCTTGACGTGTAACAGGGAAGAATGGAAGAAGAAAACGTGTTGCGCCGACCCCAAATAGAATGGGATAAGGGCAGGAAGATGATGAAATGTGTTGTTCCAAAACTAACCATTTATTTCTTTTAACTTAATGTACAGGAGTGGTACATAGGCGGACTTAATACCACAAGGCATTCTCTACCAGTCAACCTTTAATAACTGGTTCATAATTAAATGTCAATCAATCTCACATGACCCTGGACCAATCGGTAAATTTCATTACGTATAATAATAACTGTACCTACCTAAATCAATATTTAGCAATTATGTTTTAGGACATTTATGTGAACACCAGCGGAAATTCATTCATATTACCGTGCGCACTGTCGTACAAATTTCAAACCTCATCTAGTATTTTTTCCGCAAGGCAACACTGTTGTACAAGTTATTGTAAGGTTTACTCATTCAATCAGTCGGTCACGGATATATTTTACATTTGAATATCTGTTATTAGAATATTCAGGTTACATTGTATTCAATAGAATTTCATTCCGATATCTCTCATCGTTTCTGCATATAATATAGATTGGAAACCGTTTTTCAGTTCATTCGTCGGTCAACAGTTCACTTTACTTCACGAAACATTTCGAATATAAACATTAATTTCCTCACAATTGCTATACTCCATTTTACGAGTTCATTCCGATTTCTTGCGAAGGTCTCGTTACATTGTTGTTAAGCGAGAACGTGTGAAAATGGTGGGAAACTAAAGCTGCGATATTTCTTTGCTTTTAGAACTATTAGTGAGGCGAAAATGGGAAACTGTTGAGTAATACTTACAGCCACTAAGTAAATAGCAGTATGTACAATCTTCGACTGTACACATTTTGCTGACGCGGTGTCCTGCACCAGACGTGCTTCTTCTTTATAAAACAACATTATTGAATGTAATTACATCCAGTCTTACCAAAGAGTATCGTATTACCTAGTATTAACTGGGTTGTGGAGGTCAGATAGGCAGTCGCTCCATGTAAAATATTGGTATTCAGCTGCATCCGGTTAGACTGGAAGCCGACCTCAACGTAGTTGGGAAAAGGCCAGGCAGATGAACTGAATCTAATTACTGCTATGCTGTGACTAACGTTAGAGAAAGGAATCGTCAACAGTTCTACATTGTAGTGTATACAAATCGACTGTGAACCAAGTGATCTTTTCCCAACACAAAACAACAATACATAAAACCTAACAACAATTCACAATGTTTCATAACGCAATATTATGCTTATTGGTTTGATAAGGACGCCATGTTTCTTACCTTATTCGGGGAACCGATTAAGAATACCATGGCATGTTGTGGGCGTTTCGAGTCCTCCGTCATAACGATTCGAATAGAGTCTGTAGAAAACATACCTACAAATGGACTTAGATTAACTAACCTAACCTAACCGGTGTGTGCTTTTGTGAGACACGGTTACCTTGGACGAAGAAACCACTTATTTGTTACGCGGCACGCCATTATGAGTTCCTCTTGAATTTGATAGTACTACAAGACAATCGCAAAGGTTCTCCCACTCGCAGAGATGACGCATGTCAAGTAGTCTTCTGGTTCTCTAGTTTTTGAAGTGTACTTATGTGTATAATATATATATTTTTTTTTTAAATAACTTTGCCCCACACTAGGAATTTTTCCTGTATCGTGGGTTCACAAACATTTCAACTCACATACACAAATACCCAAATACAGTCAAATAAGGCATATCACATAACGCGACTTACTGGTTGGTCTAGTGGGCGCAGGCGCGAATGTTGTGAATGATGTCTTGGATTCGATTCCCCAGGTCGTGCAAAGTATTAGGTACTGGGATTTTTTATCAGGAACTTCCCAGTAGCAGTCATGGATTCTGGATTTCTGTCTGGTTAATGGCAATAAGCTCGCGCCCTATTATAAGCTGGCCAAATCTAGGTGTAGTAATGGGCCCCTAACTAACCCTTCGGGGATCACAGGCGTGATCTTATGTGAGACATATCAAAAACGCCTGGTGACAGGTGGCAGTGAACACTTAACATTAAGTGGATTTCCTGCTTATTTGTCACCAAATAACATGAAAGTTATAACCAGGTTATTTTTTAGAGTGCAGTAATGTATTGAGCAATAAAATTAAAAGCATCCATTATAATGGATACTTACCTACGTGTAATACAACGCGTCGGTATTTCAAACAGCTAACAAAACAAAATACTTGACAATTAGATAAAACACTATTGATAGTACTAATATTAACTTTATTTCTAAAGCATTGTTAAAAACTCTCAGCTATTCATAAATACTATAAATTAAATTTCAACCCAAATTCTCTGATGAAATTAATCCTGAAAATATTTAATTTCGTTACGTAACAACGGCTCAAAGGTTTAACGAAAATTAAACAAGGTAGGGATCTAATTACTTTCATCAATATTAACTTAGTGGCTCAAAAACCTAATCGTTTTTAGGGTTCCGTAGTCAACTAGGAACCCTTATAGTTTCGCCATGTCTGTCTGTCTGTCTGTCTGTCTGTCCGTCCTCGCTTAATCTCTGTGACCGTTAGCACTAGAAAGCTGAAATTTGGGACCAATATGTGTATCAATCACGCCGACAAAGTGCTAAAATAAAAATTGGAAAAAAATGTTTTATTAGGGTAGCCCCCCTATATGTAAAGTGGGAAGTGTTTTTTTTTTTAATTTTAACCCTAATGTGTGATATATTGTTGGAAAGGTATTTAAAAATGAATAGGGGTTTACTAAAATCATTTTTTGATAATGTCAATAATTTCGGAAATAATCGCTCCAAAAGTAAAAAACAAAGCGTCCCCCCCCCTCTAACTTTTGAACCATAAGTTTAGAAAATACGAAAAAAATCTGAAAAGTAGAACTTTATAAGGACTTTCTAGGAAAATTATTTTGAACTTGGATGGAAACAACAGATGGAAACTGCAGTTAACCAATATAATTTGGTCCCTGAATCGTATGAGCGCCTATACAATCCAGAGGTCAAGTTTCATTTGCCCGTATTTTTTTTTTAACTTCGTTTACATAATATTTTATTATCTACGGAACCCTACACTGAGCGTGGCCCGACACGCTCTTGGCCGGTTTTTCTGTTTGACTAAGCATGTAGTACTCGGTAACCTGTATTGGCTCACGATACAGTGCCTACTTCGATTTAGGTGAAATACGTTTACAACATAACATGACACACAGACAGTCCACTCACATTTCGCTAGTTATGTTCAAATTCAATTTTTTTTATTTGTTACACATAGGTAAAACACGGTGTTATTAAAAAGTAGTAATACAGTATCACTATGTGCTGCAAGGCATACAAAAGATAATGTTTACACAAGCCCCATGTTATAGGGGCGGTCCTGTTGCACACATCCAGACCCTGTTGCTGCTACTGAGAAATTCCTGATAGAAAATCCCCAATAACAATTTGCCCACCCTGGGAATCACACCCAGGACCTCGCGCCAGTCAAACTTGCGATCACTAGACCAACAACGCAGTAGTAAAATGCTTTTGTCAGGCTACGGGTTGTTCGCTGGAGATACCGCGGCCTTGACATAAAGGGCTAAGAAGGAACATGGGTGGTTTTTAGTCAGTAAAAGTCTGACACTCCCTTCCGCTCTGCCCAAGAGCGGGAGCGGTTATTTGATGATTTCCCACCCGCCAAAAAAAAAAGGTTAAATAACCGCCTGTCGGGGCTGCGGGTTGTTCGAAAGAGATACCGCGGTTTTGGACACAAAATCCTAAGAACATGGGTGATTTTTAGGCAGTAGAAATCTGACACTCCCTTCCGCTCCGCCCACAGCAGGAGGAGACTAAATGACGTATTGACTTTGTAGAGCTGTAGGTTGTAGAATTTCAGGGTTAAACACTGTAAGAGGGGGATGAGCGTTGAATCAACGAACTAGTTGAATCAACCGATGATCTCCTGTCAACGTATTAACGTTAACTGTTTATGAATCAACTAGTTGAATTCGTCAACGACGTTTATGTCATTAACTCGTGCATTTCGTTTAATAAACGAGAACGCAAATGCAACGAACTGAGCTAATTAAAAAAACTTACGTTGAAAATAACGCCATAGATTGCGAGCGACGGTCATGTCATACAATTTGAACTCTAAGTAACGAGTTACAGAGTTGATTTTTGTTTGATTAGTTTGTGACATGTTGCACGGAAGGTCTGAGGCTTTTTTGCGGTTTATCGTAAATGTGACTTTTACGATAAACCGGATTATGACTTTTTAGTTAATGTTTGTAGTACATAGTAACAGTGTCATTTGTTTGTGTTAGTATAATTGTGTGTGTGTGTGGGTCATATAAATCAGATTATCTTTTAATACTAATAAATACGCCTGAGAAGAATGTGGTTTTACTTTTTCTAAGACATACATTGAATCAAATTGTTTCTAAATTTCGTTGACGTTGAATAAAAATCGTTCAATGAATGAACGGCAAAACGGTTTACGTTGCAAGTTGACATTAGCTATTAATTAATTAGTTGACGAATTTAACTAGTTGATTAACTGGTTGATAAACGTAAATCAACGTTAACGTAAAGCCGTCAACGACCCATGTATGCCGTTAAGTCCTATTTATTGCCCTTATTTATCTGGTACAATAGGTCGTCTGTAACAAAACTAGTAGGTACAAGCTACTCCGTTATATTGTCAGACTGCGGTACTCAGAGATATTTAATGATTACTTAAGCCGTCCCTTAGTAAAGATTTGACATACTTTTGTATGACAAAACTGTCAAAACCTTTACTAAGTAATGGCCTAAGTAATCATTAAAGCTCTCTGAGTGCGGCAGTAAGTCACGTGCTCCCGTGCTCCCCCCCCCCCTTCCTGGATCCGCCCTTGACCACAGGTTTGTGGTCGACCGTACAGCCTCATACAGAGATGAGACCGGTATCCTAGCTCATCATTAAAGGCTGCTGCTATGCTTTTTTGGTACAAATGTTATACTTTGCGGATCAATGGAAGATGATACTGTCAGAATGTTTGAATTTTTTGAGAAGATTGCATGACTATGTTAAATAAATTTATTAGTGTAATTAATTGGCTTCGGCCGTTCTATTTTAAATGAATAACAAACTTTGTTTCAAAGTTAGGCTGAAAATAGTAATTACTTTTTTTTTATGAGATAACTTAAATCAAAGTGGTTCAGTTTTTTTAATAACGTTTCTACTAAAACCACCCCTTGCCAAGTACACGTAAAGTCAAAGCATTTATTTTCAATTAAACCATTACAGGTACTTTGAATGTCAGAAGAGAAAGTTGAATACTTATTAAAAAGTCGGTTAAATATGAAAACAACCTGTAAATCCATATTAGTACTGAGTTCGAAATACTATGGCAAATGTGGTCTTGAAATGAGAGTGAATGAATATTAAGTTATGAAAGTTTCGTTTTTTAGTGACGACAAAGCTTGTAAACATCATTCAGATATTGGAGTCAAATCAAACGAAAATTCGCTAAAATATTCAATTGAACTGAAAAAGAAATGCCTGCTGAAATATCTTAATCTTTATATATACTCGTATAATTCTTCTGTACGTGTGTTGGTCCTCCTAAACGGCTGGACCGATTTTGATGAAAAATTTTGTATGTGTTCCAGTGGATTCGAGAATGGTTTAGATTTACAATTGGACCCGGTAGGTGGCGCTGCTGTCCTGGCACGACGTCTGCCAGCTAGCGGACCTGGCAGACGTCGTTCTGCCAGGACAGCAAATAAAATATTAATCTAAATCTGTCGTTGATACGCAGTCAAATAAATATTAAATAAATATTACATTTGAAGATATTTGAACACTACAGCGAGTAAATAAAAGATTTATTTTGTCATTGCCAACAGAGGGAAGAAAACCTTTTTTCCACATGCCAAAAATAACAAAGACAAAAATGAAAGTAGAAAGAAATTTATTTACAAAAGCTTCAATAACACGAGGAGAGTGTCTTGACAATCGTAAGGGTGCTTGTATAAAGATTATCATCTGCCTAGCCTTTTCCCAACTATGTTGGGATCGACTTCCAGTCTAACCGGATGCAAACTGCCTATCTGACCTCCACAACCCAATTAATACTGGGTAATACGATACCCTTTGGTTAGACTTACTTCGGTGAGGGAAAACATCGCGAGGAAATCAAAAATTTTTGCGTAGGGGTACCTACTTAGTTTGATGTACAGAATGCTTGGTTGACGGCTGTGTGATGGGTTGATTTACACCCTGTATTATGTCGACGGCATTTAAAGTCAGAGGCCCACAAGCGGCATAGAAACTCTGTCAAAAAGAAGACGCCGAGAGTAGAAATACTGAAACTAGTGACAGTGGAAAAGGGAATAATTAATGCCTCAAGGCAACCTTTTAAGTATCCCAGATCTATGTGAACATGATGTCACTATCACAACATATTATAAAACAAAGTCCTTCGCCGCGTCTGCCTGTCTGTCTGTTCGCGATAAACTCAAAAACTACTGCACCCATTATCATGCTGTTTTCACCAATGTATAGAGTGGTTTTCGAGGAAAATTTTAGTTTATAATTTGACCGACATCGACGCGGGTGAAGTCGCGGGCATCAGATAGAACAGTTATGAAAATGTGTGACATATGTGAACTAAGCCTATCAACCAACACAGTTGTTTACAGTATAATCTGTACACATAACTCAAAACGGCTTTCCATCTGTTGTTGCAAATAGGAATCCTACTTAATCGTAACAGGTAAATATAGTAATAAATCTATGTTGATGGATTTCTGGAAGCCCGCCAGTTGAAACGCGCGCGGCATTAAATATAACCGAACAGTCCTTTGTTGCAAATGCAAATGGATTTGGTGAGATTTACGTTGTAATACGTCTGGCTTATAGGCTGTATATGTTAATTATTATTGTGTTGATAGGAATATTCCCTTTCTGACAGTTATCGTAGCTCACCGCGCATCATCATTTTCTATGGGTACCCATAGAAAACCCTATGTACAGTCAGTAGCACCAATATTTATACACTTAGCAACGTTTAGAAGCCATTTTCGCTTACAGTATTGATGTCTTTTTCAAGTTGCGTAACGTAACTTATATTGTGGAACCCATATTCATAAAGTAGGTCACATCACAAAGTTGCGATCGTTATTACACGAGAAATTCGCTTTTGTTCTTTACCAACTGTACCTATAGGTACATATTTTTGCTCGTGACTGTACTACGAAATGGCGCAAACTTTTTATCAACTCGTCAGTATGAATATGTATGCTAGCGGGATTACGACAACGTTTCAGTATCGCAGTCAATCAGTCTGAGGTGCTAAACAATAATTGCCTTCAAACTATTCTATCATCGGCCAACTGCTAGATAGACTCTGCAAGCGCTCACTTCAAAAGCCTCCTACCAACTAGCGAGCGTTGTCGACCGACTGTTAGTCTGGTCTAGTGTGCTCGCTAGCAGCCCTCTCTAGTCTGCGGTAACTCTAAATCGCGATCGATCAACATCGACCAGAAGCAAAACATTATCGGTGACCGTAACCCAGCTATCCAGCTACCACTACACTGGATTAATCTGGGTGTAAAAACATTCCTAACGAGGCCGAAAGGCACTTGTTCTACCGTCTGGGCCATAATACTGGGAACCTTCTAGTTACGGACCAATACCTCCATGACCCGTTTACTATTCAAAACAATATATCAGCACAACGTTTTGCATGAGTTACTTTGAGTTTTACCATAAACCTTGAATTTTCACCCCAACAAAAGAAGTTTAGCAATATTTTTTGCGTTATGGTTCCTAAATGGTCCGTTTACACCCTGTATACCTGGTTTCCTAAGTTTCCTACATACTCTACCTAGACACATGTACGTATTTTACGCACTTCTAGTGCCAAGGTTGCTTCAATGTTTTATGTGGGATTTTATTTTTATAACCAACATATATTTTAATTGAATATAGCCCGAACACTTTCACTTCCTTATTCCATCCACCCTAACTAGTTACCACAAACGCTTATCATATAATTAGCACCCTAGGTAACCACTCTTGCGGCGTTATATGATGATAACCGCCGGCGCCGTCTCGCCTTGCAGCCCTTTTAACCTTATTATGACACTTGGCTGGATCTACGTTATGATAAAAAATGTGGCGGAAATTGCGCTCTGAGAAAAGCTTTTTACGTAGTGATTTTGTGATGGAATCCTTGAAATAATGTAGAACAGCGCAGTTTTTTATTTTTTCATCTTAGTTTTTTGGTCGACATCCTGTCTAATGAGATTCAGCTGAATATTAGTATATAACATGGAACAAACGCCTATCTAACCTCGATAACCAAGTTAATACAGCAACTCAAAATTTCTTGTTAAGATGATAATTCAAAATCAAAATTGGACAGAAGTTACACGTGTTCGAAAAGTTAAATCTTTCGAACATATTTACTCGTAGCTTGTTAAAACTTAGTCCTTCCAAAATAAATAAGTCTTATCAGAGCTATGCGTAAATGAGGCCTAAGCCTCATTTATGGACACGCGGGGCGTCGCGCGGCGCGTTGTGCTTTTTTAATTCAAACGCATGGCGATGTATGAAAACGTTAACGATTTCAAACGTCGATTTTACGAGAAGCGATTTTTCGCTCGTTGTTTAAAATGCAGCGTTCGTTGCGGTGGACGCGCCTCTCAGTAAATCTATCTATCTATATATATAAAAATGAAACCCGTTTTTCGTTGTCACGACTTGGCATGAAAACGGCTTGACCGATTTGGCTGTTTTTTTTTTTTAAATGTTCGTTGAAGTTCAAGGATGGTTTTTACGGCGAGAAAAATTCGAATAATGGCCGAAAAAGCCCTAAAAACAGCCCTTTTCTTTTTCCCATACAAACGTTTTCTAACTAAAACGTCAAATCAATTTGAGCTTTAATACCGTACTATAAAGTTCAAGTGTTAGTGGAGAGGTTCCGGGAAGGCAAAACAATTGAGTGACGTTCAGTTGTTCAGTCAACGAATGACAACTTCAAACAGACCATACGACATTATCACAATAATCACAAATAATTACTGTTTCTTTCCCAATAGAAAAACGATTTTTCAAATGGTGTTTGCGTATAATATAAAAATTAATTGCTGTTAGTTAGTCGCGCTAAAACTAGAGAACGGCTAGACATATTTGTCTAATTTTGGTTTTGAAACATTTGTGGCAGTCCAGAGAAGGTGAGAAATTAGTAGTATGTAGGTAGGTAGGTAATAGGTAGGTGGTAGGTAGTTGGTACGTAGGCAGGTAAAAGGGCATTGCAACGCACGCGGGGTACAGCTATATTATATAAAAATGAATAGCTGTTCGTTAGTTAACTCGAGAACGGCTGGACCGATTTGGCTAATTATAGTGTTGAATTATTCGTGGAAGTCCAGGGAAGGTTTAAAAGGTGAGAAAGTGGAAGGTAGGTAGGCAGGGTAGTAGGTAGGGTAGTAAGTAGGATAGTAGAGTAGGTAGGGTAGTCGGTGGAGTAGTAGGTAGGGTAGTAAGTAGGTAGGGTAGTAGGTAGGTCGGGTAGTAGGTAGGTAGGGTAGTAGGTAGGTAGGTAGGGTAGTAGGTAGGTAGGGTAGTAGGTAGGTAGGGTAGTAGGTAGGTAGGGTAGTAGGTAGGTAGGGTAGTAGGTAGGTAGGGTAGGAGGTAGTAGGTAGGTAGGTAGTTGGTACACAGGCAGGTAGGTAGGTAGGAAAAAGGGCATTGCAACGCATGCCGGGAACAGCTAGTCTTCTATATATATAAAAATGAAACCCGTTTTCCGTTGTCACGACTTGGCATGAAAACGGCTTGACCGATTTGGCTGATTTTTTTTTTTAAATGTTCGTTGAAGTTTAAGGATGGTTTTTACGGCGAGAAAAATTCGAATAATGGCCGGAAAAGCCCTAAAAACAGCCCTTTTCTTTTTCCCATACAAACGTTTTCTAACTAAAACGTAAAATCAATTTGAGCTTTAATACCGTACCCATAAAGTTCAAGTGTTAGTGGAGAGGTTCCGGGAAGGCAAAACAATTGAGTGACGTTCAGTTGTTCAGTCAACGAATGACAACTTCAAACAGACCATACGACATTATCACAATAATCACAAATAATTACTGTTTCTTTCCCAATAGAAAAACGATTTTTCAAATGGTGTTTGCGTATAATATAAAAATTAATTGCTGTTAGTTAGTCGCGCTAAAACTAGAGAACGGCTAGACCGATTTGTCTAATTTGGTTTTGAAACATTTGTGGCAGTCCAGAGAAGGTGAGAAATTAGTAGTATGTAGGTAGGTAGGTAATAGGTAGGTGGTAGGTAGTTGGTACGTAGGCAGGTAAAAGGGCATTGCAACGCACGCAGGGTACAGCTATATTATATAAAAATGAATAGCTGTTCGTTAGTCTCGCTAAAACTCGAGAACGGCTGGACTGATTTGGCTAATTATAGTGTTGAATTATTTGTGGAAATCCAGGGAAGGTTTAAAAGGTGAGAAAGTGGTAGGTAGGTAGGCAGGGTAGTAGGTAGAGTAGTAGGTAGAGTAGTAGGTAGGGTAGTAAGTAGGATAGTAGAGTAGGTAGGGTAGTCGGTAGAGTAGTAGGTAGGGTAGTAAGTAGGTAGGGTAGTAGGTAGGTGGGGTAGTAGGTAGGTAGGGTAGGAGGTAGTAGGTAGGTAGGTAGTTGGTACACAGGCAGGTAGTAGGTAAGAAAAAGGGCATTGCAACGCATGCCGGGAACAGCTAGTAAATGAATAAATAACACTCTTTTTTTTGGGGAAGTCGTGTAAAAAGCTCGAGACGAGCCTTCAGCACGCGCCGCGCGACGCCCCGCATCTCTGTAAACGAGCCCTTATTCCTCTTATTAACCTTTTATTTTTAAGACTCCTTATTGTACCAATATCTCATGTATCTTGAATCTTGATAACAAGTAAAATGTACAATTTAATAGATCTTGTACATTACATTGTAAATGTTTCAGTGGATACATGCAAACTCTCGAGATTTTCTTTATTAAATAAAGAGAGAAAAAGATAAATAAATTACCAACTACTTGTTACACAGAAGTCTTTAAATTAGGTTTGGAGAGAACAAAAAAGTGCTGAATAAAATTCGTTGCTAAATAAGAACAAAAAGCTAAAGTAAAAAGTAAGGTAATCGTAAAAACAAATAAAGAAGGCCTACCCTTTTCTTGTCTCTTTCACGATATGTTCAAATTATTGTGAGTAAGGTATTTCTTCTTTATCGATTTTCTTCTTTTTAAATAACACATAACATCACGCCTGTAATCCCCGAAGGGTTAGGCAAAGGTACCTCTTAGTACATATCCACATTTCGCCAGTTATGTTTAAGTCCCATGTAAAATGGGGGAGTCTATTGCCATCAACCAGGTAAAACAAACTACTTTCTTTATATTTATAAAGAAAGTAGTTTGTTTAAACTTCTGAAGTTATATTTTAATACTATAGTGTACTATACTGTTTGTAATTTAATCTTTCATAGTCGACTGAATGGATTGGGATGACAATAGGGGATCGGATAAAAAAATCTAATTACTCCGTCAGATAGATTTCCAAAAAATATTTAAGTAACGCATATTTTTTCTTTTTTCCCGTAAACAAAAAATTAAGACGATACAGTGTTTCGAAAACCTGAGTGACGTTACATGTCACTACATTTTTTACCTACAAATGACGTCACAAGCCGATAACAACAGCACTCATGATCTTTGACGCGTTTTATCTTAGTCAATTTTTAATAATTTGATAAAACAAATAACACGAATCCAATATTTTTTTATAATCTAACTGACGAACTAAACAGAATCTTATTTTTTTTGAGTCAGTCCGACCCCCTATTGGCTTACTGAGACTTTTTGTCCAGAACCAGGTTTTAAAAATGACCCTAGATTCCCTACATTTTTAGTCACCATACAAACAAGTTACTATACAAAATAGACTACGGTTTTTTGTTTTATTTATTTTGCACGCGAAGTAGGTGCTCTTGCGTTATCTAGGTATATCCATTATCTGAGGTCTACAGTACCTGCTCTTGAAAACGTGTATAAAGATTGTACGAGCTACGCTGTACATTGAGCTTTTGTAGTTTGTATGTCACACACATTTATGCACATCTATACTGTTTAGGTGTGCATTTCTCTAACTTAATATGTAATCGTGTAAATAATACTTTAGTAGCAATAAATCCATCAAGAGAGTCACTTGTCTACTCATTGGCATAACAATACCTTTTTTTCCCACTCTTGGGTAGAGCGGAAAGGAGTGTCAGACTTCTACTGACTAAAAACCACCCATGTTCCTTCTTAGCCCTTGTGCCGAGGCCGCGGTATCTCTTTCGACCCGCAGCCCTGACGGGTGCATAAAAGTCTACATAACAAGTACATAATATTTTCACTGTTGGGAGTTATATGTACGCCCCAACAAAGATTTTATACAATGTTTACTATGCTTGAAAAGCAAGTGTACATACTACAGTATACACAGCTCTCTCATTTCATTCTAAAAAAATAGAATAAGAACTTAATAATTCCTAAACAAATAAAGGTAAGTAAAGAAACATCTGCGAAATGAGGCGACCATGAAGACAGAGAATTGTCGTCGACATAATTTTCTCGTACAATATTTTCTTCTTCTGAACAATTTACTTTGAATATTAAACGTAGATACAGTGTGATATTTTTTTCAGCTGTAAATTACACATACGTATAAACTCACGCCATTTTCCCATGCGGGTAGGCAGAAACCACAGAGGCAGGCCACGATTCTTACATACTCCTTTTGCCTCGACCACATTCATACATCTGGTCATACACGCACGCCGGTTACCAGTATAACAAACCTGTCCTTTCTGAAAAACCTCACCAATAAGGTCAGTGAATGCAGCTGTAAATTATGTAAAAACGAATAATTACCTACCTTCATTAATGTAGTTTAAAAACTGAGCCTAATTTCAAATGTTTAAAATTTCTCCATCTAAGCATTTTCATGCTTAGATGGAGAAATTTTAAACATTTTCAAGGATAGTTTAACTATGACAGTGGAATATTAAGTGAGGAATATATTCAAATCACACGCTGAACCTGAGTGCTAACGAGACTTGAATTAAGTTTGTAAATTAATCACTTAAGCGCGTCTTGTAACCGCCGAAGGCTAGAATGCATAGTGCTGTTAAGAAACATCCACACTTCTATTAATTAATATAGGGTGTAAAAATACCCTTCACAAAGCTGAAAGGCACTTTGTTCTCCCCGTCAGCGCGATTTTTTTATTGTTCTAAACCATACCAAGGAACCTTCTAGTTACGGAGATATTAAAATCCAACTTCCAAATTTTCCTCATGTTTTTTAAATAATAGTCTTTAGAGTTGTCGTTGCCAAGGGAGCTTTAGAAAACGCTGGCGTGACGACCGAGAAGCGTTTGTGACGAATGACACCAGAAAACCACACAGGGAAGAGTGGAAGGCTATGGGGGAGGCTTTTGCCCAGCAGTGGGACAATAAAGGCTAAGAAAAAAAAAGTCTTTAAGGTTTTACCTTCTCTTGAATTACCTCCATGACCCGTTTACTATTCAAAGCAATCGTGGCACACTAAGTGCCACATTGAGTTTTACTGCAAAACGTGAAATTACACCCAAAAAAAGTCCTTTCCCAGCAATAATTTCGGCAGAGCGAAAGGGAGTGTCAGACTTCTACTGACTAAAAACCACCCATGTTCCTTCTTAGCCCTTCATGTCGAGGCCGCGGTATCTCTTGCGAACAACCCGCAGCCCCGACGGGCGTCGGCCCTTGCATGTTGCTGACATCTGTTTGAGGCGCGCGTGGAACACGAACGCGCCGTCGACACGGCCTGTCGTCGTCATAAGACGGACGGACGGCGAGCTAGCCCATCACTCACCATCCACAGGCCCGCGTCTACGGTGGCCGGAAGCCATCACGTGGCCCCCGACGCTTGGAGCGCCTCCTGCGGCCTTTTCCTTAACCTTGAACAAAATACTCTCAAAACAAAATCTTGCAATGAAGGTCTGACGAACCATTAAATGAATATGATTGCTTTCATTGTGTGTTCTGTCTGTATAGCCCATCCGATTCCGACAACCGACAGATATATCAGATCTTATTGGACAGAAGATTGACTGCTGAGATGTAGTGAACTTTCAGAAAGGATTGGCATGCTTTTTGTTCCAGCTTCGAGACAAACAAACTTTATTTTGACGCAGCTTCGCCCGCGTAAAAATTTCCTATTAAGTTATCAACTATCTAACTATCAACATAAATTATGTTAATCATTTATGTTGAGATTAATTAAACACAATTAACTTTACATGTGATCGCTAGCAGAAAGTGGAAGTGGGCGGGCCATATATGCCGTAGACAGGACAACAGGTGGGGTAATCGGGTGCTTGAGTGGAGGCCTAGAGTAGGTCATAGAAATGTAGGCAGGCAACCGATGCGTTGGGCCGACGACCTTGTTGGAGTGGCCGGAAAAGACTGGATGCGAAAGGCGCAAAACCGGGAAGAATGGCGTGCATTAGGAGAGACCTACACTCAGCATTGGGTGGTGACAGGTTGAAGAAGAGAACTTTACATGGTATTCAATCAGTGTGCCCCTATTGGCCGTGGAGCAGGACTAGCATTGAATAGAATTGAATTGAATAGAATATTATTTATTTCTGAATATATGGTATGTACAAAGATACCAAGCAAGGATTTTTATCAATGTAATCCCCCAACTTTTAATATTGCAGTCGGCAGCTTGTTCTGTTATTCGCACTAATTCATTTATAGCTATATTTCAGTATATTTACTTACTCTGCAACTCCCTAGGCAACCTTAACTCGACTCACTGAATATTATAATTCTGTCCCTACAGTACCGCTGAGTTCACATATATTCGGCTGTGGTCATTGACCAAAGGTTTAATAAACCTTTATGGAAAAACTTCAGACAAACTGTGTTGAATTGATGAAAAATATATGGGGAGCTCCGAGTTAAGCCGTACTTGTCTAGGTTGGTCCGTGGATGGTTGACCATCTATTACGTACCGAGTTTCCTCCGTGCCTCGGAAAGCACGTTAAGCAGTTTTTCTTGTGGCTGTAATGTGCAGATCTTTGACAGTCGTTATAGATCAGGACTTTTTGGACTGACAACCAGTCTTACCACGGGGTATCGTACTAGTATCGTAGTTGTGGAGGTTGAATAGGCAGTCATCATCATCAGCCTACAATGTTCCCACTTCAGGGACTGAGGCCGCCTCTCTAGGAGAGGGATGGGCTATAATCCACCAGCAGTCGAACCATGTCAAATTCTGGTTTTCAGCTGCATTCAGTAAGACTGGAAGCCGACTCAAATATGGATGAGAAAACGATAGACAGAATGATGATTTAATTTACCAAAAAGGTTTTTGGGTCATCAAATTACTAATACATTCGGTTTAATAAATTAAATAAAAGAAATATAAGAATCTTATTTGGAGGTTTTATACTAATAACGCAAAGGGTACAATAGAGCCACTCAAATATGAATGGCCCATGAAAAATAAATAAAAGAACGTCAAAAAAAACATGTGGCTTAAGGAAATATTTATGGAACATTCCGTAACATCCGGCTTACTCCAAACACCCGGTCTGTTAATGAAATCTGGCATTTTAGGCCCACAACGAGACATGGGTTCACGTAGGGAATAAAATATCTTAATTTAATCGGCCACCGACCAGAAACTTTATGTTAATAAAAATATCGCTGGTGAATAAAGGCAAGCTGAAATCAGCAAGCGTTTGTATCCCATCCTTTGCATATAGTCGAATAGATACACGATAGTAGTTTTAGAGACAGAAGCGATAATGTGTATATTTATTTATAAGTGGCCTGTGTGTACATTTTGCCAAGTTCTTAAGCATGAAAAACGCAGTTATAACATAACGCCTGTAGTCTACGAAGGATTAGGCAGAGGTGCACCTAAACTGAGAAATTCCTGGTGACCTCGCGCTCGCGCCACTAGACCCACGACCACTTACCTGTAGGGCTAGCCAAGTTACAACCGCTTCGTTTCTATTCTCTTTCTACAATAGATAACGCTTCGGCGCAAGCGATTATAGAAAGCGCTAAGTTGGTAGCCAACTTCACACAACTGAGTCGATCGCTCATTCTCTAATAAATATAGAAAAAACCTACACTTTAGTCTATGGTGAGCGTTTCTACTAACGTCAAACTAATGTCAAAATCGCAGTTGTTTACTTTATGCGCGGGTTGAAGTTTTGTTTTGAATTGTTATGAAAGGAATAAATTGTATTAGGTGTTAAAAAAGTAAGTGAAATAAGGTACAAGTTCTTCTTACAATTGGTTTAATATGATATCACAGTGCGGAATGTAATTTTAAACATTACTGTGTCGTGAAATAATATGATATGGTGCATTTCGATGAAAGATACTTAAATGAAGTGATAACTTTTATAATATTGGATCGAGATCTCGACCAGACCCAGAACAGTTCGCAGGTAGCTTGGAATTAGTGGGAAGGTACGTAAATTATTACTTATTTTGTGACCTTCCTTTGTTAAAATCTAATATACTTGGGCACTTGAAAGTTTACAATATAAACAATGACGTGTTGCGCGGCATGAACCTATACTAGGTACTTCTTATGAAACAAACAAAATAATTATTGTGTTTGACCCTTAGTGCACCACAATATATTTAAAGTATGCATTTTAAATGCTAAATAGGCACATAGAATCCAAAATTATGAGAAATAAACAAAACACTTCTCGGTCTCAAGACAGCTGTATCATATATAGACGCCATTTTTAAGCGTTATCTCCAGGGTCTCGGCAAACGCTAACGTATCGTTCAAATACTTCGCCAACGTTTCGTTTGCGCTTGTCAAAAGTGTGACATGGCTAGCATTTTTAAGGGATGTAGCGATCAACGTTGTAGAAAGGATCACATTTCATTCTATCATTTTGAACGATTCGATAAGTTGTAAACATGGCTACGAATTTTCTATTCGTTTGTTCTGACCACGTGACTTAGCGTTGAGATGACGTCATCCCCATACATTTGAGTCGTTTTCTACTAGCGTCAACGTTTGTAGATTGTCAACTTGGCTAAGCCTACTGCTTTATAAGACGGCGAAGCGTCATCGTCCATCGGTCGAGTTTTATACTTAAACTCTTAACCCATTGAGAGATAACGGTATTCATTGCTATTATCAGGTATAAGTACCATAATTTTAGATATTAATTTAACACTTACTTGGCGGATAATCCCTGTAGCTGATTTCGCTATACACAGCAAATGGAGAAGCACACACTATGGATATAATCCACAGTATAAGAATGATCCTCGAAGCTCTGGTCAGTCCAGCCATTGTATACAGATGGAGGGGATGACAAATAGCCAGGTATCTCTCTAGAGAGAACGCTGAAATCGTCAAGACTGAAACGTAGGTAGCCCTGAAACAAAGTAGAAAATAAATTGTTAATGTAGTGTCCGTGTTGAACCTAGACCTTTTTAGAAGATTGATTCCGTCTCCATAAAAGACAAAAATAGACCAGAATACAAAAATAGTTAAGCGTTTCTGGGGACGTGACAAAAGAAGGGAATAAATTGCCTTGATAGTAGACGTCTAGGGACTTTTGATTGAAATTGAGTATTCCAAAGCAGGCTTAGTTTTACTTTTAAAGTTATTTAAATACTGGCACTTCATGTAAAATACTGGTATTCAGTTGCATCCTATTAGACTTGAAGCTTCCCAACATAGTTGGGAAAAGGCTAGGCAGATGATGATGATATTTTAAAACAAAATTTCTTTAATTCATTTCGAATACTAAACAAAACATAACGTTTTTTTTGTGTCTCTAGGAATGATCAAAAAAGGAAATCCTTTCAATTGCTTTCAGAAACAAATGAAAAAAGAACAAACAAAGCATAAAATTCCCAGACGTCTCAATATCCAGCACAAATAATAAAAATAGAGAATCCTTTGTAAACGCACTAGACGAGACTAGAAGACCTATGATCAGACACATAACCATTATATTCGGATTGTCAATAATCAAAGTTCACGAAACAATGAAAATAATGTTATAAAACACGTTATTCTTGACCTTTTTAATATCAAGCTAGCACTGTCTCTAAGGCTCATTCACACGAAGAGAATTTCTCATACAACGAATGTCGAGGGGCAAAAGTGTCTATAATGCGAGTCTTGAAACCTAGACACGCCAGACTGTTGCACTCAATTGCGGTTTTAATATATTTTCAGGCAAGGTCAAAAGCAGATGCATTGTTACAAATACGATCAGCGTTGTTTCGAGAAAGCAGAGCAACGAATACGATTAACACAAGCTGCGGTTTGTTCGAAGGAGATACTGCGGCCACGGGCACAAAGGGCTAAGAAGGAACATGGGTGGTTTTTAGTCAGTAGAAGACTGACACTCCTTTTCGCTCCGCCCAGAGCGGGAAGAGTTATTTGATAATTTCCGACACTCCAAAAAACAACAGGCCTTTACACAACAGTAGAACAAATGAGCTAGTTAGGAGTACTACTTTGCAAACTTAAAAACATTGTGATAAAATGTTTATTGTGTCTCAAAAGTAACATGAGTTGAGACAGCCCTAGTAAGTTATTAAATTTACCTGTATTAGGGTTGTCTCGCTACTGCCCTTAATTAGTACAATATTGAGATATACTGTGCTGCGATTATCGCCTTTACACCAGCTAGAAGGTCTTCTACGGAGTGCGATACGTCATTTCGAAATCGTCGAATTACACGGCCGAATGTTTGCAACGACAAATTCTGTGACAACGAAATCACGCAGCAACGCATACCGTAACAACGAATGCACGAGACTTCGAATTACGGAACAGCGGATATACGTAACAACGAAAATCGTCACACCGAACTACGTGAACCCGAAATAACGTGTTATTCGAAGTAGCATATTTCGAAATGACGTATCGTACTCTCTTCTACGTAAGTATTGTTTACCCGAATTTACTACACATAATATATTTCTTTTGATATTAGCCAACTAGAGGCTAGCAACTCTCCACGTCTATACGAACCTTTAACGCGACCAATCTTTTTTATCTTTTCGCACACATGTCACTTGACTGTCACTAGCCAGACTGCCAAATCATTTACGCTCCACATTACGACGGACACAAATAAATGCTTTGGGTGGGCTGAATAGTGTTAAATGATTACTCAGAAGAACCCTAATACTTAGGTAACAAGGGTATCGGGATAAAACGATTTGAATTCAACCGACGGACCTCTTTTTTTCAACTACGCATTTTTATTTAGTGGCCATTTTACTGTTTTGCGGCGGGTCATTTTAAATGTTGCTGAAATGACGTGTTTTTTATAAGAGAATTATGGTAGGCGTGCTATGAAGTTTGTGAATTAAAGAGCACCGACCATTGCATGCGTAAGTATGTGTTCTCACAATAATCATTTCATTTTCTACAAAACTTTTAAAAATAGTTGATAATATAAAATTCCTGCTTTTCTAATGCCTGACGAGTTAACACCTTGATTGCCAAGCCAAAATGCTGAACTTAACTAGCTGGCTAAAATATGTTTTCATCAAATTAGTTCAAAATCAAATCAGGTTATTGCAAACATGTTGTACAGGGGTTGGATTAATGTTAGTAGTATAAACGCATGCACCCTGTAAGGACAAACAAATTATTAACATTACATTTCATAATTAGGTAATTCCGTTCCCTAGTGGCCAAAACAAATACCAGAACCCAATACGCTACGGTCGCTATTTTAAGTCTCGTGCATAATTCATTGTTGGGCACCATCACGCGACGTCGCTAGATGCGGCAATTAAATTAATTAACATTCGTAATCATTCATTCATACTCCTTTTTGCAGTCGATGAAAAATAAGATTTCAAACCCACAAGATAGGTAAGCATCGCAATTATTCAACAAATGAAACTGGCAACATTGTCAGAATAAATCCTTGTTAAAATATGAACTGTGTTGAAGCTGACGAGGTTTTTATAAGTTTTCCAAGAAAATACCGTTATATTTATGAGGTCCTGAAACTCCTGAATAATAGTTGTGTAACAATAAAGTGCTCGATTTTATTTATGTTCGTATTACGACAATCCTTTTACAAATATGATTTTGTTTTAATAAGTAAACCGTGTTGTCCCGTTTTCTTCGCTGTGTGGGTCTCACATCAAAGTCAAATAAAAAAAATAAAAAAACCATACCGATCGAATTGAGAACCTCCTTCTTTTTGGAAAGCCAGTTAAAAATAAAAAAATATGTAATATTTTTGTTGTTCTGTTAGTTGGCACAGTGGCTGACCGATTGGACTGCTGCGCTGCGTGTTGCGGGTTCGATCCCCGCACGGAACAAATATTTGTATGACCTACAGATGGTTGTTTTGGGTCTGGGTGTTTGTGTATGTGAGTTTAAATGTTTGTAAACGCACCCACGATACAGGAGAAATTCCTAGTGAGGGGCAACGTTTCAAAAAAAGAAAGAGAGAAGAAAGTGGTCACTTATTTTTCTGTAACTTATTATGAGTAAGAAATCTAATATAATAAATAGCAAATGGAAATTGGGCCATTGATTCAATATTCTTGACAGATCGAAATATAGTATAATATATCTAGCTAGATGAGATTTTGATTAAAGATTGTGATTAAATAACTTCAGTGTGCCACTCGCGACTTCAGTAGGAAAAGTTATTTAAAGGCAGTCGTCAAATCAGAGGTAGTTTTTCACTAGTATAAGTGAATTTATTAATCGAATCAGTACATTCAGTACTTTCAGAGATTACCAAAAACAACTACAAAAACATTAAAACAAATTGTCTTTTTATAATATTAGTTAAAATTAAAATTGCCCATGAAATTGTGTTGATCATTTCTTTTACTTTGACACAGTTTAGGTAACCTAAAAAACTTTCTTTCAACACAAATCAATCATGTTTTTGTGTCTTCATATTAAACATAAAAATACCGCAAAATAACAACATTAAAATTGGCCATTTATCACAAAAATCACGGTCAAAATATTGTAATCCAAAATAAAAACAAGCAGGACGAGTAAGAAAATTTTCCATCAAAACGTTACACGGGTTTTTGCACAGGTTTTTTGTAATTTGATTGTCACGATCATTTTACCACCAAAAATAATGCTTATTTTCTTATGAAAATATGACGAGATCAATAAACAGGTAACTTTATTATTATTTATCATAAACACATTGACGTTTTTTGGGAAATTGCTATATATTAATTTCGAAAGTAATTTGACATTAGTCTTGTTTTTTGATTGCTTCTCGCTTTTCTTTTGCGAAAGGTAAATTAACGTTACATAACATCACGTCCATAATCCCCGAAGGGTTAGGCAGAGGTGTACCCATTAGGTAGTACACTCACCCCGTCGGGGCTGCGGGTTGTTCGAAAGAGATACCGCGGCCTCGGCACAAAGGGCTAAGAAGGGACATGGGTGGTTTTTAGTCAGTAGACACTCCCTTCCGCTCTGCCCATAACGGGAGGAGGTAAACAAATAAGCAATTAAATAATATAACTAAATAAATAATAAAAGAATAGATAGACTGCATATAAAATATTAATAGAATAAGAAGTATAATATGAATAGCGATATAGATTAATAGGATATAATTATAAGATAGATTTAAAAATAATACCAAGTTAATAATAAATTGAAAAAAGAAACAAACCGCTCTTCCTCTCTCTACTTATATAAACATTTGCTGTGCCCATCACACCGTCACCCGACAGGGTCCATAATTGTGTCTAGAATTATTTTACCTGATTACCTGAAAATGTACATTATGGATTGCAATAAACAATTTGAAATTTGAATTTGAGGTTCGAGTTGATGATTTCCCACCGGGGGGGTGGGAAATCATAGCCTATTGCCATCAACCGGGCACAAATCCAGCCTATGGCCGGTACCTACTGAAAAATTCAATTGTAGAAAATTCCAAGCCTGTCAAAACAGATAGATAGTGAATTAATAAAACTTTGTTAGTTAGTTTTTCGTGACTTTTATTTATCCTTGCTTTAATAAACGTGAAAGTTTGTTATTCAATCACGTATAACGACTGAATGAATCTGGATGAAAGGTACCAGAAAGACTTTTATTAACTTTGGAGTAACACATAGAAACCACAAAAAAAAACATACCGATTGAATTGAGAACCTCCTCCTTTTTGGGAAGTCGGTTAAAAATTACTACATACCTACTAACAAAATCAATCCAAAAAAAAAGCCTAAGACTTTTATCTAGATACCTAAAAGAAGAAATGCCTCTAATCAGCAGCAGCATGCGAATTTATAAAAACCCATGAGCCACTCACGAAATACATTAAGTTTCCTTCCTTACCTACAATAGCCCAGCCGTAACCCACAAGCAAAAATAAATAATCCTCGTCGGTACTACTCAATAGTAATTTGTTTCTTGAATCGCAAGCTAGTTAATAACGCACTTCAAGTCCTGTCGTGTACAGACGCACATTTTTTTTAATAGATTTTCAACTTTATTGCGAAAGCTTTTGGCTCAAGGTTATTTGACAAATTTTACAGTTTTAGATAGGTAGCTTAATGTGCTGGACCTGTACGTACCATCATTGAACGATTGAACGAGTGTACTGACATTCTAAGTAGTCATTTTCAGATTTTTAAGTTGGAAACATGTTGCTTTTAAGGTTGATGCGACAAGGTATAGGACAATAACAAGTTTCATGAATACCGTTTTCATCAAATAGTCACTCAAGAGACCTTTATGAGCTGAGACGGTTGTATTGGTGATTTTAATCATTAGTACTCAGAAAATAAACATTTGTTATTGCCGCGAATCCCATTTTATTTAACACTAGCTGACCCATGCAACTTCGTCTGCGTCACATAATAAAGCTTATAACAAATCATGTCAACATAAACTGAGTTAAAATCTGTACTCTTTATAATATTAGTTTAGATTATATTAAAGTGAATGACTATAGGTAATAACTACTAATTACTATAGGTATCTCTTACTGTTAACCATACAGTAACACCTTGTACCTAGTAAACAATAAGGTGCAGTAAATATTTTGAATTTGAATTTCTCCGGAGCCCCCGCAGGCCAGAATCCCCACTAACCTACCGCACCGGACCAAATGACTGCCGCGCGTGTAATTATTTTGTCGCGCGGATATTTTTACATTGCGATATCTTCTAAGATATTTGTTTAAACTTTATAGAGTAAAGAGCACAAATATTCTATATTAAATTTCTGTGCTAACTAACACATTTATTTAGATATAGATTAATACCATATGGGTTAAATAAGCTTCGCAAAATATCATTCTTTTTAACCTAACATTTTAATAGTAAAACATGGTTACAGTGAGTCAATCTTAAAAGATAGACATATGCTGTCGCGGACTTTTTTTTAGAACATTTAAAGAGGAACAATTCCTTAATACATGATATTTGCGTAACTTAAACCGTTTTCGCAGCGCACGCAACGGAAGCTCTCAAAAAGGAATATCTTTTCCCGTTTTTGCAACATTTTTCATTTATGCTCCGCTCCTATTGGTCGTAGCGTGATGTTATATACCCTAAAGCCTTCCTCGATAAACGGACTATCCAACACAAAAAGAGTTTTTCTATTCCAACCAGTAGTCCCTGAGTTTACCGCGTTCAAACAAACAAACAAACAAACAAACAAACAAACTCTTCAGCTTTATAATATTAGTATAGATACGACTTGACACTAACCGGGAAATTGCAAAAAACGTAAGACAATTCGATTTCGCGGGCTACCTTTGTCGCCTTCACCTTAAGACCATCGTGATCGATGAACTTTGCGCAATGGTGGCCCGCGGAAATAAAACAAAAGAAATATACCGCCCAAGAAATAAATTCTTCAAAAACATACTTTCGAGAATGTGACAAATACCGATTTCACTTTGCTCCCAAGAGAAATATATGATTCTGAAACGTTCCCGCTTGAGGTTGCGAACTTGCGACATGGGATAAAGTGTCGGTGCGAGGACGGGTTGAAAACTTGGAAAGCTGCCAGTATAAATTGTGTGCATTTATTACGTCGCCGTCGTCGCAAGGGAGATTTTGTACCCATATTTTTGAAATTTTAGGAGCAGGATCAGGAGATAATTTTGGTGGTGGACTTTTATTTTATTTTCCGAGTTACGAGTTAAACTGCTTTTACTACCTTTATAATTTGTACAATCTCGTAAGCATTTCAAAGCAGTTTCAAACTTCAAATGCAGGTTTAATTTAATTTGTTTTTGTAACACACTTTACAATGCTTAGTAAAGAAATATCATTCGGCTTGCCTTTTCGAAACAATTTTATAACACCATGTTCTTACTTATACGTATATGTCATGAATTTGAATGTTATTTCTGTTAATTTGTAAAGAGTAAGCAAAACAACTCAATATTATATTTTATGCCATCATTGATATTGAAAACATTCAATTCTTGTCAACGACCGCTACCTACTCCAAGGAAACGACCAATTGATTCGCACTAACCATTCAATTCGTCGCCTGAAATGAGAACGGATGAAGACTGAAGTCTATTTGCTATCTAGCACGGGAAACAGCCTCAGGTCTCGGCCTTATAAAGCGCTCATCCGTTCCTTTTTAACCGACTTTAAGAAGGAGGATGTTCTCAATTCGTCGGATCTTTTTTTATGTCTTTTCCCCGATTACTCGAAGATGGCCGGACCGATTTGGATTTTTTTTTTGTTTGATGGGGCACTTCCCAGGTGGCCCCATGATCATCAAGTCAGGATCTGATGATGGGATCCTGGAAAAATGGAGAGAGAAGTCTTCAAATTTTATAGGCTTACTTGAAGCGATTTGGGTAGTTTTTGGAAGAGTACTTTCTCGGAGTGTTCCCATTTCAATTTGGTGAAGATCAGATCAAGAACTTCGGAAATAAGCAACGGAACTCCTCAATAAATGATAGTAAATGAACTGGGATTGCTGAAATATCATGTATGTCTGTTGTTTACACCAGTTCATAACATAACATCACGCCGGTACGCTGTGAAGGTCACTAATGTTTGAAAAATAAAAACTTTTTAACAAAAAATAAAACCAACTTCAATAAAAGATAAAACACAAAAAAAAAAATAATTAAAAAAATTTCAGTAAAAAAAAATTAAAAGTTCTTTTTATTTCTAAACCATGGCCACCCTATTATGTTTTTTGATATTTTATCTAGCCTATGTTACCCGGGGTGACGCAATGAATCTAACGATACCACATACATCAAAATCGGTTCAGGCGTTTAGAAGTTATGGTGGAATAAAGAAACTCACAAACAAACATACATACATACATACATACATACATACATACATACATGAACGCTGAAAACATAACACTCTTTTTTTTGGGGCAGTCGTGTAAAAATTAAAAAACACGCCTGCCATGACAAAAAGTAAACTAAAAAATAAAAAACAAGTCAAACGAATTCAGTGATGAATGGGAGCAAGGTCCCGTATATGTATTCGAAAATGGAAAACTGTAAACTAAAACTTTTATTGCAGTCGGGGGACAGTTCGGTGGAACAATTCTTTACAGGTCCCCCGACTGCAATAAAAGTTTTAGTTTACAGTTTTCCATTTTCGAATACATATACGGGACCTTGCTCCGGGGGGTGAATTGTTCATAAAGGTTAGGTACTGAGTTTGTTGTATGTATTAAAATGTGTTTTTTTCATTTCTCAGGATTCCGGTCGGCAAAATCAGAATAACACACGTAATGCTTTATTCATTTGTGTTAGTAATGAGTTTTAAGTTGAATCTCGCAGTCAGATTTTTCCATACCAAAATCTACCCTGATCTTCTTTTTCTACCCTTTAAGGGGTGATTTTGAAAATTCTATGATTGCAAATATTATTATTTCCTTAAATTGATATTTTTGCCATGTTTCAAGTAAATTGATTCACGCATACTGACTTTTCATACAAACTTAAAAACCATTTAGGTGCCGTCGTAGATGGATTTGGGAGTTGTAACCTAGCCAGTTTTATTTCTTTCATTACAGAGAATATATTGATATGTAGTTTATTCGTATCGAATCCCGGATTTAAAATGTCACCATATCATTTGTTGAGTAGTATTACTAGTAAACAATAGGTATTGAATACTACTGTGGTATATTTTTGTAATCTACTTAATAAGTTCTAGACGATGATTATATTTTTAATTGAAATTTCAATAAAAACAAATTAAAAGTTCTTTTTATTTCTAAACCATGGCCACCCTATTACGTTTTTTGATAATTTATCTAGCCTATGTTACATCAAAATCGGTTCAGGCGTTTAGAAGTTATGGTGGAATAAAGAAACTCACAAACAAACATACATACATACATACATACATGAACATTAAAAAACATAACACTCTTTTTTTGGGGCAGTCGTGTAAAAAGTGAAAAATTAACTTTAGAAGGAAAATCAGCTTCCGAAGTCGGCGGCGAAAAAACGAAATCAAACAAACAAAAGTCACCGACTTTTTTTAGCTGATTTTTCTTCTTAAGTTTATTATTCACTTTTTTCTGTTGGATTTTTTTTTAGTTGCCTTTTTAGGGTTTCGTAACCAAAGGGTATTAACGGGACCCTATTACTAAGACTTCGCTGTGCGTCCGTCCTTCCGTCTGTCCGTCCGTCTGTCTGCCACCAGGCTGTTTCTCAAGAACCGCTAGACAGTTGAAATTTTTACATAATTATTATGTTGTCGTTATAACAACAAATTAATACTAAAAACAAATAAAATAAATTATTAAAGGGAGTAATTATTATAGTATTATTAAAAAAGTCACGTTTGCAGTATGGGAGCATACTGCAAACGTGACTTTTTTGTTACGGAACCCTTCATGTGCGAGTCCGACTTGCCAGTTATTTTTTTTTTGGTAGTTGAGAAATCATCAAATGCCTCCTCCCGCTCTGGGCCGAGCGGAAGGGAGTGTCAGACTTTTACTGACTAAACACTACCCATGTCTTTTTCTTAGCCCTTTGTGTCCGGAGCCGCGGTATCTCCCTCGAACAACCCGCAGTCCTGGCAAGCCCCTGTAATTTTGCTGTCATCTCTTTGAGTGACTCGTGGAACATGAAAGCGCCGTCGTCGACACGGCCTGTCGTCGTCATACGACGGGCAGACGGTGAGCTAGCACCACAGACCCACAGACCCCGCTTACGGTGGCCGGAAGCCACCATGTGGCCCCCGAGACGCCCGGAGCATCTCCCGCGGCAGCTGGGACGAGAGGTTCTCTCCCTCTCACGTTCCGCCTCCTCATTTGCTACCATAAATGTTTCGCAGAAGGAGGCGACGGCGTCCCACGAACCACGGACGAACCACGGCCGGACGCGACAGGTCGCCGCGGATAGGTCTCGGCCTTATAAAGCGTTCATATAGTCCTCGACCTATAAACCCCTTGACTTTTTAGCGTTATTTCTGCCACTGTGTCAGTTTCAGACTCAAACTTCCTACGAGACATTTTACCAATACAAGTTCTGCACACGACTGCTCGCACCAAACACAGACCTCACTTCATCTCTCTGTTCGTCCATCCTCGGACCGACCTCAGCCAGCAAAACTTTACCTTCAGGCTTCAATCAATCCTATACAGTTTTTCCAAAAAAATCGGTCTTCATAACATTCAAAATCATTTTCGATTTTCACAATATCATAATGTCTGACTTTATTTGGTATTCATGAAGGCAAAATTTGCATACTGTTTGGTAATATCGCATATTTACGTATTCCCTGTGTCAATTTGACTTCGGTTTCGTTTAATTTAAAACGTGCCGATTATGTACATTTCGTTATTAGGTCATCGGGGAATGATTTCTAGGTCATTAAATACCTATTTTATGTAAAACATTCTTTAAAATACATAAACCACAACATTATTATGGATAATTGTTATTTGACAATAAATTAATTATTATTATTTTATTCCCTTTATTTATTTGTGAACAAACTTTATACATTTTTAAATATTTCTTATAAAACAATAAAAAAACATTAAAAAATATAAAAAGTAGTAGCCCACCGGCATTGGGAACAGGGTCTGAGTTACCGGTGGTCAGGGCTCTTGAGACAGGAACCTCCTGACAATGCGCGCCGTGTCCAGAAGTACTGCCTTCTGGATCAAACCCTTGATCCAGCTACCAAGCGAGAACCTCCTTAGATGTTCGTCGAGGCTCTTGGCTATTAAAATTATTACTATTATTTTATTATTATTAAAAGCTATGAAACTGTGACATTGACAAAATATAAATATTATTATGAAAAAAGGTTTTCTTGTTAACCGACTTCCCAAAAAGTATTCGCATCTAGCAGTCATCACTTCATGTTGATGAGCTGATGATGGAAGGTACTACTCCTCAACGGTTAGGAGTTGAAAGCAATAATAAGGGAATCTTGAAGGTTAAGGGTTAGGTTTCTTGGTTGAATGTTAAATGCATAGTAAATATTTGTATAGGACTACAACTAAAAATGAAAAAATAAAAAAACTTCTGAAGTCGGTGGCAAAAAAACGAAATCAAACAAACAAATGTCACCGACTTCAGAAGCTGATTTTTCTTCTGAAGTTTATTTTTCTCTTTTTGGTGTTTTTGACGTCGATTGTTTTTTTTTGCAAAAAAGTATTTTTTTATCTATCATTTGTTTGAGTCGCGCAGTGCTTTGAATAGGCGCGAGATGATTCCAAATGGATGGAAAGGACGGCTGGATGTTTATTTATTTAAACTTCATGCACAAACGTGATACATAGGCGGACTTAATGCCACAAGGCATTCTCAGATGATGTTGTTCGAAGGATGTTGCGGGTGGATGGTAAATAAATGATTAGCTGCAGAGAAATCGGTCTACCCTCTATCTTAGTCTTTGCCACGCGCACTACTGGAGCTTGAAATAAAGTCACTGCCAAATATCGTGAAGGGGCAAAATATTGGGAACTCATAATAATTCAAAATCATGGAAAATGTCGTGTCCTGCGTGACCCGTTATTTGCACATCACAGGAGCTGATGGACGCTACTTAAAAAACCAAACTCGTCACAAAATTTTCGGGCCGTCTCAATTTGAATTTTCATCGACACGCTAAGAAGACGGAAGAGGTCCTGTCCTGCAAGTGACAGGGTAAGTTCATTTATAAAGCGTGAATGCTGAAAGAAGCAGAAAAAATGACATCCCAAAACACAGTGATGTCTTACCTATATATACAGGGTGTAAATTAACCCTTCACACAGCCGTCAACCAAGCATTCTGTACATGAAACTAAGTATCCCTACGCAAAAAAAAATACTGGGAAACGACTTTTTTTTTGGGGTCAACAATCACATTATACGGTAAAACTCAATGTAGCAAAAAACATTGTGCAAGTGGATGCTTTGAATAGTAAACGGGTCATGGAGGTAATTTAAGTAAAGTTATAACCTGAAAAACTAGTATTTACAAAAACAGCTGTGAAAAATTTGGAACTTTGATCCCCAACTTCTCTGTAACTAGGGGGGTTTCCCAGGTATGGTCTAGAACAAAAAAAATATCGCAGTGGTGGGGAGAACAAGTACCCTTCGTTTGCGTTAAGGGTACTTTTACACCCTTTATACACAGGGTGGTGCCGACAATACGACAATAAATGAAACCACTGGTAGTTCTAGTTCATAGGAACATTTTTAAACTATCAAATAAATCCTAACACCGTCGTGGTGCCGACGATACGACAATACCCTACCTAAATATCTTCGCCAAATTCGTTTGTTACATTTTATTTCCACACGTTAATCGGTGTGGTTTCATTTATTATCATATTGTCGGCACCACCCTGTATAAAAGGCCGAGCTGACTGACTGAGAATCAACGCACAGCCCAAACCCTTAGGACTAGAAACTCAACATTTTGCATACGTATTTCCGCTTATGACGTAGGCATCCACAAAGAAAGGATTTTTCAAAATTCAACCCCCAAGGGGGTAAAACAGGGGATGAAAGTTTGTATGGAAAATCGTAATTTTCGATATTTCCGACATCCATGCGGGTGAAACCGCGGGCAAAAGCTAGTAGCAAAATAATATACCTGTCTAGTGTGTCACTCCGGCAACGATATTAAAAAGCCTTTTTCCATCCCAATATGGATGAAGCAGCCAAATTAAATCGAGTCGGTAAACAAACAGGAAAATCATTCAGTGCCATTCTTTCATAAATTCAATCAATCACTTTTCAATGAATTTTAATCGAGTTCGGTGAACTTTACTTGTCGAGTTTTATCAACTGAAACCCGCAATGTTCGGTACTTATCTACACTGGCACTTGGCACTTGTAGCTCAAACTTAATTAAGGCTTGTATTCACGCCAATGACCTTGTGCATACAAACTACCCCTCTCGGTCGTAGATACGGACTTTAAACGGACGCATTTTTCATTTATTATAATTAAAATAATACATGTTTTTAAAAAGTAACAAAACCAAATTATTTTCCTTTGTATTTCAAAGCAGTAGATATTTTTTTTATATTATTTTGTTAAAAAATGAAGGAGTAAAATGGTTCCATTCAACGATTTGGAGGTGATTTTGTTGGATTTTTTTTCTTATTATGTGATACCGATACATAAATTATGGCTAAACCAAATTACGTGTCATATCATGTAGATTACTAACAATTTTTCTCAGATGTAATTTCTCTGTAAGTGCCGGTGAAAAACTGCTTCATCTGCACGCTGTTTTTAAGCTTTTTCGAGAGAGGAGCCTTAAGTAAGTGAATGCCTAAAGATGATAGGGCCAGAAAGGAGGTAACTCAGTCGGAGTGTCGCCTTAAGAACGAACGGTGTGTTGGAGTATACGATAACGGGATCTAAGAGAAAAAGAGATTTTGGGCGTCATTTTGTGACCATATGTACTTGTCAGAGGTTACACAGTTCATTATGCCAATGTTTACCCGATGCACCCCAATAAAATAGGTAGGTATAATAAAAAATAAAAAAAAACTTTTAAGTCCAAGCTTGATAGCGCCCCAAAGGTTAAACTAAATGAATTGGAATGAGGGCAAGAAATTAAAATTCCAATCATCATATTGGAATTTCAATTTTCTTGTCACAGAGCTGAGCATTGAGAATCCGTGAGTTTTTTATTAGACAATTATTTAGGTGTCATTGTGAAAAGAGGTATTATTGGCACAAAGTCATACCGTATACATAACTAAGCATATTTCTTTGTAAAAACCAACATGCTAAGAAGGTTATAAAAAACTTCCTTTGTAATAAAAGTGAGGTTTTTCTTACTGATAATGCATCATCATTTATCAAAGCTAATTGAAGCTAATGAAAGCTAATTTTCCGAGGTATATTTATGTTCACACACAGACAAGTCTCATTTAAAGGATAACTTGGAGATACCAACTCGTCTCATTAGCTTGGATAGAACTTGGAGGTAGCTTCGTTACAATAGGTAGGTCGGGAACCTATACTATCAACAAGTGCGTGTACCTACTTAACTTATTACTTATTAGGTATCCAACTATCTGTTACTTTGGTGAAGCTTAACGTCTAACAGGTTAAGTAGCTACGTAAATAAGAAAAACTAATCTTGTGTGTCATTTGTTTATATCACCATGTACTGTACCCATATTTGCAAAATAAACACTTACTTACTTACTTACTTGGAAAGTATTTCACTGTTTCGGTAAGTAAGGTAAATTCTTACCATAAACTTACACTACCTATCTCGTACCAAAGGGTCCCCCCATAGTGACATTCTATGTGGGATAATAATCATGAATAAGTCAAAAATGTATTGAATTGATCACAGAACAGATAAAAGAGGTCTCGAGAGAGGAGATAAAAACCTCTTTTATCTGTTCTGTGGAATTGATAAGTCACAGAAAAACTTGGATAAAACAATCCTGTTAGAAGTTGTGTTACGAAAGGCCGTGTGTACGAATCCCTTTGAAACTATTACCGCTAGTATCCTCCACGTTAGTAAATAAAATTGGCAGACTACGTTTAGGTAAATATTAGACCACAGCGTAACTAAGAAAAAAAAGATCGCCTACGAATTGAGAACCAACCTCCTCTTTTTTGAAGCCGGTTAAAAATACGTATTCAGTACTATCCATTCAGTATCTGTAAACCGGCAACTTTATGAAGCACCTCCGGGCATTACCCTTGTCTTACTATCGCGGAGTTTCGGCAACATTCAGCGGTCAAACTTGTACTTCAAACTATGTCCTATATCAAGAGTTAAAGGTAGGTGTTTTCACCTTAGAAATCTGCAGTTACAATGGGATTGCTTTTTGAGTTCCAAATATAAACTCCTCAAATGTATTTATGATATTAGTATAAAAGGTGTAAACAGACCTTTAACGAAGCTGAAAGTCACTAACTTGTTCTCCAGGTGTAAAAGTACCCTTAACGCAAATGAAAGGCACTTGTTCTCCCCACCACTGCGATCATTTTTTTGTTCTAGACCATACCTGGGAACTCTCTAGTTACGGAGATATTGGGGGTCAAAGTTCCAAATTTTACACAGCTGTTTTTGTAAATACTAGTTTTTGAGGTTATAACTTTACTTAAATTACCTCCATGACCCGTTTACAATTCTAAGCATCCACTAGCACAATATTTTAAGAGTGCTACTTTGAGTTTTACCGTAAAATGTGATTTTTGACCCCAAAAAAAAAAGTCGTTTCCCAGCAAAAACTTTTGAGTAGGGGTACTTAGTTTGATATACAGAATGCTTGGTTGAAGGCTGTGTGATGGGTTGATTTACACCCTGTATATATTATGCCTACTAATTCTACTTTTCCTTTTTTTTATTTTATTTTTTGGCCTTTGGAAAATCATCAAATAACCCCTCCCACTCTTGGGCAGAGCGAAAGGGAGTGTCAGGCATCTACTGACTAAAAACCACCCATGTTCCTTCTTAGCCCTTGCGCCGAGACCGCGGTATCTCTTTCGAACAACTCGCAGCCCCGACGGAATGCCTACTCACAGAACAGATAAAAGAGGTTTTATCTGTTCTGTGTGCCTACTATACCATCCTTCCTTATTATTATACCTTCTAGCTACGAATATATGCACCAATATCTTCGTATCTAGGAGGTATGGTCCAAAGTTACAACTTTTTTCAGCATTTTTGCAACATAAGTTTTTATGGTTATAAGTTGACTGAAAATACCTCCATAACCCGTTTACTATTGAATGCATCGATCAGCACAATGTTTTAGGTGCATTGAGTTTTACCGTAAAATGTGATTTTTCAACCTTGAGAAAAATTGTTTCCTAACACTAATTTTTGAGAAGGGTCACTTAGTTTGTTGTACAGCAAAGAGATTTAACATAGGTAATATTTGAATGTCTTTGATGTAAAGAATGCTTGGTTGATGGCCTCGCGAAGGGTCCGTTTAGATCGGAGAAGGAATTTATTTCAAAATTCTACTGATTGTATTTGATACTGTGTGTAACACAATAAAATTAGAGTTCAGGGCTCTTTGACATAAAATAGGGCTACTAGGCAGATACTTACGCTTCAGAGATCAGAGCCCTCAACTTGCAGAAGACGATACCCAAGCTATATGGATATTGATGCCAATACACCGACAGGTCGTTCGGAAGTCCTGAAACAAAAGAGACACATTTTATTTAGAATGAAAGACAACTACAAATACAGATTTCATTCTGGAAAATTGTTAGAGAAAATAGCCCAATGACTTTATTTTATGTCATCACAGAATCACTTGCTGGGGTATCTATAATGCCACTTCTTTTCGATAACTAAGGCACAAAAAGTGGTAAGGGACGATTTGGGGGAATTTAAGTGAATCCTCTGCTATTATTTCGTTGCTGGAACTGGAACTTCAAAACTTCATTGTCGCGGCGCTTTTCTGATGGTCGCCACTGCATTGATTGTGGCTTTCAGGAAAAAAAAATAAGTACTAGCTGAGATTTTTGACCCATGTTAACATACCAACATGACTTAAGATTTATTATGACTGACCTAAAAAACTCGTAAAGTCAACGGTATTTCCGAGTTTTTTCGAGTCTTAAGTATCGATTAGTTTTAAAATAGATCGTAACATCCAGGAACTCCATGACAAGATTTATCAGACTTCTATAAAATATCTTCTCCCGACCTTATCAACTGATACAAATTACCCAATTACTCACTGACCTAACCTCAGGTATAGTATATGGGTTTCATTCTCCAATAAGAAAACTTCAAGATTCCCTTCAGTGTTCCTTTATAACGAAGTATATCAGGTACATAGTCGGGCGATGTTTTACGTGCAGATGTTGCAATAACAAGCTTATACATTATCTAGGTATCTAGGAAACGTTATGATGGCTATTGCAAACAGTTTTGTTCGTATGGTTTTATTGCACCATTTGGGAACGGCTCCTAGGCATAATAAATAGGGAACTGGGGCGGGAAAACTCTTGGTAACACGTGTTGTGGCACGCGATGGGAGAATGCGAATATCTACATGGATTTTGTGAATGGGGTGTTGATAATGCCTCGGGTATTAGTTACATTCCAGCCCAAGTATTTCATGTTTTTATCACCCTGAATCACATAACATAACGGCTGTAATCCCCTAAGGGTAAGGTAGAGGTGTACCATCTAGTACACTTACATAGTTATGTTTAAGTCCCGTTTGATATAAACTGGACACAAAATTTCTGGACAGCCACTAAAAACTTCCTGATGGAAAACCCCAATGTCACTTTACTCAACCTGGGAGTCAAACGCAGGACCTCTTGGTCAGCAGTCGCGCTTGCGACCACCAGACCGTGGACTCCGATGTACTTTTGGTATTCTGAACAGCCTCTATTATAAAATACCAGGTGTATTCTACTATAGGTATGTATGTACTATTAAATCAGTTGAAATACCTACCAAAAGGTAGTAAGGTACTCTACTTCGTACGGTTGTAGACTATGCTCAGACGCTCAGTGCTACCACCCTACTTATATATTGATTATACAAAGGGACACTGTCCTTTGGAATCATACGGGCTGATAGTAGTGATTTAAACATTCATACGGGCCAATTGAATTACTCTTTCAAGAAACGTAGGTACTTACTTCAGAAAGAATTAGGAAAAGCACTGAAAGTAATGTAAAATCTGAATTTTAAGTAAATTAATTCTATTTTCTTGATTTTGATTTTGAACGCACGCTTTACGTGGGAAAAAAAGAAATTACTTTTTTTGACATTTGTCATTTCTGTAATAAAAGAAAAATTAGGGAAGTTTTTATTAATTTTTGCTTACGCACGTCGGGGGCCCCCGTCGCCTGGGGGCCCCGTACATTTGATACGGCAGATACGGCGGTAGCTACGCCCCTGCTACATACCGAGTTTCCTCTCTGATTCGGAAGCAACCTAAGCCGTTGGTCCCGGCTTTCATTGTAGATCTTTGACATTTGTTATAGGTCAGTCAGTGACCCGAAAATCTGACATCCAGTCTGACTAAAGGAGTACCTATCGTCAGGGACTGAAAGCGGTTACGGTTAAAGGTTAAGGTACCTTATAAATATACCGGTACCGGTTTAAAATAAAGGTTGAGCTATACCGGTACCTTTATAAATAAAGGTTGGGCTAAACCGTTATTTAACCCTTACAAGATTTCGGTACCGAAATGCATGCGATACGGGGCGCGGCGCGCGTGTGTGCGGTAGAACACGTTAAAACTTGTGTATTTTGTACATTTTGTTTTATCTCTTTGTTGTGTGTGTGAGTGGCCAGGCGGTGCGTCAAAAAAAACCCCTATTTATTAAGGTTTAGGTACCGCTACCGATACATTTATAACGGTTACGGTACTTCTACTGAAATTTACCGGTATGCATTTCCAACCTCAAAATTCCGCTACCGAAAAAAATAACGGTACTATCGATATATTTCGGTAACCCTTATTTAACGATATGACGTCATACCGAAATTTAAAGGTACCGTAGTTTTTGGGTAATTTAATCCCTGCCTATCGTATTACCCAGTACTAACTGGGTTGATGTTTAGAGAGTTCAGATTGGCAGTCGCTTCACATATAATACTGGTATTATTCAGTCCCCAGACCCTAACATTGTTGGGAAAAGGCTAGGCAGATGATGAATTCTATTTGTTCTACTATTACGATAAAATGATTAGTGTTTTTGTGGAATTCAAAGAAGACGTAATGCCTCTTTTACTTTAGTAAATTCGTTTCACGTTTGTCACAAAAAGGTGCGTCACAAACATAAGCTCAACAAGTTAGAAAACAAATTAAAGCCAGAAATAACTTTATCCAGTCCTTACCAAATTAACTATGTTTCGTTAAAAACAACTCCAGTAACCCGACGATAAACGATGTTAAGATAACAGATTTTAAACTTAAATAGAAAAGAAAATAGAGTACATACGTTGTAGAAAAATAAAACTTTAGTACGACCCAAGAAAACATTTTTCATGGGTATTTATTTTGTTTATTGTCTGTACAATAAACAAAACAAATAACATAATTACAACTGTGTATCCATAAAGGTTAAACAAAGTTGAGGCACCCGTAATACTCTCAAATAAGTACCTAAAAAGGGGGGGGTGCGGTTCTCTCTTTGTATGACCATTTTTTTTTTCGGGTTTTCGGAATTCATCAAATAATTCCTCCCGCTCTGGGCAGAGCAGAAGTGAGTGTCAAACTTCTACTGACTAAAAACCACCCATGTTCCTTCTTAGCCCTTGTGCCGATGCCGCGGTATCTCTTTCGAACAATCCGCAGCCCCGGTGGGGTCTTTGTATGACCTTAAATTTGAATCCAGCTTACCTAGTAGACCAAATGGGGCAGTCAAAACAAAATGCATCTTTAATACTTTACTTATATTCAGAATACTGGTAATATTAGATCATATCATTAGATCATCATCGGCCTAACCTTTTCCGCAACATCCATTGAGTTTCACTACATGAAAATTACATAGACCGACCTGTCCTCCATAACCCAGTTACTGACAAAAGACTTAATTTCATTATTACATAAAGCGTAGGTAAGTATTATCGTAAAGTATTGTATCTAAATAACAAAATAAATACATTTAATTGGCGACATCTAGGCATCTGCGCACACATGCAGTGCTGAATGGCCCATAAATTTTATCCGATAGTATAGCAACAATATTGTTAGGGCTGCCCCTGAATCGCCGCAGCACAGATGCACATCACTTGCGCATGACGCGACGGCATAAAATTCGTCTATAAAGTCTAGCTTCAGCAGACATTTAACTGATGCGCTGCAAAACCGAGGTAGCCCCAAATAGGGTTACCATCTGACCGGATAAAGCCGGTCTAGACCGGATTTTTACGTGTTAGACCGGACTCCGCCCGGATTTTACGTCAGACCGGATTTTTGTCATACTTGCATGTTCTTCCGCCCGCTCTAGCGGGTGCCGCACGCACTGAGCCCGGAACGCAAGCGCACCGCAAAGCAGAGCAATTTTTATGATGAGCTCGCTGAAAAGCAATGGTGTCTCTTTTTTAATACAATTAACGACAGCTCAAGAGTTACAGAATTTCTGAAGATTTGTCAATATTTCTTTAGTATTTTGCCACACAACGCAAATGTGGAGAGAGTATTTTCTCTCATGACTTCTCAGTGGACCAAAGAAAGAAACAGACTTTCAGTGGAGTCGGTGAGAGCCATATTGCTTACGCAATATAACTATAAAGAAAATTAAGTGTATTGTGAAGAATTTTATTGCGAAATAGCTGGAAAAACAACTTTTTGCATGCGGTTGCTAGCAATCAGAAATATGGGTCTAAATAATATAAGTAAATAAAAACGTACTTTAATTCTATGATTTTTATTTAATACAGGTGCGTGACCGGACTTTTTTTTCAAAATCAGGATTTTTAGACATGTCTGACAGGATTTTGCATTTTTAGGCCTGGTAACCCTAGCCCCAAACAACATCCTTTTTTATTTTTGGGGAAGGGAAATCATCAAATAACTCCTCTCGCTCTAGGCAGAGCAGAAGAGTGTCAGGCTTCAACTGACTAAAAACCACCCATGTTCCTTCTTAGCCCTTTGTGTCGGAGACCCGGTATCTCTTTCGAACAACCCGCCACCCGACGGGCCAAACAAGTCAACATCCTCAGTTTAGTCAGGTTTTGTTTGATATAGTCTACTAATATAAGGCAATTTACAGAAGAACGTTAAACAATGTAGGATGAAATTATAATGTTAAACAAATATACGGACTAAAGCCCGTTTTTCTTTTGTAAATAGGTACATAGCTTAATGATGTTAAAAGATGTGTGAAAAAACATTTTAAATAACTTAAATCAAAGCGGCCCGGTTCCATCCTAAACAAATTGCGAGATGTACTCGTACCTAACGGAAAATAATTAGTTCTATAAAAATAATTGGCTAAACTTTGCCCTTGAGATCTGCATACTCTCTTTACCAACTATGTTAGGGTCACCTTCCACCTACTTGTTCCTACTGAATAAATATGTTGTTACGCTGTTTGCCATTTTTATATACATGGCAAACTTTCTCTAAAGCTGTATTCAAGAACATAATATAGAAAGGCGTTCAAGGTATTCAAAAATAAATTCGGTCTGTTGAAACTTTTAGGGTTACCAAAGATACTTGTCCCATGTTCCTCGTCGTTAGTACCCGATCCCAATCAACTTGGAATTAGGTACTTACGTAAATAAAGATAATATGGAAGAAGGTAATCCTATATAATAAAATTGGGATGACACTTTGTGTTCATAATCACTACAAATTATAAAACAAAGTTTGTCTGTCTGTCTGTTCGCGATAAACTCAAAAACAACTGCACCGATTTTCATGCTGTTTTCAACAACGGATAGAGTGGTTCTCGAGGAACGTTTTAGTTTCTGACATCCACGCGGGGAAGCCGGGGGCATCAGATAATTAATTATAAAGAAAGAGCTCCATTTTTTTATTACCTAGCATCGTACTTCGTAGTCTGCCCACCTCAAATCTGGATCCATTATAAAAACTAGATTAAAATTCCTCTAGAAGTACAGAATACTTTCGTCCTTTTATATGTATTTTAAACAAAGAGAACCCTACTTCAAACACCAAGTACACCTTACAAAATTAAAACCTTGCTTAATTTTCCGGAAGTCGAAGATGTAAAGTGGAAAAGAAATTAAAATCCCAAAACGTTGATAAAAGGCGAAGCTTGAAAATACAAGAAAAACATCTCAGGTTCTTTTACTTCTCACGCACTCACAAAATAATATTACGTCTAGTTTATAGCGCAAAAATTTAGCAGCTGCCAACAAAATCATCCTCAACTGGAAATTGTGGGACGAAAAATGGGAAAAACAAAAGGACAAAAAAGTTCCAAAGTTTTGTTCTTATACGAGTTTACGACAAACTATGATGAAAATATGCCATATCCTTGTCAACCTAACATTATTATTTTATGTTTTACATCTATACGAATATTATAATGTAGAGGTATTTGTTTGTAAGTTTGAATATACGGGGTAATCTTCGGAACTACTGATTCGATTTCGAAAATTCTTTCACTATCAGGTCGTCATGTCATGGGTCATATACATTTTAAACGTTCCCTTGGGAGAATTTTCGTACAAAACGGACGACTTAATAAATACGATAGTTAGTGTAAATAACTGTGATGGGACTTTAGTACGTTGCCTATGCTAAAGTTTATTTACAAGTCAAATGCAAATCAAATCGTTTATTTGTGATGCATGGGTTACATACAGGTGTTCATTACATTAATTATAAGCTTATAATGTCCATTCCATGATCAGCCACTTGGGCATACAGATGATACAATAATACAATAAAAATAAGATTCTAGAATTCCAAAGATTTGACATAAATTGCATTTCTGCAGTCCTCCATCTTCTTCATAAAAAAATGTATTTACACAAATTGGAAGGAGTTAATTGGAGCATACATAATTTAATACGAAACTTGTTCAGATCAGATTAGCTTTTAGATCTAGTGTCTTACCAAAATCAATCTAAATCTTGGCCCGTCCTGAATTATTTATTGCCAAACTATTCCAGAATAACAGCAACAAGCTCGAATAATCCTAAAATCTGAACGGGCTGTCCCGTTCAGATTTTAGGATTATCAAGTTACCTACTTTAGTAATTACTTAAGCTTTTGCCCATGGCTTCACCCGCGTGGATGTCGAAAAATATTTCAATAAATTAACTCCATTAGGGGTTGAATTTCGAACAAAATTATATACTAAAACATTCTCCGAGAACCACTCCATCCGTTGCTGAAAAAAGCATGAAAATCGGTGCAGTAGTTTTTGAGTTTATCGCGAACAGGTAGACAGACGTGGCGGCGGAGCACTTTGTTTTATAATATGTAGTGATAGCACAGTGATGATAACCTAACCTAACAAACAAATAGATAGTGTAAAGCGAACTCCCCAGTGACTGCCATCTGTGTCATTACCAAACGCAGATGATCATTATCATGATTGTCATCATCTTCCTAGCCTTTTCCCAACACTGTTGGGGTCGGCTTCCAGCCTAACCGGATGTAGCTGAACACAGTATTTTTCATGGAGTGACTGCCTACCTGACCTCCACGACCCAGTTAGATTGACCCTTTGAAGAGACGCTATCATGATAATTATCATCGATACAAATGCAGTCTTCCTGCCCGCTTTTTCTCATGGCGGTCAATTTCAGTCAAATTAAATGTATTTATTTACCAGAATATAGGTACATACATAACACAGAGACAGCCAGTGTGAGTGGAAACTAGCCATCGATAGAGATAAATTGTAGTGCACAAGTGTGTTCGCAAACACTGATGCATTCTGCATTCCCTCACTCTCACGCAATCCGACATGACCGAGAAAATGCACCAACTTAACGTGTTTTACAAAACACGGGATATCATGCCACAAACTTCCAAAATGCAGGCAAACAACTGAGAGTACCCTTAGATTCCTTAGTTAGAACAACAACGCAATTAGAAATGTACTGTATGTTTATTTATATAGGTACCCATGTCTAACTGACAATGTTTGTGACATGTGATCTACATCACCGTAGTTATTAATCGCGAATGAATACTTAAATTCATCATTACAAGTAATCATTAATCAAGTATATACTTAATCATCATCACAGTGATTTAAAAGACACATGTTCGATTCGCCCAAAAATATACCCTATTGACAAATAACCCACCGCCTAGGCCATCATATATATATAGGGTGTAAAAGTACTCTTAACATAAACGAAGAGCACTTGTTCTCCCCACCACTGCAATATTTTTTTTGTTCTAGACCATACCTGGGAACTTTGACCCCCAATATCTCCGTTACTTCAAAGTTCCAAATTTTTCATAGCTGTGTTTGTAAATACTAGTTTTTCAGGTTATAACTTTACATAAATTACCTCCATGACCCGTTTACTATTCAAAGCATCCACTAACAGTGCTACATTGAGTTTTACCGTAAAATGTGATTTTTGACCCAAAAAAAAAAGTCGTTTCCCAGCAAATATTTTGCGTAGGGGTACTTAGTTTGATGTACAGAATGCTTGGTTGACGACTGTATGATGGGTTGATTTACACCCTGTATATATAGGATGTCAGAACATAGGACAGGCACTATAGAAAACCAATTAAAATCACGAACTTGTTTGGCAGTCCAGGGAGGGACAACATAAAAAGCAAAACACATTGCTATTGATCGCATGCACGTGTGCTCTCCGCATTCTCGAATCGTCCAATAAAAGTCGAAGTCGAATAATAGTGTCGTCCAATATTATTAGGATTCTCACTTCCCTATTTTCAAGGGGCTCATGGCTAAACAATTACAGCCGGATCAAGCAACACTCACCAAGGTTTGCTATGGATGTGATACTATCCCTTACTTACGTTAAGGCACGCATTTGTAAATCTTTAACAGGTCGTTACAGGTAGCCAGAAGCCCGAAAAGACTGTATCCGCCTATCCTTTTCCCAACTGTGTTGGGGTCTCCTTCCAGTCTCACCGGATGCAGCTGAATAGGTACCAGTATTATTTAGATGGATCTGGTTAGACTGGAAGCCGAGTATAACGTGATTGGCAAAAGGCCCTGTGGGGCAGTTAATAGATCTACCGTTCAGTTAAAAATAAATAAAATTTAAGTGTCTGTTTGTAATTTCAAAATAACACATTTTTACTTGCATTACATGAAATTATAATATACGGTACCTACTTCTAACAAAATAACGTATTATACAAGTACATTTTTGTCTGTCTGTCTATTCCAGCTAATCGAAAGAAATTATACGAAGGTCGCGAGGCGCAGCTAGTTCTTCATTCAAGTTCAGATTGACTTGTGAGTAGTTCTGTGTTATCTTGTGGAACTGATTAAAACTTTCAAGATGCAACCTTGAAAACTGGGAAAATCTTCGTTCAAGTACAAATATTGCGATTTTTAAGTCTTCCAATTCTACCCACACTATTACATTGATAAAAATATATAACCCCTAAAAGGATAAGACCAGCAAAAAATAAGGGCTAGTTTTCGGGTCACGTAGGTACCATTCCGGGTACGGATGTGCGGTACTGAAACTAAAATGACTTTCCATGTAAATTGACAAAGGTTCAGTGTAGGTTTTTGCAAAGCGGCACTAGTGTTACTTTAGCAGTGTAGTTCTTAGTGGTACCTAACGCGGTACGTGAGTGTAGCTCATGTATTTCGTAGTAATCCTAACTGGACACTACATGGAAAAGCCACCCAAGCCCTTTGATAGGCTGAAGCTATTCTGATTTTTATCTCAGTGTCACTTTAGATATTGTTGGCATCCCCAACATTTTACTTTTATATTTTTATTCTTGCAACACTATGTCAAAATCAAATATCTGCCAGGACCATTATTGTATGATTTTGTATGCAGCGTGGGGCTGATGATTGAAGCATAAAGCTCGTGGCGAATAAAACACGTGTATTTCTTCTAAATAGTAGATGCAAGAGGCAAGAGAGCTTTTATTGACCAGACTGATTTTGACAACATGCACGCAGTGTTGCAATAATAAAAAATAAAATGTTAGGGATGCCAACAGATATCGAAATTGCTGCCTGTTCCTGTTTCGTTTTGCCGATTCAGTTTGCGGGTACCGTCGCTCTCGGAATTGTGAAAAAGCTTTCGCGGTGGTATGTAGGAACTACATATAACTATGGGTAATAAATAAGGCAGACGTTTACTGGCACAGACGCTTCAACATAACGAAGATGACAAAACTCGTAGATTCGATAAAATCTATAAAAAAGGTAAATGTTAAGCGTTCTAAGAAGTTTAGATCCAATAGAAATGAAAAGGAGCGTAAACGATTTTCTTTCAACACGAGGAGCGGTTTCATAAATGAAAATACCTACAGATTTACCTATCTAGAACAAAATCTTATTTACTTTTTTTTTTTTTGTCAAAAAAAACGTTGCCCCACACTAGGAATTTCTCCTGTATCGTGGGTGCGTTTACAAATATTTAAACTTACATACACAAATACCCAGACCCGAAACAACTATCTGTAGGTCATACAAATATTTGTTCCGTGCGGGAATCGAACCCGCGACACGCAGCGCAGCAGTCCAATCGCTCAGCCACTGCGCCAACCGTGTCGAATTACTACTTCGAGACACACTACATAAATGTCACATATACGTATATGTACATAACTTACATGTACCTATTTCAAAATATTCACAGACTATTACGTAACTTTAATACGTTGTTTTTTAATCGAAAATACTATTAGCCTATAGCATTTTAGCAAGAAGCACAATCAGTGTCATATATGAATACATTCTTAAAGTTATTAAAAAAAATCTAAATCTAATCTGGCTGGTCTAATCCATAAATCATAATCGTCAAACTCAAAATTTCAATCCTTAACAAAACATAAAGCTCCTAATACACCATATGTATTATTATGTTCAAATATCTACCACAAATAAAAGCTATCGATACTTCCCAATTTTCTAGAACATTTGTTAACGGCACCAAACGTTACACATTAATTATTCAAGCTAATGCAGACATTATCATACAGTGGTCAAGGACGCAGACTTACGCCAAAAGGTATAACGTAGGTAGCATAAGTACCTTTAAATAGTAAGTTCGAAAAAGTTGAACTCTTCTCTCTCTTTCTCTTCTTCAACCTTTGGCCATCCAATGCTCAGTGTATCTCTTCCAAATCTCGCCACTTATGGCGGTTTGTGTCATGGCTATCCAGTTTCTTCCGGCTCTATTTATGAGAGCGGCTGTCCACCTTATCGGTTGTCTTACCATAATTCCTCCGTGTCCGTGGTCTTCACTCCAGCTCTTTCTTCGCCTATCTTCCATCCAGATTCATTCGCCATGTATCGCTTCTTCTTTTTACTATCGCTTCTGCTTCATCCATAAGTCTCATTCGTCTCCATATTTTGTTGTTTTTCACCCGGTCACCAACAATCCACATCAACGATGACAACGACAGTAGTTAACAATAATGTTATTATAATGTATAGTACCTGGATGACCGAAATTTGCTTGGTTGTTTTGATAAATCGTGTTTTTTTTTAAATGAAACCTAGCTTGACCTATTTATCGCCCCCAAAAACCCCTGCATACTAAATTTCATGAAAATCGTTGAAGCCGTAACCGTGATTCAGATTATACTGTATTACAAGAATTGCTCCTATATAGGTATTAGATAGATACGTTTAATTTTTTTTTTTGCTGTAAGTCGTTCTTTTTTGCGAAATATTAATTAATTAACATTAAAGTCACGGTGAAAATATTATTTAGTAGCTCTAAACATTTTTTTCCCTTGTCCCTCTAATTTTTCAGTAAATTGCCGAATTTAAGAGAAGAGCGCGCAAATTTTTTTTTTAACTTCTTTATTTGGGCTTTTACCAATGCAGTCCAAAAGTTTTTATGAAGATTCATTGACCGGCCCTGGATTCCGAGGTATAAATCTTACGGCACTCCACTAAATTTGTTTCAGCAAAACCCTCATCACCACTGAGGACTGTTTCCTCTTAATCATCCGCCGTGTCTTTTTCCATGTTCGAGTCCGCTTCCAGTCTAACCGGATGTAGCTGAATAACAGTATTTTCCATGGAGCGACTGCCTATCTCACCCACTACCCAGTAAGTAACTGGTAACACGATACCAACGATTGAAGACTGCTTCCTGTGGTCCTTCAAAGTCTTCTAAGTCATAGTCACAGTCCTTAAAGGGCCATGGCTGTCCGGCTTATTTTCACCCGACTGTGGCAAAGCTCAAAAGGAGGCAACATACAAAGCAGTAAATATTAAGCAAAATTCGTGTTGCTTAGTAAAAAGGAACAAATCCCTGTGAGTCGTTGACGCGTATTCTGCTTCATTACATATTTAAACTCGTCAGAAATGGCTCCCGAAAGAGTGCTTGCAAAAAAGTAAAGTACCTACATAATTACTAACGATCACATTACCTTGACTAACTAATCTAGATAAGAATTGCTGAAGTTACAAACTAGGGCGAAATTCACTTAAGGCACAGATCGCGATAGGTCAGTGTTGCCTTGGGGGGACAACACTTAAACGCGATTTTGTTGGGCTGACGTTCTGCCGAGTCCGATGAGGGTCCTCTGAGGGTATTTTAAGGGTCCTTTTTTATCTTTATTTATTTTATGGAGGGTTTGATAAGACATGATCTCATCAAACCCTGGGTCCTTTCTAAGGCCACTCCTTACGCTGTTGATGTGGCAGAGTTCTAGTAAAAGCCTAGGAATCATCGTCAAGACAAAGAAAACGGATCATCTTAGGAGCGGCCGAGCTTGATGTTTTATTTTCACCTGCAACCAAAATCCTGAAATTAAAGAAGTTAAGTAGGTAGGTAGTGAAGTTTGGTTTTCTCGGAATCATGGCCACTGTTGATTCTGGCTTACAGAGGTTACAGTGGTTTGGGAATAGTGTGGCGGGCTTGTCCCAATTTTAATATTTTTTTCTCGGGAAATGAGAATCGTCTTTAAGACATTCTTGGAACCAAGCATGAAAGGAGTTCCGCGGCACGCGAGTTAATTCGCGGTTACGAAATACGAAGAAACTATGCTTACTTACAAAGCTAAAACGTCTGATAAAACCTCGTTAGATGCGTCATTGTAGGTGTCCTTGTTAAAGAGTACAGCTACTTTTTAGTGTTAGAAATACTTTATAACATGGACACGTATCACTATAGGTAAACATGATAAGAGTTTATGTCGTATTCTGCAGTATACGACATAAATTCTTATTATGTTTACTAAAAAAGTAAAATAAACTAGACTTCTAAAAAAACACTATGTATAAAACAAATTACAAACAAAAGAAGTTCGGTACATACCTACATCTCTAAAGTTTCACTATAAATACTCACATAAATTAATTTACCTGCAATTTATACACAAAGAAATATTTTATAGTTTACTGAAACAATATTGTTCGATAATTACTTACCAAACATCAGCAGCAGTAGATCGCTAACCGCCAAACTGAAGAGATAATAGTTGGTCGCAGTATGCAAACCGGGATGCTTCACAATAACCACACACACGCACGCATTGCCGACCACTCCAGTCAGAAATATTACAACCAATATCACACTAATCGGCACTATTTCCTTTAACGGTAAACGTCTAGATCCCATCAGCCACCATAGCATTTCTTCTTCACTACAATCGAAATGAGATAAATTGTTGCAACGATTAAAAAAATCATCGTAAGTCTCATTTCCTCGAAGGAATAACTTCGATTCCATTTTCGAATTGTTTGTCACAAGAGTTTTAGATCAAAAACAACTCCGGAGAGAAAATAAAAAAAACTTGTCTATTTTGTCCACTATTTAAATATTGTTCTAAATAAGTAACAGTTCAAAATAATTTAAAATATACCGGACTACAAACGGTATGACGAAAAGTTGGTGATATCCGAAACCACAGTGAACATGACCGATTCATCCGAATTCCCGCGCGCACTGATACAGCTGAACTGAAATTTCCAGGAGTGAGGACTACGGAACATTATTCAAAATGATTGTAGATGTCCAGTTTTAGGAACAAAATATGTCAATATGTACCTACTTATTGGGAAAATCTATTGAGAGAATCTATTTTTAATCATTTTACTTTTTATCCTATAAAAGAAACATTATTATTTTAATAAATTACGTTAACGCTAGGTCTTTTTCTACGTTATCTGCAATCTTAATAAATTACTGCGACAAGCAAAATGTTGTATTTTATATTTATCTTGAATTTGTAAATTATTAAAATCCAAATCAGTACAGTAGCTTCTCCACGCATTAAAATTTAAACGTAGTTATAGTAAAGATCGTTTGAATTCTCCCGCTAAAGTTTCCCGCCAAGTATGTTTGACGTTTTCGTGGTCAGTGTTACTTACTGCTTTGTCTATGACATCGGTGAGAACGCCGAGAATATCATCATATGTGTTATCTGCGACTGTTTCGCCGCGCCCGCTAACTTTCACAGATAAGGAAACGTCAAATATTTGGTAATTGTGGTAAATTATAATGGTAAAAATGCTATTTATGCTCGTGTTTCTATCGTAAATAGAGTTAAAATTGTAAATGCCTTAGCGGGTTATAGCTAAAATAATGTCTTCTCAAATCAACGACGAAATTGGCGACATAACTATGACAAGCACTGAAGCAGATTCTTCACAAACACACGGGCACGAAGGTAAATAAACAATTTACAATTTTATAATAACAACAATCAATTTCAGGAACTGTAAAATTGCTGCCGGCGTAAACACTAGTTACATTACTTTTCTAAAGTTTAATTTGTTGTCCAAAGCATTCTTTCTACAATAACTTCAGTTTACTGTATTTGAACATTACAAATTGAATATCAACTTAATTTCGTACTTAGCATTGCTTATTAAACTCATCTCATGGACGAAACAGCTATAATACTTCCACCACATACTTGAAACAAATAAAACAAATCTCAATTATCAATATTTTAGCAACATCAAGTGTAACTGCAGATGATGCATCGTCCAGCAACGCTGCCACGCCAGCAGGCAGCGAGGGCCAGGCCTCCAGGCAGTCAAACCTACAGCGCATACAGCAGCGGAAGCAACAAGTCTATAACTGGCCACATAACAAGAAGCTACTCAAGTTGGCTATTTACTCGGAATGCCAGGTAACTTGTCTGTGATCTGATTAACGTATGGCTGTCAGAGAAGAGGAGTAACAATAGGTCACGCAAAGCTTGTTCTGGGCAGTTGTTTAAAGTAGAAGGAAAGTAATATTGTCATAATGTTTTGTATTCAAGGTTTTACACTGTAAGAAATTATCATTATTCGACACAGCAGGCTGTAGTGCACTAGAAACCTCAATAAATGTTGTAAAACCTACAGAATGTGCAAACTTGTCACATAACATTGACATCAATTAAATTGTTACTCGAATGCTTTGTATAAACCAATCATAAATACTAAAGAAATAGATAAATCTCCAAAACATTTTTTAAGGTTTTCAGAAACAGAGGCCTGATAATTTCAGCATTTCAACTCAGCATGCATTTTGTTAGTTTTCTATTACCCAACAACTTTTACACAGCTAGAAGTGGATTCTAAACTAAATACAGCATGTGGTCTTTTTAATATGCTGCTATTGCTACATTCAATGGTTAAGCTATTCATTTACAGTGTCAACATCACATTCATTTTAAACCAACAGTTATAAAATTAACCGAGGATAGTTAGTGTTAAAACTGCTGGTGCTTTTTGTTGTGACAAGTGCCATATTATTCCCAAACCAACAGTAACTTCTGAAAACAAGAATCAACAGTGGCAGCAAGCCAGAAAAAAAGAAAAACTGCTACTATTGTGCTATTGATTGAATGTGTTTATTTGCAGACACCAGACTGCAACTGTAATGGGTGGAAAACTCCTGCACCGCAACAGACAACAAAAGGCAATCCCCGAGCCGACAACCAGCCTCCAGCCAACTTCAACGATCCCTGTCGGAACTGCCATCATGTACTTGGTTAGTAGTAGTAACAAATTTAGAGTTAAGAGAAACCAAATGGGATTCAATTATGGTCTTCCGCAAGCAAATCTAACATCATGTGCATTCAAAGGAGTCAAAACAGTATCCTGAGGGTCCTAGCAGCGTCGCCCTGGTATGCTCGCAACTCAGAAATACATGAACATCTGGCAATTCCAATAATTCTAGAAGAAGCGAAGGGCTATCTAGAGAAGTACAAAGATAGATTGACCAACCATCCTAATCCCCTTTCACAATCACTATTGATGCCAAATCATGCTAAGAGACTCTAGAAGCTGATATTGTGCTGCCTGATTAAGCAGAATTTGGACACTGGTCCTCATTCTGTAAAAAAGTGATGTATTTTTCCACACATCTGATCATAGTCAGTGATGACTGATAGCATATATGAAGAGTAAAAAAAAAAAATTGTACTTAGTTAGTGACCATGTAATAAAACTCTTGTGAGAATTGTCTCAGCATCAAGTCTTTGTAAGAACTATGCACTGGATTTTTTTTGAGATGAGAAAAGTGTGTGCTTTTAAAATTTCCTTTCTGTGCTACCACAATCATTAATGGAACACCAACATATTCCATATCTGGTAGGATGTTCATCATCATTCTCTTGCCCTTATCCCAGTTCATTTGGTGCAGCAGGTCTTCTTATAAAACTCCCCCTAACAAGTGCTATATTTCCAGAAAAACATGTGTCCCAGCTACAAGGTCTGCCAGTGGCGGAGGTGAACAGACTCCTTGGAGCTGTGGTAGATGTGGAGAATATCTTCATGTCCATGCATAGAGAGGATGACCATGACACAAAGAGGGTTTACTATTATTTATTTAAGGTGAGTGATATTCTGTTTTTGGTTTCAACTGATCAAACATTCTGAATGTTGTTGGTCCTATGTGGGAGGGGTCTTGCATATTTATTGGACACATTTATCAAACAGTACTTGTTGAATACAACAAGTACTGTTTGATAAATGTGTCCAATAAATATTAAAATGTGTCCAATAAATATTAGTAAAGCTGACCCAAAGCAATTACTGACATTGACGCCTTTTATAAACCACTTGTCTATTTGGAACAACATAAAACTCCTGAACTGACTGCACTTAGCAAGAATAGTCATTGTCGCATTCAAAGTAATAAGAATTTGACTTTGGCAACGCTTTTATCTAGAAGCGATTTCAGTACCCTAAATTTTAACTGGCTACGTTTGGTTTACCATACCTAAAAAATAATCTTCAACATCCACAGATACTCCGCAAATGCATCCTCACCCGTTCTCACCCTCGTATCGAAGGCCCCCTAGGCCAGCCGCCCTTCGAGAGGCCCTCAATAGCCAAAGCCATCACCAACTTCGTACTCTTCAAGTTCAACAGTCTCCCGCAGAGGGAATGGCAGACCATGTACGATCTGGCCAAGATGTTCTTACATTGTTTTAATCATTGGAACTTTGAGACCCCTAGTGTGAGGAAATTGGTAAGTTTTTGATTGTATTCTCGGTAGTAATAGAGAATTGTTTTATCCAGTACATTAACTATTAAAACACCTGTCACGTTGCCAGCAATTAGAAAAGTGATAGATGAAGCTAGCAACTAAAATATGGGCAGCGAGTAATCGCTAAGTATGTAAGCGAGAGTCTCAGCGAGAGTTCTGCTCGCGAAGCAAAGGTCGCTGAGCCCCCCTCCTTACTAGCTCTTAGCACTGTGACAAACTTGTACTCGCCAGTGGCGTGAAAAATCAGCCATGTATCTCCTACCTACCGACCTACAATCTTTTGCACGTTCTTCAGTAAGAAAATGATGGTTAACTAGTCGTTTCCTCATTGGCGGTGGAACAGATGCCATTATCATCAGTGATGCCGCTAAAATGCCACGCAACATTTATTATTGCAAGAAATGGCTTCTAATATCTAACCAAAGCTAATGGCAATGCAAGTAGTCAAGTAATCTTACCGAAGGGTATTGTATTATCCGTCGGGGCTGCGGGTTGTTCGCAAGAGATACCGAGGCCTCGACATGAAGGGCTAAGAAGGAACATGGGTGGTTTTTAGTCAGTAGAAGTCTGACACTCCCTTTCGCTCTGCCCAAGAGTGGGAGGGGTTATTTGATGATTTTCCAACCGCCAAAAAAGGGTATTACCCAGTACTGACGGGTTGTGGGGGTCAGATAGGCAGTAACTCCATGTAACATGTACTGATATACAGCTGCATCTGGATGGACTGGAAGCCGACCCCAACATAGTTGGAGAAAGGTTGGGCAGATGATTATTTTGAGCAAATGACAATTTAAAGCTACAAAACTACTTCCACTGCCGCAACTAATACCTACACTGTTGTGACTTGCGATTTCTCAACATTGCAATACTGAATACTGAACACTGCTGAATAAATGAATATTTAACTTTCAGCAAGTGTCGAACCCTGAAGACATATCTGCATACCAAATCAATTATACGAGGTATGTTTACTACTTTGTTTTTTATGTCTTACAAACTAGGTACGTAATAAAATGAAACATGTGTATTCTTCACTTTTGGGCCATTACAAATCAAAGATGAGTCGTGAATTTTTATACTCATTTACTTGTCTAAACAAGAATTGAAAGTTTTGGTTCTAGGATATGCAGGTTTCGTCAAGATGTTTTCCTTCAACGTTTACATAGTATATCCATACTCGCATAGCATGCTTATTTCTTTAATTTGAAATCAAGATAAGACCAATCTGAATATTTATTTAAATTTAGTTACTCCATAGAAAATTACAAATGCATAAAACAACGCACCTGTAATTCCCGAAGGGTTGGGCAGAAATCTAGCCTCCGTGCTGCTACTGAGAAATTCTTGATAGTAATACCTAATAACACTTTGCTCAACTAGGGTATCAAATACAGCTCCTCAGGCTCTGCCAACGAGGCAGTAAATTCATTTGCGTAATCAATTAAAAATCTAAAATTAATAAAAACCTTCCAGATGGCTAGTGTTCTGCCACGTCCCCGCATTTTGCGACTCTCTGCCTCATTACGATACGTCCCTTGTGTTTGGTCGCACGTTACTGCGCGCCGTGTTCAAGTCGGTTTGTCGCCAGCTGATGGATAAATGTCATTCGGAGAGGGATCGTATGCCTCCTGAGAAGAGGGTAAGTCAGTTCTAAAAGGAACCTTTGGATACTTGAAAAATCTAATGTTCTAAATTTGTATGTAAGTGAACCCAATTGTCTGCAATAGGGAATACGCATTTTTTATAGATGCCTTGTCAACGCCCATGAAACATTATGGTAAACTTGTTCAATTTTCTAACACATCACATCACATCTCTGCTGCGAGATTTAATATTATATTGATAACAATCGAATTGAGAACCCCCTCTTTTTTTTGAAAGTCGGTTAAAAAAGGATGGTACTTCTTTATACCTTGTTAATAAAAAAAAAACAGTTGCCAATGTCTGTCTACTGCCTACTAATATTATGAACGCAAAACTTTGTGAGGATGTCTGGATGCTTGTTACTTTGTTACCCTTTCACGCAATAACTTTGACTGGATTTGGACGAAATATGGTACACGGATAGTTTATAACCTGGATTAACACATAGGATTTTTTGAATACCGGTAGTAATTGTACTACAATGGCACCGTGGGACAATTATTTACCGAACTCCGCGCGGACGGAGCCGTGGGCATAACCTAGTACTTATATAATCTCAGTACCATCTTCCTCCTGCAGGTGCTAGTCCTAACCCACTTTCCTCGTTTCCTGGCGTTGCTTGAGGAAGAAATCTTTAGCGCCAGCTCTCCAATATGGGACCCTGACTTCAAGCAGATTCCACCTAATCATTTGCAAGCCATATTTGAAAATAAGAACCGTAAGTTTATTTTACAATTGTAAACAGCCGCTATTTGTATGTCTCTTTGTATATCACTCATGTCTTTTATTTTATTTTTAGTCCTGTCAGATAAGCAGTCGCTTCATGTAAAGTACTGGTATTCAGCTGCATCATGTTAGACTGGAAGCCGATCCCAACGTTGTTGAGAAATGCTAAGCAAATGATGGCTTTCTTTTTTGTATAAATGACTGCGACTCGGGTCGGCCGCCTAGGTTGGTCCCGGCTGCCATGTATTAGATCTTTGGCAGTCATTACAGGCCATTACAGTAAGGCTAACAACCAGTCCTGAGATCAAACTATTATAAAAGCATTTATTGTAATTACGCCAAGTCAGATAAAATATATTTTTCACCCTTCACAGCAGGAAGACGCGGTGGCGAGTTTGAACGTGTCACCGCTTCCGGAGATAGCAAAGATGGCTTTACTACTGTCACACTCTCATCAGGTAGACTGTTTTGTGGACTTTAAAAAATAAACAAAGAGTCCATGTTTTTGGTTTCTTTGATCGGTTATTGATATAAAAGTACCCTACACAGTCAATATATAGAGTGTAAGGACCACCCCTTCACAAACTGACAGGTTGCATTCAGCTTCTTATTCTGAATCATGTTCCACCGAATTTTTTTTGGACAGACTGTATTTTGACCGCATACGGTACTTTTATCAAAAAATTGTAAGTGTATGCCGACTAGAATCATGTGCTGAGTTCATGTCAACAGTTTGCCTGTATATTAATTTTACTAAGAATCAGTATTAATATAACGAATCTACACCAGGTTCCATAAAATCCGAAGGTGGCAAACGTGCGAGCGAGACCCCCAGTGCGGGAGCCGCCAAGCGTAGGCGCGTTGTGGACGAGCTGGCTGATGACGTCAGCGAACGTACTGTGGCCGACATTGTGGCCACCATCACAGACCCCAACTATATGTGTGGACCCGATGTGAGTATAGAGTTATCTATTACTCCAGTATCGAATCAAAATTACCGGTATTACTCCAGGAACGAATCAAAAGTAAAGATATTACTCCAATATCAAATCAAAATTATCGGTATTACTTCAGTATCGATATTACTCCTGTATTCAATCAAAATTATCGGTATTATTCCAGTATCGAATCAAATGTGTCAATGTTGCTCCTGTATCGAATCAAAAGTATCGATATTACTCCAGTATCAATAAGTATCGATATTACTCCACTCTTGAATGAAAAGTATCGATATCATTTACAACTGGACAAAGAAAACGCTACTGAAGTATCAGATCTATTCCATCTTCCTTTGATATTCGTCATTATTATAACTGACGAGGGTTCTTTTTAATCGACCAACATTTGATTTTCTAGGCCCTATTTCAAATGCAAGCGCCCCGTGATGAGGCAGCCAAGCTAGAGGAACAACGCAAGCTCATCGAGTTCCATGTCATCGGGAACTCGCTCACCGGACCCGTTAATAAGCAGACCATGCTGTGGCTTATAGGTAAGAAATCATTTAACATAACATCACGCCAGTAATCCTCGATGGGTTAGGTAGGTGGACCTAATAGTATACCCGCATTTTACCACTTATGTTTAACTCAAAATATTTTATTTCACGTAGCCCTACATGCCACATGGGTACTTACATGGGTATTTTTTTTTTTTTTTTAGGTCTCCACAACGTTTTCTCCCACCAGCTACCAGAGATGACTAAGGAGTATATTTCGCAATTAGTTTTCGATCCGTAAGTTTACATTCTTAAACTACTTAATTTTATATAAAGCTGAAATGATATACACCATTTTGACGTGTGTTACTTGGTTCACAGCAAACACAAAACATTAGCCCTGATCAAGGAAGGCAGACCAATTGGAGGGATTTGCTTCAGAACATTCAGTGCACAGGTAAGACTAAGTAATTTTCTATTTAAAAGTTACTATGAGTTTCTTCACAAAACATTGAACAATCCGTGATTTATTAAACATATATATTTTATGAGACGTTGCACAGAATCGTGACCGTTGGAAAGAATGGAGGGAGGCCTTTGCCCAGCAGTGGGACAACATAGGCTAGCTATAATAATAATAAATAATAATATATTTTGCCAATATTACATAAATTGGTTTTAATTATTACAAAAAGAGTGGCCCTTATTCTAGAAAAGCATCATATCGGCCCGTAAACAGTCAAGTTAAAGTAAATATGAGTTTAATAAATAACTTATGCTACCATTTTTTTGCAATAGGTAATAATTTACACGAAATAAGGACCGACAAAGAAAGCAAACCTAAGAATTCTAACTTTTGACTGTTATAACTTTAAGCAATTACTAAACTACAGAACAAAAATCGTATTTAATTTAATCGTAATTAATTTTACATATGTAATAAATTACTTGTTTATAGACACTGGTGGTAGACAACGTGACGAAAGTGTATTCGACATAAACAACTCAAGTTTATGCAAATCCTGTTGTAGATGTAACCCTTTGCAAAAGGACCGCTACTTACTCTTAAACACCAATTTTGATTTAGCCTATATTGTCCTACTGCTAGACAAAGTACTGCCCAATGGCCAATCTCCCACAAAAGCCTCTAAGTCGTCACGCCTGCGTTTTCTAGGCCAAAATAACAGATTAAAATTGTGATCTACCAAACAATTTGTATTGCATTTCTTGCTCCTATGATTAACGCATGCCGTGGCAGCCTTTAATTAAGGCTACACTATAATAAGTATGAAATTATGAATAGCTTAACATTGTATTTTTAGTGTATGCTTTGATGGTTGTCCTGAATAAATAATTAAATCTCTCAACAGGGCTTCAGCGAGATAGTATTCTGCGCGGTGACGTCAAACGAGCAAGTGAAGGGCTACGGCACACACCTCATGAACCATCTCAAGGATCACCACATCCGTAACAATATACTGCACTTCCTCACCTTCGCTGATGAGTTCGCTATCGGTTAGTATTTTTTTTTAACTTTTCCCCACACTAGGAATTTCTCCTGTATCGTGGGTGCGGTATTAGAATTAGTATCACGAACGATTGACTTCGAATCAGCTCGAACCCGACACTTTTATTTATTTATTATGCGGTGGAAAATGCCTGACGTATACCGCACCGTCTGGAGGCATGGCTTGGTTATGTGGGGCTTGCACTCATTAAAAAACACCGTCGTGAGCCTACTGTCACCTTGGTGGATGGGCCGCGAGAACTGCTACGCAGGGCGTTCACGACCCGATTTGTCGTAGCCCACCATTTGGGGACTGAAAGATTATCAGATAATCATGTTAGACTCGTACCACAAAAAACTAATCGACTTTTAATTTGATATTTTACTCGGAATAATAAAGAGTGAGTTTTCGAGGTTTTAAATAAGCCAAAATGGAAACTAAAGGCAGTCCTCGAACTCGAAGAAATAACAAGCTATTTTAATTGCAAAGAGCAATTTGTTCACAATCACATAGTACTATTTCAAATAAATTTTCCCACCCCTAAAATACACACAATGGATGTAGATTGCGAACACTACACACCCCATAATACAGCAAATCAAAGAAAACTTCTTCAAAATGATATCTAATTCTCAGGCTACTTCAAGAAGCAAGGCTTCAGCAAGGACATAAAGCTGCCGCGCGCGATGTACCAGGGCTACATCAAGGACTACGAGGGCGCCACACTCATGCACTGCGAACTGAACCCGCGCATCGTGTACACGCAGTTCACTAGCATCATACGGAGGCAGAAGGAGGTAAGCAGAATAGCACATTTTGATACAAGTACGGAAAGTTTGTTATTGCATTCGAGGCGGATTGAACACCCGAGCCGTATGGTGAGGGTGTTCATGGGGTCGAGAAATGCAATAACAAATTCCCACGTGTATCAAACGACGTTTTTCAATACACTTTCGAAGAAATTAACTAATAACGAGACTTAAGTATTTTTGTCATCAATTTTAGGAGACTATGATTTCATTTGCTTTTTTTAAAAAGGTATGAAGCCGCTAAACAGCCTCATAGGAAAAATATATAATTCAAATATTTTTTAATTAAGAACACAAACAAATGTTTACTTGTTTATAAAAGTAAATAATTGTTTAAAATAATCATGTTTATTTATAGTATTCTTTTTACAAACAAAATTTAATATTCAAAAAATATTTATACTGACTGTAAAGACGGAAATCAAAATGACGAAATTAAAAAAAAAAACTCTGCCGACTCTATCGTCGGTGGTGACTTTTTTTTAATTTTCTTAAGTTTTAATCGATTTGGACGAATCTATTTTTAAAAAATCGTTTTTATTATTAACCTAATCGTAGTGCAAAAAGAGCTAGTTTTCGAGGAAGTGTACTGAAAAGATATTAGCATATTAGACTGGGCCTGTGCCTGCCAGGGTTGAGGAATTTGTTCGAAAGAGTTACCGCGGCTCTGCAACGCAATGTGCGTTAGAAGGAACACGGGATGGTTTTAACCAGTAAGCGTCTGATATTCTCTTCTGCTCCGACCAGAGCGGGAGGAGTCATTGATTTTTTTTTTGCTTTAGCCTACACTGTCCCACTGCTGGGCAAAGGCCTCCCCCATGGCTTTCCAAGTTTTTTTACAATCTGCCTTCTCCGTCCGATTTACCATCCATAAAAAAGGCATAATCACTATCACTACATAGAATAAAACAAAGTCGCTTTCTCTGTCCCTATATCCCTATGTATGCTTAAATCTTTAAAACTACGCAACAGATTTTGGTGCGGTTTTTTTTAATAGATAGAGTGATTCAAGAGGAAGGTTTTAGTATATAACTAGCTGATGCCCGCGGCTTCACCCGCGTGGATTTCGGTCAAATTATATACTAAAACCTTCCTCTTGAATCACTTTATCTATTAAAAAAACCGCATCAAAATCCGTTGCGTAGTTTTAAAGATTTAAGCATACATAGGGATATAGGGACAGAGAAAGTGACTTTGTTTTATACTATGTAGTGATAGTGACTATGTAGTGATTTGACCGACATCCACGCGGGCGAAGCCGCGGGCATCAGCTAGTAATATGATAAATCTGTCTGAACTGCAGCTATCCCTATCACAATCTACGGGAGCAAACCTTATGCAGCGCGACGGCAATAGTTTTTTCAAATACAAATACCTACCTTGCAGGCTATTTCCTCTCAATGTAAGTTTGTAAATGTCTGAATGTAATATATTTTTTGCAGATCGTGAAAAAATTGATCGATATGCGGCAAAAAGAAGTCAGAAAAATTCATCCTGGAATGACATGTTTCAAAGAAGGGGTGAGCAGAACATTTGTAGTGAATTCCCTACAATTTTTTTTTAGACTTTCCTCCTCGTTCCGAACTTCTGTATCGTGGGTGCATTTACAAACATTTATTTAAATAAACTCGCATACAAAAACACCCTGACTCCAGAGTTGGTTTACACTAGATACTCGTTAAGATAGTAATCCTTTATTATAGTAATTACTATCACGCACTGCCTCGTTAGTATCATCATCTGCCTAGCCTTTTCCCAACTATGTTGGGGTCGGCTTCCAGTCTAACCGGATGCAGCTGAATACCAGTATTTTACATGGAGCGACTGCCTATCTGACCTCCACAACCCAGTTAATACCTACTAGGTAATACGATACTCTTTGGTAAGACTGGATGTCAGAATTTCAGGTCACTGACTACCTGTAACGACTGCCAAAGATCTATATATGGCAGCCGGGACCAACAGCTTAACGTGCTTTCCGAGGCACGGAGGAAACTCAGTATGTTGGGCTTTCACCCATCCACAGACTGACCTAGGCAAGCACAGCTTTACCTAAAGATCGGCCCGAGTGGCAGTTCTTATTAAGCCACGAGCTCCTCGTTAGTATATAGGGTGTAAAAGTACCCTTAACGCAAACGAAGGGCACTTGTTCTCCCCACCACTGCGATCATTTTTTTGTTCTAAACCATACCTGGGAACCTCCTAGTTACGGAGATATTGGGGTCAAAGTTCCAAATTTTTCACAGCTCTTTTTGTAAATACTAGTTTTTCAGGTTTTAACTTTACTTAAATTACCTGCATGACCCGTTTACTATTCAAAGCATCCACTAGCACAATGTTTTAAGAGTGCTACTTTAAGTTTTACCGTAAAATGTGATTTTTGACCCCAAAAAAAAAGTCATTTCCCAGCAAAATTTTTTGCGTAGGGTACTTGGTTTGATGTACAGAAAGCTTGGTTGTCGTATGCGTGAAGGGTTCGTTTACACCCTGTATAGTGGTAACAAGCGCGACTGTAGAGCATGCCCTAGGTTCGATTCCTTTGGCCTGATACAGCCTGTAACTGGACTAAATCTAAAGAAATTTTATCCAAGATAATCTTGCTTAGTCTAATTATAAAATAAGTTTTTGAACTAACCTCGTTGCCTGCTTCGTTGGTCTAGTGGTCGCAAGCGCGACTGCTGAGCATGTGGTCCTGGGTTCGATTCCCGGGTCGGGCAAAGTGTTATTGGCTTTTTTTTTTGTTGATGACAATAGGCTCGCCCCCTATTACATGGGACTTAAACATAACTGGCGAAATGTGGGTGTACTATTAGGTACACCTCTGCCTAACCCTTCGGGGATTACAGGCGTGATGTTATGTTATGTTTTTGAACTAAAAACAATTGTGGTGCAGGTCCGCAGCATCCCCCCCGAGTGCATCCCAGGACTACGTGAGACAGGTTGGCGCGGCACTGCGCGAGCGTTGGGGGCCGACCACGACCCGGAGCCCGACCCTGCCACGCTCAGGAACATTATGCATGCGGTAACTATCATCATCATTTCAGCTGAAACACATCTACTGCTGGACAGAGGCCTCCCCATGTGTCGTCACATTGACCGGTCCCGTCCGGTTTACCGTGGTCCCGGTAAACAACCTAACTATCTCTCTCTCTTCTCTTCTTCTTCAACCTGTCACCACCCAATGCTGAGTGTAGGTCTCTCCTAATGCACGCCATTCTTCCCGGTTTTGCGCCTTTCGCATCCAGTCTTTTCCGGCCACTCCAACAAGGTCGTCGGTCCAACGCATCGGTTGCCTGCCTACATTTCTATGACCTACTCTAGGCCTCCACTCAAGCAAGTAACCTAACTATGCTTACTAATAAATAAAATTGAAGTGTACTGACACTTTAGTGTCAACTGTATGAATTCGATATAACATCTTTGATTAGTCTTAGAAGAAACACTGAGAGGTCAGTCTATTTTCAAATCAAAGCATTCATTTATTCCGGGGCTGCGGGTTGTTCGAAAGAAATACCGCGGCCTCGAAACAAAGGGCTAAGAAGGAACATGGGTGGTTTTTAGTCAGTAGAAGTCTGACACTCCCTACCGTTCTGCCCAAGAGCGGGAGGAGTCATTTGATGATTTCCCACTCTCCAAAAAACAAAAACAAAGTGTCTGTTTGTAATTTCAAAATAATATTTTACTGAATGCAGCTAAAAGTATAAAGGTATCCTTAACGCAAATGAAAGGCACTTGTTCTCCCCACCACTGCGATCATTTTTTTGTTATGTACCATACATGGGAACCCCTAGTTACGGAAATATTGGGGTCAAAGTCACAGCTGTTTTTGTAAATACTAGTTTTTCAGGTTATAACTTTACTTAAATTATCTGCATAACCTGTTTACTAGTCAAAGCATCCAATAGTACAATGTTTTAAGGACGCGTTTACGAATTCAATTTTAATTTTTGAGTCTTACTACTACAGATATTTTTTGTTCGTAGAGCTATCTTTTTTAACACGAGATCCAGCAAAAAACGACACAGGGTCCACCCACGACGGCGGCCGAGTGCAGACTAATATTAAATTACAAAATTTTTGTGTAATAAATCAAGACAGTGACAAGTAAAATAACCCGTAACTCAAGCCTATAAGATTCACGCGATTAAGCAAAATTTGTAGAAAATATAGATGCGATTTTATTTTTTTTTCTGAGTTGGATTGTAACATTTTGATATTTTTTTTAATACCATTTCGAGTTGAACATAATTATTCTTACATAAAATATTTTTAAATATATAAAGTTATTAAATAGAAGAAAACTGATCCTAAACTCAACACGATATCGTTAATTTTGTGTGGAGAGGCACCGGAAATATTTTTTTACAGTATCATAAACCAACATTTTCGAAAAAAAAGCTAATACCATTTGAAGATGAAGAAGTAATCTATATGTGGTAATTATTGGTTGCATTTGGTTTTGTTTCATTTTGCCGCAACAGCAACCGAAAAACTACTTATTTTTTAAAGTTTTAGTCAGATTTGTAAACGCGTCCTTAACAGTGCTACGCTACTTTGAGTTTTACTGTAAAATGTGATTTTTGACCTCAATAAAAAAGTCGTTTCCCAGCAAAAGTTTAGAAGAATGCTTGGTTGACGGCTGTGTGAATGGTTAATTTACACCCTGTATACGGCACTTGTAACAAAGTAAAACACTTTTGCTAAAAATCTGTTTGTTTGGCTGGCAAATCTCCAAAACGGCTGGAAAAACTTTTACTGGCAGACAATGATATCATAAGGATTGGGCTACTTGATTTTATAAACAAGGATTAGGGTTGTGCAAAATAACTTAAACCTATGAAATTGTAAAGTTTCAAATAGGGAAGTAATCTTCATTGTCTTGCCCTTATCCCAATTCTAGCCTTTTCCCAACTATGTTAGGGTCGGCTTCCAGTCTAACCGGATGCAGCTGAATACCAGTATTTTACATGGAGCGACTGCCTATCTGACCTCCACAACCCAGTTAATACTAGGTAATACGATACCTCTTTCGTAAGACTGGATGTCAGACTTTCAGGTCACTGACTACCTGTAACGACTGCCATAGATATAGATAGTGAAGTGATATTTCCCAACACATTGACGTCGCGGGCAACAACCAGTAAAAAATATTATTAATTGCTCCTTACAGGTCAAAAACCACGCTACAGCTTGGCCTTTCCTGAAGCCTGTAGACAAGTCTGAAGTGCCGGATTACTACGATCACATCAAATTTCCCATGGGTAAGTTACGTTAAGCGATGCTGTACCCACTGGGCCCGCGTGGTGGATTATAGCCCATCCCTCTCCAAGAGAGGAGGCCTGAGTCCCTGCAGTGGGAACGATGATGATGCTGTAGGATAGAGGTACGAAGAACAGGGTGTAAAATTCTTCATCTCCTATAGAAAAGGGAGTAATTTCCGACACGACGGGTGTTGTGTCTGGTGGGGTAATGTCCGACATGTGATTATGCTCGTAGGAAGGCTTTATCATCATCATCATCATTCTCCTGCCCTTACCCCAATTCTTTAGGAGTCAGCGCAGCATGTCTTCTGTATTACTTGTCAATACCTTATTTATTGTCATAACCATCCTTCACAATAGGGGATCGGACTGAGTCAAAAAAATATGATTCTATTTAGTCCGTCAGTTAGACTATCGAAAAATATTGGATACGTGTTTTTTGTTTTATCAAATTAATAAAAATTGACGAAGATAAAACGCGTCAATGATCATGAGTGGGGGGTTGTGACGTCATTTGTAGGTAAAAAATGTACTGGCATGTGACGTTTTCGAGGAGTTCACGAGTTTTCGAAGCACTGTCTGTCTTCATTTTTTGTTTATGTGAAAAAATAAAAAATAATATGTGTTCAATATTTTTTGGAAATCTATTTGTCGGACTAATTAGTTTTTTTTTGTCCGATCCCCTAAAAATGGCTTCTTGACTACTGTTAAAAATTCACGAAAATGTTATGTGATGTGAAATAACACGATGTGTGAAAAAAGTAATAAAATCGATCAGTAAATGGTTTAGTTTTAACTGATTTTAATTGACGTGTTAGACAAAGACAGCGCTATGCGAAACGTGACGTCATATTTCATACCGCCGTCACGGTTACGTAGTACAAATGGCCATTTCGCGCGACAAGGATAGAAATTGCCCCCACCTAAAACTTCTAAAGCATGTTACTACTCCATTTTTTTATCGATATTATTCCTTTGTTCACGCATCGTGTTATTTCTGTTAGTTCTTTGAAATAACGTAACATTTTTGAGATTTTTTTAACAGTACTCAAATAGCCAATTACACAGTCCACCCATCCATCTACTTCTTATTATTAAAACTTTCCTCCATCTTAGAAAGGCTAGATCATCTCAAGCATTAAGTTATCATTGAAAAAAAGCAGGTGTTATAGAAGTCTGTCTAAACTTTCAGATCTACGTACAATAGGCGAGCGTCTAAAGGCGCGGTACTACGTGTCGAAACGCTTATTCATAGCTGACATGACAAGGATCTTCACTAACTGCCGGCTTTACAACTCGCCCGATACTGATTATTACAGGTAAGTGCGGTATCTCTGTTATTTAAGCCTGGCTTTTTGGTCTAGTGGTAGTAATCGCGACTGCTGAGCATGAGGTTCTGGGTTTGATTCCCGGGTTGGTTAAATTGTTGTTGGGTTTTTGCATCAGGAATTTCTCAGTAGCATCAGTTTGAATTTGTGCCCCATTTCAGTTCGGGGTCTGTTCTCAATTTAATGGTACTGATACTGTTAGCCTGCATTATCCCACTGCTGGGCAAGGGCCTCTCCCCATCGGGGCTGCGGGTAGTTCGCAAGAGATACCGCGGCGTCGACATGAAGGGCTAAGAAAGAACATGGGTGGTTTTTAGTCAGTAGAAGTCTGAAACTCCCTTTCGATCTGCCCAAGAGTGGGCGGGGTTATTTGATGATTTTCCACCCACCATAAAAAAAGGGCCTTTCCCCGTGACTTTCAGTAATTTCGATCCAATGATAATAATATCCGTGGTGCTAGGCAACTGGGCTTATCCCAGTTGTATACGTCCCTGTGTGCCTATTGGTCTTGTTCAGTTCTGTCTCCTGGTGACATGGAGGGAAGTGGAAATTATGTTTTGCCTACTCCTCCGCTACTCTTTTCCGGTTAATTTTGTTGCGGGATCCAAGACAGTTAAATTGTATCTATGGGACTTCGTCGAACTTCATTGTCTCGGCGTTTTTCTGGTGGTTGATTCTGGCTTTCAGGAGTTACAGTGGTTTGGGAATTTTTTTTTTTGGGACAAGCCTTCCTTTTTGCTTTTTCGCGCAGCCGTGAGGCACACAGTGGTACGTTTTGTTTAGTTTTAAGTCCCTTTTTTTTTCATTAGTTATTTACTACCGAAATAAATAAGTCGCTGGTTCTTGGTAGTGAAAACAAAAGTGTAATAAGTCAATCAGAAATACATAAACAATAAGTATAAAAAATAGACAAAAGGTATAAAAAAGAGGCTTCAAAACATAAAGCCGCAGACTTGCACATTCTCCCCTAATGTGATATTTGATACTTATTGTTTATGTATTTCTGATTGACTTATTTATTACACTTTACATTTTATTTTACATTGTGCGTACTTGTGGCATGTGCCAAATAAATGCATTTTCTTTCTTTCACACTATTCCCAAACCACTGTAACTCCTGTATAACATCGCTATAGGTACTGGTTTGCGAGTAGTGTGGCAGGCATGTCCCGAAAGAAAAAAAGAGTTTTGATCCAAGGCCAATAATAATAATAATAATAATAAAAACAGTTTATTTTCTCGCCACAATACAAAATTTTGACAAATTATTGCGATTGATACAAATTAGTAGATTTAATTTGTAGATTTATGTATTTCGTATTGTGGGAGACTGGTGCCTAAGCTAGGCTCGAGGCCTGTATTTCAGGACACCAGGTCTCCCTCCTTTGAAGTATACAATTTGTGCACAGAATTACGTAGTAGGTTGTGGTAGGAAATTTAGTAGCATTAACAGTAACAACAGTAACTTAAAAGACAATAATAAAAAGGTTGGTTAGAATTATGTGTTTGTGCGTATATGTGTGTATGTGTGCGTGATTGTGTGAGGGTGTGTGCGTGTGAGTATGTGTTTGTGATTTATATTATATAAGGATCGTAGGACCTACACTAATACGGTGAACAAGTTTTCTGTCTCATCATAGCTTAAATCCAGAAGCCAGGCAGTTACTTTCATTTTGCATTTTATCCTGTGAAGTTTGTATATCGACAGGGTTCTGTTAATTTTATTATAAAGGTAAGGGCCTAAGTGACAGAAGAAGCGTTTAGAGTGCACAGTGGTTAGTTTTAACTGGTTTCTGTTCGCGGGATTGTATCGCCTTTTGCCCTCAGACACAGAGGGATTGTATTTAAGAAGACTATGCTGCATCAAAATGGTCTGCTGGATGAATAACTGGCGCACCGTCAGAACTTTAGCCCTTTTGTATAGAAGTGTAGTAGGATATCTGTACGGTAAGAACAGAGATACCTTCAATATTGCTCTTTGCGCTCTCTCTATTTCAATTAGAGCGGTCTTCGGAGCTCCACCCCAGGAAGTAATGCAGTAGTTGAGTAAGGACTGAGCCAGGGCAAAATACACGGATTTCTTTAATTTGTCATCAGCCACGTGTCTTAGGGTCTTGAAGACGTATATCAGCTTGCGCATCCTACCACTAAGTGTCGATATGTGCTCATGGTATCGAAGGCTGCTGTCCACTATTACCCCAAGGTATTTTATCGAGTCGGCTTTCTGAAGATGTATGCACGAGCAAGTGGTGTTGTGAGGTTTGGGACAGGAGTGGGCTACAATCGAATACGGTGTTGTCGGGTTTGGTGCTGTCCTGTGTGTTATCGAAAAGGTGAGGTACTGTGTTTTTGCCGCATTTAATGTGAGAATATTGTTGAGCAACCAGTCTGATACAATATTAAAACCCGATTGAGCAAGTTTGAAAACATGACTCCAAGTGTTGGCATTGAAAAGAAGGACCGTGTCGTCTGCGAAGGTAATTATTTTGCCATTCGGAATGGCGAGCGAACCCAGATCGTTGATGTAGATGAGGAACATGGTCGGGCCAATCACGCTGCCTTGTGGCACTCCATAGGTGACTATACGCTCTTCACTAATATGCCCATCCACCACAACGCACTGGGTCCGCTCACTTAAATAGTCCTCAAAGAGCTTGAGTTGATTACCTCTAATTCCAAGGTGTTCCATTTTCTCTACAAGAATGGGGACAGAAACCGTGTCGAAGGCCTTGGCAAGATCCAGGAAGATTCCTATGACCTTTTGGCCTCTATCTAGGTTGGTGACAATGTGGTTAGTGAGGTCGTGGACTGCATCGGAAGTTGATCTGCCAGCTCTGAAACCGTATTGCGAAGGCGAAAGGATATTGTACTTAGTCAAGTAGTCCACGAGTCTATGGTTCATAAGTCGTTCTAGTACCTTAGATATTGTAGGCAGCACAGCTATAGGTCTGTAGTTGCTGACACAGCTTCTGTCTCCATTCTTGAAGATCGGGTGTATGATAGATTTTTTAAATGGCTTGGGGAATTGTCCAGTGTGAAGTGAGAGATTGCAAATATAAGTTATTGGCGGGACCACCAACGCAATGTGTTTCTTTAAAAAGGTGCTAGATATTCGGTCCCATCCCGCGGCACAATCACTACGAAGGGACATAATTATTTTAGCAACCTCTGCCTCATCCGTGGGCAAAAAAACCATAGATTGCGAGGTGTCATGCGTGACAGACAATGGTGGTCTGGATATGCCTTGATGTGTAGTGTTAGGGATTTTTTCAGCAAGGTTTTTACCAATGTCTGCGAAAAAGTTATTTATTAGGTTAACAGAGTCTAAAGGTGTGGTCGATATCGAGAGCAGTTCTTGCCGGTTGTCTCTTTTTTTGACCCTATTTGTTATGGAATTGATGGCTGTCCATAACTGTTTGGTATTGTTTCCTGCATCAGTGATGCTAGCCTTGTCATAGGAGATCTTCACTTGTTTTATTAGTTTGTTGCAGTAATTTCGGTATCTTGTAAAGGTAGTTTTGAGAATTGAGTTATCAGGATCGTTTCTTGATTTTTTCTTTAAGTGATCCCTGTGTCTTAAGCAACGTAGAAGGCCTGGGGTGATCCAGTCTTTCAATATCTTTTTACGGTTCGAAACTTTGATTATTTTAGAGTTTGACTCAATCGATCGTGTAATTAGACTGATCATTAGATCAGCCGCAAGGTGTGGGTCTTCGGTGCTGTAAATTGGCTCGAAATTGATTCTTTTAAGATCAGCATCTAGTTGTTCGTGGTTGATGCGAAGGATGGTTTTCTTTGCGTGTAGTTTAGGTGGCTTTTTTGCGAGATAAAACAGGACAGTGTCGTGATCGGTTACTAAGGAATGGGCAACCATTGTGAAGGCAGGTAGGTTTGTTTTTAAGCCGACATGGTCTAGACATGAATGGAGTCGTGTGGGTAGTGTATGTGCAGGAAGGATACCGTGTGATGCAAGTAAGGTGAGGTAGCTGTTTTTATTTGTGTCATTACACTGTTCATGAATATTTATATTTAAGTCCCCTGTGATGATTATATTTTTATAGGTTGAGATGCCGTTTAATACTATGTCCAGTGATGAAAGAAAGTTGTTGATAGCTCTATAGCCAGGAGGTCGATATATAGATAATAAGATTGTGTGTTCGTCAATTTTTATTTGGAGACAGTTTGCATCTTCGATTGCGATTTCTTTTACTGACACTTTCAGGTCCTCGAGCACATACACAACCACGCCCTCATTTTGAGTAAGGTTTTTTTCCGTTTTAAAATATTTGTAACCGTCTAGATTAGGAATGTGGTGCGTGCTGGGGAGCCAGCATTCCGTCAATGAAATAATGTCCCACTCCACTTTGGATCTGGCAAGTATGGTATGTAAACCTGTTATATTTTTTGTTAAGCTTCTAATGTTTTGATTTAGGATTTTGAATGAACAACTAGGCGTAAAATTAGGCGGACAGCAGTTTTCAAGATCACACATCGATGAGCCAGACACAGAGATCTGGTCGATATTTGATATATTTTGCTCTGTATTATCGAACATTGGGTATTTTTACATCTATTTTTACCTTTTTAATATTAATATTTAATTTATTTTTTAGAGAAGTAATATTGTATGTATTTATTAGGTTTATTAGCAAGTTATAAAAGGGACTTATCTGGTATGATTGGGCTATGAGGGGGATGAGTAGGTTGCACGGTCCGGATTCAAAATAAAGTATAGAAATGTATAATATACGTATGTTAGAGGTTTGTGTAAGGGTGAGCATTAAATGGAAGTGTTTCATTGTGTGACAGTAGTGAATTGTTAATGTAGTGTGTATGACGTTAATTATTAAAGGTAATAACGTAATTAATATAAGTTTACAATAAGATAGCAATAAAGGAATTATATAATTTAGTGACAATATTTTATGACAACTGTATTCTAGTCACTTTTCTTTACGTAAGTTAGCTAGATCTTCTTCTGTTTTAATAAGCCGACTAGGCTTACCATCTTTTTCTCGAACGTAGACTTTGCCATTTGCGATCCAGCATTGCTCGTAAGTGCTGCTTTTAATAAATTCCCTGGTGAGATAATGAAGGCGCTTCGTCACGGAGGTTAGGGCTTCGGAGACATATATAGGTTTTATGGGCCCTTTATCTTGGAAAATAGTAGTACTAAGGCGGTTTGATTTGCTAACCCTATTGTAGTTTTTGGTCGCATTCAAAATTTGGTCTTTTCTAGTTGCAGATAAGAATTCCACATGAACAACACCTATACAGTCATTTTTGCCCTTTGTGCGGTAGATATTCCTAATGTCGCCGTCTTCCAATGGTTGGTTTACAAAATCAGCAATTTTTTTAACTGAATTTGTTAGGGTTTGTCGGGTTTCAGGGTTAGAAGTTGGTAGGTTGCAGATTTCAAGTGAAGCCGACTTCATGTTTCTTTCCAGAAGGTCTATCTTGAGCTCCAGCGTTTTTATAATTTTCTGGCTGTGACTGTAGTTTGATTTTAAGTTGTTTAACTCAATCATGGCATCTTCATACTTATCTGATAGGAATTGAACTGATTTTCTAATATCATTATTCTGCGTTTGAATTTCCGCGTTTTGAGCACTGATCAACGTGTTCTGTGATCGTATATCCTCTAACGCCAGATGAAGGGTGTCAATTTTGCTATTTTGTTGAGCCTGCTGAGACACAAGCTCCGAGAACATGGACTTCATATCCGACATCATATTCTCCATACGCTGTAACTCAAGATCATCGCCACGTTTTCGTTTCCGCTGGGTTATGTTTTCATCAATATCTACACTACAAGGTAGACTTGGCTCAGACCTACGTAAAGGAGACGACTTATTTCTCTTTGGTGATCCACTACTCATCGTGATTGCTTAGAATGTGTATAGCAAAATCAAGCGGTAATATTAGAAATAGTCGCCAGCAAATCAACCACAAACAAAGTGATGTCACAACACAGCGCCGCTGGTGAATAGAAGCATGAATCACCTTACTCAGTACAATATTAGTGATGGTAGGTATGCGCCGGCGGCGGCCGGCGAAAGGTGTGCGCGCCTCCGTCGGTGTCCTTCGACCGCTGCCCGATGTCACCCGACGATCGCCGAACACGTCCTCGAAGCGCCGACGAGGGCCGGTCGTTGACCACGCTATGTAGCTCGACCAGCTGACGACCCGATGATTCACACACTTAGTTTTGCAGATTTAAAACTTTTGCAACCGTTGTTTATTTAAAACTGATCTTGTGCAGTTACTAGTAGAAATATGTGAAGACTTGTTCTCGCGATACATAGAATATGTACTATGCTACACAACCGTATACAGTTTATGGTTAAGTATAATTTGAATTACGCACTTTGGATTTTTGAAGCACGAGCGCACGGTAAGTACGTGTCTACGCGCTGAGGTCACGCGGGGTATGAATGGTCACTAATCTTGTCCAGATCATCCCGCCATTTTCCACGAGGTCTTTACGCCTTCTGGCTGTGCAGAAAGTGGCAAGTTAATATAAGTAGTAGTTATAGTCAAAGCAGAAAATATAGTCTATGATAACTAGCCTAATAAAGCTATTTTCTCATTCAACAGATGCGCGAACACTCTAGAGAAATACTTTCACACCAAGATGAAGGAGGCTGGGCTGTGGGACAAATGATCTGAGTTTACCATCGACGCGTTCTTCGCGATCGAGGTGTCCAACACGACCACAGACATTAATATTATTGGGTAAACGACAGGAATGAGCAGAGATAGACCTAAAACCTGGCCCCTTATTTACAATCTGTTTTTTAATATACAAGATGATTTTTAGTCACCGTCCAAAATTTTTCTAGGCATTAGGTATCATTCACTAACACCATTTTTGACAAATCGACAAATCGATACATAACATTTTCATGCTAAATCATTTTGTATGGAGTCAGACTTTGATTCGATTTCGAAAGCCGTATGCCTATCTCACACACTTTCGCAATGGCAAAAAAATTGACATACCACTTGTCGCATCGAATCGAAGTGTTTTGTGAACCCGTCGGTGCTACGGGTTGTTCGAAAGAGATACCACGGCCTCGACACAAAGGGCTAAGAAGGAACATGGGTGGTTTTTAGTCAGTCGAAGTCTGACAATCCCTAGTCAAGCGGGAGGAGTCATTTGATGATTTCAGAAAAAAAGTATTTTGTGAATAAGGGGCCTGAATTCAACAAAAGCGAAGACGAGCGGAGAGATGTGTAAGATTCGACTAAGCACAAGAGAGACGTGAGATGCAATGTTTTTTTGTTTTTTTTAGCCTGCTCCACACTAGCAGTTTCTCCTGTATCCTGGGAGCGTTTACAAACATTTAAACTCACATACACAAACAGCTAGACCCGGACCTTGATCTGCTCATCCTGTAAGGAAAAATCTATAAACTTCACATGAATTACATGTGTCTGTCCGTAACAATACAAAGTGGAAGAGAAATCGACGCTCAAACGATTAGGTACCGGTGTTCGGTACACCATACCAAAAAAACCCCATTTTTTTTTAAATTTAATCATAAAAATGCTATACCGACACGGTCAAAATGTATATAGAAGCTGCTTTCTTTAATTTATTTTACCTATGAAGTATATATGTAGGGGGGGAATTATTCTGACCACCGTAAGGACTATTCTTGCTTGAAACGCCAGGCACTATTGGTCGGTGTGGTGAACAGAACGTGGTCATCGTGTGCACGGCATTTTGTCTTTAAAAATAAGTAGATTCATTTTTTGGTGAAGATACATGAATACGTGGTAACCGTTTGTGCGTCGTTGTGATGTTCCTTCCACCGTTTATTGTTTTTATTTATTTGCTCAAATATAATCATCTAATAATATTCCATGCATATTAGTAGCACGGATAAGTCTGTTGAAAAGTGTTTTCCCCACTTAGGTACATTATAAATAAATAAATAATAAATAAAATTGTTTATTGTGTCTCATAGGTAACATTTACAAATGTGAATGAAACAGCCCCAGTAAGTAATAAATAACACTTGTGTTGGGGTCGTTTCGCTCCTTCCCCTAATACCTATGTAACAATATTGAGACTCAAAATTAAGAATTTACATTATGTATGACATTCTTTTACACCTTCTTTTCTGTCCCCAAAGAATGGGGATGATATTGTTTAGATCACAACAAATAGATTTGTTTTTGTCCTCGTATGAAATTCCTAAGAATAAAATAATCATAAGGAAGTGTATTTTTACGACTAGTAAGTTGTAGAATCCTCGCCAGGAGAAGCTGTAATTTTTGTAAATTTGTAGTTGATTAATTTGTCACTACGTAACTTAGTAGAAAACAAAATTGTAGCTTCTTGTGGCATGGATTATAGTTATTTAAAGCTTTGTATATAATAAGACTGATAAGTTTTATTTAACGAAACAGCGAGTTTTAGCTAATTTTGTTTCCAACGAGTGTATATAGTTGTTAGGTATATAGTTTTTGATCATTGTAATGTCTATGGTGGTTAATCGCGTTGTTGTATTCGCAACTTTCGACTCTGCTCTTAAAGTTTAAAATGCAATGTCTCTTACCGCATTGCAAATATCCACCCTTGATATGTAGGTATTTCAATTAAAGTAGTTATTTTTCCAACATGGCGAAATGTGGGCGAACTGTTGGCACGTAGCCTAGCCGTTCAAGGCTTACAGGCTTGATGTTATATTGTGAAGTTTTACTGAATTGTAAGTATTTTTAAATATGCTTGTTTAGGTATTAAATAATAATAAATGGGGTTTTGTACTGTCAGCATCAAGTCTTAATAAGAGGGATTTGTGAAAAAAAAACCACTGACGCTTGTAATATTATTGTTTATCAACTGCTGTTGCTGACTGTACTATTTAATAAATTATGTATCCTTCTAGGTTCAAATTAATTAATTCTACAGAACTAAAAACACTAATAATGGTATAATGTTATACACATTGCGGCACCGACCCAAAATAAATTGGGATAAAGGTTGATCATGATGACTTTATGCATCTGTAGATCATAATTTATAATATTATCATAGTAATCCTAGTAACAGTTATTTCATAGAATAATCCAATAAAGTATGTAATAAAATGACTTTAACACAATGTATTTAGATCAAATAAATTGATATCAATGGGGATCTAGATTATATGTAGTGGATGATTATAATAAAACGTTATTTGTGTCCTCTGAATAAGAATATAACTTCCTCCTTTTTGAAGTCGGCTAAATAAAATGGATGTCAGTTATTTGTGGAAATTGTGATTTTCTGGTTTTAATCAATCAAATTGTGATTTTCTGGTGTTTTGTGAGTTATTATGGTTTAAAAAGACGTAGGTATGGTAATTGTAACGAACTTGTTAAGTACTACAAAAAAGATCTTGTTTTATACTTTCTTGTAAATAGTAAATTGGCGTTCCTCTGTATCACGATTAGAAGTCAATAAAGTATCTTTTTTCTTTTTATACATGTTTTTCATTTAATTTTTTTTTGTCAAGATCAAGATTGTTCTTGTCTGTGAAAATGGACCTGAGAACCAGATTAGATTGAAGAAATACCAACAGAAGCTGAAGAATGTTGGCTTGAAAAACAGTAGAACTAAAACAGAATACATGTTCTGCGATTTCGGCAGTCTCTCCAGCCCAGCAATGTCTTAGGAAGGTCAGAATGCCACGATTTGCCGATACCTGAGAGAGTTCCAAGGAATTCCCAGATATCAGCAGGAGAAGAAGAAGTGATATTATCAACAATGTGGCGATGTTTAGCATCGCGCATCTGAGTAGGTAAGTACAACGATTGCGAGTTTTGAAGAGGTTCCAGTTATAATCCGATCGATACTTTTTAAACTTGCATTGCCATCTTAACTCCCCGATTCATCCATGGCGCAGGCGGGTGCTTCAGCTTGACTTTTCAGATGGGAACGTGAGTGTCATACTAGTTGACTACAGCTGAATTAAAAATCTCAACTTTGTCATCAACTGAGGTACGGCCTCCTCCATTGGTGTCCAGTCAATATTAGAAGCATTTTCAATATACTAAAATCATTGACTTATATATTACTGCGTAAGGACAGGGCGGAATGCATATTAAAATGACGCCTCGAACGTGGTCCTAAAACGGTATTTCCTAAGCCGAAGTGAACTAGTCCACGATCGGCTCTCTTCGGGCGCGGTCGTAAATTTTATTAAAAGCTTTATTTATGTTCTTTATATCTCGAAAATACCACGCCGCTGTAGCACAGAGTACATTAGACTGGCTTATACAAGGTTACGTTAACGAGCAGACTACACCGATTCTCTGTATGGTGAACGCGTCGAGCAAATGTTCGGACGACCGTATCTTTAGCTTTTATATCAATGAGTATAATGTACTTTGTGAGAAGCATCTTGTAAATGTTTCTCTGTATTCATCCGTCCAAAGCATAGACATATAAAAAGTATGGACTGGACATACCTTAAAAAAAGGTGCATACCTACAACCTTGAACGGTACTCAAAATGGCTGGCAATGCTAGGGTTGTGTCAATCATGGAACATAGCATTACTGTAACGATTATCGAAACTGGTACTACTTAATAGTATTACGAGTATTAGTATATATCACGGTTGAATTATAATTAACAGTTCTTTGTAACAGAAAACCATGAGTAAATTTACTTTCCTTCTGATACCTGAGAATAAAATTAATTTAAAGTGGTTTTATGAACAAAATTAAAGAATGCTTTTTACGTTTGCGCTTTCGGTTATCTGCAGGGCTATTGCGTATCTTTTTAAATGTTAGTGACCTAGTATTAACTGGGTTGTGGGGGTCAGATAGGTAGTCGCTCCATGTAAAATACTGGTATTCAGCTGCATCCGGTTAGACTGGAAGCCGACCCCAACATAGTCGGGAAAAGGCTAGGCAGATGATGAGTGGCTATCATTGTGTCCATCGATTAACTGTCAAATGGTTAGTTTAGTATAAAAATCCATAACCTAACCTAACCTTTCTTCAAATGACCATCTCAGACACTAATCTGCATAGTCTTCATGTGTGTATATACCAAGATTATGTCTGGACTTTAAAAGAGACCATGACCTCTGAGTTTGTTTCGGAAGTTTCTTCTCAAAATAGTCAGAAACGAAACACCGACCCCATCTAGTTTTAATAAAAAGTGACTTGTAAAAGTGTATGTAAAACCTATTTGCAAAATAAACATCATTCATCATAATTATCACACCAATAAACAGATTTAAGAAAAATCATTCTTATTTTATTTTACTCCACCAGTCAGTATGTTAATCATAATAGAAACATAATCGTCTTCCTATTTGAAGAATCTGTTTTTCACTAAGATCTGCATACCTACCAGAATCTACAGACCTAAAGTCCATCGATTAGCTGTCGAATGGTTATGGTTTGGTATACTAAACTAACCATTTGACAGTTAATCGATGGACACAATGATAGCCACTCATCATCTGCCTAGCCTTTTTCCAACTATGTTGGGGTCGGCTTTCAGTCTAACCGGATACAGCTGAATACCAGTATTTTACATGGAGCGACTACCTATCTGACCTCCACAACCCAGTTAATACTAGGTCACTAACATTTAAAAAGATACGCAATAGCCCTGCAGATATAACCGAAAGCGCAAACGTAAAAAGCATTCTTTAATTTTGTTCAGAAAACCAGTTTAAATTAATTTTATTCTCAGGTATCAGAAAGAAAGTAAATTTACTCATGGTTTTCTGTTACAACGAACTGTTAATTAATTCAACCGTGATATGTACTAATAGGTACTCGTAATACTATTAAGTAGTACCAGTTTCGATACTCGTTACAGTAATACTATGTTCCATGATTGACACAACCCTAGCATTGGCAGCCATTTTGAGTACCGTTCAAGGTTGTAACTTGTAGGTATGCCCCCTTTTTTTGTAGGTATTTCTTTAATATGTCTATGGAAAGAACAGAATATAAACTGGTATTCCGAACGCATTTTACTATAAAAACTTATTTCCGGTAACGTATCCGAACATTAAATATTTCTAATAAAAAATAAACGATGTCAGATTTGACAGTCATGACAATTAAATTATACAAGAACATAAACAGAAATAAAAACAACTTGTTGAGGGTAAACTATCAGTAACTATAAGTATGTGAGACTTGTAAAATGAAATGAAGAAAAGAACATGTGAAAAAAAAACAACAGAGAATAATAACATCAATGGTTACAAGCAAAAAGTTACCATAACCATATTAGTAAACAATTCGAGATGACATACAATTTCTAAGGTAAGTGTAAGGCAACGTAGGAATAGTATGCTGTAAGATAGTAATAGTAAATTATTGCCATAGTTAACGCGTCTTGTTTTTCAGGCTATTTCCAGAAGTTTGAGACTTTCTTCCAATGAGGTGATCTTGTGTTGGCATCCATCGGGGGCTTTCATAACAATAACAACAGTTCAACATGACCGTATAGAGAAGTGAAGCCGCGCCCAAAGATAGATTGTCGGGTCTTTGTCAAGAACTCCTTGATGGAGACAGAAGATCCCTTCAGCCCAGTCTCCAAATTGCAGACCTATCCTCATAGCTTAAGAACTTGAAAAGGATGGGCCTATGGTGATCTTATAGGCTCCCTGGAGCCTGTGGTAGACAACCCGTCGACCTGTGCAGCAAACTCGCTGATCTGCCTTCTGACTAAACTGAGCATGCTGAAGATCTGCTCCCTGAAGTTGCGGAACTCTTCAGCTACCCTTGCCACAGTATCCTTGGCAGGTCCAGCACACTGCGGACTTGCCATTCCAGACCCATCATTCGGCCTCTGGATAAAAATATCTTCTAGACTCTTCTGTGCAGATAGTATCTCGTTTAATTGAGACCTTGTGATCCACTTGTGTCCAGTGAAAGTGAAAATAGTGATGTTTAGCTGACAGGTGGTGTTTATGACTTTATTCTCATAAACATGCTGCAAACGTGAGTACGCGTTTTTTAGAGATTATACTCTGATAATAAAGGAAAATATACCGAAAAACTGTGATTTTATATTTTAAATCTACATTCAATGCAAGAGACACGTCTATATTTTTTCACACCTACCCACGAAAAAGTACATTCCAGTTAGTATATAATTTCCTTGCCGCTCTATGGGGAAATATTTCTGTAAGTTGGCAACACTAAAACAGACTTCAAATTTGTTCAAATTTGTTTTGAGCGATAATGCATTACTTAGTGGTGCATTTTTATTGTGATTTCATTTTTCCATTTCCTAGATGTAATTTAAAGTTTTGTGATTCGTTTTTGCTACGTAGCTTTGTTTTGAAGGAATTAAAACTGTCTTAAAACTAAAATGAATCCTGAAATGCCTGCAATTGTTCCTTGTGAAGGATTAAAGTGTGTGAATGCGTTACTGGGCAAGGTAAAAACTTTGAATTTTACAGATAAATATAATCTCGTTACTTCACCTAAACCTACCCCTGATTTGAAAATTGTGCAGAAAACTAAAAAACATAGTAGGCATTTTACTCGATCAGCGTACAGTAATCAATGGCTTGTCGGCTGCTCTCATTTAAACAAATATTTCTGCTGGCCTTGCATATTTTTCTCTCAAGTAGAGAATGCTTGGACTTTATCAGGTTACGATGATTTAAATAACCTCCGTGGTGCAATGAAAAGACATCAAAATTCTCAAATTCACATGAATGCTATTATTTCATTTTGTAAGTTTGGTAAATTAACACAAAGTGAAACATCTAAATCTCGGCAGTTGGGTGACGAGATTTCTAATTACAATATGCGTGTCGATCATAATCGCGCCGTTTTTCAAAGGTTGGTTGATGTTGTGTGTCTTTTAACACAAGAGGATCTTCCTTTTCGAGGAAATGACCAGTCTAAGACCTCATTAAACAGAGGCAATTTCTTAGAGATTGTTTCTTTGCTTTGTAAATATGACTTTGTCTTAGAAAAATATGTAACACAACAACAAAAAGACAATAAGCCAGGGCCCAGTTACTTATCAAATAAGATTCAAAATGATATTATTCATTCCATTTCTGAAGTTATTAAATCTCACATTAAACTCGAGATTAATACAACAAAATTTGTTTCTGTTATTGTTGATGAAACTCCAGATATATGCAACAGACAGCGACTTTGCGTAATTCTTAGGTATCATTATGGCAACGACATTCATGATCGTTTTATTGGTTATGTTAATGTATCTGAAAACCGTACCTCTGAAACATTATCTAAAATTATTTTAGATATTCTTAATGAATATGAATGCATCGGAAAATTAGTAGCACAAAGTTATGACGGTGCAAGCGTAATGTCAGGCATAAGAAATGGAGTTAAACAAAAAATTAAAGATGTTTGTCCACAAGCTATTTACGTTTGGTGTAATTCTCATATTTTAAACTTGGTTCTTTCTAAATCATGTGGTAGGATTAGTGAGGTAAGTTCGTTTTTTTCTGCCCTTCAGGCAATGATTAGTTTTTTCAGTAACAATACAAAACTTGCTGCTTTTTACGATAGCCATTGTAGTAAACAATTACCTCACCTTTCTGAACAAAAACAAAATCTTATTAAACTGTTTACTGAAATAGCTGACATTACGCAGCAGGAATGGGATGGAGATTCTGCGACTCAATCATGTTCATCACGCATTTTAAACATGGTTTATGAACAAAAACAAAACCTTATTGAATTGTTTACTGAAATAGCTGACAACATGCAGCAGGAATGGGATGGTGATAGTATTTTAGCCGCAGAAAACTTTTGCAGTTCGCTAACATCATTCAATTTTATTTTTTTTCTTTCCCTTTTCCACAAGATATTTGAAAAGACCGATGGCTTGTACAATATAATTCAAAAATCACAAGTTGATGTTCGTTTTTGTGTAAACCAAATTAAAGTTTTTGACTCATGGTTGCACAATGAATTACTTGCCCAATTCAGTACAATTTACGAAGATGCCGCACTAAGTAATTTTGCACCTCGTTTAAGATGTAACGTCACTTGCATTCATACAGAGTATAAACGAATATTTGTTCAAGTAATTGATATTATATCTTCTGAAATTATAGACAGATATTCAGAAATGTTTAAACTACAGTTTTTCCAATTGCTTAATAAAAAAAAATTTAGAAAATATAATCAAGTATTTCCGACAGCGGAATTAAATTCGTTACTCAGTATTTATGCAAAGTATTTTGATGTAGAAATTTTAAAGGTTCAGTTGATAAGTTTGTATTCGTCACCTGAACTAAAGAAATTCAATATTTCAAATTTAATTGACTTCCTACATGCAAATTCCCTTCAGGATGCGTTTCATGAACTTTTAAAGTTAGCACACTTAATTGTAACAATACCCGCGACAAGTTGTTCTGGGGAACGTACTTTTTCATCTTTAAAACGTATTCACACACATTTAAGAAGTACACAAGGACAAGAGCGGCTTTCCGATTTATCCACAGTTGCTATAGAAAAGCAGTTGTTGGTAGAATTAAAACGTTCACCCACATTTTATGCTGATGTAATAAAATCATTTGTACAGAAAGATAGAGTTTTTGAGTTAGAATATAGAAATTAATTTAATTAAAGCTTTTTTTTGTTAAACCAATACAAGCATTACAATAAAAGCATGCTCCAAGACCATTTACTCAAAACAAATTGACAACAAACGGCTTTTATCAAAGCCACTGGAGGTATGTCATTGCTGATATGTATATCTGTAAATCTATCTAGTAATACTATGCCTTCAGTGTGTTTTGTTGTTTGTCATCAATCCGTGGTAAAGAAACGAAAAATGAAGAGTTATGGCTGTTTACATTGTGAGTTTACTATTTTCAACAATGTGTTTTAGGAACTAATTTATTATTTTGTGCGCCATCTAGCGATAGATATTTCTAATATTTTGCCCATAGCGACAGTATACGACAAAAAAAAATACTCAATATTATTAAAAAAACTAAATTCGAAGTTTAAAAAAGAGACTAACATCACTGTTGATTGAAAAATATTATTATTCCATAAATGATTTTCTGAATAACATTGCCATATCTGCCATATCTGTTGAACAATGAATAATTGAATGTTTTTAATTAATATTAACACACCCATGTAAAACTAAGCAGATTTGTTTTTTTTATATTAAGGTTGATGCGACAAGGTAGCCTGCAAAATTAGAATTTTCTTGCGTTATTTTTTTCTTATAAGTCTCAAGAATGCCTTTCATCAAATAGTCACTCAAGAGACTTATATGAACTGGGATGGTTGTATTGCTAATTTTAATCATTATAACTCAGTAAATAGACATTTGTTACTGTCGCTAATCATATTTTATTTAACACACGACTTGACACTGACCGGCAAATTGTAAAAAACGTAAGAAAATTCGAATTTCGCAGGCTACCTTGTCGCATTCTCCTTAAATGATAAATAATGTTTATTTTGCATTGACTTATATATTACTGCGTAAGGACTGGGCGGACGGCATGTTAAAATGACGCCTCGAACGTGGTCCCAATATGGTCTTTCCTAAGCCGAAGTGAACTAGTCCACGATCGGCTCTCTTCGGGTGCGGTTGTAAATTTTATTAAAAGCTTTATTTATGTTCTTTATACCTCAAAAATACCACGCCGCTTATACAAGGTTACATTAAGGTGAATGCTCCAACCACCCCGCGAAATTCAAATTTTCTTACGTTTTTTGCAATTTGCAGGTCAGTATTAGTTTGTATGTTGATTAGAATATTAATTGCGGCTGTAAAAAGTATGTAGTTACAGAAATATAATCATCAAAATCATCAATACAAGCCTCCAAGTTCATAAAGGTGCAGGAACTTGAAAAAGTCATTTTTGCAAAAAAAAATGAATTTCGCGGGCTAGTTGGAGCATTCACCTTAACGAGCAGACTACACCGATTCTCTGTATGGCGAACGCGTCGAGCAAATGTTCGGACGGCCGTATCTTTAGTTTTTATATCAATGTTATTTTGCAAATAGATTTTTACAAACACTTTTACTAAAACTACTGTCACTTTTTTTAAAACTAGGTGGGTCCCGGAATTATGAATGTACTATGCTGATTATTGTTTTAAGTCTGGAAACCACTATTTAATTTTGGTTTAATTTTTTGTTGTTTAATTTAGATACCATTTTTAATTTTAGTATATTTATGTGTTTAATTTAGATACCAATTTTAATTTTAGTGTAATTGTCTGCAGTTGAAAAAAATTGTACATATTAAGAGCTTCTCTGGCAGGGGTGGATCCTGTAGACAAGTGCTTTTTACTTCAATTTTTTTTTACCGTATCCGAAAAAAATATGACCGAGGTGTCATTCGATTCGGAATAGCGTATAATACTTATGTATTCTTTGAAAATTTTCTAGAGCCGTTTAAAAAAACCGCGTAACTTATTATAAGCAATTAACTGAAACAAAAAAAAAATTGGTTTGGTTTGGTTCTATACCAAAATCTCTAAAACAGTTTGACGTTTTTTAAAAGGGACAAAACCGATGTGGTATGTCGACCTACCCGCCATTTTGATTTAAAAAGAATACATACACTATTCCGAATCGAATGCCACCTCGTTCATATTTTTCGGAGGCGGAGAAAACAACAAAAAGCACTTGTTGACTACATGTGCCCCTCCCCCAGAAAAAAACCTATTCCAGCCAGAAACGCGCAAGAGTTTCACTCATGTTCTGTTATTTTGTAATATATTAATTTAACAACTCTGATAATTTGCCTATAAGTATGTACTGTGGTCTGTGTTGGAAACTCCATAAGCCTTGGGGGTGACATCCCCATTCTTCTGAGTCCAGTTGAATAATTAAACCATACAATATACTCAATAATAATGTTGTTGAGCAGAAACCGAAGTTGGAGGAAGACAAGGTAATTGCAAAAAAAAAAAAAACCCGGGTACGAATAAAATCGCAGACTAATAAAACTGCGGTCTTAAAAGTAGAAAACAAGAAAATAATTCTTGTCTGGTATTGTAGACCATATTATGTATATTTCAATTTAACGTTTTATGAGTAAAATTATTATAACGGACAGCCGTAGTCGCATGCCACTGATACCTAATATTCCTTCATGGCGTGTGTGCGTTACCCCAGCAAAATGTTGTGCTCTAGAGAGTTGAGAATATAAAAAAATAATTAGTGTGTCATGAGTAGTGATCGGATATTCGGATGCATATTTACCTAAAGTTCATTTTTGGTTAGGAAATTATGGAAGCGGCTTCTTAAAATAAATATTTTTTAAATATAAATCCCGGGATTATAGAAAATTCGGGAATGCAAAACTAGTCTGTAACATGGTGAGGAAACGTCGTCTTAAGCATGTGGTATTTATTAAAAAAAACAGTAGGATTAGGTACATAGTTATTAATGTGTATTTACTTGAAGTTAATTTTAAGTTCCTTATCAATTTATGACTTTGTTGAGTGTAAGAGGAATAGAAGGTAGTAGGTGTTCATTTAAAAATGAATACAACTTTATACTTTATTGCACATAAGTACACGATACAAAACATATTAAGTACTATAAATATCCTTTATTGAAGTGTACAAAGGTGAGTAAGATATATCTTCCAACCAGCCCTACTGATATCCTGATTGAGCGTAAATATTACCTCGGTTACTACAACTTAAATCACTATATCACTGTGCTTTGGTCACTGTTGATTCCGAAATCCCGAAATCCGGGATTTTTTCGGTACAGAAGTGCATTCCATAATACTAGCCAACACCTTAAACAAAGTCAATATTCCTACACCCGATCTGATTCTATAGTAAAGAAAACTAAATTTGTCGATTCCGAATTCCCGGGATTTTTTCGATGCAAAAGTGCATTCCATAATAGCCAACACCTACACTTTAAATATCCGATCTATAGTCATGAGGCGATACTGTTCACACAAATGCTATTACTTACTTAACAAATTGCGGCTCATGACACACTAATTATTTTTTATAGTCTCAACTCTGGAGCACAACATTTTGCTGGTGTAACGCACACACGCTATGAAGGAGCATCAGGTATCAGTGGCATGCGAGTTGCTACTACGGCTGTCCGCTATAATAATTTTACTTATAATACCTACGTTAAATTCATATCGATGAATGTGATTTATACGCGAAAGTTTTAAATTATGTATAATTTTACGGATGTAAATAAAAACTGATAAAATATTTCCATATTTGTTTCATTTCGCAGTATTCCTAGTAAGAAAAAACAGTATAAATTATAAGTATCAAAAAAACAAATACATAATTCACTTTTAAAAAGAAAGTACGTAGCCACTATTTAAATCAGACCAAATAGCTCTCAATAGGGGATCGGACTGGGTCAAAAAAAATATGATTCTGTTTAGTCCGTCAGTTAGATTATCGAAAAATATTGGATACGTGTTTTTTGTTTAAGGCTTGTATTCACGCCAATGACCTTGTGCATACAAACTACCTCTCTCGGTCGTAGATACGGACTCTAAACGGACGCGTTTTTCATTTATTATAATTAAAATAATACATGTTTTTAAAAAGTAAGAAAACCAAATTATTTTCCTTTGTATTTCAAAGCAGTAGATATTTTTTTTATATTATTTTGTTAAAAAATGAAGGAGTAAAATGGTTCCATTCAACGATTTGGAGGTGATTTTGTGGATTTTTTTTCTTATTATGTGATACCGATACAAAAATTGTGGCTAAACCAAATTACGTGTCATATCATGTAGATTACAAAAAAAAATTCTCAGATGTAATTTCTCTGTAAGTGCCGGTGAAAAACCGCTTCATCTGCACGCTGTTTTTAAGCTTTTTCGAGAGAGGACCCTTAATCAAATTAATCAAAATTGACGAAGATAAAACGCGTCAAAGATCATGAGTGGGGGTTGGTGACGTCATTTGTAGGTAAAAAATGTACTAACATGTGACGTTTTCGAAGCACTGTATCGTCTTCAGTTTTTTTGTTTATGTGAAAAAAAAAATGTGTTCAATATTTTTTGGAAATCTATCTGACGGACTAATTAGTTTTTTTTTGTCCGATCCCCTATTATTATAAGGTGTGCGTTACCCAAGCAGGAAAGTTGCTCCTAGGGTGACATGAGTGGAACGAATAATTAGTGCCTAATCTGCTGTAAATGTGCGCAACATAAAAAAATTGTGCGCTTTGTCGTTTTGTGAAAAAACGATTCCTGCCAGAGTAACGTTGTTCCAGCAGGAAAATTCTAAACGAATGATCGGAGAGAGAAATGTACGTGGGCACGTGGGCATCTAGCTTATGCTCGTGTAAGAATGTGCGCCGAATATATAATTAGTGCGTCTTCAGGTCTTCGAGATATTGCATTTCCTGGTGGAGTTACGTTTCGAAGAATCGTGTATCTCGGAAACTATTGGATGTGCGCCTGTAGAACAAACATACACAAGTAGCTCTTAATTAGTGCCAATTTATGACAGAATTAGATTTAGAGTAATGTTTATAGTTTTCAAGTAATGGGCGTTTATGAAAGCGCGAAAAAAAAATCGTATCGCCTGAATTACGTATAAGCTCGCTGAAAACTGTATTCGGTCCTTCTTGACGCTTATAATAACCATAAAAAGTTTCAAAAGTGCACATGCAAGCGTTATTGAATAATATTGCTAAAAGTCAAAACAACAAAAAAGACAAAAGCAAAAATTTTGACGCCAAAATAAACCAACATTATGTGCCTTTAGTCAAAAATATATAGCGAAAATTTTCAGCTTAGAATGTTTCGCATTCAGTAAATATTAACAAAAAACAAAACATGTAAACAACGACTGGCTATCCGACCAAATTCGAATGAATAAAAAAGCGGCGGATACATACGAATAATGGATGACCTTCTCTGTTGGACGTATTACATCTAAGCGTTGTTCGTACAGTCGCGTTCAAATGTTTTAAATGTAAGCCCATTTAAAACATTTGAACGCGACTGTTTTTTGGGAGCTTTAAATAATTGAAAGATCTTGTTGATGTGGAAATTATTATTATTCTGTAAATATTGAAAAATTTAATACAGGGCAATCCACTCTCACCCAAGCTATTCACCAGCGCACTGCAGGAGGTTTTTAACAAACTGCCCGATTCGTGGCAGTCACGAGGCATAAATGTTAGCGGTCAACAACTAACAAACCTCCGCTTTGCCGATGACATTGTGTTATTCTCCACATCAGCTCCAGAACTCCAAGCAATGCTCCAAAATCTGAGCATAGCAAGTCTTGAGGTTGGGCTTTCAATGAATAGATCCAAGACCCAGATCATGACTAACAGCACGAAACGTATGGTCGCGGTAGACGGGCATTGGTTGCATTATGTCGACGAGTATACCTATCTGGGGTGAGAGTCAAAATGGCGGCTGTACCATAGTGAATCAAATTATACTACTTACCACAAAAATGTACCTAAAATGTAAAAAGGCGGGTGGAAAATCATCAAATAACCCCTCCCGCTCTTGGGCAGAGCGAAAGGGAGTGTCAGACTTCTACTGACTAAAAACCACCCATGTTCCTTCTTAGCCCTTCATGTCGAGGCCGCGGTATATCTTGCGAACAACCCTTGAACCTATTGTCTTCGCTACTTTATTTATTAGCTGGTCTTTTGTTTATTTAATGTAGTCGTTAGTAACTTTGATCTCAAGTTTGTCAGTTCTCCTTCAAAATCTTGCTTTATTCATTGCTAAATGGGCCTGCTAAGTACGCCTGATCCGATGAATTGGAGCTCTATGATGGAACGAGCGTGCCCAGACTAGTCCTCTTGCTTAGAAGGCTGATGGGTTAAATGTGGAACAACCCGCAGCCCGCCTTTGCCTAACCCTTCGGGGATTACTGGCGTGATGTTATGTTAAGTTAGGCATAAACACAAGACACAGTTGTAGTATTTCTCAGGAACTATCCGGTTGATCAATCGGATTTTTGTTTTTACTTGAGGTACTTTATAGGTACATTTTTTTGGTGGATTTATATTTTGTGAGTATGTAATTGTTTAATAATGAAATATTACAGAACACCCGCCATTTTGATATCAATATGGCTGGTGTATCTTAATTTTGAAATAACTCCGTTCTGAAGGAGGGACAGATTTTTTAGAGCTAGGTACAGAATAGTACATTTTAGGTACATTTTTGTGGTAAGTAGTATAATTTGATTCGCCATGGTACACCCGCCATTTTGACTCTCACTATCTGGGCCAGATAGTGTCGTTCCAAAACAGGCAAGACAAAGAACTCGAAAGACGAGTACAAAATGCCTGGAAGACCTTCTGGGCCCTGAAAGAACATATGAAGGGAAACCTTCCAGTATCACTGAAAAGAAAACTCGTTGACCTGTGCATCCTGCCCGTCCTAACCTACGGTGCACAAAGTTGGTCACTTACTGAACAACAGAAGTCCAAACTCAAGATTTGCCGGCGAGCAATGGAGCGCAGCATAATAGGTGTTAAGCGAAAAGATCGCGTTAGAAACACCACCCTGCGCTCCATAACTCAAATAGCTGATGTTGGAGAAAAAACAGCCAGGCTGAAGTGGGAGTGGGCAGGCCACATAGCACGGATGCACCCGGAGAGATGGGCAAAGGTCGTCACACACTGAACGCCTGAGGCTGGACATCGCCGTCGAGGTCGACCGCGGCGAAGGTGGCGTGACGATCTGATCATGTTTGCGGGGCTAACATGGCCAGAGATCGCACATGACAGAAAGGTATGGAAGGAGAAAGGGGAGGCCTTTGCTCAGCAGTGGGACACAACGTAGGCTAACAAAAAAAAAAAAAAAAATTGAATGATATTGATTTGTAATAATGATAAAAATCACCAATACAACCATCTCAGTTCATAATATGTAACTAACTTGAGTGACTATTTGATGAAGAAGGCATTGATTTTAATCAGTACATTCACATTTGTTACGGTCGCGAATCTTATTTGATTTTACAATAACTGACTAATATGAGTTGCTATACAGCTTATATTAAGCTGTATTAATATAAGTTTAAACTCTTTTTTTTTTCTTTGAAGTTGATAATATTGTTTTTTTTTTGTTATTTTGTACCCGACCACAATGTTGTCTTGTTTGTCCCTAAGGTTGACTGGTAGAGAATGCCTTGTGGCATTAAGTCCGCCTGTGTATCACTATTGTGCATAAAGTTTAAATAAATAAATAAATTAGAGCTGACCGACTCATGGCCAATGACACGCCAGGCGCATCGCGTAAGCAAATCTCACGGGAGGCCCATGACTGACCATACGTCCCGTTTTGAACGGGACTGTCCTTTTTATCTAGTACTCTAAGATGCTTAGAAATAAGAGGTCTAAGTATTATACACACCATATAAAAACGGCAAACAACCCGAATAAAAGTATGTGGCGCGTAGTAAATGTAGAATCTGGTAGGAAAAATCAATCGAGATCGGATTATACGGAGAGTATAAAGCAGGCGGATGGTAAGTTTTTTTCTACAAAAAAGGAATTGGTAGATATGGTCAACGCCAAATTTATTCAAGCGGCCATATCATGTGGCGCTCCTCAAGCAGACCCGAATACAGCTCTGGCTATGCTTCTGGAGACGCGACTCCCAGCCAGTCAGTGTGTTTGGCTACAACCTTTCTCACCGGTTGAGGTGTACCGTATCATTACTAAACGGATCGCACGCAAACCAACAAAAGACTTGTACGATACATCAGTGGAGCTAGTGAATATAGCGGCTGCATCACTTGCGAGTGTTCTGGCGGTGTTATTCAATAGGTGTTTGCGTAGTGGTTGCTATCCCAGTACTTTTAAAAGGATTAAGGTGTCTCCGCTGTACAAAGGCAAAGGCAAGAAGAGTGATGCAAACAATTATCGGCCTGTGTCGATCATTCCAGCTGTTGCCAAAGTCTTTGAAAGCGGAATATGTGACCGATTACTGGGTTTTCTTGAGAAGACCAACTGCCTCACCGACCGACAATATGCCTACAGGAAGGGGCGATCAACAACTGCCCTTGCACGGTTGGTCGTCCGCGATGTAATGAGGGCTCGGGAGGAAAAACAGCAGGTAGCAGTTCTCTTCTGCGACCTCTCAAAAGCTTTCGACGTCGCGGACCACGGGGTGCTGGCACTAAAGATGAGGCATCTTGGGGTAGAGGGAAAAGCGTTGGAGTTGCTGCTCGACTTTTTAAAAGGCAGATCGCAAGTGGTGATAGGTGACGGCGGAAAGGTCAGGTCGGACCCTCTTAACATCAGTACGGGTGTACCGCAGGGCTCCTCCCTCTCTAACATCATGTTCAGTTTGCTGCTCAATGACCTGCCTGGTGCAATAAGTGAGGCTAACGTCTTTATGTACGCAGACGATGTGGCTGCGGTGGTGTGCGCGCCGTCGATGGAAAGATTACAAGAAAGGCTCAACTTGGTAGTGGGTAAAATCAACAACTGGTTTCAAATAAATGGCTTAATACTGAACACGACCAAAACCCATTACATGCACGTTAATCTTTCCGGTCGAATGTGTACACCACTGTCGCTTCGGGTAGGAGACAGTCTGGTCGAACAAGTACAGGTCACCGCATTTCTCGGTTTCGAACTGGACAGTTCTCTCACGTGGGGGCCGCATATTGATAAGATGTGCGGCAAACTCGGACGAGCATGCTTCGCACTGGAACGACTAGCGCAAACGCTCCCACGTAAAATGTTGAGAGGGTGCTATTTTGCGTTGGTACACTCGGTTCTTCAGTATGGTATTGAGTTCTGGGGCCGAGCTGCCGATTGGGAGCGAGCGTTTAGAATGCAGAAGCGTGCTGTGAGGGCAATTACGCGTTCACGGTGGGATGACACCGCCAGACCACTTTTCAAAACTTTAAAAATACTGACTGTTCCCGCTATGGTGATATTGCAGGCGGCAGTATATGTTAGAGAACATTTGAGTGACTACAATAAACGTGGAGATAGGCATAACTACTGTACTCGTGGTCGAGACAAATTAGCAGGATTCCCACACTCGCTAACTAAGTCTGGAAAGCTAATTCATGTTATGGGTCCAGCGGTATATAACCGGCTACCAGATAAAATTTTAAGTGCGACATCTGAAAATGCTTTCAAAGCTAAACTGAAAGACTGGTTAATCGACCAGGCATTATATGACCTAAAAGAATGGTTTTAGATAGTTAAATGTTACTGTCTTATTTCTATTTTAAAATTATTTATTTTTGTATTCTGAATTATTATTATGACCTGGGTAATTTTATTATTATTAATTTTCTTTAATGTATGATTATTTTGTGTATGTTTGTTGAAATGGATTATGTTTTGTGTTCTTATTTTTTATTCAAAACCTGACATGTAATTTTTTATAATTATTAATAAATTAACTAAACTAAACTAAACTATCGGTCACCTGTCCCGTTGCCCCCAAACAAAGCTCAGACACAAAAAAAACCGACTTCAAAAACACAAAAAAGTTTTTTTATTTTACAATTTTTAGTTGTAATATCCTATACAAATATATTTAACATTCAACCAAGAACCCTAACCCTTAACCTTCAAGATTACCTTATTATTGCTTTCAACTCCTAACCATTTAGGAGTAGTACCTTCCATAATCAGCTCACCTGGAGAACCTGAAAGATTACAACCATATATAGGGTGTAAAAGTACCCTTAACGCAAACGAAGGGCACTTGTTCTCCCCACCACTGCGAACATTTTTTTGTTCTAGACCATATCTGGGAACCTAGTTGGTACCCCGAGATATTAGGTGTCAAAGTTCCAAATTTTTCACAGCTGTTTTTGTAAATACTAGTTTTTCAGGTTATAACTTTACGTAAATTACCTCCATGACCCGTTTACTATTCAAAGTATCCACTAGCACAATGTTTTAACAGTGCTACATTGAGTTTTACGGTAAAATCAGTACGGTCATAGGCCCCGTTGTCTACGGTCGCGTTTACTTAAATCCGCTGTCGATTTTTAACACACAACCAGTGTTCCTCAAAGTTACTGTTCCTTAAAGTCATTAAAAATAATATTTATTTACATAAGCTAAATTATGGATGCAGTCAAGAAGTGTGGTATATGTGATGATCAGCTGACTGATGGAGTGCGATGCTCAGTATGCAGAAACGAGTTGCATTTTCAATGTGCAGGCATCACTGAGGCTGGTCACCGTAAGCTGGGGGACAGAAGGCTTACATGGCGATGCGTAAAATGCAAGCAGTCGGTAACCCTTCATCCACCTAGTTCTCCAATGTCTCCTAGTTTGGAACCGGAATCTGCTGTATTACTAGAGCTTCGAGCATTGGCCGAAAAGTTGGCTCCGTTGGAAGGTCTGAAGGACGAAATCCTGGCACTTAGGAGTGAGTTCGCTGACATGAAAACCTCTCTGAATCAACAATTTAATGAAATTGTCAAGGAGTTTAATGTCAGAATTAGTGGCATGGAGCAACGCGTCACTCAACTGGAGAAAGTTCAGGGTCAGGTGGATCAGCTTCAGGTGCGTCTGGATAAACTGGAGGAGGAGTCCAACAATAAGGATCAATGGTCGCGGATGAACAATGTCGAGGTGAAGGGTTTGTCTCCATCAAGCAATGAAAACCTGTTCCAACTAATTTCCAATATTGGTGCTAAAATTAATTATCCTATTGCCAAAAGTCAAATAAATTTTATTACTAGAGTGCCTACGCGCGAAAAGGATAAAATAAAACCAGTAATTGTATCATTCTGTAATCGCTATGTCAAAGACGACTTTGTTGCTGCAGCCCGATATATTTTCAAGACATCGCCACTAACAACTGGCCAAATCGGACTAGCAGGAAACCAGAAGATATTTATTAATGACCACCTAACCACTAAAAATAAAATGCTGCTATCAAAAACTAAGAAGTTGGCATCTGAAACGGATTTTCAATATGTATGGGTGAAACACTCAAAAATACATGCAAGAAAAATGGACACAACCCCAGTTATGATAGTGAAATCAGAAAAGGATCTCTCAAAAATTGTGTAATGATAACTAATAACTTTAATATAGCAGTGTTTACATATTTTGTTAGTTATGCCCATAAACAGTTTGAGAACCGCAGGCCACTCTGTGCTACCTGCGTTTTCCTAATTGTTCTGTGTCATTGCGCGATGCTAATGAGTAAGTTACTTTTAAGAATCACTCATACTAAATTATTGTGTCAATGTAATTACAACCTAATTGCGTTGCTTTTATGGTCTGATTTCGAGTACTGTCTTGTGTCTGTTATTACCGTTTTGTGTTGTAAGCGATCCTTATCTTGCTACTGTTTGTCACCTTTTGTATCTATTGAGAGCCCATTCAGTGTATGTTCTTCAAAGTTATTTATTTTTAGACACTGTGCTCTGCTGTGCCTAATATATTGTTGTAAGTTGTTCCCTTCTACCTCCTTAATAATGGTTTATCAAGAATTCGAATACTGCTTGTGCTTTTTGGTGCGTAACGTAATTTTAATCGCCTATTTTAATTATTTATGTTATTCTGCCATAGTTTTTGTTAGTGATGGCTACTCTTAATGTGTATTATCAAAATGTGCGTGGTCTGCGTACGAAGACGAACGATATATTTCGTAAAATATCACTTAGTGCGTATGATGTTATTGTGTTTACGGAGACATGGCTTGTGGATGATATCTTTAGTAGTGAGATTTTTGATGGTCGCTATTTAGTGTGTAGGCGTGATCGTGATTACTCTCGAACCTCTCAAAAGCGGGGAGGTGGTGTTTTGATAGCGATAAGAAGTGAGCTTACTGTTGTAGAACGACATGATTGGCGAAGTTCTGCCGAAGACATTTGGGTATCACTGATTTTAAAACGATCTAAGCCTGCGGTCAATTATAATTTACACATTTGTGCTTTATACCTTTGTAAAGAAAACCTTGGCAATTCATATTATAATCAGTTAACTAATTTTAGTATAAATACAAATCACTTAATCTTGACCCACCCATTAGATAAATTCATTGTTATGGGTGATTTTAATTTTGGTAGTAATGTTGACTGGATAAATTCTGACGGTAATGCACTGACACCGCAAAATGTTTCATGTAACCACATAAGCGAGTTTTTTGATGGTGTCCTCACTTCCAACCTGTCTCAATTTAACGGTGAGAGAAACAACAACGGTAGATTGTTGGACTTAGTTTTTTCTAATGACTCGGTCAGTGTTACTGAATGTCACGATCCTTTAGCATTACCTGTAGACCTACATCATAAGCCATTGACGATAACTGCCGACTTTGTTGAGATTCACAAATTGACTGATAAATTAACTACGAAGTTTGTATTTTCTAGGGGTGATTACACTGCAATACAATCTGAACTAGACCTGGTCAATTGGAATGAGTTTTTACTTGCTGATTCGTTGGATCGTGCAGTGAAAATCTTTTATAATAAATTATATGAGCTTAGGGACAAATATGTTCCAATGAAATCGGTTAGACAATCATCTTATCCTCCTTGGTATAATTCAGCTTTGATCAAAGTACTGAAGGAGAAATATAAATATCATCGCAAGTTCAAAACATACGGCAACACATCCGACTTTCACTCTTTTTCCCTATTACGGAATAGAGCAGTTAACTTGGAAAAAACTTGTTTTAATACATATATGGATAAAATTGAATCCTCAATAATTGAGAACCCAAAATCTTTTTGGACATATGTTAAGAGCAAAAGAAACTCGGGCACTTTTCCAAAAGTAATGCATTATGGTGATAGCACTGCGAGTACAGGGGACGAAATCAGTAACTTATTCGCAACCTATTTCCACTCAACTTTCCAGGAGCCTGACCCCTTGCCCGCAACCTCCGGTGGCATTATCGTTGAAAATAGTGTGTCTTGCATCGGTTCGATTAGCGTATCTCCTTCTCAGGTTTTAAAGTTATTAAAGACCTTGGACCTCTCAAAGTCTGGCGGTCCTGATCTTATACCTCCAGTGTTTATTGTGAATTGTGCCGACAGCCTTGTTGTACCACTGTGTATTTTATTCAGGCGGTCGCTCTCTGAAGGTGTAGTTCCGAAAATTTGGAAATCAGCATTCGTTACTCCAGTCTTCAAAAAAGGTGATAAATCTGATATCTCTAATTATCGACCAATATCCAAGATATGTCTGTTCTCCAAAATCCTGGAACGCATTGTATTTACTGACGTGTATGCTGCCATGAAATGTAACTTTGGTGATGAACAGCACGGCTTTCTTAGGAAGCGTTCCACTACATCTAACTTAATTCTATCCCATGAATTTATATCCGAAGGTATGGAACAGCGTGCACAAGTTGACGTTATTTATACTGATTACAGTAAATGCTTTGACCGTATTGACCATAGACTGCTCTTAGAGAAGCTATTAAAAGCCGGAATACACGGAGATCTGTATCGTTGGTTCTCGTCTTATATTGATAATAGAACGCAGGCTGTGGTGCTTCAGGGGTACACATCTGGATGGAATTCTGTCCCCTCTGGAGTTCCTCAAGGTTCGATTTTGGGATCCCTTTTATTTACTCTCTTTATTGCTGACGTAAAACACTGTTTTGAGAATTCTTATATATTACTTTATGCTGACGATATGAAGGTTCATAAAATCATCCGAAACGTATCTGATACACACCTGTTACAAAGTGATTTGAATAGATTTGAAGAATACTGTAGTCGTAACAGGCTTGAACTGAATGTCTCAAAATGTTTCCACATGACTTTTACTCGTCAGAAGTCTAAAATTTATTCCACATACAAGCTTTACAATATTAATATTAGCAAAGTCAATAGCATTAGAGATCTTGGTATTATACAAGATAGCAAGTTACTCTTTGATCAGCATATTGAGAGTATAGTGAATAAGGCGTCAAGAGCACTTGGTTTCATAATGAGAACCTCAGCATGTTTCCGATCACTAAAACCGATCAAGGTGTTATATTGTTCGTTCGTACGCAGCCACCTTGAGTATGCATCACAAGTCTGGAACCCTCAGTACGGGATCTACAAGTCTCGTATTGAGGGCATCCAGAGAAAATTTCTCAGGTATCTTGATTACAGGGCAAAGCAGGTATCAGTCGATTATACTCACCGCTGCCGAAGGTATCATTTTTTACCACTTGACCGTAGACGGCATATAAATGACGTATGCTACTTAGTTAATGTCGCTAATAGTACTATCGACTGTCCTGAACTTGTCTCGAAATTAGCGTTGCGCACTAATCAGATGGGATTGCGTCAGCGACCACTTCTACATATTCCTCATGCAGTCACAAATTATAGGCGTAATGCATACTTTTCGAGGGCCAGTCGCAGTTTTAACGAAATTTCTTGCGAACCTGACATAGATCTTTTCTGCACCAAAGCAAGCACAGTCAGGAAACTATTAGCAAAGCCGTTTTTTGTACAGGAGGCACCTGCTAACACCTAAATCCTTTATTTTCTAACTGCCGCACTCAGAGAGCTTTGGTGGTTGCTTGGGCCGTCACTTGGTAAAGGTTTTGACAGTTTTGTCATACAAAAGTATGTCGAATCTTTGCTGGGTGACGGCTTGGGTAATCATTGGATATCTCTGAGTACGGCAGTTAGTGAGCTCTAGTTAAAGTAGTGACAATTATGTAATTATAACAAACTTTTCGATTAATCAATACTTTTTATTGTACTGTAGTCAGTACTATTATGTATTCTGTGCTGCAGTATCAAGTTTGTTTGTTTATTTTTATGTTTTTTTTTTTGTAGAAACTTGTTAGTTTTATATTGTAATTTTGGAAGTAACTATGAGGAAGTATGTTTTTTGTTGTTATCTGTGGAAGCTTGTTATTAGCAATTTAGATATATATTTAGTTATAATTATAGTTATTAGACTGTAAGCTTTCCTAAAATAAGTAAATAAATAAATAAATAAATAAATAAATAAATAAATAAATAAATAAATAAATAAAATGTGATTTTTGGCCCAAAAAAAATTCGTTTCCCAGCAAAAAGTTTTGCGTAGGGTTACTTAGTTTGATGTACAGAATGCTTGGTTGACAGATGGGTTGATTTACACCCTGTATACGTCCCCATATTATTTTACTAAAGAATTATACTCCAACTCCTAACCGTTGAGGAGTTATACCTTCCATCATCAACTCATCAACATGAAGTGATGACTGCTAGATGCAATTATACTTAAAAAACTTCAGAAAAAGCACGAAACACGTGATACATGCCTATACAATTTGAGGGATTGATCTGGGATGCCATCATCAGATCCTGATTTTCTTATCATGGTACCACCCTTGGGATATCTCCTTTTCAACAAAAATAGTTATTTGTGCAACAAGAGAGCAAAGTGGGTTTTTGCTGTGAGTGTTGATTTTGAATCCCGAGTAAGCGAAGGATTCTATAGTTGAATCACGAGCGTAGCGAGTGATTCTAAAGTTGAATCCTGAGTGTGGCGAGGGATTCAAAGGCACGAGATGCAAAAAAACTTTGCTCTCGTGTAACACACATGACTTTTCACTTCAGCAGCGAGAACACTTTAGGAGATAAAAAAAATAAACAGGAATAGATTGAAATAACTATTTATTGTGAATCAAAATAATTAACATTGTAGGTAGAGGTACCAATTCAATAAAATTAGCCTTATGCCACTGACATTCTTTTTAGAAAAGACGAGTTTTGCGTATGTTTCAATTTGCACGTTATGTTTTGTTTTTAAAGTAGCTTTCAATATTGAGTAAATACTCCACATTGTAGATGATCGCCTCGTCTGTGATAAATCTAAAAAATATGATAGCAACACCGTCTCCGAAAAACTGCTTGCGCCCTTTGTAAGTTTCCATTCATTGAAGACATGGTATGCTTTCAGATATTTTTCGCGAGATTTTTCAGGCAGAAAACTTAATTCCGCATTTTTTACATTATTCTTCAATTCTTCGGGTGTTAGATAGCAGACTTCGTCACTGGACTCACTCATATTTATTTATTATTATTACTTTATTATCCAAATTTTATTGTACTTTGTCGCTAGCGTAACAGAGAAAACAATAAAAATTTGAATCCCGCTGTTTTTTTTTAAATTCGTTCTGAAACTACACTCGCGGTATTCTGTCTCAATATTAAAAATTGTTAAAACTATAAATAAATAAGTAGATACCTACATGATAAACTTCGTATTTTTTTCTTCAACATTCTTCATCTTGATTTAAATATAAAAAATATTAATTCGATTATTTGAAATATAACAATTTTTCATTTCATCACGTGATTTACAATAATATTACGGTTATCGATTTACAATATCGGTATCCGAACGTTTTATTGTTTGTTTCTTTTGGCCTATAGTAAATATAAATCAAATTTCGAATCGACTTGTTTTTATCTCTCGCTTTTTTCGAAGTGAAAGTGACAGAACAAAACTAAGTTGAAATCTTTGGAATTTTGTGAGTAGACCTGCACAGTTCTCGATATTAAAAAAAAAATTAAAAAGTTACTTTGTCTTACGCTCGCAGCAAAATCGAATTTTGCTCACTGTCTGTAAACAGCAAAACCTGCTTGTTTGAGGTGCTGAGGTGAAAAAATATTTTTCACCTCAGCACCTCAAACAAGCACAAAATTCGAAAGATTTCAACTTCGTTTTGTTCTGTCACTTTCACTTTGATACGAAACAAGCGAGAGATAGAAACAAGTCGATTCGAAATTAGATTTTCAAATTCCATTTATTTATTATAGGCCTAAAAAAGAAACAAACAATAAAACGTTCAGATACCGATATTGTAAATTGATAACCGTAATATTGTAAATCACGTGATGAAATGAAAAATTGTTATAATTCAAATAATCGAATTAATATTTTTTATGTTTAAATCAAGATGAAGAATGTTGAAGAAAAAAATACGAAGTTTATCATGTAGGTATCTACTTATTTATTTATAGTTTTAACAATTTTTAATATTGAGACAGAATACCGCGAGTGTAGTTTCAGAACGAATTAAAAAAAAAAAAGCGGGATTCAAATTTTTATTGTTTTATTCTCTGTTACGCTAGCTACAAAGTACAATAAAATTTGGATAATAAAGTAGTAATAATAAATAAATATGAGTGAGTCCAGTGACGAAGTCTGCTATTTAACACCCGAAGAATTGAAGAATAATGTAAAAAATGCAGAATTAAGTTTCCTGCCTGAAAAATCTCGCGAAAAATATCTAAAAGCATACCATGTCTTCAAAGAATGGAGACTTACAAAAGGCGTAAGCAGTTTTTCGGAGACGGTGTTGCTATCATATTTTTTAGATTTATCACAGACGAGGCGATCATCTACAATGTGGAGTCTTTACTCAATGTGGAAAGCTACTTTAAAAACAAAACATAATGTGCATATTGAAACTTACGCAAAATTCGTATCTTTTCTAAAAAGAATGTCAGTTTAATTCAATAAAATTAGCCTTATGCCTATAAGGCTAATTTTATTGAATTGGTACCTCTACCTACAATGTTAATTATTTTGATTCACAATAAATAGTTATTTCAATCTATTCCTGTTTATTATTTTATCTCCTAAAGTGTTCTCGCTGCTGAAGTGAAAAGTAATGTGTGTTACACGAGAGCAAAGTTTTTTTGCATCTCGTGCCTTTGAATCCCTCGCCACTCGATTCAAAATCAACACTCGCAGCAAAAACCCACTTTGCTCTCTTGTTGCACAAATAACTATTTTATATCGGTTCAGGCGCCTCCGAGTAATATGTGAATATACATAAAAAAAAAGATTAAGAACCTCCTTTTTAAAGTCGGTTAATGAGTTTACCTTCTATCATCAGGGCAACCTAATAGGTACCCTGAAAGAATACAATTATCGCTCCATAAGTGAGTAGGTATAGATAAGAAAGAATTTTCTTTTAACTCCTAACCGTTGAGGAATTTTACCTTCCATCATCATCAGCGAATTCACATCTATACTAATATTATAAAGCTGAAGAGTTTGTTTGTTTGTTTGATTGTTTGTTTGAACGGGGTAAACTCTAGAACTACTGGTTGGAATTGAAAAATTCTTTTAGTGTTGGATAGTCCATTTATCGAGGAAGGTTTTAGGCTATATAACATCACGCCACAATCAATAGGAGCGGAGCATAAATGAAAAATGTTGCAAAAACGGGAAAAGATATTCCTTTTTGAGAGCTTCCGTTGCGTGCGCTGCGAAAACGGTTTAAGTTACGTAAATATCATGTGTGAAAGAATTGTTCCTCTTTAAAAGTTCTAAAAAAAAGTCCGCGACAGCATATGTTTATCTTTTACGATTGACTCACTGTAACCATTTTTTTACATTAAAATGTTAGGTTAAAAAGAATTATATTTTGCGAAGCTTATTTAACCCATATGGTATTAATCTATATCTAAATAAATGTGTTTGCTAGTACGGAAATTTAATATAGAATATTTGTGCACTTTACTCTATACAGTTTAAACAAATATCTTAGAAGATATCGCAATGTAAAAATATACGGGCGACAAAATAATTAGCGCGTGGCACTCGTGGCAGTCATTCGGTCCGGTGCGGTAGGTACGTGGGGATTCTGGCCTCTGGGGGCTCCGGAGAAATTCAAATTCAAAAAAATTACTGCACCTTATTGTTTACAAGTACAAGGTGTTACTGTATATTAAACAGTAAGAGATACCTATAGTAATTGTTACTTTAATAATATAATCGAAGTCAATCTAAACTAATAGGTATTTTATAGAGGAAAGGTAAGATTTTTTGTTTGTTACGAGTACGATATAGCACAATTTAATAAGTTGGATAGTCGATTTATCTAGAAAGGTTATAAGCTATATTATGTGTTGCAGACGAAGTTGCGTGGGTCAGCTAGTGATATTATAATGATCAGACGCAAATACTTAAACAGCTTTAGAAAATATATGAAAAACATCATAAATGTGCCTATAAAATTTGAGGGTTGCCTTCGATTTCCCTGGGATCCCATCATCAGATCCTGATTTGGTGTCAATGGGACCACCTCGGGAGAATACCTATTCGAACACAAAAATCCCTCCTGTCGTAAGTGGGATTCCGACGGTGACGCATTCCGAGGTCCATGAAAGCACATTGTCATGGCCTTGGACTTGTGCAATGCCACCTCGAGACCTAAGTGCCAAATCCTCTCCACGACTATTGCAACCCCGCATGTCATGTTTTTGGGTGCAGCCACTTGCGACCTCCTCTATGCCAGCACAGAAACCATGAATTTCCAACTTCAGGAGAGCTGGTAAGAAATGGGGGAGGCCTTTGCCCAGCAGTGGGACACAATAGGCTAATTAAAAAAAATTAAAACATCTTTGTTCATTCTCATCACGGCGTAGTCAAAATTCATACTGGAATTGCAAGCGGGCGTCGCCCGCGCGCAGAATAGTACATTATGGTATATAAGTGTGTAACGTTGGTGATTACCGCTGAGGCGCCATTGAGACCCGAGCCGTTAGGAGAGGGTCTTAAGAGAGCCGAGGACGGTAATCATCAATACACACGTGTATCATACGACGTTTTTCAACACACTTGTGAAGAAAATAACACAAAAAAATCATTTTCAACAGTTAAAATGAGTTGTAAAAAAAGTTTCGCGCATCTAACAATGGCGATCGGCCATAGACTGAATGAGGTTTCTTTTTTTTTGCTTTTTGTGGATAGCGTTTTAGTCACGTACAAAATGAGGAATTCATTTTTTTTTTTAAATTGGTTTTGTTTATTACAGAGAAAACAAAAGTTTTATTTATTGAAAACGTATATAAAAGTTGAAATTATCTATTTAAATTAATATGTTTTCCTGCGCGCGTGTAACAACGGCGATCGTCTATAGACTAAAAGATTAAGTTTTTTTTTTGCTTTTCGCGGATAGTGTTGCAGCCACGTACAAAACGGGGAATTCAAAGTTTTTTTATTACAGAGAAAACAAAAGTTTTATGTATTAAAAACGTATATACAAGTTGAAATTATCTATTTAAATTCGAAGTTGCATGAAATGAGCAAGGAATAGGTACATTAATTTATTTTTAGTATTGAACACAATCTTTTTAGTATCGAAACTTTTTTAAGAACATAGCAACTCAACCTATAACTCACTTGTGAATAATGGTAATGAAAAATTCACAGTTTGATTACAGGTGTCATTATATGCCTAATTGCGGTGAAATAAGAGCCACTTTATGAGCAAGTGTGTTGAAAAGAGTATTCTATGTTAATTCAATGAACAGCTACCTTCATACAAACTTCATAATTCGATAAGTTGTTTTAGAGGGAAACAAAAAAGCATCCCCTCACAACTTTCCCGCTTATAATATTCGTAAGATCGCATCTAAAGAAAGGGGGGCTGATGAGGTGCTAGCCTAGGGCGCTGTAGACATTTAAACCGCCTCTGCTAGCTAGGGTACCTATATCTAAATAAAACAAGGGCGGAGTTATAGAAGCTCGCACATGCGTACATCTACGGCACTGTACAGGAGAAATTCTTAGTGTGGGGCAACGTTTAAAAAAAAGTCTTCAAAAGTACCAGGACACGAGAATGGTGAAGTAGTAGTGTCATAAAAAAAAAGGTATTCAGTATTGTGTATATTGTTAATAATAACCAAAACCAAATCTCTACCTACCTTTCTAATACCATGCTGTTTTTTGTTACAAAATACTTTCATTTTCTTATATGTAATTTTTTTAATTTTCATGACATATACTACTTCGCCATTCTCGTGTCCTAGTAGGTACCTACTTTCGAAGACTTCTATCCTTGTTTAAAATGAAAAAAAAGGATAGTTTTAGAAAAGTATATACTTAGATATTATATAGATTTGATTATGAGATTCCTATTAACAAAATACAATAAACCCCGTATATGTTTCTGGCCTCCTGGTAGTTTGTGAGACTTTAGTACCTACACTAATGCTTTTTAAATTATAACTTCTTTTCGTTTGAAAAGTAGATAAAAGAAAATCAGTTTCGTAAAATATTATACTTTACTTCTTAACTCTGTACGTGGAGTCCGTTTCTACATTTCTTTTTTGTAGAAACGGATCCCGGGATCCGTGGAGACAACTCGCCGGGATCCGTGTTAACCAAATCGGATCCCGGGATCGGTGGAGACAATCCCTTCCCAATTAGTCACTGTTACACGTTGCAGTGTAACTCGCCAGGAGCAAACGATTAAAAGGTGTCCTATCGAGTAACAGTGTGACTGGTTGGGATTTTTATTCGTAATTTTTCCCAACGAGTCACACTGTGACATGTAACAGTTTGACTCGTTGGGAACAATTTGAAATATCAGATAATAGGTTAGATAACTTTATTATGAGGTTAAGTTGTCCTTATTTCCTTGTTTTATGTTTTTAGTAGCTGTGCTCCGCGACCTGCATTCGCGTGAATCTATGATAAAAAAATATACAACTAGCCTATTCTGATCGGATTTTGTTAACAATTTCAAGGGTTATTTTTTAAATAAAAGTAGACCAAGTTAGACCTTATAACATCAGCTATGTGCCAGTAGAAGTCCGTCAAAATCGGTCCAGCCGTTTCGGAGATAGCCGGAACAAACAGGCAGTTTTTTTTTATTTACGGGGTAACCTCAGCATTTTAGGGGTGTACACAATAAAAGACAAATCTCAATACTGTATTGGTTTTTATTTCAACACATTATGCTCACACGTGGAGTAACGCAGATCACGCGACTTGCACAAGAACGGGAATGTAAACATCTTTACACGTAGTATCTGTTATTAAAAAGTACATACCAGTCTCCTTGTTTTATATAAAAACCCAATGGATTTAAGTACCTTCTGTATATGTTCGAACATAATAACTTAAATGCTCACTTAAAATACCTTAAAGTAACATATTTTTTTCTTCATTAAGAATAAAGACAGTTTGAACGTATTACGTCGCTTTTAAACACAGTTTGGGTGAACACAATACTTTTGATTTCGAGAAACTGTCGCGATAAACGCAAAAGGCGCTTCATCGGTCCTATCTCTTATTTATACGAGGTTTTTACATTTGAATCAATCTTAAACATGCGTTTTTTCTATTCTAAACCCACAACATTATAAAGCATTCCAATTTTATTAAGATCAGAATGTTCAGAACATAACATAACAACTGCAATCCCCGAAGGGTTAGGCAGAGGTGTATCAAATACACCCACATTTCGCACGTTATGTTTAAGCCTCATGTTATAGCGGGCGAGCAGCCTATTGCCATCAACTGGGCACAAATACAGACTATAGCTGCTACTGAGAAATTCCTGATGGAAAAACCCAATAACACTGCTTGACTCGGGAATCGAACCCAGGACCTCATGCTTAGCAGTCGCACTTGCGACCGCTAGACCAACGAGGCAGTCATGAATAAAAAACCAATTAATTGTTCAAAAGTAGTTAAACCTCATATTTTAAATTACATCAATCAAACTATTAAATAACTGAGTTTAAAAGCAACATATCTTCAGACTAGATTTTAATATCTACATAATTACGGAGTCACGAAATTAGTGTTTTAGTTCATCAAACTTTCACAAACGCACCATTAGGAAAAAGGTACATCAAGTATATAATGTTCCAATGGAACTTTAACTAATACATACAAACTGTACAATTTACTTTGACATTAAAAATGAATTCGGTTGCGATATGGCCCCCTTTACACATCAATATGATTATAGTCTTTCTTGTTAAACAGTTACTGAACATTTATAGCTTACAATATCATAGCTGACAATTGTAGACAATTCTTACGTCTAAATGATAAACTTATGACAATCAGCAGCCCTTAAAGACCGTTTAGAAGAAAGGATATTATCTGCTGTATCTTGAACACTTACGGTCCGTTCACATCAACGGGCTCGGAGAGGAGAGCAGATTTATCACGTTTAAAACAGAGTTTTGAATCATTGTAATAAGTTTTATTTTTGAATGTCACTTCTTTTCTTCTTGAGAGCAATTTGTTCTTTTGTTCTTAAGCGTAGTGACATGTAAAAATAAATCTCCTCTCCGAGCCGGTCGGTGTGAACGGCCCCTTACACGTAGGTATACATGTTATGGCTTGACAGTGTCAAAATATAGCAGACGAGGCAGTTTGAATTGTGTTATTGTGTTAGTTTTTAATCTTATGGACGGATACCCTTAATCCCAAACGCAAAATTACAAAACGAAGGGCCACCACAACAACTATATCTTTATATTATATAGTATATTAGTCACACGATGAATGTTACAGCAGAACATAGGATACGATTAACTTATGAGATCAAGAACCAATCAAGAACAATAATTAAGTACGACGTCTGATTGATTTCAAAATTAAAAAAAGGTCGTATTTTTTTTTAAGATTTTTACGATATACAAACTGCTGGTTACAAGCGTTAGGAAAGAACACTTATTTCGTTGACTAGGCGGAGTTGCGGTGAATATCCAAAAGTCAAAATATCCATTTATACGCTTATACGTCCTTAATTACGAAAAATATCACTTGTCCACCGTTCAACGAGCGTCACATCACTGATTCACTGGAGTTCCCTGAGTATTTGTTTGAACACATTGTCACTGTATCACTATAGTTTGGCACTGGCTCATGGCTCAAGGCGCGTGGCTCATGGCTTACTCCTGCGCCGTGGAGCTGGTCGCGGCCTCTTGTCGCGAGGTCTCCGCGCGAGGTGAGCCGGACGGTGACGATGTGCACGATCTGGAAGTAATGCAATAGTTATAGAATGAAAGGTAGCAGAGTAGCAGTAGTAGGGTGGCATGCTAGCGAGTAGAGCGAGATACTGGTTAGACCCTACAAGGGTCAGACGGGTAGTGTGTCATGGCTTCATGATTGTTTTGAAAACTGACTGATAGTACGGCTGGCGTCTTTTCACCGTGAATAAGGGACCCTGTGCTACGCCATCACGAGCATGACCAGTCGTAGAAGCCCCGATCATGTTTGTATATGTTTGGTAGTTACGTTTGAATGAATTTATAATTATGTTAGCTGATGGGACCACAACTTACTATTTCCGCACATTCTGTGGCCATGTGGTGGTCTGTACAGTTAGTAGCGGCAATATGTATACAATTAGCAACGATGTTTAGAAGCAATTTTCCCTTACTGTATTGATTTAATTTTCATGTTACGTACAGAAACTAAAATTTTGGAACCCTGTCATAAACTCATATCTCAAAGTCGCAATAGTTTTTTTTACGAGAAATTCGCGTTTGAACTTTGCCAAATATAAAAGGTGTTTTTTTTGTTCTAGCAGTGTTTTAGACCATACCCTCTAGTTATGGAGATTGACCCCCCAATATCTGGGTGTTTCCCAACGAGTCACACTATAACATGTCACAGTGTGACTCGTTGGGAAAAATTGTGCATAAAAATTCCAACCAGTCACATGTGTAACTTGATAGGACAACTTTTTGTGTTTATTCCCAACGGATCAGACACCAAGTGAAGAGTGGGGATTGTCTCAACGGATCGGGATCCGTGGCTACAAAAAATAAAAATGTAGAAACGGATCCCGCGTACAGAGTTAAGAACTTGAGTAGGTAGGTATATAAACTGATATTCTTTTATCTACTTTTCAAACAAAAAGAAGTTATGATTTAAAAAGGATTAAGTAGTGTAGTAAAGTCTCCCAAACTACCAGGAGGCCAGAAACATGAAGGAGGTATTGTATATTGTTAATAGGAATCCCATAATCATATCTATATACCTTTCTAATACCATGCAGGTATTCTTTTATTTTTTCTTTTAAACAAGGATAGTAATGTCTTCGAAAGTACAGAATGGTGAAGTAGAAGTGTCATCAAAAAAAGGTATTGTACATTGTTAATAGGAATCTCATAACCAAATCTCTATACCTTTCTAATACCATGCTGTTTTTTTTTAAAAGATACTTTTATTTTAATTTACTTTTGTTTATTTTCATGACACTACTACTTCACCATTGTGTCCTGGTAGTTTCGAAGACTTTACTATCCTTGTTTAAAATGAAAAAAAAAGCTGCATGGTATTATCACTTCACTACATAGTATAAAACAAAGTCGCTTTAAAACTACGCAACGGATTTTGAAGCGGTTTTTTTTAATAGATAGAGTGATTCAAGAGGAAGGTTTTAGTATAGAATTTGACCGACATCCACGCGGGTGAAGCCGCGGGCATCAGCTAGTAATGGTATATAGATTTGATTATGAGATTCCTATGAACAATATACAATAAATCCTACATGTTTCTGGCCTCCTGGTAGTTTGTGAGACTTTAGTACACTAATGCTTTTTAAATTATAACTTCTTTTCGTTTGAAAAGTAGATAAAAGAAAATCAGTTTCCGTTTTTGTACAATTTTTATTTTTTGTAGAAACGGATCCCGGGATTGGCGGAGACAATTCCTTCCCAATTAGTCACACTGTTACACGTTGCAGTGTAACTTATCAGGAGCAAACGATGAAAAGTTGTCCTATCGAGCAACAGTGTGACTGGTTTTGATTTTTACTCGTAATTTTTCCCAACGAGTCACACTGTGACTTGTAGCTGTGTGACTCGTTGGGAACAATTCAAAGTTCCAAATATTTGACAGCTTGTTTTTGTATACCTACTAGTTTTTCAGGTTCTAACTCAGATTACCTCCATGACCCGTTTACTATTCAAAGCATCCACTAGCAAAATGTTTGAGATCAAATAAAAATAAATTCGAATTTAAGAGTAGCACACTTAAATTCAAATTTATTTTTATTTGATTTAAAACATTGTGCATTTGCATTTTGGCATTGAGTTTTACTATAAATGTGATTTTTGAGTAGGGGTACTCAGTTTGATGTACATAATGCTTGGTTGAAGGGTTCGTTTACACTCTGGGCCTGTATACATGTTAATGCTACTGACTGTTCTTATATAAGTGATCACTACGAAAGTCTTCTGCCGTAGTTGATAAACAGTAAGTTACCTGCTAACATGTCTGGGTGAGTCGCAAGTCCTCGCCAGCGACGGCACCAGCTCGTCCGGTGATGACGCGCGACTGCTGCGCTCGCTCCCAGCTTCCTCGTATGAATTGTCGCTCGTTAACTGTTGACAAATAGGGTGGTTATAGTGATTGAAGGCTTGTAAGTTGTCAATGGTTAATTATTATTATTTATATTTCTATGCTTGGGTCAGTTGACACCACTGGGAAGCTTTTTGGCGCCTATTTAGTTTTATTGCTAAGCTAGTAACTTTATTAAAGAAGATGAAGAATAATAATATATTATATATAATTTTTTTATTTTATTATATATATATTTTTTAATTATATATTCTAACTAGCTGACCCATGCAACTTCGTCTGCGTCACATAATATAGCTTATAACAAATAATGTCAACATAAATTGAGTTAAATCGTAACAAACAAAAAATCGAATCTTTCCCCTTTATAATATTAGTTTAGATTATATTAAAGTGTAAATTACTATAGGTATTTCTTACTGTTAAATATACAGTAACACCTTGTACCTTGTAAACAGTAAATATTTTGAATTTGAATTTGTCCGGAGTCCCCGCAGGCCAGAATCCCCACTAACCTACCGCACCGGACCGAATGACTGCCGCACGCGTAATTATTTTGTCGCGCGGATATTTTTACATTGCGATATCTTCTAAGATATTGGTTTAAACTGTATAGAGTAAAGGGCACAAATATTCTATATTAAATTTCTGTGCTAGTAAACACATCTATTTAGATATAGATTAATACCATATGGGTTAAATAAGCTTCGCAAAATATCATTCTTTTTAACCTAACATTTTAATAGTAAAAAATGGTTACAGTGAGTCAATCTTAAAAGATAGACATATGCTGTCGCGGACTTTTTTTTAGAACTTTTAAAGAGGAACAATTCCTTGATACATGATATTTGCGTAACTTAAACCGTTTTCGCAGCGCACGCAACGGAAGCTCGCAAAAAGGAATATCTTTTCCCGTTTTTGCAACATTTTTCATTTATGCTCCGCTCCTATTGATCGTAGCGTGATGTTATATAGCCTAAAGCCTTCCTCGATAAATGGACTATCCAACACTAAAAGAATTTTTCAATTCCAACCAGTACTTCCAGAGTTTACCCCGTTCAAACAAACAAACAATCAAACAAACAAACAAACAAACAAACTCTTCAGCTTTATAATATTAGTATAGATAATATGTAATAATATTGTTATGACTTGTAGGTAGCCTGCGGTTATATATAAGAAAAACTAATTGCTGTGAGTGCCGCGGGCGTTTCCAAGTTCTATAATGTAAACCCAAACGGGCCCTTATTTAATCTCATGCGGAAAGTGCTGTCCATTCACCATCAAAAAATACAAACACCGGGTAACGCACACATATATAAGTCTATAACAAAGTATGTATAACATTTACGAGAGTGAGCGGGTGTCTGTTCCGTGCGGGCGACAGCGCGCGACTGCGGGCTTCCTCCACCTCCAGCTGCAGTATGCTCTCCTGGCTGCCCGTGAACTGGAACGTAACGGGTAAGGAGATTAGTTATTTGGACCAGTACACACACACACATGTTGTTATTAAAAAGGTACAAACGATATTATATTCGTGATGATTACTACTAGAACCGGAAAGCAGGGATCAAATTATTTTGGTTAGCGATACTCGACACATACGTGTGTCCTATCGGCTGGATGTTGTTTAAATATATTTACCTTTATTATAAACGTCAAATTACAATAATTAGACATTTTTTTGTGTGCTTGAGATACCTAACAGTTTTAAATTTGTTTTGAAACAGCTTGCTTATTATCAAAAGAATATTACAAAAAACCAGGATGTTTCTCAACCGCACAAAGAATTGTAATATTAGACCATCAATAAACCTGGCAGAATTCAAAAGACTTGTCATATGCATGTACCTTTAAAAATAAATTAGTAAGGTGTTATAAACTGACCACAAAGCCGTAGTACTTGAGGATATCCATCTTGCACATGGGACACGTGCGGTGCTCCAACAACCACGGATCTATGCAGTTCTTGTGGAAGTCGTGTCTGCAACAAAAGCAATTATATGGTTTAGAATTTATACAGTGAGTCGTTTACAACTAATATCTAGCGTGAGATTTGCTAGAATACCGTCGGGGCTGCGGGTTGTTCGCAAGAGATACCGCGGCCTCGACATGAAGGGCTAAGAAGGAACATGGGTGGTTTTTAGTCAGTAGAAGACTGACACTTCCTTTCGCTCTGTCCAGGAGCGGAAGGGGTTATTTGATGATTTTACACCCGCCAAAAAAATAAAAAAAATTTGCTGTAATGGCAAAGTCACTGGCGTAAGGTCATTTAAGGCTTCCAACTCGCAAGTTAATCTTGTAAGAATGTGTCGTAAGAGTAAAATTAATGTTTAAGAATGTTTGGGTAACACCCTAAATTTCAGATCCATTAGGTCGAATTAGTTATTACATACTGCGATCAGCAAGCCCCTTTTCAAGGGTCGTGGTTGTGACAACCAGTAGATATAGTTATAATGGATAGAAAATTTGAATACTGACCTACAAGGAAGAGATCTTAGTGTTTCAGACACTTTGTAAGGTTCTATGCAGATGGCGCAGCACTCGCCGTCGCCCTGGACTTCCTGTGAACAATAAAACATCACGCCTATAAGTCTGCGAGTAATAGGCAGGTATGTACCTATAATATGACCACTTTTCGCCAGTTGTGTTATTTCTGGGTGCTGAAGAAGAAGCTGGTACTGAGAAATTCATCATAAAAATAACAAATTTATGCTGCCTGGTCTGAGAATCGAACTTATGACCTTCTCAGCAGTAGCGATTGCGTACACGAAACCAACGATGCAGTAAACGTAAAACAATACTGTTACAACATGTTTTATGTTACACACGCAGTGTTAACTGTCGTAAAATGGGCATGTAAAAGTCATACAATGTTGGTACTTAAGATATATTTTTAAAACATACTTGTGTTTTGCAAGTATTATATTTATATTTCAGTTGACGGTCATTTATTTGTATCAGAAATGTTTCAGTTATTAAATTCAAAGCATATATTTTAGTATGACCATTACAGTCTGATGAGTAAATAGTGGTTGCTTACCCTATCTTCAGTCTTTAAACTCTTAACAGGTATTTTGGATAACGCCTTCTTGGCTGCACAGCATAGACGTTTCTGGAAATAACAATAAAATTGTCTTTGTAACATAATATAACATGAAAATATTGACAAATTGATTTCCACGGTATACAGAGTGTACCATCGAAGTATTTAAGTTACACTTACACCTCGCGCTCGTTTTTAACCGACTTCCAAAAAGGAGGAGGTTCTCAATTCGTCTGTTTTTTTTTGTATGTTTGTTATACTTATTAAAACCTAACCTTATAAATATTAAGGTTCACCTTTTCCGCTTCCTTTGAAAAGCTTTCCAAAGGAATGGCCTAGTGATTCATATCTTAAATGCAGTCTTGTGTGGCGGCGGTTACCAAAACAATAGACATTTCAAACTACGATCATAATACTAACTCTACTCTGCTAACTCATGTAATAAGTCCTAGAATATAATTATTTGCATATTTCCTCGAATTTAAACCACAGATTAATAAAAACCGTACGTCAGTAGGAATATCTTTTACGGCGTAAGTACAAGAATATGGTCCTTCTTGGTGTTCCTAAACCGCTAAAGTCACTAGACTTGAATGCAATTTGAACAGGATATTCATAGATGATTCAGTGTATTGTTCGAATTATTTATCATTGTATTATTTGCTTTACCATGAGAAGCGAGGTTATATCCTTTGATCAGGTACAGTCAACAACGAAAATCCGTGGACATTGCTACGTTTCGACAAATCATCATCAATATGATTCGACAGCCTGCTGTTCAGTATTTCGTGCAGAGGGGCCATGAATTAATATTTCCGTTGCGGTTTTTTTTTTTTTCTAACGTTTTAAAAACAGGTTCGTATTTTTTCGAAAAGAAAAAACATTTTGTACCCTTCTACAATATTGTCCTATTTAATACAAAGGTTGACTGGTAGAGAATGCCTTATGCCATAAAGTCTGCTTATGTACCAGTTACCACTATTATAGGTACATGAAGTGAAAATAAAAAATGTAGTGGTAAAAAAATAAATTGTCGTTGCTCACCCTACATTTGTTCTAGCCTTTTCAATTTTGCGGATGAACGTCAATCCCGAAGCGTAAGTGCGTTCGTTGGCGCCAACAATATGACAAGTCAATGTTGAATTAGAAAGCCAAGTTTCCTATTGTAAGGATATTTCCTTAGTTTCACCGCGTCATCATATTTCAAAATAACATCATTATTGTATTTTTTTTACAATAATACAAGCCTGAGAATTATTATCCTTTAAAGGAAACGTTAACGCAGCAAAGCCATGTTTCTTAGCTTTCTGTGTAATATAACATCACGCTTTTAATTCCCGAAGCGTTAGGCAGAGTTGCACCTAATAGTACACCTACATTTTCAGTTATGTTTATCACACTAATCACACTAATATTATAAAGGCGAAAGTTTGTGTGTGAGTGTGTATGTTTGTTACTCTTTCACGCAAAAACTACTGAACGGATTTGGATAAAATTTGGTACACATATAGTTTATAACCTGGATTAACACATAGAATAGTTATTATCCCGATTTTCCGTGGGATAATTTTCGAGTTGTAGCGGGCGAAGCCGCTGGCAACAGTTAGTGTGCTATGTAATAGTAGGCGAGCCTATTGTCATCAACCGGGCACGAATCCAGACTCCAAGGTTGCTACTGAGATGTTCCTGATAGAAAAACCAAATAACACTTTTCCCAACCTGGGAAGTGAGACCAGAACCTCATGGCAGCAGTCAAGACTCCCGACCATTAGACCTACGTCACAGTCAAAAGGCGAGGAAAGAAGAGGGACCGGTGGAGAGGAGTATGTAGAAGTGGTTTCTGTGTATTGATACTAATATACTTACAGAGAGTCTATCTTTGGCGTGTATGTATCTGAACCGTTGTATGTAGTAGAAGACCAGCCAGGCCAGGGATATCACCATCAGCACGATAAAGGATATCGACACGAACAGCACAGACGTTCTGGAACAATGCACACATTTGTTAGTTGTAATATAAGGCAGTTTGTTATCATGAAAGATCTCAAAAAGTATCAGTTCCGCTAGTAGACCTAGGGCCTGGCCTAGGAGGTAGTGGACCTGCTAGGCTAACCACACATAGGTACCACATACAGGTTGTTTGACGTCGAGATTCATAATGATCATCAACATTCTATTGCCCTAAGGTCTTTTAATGTGGGGTCGGTGCAACATGTCTTCTTCTACCATAATTCTCTATTGGCAGTGGCGTAGCGTGCCTTGGCGGGGCCCCGAATAAAAATATATTTGGGGGCCCTTATGAAGGGTTATAAACATTTCTAACAAAAGAAAAAAAATGTTTGCATAAAATTAAAAGAAATATTTATTCATCATAATTATCTATCTGTCACTTTTTCCAAAATGTTTACAAACAAATTAAATAAATACACTCTCCTTGCCTTTTTTCGGCAAACTGATTTAATAAATCATTTATAGCTGATGATGACTTAAGAACGCATACTTTACGCGGAAAAAAATAAAATTGCATTTTTGACTTTGGTCATTTCTGATATTAAACAAATTTTGGAAGTTTTATTAATTTTTGCTTACGCACGTCGGGGGCCCCTGTGGCCCGGGGGTCCCGTATAATTGATACGGCAGATACGGCGGTAGTTACGTCCCTGTCTATTGGTCTTCATCTCATTAGTCATCAGATTAGTTTAGTAGATTCGTAATGAACCTACTTATTTTAAAAACCTTTTAACCAGTAACACAGCACCAGTACTACAAGATGTTTCAGTAAAAATAAACCTTAGCTATTACTAACAATTATGCATTGAAGTTGTATAATTAAAAGATGACGGCCGAATACATAACCTCCTCTGTTTTTAGAAGTCGGTTAAAAAAGTATATAAGTTTTTTAAAATGTATTTAATGCATTGAAATCTTTCTCACGATGATTATAGGTTTTAAAACTTAATATTGCACAAATTGATAGACTAAACTGCTCAAAATGCATTTTTTTTTACAATTTATTACAATAACACTTTGCACAATACGTGAGTAATTTAATTACTATTACCGATGTATTGTGGAAAAACAACCGCAGTAGATAAGATTGCAAAATCATCGTTGCATGTGACATGCGAACAACAATACGAAGTGTATTGTTGTTTAGTGCTCGATAGTGTAATAATAAAATGACTAATAATCTGTTAATTAAGTTTAAATGCGTCATACAATGGAACTGCACAAGTTCTTTAAAGTAATGTTCAAGTACTCCGATACGGTCAGTGTGCAGGATTAACGGATCAAGGTAGCATCCCGTCGGGGCTGCAGGTTGTTCGAAAGAGTTACCGTGGCCTCGGCGCAAGGGCTAAGAAGGAACATGGGAAATGAAATGAATGAAATGTTTTTCTATAGTAATAGTTTCTACGCATTGTTGAAGTATCAAAAATCAATAAATATTGGATCGTACTGATAGAGTCCGTGTGACAGGCTTCCAAAGCTGAAGTCCGATAAGACTACAGTAGAAGTAACCCTGGTTTTCCGTTTACACTGCCGTTTTGCTACATAGGTACCACCTTTTAGATGAATCGTCACCAGCTCTTTAATAGATCCCATTTACATCTGTTTGACCATCCAGTACCTAAAGTAACAACCGGAGAGCAAGACATGGAAGGTGGAGTGGTCCTCCATCCATAATGACGTGGTGGTTCGTCTGGTCAGCAATTCGGTCTTACCAGTTGTAAAAGTTTTGGACACTTCTCTACTGGCAATAATTTATTACGCTCTATAAAAAGATTGAAATATGTTTGTTTATTTTGGAATTGGCAACGGTCGCTGTCATGACATGCATGCCGCATACGAAATGCAATTATTACACCTGACCAATTTGACTAGACATTTTGTTGTGGCGTTGCTCGTTGTGGTAAACGTCAAAGTTATGTCAAATTCAGTACGATTTGATTTCTGGTTGCATCATTTCCCGTGTGGCATGTTTACGTATAGTTTAGTTCATTGAAAAGTTACATTTTGGGGTTTACTACATTTGTTAGAGGACGTAATTTTATTTTTTAGATATCAAGGGGGGTCAGTTTCCCGTCGGGGCTGCGGGTTGTTCGCAGATACCGTGGCCTCGACATGAAGGGCTAAGAAGGAACATGGGTGGTTTTAGTCAGTAGAAGTCTGACACTCCCTTTCGCTCTGCCCAAGAGCGGGAGGGGTAATTTGATGATTTTCCACCCACCATAAAAAAAAGGGGGGTCAGTTTGAAGTTTAATCCAAGTTTGTGGAAAAAGGGTTGGCTCAAATGGTTTTTACGTTTTATCTGACGAACTATTATATAGGTCTCACACAAAAAAGATTATCTACAACTTTTGTTAAGTAGGTAACGTTTAGTCTTATAACAAAAAAAAAAAGGTATTAAAAAATGGTTATCTCTGGAGTATATCAACTTAAATACGTACTTGTTAATATTGTTGCTGACGTGAGCGAAGGTCCTCCCCTTGATGACTCCGATCATGACCCTGGTGCCGTTGTCCACCAGTCGCGCAATCTCCTCGCCCTTCCACTTGTAGGTGAACACTGCGCTGATGTTACCTGTAACACAAAGAGAACGAGTTTAGAGTTTGTTTGTGATGGGCAGTAGAACATTGAGGTTGTTGGATAATTTGTTCAGGCTATGAGGGAATAGTTAATGATGTGGTGAGAAAAACAGGCTATTGCCAACAACTGGGCCAAAATCCGGCTTCGTAGATGCTACTGAGAAATTTTTGATGAAAAAACCATTTATTATATCTATGAAAAAACCCAATAACATCGCCCGACACGGGACTCGATCCAAGGACCTCATGCACAGCAGTCGCGCTTCGTCCACTACTAAATATATCATATCACGGTGTCTGTGGTCAAACTATACTCCGAAACGGCTCGACCGATTTTAATATTTTTTTTATACAGAGATGTGTTTTTTTTAGGTCCTACTTGGAAAAAGTGCATAGCAACGCATGCTGGGTACAGCTGATATTAGTATAGATGAATTGAGTAAGTGAAGGTCCACCTGTATAATGTTAGGTGACGGGTTAAGCAGGCTTTGTCCAAGATCATCTTATGACAATATTTCATCACATGCCTGATGCAATCTAAGATTATCTACCTGCACAACAACAGTGACGTCACCAAGATAATCCTCGGGACTGTCATCATAATTTCTGCTTAAAACCCTATTGTTACGAAGATTGGATGCCATTGTGTAACGTCCTTATTTCTAAATAGTGCGCGACGTGCGTATGCCTTGTCAGAAATTGTAGTCATAACAGTAGGACATATCTCAAGATGTAATCGTCAGATTTGTTAGGAATGATAGCTCCCAATCTTACATAATTAGCTCGTTCTTTTATAGGTACCTATATGGGACCATACTTAACATAACATCACGACTTTAATCTCCGAAGCTCAGAAGTGTACCTAATAGTACTCCCATTTCACCTGTTGATTTTAAGGTTTATGTCCATTACTTATCATGAAACTTTTGAAGTGTTTCGAAAAGAGAAACCGAAATCTTTTTTGCTCAAGTTTTGAGTAAAAAAGAAATTCACAGGTTCCAATGACCAAACAATTTATAACTGAGTCATTATAAATAGTTTGGTCATTGGAACCTGTGAATTTCTTTTTTATTATGATATCGTAAGGAATGTCCTAGAACCGAAAATTCGAGGACATGTGACATCTACCAACGTACAAACCTCCACTAGGCTCGCGTGGTGGGTTTTTTTTTTTTTCCCATTCCCTATCACAGAGAGAAGGCGTGTGTCACAGCAGTGGAAACATTATCGGCTGATGATAATGTCTACAATAATTATTACCATCATAATTATCAGCCCAGAATCTTCCACTTCTGAGTATAGGCTTCCCTTTTTATCCGCAACACTCCCCGGTCCTATGCATTCTGTCTACAGTAATAATACAAGCACAACATTCCAAGTACACACAGTATCTACGTCTCAGGAATAAGCTTTGAAGTCAGTCCATAACGTCAGCTAAGCTGGTCTTAGTGATAACATGTGCAGTAATGCGTCTAATGTGATCACATCAGGTTTCACAGTCAAGGCGACGGCAAGGCAGATTATACAATTATGCCGGAGTATAAATAGATTTTAAGCCGTTTAGGGGTTGAATGAAGGAATGTGCAGGCGATTAGTTGTGTGACACAACATAATATTGTAATTGGCCATAATTATGTTGTTTAAAGTTTTAAACTATTACTCACTGTCTGTTCACCCGTAAGTTTTCCTAAAAATGAAATAAATAAATAATATAACGCCTATAATCCCCGTATGGTTAGGTAGAGGTGTACCTCATTCACATTTCGTCAGTTACGTTTCGAGTTGAGTTTCGTGTTAATGTGCTGTTGTGCAAACGTTGAAACACTTATATTGCCCTGCCTGTCCTGCTGTTTGTTCATTACAGGAACTGATGGACGATAGACAATTTAGATTGCCATCGACACGCTAAAATGAACAAGAAGTTCATTAGTTGAGCGAATGACGTTTTAAATTGAGTAAATGATTTTAGTGCTGCGCGACTATTTGTGAGAACGGCGCTGTTGGCAACATTTACGAAGTCGTCTGCGAAAATTGTTATAGAAAACGCATTAGGAAACTTCTATTCTTTACAACGAAACGTGTAAAATAACAAGAGACGTGAATACAGACGATAATATCCTTAAAACAAAGAAGACGAACAAGTCAAAGCGGGTTTAATTAAAATCTTTGTGAAACTAATTAGTAATTACAACAACATTCCGCTAATTACACCATCAGACTAAACATCCTCTTTTACAAGAACAACGTATTTATGTTTTAATGACGACGTTTTAAACAAGAAAATGTCTTGAGAATGATCTTAATTTGGCCTAAGAGAATTGGAGAACATTTAAGGGAGAAACGCCAGAGTAGCTCGGAAAGTTTGGTTTCATTTTTTAAAAGTAAGTATCAGGCTGAATGTTGAATAAAATATGATTCGCGACCGTAATTCGTAAGTCATTAATGACTATGTATAATTCGACTATTCGTTAAATTCATCAATACAAGTAATACAACCCTATAAGTTCATTAAAAACCATTAAATGACTATTTCATGTAAAGTCCTACAATGGGATTAATTGAATCCAGTCGTGCCAAAGGGTATCATATTACCCAGTACTAACTGGGTTGTGGAGGTCAGACAAGCAGTCGCTCCATGTAAAATACTCGTAGGTATTCAGCTGCATCCGGTTAGACTAGAAGCAGAGCCCAACATTGGGAAAAGGCAGAAGGCAGATGATGACTTTAGGAGTCGCGAAATACCAAATTGTGAAATTGCTAAGCAAACGAATAAAAACTATTGAACTTATTCTAAATTCAGATGTGACATTGACATTCAGCACCGTTATAAACCGCCAATGACCGTAGACAAGATTCGAAAAACAAAAATGAATCATCCTAACACGCAAATGTCTAATAAAAAGAATGAAAATCGATCGCCTTTTTTATGTGGTATCATACCTAATGGATGTCCTAATAAAAAAAAAATGGCTCTACCTAAAGCTGGCAACATTGACCTTTCCATGACTACCAAAGTCTAACAACAAGCAATATCAAGGCTATTATGTCCAGTCGTACGAGACTACGAGTTAGTTTGTTTGTGTGTTCACACCGATCTGACGTTTGTAGTTGAGATTTTTTTATGTGATTCCTTATATTATTTAACGTGTAATAAAACGTTATTAATAAAAAGTGTGTCTCAATAGTATAATTAATCAATAATTATTGGATGTAAACGGTCTTGGTACTTCTTGCTCAATCGCGTAAGTAAGTTTTTGTTGTACAAATATAATTAGTATGGTGTTTGTCTTATGTCAATTGCCTTGACTGAGTGCATTATTTTCCTACAACGTCGTTTAATGATTTTCCTGCTGGGATGTTATACTTAGCGTAATTAAAATAGATATGTCTTGGTACCTAGGTACACTTTAATCTAAAGTAACATAACATCACGCCTGTAATCCCCGATTAGACAGAGGTGTACTTACTTAAATTTACTTATGTTAGAAATCGGTTTCTTCGAGCTGTTTGTTATTTGTAGTGTGTGTATGTTAGTTTGTCAATTAAGGGAGACTATGCTTATAGTCTGCCTTAATTTAGAAACTGAAATCAAAATAATTATTTTCATCATCCTATCTATACTGTCCCACTGCTGCACAAATCCTCTCTGCCTCGCCAGGTCCCTCGAGAAATCCGATTACATTCTTCTAAAAGAAAACAAAAAGTTAAAAGCCAAAGTTCGTCGTCAAAATATCAACAAGAAAAGCCGATCAGAACTAAAACCTACGTGTTTAAAAACAGAACGTGTCGTGTTTTTTTTCGTAATATTCTTGTTACCTCAAAACTGGATTCAAATCGCGTTCTCAAAATTTTTGTTTTCGCCGCTAGCCAGGTAAAATTACCTACATTAAAATCAATATTAACATACCTGAACGTCGGATTTAACAACAGGTAAATCATTTTTTTGTTCAACCAATGTGTCCTGCCAACAATAACTTACGGTGCCGAGACATGGACGCTCACAAAGGAGACTGTCCATCGAGTACGACTGGCACAAAGGGCCATGGAGCGAGCCATGCTCGGCATAACCCTCATAGATCGAGTGCGCGTGCGTAACAAAGAAATCCGCCATCGGACGAAAGTCTACGATGTCGGGGACCGGGCGGTGTGCCTTAAGTGGACCTGGGCAGGACAAGGCGCGGAGATGGCCGATGGAGCAAGGCTTTGACCGAGTGGTGGCCAAGGTTAGGCCAAAGAAACCAGGGCCGTCCTAAAGCTCGTTGGGTTGACGATATCGTGAAAGTCGCCGGAAACACGTGGATAAGATACGCACAGTACCGGGAAGTGTGGCGGAAAAATGGGGAGGCCTATACTCAGCAGTGGGTGATTCTGGGCTGTTAGGATGATGATGAAATCATTTTTTAAGTATGATTCCTTAAATTGATTTTGATAATTTTGTTTTCAGAAGAAATAATAATGGCGGCAATACTAGAGGATGCAAAACACATAGTACAAACAAAAGATGGTCCCGTTTGCGGATATTCTGAGAATACTGACGAAGGTACTTGTTACAAGTTTAAAAGTGTACCTTATGCTAAACCGCCAGTAGGCAACTTACGATTCTTGGTAAGTTATAAGAGTTTTTAACACATTTTTGCGACGCAAACCATGCTCCATCTTCTATCGTGCCGATTCGTGCCCTCTTAGAAAACCATGCAGCCGAAGTCACCTTTGCGCTACCACCAACGTGAAGGAACTGGCAAAGCTGTTTGTGCCAGTAACAATGTTACCTAATTAAACCGTAATGTTTTACTGCTTCATTATAATTATGTTAAAGACAAGGTTTCAATCATCTTGGTTGTCTTTGTAACATAGACCACATTTTCAAATTAATTGGTGCTCAAAACTCAGCCATTTTAAATTTTACAGTAATTCTTCCCTTGGAGTAAATGTAAAACGTCATTCCTTTTTCAGCCACCATCTCCAATCCAGCCATGGAAAGAAGTAAAGGACTGTACTCAAGATGCACCACTACCGATTTGTCGATCAGTCACTGACATAATCTCCGGGTCTGAAGACTGTCTATACATAGAACTGTCCACACCAAGCCTTAAACCTGATACTCCTATACCCGTTATGTTTTGGATTGGAGGATACGGCTACGCTTGCGTCATGGATCACATTTTCGATGCAACTTTAATCAATGACCAGAACATCGTATTCGTAAGATGCGGCTCGAGAACGGGACCCTTCGGCTACCTTTCCATAAATGACTACGCAGCACCAGGAAATTGCGGACTTAAAGACATAGTTATGGCCCTTAAATGAGTCAAAAGAAACATAAGTGCCTTTGGAGGCGACCCAAATAATGTCACAATCTTTGGAAGCTCATCAGGTGGATCTATTGTCAACTTCATGATGTTATCACCTATGGCGACAGGACTTTTTCATAAAGCTATTATACAAAGCGCTAGTGTATTGAACAATTGGTCTTTGGCTAAGAATCCTTCACTAGCCGTTATAGAGCTGGCGAAGTTACTCGGCATCCAGAAAACATGTAAAGAGGAAATAGTTGAAGAACTACGGTCTATTCCTGCGATGGATATTACCATAGCCTTTCAAAATTTTAAGATAGAATCTGGTGAAGGAGCCGACAGTGATTTGATCGATGCGGTATTCAAGCCATGCATTGAAGTGGACCTCGAAGGACAAGCTGCATTTCTTACAAAAAGCCCACTTTTATTACTAAAATCTGGTAATTTCAATAAAGTTCCGTGTATTATTGGCAGCAATAACATAGAAGGAGCTGTATTACAACATGTGGTAGAGAATTTCTATTCTAATTTCGAAAAGTATAACGAAAATGTCAGGCTGCTTGTGCCAAGAGAGCTGGCAAGGAAAGATAAATTATCAGAAAGTATAGGACATCAGTTATTGAAGTTTTACTTAGACGGAGAGGAACATTTAAGGGCCGATACAAGAACACAATACTTACAACTAATAAGCGACTATTATTTTTTATATTATGTTAATAAAACAGTGAGACTGCTATGTACGGCTGGTTGTCCCATATACTACTATATTCTAAACTACGCTGGAGAATGGGCTGTACCGAAGAAATTAAACTTCTTGAACTCGACTGGCCATTGTGCAGAACTATCTTTTTTGTTTCGATTAAAAACGCCAGAAGTATGTAAAGGTAGTCGAGATTCAGTAAAAACTAGAAGAAGAGTCATCAAAATGTGGACTAATTTCGCTAAAACTGGGTAAGTAGTGATCATGGAATCATTAATATAGACGCTGACTCTGCAAAATAATTATACTTGTAACGTTATTTTCAGAAATCCCACTCCAGATGACGATGACCCACTATTATTAATAACATGGGACCCTGTTGAAAACAAAGAGAGGCTGAACTACCTTAGCATAGGATCGGAACTCACAAAGGGAAGGAACCCATTCCACGAAAGAATGAAATTTTGGGACGCACTGCATAAGGAACATACGTTTTTAAGAGCAATTGTGCATTTCAATGAGATGGGTTACTCAGTTTGAAATAAATTATCGTTATTAAGTTTAGAAAAACTTGATGATCTTTGTTGAGTTCCGAATACACATAAATTCACGTTGTTATTACATTTCTGTGTATTTTTATTGGATTCCATTTTGAATGAACGTGAATAAATTAATTACTTTGCTTCTATTTTTGGACATTCGCTTAAAGTACATTATACGAGTATTAGTACTGGGTGGGACGCTAAAAGGCGCGCGTGGATGACAAAATGTAAGAACGTGGGTGGAGCAAAAGGAATATGTCGGGATCGCAACCCCGTGAATAACAGGCGTGACTACATGCATGAATTTCTGAGAAAACTGGTTCGCTTGCTCGCTTTTGTTTTTAATAAGTCGATATTTTGATGTTGTCAATAATAAACAAACTCGGGGACAGTAATTGTGCTTCCAACGGGTAACCCTCCAAGACTATCTACATTTTTGCTCTTAACGCAATTTACTAGGGGTCGGCGAAAAGTGTCTTCTTCTTCCATATTTCTCTATTATTTCTCAGTAGCCTTTCTAGTCGTATCATATTTGATACAGTTCATCCATCCTTTACTGGGTCATCCCCAATTCTAAAGCTCAGTCACACTTAAAACTTAAAGAGTACACTTAAATTGTATAACTTTAGAGGTCAAAAGTTACCCAGTCTGAGTTATTCAGATGCCAAGCCCTTCCAACAAGTAAGTACCTTATATCTATATAAAGGTACCTAGGTAGAGGTATTAAAATAATATGATAATGATCGTGATTCATTGTCCTATTAGGTGTGCGAGTGAACAATACGACGGGACTGACCGGTCGGCCTTGTATGCCATAACTGTAGCAGTCGGTACTGGTGTTCCGAATCCTCGCAATGTTTTTGATACTTTATATGATCAAGTTGAAGATAATACTGGTTTTCATAACGTTTCTGGTTTAAATGGTAATCTAGAGGAGCAGGATGTTCTAGATATTATAGATGGTGGGAAAGTTAAATTTATACATGGTCTGCGGAAACATTTTATTTTTCGTTAAGCCCTCAATGACTGCCAGAAGGACAGTAGAAGAAGTGATGGGAGACCAACAGTCAGATGGGCAGATAACATATTTTAAAGGATCGAGGGTACGGCCTCGTTACCAACGATGGTGATAACAGGCTAGCTTATGAATCGAAGCTTGCCGGGGATGCGACTGTTTGAAAGAGATACCTCGGCCCCGGAACGCAAAGGGCTAAGAAGGAACATGGGTGGGTTTTGGTAAGTATAATGAAAAAATCCCATGAATATGTAAAAATTCAAATTTAATGTTATGTTTTCTGTTCTGTTTTTCTGTTATGTTTACGGTTGCTTTCTTTTCTGTTACAAATTTACCTAGCTGTGATAGAGCGGAGTCTCCTAACACAGGCTTTTTATTGCTTAAAAGGAGGCTCCAATCATCAACTTGTTGTTTCCTATGTGGTTGATGAATAAACAATTTTTAATTTAACTTTTAATTTAATGCTAACACTCCACCCAGAGCGGGAGGGGTCATTTGATTTCCCAAAACACCAAAAAAAAAATAGCTAGCTCATGAAGATGGATTATTTTGTCCCTGTAAATGGGTTTAGCCACACAGTTAACCGATTTTCTTGAGAACATAATGATAGATCAAGTGACTCAATAGTAGTGTTAGTGACTTATTAAAGCCACGTGTGGTGTGGCCATTGAATTAATTTCACACAAAGGGCGAGCTTCAATTGTCTTGTTGTCTGGCGAATTTGCACGAGTTATTGCACCGAGGCCGAGGGACAGCTGCACGAATTGTAATTATAGAACTTTTAGTGTTGTGGCCAGTGAAGTAGTGTCAGTTACAAAATGGATGAGGTAAATTCGTATTAATAATATAACATCTTACCGGCTTTTTTGGAAGGATAAGGTAGAGTTGTACTATACACCCATATTTCGACATAAGTCCTATGTAAGAGGGCGAGCTTTTTGCTATAACAAATCCAGCCTCAGGGCTGCTATCAACAAATTCCAGAATTATTAAGATTGGTGTTTTATTTTTAAATAGGCAAACAGTCTTAAAAATATCCGCAGTCCGTCTATTTACAGACTGGATAAAAAAAGGGCAAAGCGTTGGTGTTGATCAATAAAAGACGCTTAGTGATAAATTCATGACAACTCCTTCTGACGTATTTACTTCGTTTATTTATAAAACGAGTGGGACGTCCTTAGAAATCAGTAGCGGTCTATTTTTAGATTCACAGCTGAATTATTAAAGGGAAAGTTAAAAGGCTCGAACATCCCAAGTGTTTTCTAGTCTAGAATAGAAAAAAAAAATAAAAAGAAAAAAAAAATAAAAAGAAAAAAAAAATAAAGAATTATTAGGGATCCGACTGACTCAAAAAAATATGATTCTGTCTAGTTCGTCTGTTACATTATCGAAAAATATTGGATAAGTAGGTACGTGTTTTTTGTTTTATCAAATCAATAAAAATTGACGAAGATAAAATGCGTCAAAGATCATGAGTGGGGGCTTGTGACGTCACTTGTAGGTACTGACATGTGACGTTTTCGAAAAATTCACGAGTTTTCGAAGCACTGTATCGTCTTCATTTTTTGTTTATGTGAAAAAAGACAAAATATGTGTTCAATATTTTTTGGAAATCTATCTGGCGGACTTATTAGTTTTTTTTTTGTCCGATAATAAAGAAAAATAATAATAGGGGTATTCATTCTATCACTGATTGAAGACCCGCTATGCGAGATATTTTGTGCTAAAACATGCGGACATAGTTGCTTATACCAGAAAGCCTGAAGTACGACACTTGCAATACATTGTAATTACCACTACACTCCACAGTCACCATAAACATCCTCGCAGACATTCTCAACAGATTTAATACCATTGTCGTCACACAAGGAAGGGAACGTGAAAGGGTACCCGATTTATGACAAGCAGGCCTTATAGTGCCGTGCCATAAATAACAACAAGTCACACAAGTCTACAATATACGCCTTTAAACCACGTTCTCCTTGAGAAATGTACTGATCCTACGAAAGTTACGATAACGACTATCATACAGAGTGTCCAGTGTACTTTAATTGCGGCGCTGTTTGCTGGCGCGAGCAAAAAGACAGGCAAATTGAGTGCGTTTAAAATTAGTTCCATATTTCGCCGCCTCTTAAGATATACTGTTTCGTGTTTTCTTCCGCATTGTCATTTGTAAGATAATGCAAGGATTATTAATTAATACATTAAGCTTATCGAATCATATTGAAGTATTTATTGTTCTCTGAGAATTTAATGAACGTATTCTAGAGCTCCTTCAAAGATATCGCTGAATTCTTGATATTTCTCCCTTCCGGGAGTTTCTTTTGTTAACTTTTAATTCAAATACATTCACTGGAATGGCTTAATACTGTGTTAAGCTCGCCATCGGCTGTATTATTGCAATTTGTATGTCATGTATTTTTATTTTTGGTGCAATATCATCATCATCATTTTCTTGCCATTATCCCAGTTCATTTGTGGTGGGCACAGCATGCCTTCTTCTTCCATACTTCTCTATTACTCCTCATCGTTTTTGTGCAATAAAGAATAAGAATTTATATAATATATGTACCGATGTGAGAGTAGATAATAATATTAAATAAATAAGCCTTATTATAAAATACTTACGTCCATTGTCAGTAGATAACTTCATCTTTTCCAATAGAGTGGTATCCCGGTCGTTGTATATGAGAACCGCGGTCGCGTTCGCACGCCAAGCATTCTGCACCTGAAATACAAATAAACATGATTTAGTTACGTTTCTATCAAAAGAGTGAGGAGGCTATAGCAAAACACGTTAAGGTTTCTCTCTATGCAGATGCCTGGGATACAGAATAACTTTGAATTCATTGGCATCTTTCCAGGAGGTGAGAAAAGGGGGAGCAGGGATGTGAATTTAAACTACTTTTACGACATACTGTGTTGATTAACACAAGCTATTTCATGAAAGGATACTTAGCAAATATTTGAGATCCTAGTCGGTATAGTTTACGAAGCCCACATTAATAGATTTATTCTGAATTTCTGACCTACATCCTATCCTATTTATAAGCAAGTTGTATACTTGCAATCACGTTCTCAAGCACAACCGTAGTACTATTATGTTTTCTGTGGCACAACTCTATCGATTTCGATGACAGTTGCAATACGAAAAATTGATTTACCTAGGTCATATCTGGACAAATTCGTTTTATCCATTTATACCGGAGCAGAGCTGTCGCCCAGGTTCTATTAATTAAGTTACATCGACATAAATCACGAACTATAGCTTATTTAACCTTTATAAGGGCAAGAGCGGTGGCCCAGTGGTTGCGGCCCCGACTTACGAACAGTGAGTCGTGGGTTCGAACCCAGACAGGCACATTACTTTGTGTAATTTATTTCGCACCACTGCACTGCTCTCAAAACGGTGAAGGAAAACATCGTGAAGAAACCGGCATGTCTTAGAATCAAAAAATTCGAAGACATGTGACATCTGCCAATCCACACTGGGCACGCGTGGTGGATTATAGCCCATCCCTCTCCTAGAGAGGAGGCCTGAGTCCCTGCAGTGGGAACATTATAGGCTGATGATGATAAGGGTTGCACTCTTCGGAAATAAACAAGATTTTTCTTAATGTAGATTTGTCCACTGTACATTGTTGTTGCATCTTGGTGTCACGGCGGCTCACCGGTCAAACGACTTTGCACTTCCCACAATACAACCTTTCACTTCGCTAGTGATAACGTGAATTAACATTATTATGTTACTGCCACTAGCCAGACCGGTCTAGCATACCTATATATAATAATATCTAGGTTTACGTTATACTAGCTTATGCGGCTACGCTCGCGTGATGTTCGGTAACTGTCCCACGGGATCGTACTACCGTGATAAAAAATATCCTATGTGTTAATCCTGGTTATAAACTATCTGTGTGCCAAATTTCATTTAAATCCGATCAGTAGTTTATGCGAGAAAGGGTAACAAACAATCTCAAAAATTCAAATCCATCCTCAAAAATTTCGCATTTATAATATTAGTAGGATTGAAATAGTTAATTCGGTCTTACATAAAATACAATAATATTTATGTTAATTGATTGACACAGTTCCATAAATGTATATTTCTTTATGTTATTGGAGGGTGGGAAATCATCAAATGACTCCTCCCGCTCTTGGCCGAGCGGAAGGAAGTGTCAGACTTCTACTGACTAAAAACCACCCATGTTCCTTCTTAGCCTTTTGTTTACGGGGCCGCGGTATCTCTTTTGAACAACCCGCAGCCCCGGCAGGTCTAAGTATCTCTAATTAACTTTTTACCTCCATATATCGGTAAACCTTACGAGTAACAAGTAATTCTAAGAAATGAGCGGTATCAGGCTGTTTATTGCGGTATGCGTGAGTTTTTACACACATTTAGATACTTTGATGCAAGGCGATTGCAGTCGGAAATGTTGTGTTCGAGTTAAGACTCAAAAGCTTAGACGACAAAGCTTTTGAGTCTTAACTCGAACACAACATTTATGAAAATTAATTTATTAAAAACTATACCTTTTGAAGGTAAAAATTCACATTGGAAAGTCCTCGCCATTAAATAACCCAAAAATGTTGTTAGTGTCGATTTTCAGCCTTACCCGGTGCAGCTGAATACAAAATTAGCGTTCCGATTAGCCATTCGGCTGCGGAACCCTAAAAAGTCCTTCAAATCTAACTTAAGTGAAATGACAGCATCCGCACTAAAGGGACTAACGTCATCTCGAAATGATTACAAATGCAATCAGTATTTTACGCTAAGTAAATATGGGTATTAATTAGGGTCAATTTATTTAACTAGATTAAAAACATGGCCATAATAAAAAAAGATATTGTCTTAATTGTGTACATCCTGACAGCTGTCACTTTAATCAAGTCAAATTCAAGAACTACATTATATAATAACATGGAATGACTGTCTTCATTGAATTACTTTACGTCCTATTCTCATACCTACTGAATTTACACACAAAATTTCATAAAAATCGGTCAAGCCGTTTCCGAAGAGTATGGTTAATAATGGTAATAATTATAACCTGAGGCATGGCCACCTACCGTCGGGCGTGCGGGTTGTTCGAAAGAGATACCGCGGCCTCGACACAAAAGGCTAAGAACGAACATGGATGGTTTTTAGTCAGAAGAAGTCAGACACTCCCTAGGAGGAGGAGTCATTTGATGATTTCCCACACTCCAAAAAACAAAAATGGCATGGCCACTTCAATTAATAGAAGTACAGATTGTTTATTCGATAAAAGGACAAATATTATCAGCCTAGGTTCCCACTGCTGGGCCAAAGACCTTCTCTCTGGGAACCATGGTAACCCACTCGGGCCCAGTGTGGATTGGTTCTTGGTAGATGTCACAAATCTTCGAGTTTTTGGGACTAGGACATGAGGGGGTTCTCTCATGATGTTTTGGAACATGACGAACATGGGTGTTATGTAATATTTTTGATAACAGAAACTAATATTCCGTAGTAGACACCTAATTATACTAGAAATAATGACTACCGGTCTGCTTAAGTGTCGTTATCCGAAATAAGCCTTAAAACCCCCTGTTTATCTATATTGATATTATACAGGTTGAATAATGATAAAATATTTTTAAAAAAATTGTTCACCCCAAGATTTTTTTTTTATATTTAAGAAGTGGTGCCATCAGTTACAGAAAAGTTTAAAGAGTATCGACTGTCGTTCGTGGTATAGCACGTGATGAGGAGGAACGAATCGCATGTGACTAAAAGTGTGATGATTATAAATATTGATAGATCGAGAAAAGATGAATCCATCCATCTTTTCTCTGGTCTTCCTGTACCTCTCCATCACGTATATCACGTGTGTGGAATGATATGAAGGAAAAAGTAGTAAATGTTAGTTTGCCGATTGACAGGAGAGAATGGAAGAAAGGAAATGTGTTGCGCCAACCCCAAATAATACGGGAGCAGGAGGCTGATTAACAACGAAGAGCCTGTAGAGCCTATTACACTGATTACTACGATGTTTCAGAAAGTCAAATACAAAATACATTACTTTCCTAGTATATCTATATAAAACAGACGCCTTGCTTGTCACTATTGCAGATTTGTTCACGTAGTAAAAAGTTTTATGAACAGTACCTCCTAAAAGATTGTCAGTAGGTTCCAAATCACCAGTTTATTCATGGTGGGAGGGAAATCATCAAATGATCACTCTCGCTCTGGGCTGAACGGAAGCGAGTGTCAGACTTCAACTGACTTGAACCCACCCAAGTTTCTTTTTAGAACAGTCCCGCAGCCCCGGCAGTTCCAAGTCACCCTGTATATTTACGTCAACACATTATGAAGTCCTATTTACGTTACTATCAGCTGTTATCATTGTGTAGTTGTGATCAATCGTTACTATCAGACTATTAGACACACTTGTGCGACAAATAATCCTTGCCGTTTATCTGTGGATAAAGATATTATAATAAGGAGTTCATTAAATTGTTTTATTATTAACTTGGGGACAACATCGATATCATATCGATTGAATACGGTGATGATGAAGATGATACGGAGACACTGAGGTGTGGAGGTCAGACAGGCAGGTAATGACGTATTTGGATAATGGCTAGGCAGATTAGAAATAATTAAATAATGGGTGTAAAGAAACCCCCCTAATAAAGCCGTCAGGCACTGTTCATTGCTATTTTTTTTCTAGACCATTCCCAGCAATAATTTTTGAGTAGAATCAGTACTTAACTTAGTTTGATATATTTATGATGCTTAGTTGGCGGCTTCATGAAGGGTTCGTTTACACCTTGTATAACGTCTATTAATTAATTAATTACACATTTTCTTGTGTCACATCTCATATTATATAAGTTTTGCCTCGTTATCATATTAATTAATCCCTAAATATTTAGAAAGCGGCAATTTGACTACCTTATCAATCAAGATTGTTCTGTTACAGGTTTCTTTACTTTCTTTAATCTAAGATTTAACACGGCTTTGCATGGAACAACTAAGCCATGGATTACCTATAGGTACGTACGCAAGCAGTCACGTGCCTCGGGATCAAACTAAAGGCTTTGGCGCATTTAAGTAGGGCAAGTTTTCGAATCTGTATCTATATATAAAAATGAAACCCGTTTTTCGTTGTCACGACTTGGCATGAAAACGGCTTGACCGATTTGGCTGATTTTTTTTTTAAATGTTCGTTGAAGTTCAAGGATGGTTTTTACGGCGAGAAAAATTCGAATAATGGCCGGAAAAGCCCTAAAAACAGCCTTTTTCTTTTTCCCATACAAACGTATTGTAACTAAAACGTCAAATCAATTTGAGCTTTAATACCGTACTATAAAGTTCAAGTGTTAGTGGAGAGGTTCCGGGAAGGCAAAACAATTGAGTGCAATGACGTTCAGTTGTTCAGTCAACGAATGACAACTTCAAACAGACCATACGACATTATCACAATAATCACAAATAATTACTGTTTCTTTCCCTATAGAAAAATGATTTTTCAAATGGTGTTTGCGTATAATATAAAAATTAATTGCTGTTAGTTAGTCGCGCTAAAACTAGAGAACGGCTAGACCGATTTGTCTAATTTTGGTTTTGAAACATTTGTAGCAGTCCAGAGAAGGTGAGAAATTAGTAGTATGTAGGTAGGTAGGTAACAGGTAGGTGGTAGGTAGTTGGTACGTAGGCAGGTAAAAGGGCATTGCAACGCACGCGGGGTACAGCTATATTATATAAAAATGAACAGCTGTTCGTTAGTCTCGCTAAAACTCGAGAACGGCTGGACCGATTTGGCTAATTATAGTGTTGAATTATTCGTGGAAGTCCAGGGAAGGTTTAAAAGGTGAGAAAGTGGTAGGTAGGTAGGCAGGGTAGTAGGTAGAGTAGTAGGTAGGGTAGTAAGTAGGATAGTAGAGTAGGTAGGGTAGTCGGTAGAGTAGTAGGTAGGTAGGGTAGTAGGTAGGTAGGTAGGGTAGTAGGTAGGTAGGGTAGTAGGTAGGTAGGGTAGTAGGTAGGTAGGGTAGTAGGTAGGTAGGTAGGGTAGTAGGTAGGTAGGTAGGGTAGTAGGTAGGTAGGGTAGTAGGTAGGTAGGGTAGGAGGTAGTAGGTAGGTAGGTAGTTGGTACACAGGCAGGTAGTAGGTAGGAAAAAGGGCATTGCAACGCATGCCGGGAACAGCTAGTATTCTATAATAATAAATTATTTTAGCCATAACAATAGGTTACCGAAAAATGTGTGACCCTGACTCCAGAGCTAGGTTAAAGTATTTCAGGAGCCAGTGACTTTTCCTATCTAGGTTAAAATTGGGAAAATTCTAAATCTTAACCATTTAGCTGCAGGCAAATATTGGCATAACATAATGAACAGGAAGACCGATTTAACAAAAGATTTGTTCATCAGACTTGAGTATTTCCCAGTAATTCGGTTATGGAGGTCAGAAAGGCTTCATGTAAAATACTGGTACTCTGTTAAATCCTGGTAGACTGGTCGACTCCAGCATAGTTGCGAAAATCTTTTTTTGCAAAAAAAAACCGACATCAAAAACACAAAAAAGTGAAACAAAACAATAACACAAAAAAAGTGAAAAATAATACTCAGAAGAAAAATTAGCTTCTGAAATCGGTGACTTTTGGAACGAAGTTCCTTATCGCGCGTTGTGAAAGGGGGCTAGACGGAAAAAAATCTTACGAAAAGTTGTCACGACACTTTTTGCTATAGTAAGCTATTGTAAGCTGTGCGGCGTCGCATGTTTCTCTGTCTGTCTCTCTCTCTCTTATAGAAAGCAAGCCAGATATTTTCATTTCTACCTTTCCTTTTTTTTTTTTTTTTTTCTTATTTTTTTTTACATAATAAAAAATAATAACAATAACTTCGTTCCATCCGGGTGTTCCTTGACACCTCTCAAGTTTTTGTTTGTTTGATTTCGTTTCTTCTGCCATAATTTTGAAAATCGGTTCATTAATGACGGAGATACGCGATAACAAAAATACAAAAAAAAAAACATACAGACGAATTGAGAACCTCCTCCTTTTTGGAAGTCGGTTAAAAACTGTTTGTATTTACGTGACCTTTACGTCACGCTCTCAGGCTAGGCTGAATGGGCAATTTATATATTACGACAAAAATAACTTCCATAATTAGTATCCGTATACTAATTATGGAAGTTATTTTTGTCGTAAACACGAGAAAAAGCATTTTCTTATTAATATTCTTAGTAAGAAATACTACATACAGCCCTATGTGAAATCAATGGATTCTCTGGAGTATTTATTTGGGTTGAGTTGGGTTGGTGTGCTGGTGACAAGTTCATTATAACGTCTCAGTCCTGAAAGGGTATTGCCTTTAGTCTAGACTGATGTGAGTACTTATGATATATCTACATTTGATCCATTATTGACTTTACTGGCGTTAATAGTAAGTTGACACTGAGAGTGTGTGTGTGTCTAAGTGCGCCTGTACTTGCGTAACAGTGTGAACATCGTCGATCTTTATAAGAATACTAGCTTTTGCCCGCGGCTTCACCCGCGTGATAGTGCCGATTTTCCATACAAACTTTTCCCCCTTTTTCACGGATGATGCGTACGTCATAAGAGGGATACGTGTGCGAAATTTTAAGATTGTAGCCCTGAGGGATTTGCCTGTGCGTTGATCCTCAGTCAGTCAGCTTTGCCTTTTATATATACAGATAAATCTTCGTCTACCTAGCCTTTTTCCAACTATCTTGGGGTCGGCTTCTAGTCTAACTAAACACCAGCATTTTACATGGAGCGACTGTTTATCTGACCTCCGCAACCCAGTTAGTTCTGAGTAATACGAAACCCCTTGCTAAGACCGGTTGTCGGCTGACTACATGTTACGACCGTCTAAGACCTACAAATGACAACCGGTACCAACGGTTTTAAGTGTTTTCCGAGACACGGAGGATACTCGGTATGTAATGGGTAGTCACCCATCCACAGACCAACCAAGACAAGCGCGGCTTAACCTGGAGATTGATCTAACCGGCTGTTCTCTATCTAGCCACGAGCTCCTCAAACTTGAGATAGGTATGACATGTTTATTAATGAGTTTAAAAGGCATTGCACAGGTGCTTTAATAAGTTTTAGTTCTTAGCTAACGAAGCCGGCTTCAGTCATGCTAATGCAATTAGCTGCGATACTCGTTAGCTAAGTTCTTGCGAATAAGGCACATGCAATGCGTGGGCATTATAATGCAGTGTTTATACACATACTTACTGGTAATATCACGGATGTTATTGGTTTACGATTAGAAGAAAAGTAAAGCATTGCTTGTAACTTAATTTTGATTGACAAAATTATTCGCAAACATAAATAAAGATTAATATTATTTAGGTGTAGACTTGTAGAACTAGACCTAGAATCTAGACAGAGAGATAAGACCTACAGCTGATACAGGCTTGGGTTTAATGAAGTGCTTCAGTAATATCCTCGTAATTAAAGAAAGTGTACATGTGTGAGTCTGAGCACAACTGTCAAATTGTCGATCGAACCAGTTATAGTTGAGGAAAAGTCTCTCTCTAGAGGGCGAGTCTATTGCTATCAACCGGGCATGAATCCAAATCATCAAATGTTGCAAAAATACGTCTACATAATATTGTTAAATCTACATTTAGTCCTTACCTTAATTTCAAAATTGCAGCTGCCTCTCCTTATAACCGCGACCCATGGCTCCGTGGGCAGTGGGTCGTTGGGAGCTGCTGCTGACAGCAATGGCCACATACACCCAGTGTGGTCCCTCTCACCCCCCACGCCTCTGGCCCTTATGTGCACCGCCACCCCTCGGGATGACCCGATGTAGCCCTCGCCGTATTTACCGGACTGGAAAGATAGAGAAAATAGTTTAATAAAGAGATAAACAAACACAGATTTTAATTAAACTTATAAATAATCAGTATTTTCCGACTAATACAAAAATGATTAGATAATATATTTCAGATTACGAAACAATTTGGTTAAAAAATTGTCCAAATCGCTTCGAAAAAGGACCAACCATTTTTAAAAACGGATTAAACACTGGTGGTTTTTTAATTAATAAACCATAAATTGTTAAAACATGACAGAGTTTGCTCAAATATGCTACGAATTCATCAAAATCAAATACAGATTTATACTCGAACTGTCTGTTTTTACTGAAACCACGAGGTTTCCATTAGTCTTCATTTTAGTCTGGTTATATTTGTCTCTAATCTTAGTTCACAATGATTGATGAATCTCTCTAGAAGAAAGTTTTTTAAGTAAGTTCTTGAAGACGGCAGGCGTATCCGAAGACACAATTATGTGCTGTAGATTTTATGTCAGACTTGAGTTCACAAATTTAAGTAGTATTTTCGATATCTTTGGCAAACACTGCAGGTAGTCAGTCAGCGGACCGAAAGTCTGACAACCAAGGGGTATCGTATTACCCAGTACTAACTGATATGTGGGGGTCAGATAGCCAGTCGCTTCATGTAGAATACCGGTATATAGCTGCATCTGTTTAGACTGGAAGCCGACCCCAAAATAGTTGGGAAAAGGCTAGGCAGATGATAAAAAAGATAGGCTAGTAACAAGCAACGTCTCTACTAGGTTAGGTTAAAATCGATCTATTCGACACACCGTCAAGCACAAGATGGCGTTACACCTAATTGTTATTCATAGCCATTAATTAATACATAACCTCAGCACATTAGCCTGCCTTGAGACAGCCAGATGGCTGGCTTCATGCCAACGCAGTCTGCCTATAAACTCGCCAAGCTAATGAGATCTACCGAGGCCTTATGTTTTGTAAATTTGTTTGTTTGTAAGTTGTATGTTACCCGGAGTTTACGCGGTTTGCATTGCAGTTAGTATGAAGCAAGGTTATTCCGTTGGTTAGGTTGGTAAGATAATATAGCTGGAAACGAGATGACGGTTATAAAGAAGTATGGAAAAAGAAGACATGGTATACCGACCAAATACAAGGTAAACGGACCCTTAAGGCTCCTCTCTCGAAAAAGCTTGAAAACAGCGTGCAGATGAAGCAGTTTTTCACCGGCACTTACAGAGAAATTACATCTGAGAAAAATTGTTAGTAATCTACATGATATGACACGTAATTTGGTTTAGCCATAATTTTTGTATCGGTATCACATAATAAGAAAAAAAATCCACAACATCACCTCCAAATCGTTGAATGGAACCATTTTACTCCTTCATTTTTTAACAAAATAATATAAAAAAAATATCTACTGCTTTGAAATACAAAGGAAAATAATTTGGTTTTGTTACTTTTTAAAAACATGTATTATTTTAATTATAATAAATGAAAAATGCGTCCGTTTAAAGTCCGTATCTACGACCGAGAGGGGTAGTTTGTATGCACAAGGTCGTTGGCGTGAATACAAGCCTTAACGAAGAAGCCGTCAACCAAAGTTTTATCTAAATAAAAAAGGAACTGCTATTATTTGAGGTACCTATCTCCGTAAAGAACTAAGAAAAAAAAGATCGCAATGACGAGGAGAACAAGTCCCTTTCGTCTTCGTTAAGGGTATTTATACACCCATTCAGTAAATTGGGATAAGGCAGGAGAGTAATAATGATGAAGATCAAGCTTTATTATGGAAAATTTCAAAAGGACAAAACTAGTCGCCAAGTGAAAAAGATTCTAGTCTTTGGCAGTGTCTTTATACTACAATGTTTTACGAGAACAGCATACTTAAGTACATTAGAATTGTGGATGGCTTGAAAATCAATCTTAGGTATGTCTGCGTGGGCGAGAGATGGATCACTTACATTTTATACTTACATTTTATAGATTATTTTATTTTATTCCATTTTAATATAGCTATATTATTATATTCGCAATCGTATCGAATGCATTAATTTCCTAACGAAAAAAAAAACGTTTGAAAACATCCATTTATCTTCAACCTTCTAAATGTTGAATGGGTATTCATAATTTTAAACTGAAGCATTTAGATTAGATTCCTTTAGTGCTAATGCACTAGTTTAAGTACATCAAGATAAATAAAATGATTCACTTATGTACACACAATAAAAAACATAAGAAAAACACCACCACCGTACATTTTCTTAGTAAATCTTGAATTAAATACCTTAGTTTGTACACAAAACATTCTCATTTTGACGTCATCAAAATATTTGTCTTTCATGTCTCGTCGGTTCGCTAAACGCTTTTCATAATATTTTACGAAAAAGAATTGTCTTGTTTGTTTACCCAGTTATTCAGGGTAAACATGATATCCGATTGATGAGGTTTTTCGTTATCAGATCGTTGTTTTTAGGGTTCCGTAGTCAACTAGGAACCCTTATAGTTTCGCCATGTCTGTCTGTCTGTCTGTCTGTCCGTCCTCGCTTAATCTCTGTGACCGTTAGCACTAGAAAGCTGAAATTTGGGACCAATATGTGTATCAATCACGCCGACAAAGTGCTAAAATAAAAATTGGAAAAAAATGTTTTATTAGGGTAGCCCCCCTATATGTAAAGTGGGAAGTGTTTTTTTTTTTTAATTTTAACCCTAATGTGTGATATATTGTTGGAAAGGTATTTAAAAATGAATAGGGGTTTACTAAAATCATTTTTTGATAATGTCAATAATTTCGGAAATAATCGCTCCAAAAGTAAAAAACAAAGCGTCCCCCCCCCTCTAACTTTTGAACCATAAGTTTAGAAAATACGAAAAAAATCTGAAAAGTAGAACTTTATAAGGACTTTCTAGGAAAATTATTTTGAACTTGGATGGAAACAACAGATGGAAACTGCAGTTAACCAATATAATTTGGTCCCTGAATCGTATGAGCGCCTATACAATCCAGAGGTCAAGTTTCATTTGCCCGTATTTTTTTTTAACTTCGTTTACATAATATTTTATTATCTACGGAACCCTACACTGAGCGTGGCCCGACACGCTCTTGGCCGGTTTTTTTTATCTGATTCAAGAAATAAGCATTCATAGTGATATCGGTGATCGTCCATTAAAATGTCAAAATATTAGACGAATGTGTGCGTGTGAGTGTGTCGTCATTAAAGAGGGACTCGATTCTATTGGCGCGTAAGCAAAATCAAAATTATTTCACCATATTGTGTTCCCAATATCTCATCTGCTTAGCCTTGTCGTTGGGGTGGGCTTCCAGTCTAATAATAGGATGCAGCTAAATACTAATATTTTATATAAAGCGACTGCCTATCTGACTTTCACAACCCCGTTAGAACTGGTTACGATACCCCTTGGTAAGACTGGTTGTCAAACTTTCAGGCTGCTGACTTCCTGAAACGACTGTTAAAGATATACTCCCAAAGAGAAGACCAATGGTTTAACGTGCTTTTCGAGGTGCGGAGGAAACTCGGTATGTAATAGGTGATCACCTATCTACAGACCAACCTAGGCAAGCGCGGCTTAACTTGAAGATTGATCGGCTGTTTTTATTATTATATTACACAGTGAAGGTTTTGTTTTATCTTACAACGCCCCCCTGTCAAAAGATACCTAATTAGTTATTTTTAAAAGATACTCCTTCACTTTATGCTCACATTTTCTTCACCATCTTTCTCCAAACAAAATTACCTTACCATCGCCTATGTTAATTTAATATTCAATTAAGCTAAGTCAATGAACAAGGACAATAGAACGAGTCATTATCAAAAGTCAATTACTGAATGCAAATATTCTGCAGCTCCCATACATATCACTAATTAAGTGGCTAGCATCGGAACTATCTAATTACTGGCGAACCTTTTGAAATTGACGTCCAAAGGACTAATTAAGTTCTGAATAAGTAGAAGAACCTCTATGTGTTTTTGTGTTATTTCTAAATGAAAACTGCTTTCAATATTCAATACTTTAATTGCAAAGCGCTTTGCCACATCTTTTCATTATGCGTACAGCCTAGGAAGGAGTGGAATTCACTGCCTGCGTCGGTGTTCCCAAGCTCATACGTCCCAAACCTATTTAAGTCGCAAATTAATAGGCTTCTTTTGGGTTAGCTCGTTCCATCGTCGACCTCATCTCTATTCCCAGGACAAGATAGAGGTCAAGAGAAGCCCCAGTTAATATAAAAGAACCACATATTATATGGCACATGGACCCTGTCGGGCACAGCAAATTAAGTGAGTTAGGTTAGGTTAATGCTTTCGTCCCCTGTCGTGGTGTATGTAACAAAATTCTCATATTTGGAACTTGGGGGTCGTAAAATTCTGACGTTCTGTCTACTGCGACTTTATGTATGTAACTTGGTGTCGTAAAATGTACGAAGGCATTGCATCAGCTAAACGTAGAGTTATGTGGTACTTCGTATTTGTATTACTAATTTTATCTGGGGTATGACTTGTATTTACCCATTGCTATAAGAATAGAGAAAAACCAAAGAAACGCTGGATGGATTGTGTGAAGGATGATGTGCAAGCAAGGAGACGACTGCTGACGATTGCGGGAATAATTGAGAAATACGGAAGAAGAAGACATACTGCCGACCCCAACTAAATTGGGATAAGGGCAGGCAAATGATGATGATGATTGCTAAGTTTACCGAAAGGCATAAACAGACATGATTGACTACGTCTACTGGGAATTAAATGCGAGCTTAACCTGGTACAACTCCTTGCGTTACCTTATCTAATAATTTCCCTCAGGGCACAAATAGAGGAAGCAATAGAAAACCTCAGCCGGCGGGAATAACAACCAGATTGCCAAGCAGTCCCACAAGCTGCTCTTCAGATCACACAACTACTTACGTCACTACTACAATCTCGGAGAGGGACTCCGCAAAACGTGACATGTATACGAAAGCTAATGCATACCAAATTAGATTCTCCCGATACCTGTTGATCTTATCAAATAAACATATCATTCGATATTTTCCCCTCAGACTGAGCATCGTAACTGCGTAGATAGGTGATCGATAATTCGTCACGACAATGTCGAGGTGTCGTTATGTATTTTATCAATTTTGTCTTCAAGAAAGTAGATGGAATCTATAATAACTTAGTAAAGTTGAAAAGGTTGTTTTTTTTTAATGGGACAAGCCCGCCACACTATTCCCAAACCACTGTAACTCCTGTTAGACAGAATCAACAGTGGCGACCACAAGAAAAGCGCCGAGACAATGAAGCTCGATGAAGTCCCAGAGAAACGATTTAACTGTCTTGGATCCCGCAACGAAATTAACCAGAAAAGAATAGCGGAGGAGTAGGAAAAACATAATTTCCACTTCCCTCCATATCAGCAGGAGACAGAGCAGAATAAGGCCAATAGGCACACAGGGACGTACACAACCGGGATAAGCACCATTTGGTAGCACTATTCCTGAGGAAGACTTAAGGCTACTACAACCCTTAGGAACCGAGAATCGTACATAGTAGAGGAGCCCCTTTACTTTTTAATTTATTTTTACTTTTTGTTCTTATAGCGGCAACAGAAACACAGATTCTGGGAAAATTTCAACTGTCTACCTATTACGGGTCATGAGATACAGCCCGCTGACAGACAGACGGACGGACAAACGGACAGTGGAGAGGCTTTGTAGTACGGTCCCGATGGTTACCGGGTATGGACGGAACCTTAACAACGGCAGGTGAAACCGCGGGGTTCAGCTAGTTCTATCAATATCTGCCTGCTAGAAAATACAGACGGACTATAAATAGCTATCAGACGATCTGATGAAGAATCGATAAATGTATCGGCTGTCACTGCCGATTACTATTAGAATCGTCTGAACCCAAAAGATAAGAACGGAATTGGCGATGATAAATATGTACCTAGTATAAATGGAGGCATTGTTAAGAAAGGACATATAGATGATAAATAGTTCACACAGACATTCAGGTGTTGCTAACGCGTTTTATCAATTTTTGTTAGATAAACGCAATAACAAGTAAATCTGTCTAGTCGATGAACTCTATCTATTATAGCTAGGCAGGAAGTAAACAGCTGATTTTAAAATCTATTGTTGTTTTTTTTTTGGTTTATTTTTTGCATAAGTGGAGTGCAACGTACAAATAATGTAATGTCAGATTCTGGTGGAGTATGATTCAAAATAAGAAGCTAAAACGCTGTAAGACAGGGGAGAGCGAGCCCTCACTTCGTATTGACTTCTAAACTCATAAGTTCATAACCCTTCTTTTTGACTTTACCGAAGTCAGTCAAAAACAAGATGGGGATATCACTTCATCTTAACCATGTGCCAAAAGACCTTTGTAAGCTGCTAGCTTGTTTTAACGCCGAAAAATGAAATACATTACACGCTGGTTCGGTTTCAACGTTTTAAAATAAACTGATATAAATATGCGCTCTCTGGCATTTATTTACCCTCCGGACTATATAGGTCAAACCTTATCCCACTCCATGTGATTGACCGAAATAATACAAAGGTATATTTTGTACAATTATAGGCCGTTTTTACACCCACGCTTTATCTGCGATAAAAATAAAGTCATTCTCGTCTGTGCTGTGTGAATCATTATGGGGGAGTTTACTGAAGGGCTTCTATAGTCAACCATAGTCGACAGGTTCATTTGATCGTCAGGCAGCATCTGTCTGGCATTAGGTATTGCTGGTAGTTTTTAACCGACTTAAAAAAGGAGAAGATTCTATGTTCGGCTGTATGTATTTTTGTTACACATGCTCATTGATATTTCCGCCAAATATAGACCGATTTGCGAGATTATTTTGCCATTTGGTAGAAGAAGATCGCACGGTGCGGTGGTACTATGTAAATTGCTTTGGTGGTTTTTGATTATTAGCCTATTTTGTCTTCTTCGTCTATGTTGATTTAATTTGTGTAGATTGCATACATAACATAACATCATAACAAAAAAGCGCGTGTGTACAAGTGGCCTAATCCCTTTTGATGTAGCGACCAATCACCTAAGTGATGTGCGTAGGAAGTTGTAGCTACTCCTAACAACTTCTGTCTCCCGGATAACGTTATAACGCTGGCCTAACGGGTGCGTGGGACGGGTTGGTGATTGGACCATATTCATTATGCGAAAGGTGGCTGATAGACCGCAGGTTGATTGGCGGTTTTGCTTTGATAATTAGTTTGTGGTTACTAAAATATATGGGTGTATTTAGTAAGGTTGGCAGTTTGGCATTGGACAAGGGAGTGATTTTATCCATCATAATCACAAACATTCCGTTTAAGCCATATCTAAAAGAATACCAACATTTTAAGAGCTGGAGAAGATTGTTTATTTAAACTGTCTAATAAAATGAAGCCAAAAATAACTACTATATATCTATGTATAGCTAAGAATAATCGTCATCCTATGACGGTATTATAAGATTAATAACTTTCCTGCTTCGCCGCAGTCGGGTAAAAACAACAACGAATTGTTTACAAACATTGCCATGTTATCGATAGCCCGATACAACTCTAGCTCATTTAACTCCAAAGTTCCAAACACCGGATACGCTAGTGACGTAACCAATACTCGCGATTATGTCGATAGTAACTATTGCAATAACGCTTAGAAAATATATTACACTACGCATACAAGTAGTGTATAACCCGTTGATTATACACGTAACCGTAACTCGAGTGCAGCGTGAAGGAAGTGTGAAATTAGAAATCTATGAATCACTTTTGAATTGTTGCTTTTGTTATCGACAACAATATGAAATAAAATAAATGAGAGTTTCCTTGCTTTTCTATAATTTCGTGCAGTTACGAATAAAATTGTAAAGACACGGACAGCCGTCCGTGAAATTGTCTATTTTTGACATGAAAATATGTATGGCAAATATTGGAAAAAACCACTATCGGGAAACCACTAAACTATTTGTAAATTAGTAGAGTTTGAAGTGGAGTTAGACTTTAAGGAAGAACGTAGGGTTTAAGTCAGTGGAACTGTTTTTATTTCAAGATGAAGGGTTTCCAAGAGAATAACACAACAAGAAAATCTGGTCTCTGAGCGAAGATGGAGGCGTATAACAGGCACATTAATACGTAGATTCACAACAGCAAAAGGCACTTTAAATATTATAATAGAACGAAACCCGAGTAAACAAGTTTGTTAATTTTATTTGATAAAGACAATGGGTTTTTCAATACTAATAAATGACTATAAACAAGTTAAATAAATAAATGAACTGAACAACATTACCCCCGTAACTATTTATTTAATCGCGTGACATCATACCTCCTTAGGGACCACAGACAAAGGTAAAAGGTATCCAGTTCAGCAGTTCCCTAGAGCCTCGCAAACATCCCGGTTCCCGCTAAAAACACGTAGTTTTTTTTACTAACAAAGGAAATAAACAAAGGAAGTTCTCTCTATTTATGTCGCCGCTAGGAAAGTAATAAATGAATTAGGTAGGTAAGGAACTTTAATGTTGATGGTGTTTTACGGTCAGCTATATTTTGTTTCAAAATGGTGTGGGAAAAGAGAAATTGTTTAGAGCCAAAAACGTACACTCACCAAATTAGTATTTTACATGGAGCAACTGCCTATCTGACCTCCACAACCTAGTAAATATTGGGTAATACAATACCCCTTGGTAAGACTGTTTGCCAGACTTTGAGGTCGCTGAATACCTGTAACGACTGTGAAGATCTACAAATGGCAGCCGAGACTAAACGCGTAACATGTTTTCCGACGCCCGTAGAAAACTCGGCAGGTACATACTGGGTGGTCACCCATCAACAGACCAACATAGGCAAACGCTGCTTAAGTTACCTGATTCAAGCGGTTGTTATTATCTAACCACGAGCTCCTCTAGAAACGTTAGAGAATAACTATGTTTAAATAATTAAAATACTTTGTTGTATCAGTAAAACAATGCAGCTCGAAACAAATTAATAATAATGAGTTCTAATCCAATCACAGAGATATAACTAATCTATTATAAGGCCAGCGGTGCCAGCAGATAGATAGATCAATATCCATTAATACTAGCACCTATTGAAAACCGGTTTATAATCGGATACACAATTAACTAAACGGATCAAGGCTATGTTTTTGTGTCAATCATATAACATTATTGAATCCGTAATGCAACTGTATTGTGAATGCGAAAGTAACTATGTATGTCTTATACCTTTTAACTCTTGAACTGCTAAACCGATCGTTGTTTAACTGAGAAGGAGTACGCTGAGAGATACTAAACTGTACGCCCATATTTCTTCAGTTATGTGCAAAGACTATTTAATACTCTATGGTTATCCTACTAATATTATAAATGTGAAAGTTTGTGAGAATGGATGTGTGGATGTTTGTTACTCTTTCACGCATAAACGGCTGGACCGATTTGGTTGAAATTTGGTATGAAGATTGGTTATACCCTGGATTAACATATAGGCTACTTTTTATCCCGATTTTCTCTTCCCGTGGGATAATTTTCGAGTTGTAGCGGGCGAAGCCGCTGGCAACAGCTAGTGTGTAATAAATCCCATGTTATTAGGAGGCGATCGTGTTGCTGCGCCAAGCAGTCAGCTGGCAAATCAAATCTCCGTGGCTGCTACTGGAAAATTTCTGATGAAAAAAAAACCCAAAAAACACTCAATCGAATCTAGAACCTGATTACAAAGTATCAGGCGACACAAATAAAGTCTTTTAACAAAAACTTGTTTGTTAAATTATCATTATTACAAGTAAGTTACAATGGAGAATTGTCTGTTTATTTTATCAGAGTGATTAATTTGTTCTTAATTAATGAAAAAACAACTGTTATCACTTTTATCAGGTGCTTGTTTACGGTACTGGTGATATTTAAATTTTAGCAATGTGAAATTGTGAAGAGTCAATTCAAGTCGCGTTCGGTACCCAATTACGATCACGGATTAATTTAAGAGGGTTTTTTATTTGTATTGAAAGCCTGTTAGTCACATTTGTGTAAAAGTAACAATTGCAGTCGAATTACTCATTAGCAGGTTTTATGCCCGGTTGATGGCCATAAGCTCGCCCTATTTTATTTACATGAGACTTAAACATAAAGAACTGGCGAAATGCGAGTGTACTAAGTTATTTTTTAGTTACACCTCTGCCTGATTCTTCTGGGATTACAGGCGTGATGTTATGCAGTCGCAATACTGGGCAGCCTGATTTTACCCACTGCTGGCGATATGCCTCTACTTGTGTGTGCTAAACCTCACGAAATGTCTGGATATTCGTAAAGCCTAGATTGTGTGCCTAGGTACACAATCATATACTAATCAAAACACCCTAACTAATTAATCTTATGATTGTGTAGATACATAATCATAAGATTGAAAATTGATAGCAGAAATGTGAGCAACATCAATTGGTCATTTTGGTTAGAACCGCCAGATGGGCAACCTTAAAAACTTGATAAAAAAAACCACTGGTTGTGCTGTTTGGTTGTTTTGTTTAGTTGTCTGGTTGTGTGTATACTGTGACCCTAATTGTTTGTAAACGCACCTACGATACAGGTGAATTACTGATGCAAAGTTTTTTTTTAATAATAATTATAGTAATCGTTCACACAAAGTTACTTCGTCTAGCTAGAGTCTACACGAAGTAACTTTGTGTGAACTTCTAGCACTGAGTCTTACTACCGCACTCAGAGACGTTTAATTATTACTTAAACCATCACTTTAGTAATGATTTTGACAGTTTAGTGATGGTTTTGTATGTCAAATCGTTACTAAGTGACTGCTTAAGTAATCTATATATATAAAAATGAAACCCGTTTTCCGTTGTCACGACTTGGCATGAAAACGGCTTGACCGATTTGGCTGATTTTTTTTTTTAAATGTTCGTTGAAGTTCAAGGATGGTTCTTACGGCGAGAAAAATTCGAATAATGGCCGGAAAAGCCCTAAAAACAGCCCTTTTCTTTTTCCCATACAAACGTTTTCTAACTAAAACGTAAAATCAATTTGAGCTTTAATACCGTACCCATAAAGTTCAAGTGTTAGTGGAGAGGTTCCGGGAAGGCAAAACAGAATCGTATAAAAGCAAAACCAGCAATATCCACATAATTTTGAAATTGACATTTCGATGGCGCGATAAATGTAGCAATATCTTCAACACGTTTCGTAATTCATAATACTCTTAAGACAGCAATATCCCGTAGTAAAACAGCTACAAAAAATACGGTTTGTTGCAAACACAGCAAGATCCATGTTTGACAAGTGCATAGGCAGCAATATCCTAATCAGCCAATCGGAGCGCATCAAGCGGCACGGTTTTAATATGGCGTCGATTGTTGTGAACGCGAAACCTCGCTCCGTAAATTCTCGAAATTTTTAAATAGTTTTTAAGTTTTGTCGGAAAAAAGTGGTATATCGTAATTATGGATTGTTCCCCTGTACCTGTTGATAATAGTTCGGCTAGAAAACGTATAGCTCAACCCGAAAAGTGGAGGAGAAATTTGGCCAAAGTAACAAGGTTTGTATGTACCTACTGTTAGTTAATGTGATCAAATAAATTATCTTGGTCCTTGTGGTTTGATCTTGTTAGCATTTTTTTTATATCTATTTAATATTCAATAACTACAGTGTTACTTAAATATTAGTTTATTATTTTTTATATCTATCTAATATTTAGTTTTTTTTGCAAACACAGCAAAATCCTTTGAAGTGAAATTCAAATACAGCAAGATCCAAATGTCAAGTACAAAAACAGCAAAATCCATTTAAGTTTTGTATTTTTATTAAATATTATCCAGATAAAGATTGATTAAATACCTTCAATATATACCCAGTAATGTATTTAATTATATTAAACAGAGTTTCGATCCAATTCAGCTTTATTTTGCACTATACAACAATTTTTTGTTTTGCCATGATTTGTTGCAAATGGATATTGCTGTTTTTGCTTTTATACGATTCTGAGTGACGTTCAGTTGTTCAGTCAACGAATGACAACTTCAAACAGACCATACGACATTATCACAATAATCACAAATAATTACTGTTTCTTTCCCAATAGAAAAACGATTTTTCAAATGGTGTTTGCGTATAATATAAAAATTAATTGCTGTTCGTTAGTCTCGCTAAAACTCGAGAACGGCTGGACCGATTTGGCTAATTATAGTGTTGAATTATTCGTAGAAGTCCAGGGAAGGTTTTAAAGGTGAGAAAGTGGTAGGTAGGTAGGCAGGGTAGTAGGTAGAGTAGTAGGTAGGGTAGTAAGTAGGATAGTAGAGTAGGTAGGGTAGTCGGTAGAGTAGTAGGTAGGGTAGTAGGTAGGTAGGTAGGGTAGTAGGTAGGTAGGTAGGGTAGTAGGTAGGTAGGTAGGGTAGTAGGTAGGTAGGTAGGGTAGTAGGTAGGGTAGTAGGTAGGTAGGGTAGTAGGTAGGTAGGGTAGTCGGTAGGTAGGGTAGTCGGTAGGTAGGGTAGTAGGTAGGTAGGGTAGTAGGTAGGTAGGGTAGGAGGTAGTAAGTAGGTAGGTAGTTGGTACACAGGCAGGTAGTAGGTAGGAAAAAGGGCATTGCAACGCATGCCGGGAACAGCTAGTCATTAAATATCTCTCAAATATGGCAGTTAGTCTAGACTCTAGACTCTCAGTGCTAATGCACTAAACAGTCACACACCACATGTATTTTTGCTGACCTCGGAATTGGTGACGACATTGATAACCGATCAATTTAAGCCTCTCATCGATGTTTTAATTGGTTAATAAACATGATTACAATAACAATTAAGGATATGTTATTTCGATAACAATTTTATATGTTGTTCAATTACGCGCATTTTATTTTATATGTTGTTCAATTACGCGCATTTTATTTAATAATTCGTCATGATGAGGTCTGAAATTTGTTTTGAGAGTAATTTAAGATAGACGGGTTTTTCAGGTCAATATTGCCTGCTTTTTATAACTCCCTAGTAAGTACACATTTGCTTTTAAGCTGAAATTGTCAGGGGTGGCCCGAGAATTTTTTAACTTTTTTTGCAATTTGCAGGTCAGTGTCAGGTTGTATTTTGATTAGAATATGATTCGCGACCGTAACACGTATGTATGTCACAGAATTTGATCATCAGCACACTCTCTATTCCACATAGAGGGTTGTATCACAGATCTGTGCTTGTATAGGTAGTAGTTTCTTTATCATGATGTCGATCAAATCAAATTGACATAGGCTTTGAACCTCTGGCTCTGTGACAACGTCACGTCCGGGTCGATAGGGCGGAAGATTCGCCTTTCTCTAGAGAATGTGTTCCTGACGATGTTTGCCATTTTTAAGGGGTAAGCGCCAGGGTAGGCGGAAAATTCAAAGATCTTGCTTATTAAGGAAATAGGAGTAGTATTAGAACCTCACGTGGTACATAACGACCTTCAATCATAAGGATACGGGGAAGAAAAAGTATTCGGTACAAAGAGACAGAATTTCAGTTCCGCAAAATACTTTAATGTAGCATAGCAGCACTATCTGCCAACACAATTTATGTTTTTATAATAACGACTTTTTTTGCAAAATTATCTAAATTGTCATTGTTATTGATGTCTAAACTATGACTTCTCTTATTTAAAGGCCAGACATATTTTTTGTGATTCGTTTAAGTGAGTTATATATGTAAATTGACACAGGCTCTTGTTATTAACACAGAGCTGTCAGTTTTTTGTGTGTTATTCGTTACGACTACTGTTACATAATCGGGTGTCAAATAAATCATTGGGGTGACAACTTTAATGTAAAAAATATAAGTATTTGATATTTCTATTTTGTTAGATCATATACTTAGTAATTATTTATTTTAATTAATTAACTGATTAAAATAAAAAAATATTAAAACATATAATAATTTTATGATATGATAAGAAAGGAGGTGTCTCATGAGATGACAAGAAACAGAGAGGTATAGAAGAAGAAGACATGCTGCGCCGACCCCAAATGAATTGGGATAAGGGCAAGAGAATGATGAATTAATTAACTGATTAATTAATAATTAAATGTCTTGATGATCTAGTAATCACAAGCGTGACTGCTGAGCATAAGGTTCTGGGTTCAATTTCTGGAACGGGCAAGAGTTATTGGATTTTCCATTCCAAGAACTCAGCAGTAGCCACAGTGCCTGGTTGATGGCAACAAGTTCGCCCTATTACATGGAAAGTAAACATGTCTGGCGAAATGTATGGGTCTTCTTCGGCGATAATACATTAGTTATATAATATTATAACTAAATAGTTATTAGCTGACGCTGCACACTTGCAGAGTGTTTACATTATTAATTCTCTCTTTGTCTCTGTGTGAACGTTGAATCACCACTTTATATATTTTTAAGGTAAATATGAAATCATTTATTTTTTGACTACTTGTACTTTCTGAGAATTTTCTAAATGAATACCCCGTGTAATACGGTGTAATTTTCCTCGAAATATTGAAATTCCCTGAGAAGAAAAAAAATTGGATACAGAGCACACTTCTCTTATGTTTTAAATCTGTTTAAGCAAAATGCATCTAAAAATTATAACCAATGCCTGATTTTTAATGATCCCCCCCGCCCCTCTGTTAATGGCAGTTCAAAATCAAATCAGAGCGCCATAAAATACAGTACCTATGTTAGTTTGAACGAGGGATATATTGAAACCCGCAACAGAGAATGCTTACATCCCGTCGGGGCTGCGGGTTGTTCCCAAGAGATATCGTGGCCTCGACATCAAGGGCTAAGAAGGAACATGGGTGGTATTTAGTTAGTAGAAGTCTGACACTCCCTTTCGCTCTGCCCAAGAGCGGGAGGGGTTATTTGATGACTTTCCACCCGCCAAAAAAAAAAGGGCATGCTTACACGATACTAATAAAAATATGAACAAAAAAACTAAAAAGAACTTTTCACAGAGAATGTGCGCGGGTCAATGTTTTTTGGGTATAATCCATTTTCCCCTCATGTTTTAAAACTGGCGTAGGACAATGGCGAAATAGAAACGTCTAATGGAGATCTGGAGAGTGTGCCATGGGACAATTACGTCACAAATTAAGGTTATAGTTTTTTTTACATATTTGGGACAAGAATCGAATACTGAATACCCTCCTTCAGTATGTACCTTGTTTAACCTAACACACTGTATGTAACACTGTTCATAAGTCTAGCCTCCTATTTTAATTACCTCACTCAATGCTGTCTATCTGCAATCTAGAAACTATTATAGTAGTACATAAATATTTTATTTTAAATCTATACATTTATACAAATTAATAACATTGAAGTGTCTACTTGTAATTTCTAACTAACAGCTTTTTATTGTAATACGGTGCTTACTTATTAAATAACAAAAAAATCTTTCTTTCTGATGTTTGTCTTTCTGTTTGTTTGTTCCGGCAGATCTCCGAAACGGCTGGATCGATTTTGGAGGGCATTTTACTGGCAGATCAGCTGTCGTTAAAAGGAGTAGCTTGTATTTTAGAAAAATAATTAAGGTTCCGTGCAAAAATATACTCTTGAAAATGTCAGCAAAATCTGATTCAAACTGGGAAGTAATATGTCGCGAATGTCGCGGGAAACAGCTAAGTAGTTCATAATAAAGATTCATGTATTTTACCCCAATAATTTCAGCCCGCTAAGATAATTAATTTCCTTTCTCGACCAACAAATATTTACTAAGTTTTCCACTTATTAAAAGTAATAAAGCTTAATTAATTTAGCCAATTAATTTTACCTAACCATAGAATCTGATGCTTTGATATTGCCTTTGTGAGCCAAATTAAGTAGAATTTAATCATTAATTACTGTTCACAATTAGCGCTGTATTTGATCGTAACGAGTATTACATGTATTAAACAGGTTTTGTTTAATGAAGTTATTTATATTTTAAGTGATAACAAATACTTGTTTATGTATGTAGCTAATCAGTAGTTAGTGTATGACCACTTTTAAGTTTGCAGTTCAAAGTGGCGCTGTTTGCCAAGAAAAAATGCATCGATATGTTAAACGTGGTACATTTTCATTAGTTATCTGTTTTTCCGTCTGCACATATAATGTTGGTTGAAGTGTACGTGAAAGTGATTCTTTTGAATTGTTCCTGCTATTTTTACGAAACCGGAATTAATGATCTAACTAGTTCAGACCAGCGGTTTCGCCCGCATATAGGTTGGTATTTGTCCCACGGTGTCGTACTACCGGTATAAAAAGTATCCCCAAGAACTTTGTTTCTTAAAACCAAGACGTCTCCATTTGCTTCAGTTTCTGCCACATAAGGCCACTGAACAAAATCTTGGACCCTGATGTTTATTCAATAGGCATACCCAACGCTGCCGACATCCGTGCTGCCATAACCAAATTTAAAATTACAAGTTAAGACGAAGCAAGAATACTTTATGAAATGTCAGGCTTTGAAATGTTGTAAATGAAGGGACTGGCGGCAAATACTGGCTAGAATTTTTTCTATGGGATTCAATGGATTCACATATAACTAATGGGTTAAATCCACACACACACAAAGTTACAGCTCCGTAGTAGAAAAGATAAACAACGTATTCAGTGGTGCAAAAATGTAGTTATCAAAAGACAGTTCAAAAAAATGATTCTTTGGTTCTTCGTTTTCAATCGAAGGAAGAAGAAGCACACTAACTAACCTCACTCTCTTCAAATTAATGGCCACGCATAAAACCTATATTAAACACAAATAAGTGAAAAATAAACTTCAGAAGAAAAATCAACTTCTGAAGTCGAAAATTAACTAAATGAAACAAACCAATGGCACCGACTTCAGAAGCTGATTTTTCTTCTGAAGTTTATTTTTCACTTTTTTGTGTTTTAGTTTTTGTCTCATTCAACACTTGTTTGTGTTGATACCAGCTATTCATTACTTATACTTCAATTTCTTTTATTATACTGTTTTAATCAGGCACAATCTGTCATAGCCTACTGTATCACAATATGGGGAGGTGCAGGAAAATCAAAGTTTATACACGTTGAACGAGGACAACGTGCCATAATAAAAATCATGTATTTTAAAAGGATTACCTACTCTACTGAAAGTCTCTTTTTTTCATTTCATTTATTCAACAACAAATTACATTGTGTCTGAATGTGGAAGGTACATAAAAAATAGATAATGGACAACAAAAAAAAAAAAAAAAAATACTCGATTAATCAGTTCAATCTCTATCAGGATAGTGGACTACTTTCTGTTAGAAAGTTATATATCTTAATACCGATCTCAAAAAGCATAAGAATCTACCATATCTTCGCCTTAGAGTGAAAACCTCGTAACTGTAAAAGAAGTAACTGTTCAGGTGGGCGAAAAAACTGCGTGCATTTTCCAATATTGTTGAACGGTGTGTTTTATGTTTTCTTATTAATTAATATGGAATTTATATATAGAATGAACAAATTAGTCAGATCAGGATTTGCCTTGCGAGGTTTCCTTCCTAGAAATATTTAAAAAAAAAATTAGCAAAAATGCATTCCCGAGGTATTCACTCTAAAGCGACGATATGGTAGATTAAGAAGACGGAAAGATCTCATAGCACAAGTTCCACAAACTAAAACGAAATTTGCTTCCATTCAGTACAATAAAATATCATGTCAACTTTATAATAGGATAAATAATAAAAAAATATAGTGTACACAATAAACACTTAGACGAGTGTAAAAACAAACTTACAAACCGGATTAAGACACTAAATTACATAGACACTGACTGAGGCACTATTGCAACATACAAAATGAAACACATACATGCACACACAAACACACACACGCGTATACACAAACACACATACATAAACACACACATACACAAACATACTGTTTATGTAGAAAAGCGGAGTCTCCTAACACAGGCATTACTTGCTTAAAAGGAGGCTCCAATCACCAACTAATGTAAAACGTTTTGTTTAAAATTAAGATTTTGTATTTGTAATCATGATCTGTTTCCCTCGCAAAACTTTGACAGACAGATGCACACAGCATAATTCGGATCAACCCCACTGCACTGCAGCTTAGCAACCCCATTGAAACTAGTAACTGGTTTAAAGGGTTTTTAATAAGGTCAAGTGTTCTAACTAACCATAGAATATTTATTATATCTATGGTTCTAACTGCCGCACTCAGAGAGCTTTAATGATTACTTAGGCCATCACTAAGTAAAGGTTTTGACAGTTTTGTCATACAAAAGAATGTCAAACCTTTACTAAGTGACGGCTTAAGTAATCATTAAATATCTCTGAGTACCGCAGTAAGTTTCTAACCATCCATCGCCGTTGTATCTCTTAGCAGAAACAGATGTTTTTTTTACTTAATTTGTTTTTGAACTTTTTTGTTTGCTTTAAATAGATTTTTGTTTGGTCGGACTATCATGTGGGTGCCTTTGAGTGGGTTGTGGGTGCCTCAAATAGTATAGGTACCCATATTTCATTTTGTTCTTTAATCTCTTGAAAAGGAAGCAAATGTCTTGTTTCATCCTGTATTCTACCTGAAAACCACTTCTTTTACTTTTACTGATTTAAGATACTTAAAGATACAATAATTTAACAAAAGCTGTTTGTAAACAATTAACTTTTAATTTAAAACACGAGCGCTGATCGCTATAAATTATCCATAACTTAACCTTAACACGTAGTGACTGGTTGTGATTAGATTTATATTATAACGTATTTGCAAGATAATAAGTTGATTCGACCTGAAAGTGAATCAATGTGGAACGTCCTTATGCGTCAATATGGTTTATGCTCTTGTTTATACAAACAAGGGCACAAGTAATGTATGCAAGAACCTATACCTAATTTGACCATTTTTGCTCTATAATGTAATTAATCAGAAAAGAATTGCGGAGGAGTAGGAAAAATATAATTAATCTTATTATGAATCTTTCTGATAGTCACTGACCGTGTGTGTGGCAAAAAAAAAAACAGGTCGTGGGCAACATCTATTTTTCTATACGCCAGTTGTCAAAACATTGACAATCTCCTGGCTTAGTAAATTACGTATTGAAGTATTGTTCGTTCACCGTGATCGTAATGTCAAATAGGACAGTCAGTGCCCAGCATTACCTGGCCCCTCTTCTCACGCCACTTCTCCTCTTCTCCTTAATATGAGGGGTCAGGTAATGCTGGGCGTACGCAGTATTTCCGCTTCCTTACTTGGTGCAGTATAAAATAAACAGACCTAGTTCAAACAACAGTTTGAAGTTCTAAACGTTTACTTTATAAGGTTGCTCAGTGCTTGGAACTAGGGATGGGAAAGCTTACCCCAGTTCCAGGTACCTAACTAAGGTGGGGAAAGGTATATTTTTATAGTAGTCTAAGTTTTCCGAGTTCCAGGAATCGATTTGTTCCAAGAAACTTCTCCTTCACTTAGTAAGTACTAGATATGCTTCGCGAACTTCGTCCGCGTAAAATTATTATAAACGTTTACTTTATAAGGTTGCTTAGTGCCTGGAACTAGGGTTAGGAAACCTTACCCTAGTTCCAGCAACCTAACTAAGGCTGGGAAAGGTTTCTTTTGATTGTAGTCTAAGTTTTCCGAGTTCCAGGACTCGATCTGTTCTAACTTAGTAAGTACTAGCTAGCTATGCCTCGCGACTTCGAGAAATTATATGAAAATATTACCTACTACTCTATTTGAGCCTAATTTGGTTTACAATTTCACGGGTTTAATTTTTTGAATGAAACCCTAATCCTTTATTAAAATAATACAGTTTGAATTACTCCTTATGCTATCTTATGCTATCTCATTTTGGTATCATGCCTGGACATACACTTGCCACCAGGGAACAAAACTGCCTTGACCACTTTATGTTAAATATAAACAAAAAGAAGTTCTCTGCATCTATTGCTGTCTTATACTCAACTATCACTGACCATCACACCACATTCCTATCTCTAGCAAAACTAAAAAATATGTACGCTGCAAATAGAAATACGACTACATTAAATTACGAGCAAGCTCTAAAAGATTTAAAGGAGAAGAAATTATCTGATCTATTATTTTGTGACGACCCAGACTTATTAATTATTAGCTTGATAAATACCTTAACTTCTATTATACATGACAACACGATCACGAAAATAATTCCGAATAGTAAACGGATCATCAAACCATGGATCACTATGGGTATACTGCGATGTATTAAGAACCGAAATCATCTACAAAAACAGAGTCGCATTGACCCCTACAATGAAATACTAAAAATAACGTATACTAGATATAGGAATTATTGCAACAAGCTAATAAAAAAATTAAAAAGGAAATATGAACGAGACTTACTTTCAAAATCTGTAACTAATAATAAAATACTATGGAAAAACATAAAAAATATCACTTACTCTAATAAAATAAAAAGTCAAAACTTAGAATTGTTAAATATAAAACCCACCTCTCATGACTCGATAAATTATATTAATGATTACTTCGCTAACATTGGAAAAGAACTAGCCTGTCAAATTCACCCAACTTTAAATAATGTCCACATACCTGTTCTCCCAGATACATCTCCGCTAAACACTTTCGTGCTAATTGACACTGATGAATCTGAAGTAAACGGTATATTAATGAATTTAAAATCTGACAGTGCCCCGGGCTGGGACAACATTTCAACTAAATTCCTAAAGTTTGTAGGTAAGGAAGTCGTTCCTGTAATAACCCACCTTGCAAATCTGTGTCTCCAGCAAGGCGTCTTCCCGGCTCCCCTAAAACAATCTATAATAACCCCAGTACACAAAGGGGGGGACAGAGACGATGTCAATAATTATAGACCTATCTCGGTCTTACCAGCCATATCAAAAGTCCTGGAAAAGATAATTAATTCTAGACTCACTAAATTCTTAAATAAATTCAACTTACTATCTCCTTCACAATTTGGCTTCAGGCAGGCTGTAAGTACCGAAGATGCTGTAACTGAATTAACTTCTCATATTATTGAGCATCTTGACAAGGGAAAAAAGTGCCTATCCATTTTCCTAGACCTAAAAAAAGCTTTTGACACCGTCTCTGTCCCTATCCTAGTGAGCAAATTACAAAAAGCCGGAATAAGAGGTACTGCACTCAGCCTGCTCAAGGATTATCTCTCTAACAGAAAGCAAAAAGTTAAAATAGGACAATACACTAGCGACAATGCAGAGGTAACATACGGCGTACCACAGGGTAGTGTTTTGGGTCCTACCCTGTCTTTAATATACATCAATGATCTGTGCAATATTAAATTAACAAACGCCAGGGTATTTGCATACGCCGATGATACTGCTATTGTATTTGCTGGTGATTCATGGCTAGATGTTAAACTGAGTGCAGAGGTAGGTATTGCCCATGTAGCTGAATGGCTGAAAAACAATTTACTAACATTAAACACCACCAAGACTAACTACACATGTTTTAGTGTTAGTAACCGGACACAGCCCAATGAAGACCTCAATTTGAAGGTACACACATGCGGAGATCTAAACAGTATAGACTGCAATTGTTCACGTCTCAATAGAGTCTCTAAGACGAAATACTTGGGCGTGATGGTTGACCAGTTTCTGTCTTGGTATCCTCACCTTGAGCAGGTGATTGCCAGGGTCAGAAAGCTTACTTGGATCTTCAAAACATTAAGACATGTGGCTCCGACTAAAATGTTTAGGTGTGATAAGCGACCTAGAAATCTCCTTAATGAAATCTATTTTGCTCTAGCACAGTCCGTCCTTCTGTATTGTATCCCCATTTGGGGTGGCGCAGCTAAAACTAGATTTTTGGACGTGGAACGTGCACAACGAGCACTTATAAAGGTTATGTATTTTAAAAATAAAAGACACTCTACTAAAAATCTATACGAAATCAGCAATTTACTCTCAGTCAGAAAACTGTATATAACTCAAACGGTTCTAAGAAAGCATAAAACCCTCCCTTATCATATGAATAAGAAACACAAAAGGAGAAAAGATATCATTGCAGTAGTTCCCCCATGTAAAACCAAATTTAGTAGCAGACAATTTCACCATCTCTCAGCTCAATTATACAATAGAATTAATAAATACATATATATACACAATAAAAACAATCACGACTGCAAAAAAGTTATAACAAACTGGACACAGTCTCTTAGTTATGAGGATACTGAAGCTCTTCTGATTTATCATGAGTAATAAAATCACACACCGTAACGACACAAACCTTACTGTACTCCTTACACTACACTACTCTACACCTCACCACACCACACTACACGACACTACACCACACCACACCACTCTACACCACCCCACACTACACCACATCACTCTACACCACACCACACAGCACCACACACCACACCGCACTACATCTTACACACTCGCCACGCCTAACTAAAGCACACCACGATTCACGTGATACATATTTAAGATGTTAGATTAAGAAACAACAATATGCTGTAATATAATCATGTAACATTAATATATCTAAGATATGGAGGAGCGGAGTCTCCTAACACAGGCATTGTTTGCCTAAAAGGAGGCTCCAAACACAAATCATTGTATATGAAGCATTTTGTTTAAATAAAAATATTTTTCATTTTTTTTCATTTTTTTTTTTTTCTTATAACATTGGCTATCTGCCAGTAAACGTCCTGACAAAATCGGTCCAGCCGTTTCGAAGATTATCCGGAACTAACAAACAGACTGACAAAACAAAAAAAAGGAGATATAGGATACGATACAGGAGAAATTCTTAGTGGGGCAACGTTTTAAAAAAAAAAAAGTTATGGGCTTATCAAATCGAGCCAAAAGGAGAGGATAACTGCTATCATTTCTCTTGACATATTCGTTTAGCAGTCTATTGTAACGCTCATTAATAAAATATTTGTACACCACACCCAATCCTTAATAAAAAAATAATCTCGTACATTTCTGTGACAAATACGGACAATTTTAAGAAAAACTGTCCTCGATTGATAAAGTAATTTCACAAAAAATGTAGCGACTGATATTGCAATAATGAAAGTTGGTTTCTATGGAAACGTTAATTGGAAAACTGTAGTATTTGATCCAGTTTTCCGAACTGATTTCTTCATTTTCGAGCTCGACAGCGCGAATTCCTCGAAATAGTTATTTTCAAACACAACTATCAAGAAAATTTTATAAAGTATTTTATTTTCTATTTCTTTATTTTCTTGTTTAAGTATTTATTTATTTTGCCGCTTCGGGCAAAGTGTTAGTAGGTTTTTTTTTCATCAGGAATTTCTCAGTACATCATAGACAGCCACGGAGTCTGAACACCGCCTGTTACATGGAACTTAAGATAACTGGCGAAATGTGTGTGTGTTATTAGGTACACCTCTGCCTAACCCTTCGGGGATTAGAGGCGTTATGTTATGTGTGTTTATATACTATTTCCAATAATTTACTACAACCATGGCCTTTAAAAACTGGTCACTAATCAAAGAAACAAATTAACGTAAAACAGTGCTTTTTACTAAGCGTGAACTTCAATTCCTCGTAATTTCAGTTAATTGTTTTAACAAAAGACTGCGGCTCCCTTATGATTAGTACTGCAGGGTTCATCACAACATGACTCATCACATCATGAACTACACCCGGTATAAGAAGAAACAACCACTACAAAAGCAAATACTCATGAAGGACCAAAAACTTGGTTACTTGATTTTGGTCCCAAGTTCCTAGCAATAAGACATGGTTTCCTCTTACTGGGAACGTTGTTTTGAAGTGCGTTTGCGACGCTTTGTGAGTTACGGCCACATACGTTTATTATTGTGAACAGAAACAATACAAATTAAAACATCGGCCAAGTGATTATATACCACCGCAAGGCCACCGACGTAGTTCTTAATCTGAACTAAATAATAATATGATTATTACTAATAAAATGACACAATAAATTAATGTTGAAGAAGTAAGTGAGAAGTACCTATTCTTTAAAAGTGAGCTTCTTCTTTTTAGCATGTCGATGGCAAATATTCATTCAATTCAGTATTCCCAAAATTCAGCTATGCGGACTCCGCTCGCTGATGCAGTCATAAGATCGTCAAGTGTGCAGGTGTCAGGGCATACAGCGCAAGATGGAAGGTGGGCCATTGTCAGTGGAGATACGCCGCATACACACTTGAGATCTGAACCGTCTATCCCCCCATCAGAAGAGATTGTCTTTGATCATATTGCAAACATCTTTCACTGATATTAGGCTAAGTAAACACGACACATCAAGCCATAACCTCTCGATTCAAACCGCACATAATAGTTTGGCAAACAATAAGCCTACCATAGGTGCTGTTTATAGCAAAACCATAACCTAGTATATTATAACCTCAGCGTGGATTACAGCGGTGTTTTGGAAACGCCTGAACGCCTTTGTTCAATAGGTTTTATTTGTTGTTGGCACTAAAACCGCCTTTATTATGACTAACATTAATGAACACAATACAGGCACATACAGGTAAGCAATGAACAATCAGCTCAGCTTATCCGAGTCGACTTTAAACGTATGCCTCTCTTTGGTTGTTTCAAAACTTTTAGTTCGTTCGGCAGTTACTCGGTTGCCCCCTTTTTTTTTGACTCCTCCTGGTCTGGGCGGAGCGGAAGGGAGTGTTAGCCCTCTTAGCCCTTTGTGTCCGGGGCCGCGGTATCTCTTGCGAACAACCCGCAGCTCCGACGGAGACTCGGTTGCTCCTCAATTACTTTCATGTCATTAGCATAACCAACCATAGCATACTCACTTCTTCTTTATTGTGTGGTTAGTGCCTAACCTGGTGTCAGAGTAATTATGCTGCCCAAGGGTCTTTGACATGGCGTTACATGCCGTCAACAAATATCTCTCAGGCATGCTGGTTTTCCCGTCGGGGTTGCGGGTTGTTCGCAAGAGATGAAGGGCTAAGAAGGAACATAGGTGGTTTTTAGTCAGTAGAAGTCTGACACTCCCTTTCGCTCTGCCCAAGAGCGTAGGGGTTAATTGATGATTTTTCAACCGGCAAAAAAAAGGCATGCTGGTTTCCTCACGATGTTTTCCTTCACCGAAGCAAGTGATAATTAAACAATACGCACATGAATTCAAAAATTCCGAGGTGCGTGTTTTGGGTTCAAACTCAAGACCTATTACTTGGGCTCTCGTCAGTTCGACGATGTCCGACCGATGTCTTTGAAAGGTTAGTTCAGTTTCCTCACGATGTTTAAACAACTAACTGTTTCTAAAGAGACCAAGACGTTTTTTTAATTCAATGTAATTGGTGTCAAGTCCTTTACGAAATGGAGATAAATGTAATTGGATTAACCGGGGCTTAAAATAAAATTTTATTAGTGCGTTTAAGTGTAATCTATTGCAGACTTTCATTGTGTTTTTAGTTAAGTAGTCCTGCTGAAGAATTGTTTCACTTTTTCAGAGCAGTTTAGTTTGTATCTCGACTGGTTTTATCGGAGGCTGTTTTTTTTCAGCGACGAATAATTTCATGCTAGGTTGGGCACGACTTACAATGCATTTAGCAAATGGCTAAGATAGCAATTGTGGATAATTTATATGATCGGCAACCGTATTAATGAACTTAATTACTTTATTAGTGTTATGGGGTTTTACCATCAGGAATTTTTCCCCGGATTCCGGTCCGGTCTGGATTTGTACCCGGCCCCCTATTATTTGGGACTTTCTAAATGTGGGTGTACCATTAGAGACATATCTCTATTTATGTTATGATATACATATATTAAATGAATAATATTGAATAAAGTGATAGATTACAGCCTACTCTCTCGCACAAAGAAGGGGGGGGGGGGGCTGTATCCCAGCAGTATGAACGTTAAAGGTTTCTTATGCTAATTTTATATTGACATGACACAGTTTTGGGTCCCAAGTGATAACCCAAAAAAGCCGATATCAAAGATAATATATTTACGTTATATTTCCCAGGGCAATTCTATAAAGTTATACTTTCGATTGATCTAAGAATAGTCGGCACGACCGGCGACACCCACTCGTTGAGTTGCGAACCTTATTCAGGTCAATAAATCAACTTGATGTTAATGCTACCCACGTTCCTATTTATTTACACGTTTTACTTATCTGCCAGTTAACAAGGGGTATCTTATTACCCAGCTAAGTGGGTTGTGTAGGTCAGATAGGCAGTAGCTCCATGTAAAAGATTGTTATTCAGGTGTATACGGTTAGACTGCAGCCGATCCCAACATATTGGGGAAAGGCTTGGCAGATGATGACTTATCTGCTCTAAGTTATCATTAAAAGGTATGTTTTTAAAGTTATCTAGTATTTTAGTAAAACGTAGTTCCGTGTTTTTTGACAAACAGAACCAGATATTGGAATTGTTTAACAAAATCCAGAACTAGATTTTGAAAAACCACATTTACAAATAAATAAAGGTATTTAGTGTAAAATTGTATTAAAATAACGCTTATAACGTCGATTGTTTAAAGTTAACACAGATAGAATGCTGTTCTAAATACATTTATCTTAAACGTATTATTCAGTGATATACTGGTGAAAACCGGAAGTCGGAACCGATTGAACCACGAAATTAATTTGGATTCTTTCTGACAATAAAGTTCCATTAGTATTCCGATTTATACATTGCAATAATATCATTCACACTGAAAACATCCCGTAACACTGTACTGTACAGTAACACTGAAAACGGGATATTTACAATTGATTCCTGTTTGCTGAGATCCCGATATATCGGCGACGAACGACCCCGAACCGACGAACCCGGATAAACTGAACTGAACAAATTACATTGGTTGCAATATTATCTAGTTAAAACCTGAAGAATATCAAAAGTAATAGAATATATGTAATTGAAATGAAATTCCGAAACGCTCCTCTAACCACAACAAATCTCACAAAAAAATGCTAAATACAGCGAGATAACCTCAAACAAGAACAAAAACGAGGGCACTGAGCGTAAAGAGAATGTTACGTAATTTACTGCCACTAAGTTATTTTAGTCAATTAACAACCGTTTAATATTTATAAATTATCTAACCCACATAAATAAACTCCATTCAAATCCTTGTTACCAAATTGACGCTAATTTTGTTTAGACGAATTTTCACTTAACAGCTGTATTATTAAGGTTTATAATAGAATAACAAGTAGTGCAAGTTAAAAACTTGTGAAAAATTAAAATAATATTTGAAGTTGAACATTTAAGAGTGGGTATTACAGTTGTTTTTCGTTGAACACATTGTCATGTCATATAATTTGTTTACATTGGAAAATAAATCACAAAGGTAGGTAGTGTACATAGAGTAGTGAATGGCACCGCACCGGGCCGGAACAAATTGTTGAGACACGCGTTCGGCGCCAAATCGATGTTCCGATTCTTTAAATAAATTATACTTTTGACTATCACGCAAGAAATAATCGTTTAGGAAGTGATTTGAGAATATTTTATAGGATCCGACCGTAAAAGAAAAATGGTACAAGGTTATAGATCTGGTTAAGGTTGCGAGGATATGCTGGATGCGAGACGCACGGAACCGGTCCAATGTGGCGAACACTTGGGGGAGGCCTATGTCCAGCAGTGGACGTCTTGCGGTTGAAATGATGATGATGATGATGATTTAAAGTCACTTTTCATTTTAACGTTAGCAACTTCGGAGTCCGGATTAGTGTCCGGGTGATGGCAATATGCGAGCCTATTATAAACATAGTTGGCGAAATGTGGGTGTCCTCAAAATCAAAGCATTTATTTCAAGTAGACCGCAGTTATAGGCACTTTTGAATAGTCGAAACTAGTTACAAAATAAAAACAAGCTACACTCCCAGTCACAAGGCATCTTCTTCTTAGCGTGTCGACGACATCGTTGATCATTGAGTCAGCCCAAAATTTGACGAGTGAGTTTGGCACTTCCAGTAGCCTCCATCAGCTCCTGTGATGTGCAAGTAACAGGACAGGCTGGACACGATATCAAGGGTATAATAACTGTGAATGTACTGTAGTTGCCCATTCCCTAGCGTAGATTCTATTTCAATGGAGAAGAACGGGCACCCGGCACTATACTACTATACTATTTGCTACATCGCTGCCCACCCTTCAGGAATTAAAGACAGGATGATTGTTACGTTTTATGGTATCTTTACACGTTTCTATTAATATACTCGTACAATGGTTTTGGTCTCTCAGAAGGAAAACAGCAGTATAATGACAATGAGACATAACAAAGAAAATGTAATTGATAAGGCTTCGCGAAGTATATCTGAAGAGAAGCGTTTGAAGTTATATTCAATAAATTTTGACAAAGGAAAATGATTTTAGAAGTTATTTTCCCATGACAAAAATGTACGAGAGACAAGTCTATTGAATATTTCTCACTGTCTTATTTATTGTATTTAATAAATAATAAAACGTAGAAATTTCACCTGTTTTGCTCAAAGTTTGTAATCTAACCTACCAATATTCATACTAATATTATGAAGTGCGATAGTAACTCTGTCATACAAAGCTCAAAAAAGCGAGGTCAAATTGTACTAGACATGACTAGCTTGTGTATGTTTAATTAAAATTAGAGTGCTCAACACAATAGTCTTCACACGTTCTTAGATGGCATGTTCAACTACCATAAAACAACAAGGAAACTTCAAAAATAATAACAATATTAAGCTCTAAGTTTAGAGTAGACCAAGAGACCTGTGAAATCATAAACAGAACTTCTCAGTGTCTTGCACGAAGTTTCCTTACTTATTTTGCGCTAAAACACCAAAATAATGCAACATCTATAGCCAAAAAATATAATTAGCAGAAAAATTGGTTCTTTCAGTCGGACGGTAGAATCCTAAATGGTCTTTCAATACCACCATACTCTGCCTAGCCTTTTCCTAACTATGTTATCGGCTATATGGGTCGGCTTTTAGTCTAGCCGAATGCAGCTGAATACCAGCCTTACCAGTTTCACATGGAGCGACTGCCTATCTGACCTCCACAACCCAGTTGCGCAATTTTATTTTTTTGAACCCTTTAGTTTTTCAATGCTAACTACGGTACTCAGAGATATTTAATGATTACTTAAGCCGTCACTTAGCAAAGATTTGACATACTTTTGTATGACAAAACTGTCAAAACGTTTACTAAGTGGTGGCCTAAGTAATCATTAAAGCTCTCTGAGTGCGACAGTAAGTTTTAACAAAAAAATCTAATTAGTCCGTCAGATAGATTTCCAAAAAATATTGGACACGTATTTTTTCTTTTTTCACGTAAACAAACAATGAAGACGACAAAGTGCTTTGAAAACTCGTGTGACGTCATATTCTAAGACGTTAGTATGACATTTTTTACTGGTGAGTGACGTCACGACCCCCCAGTCAAATCTTTGACGCGTTTTATCTTCGTCAATTTTTATTGCTTTAATACAACAAAAAATACGTATCCAATATTATTCGATAATCTAACAGACAGACTAATTAGAATCATATTTTTTTTAGTCAGTAAACATCCCTATTTCATAACCGCCTAGTACTCTCAGCCAATACGACCAAGATTACGATCTCAACAACACAGTTTGAGTTTGAAACAATACAGTATGATGCAACAAGGCTAGGTGAGGAGTGGAAGGGGGAAAGAGGGGGTGGGGGTTACAAGCAACTGGTGGACATAACAACAATACATGTATACAGTATACACTATGACTGGTGCCATAATCGCTACTGTTAAAACGCGTTCATAATTGTAATTACTGCTACAAGACTGTGTGATAAGTGAAACGGTTATTTACTATTTACAAGAGGTTTGTTATAGAACGGTAGAAGAAGAAGAAGTATCAATTACAGAAATAGAAAACCTTAGGGTTTGAAAAGATGAACCAAGACAAAAAGGAATAGAGTTCTCTGCGACGGCGACGATGCCGTGGAAGTACCAAAGTTATCATCACCTGCCTAGCCTTCTACCAAATATGTTGGGGTTGGTTTTTAGTGTAACCGGATGCAGCTGAATACCAGTATTTTACTTGGGGTGACTACCTATCTAGGCTACTGTATACGTGTGGAGTTCTGAACACGGCGCGTATTGTTAGGAGCTTGAGTGTCCTTCCTCTGCCCTGACCACCGATAGCTCGGAGTGCTTGGACCCTGTTCGCAATGCCGGTGGGCTACTATTTTTTGCATTTTTTTTATGTTTTTTAGATATTTTTTTTAAATAAATATCTAAATAATAAGAAATGTAGTAAAAATTAATATTTTAGTATGAAATATGAATCAAATATTAGGTACACATTACCGTACCTACCGCGTACATTGTTTAAGGTTAACAAACAACATACTGTAAGTACATGGAAATTAATCATTAATTCATTACATTAAAAAAAATCGTTTACAAAAATAATGAGTAAGCACCTACGTACGTCACAATTATTTATGTAAACAAGTAAAATAATGAAAATAGGTGCTGGTCATGTAATTTAAATAATTATTCCATATTTACTTATTGTTTGTTTTGAACCTCGAAAAACTTGTCATAACAATACGCATGTGTAGAACCGCTAATAGTTTTACAAATAAATAAAATTGGAGTATCTGTTTGTGATAATAAAAATAACAGCATTTTACTAAATAAACTGAAACTGAATTTTACTAAATGATCATAATAACACGCGAACAAAGGTTGTGGGCAACAGAAATAAAACAAAATCAAGTCCCAATCTCATCTCAGCGATAATCCAAGTCTAAAATGTATAAAAATTTATAACATTTTTGCCAGATTTAGAACTAATGCGAACATTCTTAGAAATACGGACATTGCTCCTCTGATCATACTTTCGTTGTTGCAAACTCACAAAGTTCAAAGCATTTATTTCAATTAAACCATTACAGGCACTTTTGAAAGTCAGAAAAATAAATAAAACGAAGCTACAGGCGCTACAGTCACAACGCATAATAACTTGTGAAAGGACTGCAGTTGCAACGGAGCTGTCTTTTGTTTCGTATACATAGTGCCAACAGTTCATTTGGCGACAACAAGTCTACAACTCCAGCCAAATCCACAAGTTGTAACTACTTACTACAAATGAAATAAACACAGCATTTGAGTGGACGTGAATGAGAGTACCTACTTCCCGAGAGCCTCTTAAAAGGATTGAATTGGACATCGGTTAAATTTGAAACAAAAGCTAATATTGAAACAAAGCAGACTTTTCTTAGGGAGGAATAGGGATGGTGAACTTATGACATAAGAATAGAATATCTGGACTCAAGATTATTTAGGTTCTATTAATTTTGGCTGAGTCATATTCCGTTTCGATGACTTCCACAGAAAAGTCATCATCTGCCTCCTAGCTTTTCAAGCAGCAGCAGTCCTACCGGATGCAGCGAAATATTAGTATACTACACAAAAGCGACTGCCTATCTGATTAGTTAAGGTTAAGTTTAGGTAAGACTGGTTGTCAGACTTTCAGGCTACTAGACCTAATATTATATGGCAGCCGGGACCAACGGTTTAACGTGCTCTCCAAGGTCCGGAGAAAACTCGGTAAGTAGGTAATGGGTGGTCACTGGTCACACATCCACGGACCAACCTGGTACGTACGGCTTAACCTATAGATCGACCCGACTGACTACGACTTTCACAGAACAAAATGGCACACAAGGGTTCACTACGGTCTACCACGTGGTTCTCCCTCATGGGCTTTATCAAAAGATGTAGACTTTATGAAACGTATAAAGATTAAAGCTAAATGCCCCTCCCCTATGGATGATTATATAATGTGCAGTGACCTAATAATAAGTTACGAAGCGCCTCAAATGTGCCCTTTAGATTTAGAACAAACTGACGACCAAACTTCGCTTTGTGAATAATACATGTATAACTCCCCTTTGAAGCTTAATTAAAATTAATTTAAGGGTCATAATTATAGGGATGTTATTTGAAACCTTACCAAAACATTTCTATTTGAGGTTTCATCCACACTTTTGACCATTAAAAGCAGTGAAATGTGAAAAGCAAGTCCTTGCCAAACTTTAATTTACGAAGTTATTGAGAACATCTTTGAAGTGGATACCGTATTAATTTGGTCTTGAATAGTTATATTTCACGATATTGTTATGTTCAATTAGTAACTTGGAACTTGAGCTGTAACTTAAAAATTCTTTGAAAATCGTTATATTCACAGTGGTTTGAGAAAGTTAGCAGTCATGAGAAGAAAGCCATTACCTATGCATATTGTAGTCAGTCAATATTTTCACTGGTGGTATTTATTTCTTAAGTGAATAACATGATTACTATACATGTCTGAAAATCACGTGTCAGATGCGTAGGCGTACACGTTAATCTCCGAAGCCACCCAAACGATTTCAACGTTTGTGACTGTAAGGTTGATACTTGATAGGTGTCGCCGTGCAAAGCAGGGGCGGGTCGCTAATATTGATGATTTTGTTTCCAAAAAGTATTACCGACTTCTAAAATACAACAGCGAAAAAAATAAGTTTATATGAATACCTATGTATTCGGCCGGAAACATTATTTGTTTTTCATTTATGAACACCAATTCCACCTCTTTTTATAAAAGTCTCGTAAAAACGGGACGTTGTTGGTTGTGTTTAGTAGTTATTAATCGGGTAACAACAATAAAAAAATTAACGCAGATTGTTCCAATTAAGGGGCACACCTAAATTCAAGACGCAATATTTATCCTACTAGTCCTTCACATCACACTAATATTATAAAGGCGAAAGTTTGTAAGTCTGGAAGGATGTTTGTTACTCTTTCACGTAAAAACTAATGAACGGATTTGGATAAAATTTGGTACACAGATAGTTTATAACCTGAATTAACACATAGGATTTTTATCCAGATTTTATCTTCCCGTGGTATAATTTTCGAGTTGTAGCGGGGGAAGAAGCTGGCAATAGCTAGTAAAATAAATTACCTAACCAAAATATTATTGTTCATCTTCAAATTATAAACCAAACATCCTCTAACCGTCATTGGACACACGATCAAGTCATACTCCGATCTTCACACCTTCGATTGTTAATACGGTACTACTAATATTTGATGAGTAAATACTCGTAAACGTTATATCTCTTCAAGCAGATGTCACCTTATTAAGAGAGAGGACATTAAACCTTATGATGTAGAAAATAAGTGGGTAGTCTCCGAGTTTAATAGTCAATAACTTTATTCCTGAGGGAACTTATATGGGTTCAGTTATCTATCTGATAAGGCGGAGAGGAAATTCAATTAAAATACTAAATGCTTAATTTATTTTTAGTAGACGAAGAAAGTTCTAATTATAGACGTCTATGGTCACATTTTTTTATTTATTGTGGTTTGTACGTCATCTGAGTTTGAGAAGGTTGCCTAAATTTGGTCCATGGATGTGACCACCCATTACAAACCGAGTTTCCTCTGTGCCTCAGAAAGCACCTTAAGTCTTTAGATCCTTGACAGTCGTTATAGGGAGTCAGTGGCCCGTCATTCTGACTACTAGTCTTACCACGAGATATCGTATCACCCAGTACTATTTGGGTTGTGAGGCAGGAAATACAGTCGCTTCATGTAAAACACTGGTATTCAGCTGCATCCAGTTAGACCGAAAGTCGACTCCAACATTTAGGAAAAGGCTAAGCAGATGATGTGCGTCATCCGAGTTTATTTTTCATTCGAGGTGGAACCTTCATTTGTCTTAACCTTACTTCCTTTTCCTTCTTAACCGATCTGCGAAGATTTCGCTTTCCAATTATAATATTTTAATTGGCTGGCTGCATCACCCGACAGATCGCATGCCATCCTGCACTAAATAAAATTGATTGCATTCCTCACATCGTGTTCAGAAACGACTGGCTTTTTATACAATTTGACGTATTACCGACTAGCACTTCGCCCGCGACTTCGTCCGCAAAAATTGTGATAGCTCGGCTAAAATGCATGATATTAATATTATTTATATGCTCATGGCACTCACAAACAATGTGGCTTTCTATTGATAAAAGAAATTTCAAAATCGGTTCAGAAGATCCAGAGATTACCCTCTACAACTTCACAAACTTTACCTCTATTATATTATTAGTATATTCGTATTAGTGTAGATATGCAGTGCTGTGCCATGCTGCGTTCAGTATGTGGGTCAGTAGTCAGTACTGCACTTTATCTCAAGTCGCGCAAGTGCTGTTAACTCGAATAACTGTTACTTATCTGGGGTTTAATCTTTGGCAGTTAACTGGTTTATCGGTGTTGTGTGTACTGCTACCTATTTTTATATTGAAGTAATCTGGTTATTATTTTGTATGGAAAAGAGGTGACTGCTGAGATGACGAGTTAATAGAGAAGTATGGAAGAAGAAGATATGCTGAAGAATTGAGATTAGGGTAGGAGAATGATAATTCTGATTGTTGTTTTGTTTGAATTATGTTTTTTTTTTTAATAATAGCTTTGTGTACTTACTAATGGAATTGCTAGGAATGTTTTTGCCCTATTACATGGGAGTATGGGACTTAAGCATAAGTGGCGAAATGTACTGCACCTACTAAATGTGTAATGTTATTGCCTCAATAGGTATCACATGATAAAGATAACACGGTACCAAATTAACAAAATGTAAATAAGACGTATTTTCCCTGATAAGCTGCTAAAACATATGGTCGAGATAAACCACAGAATGAATACAAAGTACTAATTATCTTAGTCGAAAGCAAAGCCTTTGTGTAAGTAATTATTGTTTAATTAATTACGATAATAATTAAAGCCATCTGCGTTATCAGGAAAAGAAAGGAAAACATGAAATGCGTCACCGGCTTATAATTATAGATTAAAACAATGGACCTCTAGGCTTTCGTAACTGTTGTACGTCAGTACAAAATTCAATGCATTTTTTTTTCATTGAATCAAGTGCGCAATATTGGCACTTATCTACGGAAATTCAAGAATGTGTCCGATAAAAATCGTATGATTTTGGGCTGATGATAAATGGGTAGTTTTCTGTAACAGCAAAGCCCAAAATAGAATGTCTTGGTAAACGGTGAAATTGAAAAGTAACGCAAATAAACTATACTGGCCATAGATGTATGAGAAATGGTCTGTGCACGAGTGTGATTCTTTATAATATTTTTAGGTAAACGTGTATAAGATCTTTAAAATAAAATACACACTCAAATTATTATGTTGCAAAGTTTGACGAATTTACGAAAAAGAGGGAAAATTGACAAACAACCAAATCAAACCAAGCTACCAAATCGAGCAAATTAATCTGTGATTTTTCCTTTACAAGTCACGACGTCACCATTTTCTATTTACTAAATATTGGCATAAAGTATTTATTTATGTGTTCATGTGGGATGTTGTCATGCGGGTGTTTTGACGTAACAAACAATATTTTAATTTATAATTACTAGATAACGTCACTTTTACGTAAATAGGTAACTACTAGTAATATCTGCAACTTGGTATACTATTTGATTAGGTATTTCACAAAAAAACATGATAAAAAATTGTTCATCTAGAAAATGTCATAAGATTTTATCTCACTTTTCTTTATCACAAAATTACTCGTTTCCTAAGACAGATAGCACAGTATCTTATCATAATTTTAATTACTTCTTACGCAGTATTTAAAAAATGTTTAAGTTCAATAATGGACGTTGCACGTTGGGCGGGTTGTTCGCAAAAGATACCGCGGCCTCGACATAAAGGGCTAAGAAGGAACATGGGTGGTTTTTAGTCAGTAGACACTCCCTTTCGCTCTGCCCAAGAGCGGGACCATGATTTTCCACCCAACAAAAAAAAAATGCTCACCCCTTATTACTTGGGCCTTTAAATCATAATCATATAATAAATCATAAGTAATCATAACATAACCTTTTAATAATAAGTACTATAGAGAGAGGTTTCGTCTTGAACCGAACTTTATAAATAATTGATATTATGGGGTAGTTGACAAAAAAAAAATCGAAATAGTCCGTCAGATAGATTTTCAAAAAATATTGGACACGTATTTTTTTCTTTTTTCACCTGAACAATAAATGAAGACGATACAGTGCTTCGAAAAATCGCGCGACGTCACTGTTTGGTACATTTTTTACCAGATAGTTACGTCACCAGCGTGACTGGGGACTCACGATTTCTGACACGTTTTATTTTCGTCAACTTTTATTAATTTTATAAAACAAAAAACACGTATCCAATATTTTTCCATAATCCAACAGACGGACTAAACAGAATCATATTTTTTTTAGACAGTCAACTACCCTATTATGTTAATGGCTACTATATCAAACACAAACTAATTCGTATTTAGAATATGAAGAAAATGGAATTCGAGCCAGACGGCTGCCAGCAGTAGAATTCAGAATGTAAACACGCTTTTAAATCAACCTTTTTTTAAATTTACAAATTTACGCGTGTCTAATTTATGTAGCTAGCCCCTAGGTTTTAACAGTACGCCGCAGACAAACCTTTTTGGGATTGCAGGCGTGGTGTTATGTTGATTTAATTACCCAAACACGAATTTACCGTAATCATAAAATGATGTAAACCGTATGTTTACGAAATCAAAACATCCGAAAGTGTGTTATACTTATGATAATATCAAATAACTGTGTTTTTATAATTAATGGTGTTTAGTGAAGGAATGAGGAAAACCAGTATTAGTAGAAAAATATTAAAATGAGCTCATCATCATCATCTTTACGTTTAAAGAAGATTATCTAGAAAATCAATTATAGTAATTTCTCTCTCAGGAATTCCCGGTAGAAATGACTACGTGCAGATAGAAGTCATGATTGGCATGATTCATTCCGATACATGATTACATTTTAGCTTCACCTCCTTCTTTTGTTTACTCAGTTTTTTTTTTATTTACGATTTGAATATAAAAAAAAAATAATTAAAAGGCTGGGTAGAAGATGATTTACGATTCGAATAAAAACCTGTCCCATCATATTAACCGAAAAAGAGGTTCATTTCTCTATTTTTTCAAATCAATCTATATATATAAAAATGAAACCCGTTTTCCGTTGTCACGACTTGGCATGAAAACGGCTTGACCGATTTGGCTGATTTTTTTTTTTAAATGTTTGTTGAAGTTCAAGGATGGTTCTTACGGCGAGAAAAATTCGAATAATGGCCGGAAAAGCCCTAAAAACAGCCCTTTTCTTTTTCCCATACAAACGTTTTCTAACTAAAACGTAAAATCAATTTGAGCTTTAATACCGTACCCATAAAGTTCAAGTGTTAGTGGAGAGGTTCCGGGAAGGCAAAACAATTGAGTGACGTTCAGTTGTTCAGTCAACGAATGACAACTTCAAACAGACCATACGACATTATGACAATAATCACAAATAATTACTGTTTCTTTCCCAATAGAAAAACGATTTTTCAAATGGTGTTTGCGTATAATATAAAAATTAATTGCTGTTAGTTAGTCGCGCTAAAACTAGAGAACGGCTAGACCGATTTGTCTAATTTTGGTTTTGAAACATTTGTGGCAGTCCAGAGAAGGTGAGAAATTAGTAGTATGTAGGTAGGTAATAGGTAGTTGGTACGTAGGCAGGTAAAAGGGCATTGCAACGCACGCGGGGTACAGCTATATTATATAAAAATGACTAGCTGTTCGTTAGTCTCGCTAAAACTCGAGAACGGCTGGACTGATTTGGCTAATTATAGTGTTGAATTATTCGTGGAAGTCCAGGGAAGGTTTAAAAGGTGAGAAAGTGGTAGGTAGGTAGGCAGGGTAGTAGGTAGAGTAGTAGGTAGAGTAGTAGGTAGGGTAGTAAGTAGGATAGTAGAGTAGGTAGGGTAGTCGGTAGAGTAGTAGGTAGGGTAGTAGGTAGGTAGGGTAGTAGGTAGGTAGGGTAGTAGGTAGGTAGGGTAGTAGGTAGGTAGGTAGGGTAGTAGGTAGGTAGGGTAGTAGGTAGGTAGGTAGGGTAGTAGGTAGGTAGGTAGGGTAGTAGGTAGGTAGGTAGGGTAGTAGGTAGGTAGGTAGGGTAGTAGGTAGGTAGGGTAGGAGGTAGTAGGTAGGTAGGTAGTTGGTACACAGGCAGGTAGTAGGTAGGAAAAAGGGCATTGCAACGCATGCCGGGAACAGCTAGTTTTCTATAAAAATGAAAGAAAATTCGAATTTCAAAATAAAAAAAGATCACTCACCTCAGATGTCTCTGTGTATTCCTCTCCATGTTCATCTTTATACGTGATATTGATGTTAGCGACTGTGTACGTGTCACTGATGAACCGGTCATCCGTGGGCCCATACCGCACGGACTCTAGCTCACTGCCAGGAGTGTGGCATCCCACCAGGGAAACCACCCACCCCAGCGCCGCAAAACGAGACCACAACCCACGCATTTTTAAACATACACTAAAATGTTCCACTACACAACGTAGCCACTCGTACCGTAAACGAACTCACTTGGCTAACGGTCGAATTGTTTTTAAACATTGGCGAGCGAAACGATATCAGTCGTATCGTACCGTACACCAGCACTATTTTAACACGTCTCGATAGATCCGCGACCGACTACGGTGTGACGTTAAATGAAAACTCGACAAGACTTTATCAGCGCCGCTATCGGTTAACGAAAACAGTCGCACTGGATTTACTTGAGAACGCGATAACGTTATCTTTGCTGACTTTTTAGCACAACACTAGAGCTTCCTCCAGGAACTCTTTGGTGACTGCACTAGTGCACTAAAATAAAAAGTACTGTTGCGTTCCACTTTCAAACGTCGACTTTGTTTTTTCTGTTACCAGTTAATGGTCATGATAGTTTCGGCCAGTATTGCCGCATTATCTTTCGTTAGCTCTGTTTTGTGTTGTTGTTGTCGAAGTCGATTGCTGCCCCATAACCGGCCAGGAACTTCACGGCAGCAGGCAGCTGAAACAATAGAAACGTGACGTCAGAAATTGTAGTAAAAATAGTAATTCGGTTTATGGTCACGTAGGCAGAACAGGCGGTGATTTGAATTACTTTGTTTTTATAGGCTACGCACACATGATAAGAACCGGTACTGTGTTTAAATTATTGTGTTACTGTGTGTACAATTAAATTATACGTATACAGTTGGCGAAGTGAATTCAGTCATCCTGTGTAAATGTGGAAATTACTTGGCGAAACTTTTCTTTGTAATGAAACGGTGATTTGGAAATATTCCGAGGTTTATAATTGTTTTTGTTATTTTGGTATGTCTTGTTTTGTTATTTGCCCTTATCAATAAAAAACACTACATAATGATAAAGTGCTCATTCCGCCTAATGTTTCGATCAAGGATTCCAAGATTACACTATTGAGTACCTAAACGCTTTGTCCTCAATTTAATTAATTCGTAATGCAAAATTATGAGGTGATATTATCCGGTTTATCTCATTGGTGCTAGAATGTGCAGGAAGAAATAAAGTTGTTTATTAAAATAATACTTTTTTATATTAAAGTTAAGACTAAACAACGATAAAACAGGTCATAAAAAAGTAGGTAGGTACTTAACTTCCATTATTGATAAACTATTTTCCTTATTTAACTCAACAAGACTGCGTGTTGATTGATACCAAAAGAAGCGAGCGATTATAATAAATACTGTGTTTATAACTACCAAAACAAACAGTGACAGGTTTTATGCTCCTATCAAGCAAGATACTGGGATGTTTGTTATGAATTTTTGTCGGAAAATTGAATGGAAGAAAGAGCTTTGTTTAATTTATTGTGATATAATTCATGAAATCTGTGTGCCGTACAGAACAATTTCAATCTTTAGATGTACAACTACCCTTATGTCACGCCTGAGCATCACAGACAATTTATAATTGTTTTAATTTTTTACGTACTTCGATCGTTCTTCATTCAAAACGATTCTTCTTTTTCATGACATTCAAACTTTGCAGCCAACCTCACAAGTCACAGACCAACAATAAAACTCCATTTTCCACTAAACGGTTCGAGATGGATTAGGCGCACAATGCCACATTTATTCGTAAAACCAGTGGAACGACTTCTAAAATAAATCCCGTATCAAGAGATAAGTATATAGCAGATAAATTCGTAGTCTAGCTGGATATTTATCTGCATATATTATTTATTAAACATGTACTGTCTACATATTATTATATTTATTTTTTATTAGGTCGATGACACGCAGTGGTCACAAAGTTATTACAAGTATCGGAAATTACATGAGTCATTGAAGATAGTATTGTTTTTCATTGTTATTGTAAATATGAATGCACACAGGATTACAAGCAAAGTATTCGCGTAAATAAATAAATAATAAAATATGCTGATGGTTGAAGGTAAATATCATTGACCGGACATGGGCGGCCATGATCTCAGATGTAACCTTCTTAATATTATTTAAGTAAATAAACGTCTTTTAAACTGATAATCGGCTAAGTTATTTTAGAGTGAAGTTTGGTGCTTGAATATTGCCAGGTAAATAGTTGCTGTTGGTAAATATTTGTAAAATTGCCTGTGCATGGCAACAGCATTGAAAAAACAACAGGGCGGCGTTACTCCTTACTATGACAACGCGCCAAAAAAAATTACGCAGCTCTCTACATTTCCTAAAATATTCTAGTTTATTGACTGTAGCTAAAAGAAATGTAAATATCAGTATCTTGTCATTTATAAATAATTCTTTCTCCTTAATAAATGTTCAGACATCTGTCAACATGAACCAAGTCACTCGAGATTCTTGTTCCAATTTTACGGAAAGCTATTTATCGTTTGATTAGGGTCATTGACTCCGTAATAAGGAATCGTCGAATCGTTCTTGAACTTGCGAAGAACATGGAACTAGGAAGGTTATTGCAATCGTCTATAAGGGTAATCAGAACGTATGGCTAAGGGCATAGGGTCTAATTAGAAGGCGCAAAAAACAGGTAAGTGCCATTGGCCCGTCGCCAGGACATTGTTTCTTTGCGAAGGTGGGGCAGGTTCATTCCACTTCGTCTAGAGTGGTATGTCGGATGTCGTATCGAAAATAAGTTGAAGCTGTTGGCAAATTGATTATAATAAAAATAAATAGTCAATTTATTTTTTTACAAAATCCCGATTGTATATTAAACGGTTTAATTTTTTATTTAAGAGACTGATCAAGATCATCTAACTAGATATACCATTCTTATTTAAGTAGTTGTAAAGGTTATCTAAATTAAAAAGAGTTGTTTACGCAGACTGCTAACCTACACAAATATTTTGACACATTTTTTACGTGGCAACCTTTTGTTTGCCGTTTCACGCATCACTCGGTCTAAAGATCAAGTTTGTGATGACTCCCGCCCGACGTATATAACAAACATCAGTACTGAAGACATCAAAAGTAAAACCTATTTGTTTAGACCTGGCTACTGTTTGTCCTGTGAAATATACTTCAAGTTACGCATAGTGATAATGATCTTTTAAATAGTGTAATCAACATGATGATGATGAACACGTGTCACGTGTTCAAATACAGCCCTACACACACTAATCTAACCTAGCAGACAAATGTGTTGCTGGGGAGTTTGTTCCGCCACTTCTTCTTCCCAGCTAAAACACTAGGAAGTGTCGAAGGGTGTTGGGGGACTGTCTCTTGTAAATAAATGTTGACGTTCGAAAAGTGCTGATTATCAGCCTAGTTTGAATAAATGACTTTTGATTTTGAAACACACCCACACACACAGTCTCTTCTTGGTAAGTGAAAATGAGTCGTTATCCACCACACGGGCTCAGTGCAAGGTGGTGCATGTCACACATGCCTTAAATTTTTGAATAAACCAAACCAGACATGCATTTCCTCACGATGGTTTCCTTCACCATATTGAGAGAAGTGGTGATAAAATAAATAACACAAGGTGTTTGCCTTTTTTTAATGTTAATAATCAAATTACTCCTTCCGCTCTGGGCGGAGCAGAAGGGATGTCAGACGTTCACTGACTAAAACCCAGCCGTGTTCCTCCTAATGCACTTTGCCATCCAGGCCCGTGATGACTCTTTCGAACAAATTCCGCAGCCCGACACGTTCTACAACCCATAGCCAAGGCTGATTACACGGGACAACCTCTGCTCAATACAACAATATCCTACTATCATGCATATTAGCTGAGCTATCACATTTTTTTGCGGACAAAGTCACGGGCTAATTGCTATTTTGTTATTTTAAACCTTGCCCCACACTAGGAATTTTTCCTACAAAGTCACAAACGTTCTCACTTTTTAAGTCAATGTCATTGTCAAACCACTATTTAAGCACGAGTAATTAAAGAGAATGTCATCTATGTATTTACAAGTTTGGCACCAAAATACGGTAAACAAAAAAAATGTGAATGCCAGTAGTGCCAAATGTTATGAATGGAATGAAGTATCTTAACGTAACATAAATTATTCTTTTCAGTTTTTCATGCACGAGTGTCGAACTGGTGATCGAAGTATGATATGGCTTGAAAGGAGGTGAGTGCTGAGATGACGAGTAATAGAGAAGTATGAAAGAAGATGATATACTGCGTCGATCCAAAATAAATTGGGATAAGATTGGATAATTTTACTCACAGTACACGTACACGAGTATATTAGAGGAAGTTTAAAAGTTGCGCGAGTTACAGAAAAGTTAAAAGGGAATCGACTGTCGTGGTATGGGCATGTGATGTGTGAGGAGGGATGAATCGCATGTGACCAAAAAAATGATGAAATAAATGTGGACAGATGGAGAAGGCGAGGAAGACCAAAGAAAAGATGGATAAAGTGTGTGCTGAACTGCGGAATGATATGAAGGGAAAAGGAATAAATGATAGCGTGACGACTTACATGGCAGAATGGAAGAAAAAAACGTGTTGCGCCGACCACAAATAACATGGGATAAGGGCAGGAAGAGGATGATATGGCGACGATGTATCTCTCACAATATACAAGTGTACTTATAATGAAGCAGAAATAATGAGAGCATTCACATTATCGATAGCGATAACCCCAATACGAATGATATTTAGTTGCAAAGGTAATCTCATTTGGACGATAACATATCGATTTGACACGCCATTGGAATTTAGTAATGTCATGTGCTTGGCTAAACATCCAGACTGGTCGACGACCAGTCAAGTGGCGAAGGGCGGGTGTTTTAGGGGACTGGCTTTAGTAAACTTTGACGTTCAAAGAGTGCTGATTACCAGCAATAACTTTTTATTTTTATACTGGTAATCAGACTATCAGATTCTTACACCTGCATTTATAAATAAGTCAAAGTAAATACTGGAGTGAAAGTTATTACTTTAGATACGACTTTTATTCTATTTTCGATTTTTATTTTACTTATATGTAATTTTTTTTTGTTGGGTGGAAAATCATCAAATGACTCCTCCCGTTCTCGGCAGATCGCAATGGAGTCTCAGACTTCTACTGACTAAAAACCACTCATGTGCCTTCTTAGCCTTTGTGTTCCGGGGCCGCGGTATCCCGCGGTATTTTTCGAACAACCCGCAGCCCTACATTTTTACCCTTACAAAAACTTATAAAGCCTTATAGACACTCTCCATATAAAGTAGCGCATGAAAAACAAAAACTTTCAAACAAATCGCTTGTGAAAATGCTATAATAGGCAGAACATACCATAATGGTGACTGTCGGAAATTCGGGATGTGTCGTAAAATAAAACTGACATTGTATAATAACCTTTACTGTTTCCTGTTATGAGTGCGCTTTTAAAATAAAGTCTCTTTAATTATTTTTTGTTATGTAATCACCCGTGTTGATTGCAGTTTAATCCCTAAAGGAAATAGCTATATTGTGCAGGAAATCTGTAATTAGGTTCGAGTTAAAATAAATTTAGTTCTTCTTACTGTGCGATCCCATTGGCAAATCATTTAGTTAATAGTTGAGAAAAAAATCTAATTAGTCAGTCAGATAGATTTCCAAACAATATAAATATTGACCACATATTTTTCTTTTTTCACGTAAACAAAAAATGAAGACACATACAGTGGTACGAAAAGTCGTGCGACGTCACAGCTTGGTACATTTTTACCACGAAGAAACGTCACAAACCCCCACTCATGATCTTTGACACGTTTCATTTTCGTCATTTTGTTTTTAATTTAATAAAACAAAAAAGCTCGTGTCGGATATTTTTCGATAATCTAACAGACGGACTAAACAGAATCATATTTTTGTTTTAGTCAGGAAACATCCCTATTGTTGGTAGATGAAGACGAAGAGGAAGACCAAGGAAACATGCACGGATTTTGTGAGGAATTATATGATGAAAGAAAATCATGTAAATGTGCGTGACGGTTGACAGAAGAGAGCAGAAGAAAAAAAACGTGTTGCGCTGACCCCAATTTACGTGGGACTAGGACAGGAAAATTATGATAAAATATGCGTAATCTCATAATTTAGATCCTACGTATGATTTATGAGGGTTCTCTTACCTGGGCTGCGGGTTGTTCGCAAGAGATACCGCGGCCTCGACATAAAGGGCTACGAAGGAACATGGGTGGTTTTTAGTCAGTAGAAGTCTGACACTCCCTTTTGCTCTGCCCAAGAGCGGGAGGGGTTATTTGATGATTTTCCACCTGCCAAAAAAAAAAGGGTTCTCAAAACCCTCAACCTCTCCGCCCCCCCTCTAACGCATCCATAGTTCTCTAAACTAGGATGAGTGCGTCGTTCCTTATAAGTAACGACTACATAGTTATCAAAAAACTAATTTGGCATTTCTCAACTGAATCTTTCCTGTTTAGTACTGTTTCATCCTGATCAAACATAATTTACCCCCTTTTAAGCCAAAAACATTTCTGGTAATTAAAATATTACCGTAATGTAATACGTTCACAATGTCAAAGTAAAACTTCCTTGTAGAAGATTACGTAATTTGCATTAATTATCGCAGATTCTTTTATTTGTAAAAGATTTATTTAGTCACAGTTACGTGAAATGATAAAAGAGGCTTATGTGGAAGTGACGTGGCAGTAGGAAACATTATTTTTAACATAACATCATACAATCCCCGTAGGGTTAAATCAGGGGTCGACTCATTAGTACACCCACATTTCGTCAGTTTTTTTTAAGTCCCATGTAATAGGGGGCGAGCCTATTGCCATCAACCGGGCACAAGTCCAGACTCTGCAGCTGTTACTGATAAATTCCTGATGGAAAAAGCCAATAACACTTTGCCCGACCCGGGAATCGAACCCAGGACCTCATGCTCAGCAGTCGACCACTAGACCAACGAGGCTTTCCACTTTTTGTTTAAAAAACGAAACAAGACTATTTGATTGTTTTACTAGTGCTATGCTATACTTATACTTTACTAGTACTATGCTTAACTTAGACTACCGCATTGAGATGTCGGCACCAGGGACTGGGTCCGCAAGGGCCAACGCCTGCCGGGGCTCTGGGCCTGTTCGTAAGAGACATCGCAACCCCGGAACACAAAGGGCTAAGAAGGAACATGTGTGGTTTTTAGTCAATAGGGGTCATTTGAAGATATGGGCGGAGTGGACCGGAGTGTCATTTGAAGATTTACAACAAACCAAAAAAAAGACAACCGCTTCGTTTAGACTAAGCTTCAGTCAACCTAAGTTGAGTAACCGGTAGTCTTTTTTCCTCAAGATAAATAAAACAGTAAGTAATTAGTTTTTTTATGAAGAAATCTGTTTGATCGGTTAACGGTTTTCGCAAAGGATGATCGGTTTACTGTTTTAATGAGCTTTTAACGACATCAATCATCTTAATGCTGATCAAAATAAATGCAAATAATAAAGATTATAGATACCCTGTAGTGGGACACATTAGGCTCATAATAATAGGGTAGTTAACAAAAAAAATCTAATTAGTCCGTCAGATAGATTTCCAAAAAGTATTGGACACGTATTTTTTCTTTTTTCACGTAAACAAACTATGAAGACGATACAGTGCTTTGAAAACTCGTGTGACGTCATATTCTAAGACATTTGTATGACATTTTTTACCGGTGAGTGACGTCACAACGCCCTATTGGAATCTTTGACGCGTTTTATCTTCGTCAATTTTTATTGATTTGATAAAACAAAAAATACGTATTCAATATTTTTCGATAATCTAACAGACGGACTAATGAGAATCAATTTTTTTAGTCTGAAAAATCCCTATTAATGTTTGATCATCAGATCATGGTACTTAATCTCACATGTATTTGCTCTTAACCAGATAATAATATGGGTAGGTAAAATGAAACTAAAGAAATAAGTGTAAGTTTCAGGTCAATTTGTTTCGATACAATAAAATAACTAAAGTATTTTTAATTTCTATTATCAAAATGTTTTCAACGTGACTTGATATAACGCAGAAAATGACAAAATAATCGCCTTTCGAGACCCCGTTGCTCGTCGAAAATGTTCAATTAATATTAAATGGAACCGCTAAAGTTAAGATAACAATTTCTGCTTTTCATGTAAGTATATTGCCTCTCGGCGGAGGCGAAAGAAAAACATAAGAAGCAATTGCTTGGTATAATTGAATGAGAGCAAAAGTATGGCAATCTTCGGTTTAATTTTTTTTTTTTTTTTTGTTTAATTATAAGTGTCTAATAATTATGTGCATTTATAATAGAGTAGAATATTTACTGCCTCGTTGGTTTAGTGGTCGCAAGAGCATGAGATCCTGGGTTCGAATCCCAGGTCGAGCAAAATGTTTTTGATCGAGGCAGGGGAAATTGAGTTTTTACATGAGGAATATCTCAGTAGGTGCCTTGTCGTCAAAATTTGTGCCCAGTAGATGGCAATAGGCACGCATCCATTCTTGGCGAAAAGTGGGTGTGCTATTAAGTAGGTGTACCAATAGCACCCCACATAAGCGAATAAAACTTGTAGGGGGGGGGATCAGAATGACGGACGACGGACGTACTGAATACGCACGTGGTAACCGTTTTAGCGTAGTAGGTGTGTGTGCCTTCCTGCTTGAAACACAACTTTTTTTATAGTATTGCCAATTCTATGGTTAACAGACGCACTGCGATGTATGGATAAGGTCAGAATTTTCTTGATGACAAAAAAATACCGTAATAAATGCTGTCGAACTTCTACGCGATCACTCCGTTGGCTACCCTCAGACAGGTCAGTGCTCTAATATCCTAGTAGCATATATATAAGTATAGGCAAAGCCTAGTATCTAATCTACCCATACAACTTCTACCATACTATTTCTCGGAACAGTCCACCCGATAAGCATAACCATTTTACTACGAACAAGGAAACTATTCTTAAATTAATTTCAGTTCAAAAATTATTAATTACAATGTTATCTAATCAGGTTTTTTAAACATAAAAGTGAAACCGAAACTGTGTCACGCATGTATGTTTTTTATTATCTTTTTATTAGGTGAACGACTCTGCTGTGATGCGAATGACCTTTCACGTTTGTAGCTCACTGTACAATTAAATCAGAAGGATTACTTGGAACTGGTGAGTGATAAGGGGTTCTAGAACTTCTAGATTGTGAGGAAATTAAATTTGGAACATGACGAAAATGATTCATCATCAATAATCATCATCTTTCCTGCCCTTGTTGTCCCATTCTACTTCTTGCATTTTCTCGTCAGACTTCACGGCATCATTTACTCTATTCTTTTTCATATAATTCCTCACACAATAGGTTAGTTGGGAGAAAAATCTAATTAGTGCGTCAGATAGATTTCCAAAAAATATTGTACTCGTATTTTTTCTTTTTTCACGTAACCAATAAATAAAGACGATACATTACATTGCTTCAAAAAGTCACGCGACGTCACAGTTTGGTACATTTTTTACCAGAAAATGACGTCACCAGCCCCCACTCACGATCTTTGACACATTTTATTTTCGTCAATTTTTATTAATTTAATAAAACAAAAAACACGTAAGTATCCAATAAACGTAAGTATTCGATAATCTAACAGACGGACAAAACAGAATCATATTTTTTTTAGTCAGTCAACTACCCTATTCATTCACCTATTCTTTGGCCTTCCTCTCCCTCTTCACCTATCAATCTGCAAGTATCAATTTTTTAAGTCACATGCGTTTCATCCTTCTTCATTACATATGTCCATACCAAGATACTGTTCGCGTCAAATAACTGTGCCCCTCTGAAGTTGGCTACGAGTGGCTCAAAATTACGAACAAAACTGCAACTGCGCATGCGCGAGTCATGGGGGCGAGCATTAAGCATCATAAATAGTATATTATGCAACTAGTGAATAAAGAACGGATTTAAAGCGAGGGCCGTAGATGAGTCACGAGCAAGTGAAGGATTCTAATGATTGAATCACGAACGCAGCGAGTGATTCAACTGTTAGAATCCTGAACGACGCGAGTGATTCATGGCCCTCGATATAAATTCGTACTTTATTCAAGAGTTGCATACTATACTTTATATCATGACTACGAGAAAAGACATAATTTAAGCGAAAATAGAAATTTAATCAAGAAATAAGAATTGTTACATTAATTGAAATGGACATTAAAATTAGAGCAATGACTGAAATTAAGCGTAATTTTCTTATTATTATCATTAGGGTTGTCAACTTGTGAAACAATATTTATTAATCTAATGCCAAACTCCTTGTCGCAAATATCGACCAATCAAATCTTGAGAATTTATTTGCACCAAAGAGTTTTGAATTTCGAATCTTAGCGCAAGGAGTTTGTGTAAGCATTGAAATAGAGACCGGATATATTTTTGTGTTCCAAATTCAAACACCAAAATAGTGAATAAAAACAAAACAGTGAATAAAAGGCCTTTTTATTCACTGTTTTGCGTGAATAAAATAAGCTTTTTAGAGTAGGTATGGTATAAAATATGTTTTCTTTTAAAAATATGTATTTATTTTGTTCAAATAATTTTCTACGTGACTGCACTTGCGCGATCTTTGCAAGTGGCTAACTTCAGAGGGGCAAAGTTATTTGACGTGAACTTATAGACGACTTCTGAAAATGCCTGTCATTTGTTTTTTTATAAGTATTAACGCTTTTGATGTGTTTGTATTGCCACAAGTGGACAGTGTTTGCCTCCATAATGACCATCTGTCAAGCGTTTTCCAAACTATATTGGGGTCGGCTGACAGTCGTACCGATTGCAGCAGAATAGCAGTACCTTACATGGACCTATATGACCTCTAATCCAATGCGATGCCCCTACAATGTAATGCTTAAATCCCGCTTACAATCATTTAACAGACACAACTACAGGATAATTCAGATCTGAATGATACTTTCGTAGCTAATAAACAATAAACTTAATTAGAAAATCTCTATTAGCAGGATCGTGATAGACTATCATCATTCTCCTGCCCTTATCCTAATTTATTTGGGGTCGGCGCAACATGTCTTCTTCTTCCATAATTACTCTATCACTCGTCATCTCAGTAGTCAGTTCCTTTCTAGCCTAATCATTGCGAATATAATTATATTAAGTAATGAGTAATTTAGCCAATGGTCTATCTATGTTGCTAACTGGCACATGCAACTGCATTATCAACATCTAAATATAACGCGGCAACTCAACTGTTATCCTTCTACTCTACATATTCATGTTTCGTAGATTCAATATTCCGCTACGGGGAGGCTGTTATCATAATGCTGCATGTTATTAATACAATATTTACCAAACTCTATGCAGTGACTAGTCACTGTAACATGCACTGTAACAGTGAATACGGTTTACACTAACACATGGTATGTCTAAGTGCGTCGACGTCGAATTTTACTGTTGGCAGCTGAACAAACGGATCCACGGATTTTTACGAGCCGCAAACAACGATTTCGAGGTAGAATGTTTTTAAACAGTGATTGTTTAAAAAAGAATAAAAAGTTTTAATATCCTGGTAGCGAAATCACGAATTTGGTTTTAAGTGAAGAAAGAAAATCGAGACTACTATTAGTCTCGATTTTCTTTACGGTACCTATGTACCCGTTTTTAGTTACACACAAATCATCATCTTCCTGCTCTTTTATTTGAGATCGGCGCTCGCAACACGTTATTTTCTTCCATTCGCCCCTGTCAATCGTCTCATTATCATTGACGCCCTTTTCTTTCATATAATTCCTCACACAATCCATCCAACTTTTCTTTGGTCTTCCTCTCCCTCAGTAACTCCCAAATGAATACCTAACAATGTTGAAATTCCGACACTGAGCCAAGCAATTTAAGTCCAATATCCAATATCACGCTTTTATTTAGACATTCATAAGATGTCGTCTATATTAGTGAAAACAGGCATAAATCAATTACTCCGCCCAGACAGAAAGTTGAACGAACTATTCCTCAAATATGAATATAAGTACTTGTAATAATACCTCCATGAAACCTAATAAAGGTCAATAACATCGCACCGGGAGAAAGTAAACAGCTCACGGGAAAGCGTCCGCAATTTTCTCTTTTCAAAGCTGAAATTAAATTAAGGCTAAAAGGAAAATTCGCAAAGAAAAACAACAGAAATGAATAAAACTTTTGCTTCAAACGATTACGAATGTAAAAAAAGTAATCTTTAAGGTTTTTTTTGTCAAAGTCAATGACTCATTCTTTAATTTTTTTATTCTTAGATCTATGTACCAGTTCCAGAGTAATTATTTGATTTTCGAGTATTCATAACGTCTGTTGGGACCGAAAAACAAATTACAAAAGTTTCTCAATTAAACGAAATTAGGTTTTCGTCAAAATAACGAAAATTGGAGACCTTTTCTCGACGGCCAAACATGTTTAAAAAAAAACACAGCCTTCAGTTTCTCCCTCGACGCAAAGACGGAAATTTCTAATGCCATGGTTTTTGGACAAGGTTGTTTGATGGCCATGACAACGGGAACCTCACCGGTATTGGTGTCTTTATCGGGTCTATTAATAGATTATATCTTCAAGGACTGTTTACTAGCTTAGGCAGAGTCGCCCTTCGAGCTAGGATCGGTGTTCGAACCTAGGCAGGCGTTATTTTGTATACTTAATTTATTTCAGCAGAACTGCTCTCAAAACAGTGAAAGAAAATGTAGTGCGGAAACTGACATGTCTAAGAACCGCATTCGAAAACATATTGCGTCATTCATCAACCCGCATTGAGCCTGCTTCATATATTATTGCTTACTTCTCTTATGGAAAGGTTTGTGTCCCGCAGTGGAAACATTATTGATTAAATGATGCTTCACCCGAGTCTAGTTTTTCAGGTTGGTATTATATGTATTTGAAAAGAAAAAGAAAATGCAAAGTTGCCAAACCCGACAGTATTCATGAAAATCCATTCGATAGATTAGCACCGAAAACTTGGCAAATAGACAAATAAACTTTCACCTAGTAAGTTAAGTTCCAAAGTGAATACTTTGTTGATTTGATTCAAAGCTTTTCTTGTTGTGTATGAGTAACACTTAACATAACATCACGCCTGTGTTCCCCGAAGGGTAAGGCAGAGGTGTACCTAATAGTACAAACACTGTCTGTTATGTTGAAGTCGTAAACGGGCACTAATCTATACTCTGTGGCAACTACTGAGAAATTCCTGACGGAAAAACGCAATAACACTGTACCCAACCCGGGAATGGAACCCAGGACCTCTTGCTCAGAAGTCGCACTTGTGACCACTATACCAACAAAGCAGACACAAAGACATATATAAAGGCCTAAAACATATCTAACAAAATTACATAACCAACCCCAACATAATCCTTGTCCAAAAATGAGGTTAAAAGAACACGGAAGCTAATAATGCCATGACCATGATATAACAAGGTTGTATGGCGACCCTGACTGCGGGCCTGCCCCTGGCAGACGACAAGGGGTAATGGTGCCATGATGGGGAGGTATCATTGTTTGTTTACTCTTTTTATGTTAAGGCTTTTGGATATGGAACCTATGATTGTCATTATCAAGCTTACGTGTTGAAAGTGTGGCTGTCTATGGCATGTAAAAAGCAATAACTCGCTGCCAATTTAGTCATCAATCAAGCTCTCGAATGACCTATTTATCAAATTAAAAGGTTTCAATACCCTTTATCTGTATTAACCTTTTGATCATCATTTATGGAGATTTCATTGATATGTTAGTTAACCCTTTTTTTTTTGGCGCGTGGAAAATCTTCAAACAACCCCTCCCAGTCAGACTTCTACTGACTAAAAACCACCCATGTTCCTTCTTAGCCCTTCATGTCGAGGCCGCGGTATCTCTTGCGAACAACCCGGAGTCCCGACGGGATGTTAGTTGACCCTGTCAGTAGCGAAAATAAACGTCAAGCTACGCAACATCCTGTTCCAATCAGCTTAACTCAATTTACTTAAAGACTACGCATGTCTTCTTCTTCCCGTCTTTCAGTCATCTCTGTATTCAGCCCTTTTCTAGCAAATATATCCTCAATCTTCCCACTCACATTCATCCACATTAAAACTAAAAACTTTTCTAACGACATGTCCCTACTCCCTAATTCCTCCGCATCACATTCGATGAAGCCATCAAAAAATGAGTAGGTAGGTAATTATAAATAAACCGATCAATAGATTCGAGTGGCTTTCTAGCAAGGGTCGTGGCATCGCGTGACTCCATTCGATCATGAACTTCAGACCAAGGTTCCCCTGAACTTGTGGGGCTAATGGGCTGGCTGACATTGGGCCACCCTACGGCCATGGGCAGTTTATGCCCCAGCTATTAAGGGGTGTTTCGTTGTCGCTGTTTTTACTACTGCACGTTTTTATGAGTTTGGTGCATGCGACTGTTTTAGAGTTTGCCGAACTTCGGAGCTAGATTTACTACCTGGTGTAACGTTATGGCAGCTGACTGACTAACGGTGATCAATGTCAGAATGATTGAAGTCGTGAAGGTGATGTAAAAAGGTACAAGAATTATAAGTACACGAAGTACCCTCAGTAAATTAGTTACGGACTTAAAAGTTATAATTGTATGATATTATTTAACTTCATTCATTATATTTTTAATTGTCTAGGCATAAGTACGTAGGTACGGAAAATCACGTGTAACTTTGATGGTTATAAAAAAAACATAAGATTAACGTAGGCAGACACATTTGACTTCAAGAAACATTTACAAGCAATGAAGTCGGTATTTTAAAATTTTTAGTCTCAAGAACATTTAAAATTGAATGACTTTAGTAATTATAGGTACATAATATGTCATAGGAATTCAGCATTCAAAGAAAGCCGAAGAATCTGTATGTGTTTATAATGGTCTCATTAAAAAAAGATGGCGGCTCGCTACCGCCAAATTGATACTAAAACTTTATTTACCGGTAAATGGCGCGGGAAATGTGGAAAGTGATGCTATTAACACGCGTGAACATTCTTTTATCTATGGCCTACGTGTACATAATGGTATGAGATCGTTAATATTTTAGCAAACCATCTTCTGTTTGTTCTTAGTTTTGACTGGAGATATTTTGTTTTTCTTTTAGTTGCTGGGCGAACAAGATACCGGGAAAATCTTACGAGAGTTAAAGGTGGAAAATAAAGAAAGACCCAAAGATAAACATGGATTCAAATACCAAGATTTGTTCATTTTAGATGTTTACATTATATTTTCTTATCATAAATTTTCCCGACATTACGTTATTTTATCATTACAAAATTAATGATATATATCCATAAGTAATTTACAATCTAGCGTACTTCATATCGTGACATGCTATTATTATTTAGGGCAGGTAGCCCTAGGTCAGTAGTAATAAGATTTCTTATATCATAAGATTTTTCAAAAAAAAAGGTAAAAAAAGGTTTAAACCGGTCATCGAATTTCCCATCAATTTGTGCCATCAGTCATTAACCGTAGTTCACTTCCTCATGGCTTCTTTTTGCTTCAGCGCCAGCCAATCACATCGAGAAATGGAGCAGTCATAATTGGCCAGTTTTTCTGTAGCGGCCAGTAGCAACGCACCAATGAGTTCCGTATTGGAAAGAAAAATATTTGTTACTCCGTTGCTATAGTGATGAGAATTTCATAAATTAATTACTTTTTCACCTCAGCACCTCAAACAAGCAGGTTTTGCTGTTTATAGACAGTGAGCAAAATTCGATTTTGCTGCGAGCGTGAGACAAAGTAACTTTTTAATATTTTTTTTTAATACCGAGAACTGTGCAGGTCTACTCACAAAATTCGAAAGATTTCAACTCCGTTTTGTTCTGTCACTTTCACTTTGATACGAAACAAGCGAGAGATAGAAACAAGTCGATTCGAAATTAGATTTTCAAATTCCATATTTATTATAGGCCTAAAAAAGAAACAAACAATAAAACGTTCGGATACCGATATTGTAAATCGATAACCGTAATATTGTAAATCACGTGATGAAATGAAAAATTGTTATATTTCGAATAATCGAATTATATTTTTTATATTTAAATCAAGATGAAGAATGTTGAAGAAAAAAATACGAAGTTTATCATGTAGGTATCTACTTATTTATTTATAGTTTTAACAATTTTTAATATTGAGACAGAATACCGCGAGTGTAGATTCAGAACGAATTTAAAAAAAAAAAAGCGGGATTCTAATTTTTATTGTTTTATTCTCTGTTACGCTAGCTACAAAGTACAATAAAATTTGGATAATAAAGTAGTAATAATAAATAAATATGAGTGAGTCCAGTGACGAAGTCTGCTACTTAACACCCGAAGAATTGAAGAATAATGTAAAAAATGCAGAATTAAGTTTCCTGCCTGAAAAATCTCGCGAAAAATATCTGAAAGCATACCATGTCTTCAAAGAATGGAGACTTACAAAAGGCGCAAGCAGTTTTTCGGAGACGGTGTTGCTATCATATTTTTTAGATTTATCACAGACGAGGCGATCATCTACAATGTGGAGTATTTACTCAATGTGGAAAGCTACTTTAAAAACAAAACATAACGTGCATATTGAAACATACGCAAAACTCGTATCTTTTCTAAAAAGAATGTCAGTTGGGCATAAGGCTAATTTTATTGAATTGGTACCTCTACCTACAATGTTAATTATTTTGATTCACAATAAATAGTTATTTCAATCTATTCCTGTTTATTATTTTATCTCCTAAAGTGTTCTCGCTGCTGAAGTGAAAAGTAATGTGTGTTACACGAGAGCAAAGTTTTTTTGCATCTCGTGCCTTTGAATCCCTCGCCACACTCAGGATTCAACTTTAGAATCACTCGCTACGCTCGTGATTCAACTATAGAATCCTTCGCTTACTCGGGATTCAAAATCAACACTCGCAGCAAAAACCCACTTTGCTCTCTTGTTGCACAAATAACTATTATGCTTATTACTTATTAGTTCCATGCATAGAAATATAAAAAACATCTTTATTCTTCGACAATTTCGGTTTCCTTCTTTTTTCTGTTCGATATTTGAATTCCATAGTTATCAAGACCGCATCTTCTATTTAATTTGAATGTATTGCAGTGTGTAGGTGGTTGTTTGTTTTCGTGTTATTTATGAGTCAAACGCTACTTAATATGGATATACATGTAAATTAGACAGTAATTGAATTGAAGTTACCTTTAGAATGTGTACGTGACAAAAATAAAACATAGGTACGTTTTTAGGAAATCATTCACGGGCACACCGAAAGTAAAACGTCCTTGCTCAATATTACTTATTCACTTTCTTTTGATTACTTAATTATTAAAGTCATCATCTGGAAAAGGCTAGGCAGATGATGACTTTCTTTTGATTACTTACCAGGTAGTTATTTGGTTTTTCTTTTCAGGGAAAATTGCGCAGTTATCTCTTAACATTACTACTTGACACACATACCCAACATCACGCCTGTAATTCTCGAAGGATTTGGCAGATGTGTATCTAATTATAATAGCACGTCCACATCCTACTCAGTACTAAATTTTGTTGTGGGTACAGTAACTTAGTTTTTCCTGTCTCAATTGACTGAATATAGGAAGGATGTACAACATAGTTGAAATATGCGGGTTATTGTGAATAGTTATGACCACATGTCATTTTTATTAGATAACATCTAACAAAAACCGCACAAACCTACGAGTGCGTGACATTACAATTATGGCAACACACATAATATTTACGCAACACTGCATCCACTCCCCTTATCACTGATTCAAACGAATTGCCAGTCGCAACAACTCATTTTCTTTTTTTTTTCGTAGACCCCGAAGGGAAGGCTATATTTGGACCATATTGCCTTGTCTTCTTTTTTTTTTTGGACGGTAGGAAATCATCAAATGACTCCTCCCGCTCTGGGCGGAGCGGAAGGGAGTGTCAGACTTCTACTGACTAAAAACCACCCACGTTCCTTCCTTTTGCCCTATATTTAGTTTTAATATAGTATTTTCTTTAATTAGCATGTTCTGTCCCACTGCTGGGCAAAGGCCTCCCCATTCCTTTCCAAGCCAGCGTCACGACGACCGTCTTCAGGCACCCACTGTGTGACGATTCTGGGCCATCTGTCCTGACCCATCCTGGAAATGTGACCCGTTCACTGCCCAGTCCCATTTTAACCTCACTTACTGCGGTACTCAGAGATATTTAATGATTACTTTAGCCGTCACTTAGTAAAGGTTTGACATACTTTTGTATGACAAAACTGTCAAAACCTTTACTAAGTGATGGCCTAAGTAATCATTAAAACTCTCTGGGTGCGGCAGTTAGACTTATAGCCAACATTGGCGATGCCTGTCTTGGGGCGTATTATGATGTTACGTATTCGATATGTTTACAATATTGTCTTACATATTTAATTATGATAGTCTTTTAATGTCGTTATATGATCTTTCGTCCATTAAAAAAAGTTTGTCAAGTCCATCGCAACCACCTCATTCGATACCAAAGTGCTAAACGGCAGAAATTTCATTAGTGTAGTTAGAAACGACCTCGCCTGCCACCCAGTTGTTTGTCTTCGGCAGGTCAGGGCTCCTCAGGTCACGGATATGACCATCGGTTACCACAATTCTATTGTTTGGAAATGTACTGTCTTTTAAATACTGTTTGTTTTGCTATAGAAGAGCGAAGTGACGGAGTTATTTTTGGATTAGCAGTTCAGGTTTGGTTGAATGGCCTGTATTGTATTTAAATGAACGGTGTTTTTGAAATTTGTTGATAGTGATGATGAGACAGCTTGCATTACTACCAATTTATTTATAGTACATTTTTGTATAAGTGAGGAAAGTCTGTTATTGCATTCGAGGCGGAATTCATAACCGAGCCGCACGCGAAATAAATGATAATTTGATAATAAAAAGGTAAAATTTTATACTTTCATTAACTGGATCGATAATATTTGTCAATACAGTTAATGAAAATATCACACCTACCTGCTACCATAAAGTAGGTGTTTTAAAAGTAGGCATAGACTATAAAATTATACGCTTTGTTGGCTTGTTACCGCAAAGAGCTTCAAGGAACAATAACAATGTTTACATAAATATCTATGTGCTGAAGAATACCTATGTCTATGTCTGAGTGTATTACACACTAATACCGCAGAGTACCTACGTAGATTACGTAACCATAATTAATTATCATTACTATTTGTGCAATTGTTCAATGAATATGATCATTAACTGTTTGTCAGGCTACCTTTTACATTATTTAACAAGAACTTATTAGTAGTTACTTTTTCAGTAATTTTTGCGTTAAAGAGTAACAAAATAGATGTATCGTAAATATAGATACATCGATCCGTCTTCAAGACCTTTGGTATTAAATAAATAATAGTATAAAAACACGCTTTAATAGAAAAGCGAACTAAAAAGTCGAGTAGGGCGAGTTAAATTAAGAACATTCTCAAACAAAAAAAATGTAGAAAAGTGTGGGGTGCTTCTTAAGAAGAATATGGTTAAAATGAATGCCAACCAAAAAACCAACCACCAAAAAAGGCATAATTTATCCATATATTTTTTCAAGCATATACATATTTTCTGCATGGAATTATTTTAAAGGCATAACTTAGCAACATTGTTATTATGATCAACCTGTCAAATCAAAAAACATGTTTTGTGTTTATTCGTATTAGCAGGTTTCCAAAATCTGGGGGTTACCGACGTGATTGTGATATTCGATATATGTTCGATAATGTCACGAAGAACGTGTTTCTATCACGTAATCATACCTATCCATGTCGTAATAACCAGACATTATAATAATATGTCAATTAATTCATTAACGTGCTCTTTTCCTTTTAGTTAAAGTCGCTTGTTGCTTGACTTTAGCAATTGTCTTTGTTAGAAAAATCGAGATATACAGGGTGTAAATCAACCCATCACACACCCGTCAACCAAGCATTCTGTACATCAATTTAAGTACCCCTACGCAAAAATTTTTGCTGGGAAATGACTTTTTTTTTTGGGGTCAAAAATCATATTTCACGGTAAAACTCAAAGTAGCACTCTTAAAACATTGTGCTAGTGGATGCTTTGAATAATAAACGGGTCATGGAGGTAATTTAAGTAAAGTTAAAACCTGAAAAACTAGTATTTACAAAAACAGCTGTGAAAAATTTGGAACTTTGACCCCCAATATCTCCGTAACTAGGAGGTTCCCAGGTATGGTCTAGAACAAAAAATGATCGCAGTGGTGGGGTGAACAAGTGCCCTTCGTTTGCGTTAAGGGTATTTTTACACCCTATATAATTTGTAGGCAGTATGGTGATGGGAATCCATCAGTACATCAGACCAATGAATACTTTGAACAATGGTGATGGTCTGTCTTGGTTGTTCGTGCAAAAACGCAATATGCGATAGCCATTTTAATGTTTCGTAAAATTTCGAATTATGGTAGTGCTCTAGTTTATTTCGAGGTGGAAATATGTGCCAGTTGTATACATATCCAGAGGTGTAATCTATACTTCTAAACAGTCTATACTAATAAGGTATTGTTCGTAAGTTTTTATGTAGAGGGGTAGTTTTTGTGACTATTGATCTGATTCCAAGAAATCTTTCTACCATTATCTCTCATTATTGTTTTTGTATTTAAAGAAGCGAGGCGAGCCAAGCCGTGGTATTGAACAACATGTTGTATTTAAGTTAATTAATGAGCAGACGAACCTTTTAAAAAAATGAAACATTGATAAAGGCATATTGTGGAAAGCGAGTGAGAAAATTACTTGACAAAGGGGATTGTTTTTTAATCAAATGAGAACGACTTTGTTTATGATGAGGTTTTCATACAGGTTGATTGTATAACAGGTTAGATCAGCTGTTGTTATCTCACACTTGTAATAAGGAAAAGGATTATTAGCACGTGTGACATTGCCATTTTTCTTTATGTAGTCAGGAAAATTTATTCAAAGATCACTTAGAAGTGTTAATTATTTTTCACATTTCAAAAACATTTTAAGTACCTATATCTCGTCGACAATATAGCTGTACTGCATGGATATTTTAGTGTGTAGTTAAAATGGGAAGTAACGACGCCATCTTGTTGTTATTTTTAAAATTTCCATAGACAATTTCACAGACGTGTCAACGTCATTCGAGCGCCAAAAGATCGTTCCAGCACTTTTATTTTTTTTCAAACCAGTCTAGAACTTGTTCGTCAAGTTTATATTGGCTATTACCATAAATCATGCTATCATCAAAATATCGATTGTAAATCAATAATTGCTTAAATACATATGATGAATACATATTTACATGTATAATTTAAGAAGTGTTAAAAACTACAGACAAATAGGAGACCCTATTCTGAAGAAATAATTGCACTGAAGACATTAATTAATTAGAAATAAAGTCCCCATCTGAATGATTGCCTAAATAATAGTCCGCTGTTTGAATTTTAACCCTGAACTCAGCGTCAAAAGTTTAAAATTCGACAGAGTCCTGCATACATTTAGGTGTCGCTCTAGACAATTCATCACACGAGTTCAATTTTCGTAGCTAATTTAGGGACGATACCAGGGCACCAGAAACTACAAGCAGTTTCTTGTAGCAGCGTAGCATGAGTGCTACGCTGCTACGAAATATGAAGCTACAAGCGAATCATCATGATGGCGGATTTTTTTGTTTTACTTGTGTTTTTTTTTCGTGGTAGTAGTAGCCACGTAGTCTGGATTTCTGGCGATTGATGGCAATAGGCTCGTCCTATTACATGGAACTCAAACATAACTGGTGAAATGTGGGTGTACTGTATTAGTGTACATAATTATGTACACTAGTACATCTTAACTAACTAGCCTATCCCTTCACAGGTGCACTGTTATGTCATGTTATTTGTAGTTAGCTTTTCTTAATGAGAATCACGTCTACTATAAGTATATAAATACGTCTCAGCAGAAATTAGGTACGTTTTACCACAAAACCACAAATTGATTTACATAAATAAACATACCTAACATAGTATTACACAACTGTGACCTGTGGTCTCTACTCTATGACCTGCTTGTCTATTATATTATAGCCATCAACTATGTTCTCTATCGATAAAATATTTAATTATATGGTTATGCAATATTTACGAAGATTTCTAGTTGATTATTTAATAAAATATGTAAATCTATATTGATTGGTATTGTAATCGTTATCACCCAGATCGTATTGCAGAGGTCAGGTAGCTGACCTTTGGTCAGATAAATGGACTGTGTACAGGATGATATGGCAAGAAAGGAGGTGTTTTAAGAGATGACGAGTAATAGAGAAGTGTGAAAGAAGAAATGCTGCGCAGACGCCAAATGAATTTGGATAAGGGCAAGGGAATGAGATGGCAGACCTTCCATGTTTGATGCTATTTAATGAACCTAACAGAGATATACAAGTTGTATTTGTAACTCGTGGCTTAATAAGAACTGCCACTCGGGTCGATCTTTAGGTACAGCTGCGCCTGCCTAGGTCGGTCTGTGGATGGTTGACCGCCCGACATATAGTTTCCTCCGTGCCTCGTAAAGCACGTTAAGCTGTTGGTCCCGGCTGCCATATATACATCTTTGGCAGTCGTTACAGGTAGTCAGTGACCTGAAATTCTGACATCCAGTCCTACCAAAGAGTATCGTATTACCTAGAATTAACTGGGTTGTGGAGGTCAGATAGGCAGTCGATTTATGTAAAATACTGGTATTCAGCTGCATCCGGCTAGACTGGAAGCCGACCCCAACATGGTTGGGAAAAGGCTAGGCAGATGGTGGATTTGTAGCAAGACTCAAAAGGCATGCACTTCCGTTCTACTTTATCGATTTTGTGCCCAAGAAGAAATGTAGCAGAGCAATGGGTGAACAATGCAATATAGTGCTTCTAATTATACTTAACACTCTATAGTGACATTAAAGACCCAGGCCCAGGACTAGACTAGAATTCAGTTAAGTTTATCATGAACAGAACACCAGTATGTACCCAGATAACGCAGAGCTCCTATTCGCGGCCCCGGCTTAAACAGCAAGCTCATTTAAATAACGAAAACGTAATCCGTTTTGTTTAGAAACTTAACGTTTTAGTAACGTAACTATAGTCAAGAAATGGTACGCTAAGGTATCACACTTATCACACGGATCGTGATACGTGCGTTATCTAGCTATATCTATGAGCAGAACATTCTAATACTCTCAATACTAGTAATACAACCTCATTAGCCGTCAGTTGAGTAATCTCAGGTGTCATGAAGGCGTAGGTATACTAAGTAAACTAGTCAAGGTTCAAGTTATGAAGCCATGAGATAATTTGCCCATTGTGTGCGTGTTGCGTCGATTCCTACTACAATTGCGTCTGTACAAGGCTTATATCGACACTTCAACGTGTATTAACTCCCACGCTTACCTTGAAAGAAATAAGATATGAGAATTTATTGGAAAAGGTAGAATTAGACAGGAGTAACTTTGTTTTTTTTTTTTTTGGCGGTTGGAAAATCATCAAATAACTTCTCCCGCTCTTGGGCAGAGCAAAAGGGAGTGTCAGACTTCTACTGACTAAAAACCACCTATGTTCCTTCTTAGCCCTTCATGTCGAGGCCGCGGTATCTCTTGCGAACAACCCGCAGCCCCGACGGGAGTAACATTGTTCTTGAGCAATGATACTCCATAATGATATTCTAGAAGTGTTATTGCAGATAGGTAAACTAAAATAATACGTATATAAACCACCTACTCCCTCGCTGCTCTAGTGGTGCTCTGCATGAGGTCCTGGATTTGATGCCCAGGTAGGGCAAAGTGTTATTGAGTTTTTCCATCAGGAATTTCTCAGTAGCAGCCACAGAGTCTGGATATGTGCCCGGTTGATGGCAACAGACTCGCCCCCTAATGGGTATACCTGTGCCTATCCCTTCAGGGATTACAGGCACGTTGTTATGTTAATAAGTATGTAAAATAAATTGTATCCTACCTTTATTGACGCGACGCCATAGACAAAAATTAAATTATCGAGACAAGGCAAGAAGCACTTTAAATTCATCCAAGATTTCAACATGCTAATTCAATTTTGTTTTTACAGCAACAAATCAGAAAAATAAAACTTGATATTCAATACATATTTCAGTTATTTATGAGACCAGCAGTGAAAAATACGGAACTTAATGGTATTCAGTTTTATTGTATTCACCACTGCATAATGTTTTTCACAAGGTGAAGAATAATATCGTAAAGTGCCAAGGTTGCACCAACCGTTTTCATTCTTGCAATGATTAAGGGCTGTACCTACCTAGTATACCTATATTCTCATTTGAAAATACAGGGTGACGATTTATTCATTTGCATTCGTCAAGGGGGTGATTCTCCCGTCGGGGCTGCGGGTTGTTCGCAAGAGATACCGCGGCCTCGACATGAAGGGCTAAGAAGGAACATGGGTGGTTTTTAGTCAGTAGAAGTCTGACACTCCCTTTCGCTCTTCCCAAGAGCGGGAGTGGTTATTTGATGATTTTCCACCCGCCCAAAAAAAAAAGGGGGGTGATTCTATTCGTCATAATAAACCATTTTTGTTCATCATCATTTTCCCGCTTTTGCCCCATTTAACTTTCGGTCGGCCGAACACATTTTCTTCCTCCATTCTTCCCTGTCAGACGTTACGGCATCATTTACTCCATTCTCTTTCATATCATCCCTCACACTATTCATCCATCTCTTCTTTGACCTTTCTCTATCATATTCCTCATAACATGGCCATACCAAGATAGACGACTTCCTTTATTTTTTTCTGAAACAGCGCAAGCAAAATCACAAAATGAGTTCAGTAAGTTCCAAAAATAATGAGTTGACTGTTCAAAAACGGCGTGCCCATAAATCTGACCGGTTTAACGCGAATAATGTATTTAGGAAATGGCACTTCCTTATTTGTTCCGAACTGTATGATCCCGGAAGCTAAATACATGAAGCTAGTGTAGTTTAAAATGTCAATAACCCGCATCAGTCTTTACAAAATAAATGAATGATATATCTCACGGATTTTGTCATACAAAGCGTCACATTGGGTTTACCACCATTGTCTCCATTGTTATGTTTAAGTCCCATGTAATAGGGGCGAGCCTTTAGCCATCAACTGGGTACAAAGCCAGGCTCTGGGGCCGCTACTGAGAAATTCCTGATGAAAAAACCCAATAGCACTGCGCCACCCCAGAATCGAAACCAGGACCATTAAATGCTCAGCAGTCACACTTGCTACCACTAGATCAACGAGGAGGTCGAGGATTTGGTTATCAGAGATTTTGTCACATTTTTCGTACAAAGCGTGACACACAAGTTGACACAACTGACAACAATTTCAATCACAAATTCGCTACCTCTCCCCTAAACTCTAACAACACAATAATATTGGCAAGTACCCATTACGTCGTCCCAGTTCAACACTATGTAATGATGGACGCCCCACTTAGATACGGATGCAGATATCACCAATCTTATCAGTTATCACTGATTATGATACATCGTTTGTCATAACTGTCTTTGTATTTACTTAACTGTTTTAACATCACATAATACTATAAGTTTAACTTGTTGAGCCGAACTGTCTGTTGCAAGAGATTTTGTTCGGCGACCGATAAAATTGATTTATAAACATAACATCATATCTATAGTCCACGAAGGGTCTAACGGTCTACCTAATAATACCTACAACTACATTTTATCAGTTATGTCTCAATCCCTTGTTATAGAAGGCAAACCTATTGCCATCAAAAGGGCTCAAATCGAGACACCGTGGTAAAGAAATTCATTTATCTGCTGCTAATACCCCAAGTATTATAATTTGATCTGGCGCGAAAAATCTAAAACAAGAAACGGTAGGAATTAAAAAGCTCAGAGACGGTTACAACTGAAAAGAATTTTACTCGATGACATGTAAAGTCCAATTTACCTGTTATGTATTACTTATTAGATTACTACACACCGCGACAGTTTTTGTGCTAAACAAATATTAAATAATATGATATCTTACATTTGATTTAATATTTAGCACAGTGCTGTGCAAACACCGAAAACATAACAGTTACTGGAAAACATCGCAATAGTACATGGGCCTATTTTGGAAACATTAAATACTTGTATGTAATCGACCTCTTTGCTCTTGTTTTCAAGAAACTATGTTGAAAAATATGACATATAACACGTATACCCCGGATTTCATGTAGACTAGTTCATTGCCACGTCTTGTCTTACAATTAATTAATGACGTCCGTATTGCTCCACGAATTTGAGCCTTATAAGCAGGGTTTAACCTACATCAGTACGAAATATGAGGTGAATATGTCTTGTAATAAACCATAATCGTAAAATGAGACTTATGAACAGTAAGGAAAGCTCCGTAATCCGACACTGGTATTGTCTGGCGACACAATTTCCCTTCGTCCTTTACAATGTGCATAATACATGAAACTGAATCCTGTGCTTTCTAAGCACAACATTAATGTAACTTAATATTCTATTATAAGGGTACTCTCACGAGCATAAATTAAGTATAACTATCGAAAAATTGAAAAAACAACCTGTATAATTTCTCAGACGAAATGTATTTTTGAGAAAAATCTTGTACGAGTATCAGAAAAGTGTATTTCTTATGATGAAAGCTAAAAATAAAAGCATTATTGATAACACTACCGAATGGAAGGAAAGATAGGAGGTGCCTACTGTGATGACGATTAATAGAGAAGTTTGAAAAAAGATGGCATGCTGCATCTCGTCTCCAAACTCCAATAAGGGCAGGAGAAAGATGATTATAAATCAATAACATTACCGAAGTTTGAAAATAGTATTCTCCGTCACAACATCGCTTACGCACATGGTTAAAAAAAAAACAGTTGAATGTTGTTTTTGAATATTTGCTTAGTGCATACTTATTTATGTACGTGCCTGTACCTGCATATCATGCATATTCTCACGGGGGCAAAAGCCTTTTAAAGCTAAGTAAGCATTTTAATCTCGACTTGCAAATTTTATCTGTATCGATAAAGCATTCTCGACTAAGTACTTTATGTATCGGTTACACAGAATTTCTCTTTGTGATAACCCTATGCCTGGCCTAGGGTACCCGGAGATCGTGGAAGTGGCACTAGTTCCCATGATCATGAAGGAAATAACGGGGTGGTTTTCAGGTAGTTAAGAGTCTGATAGGTCAGACCCATCGCTCACCCAAGGGTAGACGACATCCATGAGAATTTTCCATCCCGAAATATGGGTTAGTCGTATGTTATTGTGATGTATTAAAGTCACTATTTTGGATCTATTTGACCTTAATTCTGATTTCAATTTGAACAAAAATCAATTTATCAAAGCCTTTATTTGTTGGGATGTTGGCAACTCTGCATTTTATATTATAACCCTGTATAATGCAGTACCGCCAACATAACCATTTTTCTTAATTCTGTTCTGAAGCAAGTGTTTTAATAGACGGATCGGCGTCATAATAATACGAGTACATAGTTAAATATGTACAAAAATTTTCATTATAAAGAATATTTTAATTCCTTTCAATAATTTATCGAGACAATAAATAAACGATTAAAGTGACAATTTTATTACTATGAACAATAACAATTTAAGATAAACTTTTATCTATACCTACCAATAAAAACACTTATCTACGCTCTTTTCAGTTAATAAGGAAACATCGACATTATTTATTTATTTGTATTGCTAATTATAACGCTGTAATGACTCAACAAACTAATTAAACAATTTCTTGTCCAATCAAAATGTAAACTGATAATACATGCACATACTCATTATACAAGTTAACGGACCTGACCTAGTATCCAAAATATCTTGACATACGGTGAAAATCGGAACTAAATGAAAATGTACTGAATTTGACGCTCACTTGACAGTTCTCCTTCGCAAGCAGCGCCGTCTTGATATATCAAGATGTTCTGGTCCAGTGTCACTTACGTATTTATAATTTTAATACATTAACATTATACTAGTTCACGCTGGTTTTTAATAAATAAACCATTGTCTTGTAAATATTCCGACGAGTTTAGAAACTACTAGTAAAACTTTAAATATTTGCAAATAAGCTATTTACGTTGCAAAACAGAAAACAACGTGGTTCTTTAATACTTTCACGATTTTTTACTTCGACCTGCCTCTGAGCAGGAGGTCGGGAATAGTGTTATTGGGTTTCCCCATCGGTAGCAGCCACGGGGTCTAGTTTCGTGCCCGGTTGATGGCAATAGACTCGCGCCCTATTACATAGGACTGAAACAAATGTAACTGACGAAATGTGGGTGTACTAATGGGTACCTACACTTCTGCCTTCTGCCTTCGGGGATTACAGTCGTTATGATTTTTTTCGAAGACGATTGATAAATCAGAATGTTCGTATTTGCTAAATCTATCACCAACCTGACCTTTTACTTCGAAGAACACAAACATACAAATTCTTAAACTCAGTACATTTCCCATTCAAACAAGAATTCACACAAACAAATCACATGAATTCTCATACAACATACATTTGTAAGCCATACACACGATGTTTTTCATTGCCGGCCTGGAATATTAATTGTGCTTATTTCATAGAAAATGCAAAACGATTGGCCGTGTGGTCACTGTGGTCTAGGACAGACCACCTTGGGATTTCAAGGAGCAACAAGTCGTATTTGAATAACATGACAGTGTGGAGCCCCTCTGCAGGATATGCGCCACGTCCTATCCTGCCCATCCTGCACAACCACTAACACGTTTCAGGATTTACTCGAAGCAAATGATAGAGCTGTGCAGGTGGCTACATGTACTCGTACGTACTGGTCCAACACAATTTGAGCTCATCGACACATAAAGATGAAGAACATGATATTTGCATAAAATGTCGTCACTCACGGATCCAAATCGCATAATCACTTAATCCGACTTATGTTCCATGTTCTTATTAGTTGGAAAGAATTCTTCTTTCTGTGAAATAGAACTGGCACCCAAGGGCCAAGACCTCTGATTTTTCGGATTCATGATTGTATTGTATAATAATCACTTGCTTCGGTAACAGAAAACATCGTTAGAAAACCAGCATACCTGAAAATATTTCTGAACGGCATGTAAAGCCAAGTCAGAGGCCTATAAATGTGCATGGCGGCATGACCAATGACCATGCTAAACAGAAAGAATGAGAAATAAATGTTATCAAAGCTACGAATTTTTTTCTACGGATACCTTTTATTATTTGATCATAATCTAATCGGAATGTGTCAGGGGATCATTCTGGAACATTTTACACGTGCCGAACCGTAGCCTCGGGCATTCGCATTAAATATTTACATAAACTTCGTAACTAACAGATAGCCAAATCGATTTTGAGCTCGTAGCTAAATAACAGGATAACAGTCGTTCTGGTCGATCGTTAGGTTAAGCCGCGGTTGCCTGGGTTTCTCCGTGGATGGATGAACTCCCATTACATATCGAGTCTCCTACGTGCCTTGGAAAGCACGTCAGGCTGTTGGTCCCGGCTGTCATTTCAAGATCTTGGACAGTCGTAACAGGTACCTAGTCAGTGATCCGAAAGTCTGACCACCGAAGGCAGATGAGGATACCAATGCCAACCAACATCATCATTCTCTTGCCCTTATCCCAATTAATTTGGGGTCGGCGCAGCATGTCTTCTTCTTCCATACTTCTCTGTTTCTCGTCATCTCATGAGACACCTCCTTTCTTGCCATATCATTCTTAACACAGTCCATCCATCGTTTCTTTGGTCTTCCTTTACTCCTACTTATGCCATCAAACAACACAAAATCATTATGACATAACAGCAGGTGGTATAACTCCAAAACGACCAGCTAGCAACAGTTATAATTATAATTTACATCGGTGAACATAATTATGAACATTACATTAGCATATGTTTAGCCTTTGTCCGACAAAACACTGGCTGACTCACATACACGTTTGCGGTAAAATTATGTGTGTGCGCTTTAGGTATTCCCTTTGTTTTAACGCTGTTGGATGTGATTTGGTTGGTTAGCATAATCAGCATATAGAGGGCGTCTATTAATAATGTCAGTTTGTTAAGCCCCCTCCACCTGTTGTCGTATATATGTCGAGAGATTTGACTTGACTCCTAATCCCACGTGGGAATTTTTTGAATGTGTATTCTAGTGCAAATACTTTTAGTTGTGGTAGATAACGTTGGATTTTTAAAAAATAAAACTTTATATTCTTATTATATTCTTTTTTTGAAGTTAAATATTATCCCGTCGGGGCTGCGGGTTGTTCGCAAGAGATACCACGGCCTCGACATGAAGGAACATGGGTGGTTTTTAGTCAGTAGAAGTCTGACACTGCCTTTTGCTCTGCCCAAGACCGGGACGGGTTATTTGATGATTTTCCACCCGCCAAAAAAAAAGGTAAATATTATTGTGTAGGATTTATCCGTATTTAGAACATGTTTACTTCATTAAACTCACTTGTAATTTTACACTGTTTCTTGCGGGAAACAGAAAGGTGATATTGGCCGAGACCCCGCTCTATACTAGTGAGATTCGGCTCGACCCCAGGGTCCCCTGAATTGAAAACCAACTAATCAGCTAACGGCACACGATATCATCAAAAGAACAGCTGCCATCAATCTCGACGTCACAATAACCCGATTGTTTTTTGTTTTCTTAATTCCATAACTTGAAGGAAACAAATTACAAAACTATATCGGCCGCGAATTCGAAAACAAAATAAATCAAACCATAAAATATGGCAACAGACAAGCAACCGACAGATTTTATTGTATTTTTTATACGCAGTCCGAATAACTGATTTGAATTGTTCCAAGGTCGTCATGTAATTCTCATGATGGAGACGTTTGACGTATTGTTGTCTTTTTGTTCGATTTGTTTAGGAAAACCTCGAGGTCCTTCGCAGAGGGGAAAAAATAAACGACGCAGTTTTATAATGTTAAACTGATATACATTTAGAAAAAAAATTGGTGAAGGTCGCCGGAATCAGTGGAATTTGTAACTTGTTTTTCCCTCGTTAATTTTTGTTTACTATTTTGATAAAATAATTGATTAGTTACATTATCCTGTTTTAGTGTGTGTTAGTGATCAGTGTTAACGATAGTGTTAGTCAGTTTAAAATCTGATAATAGCCATTTTTATCAAAGATTCTTCTGTAACACATTACTAGGTTGCAGTGATATTCGCATAAATATTTCAACCCTCCGAATAACATAGGTTTATTTAAATTCTCTACAACACACTTTTCTGATTTATTACGACATTGACGTGACATTTAATTAATTACAAAAGCAGAACCAGTCCTTCATTCATGTTAATATGTTAAGTGGTTTTACACAAAACGAAACTTTCTCCTTTCAAATTTTCAACCCTTGTTGGCAAGTGTTGTGCGATGTGTTATCATTTTATCGATGTTTTTGCCACGAGCTGCTCCTAATAATAATTAAAATTATTTTTAGATTTTATTAGCTATCGTAAAAACAAATGAAATTAGATTTTATAATGCATTGGCATTTCATTTTTATCTTTCTTGTATTATATTAATATTTATTTATAGACTGCTGCTATGCAAGTTAAAAATAGATTTTATTATGTAGGTATAGGTTACGACTTCACTTCGGTAGTTTCCTTCGGTTTACGGAACAAACAACATTAGTACGGAAAATACACGCAATTAAACATACTTATAAAGTTATGATCCCATGAATATCTATGGTGTAAATAATTGCAGGCGACCAGGAAGATCCTTGAGGTCACAAGGAAGTAAGCCTAAGTGGTTTCGACATAAAGACACATTCTGCATTATTTCATTCACACGAGTTCCTATAATTTTTCCTCCAAGCTAATACAGGTCGTCAGACAAAGGTTTTAAGTGTGTTTTCCTATGTTATGTCGTAACTTTTATTTATGTACAGTGCGTACGACCATAAAACTCCGATGTGGGTGCTTGATACAAATGTGAGAACTGATCGTTTATATGCAAATGATGTATTACGGAAAAGCGTCTATAAATATTCTGATTTCACATCTTCATATGTTATTATCGATAAATTTTCATCGATATCTCTCAAGTTGGTCTACGATGTCGCAACACTGGCTGTTGAAGCGTGCATTAAGCCCTCTACAGACCATTCAGTTGCAAGTACCAGAACATTTTGTAAGTCCATAAAACGCGCTCGTATTAGGTCAAGCGTGTGTAAAGAGCTTTTCGTAAGCTTGTGACTAGTCCAAACCTCTTCAGCTCTGCCTTTTTCTTGGTAAACTCATAAAACGGATTGCACAGTGTATTTGAAGTGGATGGTCTGAGAATATATTTTTAAATGATCTAAACTCTTGATTTGTCAGGGTTGGAGGCTAAAAGTCTGTATGATTTTATTTTGTGTTAATACACATACTTTTACATGAAGTGACTGGCTATTTAACAGCAACAGGGTTTTTCGCACTTCCTTCTAACATTAAAAATACTTCATGTTTATTAAGCTAGATGAAGACAAAAACTAAACCAAACAAGTTATAAGCCCCAGATCAAAGCACAGCTAACATCTTGTCGATAAACATTACCCATTACATGATCAGAAATATTCAGAAGAAACACGTAAACGTTTTGATAACCATCAAAGGTCTAAAGCCACTTGAACGAAAGCAAGAGTCTGACAAGCAAGACCGGTTTGGTACTAGTGCACGGTGTACCGCAGCGAATGTGGGAGACCAAACAGAATCAAAACATTGTGGATGCTGGGAGTAACGTTTATACGGGTATTATATTAGGAGAACCTATGGTAAATCTATACAAAGACGGAATTGTCTGTTTGTCATTTCAAAATAACAGCTTTTCACTGAATGCTGGGACGATCTTCGGATGGGAAGCGAGCGAAAAAAAACCTGTTGCATTATTCATTATTTTTCTTAATCAAAAACTAGTTAAACCAGCAAACACAAAATCAAAACATAATATGCAAACAAAACGAGTTAATCTGACATTTTCAGCAATGTCCAAACAGCAGTCAAAATAACGTGAGTTAATATAATAATAATAGTTTATTTCAGATAGCCTAGTACTATTTTACAATGTGTATTTTACAAAGTGTGGCAACAAAAACAATTTCAGTTTAAAATTAATTAATTTTATTCTTAATGAAGCACCTCTACCACAATGTACTCATTTTAAAACTTGTGCAATAATTATAATACTAGTTAAAGATTGCAGCGCCTAAATAATTTCATTTTTTCATCATTATTATTTCATTTCCGCCAAAAATATGCCAAAAATATGTTGTTTTTATTGTACGCCATAAATGGCAAAACATGTAGATCTACCTGTTATTTTTAAGACCTTGCACATATTATTTGATGTATACTCATGTTTTACAATAAAAAAAAAAAAATATTCTATTCTATTTCATTAATCATGCGCAGTGGTGGCCCAGTGGTTGCGACCCCGACTTAGGAACAGTAAGTCGTGGGTTCAAACCCAGGCAGGCCACATTACTTTGAGTAATTTATTTCATCAGTGAGTGGGGAAACCGGCATGTCTTAGAACCAAAAAATCGAAGATATGTGACATCTACCAACCCGCACTGGGCCCGCGTGGTGGATTATGGCCCATCCCTCTCCTAGAGAGGAGGCCTGAGTACCTGCAGTGGGAACATTAAAGGCTGATGATGATGATGAATGAATCATCACCCTGATCAACGCAGAAATCCACTTTACGTCAAAAACCTTTCTCGAAATAAAAATCCGTAACTAATTGAAAATACACAAAATAACATAGGTTTGCTTCAAAAACAGCAGAGGTGCAAAAATAAAGGCTCTGTTTACAATCTCTTAAGATGGAAATGCTATTTTTACTTAGCGTGAGAAAATATTGTTGGAAATTAATAACCATGAAATATATACTCGTTTTAAAAGTTTCGTTCGTGTTTTCCGCTAGGCATTTAATTACACACGATTACAAACACTCGTTCGCAATGTTACATATTAAATTGTTGGCTCATGAAAAAGTAATAAAAATGCTTTTAATATGCGTGCGAACAGCTATAATATATGTTTAAAGTATGGCATTATGTCAACATTATAAAATCACGTCTGCATCCCCGAAGCGTTAGGCAGAGGTGTAGGTAACTAACAGTGCACCAACATTTCACCAGTTATGTTTAAGTCCCATGTATTTGGAGGCGATTCTATTGCCACCAACCGGGCACAAATCCAGACGCCGAGCCAAGCCAAGATATTCCAGATGAAAAAACCCAATAACATTTTGCCGGCGACCCAGGAATCGAAACCGGAACCTCATGCTCAGCAGTCGAGCTTCTGACCACTAGACAACGAGGCAGTCCAATCCAGTTATGGTATAATATCATATGTATTATGCCCTTGGTTAAAAATACCATTAAAGTTGACCAATAAGCCAATAAAGGAGGATGCATTACACGCGACCACTAGAAGCCACTATAAGTGCCTATAATACCTTGACCGAATTTAATGGACTTTCACTGGAAGCGTTTTAAATTAATTAAAATTAAATTAAAGGTCGAATCGTGCGTGTTATAAAAGCAGTAAAGTTTAAAGGTAGGTGTGAATTTCGAGAAATTTTATGTGTGGCACATGTCTTATCCGAATCAACTAAGACTGCAAGAAAAATGGTGATTATTAAGAACAAAGATAGTTATACACTGGAGTAATTAATTGGGCTTTAAACATGCCTCTATAACAGGAATGGTGAACCTTTATGGATCAACGTGCCATTTTTTCTAAAGCAATGTTTATTGAGACCTTGCACGTACCGTCAAATAAGTCTTTATTAGCAGATAATTAAACTAAATATTTTCAACTAAAAACTCTTTATTTTCTACCAAAAAGAATAAACTTGAGGTAGTTATATCAATTCTACGTGTAATTAAAATTAAAGTAACATTAGTGTAACATCTGTTGTTACTGATAAGATGATAAGTAAGTTATAATGTATAGTCCAACTGTTATAAGAGGTTACTTTTAGATTGCATGTTGAACTGGGCTCCTCTAGCAAACGGTTTCTAATCGAATCTGAAAATAATTACTCGTAGGCATAGATGAAAATATGCTTAAATATTCGGTGGTGTGGCTAAAATATTGTGTAACGTGCCAGCAAAGGCACGCGTGGCATTTTTTTTTTAAAACGTTGCCCCTCACTAGGAATTCGGAAATCGTGGGTGCGTTCAAAAACATTTAATCTTACGTACACAAATACCCAGACCCGAAACAACTGTATCGAAACTACTGACCCGAAATATCTGTATTGGTTCGCCATCCCCGCTCTATAACATAATTTAACCTAACACCTGTAAACCCAGGAGGGGAGGGGTGTGTACCTATTAGTTCATTCACATTTCGCCAGTTATGTTTAAGTCTCATGTAAAAGGAGACAAGCCTGTTACCATCAACCGGGCACACATCCACCGTGGCAGCTACTGAGAAACTCCTGATGGAAAAACCCAGTAAGATCCCGGAATCGAAGCCAGGACCTCATCGAGCAATAGACTAACGAGTCCACTGTTAAGTTCTAAGAAATAATGAGTGAAGATATTGTAAGTTATATAATTGGAAATGTCAAGTCTAGCGAGATACTCTCCCCGAAGTTTAATATCCCTAACGTATTTTTCCTTTATTCCTTTGAACATCTTGGATGAAAAACATGTGACGCCGATACTCTAAATCATTCTACAAACTAGAAAGCTATCCTTAAAGTTACATCAGGACTGTAGCGCCAATTAAAATTGCTTGAAATTAAACCGTAGTAAAAGGAAGGAGATTATTCAACACTCGAAGGAAATGCTAGTCGAATACATACGCATCCCTTTCGAAACTTGTATAAACTAAAGGCTAATTTACATTGGCACCGTTTTTCAATCAAGTGCACGTACACGGTACCTTTTCAACTCAGCACTGGAAACTACACATAAGCTGGACTGGACATATGCCACTCCTTATTTTGGCTACACACATATTCGCTAACATTCTTTGTGTCTCCTAGCCTGCACGGTCCCACTCCTGAGTGAAAGCCACGAAATCACGCGTCCTCCTTCCAGTTCCGACGGAACCTGTCTAGTACGTGCCATGGCCTGCCGCGACCCCAGTCTCACTGTGCCAAAGCCAGTTTTCTGCTATTTTAACCCACAGTTTGTCCGGCATGTAGCATTCAAAATAATTTGATACAGCTACAATGTCACTGAATTTCAGCACTGGATCATTATAAACAAGCCTTTACAAGCAACGAATACCAGAGACAAGATAGCATGTTTCGTATCAATAAAGTACATTGAGTTATTACTTGTGTTATGGAAACTAGACCGAAATCCAGTTATTGCTATTTATAAGTCTAGCAACTGTGTTAAGATTGTGTTTGTGGAAACTATAACAGTACTGTTTTTTAAACATTTGATTATAGAAATTCTAGTACGGCAGTAGAATCTGAGATGAATTACCCATTCAAACTGAGGAAAAAAACAGTTCTAAGATGTAATCTAGATCTTGTTACTTTAACTGCAATATTAGTTTGAAAATTAGGACACTAAAGACGCCTTAAATTAGGCTCGCCTCGTATTACATGGGATAACTGGAGAAATGTGGGTGTACTATAGTTCAACCTCTGCCTAACTCTTCGGGGATTACATGCGTGATGTTATGTTAAAACAACCGTCTTTCCATCCATGTTTCTAACTCTAACCAACTTCATCAGGTTACTTTTAATGATTTACGTTTCTAAGGTCGGATAAACCCTCCATAGCTATAAATTCGACAAAGTTATGTATTTGATAACATATTTAGAAACACAATATGTCAAGACATGGAACCAATCTCACCATCGAAACTGATCATCTTACAGAAGCCATAAAAACAAACAAAAAACTCCACTTCCATTTTACTGCGTCATTTTTTCAGCCCGGATATTATGTTATGTAACAAAGGTTACAAACTCTTTGTTGTCCCAACCTTCGTGGAGGTTGAAACCTTTAGCATGCCTTCTTATGTTGGTAACATTGGAATCGAAGTCATTCCCTGTCAAGTTCAGCCAGTAATAGAGAACGCGAGGTCACAAGAGGTCGATAATACACAAAGGTGGACGGAATCACGTAGTGCTTTGATAACCGCAATGTTTAGGGCTGCTCTAAGTTTTATAGTAATTTTAATGTAGCATAAATGAAATACTTTTATTCTGCAGTTCTGCCCAGAAACAATACAAGTACATTATAACAAAGAAGCCACAAAATTACAAAGATGTCAAAAAGCCTGGCACAAAGTCATACATATTTAAAATTAAAAAAAAGATGATATTGTCAATTACTTGGTGTTAGCAAATCAATTCAGAGGGCGCTGTTGGTAATTATTTGTGAAATTATGGGTGGTAAAATAACATAACATCATGTCTGTAGTCTCCGAAGGGTTAGGCAGAGTTGTACCCAATTGTACACTCACATTTTTTAATTCTTCATACTTTTAGAAGTACCTAACCAAATGCATAAATATTTCAAGAATATGAAACTCACGTATGTAAACAGAGTCTCTCGCGTTTGAATGCCATAGACCAATTACGGTAGGTATGGAGAAGGTGCTTACCTGAAAACAAAAAAGAAAAAATATTAGACACGTTATAACTTGTAAACATCAAAACTGTAATTCCCGAAGGGTAAGGCAGAGATCTACCTTATATTACATCTACATTTCGCCAGTCATGTTTAAGTTTATAGTAATGGGAGCCGTTGTCATCAACAGGGCACAAATGCAGACTCCGAGTTACTGAGAAATCTATAATGGAAAAAGCCAATGTCATTTTGCTCGATTCGGGAATCGAAAGAACCCAGGACCTCATGCCCAGCAGTCGCTAAGACCGCTAACCGCTAGACCAACAAGGAAGTGGTAAATGTATTGAAAAAAAAGATGGCCGCGTTAGTTTTGACTATTGCCATGCGCTTATATAACCATGATAACCACTAAATTAAGGTACAGTCATGTATGAATTATGCATGTCAGTAGGTACAGGTTTTGTTACCAGGTCTGCTGTACCTCTATTAAATATTTAATAATATTATTCAAATAATGCAATAACAAGATAATATTATCTTGAGTCGTCTCGAGGAGGTCGTGGCTTAATAAGAACTGCCACTCGGGTCGATCTTTAGGTAAAGCTGTGCTTGCCTAGGTCGGTCTGTGGATGGGTGACCGCCCGACATACCGAGTTTCCTCCGTGCCTCGGAAAGCACGTTAAGCTGTTGGTCCCGGCTGCCATATATAGATCTTTGGCAGTCGTTACAGGTAGTCAGTGACCTGAAATTCTGACATCCAGTCTTACCAAAGAGTATCGTATTACCTAGTATTAACTGGGTTGTGGAGGTCAGATAGGCAGTCGCTCCATGTAAAATACTGGTACTCAGCTGCATCCGGTTAGACTGGAAGCCGACCCCAACATAGTTGGGAAAAGGCTAGGCAGATGATGATTATCTTGAGTCGTCTCAAGGCCTTCTTTAGATTCTAAAAGATTCAAGAGTCTTAGGCAGCCATTTACCCGCTAAAACCCAAACCAATTACAGAAAATCAATAAAACAAATAGTCTAATACGCAATTCCAACGTCTGTGCTGAATAGGATCGCATAAATTTCGAGTTCGACATTTAAACGTTCAATTTAACGGCTAGTTAAGTAATTGTCCGTACAACCCTAAACTGCGTTCATTGTTACGTTACGTAACATTTCAGTGAAACACTAGGAAGTAATGTAACACGAGCGCGTAATCACGTACCGTTTGATAATTGATACATAATATAGCAATATCACGAAACGCTTGTCACACTACACGGTCGGTTATAAATACAATCTGTATAACGCAACTGTATTAAAATACAACCTGTATAAACTCGAGTCAAACAACTCGTGAAAAAGGTTATTATGAACTTTATTTATCGCCCTTTAGCTATGGTTATTTTTGGAATACTTTAATTGTGTCGCCAATAAAGAGGATTAATTTATTAATCCTTTGCAGAGGTGTCCAATTATGTAAAAGTTACGAGGAGTGTTGCTGACTTAAATATAGGTAACTGGCGAAATGTGGGTGTACTAATGGGTACACCTCTGCCTAACCGTTTTGGGATTACAGGCGTGATATTATGTTATTTTATAAGTGATGAGTGCAAACACTGAGATGAGTCTTTCAATATTGTCATTTTCTCTTGCAGTTTTCGTGGTATGACTAATCGCAAGAACCTGCATGGGAAAATGAAGAATATATACTCGTATATGCTTTCTACATATGACAAATCCTCTGCATCTAAATTCAAAAGCAACTATTTCCTTGCTACTTGCATTCTAAATAGATACTAATTAAGCGATTACTCAGAACAGTTATCTTTCAACTAAACCAAATATTTTATTCAACAGACGCTTCGAGGAAATACGAGAGTATTTGTCATGAACGTTTCTGAAGAAAAACGTTATAATTTACTTGGCAGAATTATCGTTTGACCCTACATTAAACGCGTGCTCAGAATTTTGAAGACAAAATAATGGTGATGAAGAAGATACTAAGGAGGCTAAGCTATAAAGGATAATATCCTGGTAAATATTCAATACGGGGAGCATTAGGCCCTGGGATTCTTGGCATAGAAAATTAGGTACCTAATTTCTTATTTCAGCTTGAGATTCCGAAGTGCTAAGCTGTCTCCGGCGTCCTAAACAAAATAATCGGACGCGTGTTGCCGCAACATGCGTTTCGACCTATCATCATCTTCCTAACCTTTATTTTTGACTCCTCCCGTTCTGGGCAGAGCGGTAGGCAGTGTCAGACTTCTACTGACTAAAAACCACCCATGTTCCTTCTTAGCCCTTTGTGCCGAAGCCGCGGTATCTCTTTCAAACAACCCGCAGCCCCGACGGGATCATCTTCCTAGCTTCCTACCCTTGTCTCATATTACTTTTTGTCCGTGAACACGTTTTTTTTTCTTAAATTCTCCTTTGTATCTACCACCATTCTGTATGTACTATGAATTAGTTTTCTTGTCATATGATGTCACTCCTTACACAATCTATCCACCATTTCCTTGGTCTTCCTCTCCATCAATATTTATAGTCATCACTCTTTCACGTCATCATTCACTCTTCCAGCCATGATGGCTCAAATGGCAATTCAATTTCCGCTTTCACTTTTCCTAACAGTAGTTTCCGAGTGATCCATATCCAACAGTGGATATGTTTGTTTATTTTTGAGTTGATATATGCACTGTTATTTCAAATTGTGCAAACATTTTCTTTGAAGAATTTATAAATGTTCGAAGAACTTCCAATGGGTGTCATAATCGTTTGCCTGTATTACTTCCTCATCTGTCTAAGTTTTATTTGTTTTACATTTTATAGTTATTACTTCTTTCTAATTTACTCTTCATCTGCCAAGATTTCTCCCAACTATGTTAACGTCGGTTTCCAGTCTAACCGGATGCAGCTAAATAAAAGTGTTTTACATGGAGCGACTGCCTACCTGAATTTCATAACCCAGTTAATACTGGGTAATATGTTTCTAACTAATTACCCTTAATTAAAATAAATGTTTTAAATACGACAAACCTGAAACAGATAGGTTAGCCGTTTCTAATTTATCTCTAATAAATAAGTCTATTAGTGCTATTGCCTTCGATTTTATTGAATGCTAATAAATCTATTTAATTTCCTTAATGTCAAGTGTTCATGCAATGCATCCTTAATTTGATGTAGATGACAATTTGTATGACGTTGATATCGTAGAAGGTTCTACGCATTCTTCTAGTGGAATCTATAATTTTACCTTTATACTCCGAACCGACAGGCCAAATCATTAATATAAACAGGAATAGACCCAATATCGAACCTTGAGGAACGCCCATTGACATTTTGTCCTAGCATTGCAAAAATGTGGCTCCCAACTGTCTACATAAAATGTATAACTTTAGAACACAAACAGAATAAACACCATTAATTTCAGCATTTGTGCCACAAAATAAACACTCGGTATTGCCAACAAATTAATTATATTTGTGTCACAAGTCTATTATAGAACGCCGTCACTTCGTGCTCCTACACGTTTTAAAGGTATTTTTACGAGCAAACGATAATAAACAATGGCCGCGATGTGTGTAGACAGTTTGAAATGCGTTTGCGCAAGCGTTCGATCAACAATCCATAGGTTATCGGCCTGTGATCAACGAGGTTGACGCTGACCCCAAGAGCATTGTACTTGGTCAAACAGATAAACAAGGAAATGTTAAATCCACTTATTTATATCGCCATATAAAAGTACTTTAAGATGTGAATACAAGCTTTCGACATAGCATTGCCAATATAAACTGAACTTTAACGCCATGCGGAAGATGAGCACTAAAATGACTTGCATTAAATTTCAAACCGGTAATTCGAAAGCATTGCCAAGACAATGTTTCTTTAAGATATATTGGCAGAAAAGATTTCCTCAATAGTTAAATGAGAGAAGCAAACATATTTTGATTCCGATTGTAGTAAATATGCTACCTGTCTTACGGTAATGCAAAACTAGTTATACAAATAGAATTTTAATGGCTTCCAGAAGGTTAAGTTGCCTCCAATAACTAAGGTCTAAGAATAAGGTAAACAGTATTTGCACGATGATTACTTTCTGTAATTTCCGAGCTGATGCGATGAGTCGTTGTCCGTCATTCTGAGGGCCGTATTTGTATGAATTCTTTGTAAATATTATTTTATACAATTGTTTAGAAACTGGTTCTTCTAACTTAACAGACAGATGTGTCGCAAGGGAGTCTGTTCAGCCACTTATTCTTCCTAGCTGAAACACTAGGAAGTGCCGAAGGGTGGGCGTTTTGGGGGACTGTCTCTTATAAACTGTGACGTTCAAAAAGTGCTGATTATAAACCTTATTTTAATAAATAACCCTTCGATCTTTGAGTTTTTGTACCCTATTGAATTACAAATACAAAAAGAGAATGCAGAATAATTGCTACATAAAAGTGCACGTTAAGTGCAAGACTGCATGCATTGTGTTGATAAAAATTACGATAAATTACGTAGACCGATAAAATCAGTGTGACCCAAAATATAATTAACTTTACCAATATTCATTCAGGCGTGCAATTTGTACATTATTATAACATCGTTTGGCACCCATTTCGCGTACTCGATGCATATCTACGCAATGCACCAATACTTTTATCAGTTCTGTGCCGATAACGTTTGGCTAATCTAATAACACTTTCTGCGGCAGTAGTAGGCAATTAATCCATTTTCGACATCGACCGAATGTTGAAAAAACACAAATGTATTTTTTAAACTTTATCTCTCGACCTAAATTCTGTAGAATTCGCAGCAAATACTGTATCTAGAACAGTTTAATGATTTCCAAACAGTTACAAAAAGCTTATATCAAATCCCACCTAGTTAGGTACATGTAATCCGCAATGCACTCACAAGCTTAAATGAGAACGTTGGTGTACACTCGATTATAAACCCAATTTAAACACCATTGAGTCTAAAATAGGGCATCAGACAGGAGATAAGATCGACCTAAAATAAACGAACGCATTTGTATTGCATCACACGTCATGTTACTATGTAACTGGTGTATGTACATATTGTACATACTACTTAACAGCGTTGTTAATTCAAGGATTTTGGTTCGAGTGGTACCCATTAGGTTATGAACTAGCACTTGTGTATAAGTACATGTACTGTATGCAACATAGATAATATTTATTAGTGTAGGGTTTTTATTTTTAAACGCGGTAGGTGGTCATCGTTCAGCCAGCATGTGGTGGAAAAATTGCTGTTCTAAAATAACTGTCCACTATCATAAATTAATTATTTCCTTCGTGGTTTATTTTTGAAACTCATTTGTTAATGAGTCACTTCAGTTTTTTTTTTTTCACCAAAACACGTACTGCAGATATTATGTCAAACTCGTTTAAGTATTTTCGTTTCTTGCACTGAACCAATAACATACCTAGATATCGCTCAATACTTTACATACATGAATTGGAAAATTACTAGAAACTATAAACAAGATAATAAAAACTCAGGAAATTAAAGAAGTTAAATTAATTATATTAGCTGTCATCATTAATATTGAGACAAAGGGTACACAAGTAGATGGCTCACATGCAAAGACTACAGATGCAAGACGTGTGGAAGGTGCTAATTTGATGAATTAAACAGAAAACGTACTAGGTAGTCAAGAGTCGTTCATCGGATCATCGGATGGGCTGACAACGCATGCAGTCTGGCTGTCTATTGCGATATTGACGAGAGAATGACGTTTAGAGAACTTGATTGTGAAACAGACACATAGATAGATGGAACAGCCACTGTATAATGCGAACGCAAAAGCCCCTTGAAAATAACAAAAATAAAAACGATTTAAAAATGACATTATTACCTGACAGCATCTCTATAATTTTGATCTATTCCTATCCAATACCAAGAGCTAATACCATTTGGTATTAGTTTATTTCCGAATTAATTTTCTATTCCCAACGAGTACCACATTTTTTAAAATAAAAAATCTATTCCCAACGAATACCAAAACGTGACTTTTTGTACACTCAGCTACACAAATTACATACTATACTATCGTAATTGAATGCTAAAAGTCTAAAACTTTCCAAACTAACAAAAAGTAGTTCAAATAAATCATTTCTCTTTACCTGCGAAAAAGGGTCGATTTTTGTCTATTGTTTTGACCAACCAATCAGAGTTGAGTGCAAAATAAGTCTACCTACGAACTATGTTTTAATTATAATTTACTAGTGCTTCCTCTCTCCTAACTCACTTATTTTGCTGTGCCCGACAGGGTCCATGTGTTCTAATTTTAAGTTTACCACCTAAGTACTACATGTGGAATGCAATAAAGTATTGAGTATCAGACAGACAACTCAGTTCAGTACATTTCCGTGCTTGCGGCGGGTAGTGTGCATACTCAGTGATCAATATGTGATTTATATTCCAACCCTAATCTTGATTAAACATTATTTAAAATCACTCAAAGCATTTTAATTTTAGTGAACCTGACTGTACCAAATTTTTTCAAACTTGTTTTGGTATTGGTTTCAAAATGTGGTACTCGTTGGGAATAGAAAATAAATTCGGAAATAAACTAATACCAAATGGTATTAGCTCTTGGTATTGGATGGGAATAGATCCAAGGTCCTTCGTCGTGCCGGATACATCAAAATACAGTTGACATTCCTTTACAATTATCTAGATTGGTATATTATATGGAGATAGGTTCTTCACGATGGAATCAACATGGTGTTTAATAATATTGACATTTTTTATGTGAAAATTACACAAGAAGTCACATGTTTCCACGGTCAGCGTGCCACGGTCACTCCACAAGTATTGATGCAATCAATAAGTGACATACCTATGAGAATCAGTTTGCCAACTAACTCGAAGAAAATATTACTTGCCAGGCAAATGCACCACAACTTACTAATGAAGACACTTATCAGGAATAATCTCCTGAATAAACAAATCGTACAATATCATGTGGCTTGCCTACTTTTAATGCTGTCGGAATGTATTAGATACAAGGCTAGTCCACTGTAGCAAACATCAAGAATGCTATTTCATTCACGTCTATTTAGAAACAGCATAATATTACACGGTTGCTTTAACGAATTATGCAGGTTAGCCCATCTTAAAATGGATGGCGTAAATGATGGCAGAAGGGTTATACGAGTATCATAAGCAAAACCGGTACAAAAATATTATGCCGTCACACAAGGAAGAAAATGTATGTGGACAGTAGGAAAAACGGAAGTACAAAAGGGAGAAAACATAATATTATGATGAATTTCTGACAAGAGAAAATTCAGTTCAAGAGTACCTCTGAGAGAAATTTCCCCTTTCATAAAACAAAACTAAATCACGGAACTGAGTAAGACGTGAAAATATGAAAACTCTTCACAATATGGATGCCCTTAATTAACGCACGTCCACTAAGCCAGTTCTTTTAACAGAAACAGACCGAGGCATTAGGCTTAGAAACGCTACGCATAACAACAAGACCTCACTACGTGTCTTACTCACCCCTCATGCGAAATACAAAGCGAAGATATAACAAGCCAGTTAATAGTCTAGCAGCGAATCTAACGTAGGATTGTGTAAGACGCGCATTGTACCTGTCATGTCGATCCTTTAATCTTTGCTAATGCTAGCCAGCACGCTTGCGAGATACTAAAGATACATTTAAACTTGTCCTAGTTAACAACAGGATTGTTGGAAACTATTTGATCTTTGATTTACAGAGGATATATGTCGGATTATGCTTTGAGAAAGAGTTTCGCTGTTAGTAGTCTAGTCTTGGATATCAGTGGATAAACTTAGTGGAGTTAAATCGTAGTCAGGTGTCTGCTGAGCTTGGAGTTTGATCTTAAAGGAATTCGTTCTCATGTCGAATTGTAATTCAGAAAGCAGGTAAATGGGAGAATTTAATAAAGCAATAAGAAATTTTCTCAACAAGGAAGAGAGCCAAATGCTCCGTCTTCTAATGGTGGTGGATCTAAGCACCTGGCGACTAACAAATACTATGCAATCAGTAAATGCGTCGACACTAAATAAATAATAGGAAATATAGGGGCTTGCAGGAGTGAGAGAATCATGTTTGACAGCGGATATTTACAAATTGATATGATGAAGGACAGAAACGGGCATTCCAAATAAATTTCGTCATCCGTTAGAGTTGAATGCAGGATCTAGCAATATGTATTCCAGAACAAAGTTGTGCAACAATGCATCCACACTAAAGTTACTTTTTGTGAAGTAATGCTTGCAAGAAAAAGGGTAATAGAGGAAAACAAAACAAAAAGTTGTAGGAAAAGTATGAAAGAAGAAGACATGCAGCGACAGACTCCTAATAAATTGAGTTAAGGGCAGGAAAATGATGAAAACGTTATAGGAAAAGCCGCAAAGGTTTTTTGATGATTGATTTTATCATGATGCAAAATGTTTTTCTGCGAAAAGTTACTTCGGTGTACAATGTACCTAAAGAATACTAAGAAGATGTCAACCATTTGCCGGTAGCCCTATACTTATTGTTCTAGCCATTATAGTGTTAATATAAGGAATATTAACACTGTAATGGCTAGAACAATAGTACTAACAAGAGTAATAGTAGAGATATCTGAGAATATCAAGTGACGGCATTGTTTGGCACTAAACTTGAGCTCGCTGACTTGCCAACACTCTAGTTGGCGCCTCTCCTGTCGCGGTCAAATAACAAGACGACTTTATGTATTGGCTTCAACTACAGACAACAGGTACTGACCAGCTCAATGTAGTAGTTACGTCGCAGTCTTGTGATTATATTTGTTTATAAATAAATAAAATAAATCATTGCAGATTTAAAAAGAATATATATTATCCACCACTAAACCTACCACTATTTGTCTCTGTATCGCCCAAAGTTCGACTGGCAAAAATTGAGAAATTGCCTATAGCATTAAGTCCGCTTCTGTTCTTCGTGCTTAAAGTGTTAAATAAATATAAAAATTGTAAGTGAAACTGGGACTTTAATAAAAACGCGTAGTTACAATCCGATCAAAGTATTCAAAGATTTCTACTTAAAGAGCATTTTCTGTCACTGTTGCTATACCAGCTAACTAAATAATATATCCTGCAACCGTTAATTGAAAGGAACACCAATAAGATGACATCGTTCCAGTCTTTACTCGTTTAAGTGAATAGCACACAGTTAGAGGTAAATTGATTGCAACTCGCCGCCACCGCTTTGTGCAATTACGGACAAAATGGGAAGAGACAATGTCCGTGGAAAATTATATTGTTGCACTGTTTTATTGTATTGAATGCGACGATTATTATGGAAACTGTGGGTATTGTGTGTATTCAACTATTCAGCGTTCTATTTTACTTCCATTTAGGTCCTGCGTTTATAACAAATAAATGATAATTCCATGTAGATTCTACTTGGCTCTTTATCAAAGAAGAGTATGAAAATACTCTCAATAATGAGCGGGACAATATTTTCATTCAGACTTTAGAATTTAACACACACATTCCCATTCAATATTCTGCGAATCAGCGTAGTTCTAATCAAAAGCACATAATCAGCCTATAATGTTTACATTACGCAACAAAAGTGCCAAAATCGCTCTAAGAAGATGAATGTTCTAACTGCTGGAAAACAGATCTATCTATGAGGGGGAACACTTACTCCTCAAAACTTCTCAACACCTTTAATTTTAACCACGTCATCATCAATATTATAATTAGCCTCATAAAGAATAACGCCACGGATTACGCATCTAATTACAAAATTAGGGCTGTTCTTGAACTAATTCTACCAGACACATTTTGTGCCAACTAGTACCATCAAGGGACTGTCAAACATATGTATGTTATAAGTGGGTTAGTGCCGCCGCACCCGGTTTATTGCGGCTCCCGGAGACAAGCTGAAAAAATACCACATGCTGTGATTGGAACGATGTGTCATTCTCATCTGCTTCTAATAAAATAAGGGTACTCACTTTGTCTTTTTATTGGTGGACGAAAGCTTGTATTTAGCGTAGCAGTTCGGGGCTTAAAGATTTAAAGGTAATGTTAAATCGATTTGCAGAAATACCAATATTGTCGAAATATTTTGATATCATAATTTTGTTTCTTAGAAACTCTAAGAATAAATAAAGAACCAAAACAAGAGCTTAAGCTTGCTAATGATCTAATCACTAACAAATGTTATCCAAGGATAAGTACGGGAGAAACTGTAGCTATAGCAACAAGTGATCTTTATCATAAAGAGATTTAAGCAGCTGCTCCCCTCATTGATCGACATAATGAAAATAAAGTAAGTCACCATCCTTTTATAAACAACGAACTTTTCTAAAGCACTGATAAAGAGGAAGATGAGTATTAAACAACCCTTATCTTATTTTTCAATACAATACAAAGTAGATTATAAAGGGGACATTACAAGGCCGGTTCTACAAGGTTCAACATTGATGTATTTGTAAATGCATTAAAGTATTCTAAAGCATTCAACCAAGCAATTGCGACTCTCTTGTGGGCAAATATCCTTTTAAGCTAATGAAACATTAATTTTAATCGTATCAAACCTTCAAACAGTTGCATTGTGGAAGTTTAGAAGTAGACGAAGTAATTAGCAATCCTAAAATTACATTTACCGGAGACTATAGCTGTTATTTTCGTATTTTGTACGAAACACGGGCCAACTGTTGTGTGTGAGTGTGAAATTAAGTGCTACGCTCATTAAGGGCTCGCGTATGGTATAATTTTAACGAGAGTACCTTTTGGTTTACTTATAAATTGAAAATTCAGGCCATTACTTCAATACAAGAATTGGAAATGGTTGGAATGATACCTGCATAAGTACACCTCAAACAAAAACGGATATCTCCATCACCACGGCCCATTGAACGAGATAAAGAAGCATGTCAAAAATGTTTCGCGAATGCAATTAGCAACAGCGGAGATTGACGAAGCATCACGAATGCAACAATCGATGCAAATTAAAATGTAGATTGAAAGCTCTGTAGCGTATCACTTGGCAGGGGACGGCCGTATGTCATGCCAAATGGTTCATTTCGACTTTTGATTCGAACCTTGCTGAAGGCAGTCATGCGGTGGCTACGTGGCTGAGTAGTGACCTATATCTGAAATGTTCCAATTTCGACATATTTGTTCTAGCTTGTGTGTCAATGTTGTGGTTGAAGTTACTGTCCTAATTTTCTGACTGCTTCGTTTGTTCAGGTAGCATGCGGCGCTGTTTAACATGAACTTGGGCTGTATAAACAGCTTGGTGTCTGGAATTGTGTCCGTTTGACGGTGAAAGACTAGTCACAATTAGATGGGGCCTAAATATAACTGACAATCTGTGAGCGTAGTACACTTCCCTTACTATACTTCAAAGAAAACGGGAGTGGTGTTATAAATTACTAACATTTTAGAGATGGATTTTCTCAGTTCAAAACTTCGGATTGGATATGTGCCACGAATACAAAAGTGTATCTTTTGACACTATTTTCTTTCAAGGTTACATTTCGGGACAATTCGTTCACCTTCTACAAACATTAGTGGTATTTCGGAGCGGTTTGGCTTGAATGATAGAGATGACAGTGCATTTCAGATGACCGTAAGTAGAATTTTCTAGAAATTCTGAGTTCAAATATTAATGTCTTTTGACCAAAGATGCTTGAGACATGACGCTTTGCTGATGCATTTGTACTGTCTTGTAGAATAGATAAAATAATAACGTGCCAGTTTTAATTTATTTAATCACAAGCCAATTATGAAGGTTGAGACTTAACCCGAGTCTTATCTAGTAGGTATCTACCGCTACCGCTGTGGGAATATAGTTCAAAGCAATTATTTTATCTTCAACTGTTTTATAAATAAACCACCAAGTATTCGATGTTTGTTGTGAAGCTACATCAACTTCTGCAATAGTTGATTGTATTTCCTTTTCTTGAATGCCAAAGTATGTGACTGTCCTCTAAGAAGTTCAAGGTGTAAATGACGCATGACTGACGAGTCTCCAAGCAAAATGTTTAAGCCACTTAAGAATGATAAACACTTAAGTCCAATATTTATTTCAGATAGCGGGGAATTTCAATATTCCATTTAAGTATCGTTACCGAGGTCATGGTGCTTCCGTACCGCTATATTAGTTTATAAATAGTACTCCAACGCAGGAAGTCAACTCAAAAACGGTTTCTTAATCTTATGCCATGCGCGACCGAACGGAACTTGCCAACGCTTCCTATTGTCAAACTCTGATTTTAAATGGCTCATTCGATTTTCAAACAATCGTTTGTTTTTTTTCGGTTGCGTGGAGTCAATAATATGATGGTAGAATATTGAATTGGAGGCGATTGTATTTTTTGTCAGTGAGGTCGAATAAAACTGATGCAGTGACAAAATCGGGGTATTTTGTCACTGGCTAGTAGAATTATGTTTTGGTTGAAGAAATAGTTTTCAATGCTGAATGCCTGAATAAATTGGAAAAAAATTTTTGCAAGAATTACCGATTGAATACAAAAGGGGAATACATAAAATATTCAATACAATGATAATGGCTATAGCTCTGAGACGCTGAGAGCGCTCGGTTACTTTTTCTCGCAACGGTTTTTATTCTGTTTGAACACTTGAAACGCCGCTCTCACAACAGTTTGTTACTGAAATTAAAAGTTGAAATTTTAATGAGACATTCATTTAAAATTCACTGGAAAGTGCACAGTTGAATCACTGCATGAATTATTTCCATTAGTGCGTAAGGCCGGATGTACATTTATAAATTATAGATTGGCAAATAGGTCAGCAGTTATTGTAAATGTTTACATACATTTCGAGAATGAAATAAAGTTTCTATTTGTTGATGTTTTGCGGGTAATGCCGAACACATTTCGGTCAACCGATTTAGATCATTGGGGTGTCATTCAACCTGATCATGATACACTGAAACCATTGACCTGTAAGATAAAGCTTAAAACTGGGCTCGAGCCAGTTTTATTGCGACATTATCGGATATCGACCAGGGATGTTCTGGACATGAAATTTCGGATCTGGATACGGATATAGGTTTAATTATACCGGTTTCGGATTTGAACATATTTCGGATTATCCGCTAGTTACGGATAATTCCGGTTACGGCTACTGAATTTTAAAATTACAAAAGTAAAATACAAATAGCAATTTTTGACTTTTAAGTATATCTAGTCTGCACTAGACACTACAATAAAAACTGATACTAGATAGCAATCACTACAAATTATATAAAAAAAGCCCTCCGCCGCGTCTGTCTGTCGGTCTGTTCGCGATAAACTCAAAAACTACTGCACCGATTTTCACGCTGTTTTAGCTAATGAATAGAGTGGTTCTCGAGGAAGGCTTTAGTAAATAATTAGATCGGAAACCACGCGGGCGAAGCCACGGGCATCACCTAAGTACAAAAGTAAAGCAAGCTGATATGCCAGAGAAAAACATAAAATAAATATTTAGATAATTAGACTCCGCCTTTATCCGATACTATCCGAAACTTTTAAATCGGCTTTCGGTTACGGATATTTTCTTATTTCGGATATCCGATAGTGTCGGTTACGGAGCTCCATAACATCCCTGATATCGACCGACTGCCGCAGCTTCCATGCGGTTATCGCCAATAAAGCATCAGGAAATCGATCGGCCATTAAACTATGTAGCGTCGGAACTGTGTACCTAGAGTAAACGCAATTAAAACTGTTTTTGAATCGAGTAAGCATTAAACATTTATAACAGATAAAGAATTTGGCATGGCGATGTCAGTAATCAAAATGCAGGAAGGCAGTAAACTTTATATTTGAGCACCAGGAAGAGAAATTAAAATTCTGAAGGAGGAAGTACTTTAACATACCAAAGCAAAAGTAATAAACGAATAATTAGAAAATAACAGTAGTCAGTGGCCCGAAAGTCTGACAATCAGTCTTACCAAGCGGTTATTACCTAGTACTAGCTGAGTTTTGGAGGTCAGATAGGCAGTCACAAGGCAGCCAGTGTTAAATACTAGTATTCAGCTAGACTGGAAGCCGACCCCAAAATAGTTGAGAAAGGTTAGGCACGTGGTGATGAATTAGAAAATAACGAATTCTCCCCGGTTTATATCACAATGACTTCAGATCGAAAGGTGAAATTGCTCAACGCCCGTCATACGGGTGCTCAATAAGCTTTTCCAATGTTAATATAATTAATTGGAAAACCTTTTGAACAGTTCCTTTCTGATAACCTCTCTTTCAGTCCTTGTTGACGAATTGGAAGTATCGGAACAAGGAAATTCTTTGATAGAATATATTATTTGTTGCTTAACAAAACGACCTCAAGTAACTTTAAGGATATATTTATGAGTATCTACATACATGTCCTTTTGTATTGAAACCAGGCGGATACATAAAATGAATTGGTTTTGAATAAAAATACACGCACAGGCTTATTGATAAATAACGGAAAAAACGCAAATGTTTTAAATTGTAAGAGATCACTTGATCAACATAAAGAGTGACATGATATAGCAATTAATAATGTTATATCAAGTCTTTCTTATAATTATAGAAGATAAACATAGAACATTAATTTACTGTCAAGCAACTAAACCTTTAACTCTCTTCTAATAATCTTAGATCATGTCATGTACATGATCTAAGATTATTTATTACCTTTTTTCAAAACAGCTTTGTTTCTAATCAAGCGTGCACCTTCATCACATGACATGATAATCAAAGTCTGAGTGAGCGCTTCAAGAATAAATTGGCTTTACAAATCATCATCATCATTCTGTTGCCCTTATCCCAATTCATTTGGGGTCGGCGCAGCATGTCTTCTTCTTCCATACTTCTCTCTTACTCGGCATCTCATCAGACACTTCCTTTCTTGCTATATCATCCTTAACACAGTCCATCCATGTCCATAGTTTCTTTTGTCTTCCTCTACTTTTATACCCTTTCAAATTCATACTTATTGGCTTTACAAATGCCAAAATAAATTCATTCCATCAACGGCCCAATGATTTGCAAAGCATGCATCACGTACATGGCATTAATCAAATCAGAGCACGAGGAATCCCGACCAATGCTCACATGTCACACGATACAACATAAATCTCATTACAATATAAAACCTTTTCTCAGGACTGCTGTAGAATATAATTTGATCGAGGAGTTCACACTGATGTCTATGGATAATTCAGTTAGGGAAATCTTCTTGATGACAGTTTGATTTGTTTTGAAATTATTTAAATTATAATAACCGGACCTTGATTTGCATTTTAAGTATTCCAATAAATAACTTGGATATGATTAATATATATATTGTTATATTACTTTGTCTAGTGCAGAACAGATCCAGGAACATAAAAACATATCTATAATAAACTGACTGAACATAACACACGCAACAACAATGTAGTTACAACAACGGATCACGGATGCATTAATTACTCTATTAATATTTAACGACGAAACGCATTGTCCTCAAGACTGCATCCTTAGATAATAAAGAGTCCAGCGATACGCGCGTGCGCATGATTCACAAATATGGCGGCTGCAACATGGCCGCCGGTAGCGGGGATTGCGTTGGGATTGCATTATCCATATTCGATACGAGGTGTGCCGTATACGTGACCGGCAACGTGTTTTTAATCACGATACCTTGATTGCTAATGTCTCTACATCTTAGGAAAGTCTAACATATAGCAAGAATATCAATGAATACATAGAACTGTATCTTGGAAGGTCGGAGGCGTGTCGAAAATTATGAGATAGCATAGATACAATGAAATATAATAATATTTGTGTGAATATGCTTGTCCATTTGACAGTAAGCCGAGGCTTAAATGAGCTGGACAGCCACCATAATCTAATTTAACAGAACATGTGATAATCTACTTGACGACTGCGACTGGTCACGCTTCAGGGCTAAACGCAAAGTAAATATGGCTGGTGACGTTAAAATGAAACAACAGGATGAAACATTTTAAGTATAGGACGCAGTAGAGAGATTTTGGAAATCATACGAGTAGAACAAATTGGAACAGCTATAGAATCCAACGTGGTTTTTACATGGAAAATTAAGAATTGAGAAGCTAGCTAAATTATGCTCGTTGGAAGTAGTGCATAAAAATAATCTGCAGGCGAAAGTTCAACGCAAGAAAGCCATGCATCAAAAGAGTGGCTTTACGAGCGCAATGAACTTCAGCGATCGATTAATATTGGCACACTTAGTACAGCTCAGACAGAACTTTTCTAATAAATTATCCTTGAATCAACATCTGCGTGTGGTCGGTCGGCTCGTATTTTTAATCCAATAAAAATATTTTTTCGATCGTTTGTAGGTCGGGCAACGCACTCTTCGGAAATAATTTAATACTAAGCAAGCAAATCTTCTATCATTTTCTTATTTCGTCACCTCATATACATTTCGAATTTTGACATCGTATTTTACGATGTTTATTCTGTAGACTTCAGCAACATCATGGAGGTCGGACTTATCATTTAAATGAAAATAAAGACGATGTATTTTCCCAATACTACTTACGATACATGCTTCGTGCCAAAGAGGTTAAGACGAATACAAGCATGAATGACTCATTATACGCCTTGAAAGATAATATGCAGGTTTAACCGACATTGGCAGCAGTAAAGGCCACCTTTTGTAGTTTCACTTGAAAAGACGGTAATGGAGCCGTAATTGCTTTCTAGTGGCTACTGCACCTTAGTTATGTAGCTCGTTTCTATCGATTTTCTTCGACTTCCGCGACATAGCAAACAGTTAATTTATTTATCGAGGTATGGCTTACTTGTCGCCTTAAAGGTCGAAGGTCTTCCGAGCATATTCAGTCTTTGGTTATTTAGATTTGGCCCAGATGAATACAAAAGACTTTAAACAAAGAATCTAGGTGCTATTTTCCACACAATAGAGTAAATTCCCATCCAACTCAATCTTGCAGACGTAACAACGCCTTTAACAAGAGTCGAGGAAACTAGACCACGCGTCATATCGCGCTCAATTACTCGCCTTAATGCTGTTAAAGCATTTATCGGAACTAACACAATTTGATGAACCTCCCCATCCGGGAGTTCCCATCGATACCACTAATTAATGACCTTACACTAACCGAACTTCAATTATCGTAGTTAGCGACAAAAACTTGATTGAATAGACTGAGAAAAAGTTTACGGAAGAACCGTGGAAACTACCTTTTGATGAGAGAACAGGTGTAACTGGCACTGCTAACTAGATTCAAAGCAAAGAGAATAATAAATTGATGATTAGGACTCGACTAATAGAAACGATTATGAACCCGTATCTTCTAATGAAAAATTTGATGATCACGGAAGAATTATAACAAAGGACTGACTCATACTCGCCCTTATTCCAATCGATTTAGGCTCGGCGCATCATCCTTCATCTCGTCAACTCAGTAAACTTTCTTACTAATCATATTATCATCTTTCACATAGGTCAATCTAACGTGAACTTTTATCCTCCACAATTGAATGTCTCGTGGTCCATTTACTCACTGCCTCATGACTTTATGACTCGTATTGATCTTTGTTTTTTGTTCAGCAATATCCTAAGAACGGCGGTGTCAATTACGCTGTTCCGATAACCTATTTTTCTTCTCACATTTAATACTTATCGGTCGTAACGACTGCATGGGTCGTAACCAATACTTTATCGGCTAGATAGCCAGTTATATTGATTAACTTATAAACTGTATTTGATATGAATTTTATTACAGTAGCATAGTCTAACAAAGTTACGATGAATGTCAACTTGAATACAAAGTGAAAGATCTGCTTGGTACTCGAGAAGAGTAGCCAAAAATTCATCATGCGGGTTTGTCGGATGTCAAGGCTCCGATTTTTTCATAACTTGTCACTTAGAGTCTTTAGTCAACTGGACCCACTCGAAATAGAGCCGCGGGTCCAGTCGACCAGTTCAGAACACCTCTGTAACTCCTGTCGTTTGATATAATTATCTATTCTTACTGTAGTATAGCGTGTCTAGGTGCGGTATTCAAATCAATTTTCAGTTCTTTCTTTATCGTGTGGTTAGTGCCTAGCCTAACCTGGTGCCAGGGTCATTATGCTGCCCATGGATGACTTGGCTTTACATGCCGTCGACAAATATCTCTCAGGCATGCTGGTTTCCTCACGATTTCCAGTTGTCATTTGAATTTAACTAGCTGATGTCAAGTCGACTTGTATTTATTAGCACTACTTGGATGCACTCGAAAATAGACTAATTGGGTTATCTAGCCAGTTATTAGCCTAGATAGTATTTGACTTTGTAACAGTTTAGAGCAGTCATCTAATTGCGAGTGGATTAAACAATATTTGAACAATTAAACGGTACCAAGGATTTGAAGCTCTCGTTGGGTTAGCGTCAATGTTTGCGTAAAAAATTTGGGCTCTAAAAAAACATGTATGGATAATCCAAGTTAATCTCTAACATGAGGTGACCCTAACGGAATTGTAAATATACTGTGTTAACGATTTGTGTGTGAACCAAACGGAAAGTCAGATTACCGTATAAAAATATGGCCTGTTTTTATTAAGATGTTATTACAGCCTATGTTTTCTAAACCACTAGATATATGGTACAAATCGTGTTTTTATACGTAGTTTTATTGTTACGTGAATATTTTTAAACGTAGCACAAATGGCCTTCTTTGGATATAAACACCTAGGTTTATCTATTTCATTTTGTAGCGTATTTTTGTATGACGTCTGGCAGGGGAGAATGGAACGAAACGGAAAGAAGAAAACGTGTTGCACCGACCCCAAGTAGAATAGGACAAGGGCAAGAATATGAAGCTTTTTGTATTATCCATCTTCATTATTTTAAAAGAAAAAATACTCGCAAGGCTCGATGTATCAATTTGGTTTTCATAATGTCTATTCATCTATTGGAGAATTTCGTTTGTCTATTCTTCTTTCTTTTCCGTAGAGCGTCTCCTAAAGAATTTGCGTAGAATTAATAACTTCGGGGTAGTTTTCGGAGATGATTGATGATGGTCTTTTACAATTCTCGTTGGAATATGATCTCTTTACAACTTTTATTTCATTGAAATTAATGACACTGATGATTGCGAAGCTCGAAGTGACAAAGACATGGATGATTAATTATTTGTTTGTTTATTTTTCAATGGTGTTTTATCTAAGTCGCGAATATTACACTGCTTGTTTTCCTGACGATTTTGAAAGCCTTTTCATGCTGCTTTCTTAAGTATTTCTATGCGTAAATAATTTCAGCGTGTACTAAAGACAAGCTGTATGAATGTGAACGAAACAAAACGAGTGTGTTAAGATCGTTCTGTAATTTCTGCCTGTCTCCGAGGCAACATGGTGTGTGACGTGTGTTTATTTTATTTAATAGATTTTCAAATTTATCGAAAAAGCATTAGGTTCAATGTTGCTTGGAAAAAAATTACCGTTTTGGGTAGCTTGATATGCTGGCGTCTGTACATAATTTATGAATCAGAATCTGACCCGGATTCATTAAAATTGACCCATTCTATTTCGAAATCTGATCTTTCCTCCTCATCTGAATTACAAAACTGTATAGGTACATCTTGATTGTCTACTAGTTAGATCTAATTGCGATAAGATATGTAAGTGCTTATCAATGTTTTAGCTATCAGTATGATGGACGTGTTAAGGGTAGGTGAGGTGTAGGTGAGGTGTAGGTTTCTTGTTTCAACAAATAATGATTAGGGAATTACGAATGGTTTATCTAGCTAGTTACCCACTTAACTGCCTGCCTTGATGTATGTTTTACCTAGATAGGTAGACCGGTATGTCTTACTGCCGCACTTACTGCGGTACTCACAGATATTTAATGATTACTTAAGCCGTCACTTAGTAAAGGTTTGACATACTTTTGTATGACAAAACTGTCAAAACCTTTACTAAGTGATGGCCTAAGTAATCATTAAAACTGTCTGAGTGCGGCAGTTAGAGGTTTAAGTAATCATTAAATATCCACTCCGAGTACCGCAGTTAATATCGGGTGGTAAGTGTCTAATTAGGTGTGAGAAATTTTATGCCGCCCATGGGCCTCTGACTTGTCTTTACATGCCGTCAAGAAACACGAGTAAGTATCTCTCTCAGGTAGGCTTGCTTCCTCACGATGTTTTTCTTCTGCAAACCAAGTGACGATAATTTTTCAATACGC